>OY856411.1:219241938-220646938 GCA_963693085.1 Alisma plantago-aquatica
ATTCATATGCATAATTTCTACACCTTGAAGGTGTCACTACAAAATAAAAGTTACAAATAATTATACAATAGATGAGTTGTAAAGGGAAACTTGGAAATCCCAATCTATATTCAAGTGCAACTTTCAATATAGGATCTTCAAGTTTCTATGTACTTTAATGCACATCCACCTGTGCAGTTTAGAACATCATGAAAACAATGGGTTTGTGTTGGTGAAAATTGGTTGGCGTGCACAACTAAAACATTTGCACATTGAAGAACTTCAAGTTGAAGAAAGGGTGTTTCAACAAGATGGGGCAATTGCATTTAGGTAAGTTCAAGTGAAATTCTCATCAAAAGAATGAGGAATTTTAAATATAAGAGAGTAAGATGAGATAAATAAGAATCTGGGATTAAAACATTCCACAATAGAACAAACTAGTACAATTGAATGTATTTTTAGTATATATTAGATGTACCTAAGTAGGGACCAGACACCACTAAATCATTGACCTAAAGTGGGCGGTGAAGACACACCTTGGGTGGAGAAGACACACTAAATATATAAATAAATGTGGAAAAGGTGCACAGCTTAAGATAATATGAGTATCTATGGTTATTCATAAGCATATACTCTCTACAAATTAGTCTAAATACAAGGCATGCATAATAGGGTGTCAAGACAATAATTTTGTATTCAATATCACATTTTAAATGATATTCATCATAGGTAATTATCTAATTGCAATGGTGGTTATATACCCAATTCAACATAAATATAGAAGTATTCACACGTATATCTGAATTCCAAAAATTGCAATTCAAGAGATTAATAGTAAGGTTTAAAAAAGGAATTTATGTAATAGAATGCCCCATGAATGAAGTTTTAGTTCTCAAATAAAATAGTGGATTACACATACCTGATCTTCATGACTAACCCTCTTTCTAAAGGTCATATTCATGCTTCATCCTTCTCGACCTAAAAGTTTTTTACACAACCATCTAATCCACAAATACCAAATCGAAATTCATGATATATCTAAACTAAGTATTGGTTATCTAACATGATATTAGGACTTTATAATCCTTCAAATATGAATATATAGGGAAAGTGATGTGGATAGATACTAATTATCAAAATACCCTTACTAGAATGTCTAGGGTTCAATTTGACATACCATTATATATTAGTCATATACTCATACTTTATCTCATATATGTACTTATGTAAAAGTCTAGACCTACATGATAGTAAATAGATTGATTTTATGTATATAGGGACAAATACTTAACTCATTAATATGATTATGTTTTACATTTTGATTATCTTTCAAACTACTATTTACCATATCCTTGTTCTTGGTTTTTCTAAAATTATAAATTCTACAAAATGTTGTTTCTTATGTTAATACTAACATTTATAGATGTGATGTGAGTGATATTGCACCCAAAAATCCACTAGGGGTGAAATCCTAAGAGTTTACTTAAACAAGTACAACAATCATCACCATCAATTAGATACATCTTATCAAAGTAGAGTTAATGATCGGACCCCAAGGACAACATTTTTAAGAACTGACTAATAGAACTAACAACACAAGAACTAGTATTTATTACAAGAGGTTAATAGTTGTTGATTACAGTAATTGAAATTAATAAATTGATGGGTTAAAGTCTAATTTATCAAAGGATGGGAACACTAGAGTGGAATAAGTTTCACCACTGCTACCTATCATTCACTATCTCAACGCATAATATTAAGCATGGACACATATATGTTGAGGCTAGGAAAATCCCCCTTTTACCATTAGGATTAAAACCTTGTCAGATATTAATATAAACTCATTGTTGCATTGCTTGGACATCATACATCTATCACCTCAGAAAACACCTATCCAAAATTCTCATCAAGGGTTTAAAATAAATCAATTGAGATCCTAGACCTTAGGTTTGAGGTTCTCTACACCTAATATCTGATTTACATATAGACTTGATGATCAAGCAAGAATATACAAATTTAAATGATTAATTCAAAACATATAATGGTTCATGCAATAATAGATGCAATAAAAATCGGATAGAGGGGATACTTCATGCACCCTAGCAAGGGGGTTGCTCGCTCATGGAAGTAATTCAAGTTCAATAGGGAAAAATAGAAAATAAGTCATCATCATAGAAGGAGAAGAATCATTAGCCATGATGTACAAAAGCATATTTTTAGGATTGAGAATAAATGTGTCAAACAAGGAAGTTAGAACAACTCTTGGATGTTTGACAAAGATGAACTACATGTCATCAGTCTCTCTTTCATGTAGAATTGGACCCACTATTGTGGCAACAAAGTAGGTAGATGATGGATCAATAGAGAAGGTCATCCTTTGTTTTGACTTCATTTGAGATCAGAACTATGGAGCTTCATCAAAGGTTGGAATCTCGTCAATCGATAGGTATACAAAGGTATCTGATGGATGGGTCGATGATGGATGGAGAAAAGTGTATTGGAGTCAAGATGGACGCTTGGTGGCATGGTATGGATCCTTCTTCTTGAATCCCAAAGGGGGTCCTTCATTGATCTTGGATTCTATGGGGGTCCTTTATTGTTCTAGAGTGTAGAAATCTTGTCAGTCGATGAGTTGCATGATTCCAGTGAGGCCGACGAGGCAGTAGACCGTTAGGAAAAATTTTCTTTAGGCATTGCCATCAAACACTGGTGACTTGTCGGGGAGGATGTATAACTCAGTAGGAAGATTCCCATTAAGCAGACATCAGGCGGGCGAGGAAGTAGACCCGTCGAATGAGTGCCAAAATTTGGATCAAAACTTATAAATTTGGTTGTAGTGATGTTCATGCCTGTAATGAAAATTCAAAATTTGGATCAAAAATTATAAATTTTTATAGACATCCTAAATGCAAGTTATATCTAGAGATTAAAATGATGAAAATGAGTGCCAAACTATGCCAAAAATTCAGCTAAATCTTGGATGAATATGCATTCATCAAATAACCCCAAACGTAGATGTTTCTCATCCTCGAGCACACAAAATTTGAAATAGTTGCCAACTGAATACTTTCAACCCATGCGATTACCTCCCCTTTACATCATGATCATTTCCCTACCACGTGATATGGTGAAGCAGCCCAACTTCCAGAGACCACAAAACACATCAATTCATGTCTATGTTTCCAATTTTGCTTCCCAAAATCACTTGTGATCACTATCCCCAATACCAGACACATCAAAGAGTTTTCATGAGCACTGAGATAATCCCATAGAACAATAAGTACGCATATGATCAAATACTTGGTTTGTATAAAGGATATCAAAATGATACATTCATAGTGTCTCTTGGTAAAAAATGGAGAGAAGGGGGTTGCAGAAGGAAGATGTAAATCTCTCATCTATTCAACACAAGACTACTTTTATTTGTGAAAATGAATACATTACAATAAAATTTTTATGATCACACATACATGTTTTCTTTTTGGTGGAACACCCTATTACATAAGGAGGAGTATGGAAAAAGCAAATAGAATAGGGAGGGGTGTGCCACCCCAAACATGGAGTTTGTTACTTTTTATGGATTTATATTTTCTTATTTAAGGATGGAAGGTAAGAAGATGGAATAAGAAGAAGTGTAGAAGAGGGGTCAGATCAACATGCAACACGTTTTACAATTCAGTACAATGAATAGTTCTCCCAATATTATTATTCTCAAAATAGTGTCATGTTAGGGAAAAAATAATGATTTCATGAATTTGTTTCACTAGTCAGTTAGAACAATGTGTTTGATCCCTCTCTATCCTCAAATACATGGCATATTCTTTAGGGAACATGATGTTTGGGTTCCTAGGTCACAAAGGGTGATTTCTAGTCACTATTTGTTTCAAAAAATTGTCATTGTGAGGCTTTCCTTTGAGTATGGGGAGTTAATGATGAAACATGCATAGATGAAAACACGTAAAAATTGAATTTAAACAGGTTAGATAATGGCTTTAATTACTCGAGAAAGATTTTTTTTTTAAAATATAATCTAATTAAAATGCATGGATTCAATAACAAGATCATAAGTTACAAAGTAGAATACGAACCATCCACCCTCCACCCCGAACCACCCCAAACATAGATATTTACTTGTCCTTGAGAAATAACTAAATTTAGAATGGAGGAAAAAGAACTTTGTTGATTGGTCCATGGGGCGTGGTTGCTCTCCATTTAGCAAGAGTCATTCACATAAAATCAAAATTTTTAGAACATATTATCTTGTCATGAGGTGCACTTATAGAGTAAATGCAATATGAACTAAAATGTAAAAGAAAATATAAGTGAAAGTAACACTCAGGATGCCTTTTGAGAAGCGCCTTTGTTTATTGTTGCCTCGAAGCCTAAAAATCAATCATGATATGTTGAAGAGAGCAATGAGAAAGGTTGTTTGGCTTACATATCATTGATAGTGTATAGTTTTTGAGACGTTGGCCATTTACTTTGTATTCACCGGTTTTCTCACTGCATATTATAGCAGCTCCATGTAGGAAGATATGCTTGTTAATGAATGGACATGATCATCTGGTCTTAAGCTTTCTTGGATATAGATGGAGATGAGAGTTGTATAGTAATATTTGTTCTTTTAATTGTAGATCCTTCCTATTTAGATTCCATCATGCCACATCTTTGTGCGCTTCAAATAGACACATGCATTTTTGTATGTACTCAACCTTGACTCTTCCAACTCTTATAGTTTAAGTAAAAGGTTTTCCTTTGCTGAATGGAGGTTAAAGTTAAGATATTTGATGGCCCATTGAGCCTTGTGTTGAAGCTCCATTGGTAAATGACAAGACTTCCCATGAATGAGACAGAAAGGCATAATCCCTATGGGAGTCTTAATTAGAGTTCGATACGCCCAGATTGCATCATTCATCTTGTGATCCCAATCTTGTTGTATCTTGCTAACCATCTTCTCCAGAATAGCTTTGATTTGATGGTTAGACACCTCCACCTGACTAGTCCTTTGAGAGTGTATGGAATGCTACACAATGGAAAACACCATACTTATGAATTAATGCTTCAAAGGTAGCCTCCAAGAAATGTGATCCACCATCAGAAATGACAGTGTGAGGGACTCCAATGTGTAGGAAGAAGATGTCTTTCAATAGTTTAATGACTAGTTTGGATTCATACAAGATTATTGATATAGATTCAATCCATTTGGAAACATAATTGGCAGTAACCAGGATAAGACATAAGATGAGGGGAATAGACCCATGTAGACCACCCCCAAACATCAAAGATCTCTACTTGTTTCTAGAAAATGAGGGGCATTTTATCCTACTTTGATTTATTACTTGATTTTTGGCACTACTCACAAGACTTGACATAATGTTGGGTGTCTTTAAACATAGTGGGTCAAAAGAAACAACATTGGAGAACATTAAAAATGGTTTTCTTTGAGATCATGTGGCTCCTATTTGGGCATGAATGCCATTATTTGAGGATGAGAGAAGTTTCTTCTTCAGAGGTGCATTCATGATAGAGGTTGTCTGAACATAGTCGGAAAAGGTAAGGCTTGTCTAGATAGTAATGGAAAATTTTTGACATGAAATTATTCTTCTTGTTCCCTGTGCATTCTGGATGGAGGACCCCCTTGGCTAGATAATTCACAAAATCAACATATAATGGGGCGGATGACGATACCTGTAGAAGGTGATATCAGACAAAGAGTCATTAATGGGGAATGTATAAGAATCTGGGACATGAAAATGACTAAGATGTCTACAACAATGTTATCATTACCATTCTTTTCTTTGATCTCTTTATCAAACTCTTATAATTACATGATCCATCTGATTATTCTTGGCTTTGTGTCTTTCATTGAAATCAAGTACTTAATAGTACTATGATCAATTTATACAGTCACTTTTGAGGCTATCAAGTAGGAGCAAAACTTGTCAAAGGTGTAGACAATGGAGATGAGATCCTTCTCATTGGTTTCATAATTTTCAAGACTATCAACTAGGATAAAAACTTATCAAAGGTGTAGACGATGGTGATGAGATCCTTCTCAGTGGTTGCATAGTATGTGTGTCTTCAAATGTCTTGCTCACATAGTAGATAGCATGGTGTTTCTTATGGACGAGTTGCCCCATAACTGCTCATACAACATAATCGTTGGCATCACACATGATCTCAAAAGGAAGAGATCAATCTAGGGTATGAAGGATGGGAGTTGAAATAAGAGCTTCCTTCAAAGTGTTGAAGCTCTTCATGAAGTGAGAGTCAAAGTTGAAGTCCACATCAATCTAAAGAAGGTTTTTTAGAGACTTGATGATCTTACTAAAGTTGAAAATAAGCCTCCTATAGAAACTGTGTCCTAGGATTTCCAGAACTTCTTTGATGGTGCTTGGAGGATATTTTTTGGAAATCACTTAGATATTCACTTTATCAACCTCAATGCCTTTAGAACTAACATTATGTCTTATAACAATGCCCTCCTATACCATGAAGTGGTATTTTTCCCAACTGAAAACCAATTGTGCCTCTTCACAACATTAAAGTACAAAAGAGAGGTATTGTAGGAAAGATTCATAAGAATCTCCATAGACCAAAAAGTCATCCATGAAGATTTCCGTTATGGTTTCATGAAGGTCAGAGAAGATGGCTGACATGCAACACTGTAAAGTGGCTGGTACATTGTATAATCTAAAAGGCATTTGATGGAAAGCATACATGCCAAAGGGAAACATGAAGGTTATGTTTTCTTGATCACTGGGTGGATAAGTATCAAGTAGAAGCGAGAGTATCCAGCCAGGTAGTAGAAGAACTCCTAGTGGGAAACATGCTCTTGGACCTGATCAAGAAAATGAAGTGGGAAGTGGTCCTTCCTGGTTGCATTGTTGAGCTTGATATAATCAATGCAAATGCACCACCAGGTCACCGTACAAATGGGAATAATCTCATTATTCTCATTCAAAACAACTATAGTGCCTCCCTTCTTCAGCACTACTTGGACATGGCTCACCCACAATGAGTCAGAGATGGGATAGATGATCTGGAAAAGTAGTAGCTTGATCACCTCTTAGTGCACAACCTCCTTTGAAGTTGGATTCCTCTTGCATTGAGGCTTGATGGAGGACTTGTAGTTGTTCATCATGTTAATTCCATGGATGCAGAGAGCTTATCTTACTCTGGTTAGGTCAATCATTTTGTAGCCTAGTGCTTTCTACTTCTTCCTTAGTTTGGTCATCAACTTGTCTTCTCATCAAGGAATACATTATTCAACCCCTTTAGGTAGAGGCTTCATCTATGGTGCAGTTAGTTTCTTATCTTATTCTTCAATGAAAGAGATAGATTTGAGATCTTCAAACTCAACTTTAGGGTCTTCCTCAGTAGAGAGAAGAAATTGTTCAACTTGTTCATCGTCTGATTCATGAGCATTGGGGTTGATGAGAGTTGTCTCAAGAAGATATCCAAAAATAGGGTCCTCCTATCGCAGATGTGCAATTTTGTCAATGTAATTGATCAAATAGCGTTGTTTGTGGAAAAATGGATGCTTGAGAGTCTCAAAAACCTTGAATTATATCATGTTTGTCCCTAGTCTCACCGTCAAATCCCAACTTTAACATCAATGAGTGCTTTGGTTGTTGCAAGGTAAGGACATACAAACATGAGGGGATAATGTACATCATCTTTGATGTACATAATGACAATATCAAAAGGGAAATAAGATTTGGGACCCAATCTCATAGGGATGTCCTCTACAATACCCATAGGGGTAGTCACATAGGAGTATGCAAGTTGAATGATGATGACGGTGGGAAGGATATTGCTAGTAAAGAATAATCTTTTGCATAGACTGTAGGGCATGATACAGATGCCTGTCCCAAGATCAACTAGGTGTTTCTACATGTGGTATCCCCAACAAAATAAGAGATGACAAAAGATCCTAGATCTTTAATCTTCTTGGACATCTTGCTCTAGATGATGTCTGATGTTGTCTGTGCTAGCTTTACAGTCTCGAACTCCTCCATTTAGTACTTGTGAGTGAGGATAGTTTCAACCTCCTCAACTGATTAGTGGGACCATCACCTCCTACACTCATTACATACAATGAAATTCAAGTCTACAATGAAAACCCAAAATTTGGATTAAAACCTTATAAACTAATATAAAATTGAGAAAACTTAAATGCAATCTAGTTTTAGAGTAAAAATCATGGAAATGAGTATTAAACAATGCTAAAAATACAACTAAATATAGGATAAAATTTCCATCTGCATGACTATATGAAACCAATATATGTGATAGATTAACAAATGTTATATGATTATACAATCATGGTTTATATTTGATATGTCTTGATAATCATTTGAATCAATAGTTAATGGATCATAATATTTAATTTTTCTAACACCATCTATAATAGTAAACTTGGATCATAATACTTGATATGTCTTATCACTCATTTAAGATTCATAATACACTATACATATATTAATATGATAAGTATATATGTTCTATACTAACTATTCTAGTCTATTATAACTAAATGTATATCAATTCTATCATTCTCCATTCATTTATCAATGGAAATCTGAATAGTCTAGAAGTATGTGAAGGGAATGTTACTTAAAAATACAAGGTTATTATGATATTTATCGATTAGTTCGTCTCTTAGAACTTGACGGAGGAACTTAACTTGAAATCCTAATTCCATTTCCTTACCTTGAAGTTTGATGTCTGTTTGTAGTAACAACATTCATGATATTAGTCAACTTCAACTGATTAAGTGATTTTTAAGGTGAAGACTTGGTTTTATGTATTTTAATGTAGAAAGTATCTCTACATGTTAATTTCTAGTGGTGGTAAGATGGAATACAAGATGTTGGGTGTCAAAAGGAGTATGTGGAGTTTATCCTACTAGAGCTCTATTGTTTCAATGGTTTAGAAGATGTCGAAGGTAGAATCCTTGCCTAAGGCCTTTTGAGGTATGAGGAGGTTCTAGGGACTTAAAGAAGCATGCTGACATTTCTTATTTGTGTCTAGCTTAGTTTAGAAGTGCATAATAGGTGGATGAAGACATTAGGTTTTAGGTTGTCAATGAAGCATATAGAGTGAGGAAGTGCAAGTTGTAGATGGAAGAAGATGAAGAGTTGATTGACTTGCATATTGTAGATGTCTGGTGATGAAGAAACTAAAGGAGATTGTATCCACAACTGTGGATAGGGTGGAAGACCACATTTTTTATTGCTACATTTTGGGAGGAGGACTATTTCATGGACGACTTCTTCAACATATACTGATGTTAGCTCTTGTAAAGAGACCAGCGGTAGGATAAATGAAGTTGGGGCCACTCGGTTAGGTAGAAGAGGAGAAGAAAAAGTAGAGAGGCCAAGGATAAGAATTGAAAAAGACAAGAGGAGAAGTAAGTAATGGTTGTTGCACATGATTTTTGTGCCCGACGCGAGGGTCAAATGAGTGGAGGGCCATGAGGGGGGTTGAAGATGTTACATGGGGAGAACAAATCAATAGATGGCATATAAATGTAATTTTAAGGTTTTGTGAGAGCTATGAACTTGAATGGTTAAATGAATGGGTAACTAAAGTTTGAATTTATTAAAATTTTTATGATTGTAGATTGAGCAGTATACCTCACTAAAAATACAAACTTTATAACCAGAATATGTTAAGGCCACAAAATTATTTGGGAGGATTATTATCACCTTTGAGGTTTAATTATATTTACATGCCAATTCATTTTTTAGTATTATTCTTAATTGTTAAACATAAATTTATTAACCATATAAAATATCACCAAAGAAATTTAATGATTTAAGAAACTTTAGGGACATGATTGATAAAATGTGTATATAAAATATATTTATTGTATTATAAATTATCTACAAATATTTTGGCCATGAATGTCTAGAGAATATATTAGGAATTATATGACATCAATAAATTGATAATTTTCGTTTTTAGGCTAATTAAGACACTTTATTAATATAGGGGGTCATTTGAATGTTAATTAAAGTTTGTAAATGACTTATATATGAAAGTTTAATTAACTTATTAATTTTTATATCGAATTCACTGTGTTAACTTTTTAACAAACCGCAATTATTTTAAGAGGAAATAAAAATTATTAATTAAAATAATTCATTCAACTAATTTTTCACTAATGCAAGTTCTATAAAGGAAACTAAGTTCATTGAAAAATGGATTTATTCAATTATTATTTATCTTGATATGTTAGGCCTATTTTGACATATATTATATATTAAAATATGATTATTCAAAACCAAGATTATTACTCAATTTAGGTCAATATGTGTACATTTTGGCATGTATTATACATTATGTGCTTCTAGGTTTATATTCAAACACATGTCACTACTTAATTCACATTGAATAGGAATTAAAGCCAAACTTGGAGGAGAAATCATAAGAAAGGAAGTATTAGTATATTATATATATATATATATGTGTGTGTGTGGGGGGGGGTGTGTATTTGTGTATGTGTGTGTTTGTGAGTGTGTGACAATATGTTTGAGCCTATCTGGACATTCATGGAAATGTTTCCTTTAGAAGACAATTCCTTCTAGAAGGAAGTCTAGATATTTTGAGTCCATTTACCTCTTTGGAACCCTAACTTCTACAGCTAGAACATTTTTTGTTTGCATGATTTTAAGAAATACACATTTTTCTCTATAGAGTTTTATGTGTGAGATCCTTCCAAATTCATCAAGAATCCCTTATAGTTTGACACGATTATTTTCCTACCTTAAAAAAACTAAGAATTCATTTGCAAACCACATGTGATGCATCACTCTGAAATTCCTAATTGTGTAAGTGCAGATGTCTTTATTTGATATGTTTTCTTTAGTCATTCCACTTAGGCCCTACATAGCTATGGTGAACAAAAGGGGTGACAATGGGTCACCTTATCTCAAACAATTCAAGCTTGAGAAGAAACCTTCATTTGTGATATTGATTAAGAGGGAGAAATAAGATGTGGTCATGCAATGCTTCACTAGTTGATTACATTTACTATAGAAACCAAGTACTTTTAAGCATTGCAACATCGTGCACTTTTGATGGAGTGATTGTCCTAATGTTTTTATTAAGAGTCAATTCAGTTGCTAACGTCGTGCAATACTCAATTTTCCTCCCTTTAATGTATGCCCTTGGTTGGGGGATATAAGTTTAGGGATAATAAGTGATAGTCTTTTGGTCAATATATTAGTGATGATTTTGTAGAGCATGGAGCAACCAGAAATTGGTCAAATTCTGCTAAAGTAGATATCACTTCCTTCATAGTAATTAGAGACAAGAAACTAAGTTACCTTGTTTTACCATATTCCCATCATTAAAGAACCCAGTGAATCATTCCACTATTTGGTTTTTATGATTAGCCAATTTTTTCTATAGAAGAAACAATTAAACACATTAGGACCCATGATCTTATACTCACCTATACTCAAGATAGTTTCAACAATTTCAACTTCTTTGGTCAAGCAACAATGTTGTTCAATCTCTTCATATATAACTTGGTCTACCCACTGATGGTCCTCCATGTCCAAAATAAAATGCTCTTTATAAACAATTCTCAATGAACGTGATCGCTTCATTGATAATTATTTATTATTTTCAATGCAACTGCCATCCATTTTATAGAGCTCTATTTTTGAGTTAAGTTCTTTAGTTCTAGTTTACCACAGAGTGATTGATGCAGTCCTATTTTAGGGCCCCATCTTGTGTCTTATTGCACTTAAATCACATATATACCTTAGATTACATGTTATTTCCCCTAATATGTGACTTCATGTAAAATGCACTTATGGATGTTATTTGCATGGTTTTTAGGTACTTAGACCACTCATGTATGGAAGAGAGAGAAAGAAGGATCTTAGGATTTCTCTACACATAGAGAGGCCCAAATTGAAGTCCAAGGCTCCCTCAACATACCTCTAGAGGATAAGGGCCCATTAAAGCAAAGAAGTCCAAGGAAACACAAGTACAAGAGCCAAGTGCTGATGTAGAGACCAAGATGATTGTGGTAACACAGAACGGCCGTGTTAACCCAAGCAAAATCACAGAGAAACCAAGTTCAAGGCAATAGAGATACAAGTAAGTAGAATGGTCATGCAACATAGCATGGTCGTGACATCATGAACTAGAATGGTCGTGCCATGTAGCACATTTGTGTTGCCAATAGATCAACATGATCATTCCATAAAGAATGATAAGAGCTTCTCCAAGCCACCACGATTGTGCTATCAATGACTCACCACGACCGTTCCACTATCCTTCCAAAACCCCAAAATTTCCATCATATCTTTCACCATTTTCACCTCGGTCGTTCCCATCCACCAAGGTTGTTCCAATCATACACCACCAACGTTGTGCTGCCTAGCATGACCATGCTACATGCAACCCTCACAGCAGTTTTGCACTACACTTCCCATTCTACCCCTACTTAACCTAGTGCTTCCCCACCACCTATATATACTTGGGTGGCAGCTCTAGCATGGAGGTTAGGTACCCTACATCCACTCTAGCTCCCCCATTTTCTCCTCCCATCCATTCCCACCTCCATTTCATCATTTCCACCATACATCCATGCCATTCACCTACCTTGGAGGAAGGATCTCAATCTTTTGCTACAAGGAGGTGGATAAGGTAGAGTCTTCATCGATCTTATCATGGATTTCCACTCCTTTACTTATTCTTCTTCCCTTCTTCTTACATTTTCCTTTTTATGAGTATCTAGACCCTTAGGTGGATTGTTTGGGGCTGAACGTGTTACTTTGATACCATCTTGGGAGGAAAATGATATGTAAACATTATGATTTCATTTTTTAATGATTATGTTCTATTTCTATCTCATTCCTAATGAATTGCTTTGTGGTTTGTGCTTGAAATCACCTAAGATTCTAGGAAAATTGCTTACATGTGGCTCTTTTTATGAATTGCTCCTAAGTTCAATTAGTAAATCTTTAGTTATATATTCACCTTCCTACATCTTAATCAATTATCCTATACCTAGGTGAGAGATAGAAGTAGCTAGTATAGGATCACTTAGTGTAATTAGCTTGGAGCATTCTTGAGGTCAGAATGTGGGTGACGTGAAATCTAAAACCTCACTCCCCCTTACATTACTACCCTCAACCCCTAATTACCCTAAGAATTTGTATTCTACAAACCTATATTTGACTAGACCCTAATTTAATTCCACCTAAACCCTAATCCAATTTAGCCTTGTAAGGGTTGTAGGAGGTGATGGGGACTAGTACCCCTATACAAACACTATCTTACCCATGGTCAGTTAGTAGTCTAGGGTAATTCATAAGCCTCTAGCTTGTTGTTTGGTTTGACAATCTAAATGAGAGAATGTTGTTTACGTGTTATCACCCCAAACTAATTGATAAGTGCATCCCCAAACAACCCACACATCTCTTTATTGCATTAAAACCCTATTTCCCTTCTTACTTATCTAGTGTTAGTTTAGTTAGCTTCTTCTCTTATTCTTGCCTTATTCTTGCTAGTTTAGGTATCTAATTACTTTTGTGCTTAGTTTTCTAGACTAGTCTTAGTGTTAGATCTTACCTTTGCTTGCCTAGTGTAGCTTGTTCCTATCTTGCTTAAATTTTCTTTCCTTCTCATTAGAATTAATAATCTAGGGTTAAATTAGGTTTTGATATGGCTTATCTTCCTTTAATTGCTTGCATTTTCAACCCTTACTGTAATCAAAATCAACCATCAAACCCTTAAACCCTAGACTCTGCAGTAGGAACCTAGCACAAACTAAACTTGCTCTAGTTCCCCCTTTTATCCCTATGGGTCAACCCTATTCTTGTTGCTAGACTATACTATGACATGACCCCGTGCTCATGTGGGTTAGTGTGTTAGTAAAAGTAGGTGTGTCAGTTTAGGTCTTTATAATTTTTCAAGATATTTGTGTGTTTGAGCCCTTGAGGTGTGCACATCTTGTCAAGATTCAATTTATTTGTGTGTGACCCCAAGAAAAATGCACCATGCTTTGTGGCCCAATTTCCGAGGAGAAAGGCACTCAGCCTAGATAGTTAGTTTTTCTTTGGTCTTCTCCTACTGTCCCCATCATTGCTATTCTTTATCCTTTATTTTTGTATTCTTTGTGCATATTGGTTTGCTAACTTGTTTTCTTTTGTTTGGTTGTGCCTTTTTCATGTGACAAACCACTCAAGGAAGACAAGATGGAAGGCTAAAATGCACCTCACAAGGCACTTCAGGATTACTTCATGCCTAGAAACTACAAATCACCAAGTGCTAGTAGAGTTGATCAAATGCCATGGGAGGAATTGCCTTTCCCTCTAAGTCTTCTTGGGATCCTGCCCACTTTCTATGGCTCAAAGAATGAGAACCCCTACAAGCACTTGGACTCATTTCTTGAAATATGATCCATCTTTAGGATGTCAACAACCAGTGATGACACAATTAGTTTGAACTTCTTCTCTTTCTCCCTCAAAGAAAAATCCAAAGATTGGTATGATTCAAGGAGAGATATTATGAGTTAGGAATAGATGAAGAATGCCTTATTAAGGAAATTATACTCCATTGCAAGGTTGACACAAATGCAACGTGCCATAGTGAGTTTCATTCAAATGGACAATGAGAAGATTCACGATGCTTGGGAGAAATTCATAAGATGTTGACAGCATGTCCGCACCATGAGATGCCTTTGTGTCAGCTATGTCACTCCTTTTACTCTAGTCTATCTCCAATGGGTCAAGATACAATAGATTCATCTTGTGGAGGAGCTTTTATGGCTAGGACACCTGAGGAGACATGACCATTATTTGAGAGGCTGATAGAAAGTTCAAGGATCTCAACTTCTAGCATGATGAATTATGGTGATCACCCCTTTGGTGTGACATATCCATCTAATAATGATTCAATCCCACAAGGTTGAATATTTATGGAGAAATAGTGAGTTGCATGAAGAACCAAGCGAGAAGTGTTCCTTGTCATTCGGTCAATTCTATATAGTTCTTTGGTGAACAAATGGAAACACCTCACTCCTATAGGTATCCAGAACAACAAAGTCCAAGATGTAGCTCAAGGTTTGAGGAATATGTTCTCTCTAGATTGAAAAGCTTTGATGATGTCTAAAAGAATGTTACAAGTCTTAAGGAGAGGATAGAGAATCTATCATCCATACTTTCTTGCTAGGAGGGAAACTTGTCGTCAAAGCCAATGATGAGTTTTAATGAAGCAAGTGGACCAATGCATTCCACTCAAGTTCTCTATAGTCCACCTCCAATGCAAGTGTGACCATATACCACTTCCAAGTCCACCAAAGCCTCATACACCTCCTCTTCCTCCATCACCATAACTTTCCTACCAATTCACCTTCCAACCACAATTCTCCCCTGCACCTCAATTCCAATACCAAGTGCCACCTCCACCTCCTCCATAGCCACAACATGCATCTCTATCCACCATGGGCAGGGTGTTACCGTGACAATTCAAAGGAGTAGGAAATCTCTTAAGCATCCTGCGAGTCGAAGAAATGTTGATAAAGCAAAGCAAAGGAATCTAAGTGGTGAAATCATGACTGAGATTGCTGAAGATGATTCTATGACACCTCCTATTGAGAAATGTGATACTGTGTGATCCACCTCACACTCCTTCTACATATTCTACCATCCCTAGTGTTCCAATTCTTGGCATGCCACAAGGAAATCATGTTGATCCATGTGTTGCAAAAGCAAGTGAACCACCATTCCCCGATGCATTTGATGAGCCCCTAGAAGTAAAAAGGAGGACAAGGCACAATGTTGACATTCTTGATGTGTTTTTCCAAGAGAAGGTGAACATTCCATTGTTGGATGCTATCAAGAAGATTCCATCCTATACCAAGTTTCTCAAGAACCTATGCATTGTGAAGAGAAGGTCAATGGGGAGAATATCAAAGAGAGTCAAGTTGACCAAATAAGGGAGCTCTATCATCTAACATTCACTTCTAGTGAAGAGGAAAGAGTTAGGTGTCCCACTCATACCTACCTACATAGGGGGCACATTGCATAGACAAATCCCTACCAGATTTGGGATCTATTTTGAATTTGATGCCATATAGTGTCTATGTGGAGATGGGTTAGGCAAGGTAAAACTGGCTCATTTCACTCTCCAATCGGCAGATCATTCCATCAAAGTGTCTAGAGGAAGAGCGGGTGATGTTTTGGTGATGATAGACAAAGAAAGGGTAGCAATTTTCCTAACTAATTTCATTGTTCTTAACATGGAGTTGGAGAAAAGGAGAATTCCCATCATCTTGGGAAAGTTGTTCCTATCTATAGTTGATGTTAAGATACATGTGCATAGTGACATGATGACAGTCTCTTTTATGAACATGGAGATAAAGATCTACATGTACAAGACCCCAACCTGGCAAACCCGAGATAAGGATATTGGCCATCATCACTCCAAGAGTCTGACTAGTCATTTGAAAGAAGGGGATCAAAATGAAAAATCGGATGATATCTATTGAGATCAATGAGATGAGGAACATAGGTTGAATGCAAGTGATAGATGGATTTATTGCAAGAATGGAAACCCAGAATTCCGTATGGATGAATGATGCAAGAATCTCCAAGAAGCCTAGCTAAAGGCATGAAACTTAGAACTTGTGGGAGGCAACCCACCTAGGTTTTGGGAATGTTTCACCCAATCTTTCATTTTTGATACTCTTTTGGTTTATTTTTACACAATTCCAAAACACACACACACACCTATTTTTAATAGTTTTCGTATATTCTTAAGATGTGCAGGTGGAAACAGTGGTGAAATGAGGACAATTAGATGAAATTTAGACAAAGGAATCATGAAAATCACTCTGGATCAATGATTTGATGATTTGATGAAGTTCAATTCAAAATGACTTGCTATAGTACTCACCATGGTTGTGATACCATGAAATGGCCGTGGTGATATACTAAAATACAAAGGGGAATTGAAGAAAATCAAAGAAGTGATGAACAGACCCAGAATGGCTGTGCTCTACAGCATGACCATGTGGCACATCAACCAACACAGTCATGTACAATAGAATGGTCATGGTGATAGGAACCCAACACGACTGTGCGACATAGCACGACCATGCTATGCCCTGACTCCAACAACTTATACCCCATCTTCCAACACTTCCAATCACTAATATCAATTCTTTGCAACAGAATGACAGTGGGCACAAACCGGTGGTTGTGTAGCATTGTCCAACACCTTCCAACCTCCCATTCCTCCTTTCACCTCCAATCCGCCTCAAATCACTTCCTCAACCTTTTACCTACCTTCATCTACCATTTTAACCTCATTCACATCACCAATTCCTCCCCTTTCTCTCCATTCTACCCCACATATGTCGAGCTAAAAAAAACCTAGTTTTTCCCAAATTCTCTACACAAATTTGTCCAAGATGAAGAAAATCACCAAGCAAGTGGTGTCTAAGACCAAGGAGGTTCTCTCCCACCAATGTCGGCCCATGAATGGATCATATTCAACACTAAAGTCATTTCAAGCTCCTCCACCGCCATCGGTAGCCTCTGGTTCACATGGACAATCACCTCATACGGAGGAGTCGGTGGATCCTATGATGGAGAAATCCTTTAGACTGCCTAGAGGGGAAGGATAGTAGTCCAACATTTAGTTTCTTCTAGGGAAAAACCACCACCTTCACCTCCTCGACCCTTTAATTCAATTACTCGGTCATCAACCTTGGCTCAGTCTTCAACCTCCATAGCATAACAACCACAGCCTTAGCCGCAACCTTGAAGATGACTACTTCTAAATGATAAGGAGGAAGTGATGTAGGATGCACAATATGAGGATGCACCCGATGCTCAACATGAGAGAAAACCTAAGGTGTGGAGCCAAAGGTGAAGATAACAAAGCACCCTGAGTGCTTGACGCATAGGGTGAGAGACACCCACTGTGCATGCTCAGAAACACTGGAGGATCTTGAAATTTTTAATATTGCCAGAGTGTGATGGAAGCAATGGGTTTCTTTAAGGTCTTGCCAACAATGTAGGAGACATATATTGAGTTTACATGTCAGTTCTTTGCCACATTAGAGAAGGTCTCCGGTGATGGTGAAGATGCCCATTCAAGTGATGACTGGAGATATACATTGGGAAACTACCTCATCCATGTTGAATAGGCTTTTTTGCTCCAAGTGAAGAAATGGTAGCACTCTTAGATAGAGGGAAGACATATAAAGACTCCAGTTCCAGTTACATTGCCATGTGGAAAGCATTAATCGGTCACAACAATTTTGTAGTGGGGAAGTCGAATATGAGTTTACTTCATAATCCATTCCTTTGCTATGTGTAGAAAGTTCTCACAAACACCATTGTTGGCAGGTATAAAAATCAAGGGCGATCGACTGAATTAAATCGCGCGTCCAAAATGGAGAGGATCCAGAGTGATCAGACTCTTAAGATAGTAATCCGACACTCAAGCCCCCACAACTATTATACGGGGTATGACGTAGTAATCGGGGTCGAACCATGGGGAAAAGGTTAGCAAGTGTTAAGGATGCAGGGCCTCACACTCCTATACTCCAGATAAACATATGGGTAAAAAGGTTGTTCCCTAAGGAACGATGGTGCTCAAACCAAAACAAGGAAAGATAAAATAAAGAAAGAAAATAACAACAAGAGAAAATAAGGACAAGCTGTAATAAACTAAGGTATGGAAGGGAACTCGGATCGAGTTTCACCTACTAAGGTCTCTCACCAACATGCAAGACTCATCCCCCTTTGTATACACCTATTAAGATTACAAGCAGCCATAGAAGTGTCCATTCCCTCCTCTCTCGAGATAAAGATATATCTAGGATCTAAGATGGCTCCCCTCTTGAGATAGAAACCTTACAACTGCAAAACAAACCATATGACCTAAGCCTTAACAATCCAACATTTTCATGCATTCATATTACTCCATAATGCCATATAAAGAAGATACTACTCTTTCGAGGTACCAACGATCAAACATCATCAGATAGTAGCTAAGCATAAAAGTGAAGCATTAATAATAAGTATATGGAGATAATCTCGATATGAATATATATATATATATATATATATATATATATATATATATATATATATATATATATATAGATTCAAAGGGAAGCAAGAATATACATGTTGGGAGAGCCTTAGAGGCTACTCCCAACCCGAGTTAAGTGTTTAGCCACCCATGTTAACGGGAAGCATAACGACGTTACAAAATGATAGATACATCATAAACACAAAGAGGAAAGGGGTACAAGGTAATGAAGATGACAGATCTAGAAGAGAGAGAGAAAATGGTGATACACCAAAGTACTCCTTTGAATCTAGATTTGGAATGGATAGTGTGGAGGCTCTTCTTCTTTCGAGGGAGAGGGGCCTTCAATCTTCTCTCTCCTCATCTTCTGCCTTTAGAGATGTAAGACTAATTGGATGGATGAGAGTGGGTCTGGAATTTGGCAGCACTTCATGGTCCTTGATGATCTCCTGATGTGACAAGTCGAGGTGGGTGTTTTCCACTGACTTAACTACCCACACCGTGGTCGAGGCTTGGTACTACTCGAGGCCTCTCCTCGGTCGAGGTCACCACGGCAGCTGGTCGAGTCAGTACCTCAGTCGAGGTATTGCGCCACCTCAGCCGCGATCCTTCATCAGTCAAGGCACTCCATATCCTTGGTCACGGTCCTTCCTCGGTCGTGGCCTGGTAGTGCCTCAGTCACAGTGCTACCTCAGTCGAGGTCGATTGAGGTTGAGATGAATGTGCTATAGGTCGTGACCAAAGATGGGTACTTGCACTGCGACCGTGGTGTCATCAGCCACGGTGTGAGAGTCCTCTTTGGTCGATGAGTCACGGTCAAGGTGCTGACCACAACTGTGGCTTGATGTGACCCTGCAAGGATGGAAAATGTGTACAATTAAGGTTCATGTCATAAAATTACTAAAACAAGTGGAAAAGTCTATAAAATATATGTTTGGAGAGGTTTAAAATAGGTGTAAAAAGAGTATAAGATTAGATGTTATTAGAGATGTACAGAGAAGGATTTGTGTGTATTGGATTGGATGAAAAAGGGTAAGCATGTGAACTTGGGAGCATTGTTTTTTGATCATCTCAGGACAACCCCCTCCAAGAGAAAGAATCCATTTATTATGGGGGGATTGTAACTTCCATTGCCATTGCCCTATGTCATGATGTTTCTGAATACACCAAGTCAGAGGGGGGGGGGGCAGTTGGTAGACCCACAATATCTTATCAATTATTCTATGATAGAAAGTGTTGATCATAAAATCATATATCAGGTCACCCCCATGTGCATGCATCTCATTAGAGTTACCATACCATATACTGCACCTCTCTTAAATGAGTACGGGCTGACTCCACAGTTTGTAGCTATAGTGAGGAGATGGGAGGAGGAGCATCCCCGGGACACATTCCAGTATCTAGTGACATTGCCTAAGGGACTAGGAGGGTCACATGAAGTTGTTGAAAGGAGGAGGATAGCGGAGGAGATAGAGGCATGTAGGATGAGGAGACGGGAGGTAGAGGCAACAAAGCAGTTACAACAACCCACGGTGAATGCCTACGACATGTCTACTATACAAGCACATCTGGGGGGCATGGAGAGGACTCAGGAGGGTATCTTGAGGGCACATGAGGGATTGTAGCATACACATGATGAATTATAGTTGGATCATCAGTAGATGTACCATCGGATCATACCATATGTATTATTTCCAGCATGCCAGGTCTAGAAGAACCCCCAATGGGGGAAATATTGGTGGGGTGCAAGGAGAGTTACCCACCTGCATAGGTGGACTACTGGGGAAGCTACTACCATTATCATCCAACATAGGGAGGAGCACCACTAGAGCCAACATAGGATCCATGATCGTCTACCCTATCACTCCTATACTTTAGTGTCATGATGAGGACAACATGATTCAAAAATTTTGGGTGGTAGGGAAGTATGTCTTCGTTTCACTCTTTTTACATTTCATCCTACCATTTACTTTTGTTTTGTTTCTCCTTCTCTCTATAATAGATTTATCTACTTTGCATACTTACATGCCATGTATTTTACTTTCTTTCAATTTTTGCCTGATTTTCAAATTTTTCTCTCTTTTGGTCATGCATTACGTATCATGTAGATTTTTGCAATTTTTACATGTTTCAACTAGGATTTCCTTCTTTCCTGCTTTGGTTTCCATAATGTAGGCTTAATAGTGATTAAACGCAATTTGGCACCGTTTTGGCCAATTTTACCCAAGGTTAGAACTTTTTGCCTAAAAGTGTGTTTTGACCCAATCTCTACCTTGTGAAATGAGAATGATGACCTTTGACAAATGCAAGTGAATCATCATGGCTTATTTCTAAATAGTATCAATACTTGACTTTTTACATGTGCATCACCTCTCTTATGTTTGTAAATGTTTTGGTTGAATTGTGATTTGAGCAAGCTATAAATGCTTAGTGCCTATGGAATCACATAATAGAAGTATGAATCTCATGTTGTTCATTCATGTGGTGTGACCTTATTTGTTGAAGTGTTAGAATATCTTTCATGCAGGATATTCTATGATGGGAACCACACTAGTGACCCCTCTTTGACCTGACTTTTATTTCATCATCTTCTTACTTCTCCACCTCATGAAAGGATGCCAAAGTACACATATTCAGCCGTGACCACCTCCAAAAGTTTGGGGTGGCCACATCTGTATCTCACTGCTTCACTCTCACCAACGTATGACCTACCTACACCAAGGGAAAAAGAAAAGAAAAAAATAGAGAAAAAGCAAAAAGATAATAAAAGACGCTCCTGTGTAAGAGCATCTAAATAAAGAAAAAAGGAGTGCTCTATGTAATTGCTATAACAAATTGAAATCTAAGTATATTCTTAATCTATCCCTTTACATTAGTTTTTCTTTCATTTGTATCCTTTTTGGCCTTTATGTTGATTAATGAGGATTATTAGTGGTTTGGTGAATATTTGAATAATATTTATGTCAATATGTGGATTTATGCACAAATACCTCATTGAATGTTTCGATCAAGGTTGAAAATGCAAATTTACCTTTTCAAGTGAAATAATGATAAAATAAATTCGTTATAGAATTTTCTATAGCCTTTTGGAACAAGGAAGAGATAAAAAGATGAATAATAACTCTCTAAACAAGATAATGTAATATTAAATTATTTAATATGAGGAATAGTGGTAATAATGCATAATGGGCCAAAATTCATAAAAAGGAAGACTAATTGGTTAACGATAGTTTCACATTCATTTTCTTTGGGTTTGATTTGTCTTGGAGGCCAAGTTTCAAAATTTTGGGATAATAATAACTATATCAATTTTATTTAGAAACGAAAAGGGTGATTTTCCTCTAAAATATTAAATAAAACATTTAATGAATCCAAAAGAGGAAACTAATCTTATATTCAAAATCTACATGCCAACATAAGTTTTTGGGTAAATTTTCAACTAATTTGGACAATGTTTAATGTTCTAATGTGTGAAGGAGAGAGAAAGTGTAATTAAAGCCCAAAATATCAAAATAGTGTATCAAATAACTTCAAAGGACAAAATTAATGGCAAATGCTTAACGTGCTTAGGTTTGCTTAATGATGAAGTTTCACGTTAATTGGGTAATTATAGAAGTCTCTAATGCATTAAGAAAGAGAAAATCTGATTTAATTTAAAAGAATTAAATAAAATATTAAAAGTACTCAATAGTGAAAACTAATGCCATATTTGGATTGCACATGTTCAAGTTAGGCTGGGTGACAAATTTCATTAAGTTTGGAGTTTGTTTGCACCCTCAAATAAAGAGAGAGAGAGAGAGAGAGAGAGAGAGAGTAAAAGAAAACTAAATTAAATAGAACTATAATCGAATCAAATTGGGAAATGAATTTATATGTCACACTTATTTAATCTTGCACACACAATCTAGATCATTGGATCTATGATCCAACATCTCCCATTCATCTTCTAGCTTGAACCGAATCATGAAATATGTCCCATTCACACAAATTTCAAATCACAAAATCTTCCTCGTTTCTTTCTCTTTTTCAATGATTCTTTCATGATTATGTTCCTTTTTAAATTCTGCATCTTTTGATCCTTTGCACATGTCATTTCATTAATAATTTGGGAAACACCCAATTATTGGGCACCAAGGAATCTCGACCCCCTTGGTTAAACCCTAAAACTACACCACACCTATAAACAACCCAACCTGGAGCCTCTTCTCACTTTACCTAGGTCTCCTCTCCACCTAATTTCCTCACACATTCCTACTTTGGCCCTTAATGATCGAATTTTAGTTTTGAGCTTGTGAAGCATGTCTGTGAACCTCAACGGAGCCAGCAACCCAATTGACTTGCATGGTGAGTTTGCGAGATCTTTCTCTCTATTTCTTTGCCTTTATTTTCTCAAAGAATCTTGTCTCATAGATTTTCCCAATTTCAAGAATGGCTAGCAGCTCTACTTTTTATGGCCATGGCATTCCATATTTTGCCCCTCGCTTCTCTTCTTTTCTTTGTTTTCTTGTGTAAGGGTATAATAGTCTTTTTGCATGATTCTTTTTCTCACTTTGGTCAAAGCCACACGGGTGTTGATCGATGACTTAGTCGTTTGTGATTTGGCCAAGTCATGCGTCCCGTCTTCTCTTATCCTTTCTCACAAATTTCTTTCTTACGTGAATTTTTGAGTAACTTGATTGGTCTGTTTTATAAAAAATCATATCTTTTAATCTACTTGTCCAAAAATTAAGTAAAAATACGTTTTGAAATCAGAAAAATGTGATATTTCTAACAAAAATAGTTTGAGATCTGATTTCCATATGTTCAATGGTTGATTTTTTAGAATCTAATAAATCATATAAAAAGCCCTATAAATTGTCACTTTATCATTAAACTCCAAGTTGACAAATACATATGCTTTCTTGATCAGAAAACATAAGGAATCATTTGGTCTAAGTTTTGTGACTAAAATGCAAGGTTTTCCAAATAGGTCTAAAATTAGGGTTTCTTTATATATTATGCATTATAAAGCCCCAATCTATGTGAATAAATTAAATTAGGCAAAGAAGATCTTGGAATCAACTAAGTTGGTGAAAAAAAATTAACTAGGACTCTGAGTTGATGTTTGTGCAATCCGAACCCTTTTAGTTGAGCATAATTGTTATCCAAATCCTAATTTCCCAATGAGGCATGGACTAAAACCTTTATTTCTATTATTGATCTTTTTGGAACAATCAACATTATTTAGTTGGGTTTTGAACCCCACCTGCAATATTTCTATTATTTTTTCTTGCCATAATATTTCTTTTAGTATGATAATTTGTTTGGATTATTATTTAATGTAGTGGTACTTATGTACAATCACCCATAGTTTGGGCATGCATTATTTCACCTCGAGGAATGTGTTTACTCTCCCCCATATATACATATTTTGTAGGTGACCGAGAATGTGTTTACTCTCCCCTCACCTATTGATTGGGGTCCGGTAGGTTCCTCAACCCTACTTAGTTAATTTAGTCTAACTTAATCATTCATGCAAAATTTCTTATTATTTGACTGGCAATATTCTTATTTGAAATGTGCCTCATACTCTTTACTTTCTTTATTCTTGATGAAAGTACACACTTTATCATCCTTTGTTGATTTTTACCATGTTCTTGTTCTTTATTTTGACACATACCTTGTTTCTTTCTCTTGTTGGGTGATCCCAACCACCTAGGCCTAGGACAAGGTGTGAATAAGAGCCAGGATGATATGTTCATGAGTAGATTAAAGAGACTTTTACTGAGATGTCTAGGTTGCTAGTGTTAGATCTTGTACTTTTCTTTCTAGTTTATGTTTCATGAAACTCATGTAGTGAACTAAGTTCAAAAGCAATGTAGGAACTTAATTTTTCTTTTTGCTACTACTGTTGATAATTTTGTATCTTAATCATGCTTATTTAAATGGAATTGTTATGCATGCACCTTTCATAATCTAAGTTTTTGAAAAATAGATGGATGTTATTTATTTTCTATTAAATTTTAGTAAGGGGTAATATCACCTCCTTACAATGTGGTATCATAGCCTTTTCGGTAGCTATTAAGGCATAAGTTGAAAGCATAAGTGTCTAGAAAGGATCAGGGTTTGGAGGCTGGGAAGATTTTCCTCCATGCCACTAGCTTGGTTTACGAGGACTTCTGGATCCACATGATACATGCTTGGCCTGAGCTGATACTTACTATCTAAAATAGCATGCCTATAGGCAATAGTAGCCTTCGATATCTCAGTTGAATACTCCTGAAAATCTTATGTTATGCCTTTATCTTTCAGGAGGGGTGATTTGTTCGAGGACATGAACAACACATCCAAGGTTGCTTCTTCTAGAAAAACCAACAATTTGGACACCCCATTGAATCCCCAAAACAACATGAAGACTCCTAGTCCTCATGTAGGCTCACCGGTTCTTACCCCTGAACAAGAGTTGACCATGTTGTACCAGATACTCTCCAACTACCTTGGTAGACAACTCTGTGCTGCTACTACCACTGCTAGCACACCTAAGGAGTTCATCCTGACATACTTCATCAACATGTAGCCACCATACTTCAAGGGTGAGAGTGTGACAAACATGGTGGATAAGGATGATGATTGGGTGTTGGCCTTAAAGCATACTTTTTAGGGCATGTCATGTCACCCACATCAGAATGTTTCCCTTGCAACTTATGTGTTGGACGGGCCAACACAAGTCTGGTGGAATGGTATGGCTCGTACATGCGACATCACCAACATGACTTGGGAGCAGTTCATCAAACTAATCTATGAGAAATACATCTTCCCTGCTTATCTGAAAAGGAAGGAAGTTGAGTTTTATAGCCTGCAATAGGGAATCATGAGCATTTCTGAATATGTTCAATGTTTCCTTCTTTTAGAACTTATGTCATTGATCCCAGAGTTGAATGAAGAACAACCCTTTTCTTAGAAGGCCATAACTACAATGTTAGACATAATATTATTCCCTAGATACCTCTTACTTTTCAATAAATGGTGGACAAGGTGTTGGTGATAGAGTCCTATCCCATATTTCAGTCTTGTGGGAACAAGAACAACAATAAGAGGAAGAACTCAGTCGGTAATCAAGGACATGACAGATGTAACCATTGTTCCTGTTATCATCCTCCTAGAAGGTGCTCGGTTGGAAATGCCCCGCCTCATAGAGATGATTGACCTACACATATCTTCCATTAGTGTGGCCAAGCTGGGCATATCTGATCTAATTGTCCTAAGCTTCAGGGTGGACATGCCCCATCGCAGCAGTCAACTCAATAGTCATAACAATGATATAATCCATCTCTATGGGATAACAACCAAAACCAACAAGTACGACTCTCACCTGTGGAAAGGTGGAATGGTAGAGTGTTCTCTCTAAATGTTGAAGAGGCTGAAGAAGATAGTGAAGTTATCAAAGGTACTTTACATCTTAATATGCATTCTATCAAAACACTTTTCAATTCCAGTTCGTCAAATACCTTCATATCAACTTAGCTTACTTCAATGTTAGAGATAGAATCAGAATACATGTACCATGTGCTAGATGTTAAAACCCCTAGTGGTAGAATCTTCTCTTCTCATCTCAAAATCTCAACCTTGGACCTCTGTATATCTGAGAAGATGTTTCCTTCACACTTCATCCTACTCAATATGTCTGCTGTTAATGTTATCCTAGGAAAGGATTGGTTGAAGGGGTATAAGGTAATTTTGTTCTGTGAGGAATTGAAAGTTAGCTTGTTACTTCCTGATGGAGAAAGGATGTGTAGCAAGGGTAGGAAGCAAGAGGATCCACAGTTCATCATCTCTTCTATCAAAGCCAAAAAAACTTGTTTTGCAATAGTGTAGATCATATTTAGCATCTCTCTTTCTTGATGCCACGCCCCCTGCTCTGGATCATATAGATGTGGTGAAGGATTTTCCTGATGTTTTTCCTGAGTAGTTGCTCGGGCTGCCACCGACTCGCAAGGTGGAGTTTTCCATCAAGCTTGTGCCTGGAACTTCACCTATCTCAAAGCCACCTTATCGCTTGGACCCTGCTAAACTCGCCAAGCTTAAGAATAAACTTTAGGACATTTTCAACATGGGCTGTATTCGACCTAGTGTTTCACCTTGGGGAGCCCCTATCTTGATTGTGAAGAAGGACAATTCATTGCGGATGTGCTTGGACTATTGTATGCTTGATCAAGTAATGATAAAGAACTATTATCCTTTGCCACACATTGATGACATGTTTGACCAACTAATGTCAGGAACTGTGTTCTAAAAAATGGATGTGTAAAATAGGTACTATCAGATGCTGGTGAAAGATGAATATGTTCTAAAGACAAATTTCATAATTTGATATGAGCATTATGTTTTCCTGGTCATGCCTTTCAGTTTGACTAATGCCCCTGCTTCTTTTATATACCTAATGAATTTAGTGTTTCATCCTTATCTCATCCAGTTCATAGTGGTGTTCATCGATGGTGTTTTAGTCTACTCCGAATCTGAGGAACAAAATCAAGAACATCTCCAGATTGTCCTTAGCACACTGAGAGAAAATCAACTTTGTGCTAAATTCTCAAAGTGTTATTCTTGATAAAGCAAGTGATGCTTTCTAGGTCATGTGACTTCTTTCGGGCATATTGTTGTTGATCCTATAAAGATAGAAGTTGTGTCCAAGTAGAAAGCTCCAAAGAGTCCATCTGAGATACATGGTTTCCTTAGTTTAGCGTGTTACTACATGAGGTTTATCAAGATCTTCTCTGAGTTAGCTCTCCCTCTGAAAAAGTTGACACAACAAGAAGTCAAGTTTGTGTGGACACTGGAATGTGAGGACAATTTTCAGAAGCTGAAAGAATGTTTGACATTTGCTCCTATTCTAGCGTTACTTGTTGAAGGCAAACCCTATATCATCTAGAATGATGCTTGTAAGAAAGGATTATGGTGTTACTTGATGCAAGAAGATCGAGTGATCACCTATGCTTCATGTAGTTGAAACCTAATGAAAGAACTGGCCTATACATGATTTAAAACTCGTCGCCATCATGCATACTTTAAAGATCTAGAGGCACTATCTGTATGGAGTTAAGTTTGAAGTCTTCTCTGATCACAAAAGTTAGTAGTATCTTTTGACATAGAAAGATCTGAATCTAAGACAATGTAGGTGGATGTAGTACCTTAATAACTATGATTTTCTCATCACTTATCATCCTGGTAAAGAAAATGTAGTTGTTGATGTCTTTAGTCAGAAGAAAGATGTTGTTTGTGCTTCTATGAGCCGTTTTGTGTGGAAGAATTTGGAATATGTTTATTGTTGGAAACTGTAGCCTCTTGATGCAATAGATGAAGAAGATGTTGAGAAGTTGTGTGTTCACATGGCTAGTTTGTCCATTACACCATCTTGGATCTCGAAAGTTGTTGCTGCTTAGTTAGGGAGTCCTCAAATTGATGAGATGAAGGCCTTAGCAGAGAAACCACAATCTAATTTCTCAGTTGGAGTAGACGGTGCAGTCTGTTTCTGACAAAGGTTGCAGATTCCTAGAGCTGGTCATCTGCGATAGAAAGTTTTGAGTGAAGATGATGGGTCTAAGTACACAATACACCCTAGTATGACCAAGATGTACATGGATCTACAATGAAGGTTTGGTGGAAGAATATGAATAAGAAGATTACTTTGTTTGTTGCAAAGTGTTTGACTTGTCTGCATGTTAAGATAGATCATCAATGACCTGGTGGTCTTCTACGCTCGCTTGAGATTCTAGAGTGGAAATGGGAGAATATTACCATGGATTTCATCACAAGTTTCCCTAAGTCCAAGAAATATTATGTTGCTGTGTGGGTAGCAGTTGATCGACTTACTAAGTTTGCCAACTTTTTGCCTTTCAAATCCACTTACAAGGTTGATGAAATGGCTCAGTTGTATGTGGATTGGATTGTTCATATGCATGGTACCTAAAGTTAAAGTATCCTATTGTGACCTAAAGTATGCCTCTTGTTTGTGGAGTTAGATTCAAGAAGAAATGGGAATTGACTTACGCTTCACTACAACTTATCATCCAAAAACTTATGGTCAATCTGAAAGAACAGTGCAAATTCTAGAAGATTTTCTTTGTACTTGTGTTATAGACTGAGTAGATGCATGGGATAAGTATCTTCCATTGGCTAAATTTTCTTAAAACATTAGCTACCAAGCTAGCATTAGTATGCCACATTATGAAGCTCTTTATGGAAGACCTTGTCTTTCTCCATTACACAGGGATGATGTGGGAGAATGTGCTTTGGTGTGATGACATGCAAATGATGTTAGAGAAGGTTCTGTTGATTAAGAAGTGTATGAAAGTTCCACAAGATTGACAAAATAAGTGTGCTAATAAGAAGAGGTTTGATGTGAGTTTCTTAGTGGGTGACTATGTGTTCCTAAAGATCAAGCCTATACACTCTATTGCACGATATAAAGTTAAAGGCAAGCTTAGTCCCTGCTATTTTGGACCATTTGAGATCTTGGATAAGGTTGGAGACTGTGCATATCATTTATCTCTTCCTCCTACCTATGACAAGGTCCATAACGTGTTTCATGTTTTTGTACTACATAAGTATGTGAAAGACCCTTCTCATGTATACATAATAGAACCTTTGGATATTCATGAGCACCTAACCTATGAGGAGTTACATGTGAAGATTCTTAACTCTCATGTTAAGTAGTTGAAGAATAAGGAGATCGTGCTAGTAAAAGTCTTGTGGAAGTATCATTGTTTGGAAGACCCCACTTAGGAGCTTAGAGATGAGATGTTACATACTCACCCTTCTCTTTTTGTTTGAGATTTTGGAGACAAAATCCTTTTTAACGGGTGAAGTGTTGTAACAAACTGAAATCTAAGTATATTCTTAATATAGCCCTTTTCTTAAGTTTTTCTTTCCTTTGTATCCTTTTTGGCCTTGATGTTGATTAATGAGGATTATTAGTGGTTTGGTGAATATTTTAACAATAATTATGCCAATATGTGGGTATATGCACAAATACCTCAGTGAATGATTCGAAGGTCTAAAATACAAATTTGCCTTTTTAAGTGAGATAATGATAAAATAAATTCATTCTAGAATTTTCTATAGCCTTTTGGAACAAGGAAGAGATAAAAAGATGAATAATAACTCTCTAACCATGATAATGTAATATTGAATAATTTAATGTGAGGAATAGTGGGAATAATGCATAATGGGTTAAAATTCATAAAAGGAAGACTAGTTGGTTAAAGATAGTTTCATATTTGTTTTCTTTGAGTTTGATTTGGCTTGGAGGCCAAGTTTCACAAATTTGGGATAATAATAGCTATATCAATTTTATTTTGAACAGAAAAAGGGTGATTTTCCTATAAGATATGAAATAATACATTTAATGACACCAAAAGAGATAACTAATTTTAAATTCAAAATCTACATGCCAAAACAAGTCTATGGGTAAATTTTCAACTAATTTGGAAAATCATTACTGGTCTAATGTGTTTAAGAGAGAGAAAGTGTAATTAAAGCCTAAAAAATTAAATAATGTATCAAATATATTTGAAGAATAAAATTAATGGTAAATTTGTGTCCAACCTGCTTAAGTTTTCTTAAGGATGAAGTTTGATATTAATTGCGTAATTCTAGAAGTCTCTAATGCATTAAGAAAGAGAAAATATGATTTACTTTAAAAGAATTAAATAAAATATTAAAAGTCCTCAAAAGAGAAAATTAATGCCATATTTAGATTCTAAATGTTCAAATTAGACTAGAAGACAAATTTCATTAAATTTGGAATTGGTTTGCACCCTGAAATGAAGAGAGAGAAAAAGAAAAATGCATTAAAAAAGTATAGTCGAATCAGATTAGGAATTGAATTTGATGTCACACTTATTTAATATTGTGAATACGATCTAGAACATTTGATCCATGATTCGACGACTTTTAGTCATCTTCTAGCTTGAGCTGGATCAAGCAGTAGGTCCCATTCACACACGAATTTCAAATCGCAATATCTTCCTCGTTTCTTGCTCTATTTTAATGATTCTTTCGCCAATATATTCCATTTTGGATTTCACATCTTTTGATCCCTTGCTCATTCTGTTTCATCAAGAATTTGGGAAATTCCCATTCTCGGGCACCAAGAAATCTAGACCACCTTGGTTAAACCCTAGAACTACACCACACCTATAAATAACCCTACCTGGAGCTTCTTATCCCTTTACATAGCTTTGCACATTCCTTCTTTGGCCCTCAACGATCAATTTTTAGTTTTGAGCTTGTGGTACATCTCTGTAAGCCTTGGAGGAGCTAACAAACCAATTGAATTGCATGGTGAGTTTGCAAGATCTTGCTCTTTATTTCTTTGCCTTTGTTTCCTCGAATTAGTATGTCTTATAGATGTTTCCAATCTCAATCATGGCTAAAAGCTCTACTTCTTGCGGACATGGATCCGTGGTTGAATGGGGATGAATCCCCCATGTTTTGCTCCTCATTTCTGTTCTTTTCTTTGTTTTCTCACCCAAGGGTATGATAGTTTTTTTGCATGATATGTTTTTTGCTTATGTCGAATCCATGTGGGTGTTGATTGGTGACTTGGCTGCCTGTAATTGGGTCAAGTCAAGTGGGCCCATCTTCTCTAATCCTTTGTCATGAATTTCTTGCTTATGTGGAATTTTGGAGTAACGTGATTGGTCTATTTTATAAATAAACATATCTTTTGATCTACTTGTCCAAAAATTAAGTAAAAATATGTTTTGAAATCAGAAAAATAAGATCTTTCTAATAAAAATAGTTTGACAGTCTAATTTCTATGTTTTTGATGATTGATTTTTAATAATATAGTAAATCATATAAATTACCCTAACATTGTAAGTTTATCATATAAACTCCAAATTGGACAAATAAATATGTTTTCTTGATCAGAAAAACATAAGACATTGTTTGGTCTAGGTTTTGCAACCAAATCCAAGGTTTTCCAAATAGGTCTACAATTAGGGTCTCTTTATACATTATTCATTATAAAACCCTAATCTGTGTGAGTAACTTGAATTAGGAAAATAAGAACTTGGAATAAACTATGTTGGTGAAAAACAATTAAATAGGACTCTGAGTTGCGGTATGTGCAATCCTATCCCTTTTAATTGGACATAATTTTTATCCAAACCCTAATTTTCCCAATGAGGCATGTACTAAAACCTTTGTTTCTATTATTGATATATTTTGCACAATCTACATTATTTTCTTGGGTTTTGAACCCCACCTACAATATTTCCATTATTTTAGCTTGCCATAACATTTCTTTTAGCATGATGATTTGTTTGACTTATTAGCTAATGTAGTGGTACTTATGTACAACAACCCATAGTTTGGGCATGTGCTATTTTGCCCTGGGAAATGTGTTTACTCTCCCCCATATATAAATATTTTTTAGGTGAATGGGAATGTGTTTACTCTCCCCTCACCTATTGGTTGGGGTCAAGTAGGTGCCTCAACGCTACTTAGTTAATCTAGTCTAACTTAATCATTCATGCATAATTTCTTATTATTTGACATAGCAAGATTCTTATTTGATATATTCCTCATACTCTTGACTTTCTTTGTTCTTGATGAACATACACCATTTATTATCCTTTGTTGATTTTACCTTGTTCTTATTCTTTATTATGACACATACCTTGTTTCTTTCTCTTATTGGGTGATCCCAACCACCTAGGCCTAGGACAAATTGTGGAACAAGAGCAAGGAGGACCTACAGGAGTAGATTCAAGACACTTTTGTTTTGATGTCTAGGTTTCTACTATTAGATCATGTAGTTTCCTTTATAGTTTAAGTTTCATGAAACTCATGTAGAGAACTGAGTTCGAAATCAATGTAATAACTTAGTTTTTCATTCCACTGCTACTGTTGACAATTTTGTATCTATATAATGCTTATTTAAATGGAATTATTATGCATGCATCCTTCATAATACAAAATTTTGAAAAATAGATAGATTTTGTGTATTTTCCTTTAAATTTTAGTAAGGGGTGATCTCACCTCTTTACAATAGCACTTCAATCTCTTTCCGCAATCCTTTCTTCTATTTTTATACCCATTGAGCTAGGAAATATCAAACCTATATCACTTCACCCTTTTCCATAGCCACATGAGTCATTTAGTGTGGTTTGAAGCATAATATTGAATTCATGAAAGTGAAACAAAACTCCTAATCATCTCTGATTAACGTCATCATGTAACCATCTACCCAGAGCTACATGAAAGTCATATGGACATCTTGTGTATTCGATGCCCTATATTTGAAGTTTCTATTCTCAGTGATATTTTCATGATTGGTTTGTGAATGTAGAGAGGAGAGAGGTGGAATGTATGTACCTAGTTATCATTGATCCCATTTTGTTAATAATTCATCTTTTGTATTTGATTTGTCATTTCTTAATTGTAAAGAAATTGTAGAGAGATTGAGTTGGAGCATACTAGAAGACAAGTATGTTTTAGGTTTGGGGTGGTGATACAATCCTATTTTAGGGCTTCATCTTGTGTCTTATTGAACTTTAATCACATCTATGTCTGTTATATTACATGTTAATCTCCTAATAAGTGATTTCATGTAAAATACAATTATGGACGTTATTTGCATGTTTTTCAGGTTCTTAGACCACTCTTGGATGTTAGAGAGAGAAAGAAGGATCCTAGGATTTCTCTAACGTTAAAGAGGCCTAAAGTGAAATACAAGGCCCCCTCAACCTACCTCTAGTGGACAAGGGTCCATTGAAGCAAAAAGTCCAAGGAAACACCAAGTACAACAACCAAGTGTTGATATAGAAACTAGTATGACCGTGGTAACATAGAACGGTCATGCTGAACCAAGAAAAATCAAAGAGAAACCATGTTCAAGGCAATAGATATTCAAGTCAGGAGAACGAATGTGAAATATAGCATGGTCGTGCCATCATGACCTAGAATGGACATGCCATAAATCATGATCGTGTTGCCAACAAATCAACATAGTCATTCCAAAAAGAACGGACAAAGCTTCTCCGAACCACCACAGCCGTGGTACCACCACGACCGTGCTACTAGTGCCTCATCACGGTGGTGCCACTATTCTTACAAAACTCCAAAATTTCCCTGACATCTTTCACCATTTTCACCTTGGTCATTCCCATCCACCACGACAGTTCCACTCACACACCACAACAGTTGTGTTGTCGAGCACAATCGTGCTACATACAACCTTAGAAGCATTTTTGCACAACATTTCCCATTCTACCCCACTTAACCTAGTTCTTACTCAACCCCTATATATACTTGGGTGGTGAATCTAGAATGGAGGTACCCTACAACCACTCTATCTCCCCCGTTTTTTCCTCCCATCCATTCCCTCATCATTCCACCTCCATCTCACCATTTCCACCACCAAAACCCTAGTTTCTAGTGTTTTGGCCACTTTCCACCATACATCCATGCCATTCACCTACCATAGAGGAAGGAGCTCGAGTTTCTTATATTAAAAGGTGCAGAAGGAGGAGTCTTCACCGAGATCATGATGTCTTTCCACTCCTCTATTCATTCTTCTTCCCTTCTTCTTGTATTTTCTTGTTGTATGAGTAGCTAGGCCACTTAGGTGGGCTATTTGGCGCTCAAAATGTTACTTTGATACCGTGTTGAGGGAAAATGATATGTAAACATATGATTTCATTTTCTAATGATTATGTTCTATTTCTATCTCCTTCCTCATGAATTGCTTTGTGGTTTGTGCTTGAAATCACCCAAGATTCTAGGAAAATTGCTTATATGTGGCTCTTTTTGTGAATTGCTCCTAAGTCCAATTAATGGATCTCTAGTTAGATATTCACCTTACTACATCTTAAAAAATTCTCCTATACCTAGGAGAGCGATCTAACTAGATAGTATAGAATCATTTAGTGTAATTATCTTGGACCATTCCCAAGGCTAGAATGTAGGTGATGTGAAGTCTAAAACCCCACTTCCACCTTACATTGCTACCATCGACCCCTAATTACCCTAAGAATTCCTATCCTACAAACCGATACTTTACTAGACCCTAATTTAATTTCACCTATACCCTAATCCAATAGGAGGTGATAGGGACTAGTTCCCATATACACAACCTATCTTACCCATGGCCAATTAGTAGTTTAGAGTAATTCATTAGCCTCAAGCTTGTTGTTTGGTTTGATAATCTAAATGAGAGAATGTTGTTTAGATGTTATCACCCCAACCTAATTGATAAGTGCATCCCCCAAATAGTGCACACATGTTTCATTAAAACCCTAATTCCCTTATTTCTTAGCTAGGGTTAGTTTAGTTGGCTCTTTACTTGCTTAGTTAGCTTCTTGTCTTATTATTGCCTTGTTCTTTCTAGTTTAGGTCTTTTAATTGATTTAGTTCTTAGTTTTCTAGTCTAGTCTTAGTGTTAGGTCTTGCCTTTGTTTGCCCAGTGTAGATTGCTCCTCTCTTGCTTAACTTGTCTTTCCTTTCTCATTAGAAGTAACTATCTAGGGTTAAATTAGGTTTTGATCTTGCTTGTCTTCCTTTAATTGCTTTCTTGTTCAACCCTTAGTGTAATCAAAATCAACCATCAAACCCTTAAACCCTAGACTCCGTAGTAGAAATCTAGAAAAAACTAACCTATCTCTAGTGCTCCCTTGTCTACCTGTGGATTGACCCTATTCTTGCCACATGCCTATACTACGACACGATCTCGTGCACTTGCGGGTTAGTGTGTTAGTAAAAGTAGGTGTGTTAGTTTAGGTCTTTAATTTGAAAGATATTTGTGTGTTAGAGCCCTTATGTTGTACACATCTAGTCAAGACCCAATTGATTTGTGTGTGAACCTAGGAAAAATGCATGAGTGATATAGCGTTGTATTAAGATCTCCACTTTCTATCCATTTGGTTTTTTTGTCGCTAGTCAAAATTTTCTTTAAAAAGCTCCAATGTTTTTATTATGTTTTATGTAATTTTCTTTGTATCATTTAGCTCATCATCTACTGGGTTTCTTCTTAAGGCCTTGGATATGCCATCTAAATCCATTTTCTTTTTTTAATAAAGTTGTCGAGATCGGCATAATTGTAGGATCATTGCTTCATTGTATCCTTCACATTCTTTAGTTTCTAATTGAATTAATATACAAGATTTCCTTAGACTTCCTCTCTCTAAGATTTGCTAATAATCATGTTGGATGAATCCCAATCCTACCATATAATTTGATATTTGAACAACCTATATTTCTTCAAAACTTCTTGTAGTTTAAATTATAGTACAATATGATTAGATAATGAAGGGTAAAGAGATTATTTTTAAACCCTAGAAATGACTAAGCCATTCATTATTATTACATAGTATTGTTTCTTTCTTTAGATTAGTATGTCATATTTATTGTTCTTTTCTTACCGGGGGTAGTTTAGCAAAATGTTCTTTTTCAATTGTTGTATTGAACTGCTGACGATAGAGGTTAAGACTTTTGCATCTAGGGATCTAGAGAGGGGATGAATAGAGCTTCAAAATTCTCACAAGAATAGTTAGACCTTCAAATTACATCAATTGACACCAAATTCTTAAGAACAATTTGAAGTCCTATCTAAGCAAGCATAGCAAGGATGAGAGAGATTGAAACATACATTTAGACAAGGTGGTTAGAGTGGTTCCAATATCCAAATTAGGAGACTGTGAATCCACTACCTAGAGAGGTCAAACTCTAGGACTTTGCAACCCATTTATACTTATATTCCATCATAAGAGATACAAGGAGATGACCATACATCCAAGGACTGAGCTATTCAGGACAAGAGTCCACCTACACAAGGACTTACCCACTTGATCAAGTTGTCTTCAGCCTTCACCAAACACTTACCCACACTTGCATCAAGTCTTTGGCCTTGAAGGAATTACCTGCTCTTCTTGAATCTTCTCCTTGCTCTTCTCCTTCACCTGGAGAAGATCTTCACCTCTTCTTCAACCTTGAAGAAGAACAACTTCACCTTCACTCAGAGAAGCTCACTTCAACCTTTGCTCTTTGAGAAAGGGGATTGGGAAGATGGAATGAATGAGTGATTTACAAGATTACATGGAGGTATCTCTCTTACAACATGCCTAACTCGCTCATGATCATGAAATACTTTGTAAGTGAGAGAGAGAAAGGGGATCTGTAAGGCCCCAGAACTTGCTTAATGAGTTGAATAAGCTTAATTACCATAATTTAATTCTTATAACTCTAATCTAACCTTGTGATATGATTTGAAATCATAATACAAGCTTAAGTTTCAAATTTGGTCCAATTTGGACATTGTTTGAGCAAGTTATGCAATTTTATGCACATTTTAGACTTTTCTGCAATTTACCCAGTTGAGAGGTTTGTTTTTGCAATTTATCACTTGAATTATGTTCCTTGGATAGGCTATCATCATTCTTGAGCTTTTTGAGCCATGGGGTACCTATTTAAACCTTGGTTTAAAGGTGTTTTCTCCAAGGGTATTTTAGGGTTTACCCCTTCACGGATGATCTACCTTTAGTAGCTATCAACTAATGAATTATGTGATTGGCTGGGAAATTCGACAATGGAAAGCTAAGAAGGTCTATAAGGATGGTGGGGGATCTGCTTGTGTGTGTGCTTGTATATTCTCAATAGTTTAAGGCCATAGACACATGGGGAAGCTACTTTTACACCTCATGCTTGCTTCCATCCTTATCCTTGGCCTATATTTACCTCTTCCTTGCCCAAGTACGAATCTATTCTTGCTTTCTCTTTCCTCTAACCTGGATCAACGAATCCACTCTATTTTTCTATGGAACCAAATGCTCTAAGGTAGAAGACAACCTCTTTTTGGAGAAGAAGGTCTTCTAGAGCTCCATTTAGCCCTACCTAGGGTTTCCAAGGTCATCTTCTAGGGATTTGTACCAAGGCAAGTTATTTTCTTCCTTACTTTTCTGTTTCTCTTACTCTTCTCCTTCCTTAGACCTTCCTCCTGGTTGGAACCTTGCTTTTTCATGGTACAAATTTCTCTAAAGCTCTAAAACCCTACCTTTCTTGCTCCTTATGCTTAGGGTTTGCTCATTTGATGAAGAAATGTGCTAGATGGACGAGTTCATAGCTTATGCTTGGATTTTTTTACCATAAATGCTCGATATTTCTTCTGTGTAGGGTTTCATCTTCTCTTTATAGGCAAGTTTTATAACTTTCTCCACGTTTATTGCTTACCATAAGCTTTCTAGATCATATTCTTGCTTGAAAATGATGATCCATGCACTAAAAAGCTATGCTTGACTTGGATTTCGATTTTTATAATGTTCACCATTTCTGATTTCAGTTATAGATGAACCTGTAATCATGTGTAGATTATTCCTAAGGTATAATATGACTTGGATCAGGTTGGTTTGACAACCTATGGTGCTAAGCACCTACCAACCAATGGTCAAATTTAGGGTTTTAAGATGATTTATTCTATAAACCCATGACTCAATGATGGTACCATTGCAACAACCCTATGGTGTTGTCTTCATGACAATGGATGGTGGTAACCAAGGGTGTAAACTGACGTTCACCCCCTTAGGTCATGTTTTGGACTAATTAGAAGCCTAGTGATTAACAACTAAGTACCCTAATGATGCTATTAATCACTGCTGATATTAGTTTGATATTTGATGATGATTAACAAATATAGTGCTGATCTAACAACCTATGGTGACTTAATGGTCATTAATGATGGTGGATCAGGTCTCCAAAACTTATGGTGAGTTAATTATATAGTTGTATCATCAATTAAGCCTTATACCAATGGTTTCTTGGGTAACTTGATGCGATGGTTGAACATATATTGTAATTGATGGTTTTAATATATGAACTTGACCCAATGGTCAAGATATAATGTTTATTCCTCCAATAAAGTGGAATGATGGATAATATAATATGTTGGTCCTAATAATGTGATTTATATGGTTTCCTTTATATGATCAACTTAAGGAGCTTACTTGTTGACAATGGATGGCTTGTTTTAAATGAACAGTCGATTGTGGGTTTTACCCTACTCTCAATAGAACTTTCTGTGTTGTTAATCAAGGGATGTCTAGGGTTATATGGTGACTATTTCTAGAGAACAAATCAACGAATTCATAGGTGGTTTATCCAAGTTTTTTACCTATGTAAACAACCAATGGTCTTACCTTTTAAACATCTAATGGTTCTGGGTGACATTGTGGAATGGTGATATGGGTTGAATGATGACGGAACAAAAGGGAGGGTTACCCTTAATAAGGTAGTCTTATCTATTCACTCATATTAATAGAAGGGATGATAATCATATTGTGTTGATATGTAATCCTAATGAGGTATAGCTTGTTATACCTAGCTTTAATATAATTAAATGATGGTAATTGGGTATGAATAGTCCTTGAATGACTAATACAATCATGGAATACTCTGTTACTGTTGTTGAAGACCAAGTTTGCTATAACCTAATGATTACACCTTGATTTATGTGTGGGTTCATACTTGAGAATAGTATGGAATGTGATGCTGATGCTTCACCTTATGCATCCATGATCCAATGGGGATGTCGTGAGTTAGGGTTTGGGTATAAGTGTTGATTGGTAACATTGATATAATTTATCATGTTGAACCTAACTCTAATGCAAATAGATAAATATGAGTATTCATGTTTAACATTCTTATATGATGGAATGATGAGTGGAATAACCTCCTTAACATGATCATAACCTTAATATGTTAATTGGTGGTTATCATAGCCACATGGTTGATACTTTCTTATGCTAAACATGTGCATTATGAATATGATGAGTGTTAATCATATCTAGATTCCTTAATGTTGATGTAATAAATGAATGTTCTTAATGTTAATATAACCCTGCTAAGATTTTTTATGAATATCTCCTAGATCATTAATGCAATGTTGTGCTGATCTGGTGTATTATATGTAAGTGATGTTGTTGAGCCTTGTTATACGACATGCAAAGATAATGATGATCTTGCAGGGAATAGTATGATGGTCTTATTGACCTTTGGGCATGGTTGAGCCCTGAGTGAGGTGTAATCCTGTTGTGTTGATAAGGGTTAATACCTTGTGATATTGTAAAAAGGATTTATATCCTGTGATAGTATGATGGTCTTAATGACCTTTAGGCATGGTTGAGCCCTGAATGAGGTGTGATCCTCTTATCTTGATAAGGGTTGATACCCTGTGATATTGTGAAAAATATTATTATCTTGTAATAGTATGATGACTAGTGTGGTCTCATGAATGGCAAGTGAATAGTACCATGTGATGATGAGATGAGAAATTATGTTTCACATGTTTTATATCTTTTACAAGTTGTGATATTTATATGCTTGCTAGAAGTGAATTAGGGTTTGTATGTCCACTTGTTTGATGCATCCTTAATTCACCCAATTGGCATAACTAATCAAGTGAAACTCTAATCATGTAGTTCCATGTGCCATAGATCCATCTGAGTGTCAGAACTTTCTAGATGGTGAAATGAGTATTCCTAAGGGAAACTCAGAGCGCATACTATTGAGTATGTGGGGGTGGAAAGATGAGGATATATCCTTGTCATCCACAATGCAGATTGTGGAGGTTGGCTATGGTCATGCCTCATACATCTGATGTGATTGAGAACGGATGTGGTCGTGTCTCGGTGATTATATATGTGACAAGATTGGAGGAAAACTACAGTTTTACCTCGGATGGTAGGGTATGCGTACCCACATCCTTTTCACTAGTGCCATGAACTGTACAAAGGATAGACTAGGCTGTTAGCATCTTGACCTTATGTGTCACTGTGGTGGACCCGTACTGACTGGGGGCGGAGAAGATCTTAGGAGTCCAACTCTTCCTAGATCTTGTATGGCACTGATTTTGACTTAGCAGTGGTCAGTTGGATTTTGAGTGGTATCCTCAAATTCCTCAGGGCATAATAAAAGATGTAATACAACCATATAGAATATATGTTTAGGGTTATACACGATGCTTCACATTGGACGATAAACCTTGTTTGTTATCTTTAGATAAAGATGATGCTTAGCGTAATTAAGAGATAGTAAATATACTTATGTTGTGGATATGCTTAAGATTGTAGATGCATACATACGGTAGCCATGCTTATGTTGATAACTATACTGCTACTGCTGATTATAATCATGATGCTAGATATCTCATGTTGTTAGTTATGTTTAACATGCTAGCCATGCCTTTGTAACTAGAGATGCATATACTGCTAATCATGCTTATGCAGATAGTTGTGCTTATGTTGTTATCTCTTCTTATGATGTTGATATGTTCAACCAATTAGACATGCTCATGTTGTTAGCTATGCTTATGTGGCTAGACTTATTCATAATGATAGAGATTCTATGTTACTAGACTTGCTCATGATGTTAGATATGCCTTGCTCATGATGTTAGATATGCATATGCTACTGAATTACTTATATTGTCAACCAGATATAGGATGATAGTCTGGCTAATGATGATAGTTATTATCTTCTCCTTTATGTATTTTTTAATCATCAGTACTGCTGAGCTTGTTTGTTATATATGATTAAATTGCTTAATCATTTAATTACTTAAAAATGTTGTAATCAATAAATGTTGTTGGAGGTTATATCTCTTACTGGGACATGGGTCTCACCCTTGTGGTTCGCCACATTTTTTTTAGGTAATCAGAAGTGACGAAAACAAACATGTAGCAGCAAAGAGGATCTATGGTAATATTTCGTTGAGAAAGTTGATTATATGTCTAATGTGTCCTAGAGTCATCCCTGTACTCTCAGGTCTGAGCGGGAAAAGTTTTATATGGCGTTTCAAACAAATCAAACTTTTGTTAGCATGTTGATGCTTATTTGTGTGGCATATATGAATATTGTTTTCATGTGTACATATGTGGTGGCTAAAGAGATAGAACAATTTGTATCAAATTCTTAGCATAGTATGGATACAAGAAAGATGTTGGGATATTATTTAAATGCTTTTGAGCGGTTGTTGATGTTGAAATCGGTTTTAACTTACCCATATTTTTGGGTATGTGATTGATTAGTGATTGATTGTGTTTTATGTTTTGAGTAATCTCGTTTAGTGTAACATGTTCTCACATGATCAAAGGGTTGCAACATACTCAACCATAGAAAGGACCAAGGATAGCATGAATGAGCAAACTTGTAATGAACTCCAAGGGGTCCTATTTACAGTTGGGGTTTTTCCTTTGAGTGTGGGATCACTTAAGAATGAAAAATAGCCATTTTACAACTTGCAACAGATCTACTTTTGCTTCTAAAAACTCTCCAACGGTTGGAATCACTTATTTTGTGTTTCCGTACAGTACATTCGGTCGAGTTTCAATAAATATAACTCAACTGATCCACTAATCAACAAAGCTAATTTTCAAACTATCGGTCGAGATTGTTCTGGGAAACATGACCGATGAGTCAAAATCAGTTTTAGTCAGTAAATTGGTCGGTCAAGTTCTCTGAGTGTGTAACTCGACCAATTGATCCATTTCCAAAAACCCATCACTGATCGGTCGAGATTCAAACTCGACTGACAAATTTGTTGTGACAAATTTTTCAAAATGATTTTAGAGTGACCAAATGTTGGAGTGTCCCTGATTTTTTCTCATATTAATTACAAGTCATATCATCAATACAAGTGATTGAAAAAATATTCCAAGGTGGTTTGGAGTGATTTACCAAATTGCACACTTGCATTGTTTTTGACTTGAACTTGGACAAGCTAGGGATTGTGTAATTTGATCCTTTTTATGTACCTAAAGCCTGAAAGAAATCTTAAACAAACTTATTAGATACATATGAATGGAATGGCTAAGTCATTATCAAAATATGGACAATGTGTAACTCTCAAGTCAACATTCTCCCCCTTTTTGGCAATGACAAACCACTCCTCAATCATATTGAAAAGAATATGTAGAATTATACCTTAGTCTTGTGAATTGCAAGAGGATTAATGATTTGAACAATGTGAATTTCTCCCCCTCATTCTATGTTCACTCTTACCTGCATAGTTAGTCATTCTACACAAAGAAGTATAACATGTATATACTGTATGGTCCTCTAGCAAGTCACATGATAAAGCATATATTGAATAAGAAAAGGACCACATATGCAATAAAAGCAATATGATTGAGATTCAAAACATTTAACTTATATCCCCTTTTGGCATTATCAAAAAGTAAGGGGGTAGAAGAGCATAAAAATAGGTCTTCTCCAAGGAAAACCAAAACATACATCCACAACATAAAAACATGCAACCTCAAAGAACACATAAAACAGAGATGAGAGAGAGATAAGCAATCTAAGTCATAATCAAAATATGGAAAAATGGCACCAAATCATGAGATATAGTCAATCAAAGAGTAAGTGTATATATCATTAATATTAAAACACTAAAAGAATGTCCTCAAAACAACTACAAACTAAAAGATGAAAACAACATGATGATGAAAATAGTACATCTCAAATAATGTGCCCAGATGTTTTTAGTACAAAATAGTCTAGAAAGATATATATGATCAACATATAAAGACTAAAAACTAATCATTTAAACATCTAGGCTATCTACGTCTAGAGGGTCATCAACATCCACATCAACATCATCATCAGAAGCTTCAGGCTCGTAGTCATCATATCCATCTAAAGGCGCAATAGAGATAGAAGCATCACCTTCATCACCAGATGTACCAGAAAAGCCATCATCAGAACCATCTAAACCATCCTCTCCATTAGCATCAGATGCCTCCTCATCAACAACAACTTCCTCATCAGCTTGGTATGGCATCTCCTCATTGAGAGAAGGACCAAAACCACAATAGGGCCACATGGCATTCTACTAAGCCAAAGATATACCTCGATCATGCAACTCTTGGGCTTGAGGAAAAGTGGGAGTAGAGGTGTCAAGTCCTGCAAGCAAGGTAGCTATAGGACTAGTAGGGAGAGGGAGCATACAAGGGGTAGAACCACCAACAATAGAGGGTGTAGCAGTGGAAGCAGCAGGTCGAGGGGCTAGGTAAAAGTGATTATACACAGAGAATGCATAATCACCTCCTGGGTAGGGATGGTAGGTAGGGAAAGGATGGGTACAAGATAGGTTCAAATATCACAGAGATCCTGATGCATATGCTCCTAAACCTAAAGCTTATATGCATGATAATGCATCATGTAACCCAAGAGGGTTTAATTTGATACATTAAACGAGACACAGGTGGGTCAGGATGTCTGAGGAGGTGGAGGTGCCTGGGTGGAGGTGGTGGCTGCATGTGTGGTAGAAAAATGGGTAGGCACACACTTCTAAATTGTGGTCTCACTGATGCAGACTCCTTTTTGAGCAAGTTTGTAATGAAGGTCATGAAAAAGAGACTTGCCAGTGGGAAATTGAAAAAGACCACAAATTAGGGCTGGGTAGGGTGGGTGGGTTCCTTGGGTGTTCTTACCATAGTTGAAGCAGGTTATGTGATGGATAACGTCTGTAGCCCACTTGAGTCTGATTTTCTTTAGTATATAGAACATAATCACCGCGGTATTCTCTACAATTTCAGTTTGGTTTTGCATTGGATGAATATTGCAGTTACTTCTAGGGTGAGTTTGCGGTTCTTTAGGTTTAAGGCAGAGGTGGGAAGGGTAGGCTTCTTCCTATATGGAAATTGAGGCTTCTTCAATACTTTATGTATGTCATGGAGAGTGATATCATATTTCTTGTAGAAGGTTTTACGATCTGGGAGGTCAAAATACTCAGGGTAATCCTTCCTCCATGTGTCTGTCACCTTAGTACCATAGAAAAGATATTCAAGGTATCCTTTGAGACTTTAAATTTCTTCCCGACAATCATGAAAGTAAGAAACTTGAGAATTTAGCAGGGGTATAAGAGTGTTGTAATTCAATTAAAAATTTGCATAGAATTTGTGAATGTCTTTGGTTCTTGTGATGGAATAGTTATAGCACACACATTCAACACTCATGGCAGAGAGGTGGTGGTCATACAACAACTCGGCAACTTGATCTATAACCTTTAATTACGTGGGTGTAGCTCAAATAAGGCACAAAAAGGAAAGGGGTTCCTAGGAAGGAGCTCCTTGTACCTATTTAGAGCATCCTTGGAGAAAAAAAAGGTATCATCAAACATGATTAGCCGAGAGTTGGAAGAGGAGGATGGTGCTCTAGAGGGGGCGACTCTATTTCTCCTATTAGATGCCATGGAGGCAAGATAGGAAGATAGAGAGGCCAAAAACATAGGAAACACCTCCAAAACATGACCAAGCACCTATGGTTGATGAGAAAGAGGTCTAGGAAGGTCAATACAGGTTGGGTAGGCTAGGAAAGAGAAGGTTGCTGCTAGGGTTGAGAGCTTGAGGGAGTTAGAGAGTGAAATAGTTGGTTTTTCTCTAGTCGAGAGGGGGAAAAGTAGGCCGAACAACAATTAAGTTTTCTCCAGCCCGACCATCGGTCAACTTTTGAGAAAGGGAAACACGACCAAATGGATTTTTCAAAAACCCCTCAGCCACCCATCGGTCGAGTTTGTAACTCGACCGACAGAGAGTCTATCCCAAAATTAGAAATCTTAATTTCTAGCCTCTAGAGTGCTAATACAATTTATTTTTGTAGTCTATTTTGCATTTTAAATATACTTAGGAACATATCACACATCATTGGGTACTATTTAGAGATAAAACAAGCATTTGCAAAAAATACCCAAAAACCCTAGGCCACCCATCGATCGAGTTTGTAACTTGACCGACAGAGAGTTTGTCCCAAAATTAGAAATCTTAATTTCTAGCCTTTAGAGTGATAATAAAATTTATTTTTGTAGTCTATTTTGCATTTTAAACATACTTAGACACATATCACTCATCATTGGGTACTATTTAGAGATAAAGCAAGAATTTGCAAAAAAATACCCAAAGCAAGCAAAAACAAGGCAAAAGAACATGAAAATTTTAGCACATTTGCCAGAAAAGGTGATCAAAACTTGAGAAAAGCATATAGGATAGGTAGAAACTAACTATAAGGCATACCAGAATCATCAAAAGTAGTAATGAGAAGTTTAGATCTAATAAAATTAAATTTCTCTCTAGCTAGAGGTTTAGTGAAAATGCCTGCCAACTGATTTTCCGTGTCCACATGCATGATATAGATATCCTTTTTGGTAATGTGATCACAAAGAAAATGATGATGAACCTCTATATGCTCAGCTGTACTATGTAGTATAGGATTGTAAGATAAATTGATTGTACTAGTATTATCATAATAAATTGGAGAAGAATCAAAATGAATGTTGAAGTCTTGGAGCATTTGCTTCATCCATAGGACTTGGGCACAACAACTCCTGACTGTAATGTATTTAGCCTCGGTAGTTGATAAAACCACTATGCTCTATTTGTTAGAAAACCAAGACACCAAGCATGGTCCTAGGAGGAAGCAAGTGCCACTTGTGCACTTTCTATCAATCAAACATCATGCATAATCCGCATCACTATAAGCCGTAAGAGTAAAGTCCCTTGACTTGGGATACCATAGTCCAAAATTTGGGGTCCTGGCTAAGTACCTTAAAATCCGCTTAACAACTATAAGATGTGATTTCTTGGGTTTTTATTGATAGTGAGCACACTAGCCAAAACTAAATATTATATCAGGTCTAGAGGTAGTTAAATAAAGTAAACTTCCAATCATACCAGAGCTTCTCATCCACTTTCTCACCTTCTTCATCTTTATCAAGTTTGGCAGTGTTTGACACAGGGTGTCCATCAACTTGGTATTCTCCATCCCAAAGCGCTTAAGTAGCTCTCTAGTATACTTTCCTTGGTTGATGAGGTTCCCATCTTTAGTTTGCTTGATTTGAAAGTCGAAGAAGAATGTAAGCTCACACATCATTCTCATCTCGAACTCACTCTACATGAATCACTAAACTACTTGAAAAGATCAAAATTAGTTCTGCAAAAAATGATATCATCAACATTAAATTTGAATGATAAGAAAATGGTTAGAAGTGTGTTTGAGAAACAAGGTAGAATCTATTTTTCCCATGATATACCCACAATCTAAAAATAAGTTCTTTAATTTCTCATACCAAGATTGAGGTGCTTGTTTGAGTCCATAGAGAGCTTTTTGCAACAAATAAACATGCTTAGGTAAACTATCATGTTCAAAGCCCAGGGGTTGTGCAACATACACTTCCTGCTCAGTTGTACCATTCAACAACACACTTTTAACATCCATTTTGATAAATAAGAAAGTTCTTATAACTAGAAAAATCAAGAAACATACAAATGGACTCAAGTTTATCTATAGGTGCATATGTTTCATTAAAATCTATACCTTCTTGCTTATTGTTGCCTTGAGCCATAAACTTGCTTTGTTCCTTACCTTCTTGTAGCTTTCATCGAGCTTGTTTTGGTAGACCCACTTGGTGCCAATGATCTTTCTATCACATTGTCTTGGCACTAGAGTCCACACTTTATTCTTCTCGAACTGCTCCAATTCTTCTTGCATGGTAAGGATCCATTCACCATCCCCAAGAGCTTCTTTGACGTTCTTTGGATCAAGTTGTGAGATGAAGGGACTGTTGTCTTGTTCTTTATTGAAGGCTGACCGCATCTTCACTCTTTTAAAGGGGTCACCTAATATCAACTCTTTAGGATGGTTATTTGCAAAATGGGGAGTTGGATCCTTCTTTTCTTCATCTTTCTCTTCTAATTGAGTGACCACCTCTTTTCACTTTTGGGTGAGGTTGAGTTCTTATAAGATAGGAATCACCTCGCCCGCAACATCATCATTTGGAACAATATCATTGGGAATAAAGGGGTTCGTCTCAATATACTTCATATTAATAGATTCTTCTACTTTAGCAAGATCAACATTAAACACTCTATAAGCCTTGACAGTGGTGTTGTAGCCAAGAAAGAAAGCCTTGTAGGATTTTGGATCAAACTTGTTGAGAGAATCTTTTATGTTCAAAACAAAACAAGGACATCTAAAAACATTAAAATACTCGATGGAAGGCTTCCTACCACACCATAGCTCATTGGGGGTTTTCTTCAAAGAAGGATGTGTGAAAACCCAGTTTTGCACAAAACATGAGGTACTAACGGCTTCGGCCCAAAACTTCTTTGGAGTGTCATACTCTAAAAGCATGGTCCTAGCCATTTCCTGTAGTGACATATTCTTCCTCTCACAACCCCATTTTGTTGAGGTGTTTGAGGTGCAGAGAAGTTATGTGCATATCCAAATTCTTCACACAAACGTTCAAAAAGATCATTTTCAAATTCACCCCCATGATCACTACAGATGGAAACAATCCAATAAGAAGCTTTGTTCTCAAATCATTTACAAAAACTAGAGAAATCATCAAGCGTATCACTCTTGGAAATGAGAAAGAAGGTCTAAGTATATCAAGAGAAATCATAAACAATAACAAGACAATAGTTGGAACCACGAAGCAATTGATTTATCATAGGTCCAAATAGATCAATATGGAGAAGTTCAAGAGCTCTCTTGGTACTAAGGACTCCTTTGGATTTGAAGGAGGACTTGGTTTTCTTTCCTTTGGTACAAGGTTGGCATTTCTCATCCTTTTCAAAATCCTATTTGGGAAGTCCCTTGACCAAGTCATTTTTTCTCAATTTCTTCAATTGATGCATATTTACATGACCAAGCCGATGATGCCAAAGTGAAATATCATTTGAATTGACTACTAGGCATCTACCAACAATAGTCTTAATAGAGTCAAACACAATTACATAAAGATTACCATTTCTAGTTCCCTTATATATGACATGATAAGTGAGGGAATTTACAATCAAGCATTCAAAGGAAGTAAATAACACAAGGTAACCATTATCACATAATTGACTTACACTTATTAAATTTTGATGTAGGACATCCACAAAAAGGACATTCTTGATACACAATTATTCACCTACATCACCCTCACCTTTTACCTTACCTTTCATGTTGTCCCCGAAAGTGACCAAACCTCCTTTCTTCTTAGTGAAATTGTTGAAATGTCTTATATCACCTGTCATGTGTTTGGTGAAACCACTATCAACAATCCATCTTTCTTTTTCCTACATGAAAGGAGAATGTTAGTTCTCAACTCAAATGTTGGGATCCAGAGTTAGCTTGGGGACCCATTTCATCTTTGGGTGGGTCCCCTTAGGCTTGTAAGGACAACAAGTAGAATAATTATCATCACTTTTGCAATGAGAGAAAATCATAGGGTTCTTAGTGCTAGAAGTCTCTCCAATGAAAGAAGAGGTTTCCTTACTCTTTTCCTCTCCTTTGACCTTGTTTTTTCCCTTAGGTTCTCCCCCTACAAATCCAAAACCACTAGTACCACATCGTTTAGTAGAATGGTCAAGGATTTCATTTAGGGAGTTTTTCCCTTAGAGGAATTTTTGCAAAGAGGCTCTAAGTCTATGACTTTCATCAGTAAGAGATATAACCGTAGAAGACAAACTAGCAAGATCATCTCTAAAATGAACAACTTGGCCTCTAATCAGACGGCTTTAGTCAAATAAGAATATTTTTCAAGAGAAATAGAAACAACATCATTACTTGGAAAAATAGGTCTAGAAGATAAATCATTAACATGACCAAGAAAACTAGCATTTTCATATTTAAGCAATTGAATGTATTTGAGATAAACATCCCTCTCATCTCTATGATCATAAAAAATAAGTTTGAATTTAGCATTTTCAGTTTTAATATTTCAAGCTCATTTAGGCACTTTTTGTTATCTTCCTTAAGAGATCCAATGTTATTAAGATAGACACCGTTCTCTACCTAAACTCCATTGTATTGGAGCTCAAGATCAAGAAATTGGCCTTGCAAGTTATCAATTCTCTCAAGATGAATTTTATCATTTTTCTCAAGAATCTCAAGTTTAGCATACAAGTCGTCAATGATTTTTTCTAACCTCTTCTTAGATTTACATTTAGAATATGAAGAATGGGTAGAAACAAGTATATCAATAAGAGTTGCTTTAGCTAACGCATGCATGCTTACCTCACTTACCTCACTTACCTCACCAATATCTTCACTTGTGGATACCATGAGTGCAAGTTGGCACTCTCCATCTTCATCTGAGCTTGAGCCACTAAAGAATGATGCTTCCCAAGCTGCATGGGCTGCATCTTTGTGTCTCCTCTCCTTCTTTTCCTTCCTCTGGTACTTGCTACTCTTCTTCCTTCTTGGATTTTCTCTTGTGGCATGACTTTCTTGCCTTAGGACATTCACTCTTGTAGTGTTCTTTTTGACCACCACTACTAAAAAAAAGGTCTTTAACTATAAAAAAATTGTAGCGAAAACCCCATATTTTGTAGTGAAAGGCTTTGACTACATATTTCTTTACACATACAAATTGTAGTATATGCTCGTAAAGCTAAAGCCTTTAACTATATTTTTCAAATATGTAGTTAGATAATCCATTCGCTACAAATTCATATGTATCTAGAAGCGTAGCTAGATGTTGTCCTTACATATTTAAATATAGGTATAATTATAGCTAAATGTATGCCTACAGTTGTATATATATTCAGTATGTAGCAAAAAAATGAAGTTAATACAAATTATATGTAGTTAATGTGTAGGGAAAGGAAACATAAATTGCACACATATATATGTAGTTGGATTATGCACTAGCTACATATGTAGTGCCACATATACATATATGTATAGTTTGATTATTCATGTATTGTGTAATTAGTCTAGAAGCTCTTTTAGTAACAAATTTGTAGTAGTTAGACCAAGTTATGCTCTTTATGCCAACAAACTTACTTTCATTTATACTGAAACGTCAAATGTACATGGGGAGGACGTATACCTTGCCCGTATTACATAATGTGTACAAATAAAAGGATATACATATACTAATAAATTCAGTGAGGTCTACACGCATCTTGGAAAAAGAGTATGTATCTTTCTTGACCAGTTTTAGAATCGTTGTTGTCTTCTCCTTTTGTTCAATGAGTTGGCGATAACATGGGTTCTTTTGTTGCACAAAGTTGTGACCTTGTGAAATGTTGACCCTTCATCCAATTTCCTTGACGAGTGGGTCGATTTTGTTGAATGGAAGAAGTCTTGATTTGAAGATTGTAGCATCACCCCTCATAGTGACATCTTTCTATTACAACTTGGACCATCCATAGATGTTCTAGGAATCTTCTTTGTACTCTATTTTGTTGGACTTGATCTAGATCCAAAGAGGGATTCTTCTTTAGATATAAGTTGACATTGAGGCCTTTTTTTATCCTGTATCATATTATTATCAAAATTGCAGTCATTGAATAGAATAATTATTTCATTCATTTTTAAGCTACATCTTACTCACAATCTCTGTCATTCCTGCTTTTCCCTAAAAGTAGTACAATATTTAAGCATGGATAGAATCTGAACCTGTAATAGTTAATCGCATAAAGAAAGGTAGATTACAATCACCCTAAGCATCAATATTAGAAAAGCAGACTTCATGTGTCTAAGATGTCCCCTAAAACTGAAATTGAAAGGACAAACCAATTTAAGGAGCTTACTACAAAGAAAGGAACCTTGAATAACATTCTGATCTTAATTGGTTTTCTCCAAAGGAGAGAAGATACTAGAGTCTTCATTTTAGAGTATCTTAGCTATAAAGCATTTCATAAATATGTATTAGAGAGTTAGAAGTCACCTACTACTAAGCTAGTACTCAACGTGCAAATACAGTTGTGGGATATTACTAAAGCCTTTACAATGGAGAGATGTGCAATGGAGAATCCCAACATGACAAAAGATGAGACATGTCCCTCTCCTACAATTAGTGGTGTATGTTTATACAACCATCAACCAATAACATTGCCTACAATGCACTAGCTATATTGTAATAGATGAGGAAGGCCAGTGTATGGGGGTGCAACAAAGAAAAGACGAACCAATACCCTAGCAGTACTAAGTGGTAACATAAACCTCCTAGAAAACAAGTACAATACTGAAACAATAGTAAAACAAACTTGGGAGACAATACTAATAAAATAAGAATACCTAACCAAATAAACACTTTTAAGCATAAATTTAAGACGTTCAGCATAGCATGAAAGACAACCAATAAAACTAACACGAAACAAGTTTGAGATTCTACAGATTCAATGTGACTACTTTAAGGACGAAAAGAATCTACCCTAGTCAAAAAGGCTAAATCCAAGGTTCTCCCTTCTTTTCTTTCACCTTGGCAGCACGGGCAGCTGTAGATCCTGAAGTAGCAACGGGGGAAACATCTACTACAAATTTTCTAGGATCCTTTAGGTAATCCTTGGTCTTGCTATCCTGTGGGCACAAATACTCAATTGCAATAGCAATAGATAAGATGCTCCTGTAAGGGTTAATGAACATATGGGGTGCAGCGGCAAGAGTGGGTAGTAAATGGCAACTGATAATGATGTGACCAGGAGACAATAGTAGAAAATTTCTCAATAAGGTCATCTTTAGTTACGTCAAGAACCTAAGGATTGAAGATAGATCCATTGTCACAAACAGACAGCACACCAAGACAATATGAGAATGGTCTGATGCCAAATGTGGTAAGGAGGGCAGCCTCACAAGAAACCACCTTCTCATCTTTCCTAATAATCTCTACAGGGGTGATAATGTTGACAAGACCCATGTTAATTTTTGTGGGGATGTTGAGGACCTGGAAGAAGGAGGTTTGTGAAGGATCAAGGGAAGTGTTGTGAGGAGGAATAACCACATCAATTGGGGAAACCAAACAAACACGAGAAGGAGCTCCAATCTTGTACTTTGCAATCTATGAAGAATAGAAAAGCTTCTATATTTGCACCTCCAAGAGTCCATCAGTCTCTAAAGAACATGGTAAGACCATTAACTATCCTTAGGTTCTATAAGCCTCCAGGTAAGCAAACCTATACCATTCCTCAGGTTATAAGCATATGGAAAAGATAGTAGTACCCTTTAAGAACAACACCTCATTAAGCTCGCCAAACACTGGTACAAATGCAAGAGAAGCCTGCTCATGCCAATATAGTAATTGAACAAGATAGAGCCCTTGGTTGTAGTTCCAAAGAGGGGGAGCTATTTTTTGGGTGCTATGTGATTGATAAAAATACCAGAGTTCTACATTTGTCAAGTGTGCTTTGAACATGACTATGTTGATAGGATATTCATAGTTGAACTGTAGGTTTAAGCTGCTAGCAGATCAACCCATGTCAGCTAGTTATAAATTTCTTTTTAAAATTCATGGAGTCCAACTTGTGATGAAAATAACATGTGGACAGTTGACAAATTTAGCCCAACGCTCATAAATTTCCTGACTGATAGAATTAGCCCAATGTGCATAAATTCTCCTCGCCACTTCCCTATTTGCCAATGGGGAAGCTTAAAATTGATGAGAAGGATCATTTTCATCAAAAATACTCATTGCCCTAAATTGATGCCTTATATTAGGTCACTAGCCATCATAAACTATTTTGCAAGAAAACCAGCCACAATGAAATAGGGTAAGTGACTAAAATGGAAGCATGAAATGAGGTTGTTGGAAAGACAAGTTTCTTTAGATATGATTGCTAGCCAGATTGGTCTTTAAATGGGGTTCTAGGTCTCACTAGAATATGAATAACCCTAAATTTTCATGTAAAATTAGTAGGTGGCAGGGCAAGAGAGACCTATTTGTAAAGGCAATCTTAACATTTCTTGTGCATGGAAGAAATAACATGGAAGAAGAATGTAAAGCCCTACAATCACATACATTTCTATTGAATGCCAAAAGGTCGTTCTATCTATACAAGATAACTTACCTTCTAAAAAAGATGTGCAAAGTTAGGGAACCTTGATCATTGTACTTGAGTAGTTGCACATAAACGTAGCTCCGATCCTCTTTTATCTTTCCTTGTAGGGCTCCATTGTTCCTCATGTTCATTGGTGTGAGAGTTAGGTGCTAGCACAGGGGATGAAGAAAGGCAATCTGCAAATATTTTCTCTTGTATTGACTTGCTTCAAGCAAACACTACATGTTAGTCCATCTTTAGGGTTATGTGCACCAACATATGGTTTTGCTGGTTCTTGCTTTGTTGGTATCGAGAACCTCCTAGTTGAAGAATAGAAAAACTATCAAGTTTATTTAGTAGACCAAAACATACATGAAGCAAAAAAAAATCTAACAATTTGAAATACAAGTAACAAGAGATTATGATAATATGGTGTCGTAATGCACAAAGCTGCTGCTTTCAAATGCAACCATGGGATTAATGGAGAATCTTCCAAATTGTATGGAGAGCTTGTAAAGAGCCATGGTAGCATTGATGCATTGGTGGGCTTTGTGAAAACTACTACTTCAATATATCTAGACCAAGCTGAGGCATATCAGAAGAAATTAAGACCATTTCTAGGTTTGAAGAGGTCTTAATAACATACATTTGATGAAGAGGTGGTTGTGAGATCTTCTAAGAAGGTAGGGGCATGATTGAAGCCTCCTTTTGCAACCAAGAAATGGTGGAAGTTAGACCAGATGCCAGAAGGTCCTTACTGATGAGAAATAGGAGCTTTCGAAAATACAGAGACAAATAGACATAAGTACCTACATTATAAGAAACAAAGATAATAACTATTACATTTTTATCCAAAGAACAATGTGTGTTACTTGGAGTGATAAGTAATTGGATTAACAACAACATGTTTAGTCCTCTCTATTCTCTTTAATGTAGGTGCAGCTGCATCAGCTACTACCAATCTTCTACCTCTTCCAGAATTCGTTACAAACTGTAAGAACATCAAAATTGTAGGTTCATAACTCAAAAAGACATATAACAAGATTAGTAGATTCAATGTTTGCTTGACATAATATTTTTAGTTTCCCTTCTGATCATAAATGCTAAAATATGCTAGAAATAATTACTACAGTTGATTTAATACATACTAAGGCCAGTTTACTCTCACCCCATATCGCGTCCAATAACTGATGGACTTCCAAAATCTCTAATATATTCTAAAAGCATGTTGCTCACCTAAGATGAAGACAGACTAGTTAGTAACATAATTTGTCTGGTTTTACACAATATTATCTAGACAACCACCATGTAAAAAAATGGTGTAAACTAGTGGAAACTAGTATGTTATCTCATCAGTAGTTTCTGATTTTCCTTTTTTATTATAGTCATTAGAGTATATGAGCATAATCATTAGATTCCTCAAGCTTGCAAATACAGTTATTTGGTGAAGTTGGTTTTTTTCCACTAATGCATAAATTCTCATGTGGTCTATTACTTTATGATATTGCTTCCCACCCTCAGATTCCTTATCTCACACATGCCCAACTACCAATCAGACCAATGGAACCTATGATAGGGATCCCTCATCTTGGTATCATCCAACAACACCATTCTCGTCTAGCCCCACCATTGATCACCAACTCCTAGTATGGTAGAGGAATGACACCCAACATCCATATATACCATAAACCAAAACCTACAACCTTCTACAAACATTGAAGTTCAATTTCTCTCTCCCAACTGATGCCTGCAAAACTATGAAGTCCACACAAATTGTAAATTCAAGTTCACAACTATGAAGTCCACACGAATTGTAAATGAATAAAATGGAAGTAAATTCACAAAAATGAAAGATTGATGTAAATTTAGAAGGCCTATTACTGACCGTACCATGAAATGGGACTGTATCCTCCCAAAAATTGTTGATCTGGCAAGTTTCCTTGAATGACAAAAAAGCATCCTAGTAGTGACAGTAGTACAAAAATCAACATTATGGATCTCTTAAACTCACCAACTATGCTCACAAGAAAAGGATCCCTATTTTCAGCCAACAATTATCCCCTTCTTTGATGACAATGTGTTATGATACTCTGTGAAATAAGAACCAATCATCTTCTTGAAGCTTCCACATACCTGATGATCAATTAGCATTCTTCTTGGCAGTTACACAAAGGTTCATCAAGGTGCAATAAAAATCAAGAAATTAGAAAATGACCATGTTTACAAATAGAAAACAACTTCTATATGAATGAAACAAAGGAGGTATAATGGTGCACAAAATCTAGGAATCATATTCAATGGAATTTCCCCATGGAATGAAAAAGGAGTACGCAACTGATACTAAGTGGACACTTTCTCCCTTGAATCAAAGTATATTTGGACCTAAAGAAAAACACAATACCATGAACTCTAAGATTGTAGCTGAGTGTTTAACTTAAATAGTAGAGTAGAAAACATGGTATTCTTTGTTCTAAAAATAAATAGGAAGCCTGTACTTCATAGATTGTTATTAGTCCTCATCCTTTATGGCATGAACATAATTGAGTTGTTATCATTTATGGAATTGCACAATATCTCATCACTGAGGATCAATTCATTTCTAGCATCCTCTATATTTCCCTTTGCCTCATTAGCCACTTTAATCACATCTTGCAAGTTAAACAAAAAAATGGAATAATAGAGCTTCATGATACAACATGAAGATACATAAAAAAACTGCCATGTTAGTATTTGATCAATCTAATGTGCCTTTACATATTCACAATAGTGGGAAATATCTTTTCTTCTTTGACAACAAGGCTGAAACATCACATATATTCTTGTTTGTAAGAATTCTACAACGGAAACATTTAAAATGACATGTCATTGCCTTATAATAGAGAAAGAATGCTGGATTTCTAGCATTGAACAATATAACAAGATGTGTAAGGTTCCAACTGGACCATTTTCTTGAACAATTGATTAAATAATTTAAACATGAACACAGTTATAATCATGAGTACGTAACCTTGATGACAACCATGTAAATGTTGCCCCCAACATGGTTTAGTAAGTGACAATACTCGAAGTGTCAAATCAATATCCTATAGTTCAATATCATGTAGAGGAACTTAGACTGAGCAAGAAGGGTGTCATCTAGTTCAATATCAACATTTTTAAACAACTTCCAGAATATAAGCACAACAACACAACCAACAGAACAAGAATAGAAACCCATAAATAGGACATGCTTTACAAACATCCCAAAATCTTACTCCGATCAGTAGCATGTCATGCCTTACTTGAGCCCTTTAGAGTGTCTGAAAGACTGCAAGTAGTAGCAGATGAATGACCAGTAAGCACTTGAAAGCTACTTGGATACAAACAAAGTGGTAATGAATGAATATATGCCTACCTTCATCAGTTGTTGGGAGAGGTGGATGTATAAACTATGAGAAGCTCTCTAGTGGCTATCAATTTTACCATGATGATGGGATCAAAATTCCTATGCTACTGGTCACCATCAATGATTGTTGTTAGTTGTTCAATTATCTAAATAAAATAAGAATGACACATTAGTAATCATGAGCCAATTACGAGTGGGGTTAAAAAGTGAAGAATTTACCATTCTTTTCTTTCTTCCACAATATAGGGAGAGCCACTACTATAACTGAAAAGTACAGAATTTACAACCATTTCTGCATTCTCGGTGAGAAGCAACTGAACATATCTAAGAGAATCCATGTTTTCATGAATATCATCTGTGAAGTAAGCCAGATTACATACAACAACAACGTGCCACATAAAAATCCTAACCACATGCACCTCCAACAGGAGGTGGTGACTCAACCCCCTGTAGCAACAACCATTATATAACATTATCATAACGTTTTATAGAAGTGGGAAGAGAAGTATAGGTTATATAAACAAACCTATGGTTTAGATAATGATGTATAGTTTCAGGGAGATGTTTTAAAAGAAAGTTTGGCTCCTACCTTATGAAAGTCATCAACTGTCATGTACAAATATGATCCTTTTTACAAGACTCGAAAGACATATAGAGAGGTGATAATGATCTTTTTTAGAACAAAGAGCTATTTAAATGCATGCAATTCAGTACACTGGTAGCAACCTGTGAATTTAAACTGAATGATCTTTTTGGGTTAGGTTTCTTGCATAAGTATACAGTAACAAGTAAATCAGACAGATACTGTTAGAGGAGCTACATTTGAGGACCCTAAAGATACACCACACTAGCCAGAGGATGGTGCACATTCCCATGGAGGCTGCTGATTCTAAGATTAATTAGCAACAACGATGTGGTAAGACTAACAAGAGAGAAAATATTTACATCATTGGTTGGTCAATTTTTCTACTAGATTGCACCAAATGATTTAGACATCTAGTTTTATCCAAGACGTCCATGAGAGGCACTTAGTATAAAGTCAACACAAGTGACTAGAAGACTCCTCGTCCATGAGCTCCTGATTATCCCAAGTCTATTTGACACTCCTGTGTGGCCCTACTTGTCTGTAGGCGTGTCCTACATTTGTGCTAAAGGACAAAAGGTGAAAAAGATGTCTATTTTGTTAAAGTGTCGTGTTTCTTAGTGTTTGTACCAATGTCTGCGATCCTTTCTAGAATTTTGATTGTGGTTCCTTGGTTTATAATCATCACAAAACAAATTTTAGATATAAGAAAGATGTACTCAACAACAGTTAGCGTTTGATTGTGGTTCCTTGGTTTGTAATCTTAATCTATTAAAAAAAAAGAAAATCAACCTTAAGAAAACTCTAAAATCATGTAATGGTATTCCAAAGGTAAGTCATGATTGTTCCTTATAGTTTCGTTGATAAGAGAGGAAGGGAGGGAATAAACAAATAAGATCCTCTAACACTAGTACAAAAATGTTCCTATTATTCATGGTTAAATAATCATGATATGGTCAATGTATTGCTTCCTCTTCAACCCTATATAAAACAAGCGAGATATAATAATAAGTTAGAAATATGTAAGGCTGGGAATGATCTTATAGTATGTTAACTTCTTGCAATCTTGATAGGAATCACCATTCGAGGCATAAATGCCCCATCTTTACAGAGTGAGCAGCAACCATCTTATTTTCTTAGTACACCTAATAAGTTTCAATGACATACAACAAAAGCATTAATCTTTAATAGTTGACTTAGTTTTTATAGTAACGTCTTCATAAAATCATTATGTATATCATGCTCAGAATTGATAATGCACAAATGAGAAACATGGTGTTGGCAGCTCATTTTTGTGTCCGTCTGGTTCATGTAAAATGATATCCAAAGAGGATATTCTCAGTAGGGAACATGGCAAAAGTCTGAGCTGACAAGTAATAGAACTTTAAATAGCTTCCATGTTGGAAAGGGAGACATGCTCAATCAAAATGCAATGAAGGCATTTCTTTTGCTTGTGTACAAGTTAGGCTCCGAAGGTATGGTCTTCAATTCAGTTCATCATTGATTACAAATTTTCCTCTATTTCAGAATTTATTTTTTTAAACCATGTACTATTTCCCCTTTCTTAATAGTTAAAAAGGCACACAAGTACTTGAACGTTCTCATGGGTTCCCTATGTGTGTGAAGATGACATGAGGGCTGGGTAAGGTTAAGATAAACTTGGTTATTTTAAAGCTATGTTCTCTACTGGTAGTTAAGCATTCAAATCCATGCATATATGCCTATTGTGATAAGTTTTATAATGTGTTCTTATCAATGACAATTTCATTGTGTTTAGATACATATGCTTTTATAGATGTGATAGGTTTTTTTTCAAAGTGATTTTGAACCTTCGAGAGTAAAGATACTGATACATCTCATAGTTCTGCTGCTTTTGAACCTTTTTTAGTCCATAAAGATGCTTATATGTTCTACTATGCTCAACTTCTTTTCATGTTCTATTAAACAAAGTCCTTGCCGAATATCACAATACTCTCCGGTCATCGAGTTCATCCAATCATCTAATTCTTCACATGGTATCATAGCTTTCACCGTGCGTCGTATGTAGTGCCTAAAGATCCATCTCATCACTGCCATCCTTCTTCTTCCTCCAGTCATCTTCCTCACACAACTTCACCCCACCCACTTCACACCTCTGACAAAAGAAGATGGCCGTCGGTTCCTCCAAAATCAACACCGACTCCTACCCCTACCCTGTGGGACTCAATGTCTCCAACTTCATCTCCCTCAAACTCAATCTCAGCAACTTCTTGTTGTGAGAAGCCCAGGTAAAAACCCTAGCCGAGTCATGTTATTTGGACGACTTTCTTGATGGAACCGAACAATGCCCACCCCTCATCATCACTGACGATGCCGGTCTACCTGACGCAAACCCAAAACACAAGGAGTGGACTCAGACCGATCCCCTCCTCAAAGGTTGGATCTCCGACTCCCTCTCAGAAGAAGTAATGGGGGAAATCATTGGGTGCACAACATCGCACCAAGTCAGGGTCACTCTCACCAAGAGGTTCGCTCAAGCCTCTCAAACCAGAGAGTTCAAACTCAAATCCCAGCTAAGAACCTTCTTCAAAGGAAATGAAACCCTACTTGAGTACACCTGCAAACTTAAGAACATCTGCGACCAACTCAACACCATCATCTACACCACCAGTGACTAAGAGAAAATGTTCACCTTGGTTAATGGACTCGATAGAAATGACTACGACAGCTTTGTCCTAGCCATGCTCAAACCCCCAATCCCCTCATTCAATGACATACTCCCTCTTATTCAAGATTTTGAATGCAGAAAAGAACATCGACCCCCATCACTATCCCCTACTGTCTTCCTCTCCAACAAAACAAACTCCACCATTCACAAAAATCCCTATGACACCCTGCCCTCCTTCCACAACTATACTTCTAGTGGAAGAGGTAGCATGCCCAATTGTGGGAGAGGCCATCATCATCTCTCCCCTCCTGGTTTACTCAATCACTCTCCACACACCATCTCTCAAGGATGAGGAAATCCCCCATCTCAGACAAACAACTACTACAACAAGGACCTTCCACTATGTTAGATTTGTAAGAAGAAAGGGCACACTACCCTCCACTACTGGTACCACTACAACAACAATCACCAGGCATCCAACATTCCCTCTCATCTATCAGATCACAACAGTGCAGCTCTCGCTTCCCTATGCCTCAATGAAGCTGACCTTCCCGACTAGTGTGTTGACATCGGTGCCACTGACCATGTGACTCACAACCCATGTAACCTTCACCACCTTCGCGCCTACAAGGGAACTGAATCCATCATGGTCAGAAATGGTAGTTTCCTACCCATCACACACACTGGTGATTCGTCATTCTCTCGAATACCTTTGCAGCATGTCTTTGTTGTTCCTACAATCAAACACCATCTTCTTTCTATATCCAAACAAACCTCTCAATTACCTTGTTATTTTGTCTTTACCAAGGATCATGTCATGGTGAAGGACCACAAGACGCACCACACCCTGGTTCAGGGCCGATGTGATCGAGGGATCTACCTTCTTCCCACTCTGCCTAAGTCATCTCCTCAAAGCTTCTTCTGTTCTCGTTTCACTAAAGCACCCGACAATGCATAGAACAAAAGACTTGGACACCCCAACAAATCCATCCTCCTCCATCTCCTGGATGAAAAGCTCATCACCTCCACCTCCATCTTCGATAGCATCTGCACTAGTTGCGAACTTAGTAAAAGCAAGAGATTACCTGTTAGTCATAAAACTGTAAGGTCGACTGAGGCTTTTCGCCTTGTGCATTGTGATTTCTAGGGGAAGCCCCTACTGTCTCCCAACATGGCTTCACCTACTATGTACTACTGACGGATGATTACTCTCAGTTCAGTTGGTTCTATCTTATGAAACATAAAAATGAATTTAGCCCAATCTTCGTCACCTTCTACAAAATGGTTCAAAATTAGTTTAATAAGTCTGTTAAAATCTTCCAAAGAGACAGTGGAGGTGAATTTGTCAACCATTCCCTTAAACATTTCTTCTCCAATCATGGCATTCTTCACCAAACCTCATGCCCCTATGATCCATCTCAAACCGGTGTTGCAGAGAGAAAACATTGCCACATCACAGAACTAGGATTAGCAATGCTCTTCGAAGCTCACTTACCCAAACATCTCTGGGAAGAAGCCTTCCACACTGCCGTCTACCTCATAAATCAACTACCCACTCTCCTACTTCAAATGCAGAGCCCCTTTGAGCTTCGCTATAGGTCCAAACCCAACTACACTCACCTCCGCACCTTCGGGTGCCTATGCTTTCCTTACCTCCAAAACTACTCAACTGATAAACTAGACACTCGATCCCTTCCATGCCTCTTCCTAGGCTACAACTCTCAATACAAAGGATACAAATGCCTCCACCTCAAAACCAATCATCTATATATCTCCAAACATGTAGTATTCAATGAACAACTCTTTCCCTACCAACCCAAAGCCTCCTCACCCACCTCAAACACTCTCACTCACTCAACTTTCACTGACCTCCTCCAAACCACTAAACCACCAGCTACATCCACTCCTATCTCAACCTCTCCTACACCCTCTCCAATCGATGCATCTCATCCCCATGTCAATGATGTCTCCTACTCCACCATCGACCCTCCTTCCCTGCAAACCACACCTTATCCCCAACCCCCATCTATCAACACTACCACCTCCCCAAACCTGCAATAAACTCACCCCATGACAACCCACAACAAATCTGGTATCCACAAGCCCAACCCCCACTATGCCCTTCACTACTCCCTTCAACCTCCCATCACCACAATTGTGAAATGTGCCCTCCACCACGATGGCTGGTGTACTGCCATGACACAAGAACTCTCTGCCCTTCACCGCAACCACACCTGGAAAAAGCATGTACAATAAAATTTCAAAATTACCTAATATGTCATGTGTCCATCAACATTTTACTAGAAACATATATCCGTTCATCATGTGTTCATCTTGATCAAGTGGTGATTATTATCAATGGCTTGCGAGAGAGGAGGTCACGGGAGAGGGCGCGGCGGAGGGCGATTCGCTAGGGGTTCTGATGAAGTAGGAGATAGACGTGGTTCAATTGGGTCAGTGTTGTCGTCGATCCCTCTGGTGGAATCAGGTGTGGTCGACGGAGAGGAGAACCCCCAAATCATTCAAAGTCACGAGTCCTCAAAAAATCCTTCGCCTGGCTCAAACCCTATCCCTACTTCAACTTCCTCCTCACAACCACCGTCTAAGGACAAAGGGGTTGCTACTAGCCCGGTGGCGAGTGGTTGGTTGCATATCAGCCATCCTGGTCGAGATTGTAGTGCCCCCGACGTTATGGAATATGTGGAGCCAATTGTCAGAGATGGTTCCAAGCTCTTTGTGATTTCGAGCAAGGATGTGGTTTTACCATCCTGGAATGAATTTGTTTCCATACGCTTCACAATGAGGAAACCTTTTAAGAGCCAGCTTCATGGCTGGATCAAGCACCAGTGGAGGCCCAGTGAAGACTTCCAAATCATAGTAGAGGAGCTAGAAGGGTACATCATCAAGCTTCCAATAGCTAAGGAAAGAGAAAGGGTGATGGACGAAGCCCCTTGGATGCTGGATGGAGCCTTGGTCATTGTCCACCCCTGGGAACCTGGAATCGCCCTCGTACCTCTTTATTTCCAAAAGCTCCCAGTCTGGGTCAAGATTGAAAATCCCAATCTACCCTGGACGATGAACAACCTTAATGGAATCTCTAGTCTGATTGGAAGGCCGGTCGACTTCGAAGAATCAGCCCTCACAGTCAGCTGCCTCAAAGAAGCACTGGTCTGCGTGGATCTACCTACAGAGTCCAGTTTTCCCCAGGATGTGACTGTTGAACTGGACAGAGCTCCAAGGAAACTCAAACTCCAGTTCATCTCGAGGTCGACGTTCTGCCCCAAGTGTTGCTGCTTTGGCCATAGGAAATCTTGTTGTCCGTTGATTGTTGGGCATAGAGCAGGGTTCAAAGAACTCCAACTACATACTGGGAAATCCAGTACCACCCAAGGTGTTCGACGGATGGACAAGGAGAAGACCCCTGCAGAGGGTTCTGGTCCTGGAGCTATAAAGTCGACAATCGTGCATAGATAAATGATTATTGAGTCTAACAAAGATCCTCCACACTTTCAGGAACCGGAGATGTTTTGCTCCCCTTCCTTGGAGATGTTGGAAGGTTTGAACTTAGATTGGGAATTGTCCCTTGCCAACATGAAGATCTCCTTACAAGGAGCTAAGAACCTGATGCAAGCTTCAGGGATCTACCTAGAGTACTCCAGGATAGTGAACCAGGACACGGGTGAGGAGTCGTGTTGCTCTTGTGACCTTGAACCAGATTTAGTGATGGATTTCAAAGTCAGCGGTAGTCCTAGGCAGAAGAAGAAGAGAAAGAAACCCAAGGCAAAGGGAGGAGATGTGGGAGACTCCTCTTAGCGAGATGGATTTGGCAAGTCTCTTCCATGGTGCTACCTCATATTTTCTTTTCTTTGTAGCTATGATTGAGGAATATTGCGATGAAGAAAGGTTATCTGTCTGAGTTCTCCTTCACACTTTGTGGGTGCTTGTTATTGCAGTGAAGAGTAGCTTGAATGGCCTCCTTTCTGAACTCATTATGTTCTTGACTTGAGTAGGTGCGGAATAAAGCATATATGGTTTGCCGAGACTTTCTTAGGTGATGTTGCTGTGTTTCCTCAAAAGTTTTGGAGAGTTTTTCTGGTCTTGGACATTTGTAGGGGGCTTGTCCTTTGTGCTCCTTTTACCTATCGAGGCATGATGCTGGGGGGGTCTTTGTCCTCATATTTTGTGGGTGCGCTTATTGTCTTTGTGGACTTGGCCCTTCTTCTGTTGTGTCTTGTTGGTTTGAGGTGTATAGAGGGTAGTCTCTCTTGTATAGTTCCCAAGCGTGATGTCTCCTTTCTTGTACCTCGATACCCATTTGTTTTGGTGTATCTAGGCTTAGTTTTATTTTTTTGGGGTGCAAATGTACCTAAAGTTTTGGTTATAGTAACACGCTTATTTGACTGACAAAAAAAGTGGTGATTATTATCTGCTAATGCATATATTCAAATTAATGAAAGTGATTTGTTATTGAAATAGTTAGTAGTAATTGATTCAAAATGATTATATCAATCAAGGTTTTAATCAAAGGATAGTAGCATGTGTTTATAATATGCGATTTGAGTTTTTGCTAGTTTTTGAGTTAGAGTAATCAACATAAGAGTAAGTATGTTCAACACGAATGGAGTTGGATCCAATTTTTGTATAAATACCGTTACAAGATCCAGCAACAATTGGAAGTGAACTAAATCCTAGAACTATTTTAGTGCATTATCTAGATTCTAAATTAAATTTAAGAATCTCATTAGAGTTTGTTTTATTTTAGCAAATCAATCATACACCCAGTTTTTCAATCTCAGTTAATGTTTCAACTTCATACACATACCTCTATAAGAATGTGTTCCAGTACACCAACTTGATAGTCAGTATTAGTTATCATTTTTAAGCTATCTAGCGATCGTATGCCATTTCAAATTAGTATGCTTCGAGCATAGATGGTTCCATCACACTTACTCTTAACCTTCAATGCATTCAATTAGTCTTTCCATATGCAAGTAAAGAGACTGACTTCTTCACAGTTATAAATGCATTGTACAAGAGATAAAGTGATTAACTACATTATAGGAATCATATGTATCTTTTGCTCATGATAAAGAATTGAAAAACCACGATGTATGTAATGGAAGTGAACTAAAAGAGTAAAAAGATATTATGTGCTCATGAGGAATTCAAGTTTCTAAATCCTAATTTATATATAATAGATAAAAGTCTAGAAAACACCTTATAAAAGAAGTAAAAAGTAAAAGGCAAAATCCGCATAGATAATGTTTTCAATTGGATACTCAAATGGATAAGTTAATAAGAGATGAAGAGATGTAGTAATTTGTCATTCCGCATAATCTCAACAACTTCTTTTAACAGAAAATTGGGGCCAAATGGATAGTACCAACAAAATTACACCTCAAACTGATATGTAAAACAATTTACTATAAATGGAAAACTTCGTAACAACAATTAGAAAGAAATTGGGGAAATTTTAAAATAAAATGGATTTGATACATATGATATTTACCTTAACTACTTGTGATTTTTTCCTGCTTATTCAACATCTGATGAAGTAATCTTGTACCAGGAAATACTAACATGTTTAGAGACTTTATTTCATCACGGCACAAAGAGGCATGAAATTGAACACCATGGTCCATTTATGCAGCAGTTTAGGTAAGCACAAATTTCAAACTTTTCTATGCTTAAGGAAGATACAACCTAGAAAATAGAACAACACAAATGAGACATGTCATATCGTACCTACCAATCAGAACTGAAAAGGATGTTGTAGTTAGGCATGGCTACGGAAGAGTATTAAGTATGCACCAAGTGTGTAGAACAAACAAATGAAAAATCATAAATGAAAAACTAGGATAGTCTCGAGTGCCCCTCTTCCCTGATGGAAATTTTTTAGGAACACATGTAATCTTTGCTATTGTAGTATCCTGATGTATGTTATCCATATACATATTCAACACAAGATTTACTTATAACTTAGCATTATATTTTCATTTCATCAAATGTCCAACAAATAATGGAATCCAAGTAAGAGAAATTCATCAATAGTAATTCCTGACTAATAAGTGTCTAGAGAGAAAAGTTAATGCATACCTTTCTAGAAGTTCGACCACAACAGAAATTGTCTGGGTAATTTTGATATGTATCACATCACCTTGAGGCACACAACCTTGGTGATCCGAAACGAAATAGAAAAGATGGGAATTAAATAGAATGAAGATATCCAGCACTGGCAGGCAAAATTACCAAGAAAAAGATAGTACATTCTGCTTCACATTGTCTACAAGAAAATAACTTATGGTGTGATATATCCTTGTAAGGATGATTTTCATTAATTAAACCACAAAATCGGCAAGCTTTGACCCCTATTCTTGAGTGGATGTGCTTCACCTAGCTCCTCTCCTCTTTTTTGCTTCCTCGTAGGTCTTGGTCCTCACAGAAATTCTTCTTTGATAGTATTCGAGGCTAGGTGTTAAAGGAGGGGAGGAATGGGGCGTGTAGTGAGAGTGTGTTTGTATTCCAGTGCTGTGAGGGGACGTGATCAGGATATTTATAGAAAAATGTAGTTTTCATTATTGATATAGGTATCTTTCAATTTTTATATATCTATGATGCGTGTCATCGATATGGATTTTCATAGCAATGATTGTTCACAAGGTAAAAATAAATATATTATTTTTATATGTAAATCGTAGCATTTCATATTCAATTATATTATCTGTTAGACATGAAAAGGAATTGGCATGACAAATATTCCTACCTGAACAAAAATATCATGTTAGTAAATGAGGATAATATCTGATTATTTTTAGTAGTGGCCATATTCACAGCCAAATTGGTTAGTTAGACATGTAAATTGAAAGATATGCATAGATTGTAAGTTACCCAGGGGAAGCCATCAGTCAATATATGCTGTCAGTTTTGAATGAATATAATATATATTCAGAGTTGTAAAGGGAAGTATAAACATAATGAAAAACTAAACAAAGGAAGTTCCGGATGTAACTTCACAACCGACTTTAGAAGTGTGTTCTATAGTTTCTACTAATAACACGGGAAGAACAGAGTAGTTACGAACCTTAGTGGCTGTTGGAATGAGGCCACATAGTTTTTGCAAATGGCCATTGATCCTCTCAGTTCGCCTCCTTTCCGCTTCACTGTGGGTCTTCATGGCTATGAGGACAAGTAATAAAAATAGAGAGAGTTTGTAACATACATCATGAACACATTTTGTTTAATATCCAAGGACTTTATTTTTAGTTTCTCTCAATTGTTTGATTTCATATATGACAACCAGATTTCAGATTAATGCACAAATAGAGTTATTTATAGCCATGGTTGATCAGATTACTCGGATTAGAATGATTGGTAAGATGTTCCTCCCAATTAAGACTTGAATTGACAAGTTCAATACAAAGTCAACAATAACACATGCCACAAACGTGTATTAACATGAATACTCACTTAAAGTAGGTGTTTCAGTAAATATGAAACCTTACTCTCTAGCTTTTATAACTAGTTCTATAATCAGAGAAAGAGCTAAAAGAAACATTACATGCATCGTTGCATACTAGAGAACACCACATACATAAGTGTAAAATTGAGCCTTGCCATAAAGAGGTCTAATTGTTAACCAATTACTATAGAATATTCATATCACAGTCTTATTTAGTAAGAGAAAAGGAAAACAAGGTCTGATAATTCATATGACAACTTTGACATCAATCTAAATTTTTTTTAATAACTCTGTACTTCAGATGACAATCCTTTCTATATCTAATGAATTGACAAGCTTTACATCAATCAAAAACTTTATTCTAAACCTATAGAAAAAGAGGTAAAATAGCATCTAGAGAATCCTAAAGGAACTTTTATTGTTTGCCTCGCTCCAAGCAGTTTACCTACAATAACAAAAATAATTATCTAAAACCATTATATGGCATGTTACACTTATAGCACAGTGAAATTTTTTTACCGAACAATGAGTAGCTTCTTTGACCAAGCTATTATAGACCTGATTGCATCTTCAATGATTTTATAATTGTCAAATGGTCTAACCGATTGCTCTTCAGGTTCAATTGCCACACCAATGCAAACAGTAACAAATGCAGACCCTAACTTTCCTCCTCCTATTACAAGGTCAGGATTCAAGCCTATCACTTGTCCTTGAGCTACAATTGACGTTCCATCATCAAAACTTAACAAACTCATGACCTATAAGTTGTACGAATTATGATGTAAAATTTTAGATATCAAGAATCAAAGTTATTAGGAGTTTGTTTTTCTTTTAATAACCTATCTTTCTGTAATGGTGGTTGCAGTACATGACTTTTTTAGCATGGGTTTTCCTTCATTCCTGGTTGTTTGCATATTCTACAATACAAAACACTTATCACATTAATGAAATCATAACTTGTAATTATTACTAAAAATTTGAATAATTACTTGATTTGCTTGAAATGGAACGCTCCAGCTTGAATTTCCCAAAATTATGGCCTCTAGATGTTCTTGTCTTTTTTTTCAGATCTGAAAATTCTATTTTTTGTGTCTCGCATATGTGTTGTAGGTCTTTGACTGTACCTTCAAAACCCTCCACATATGCCTAACTAAACTCATTAGTCTCATGGTTCACACGAGCCTTCTTTGCACCCAATATTTGATCAGTAATTTCATCTTCATCAAGATTTGCGTCATTGTTTTCAACTGTTGATTGTAACTTGTCCTATAACGGTAACCATAATGATGATAAAAATTGAGCAAATAAAGTCAAATATTTCATGAATAATTTATACTTACAATTAGTTCAGCTAATTTTGCATCTATAGGAGTACCATCCTTCTTCTTATGGGTAGCAATAAACAACTGCAGTCGACTAATGGTACCCCCTTTATTCTTTTGTTGCAACTATTATTAACACACAAATAAAGTATAAGTAGAGTGTGCATGTGTTATGATATTATTATCATTATGTGGAAAAATTACTCACATTCACTCTCACACAAGCATAGGCCATCAACGCCGATGTATGTCGCGTTGTAACAAACTTTCTACTCATACTATTCTTTGCACTCCCTAACTACAGTTCATGAACAATTAACCTTGTCACCAATGAAAACTAAGAGAAGACATAATATATAACATTATCTTACCTTTCCATCATTAGAGTCCCATAAATTCATAAGAAAAGCCCACTGCAATGGATCAACACGGGAAGGACAATCATTAAGTCTGTTTGTTTTGTCTTTGTGGTGCATATATTTTTTTCTTTTGATTTCAGATTTAAAGTTTCTCCAATAATCCCTAATTGTGCGTAGAACCGATTTCTTTCCCTTTGGGTCGATGGTAAATTTCTTCTGTTATATGAAAAATAAAATGAATATAATAAATTCATGCTTAAATAACACATTACAAAAATATATTACCAAGACATAACTCCATATTTCAGTTTTCTTTCCAGCTGGTACTTGTCACCAATCCAAGTAATCCAAGGGTGCCAGTTGTGAATTTCTAGCAATTGTTCCCCAAAAAGAAGACAAGTCATTTTGATGAGGTCCAATTGGTTCTCCATTTTCATCCAATGTGATGGGTAATTTTGCATCCCCTGTCTTACTCCATAATCGAAGACACTTAGAATAGCCTCGTTTTTTATAATACATATCACCACCTAAAAATTAAAAACAATATGAGGCAATTATACATATAAATGCTAAAATATGAGCTAATAGCTAATTGGTGTAAATTGTTGATTAGAAACATATGTACCTTCATCATGATTAGCAGTAGTTTCTTCATCAACCAAATCGAAGTCCTCATCATTTACATGATTGGTTTCAACCTCATGATATATATTGCCATTATCAATAGAATGATCATCTCACATGTCATTATTTGCCAAAGAATCCCTATGGCCAGCTCCAACCTCATGATTGATATTGGCTGTTTCAACTGAATGACCAACTCCGGTACCATTACTTGCTAAACAATTAGCCCTATGAACAGAATGACAAGCTCTGATGCTATTATTCATCAAAGAATTTCTATGATCAGCTCCAACCTCATGATTTATATTGGCATTATCAACACAATAACCAGTTCTCGTACGGTTGTTTAACAGAGACATCCTTCCACCGATTGGAACATCATGATTTATCATTGACACATGTGGATGCTTCTCTTTTCTGATGTGAACTTTAGCATTTTTGCTGCTGAAAACAGATGATGCACCAACCTTTTTATTAGTTTTATTACTCAAATCATCTTTAGAAATTCCAAGATCTCCATTAACTGAACCAAGATAGCCTCTCTTCATTCTCAAATCAACATTAACTGAATCAAGATATCCTCCTTTCATTCCCAAATCAGCATTAATAGAACCAAGATAACCTCCATTCATTCCCAAATCAACATTAACTGAACCAAGATAGCCTCCATTCATTTGCAATCATTTAAACATTCCTACAAAGATAAATATTAAGGAAGAATCTTACAACTATAAGTACAAAATGATAATAGATAAATTATATGTCACCGTACCTGCCAATTTTCGTTTAATTACTCCATTGTTTGCATCATCAATTTCTCATGCAGACAACAATTGTGAACGTCTTTTCAACATCCTGAAAATATAATGCATAACAAATATTATTAAATAAAACTATAACCATAAAAATATAGTTAAATAATAATGGTTGTAGGGGCTACCTGATATAAACATTATAAAACAGTTGCTGATTTGATTATTGAGAACAAAAAAAACTTTACAAATTTTAAGAGAAATAGTACGCATATTAAAGGAAGAACAATGGTATTGATAATTAATAATAAATGAATAAAAATAAATTCTTATAATGCTACATCAAGATACAAAATATTAAAAACTACATATGATAGATCACAGTGATCTCAATTAAGTTGCTCATCATTTTTGTCATTGTAAAAAGTTACACCCTCCATATCTTCTCTAACCAAATCAGATCCATCAGAAACATTGCTAAAAATAGATTCCCAATCATATGCATGAGATTCTTCAGGTACGCATGTCCCATCCATGAAATTTTCAGTAAGCTTCTCATCCATGTCATAAGTATCACGTGGTGTCGTCTGCACGACAAAGCTCCACCCACGGCAATTGATGTCAGTCAGATAAAAGACTTGTTGTACTTGAGAGGCCAATACAAATGGATTTTCAATTAAGTCAATGAGTTTTAATTTAACCATTGTAAATTCATTTTCATCTTTTTTGACGCCCTTGTTTCCATTCACGCAATCACCTTTGAACAGTACAACTTTCAGTTGCTCATAGTAACTAATCTCAAAAATCTCTCGGAGTACCCCATAGTAGTTAACTTGACCCAATTTAGGATTTTTGTCCTTGGAATGGAAAAACTTTATGTTTGGGCATTCACCATTATCCCACTATTTTGAGATTTTTTACCATGTTCCCCCTCCTTGGTTCGAAATCTATATCTATTTGTTACATATCCATTGTACTTGTTCACCATATTTTGTGGTCCCCGAGCCAGAGTTAGTAGATTTGATGGCAATTTTTCTGACTTGGCCTTCTCTTCAATCTGTATACATTATGAATTGAGTTATTAATACAATGCTCTAACAATATTTAATGAAATTAATTTTATAGACTTACATGCTTCTTAAACCAATCACTAAAAGTGTTCATATGAATATTACTGATTTCCCACTATCTTGTACGCGGATTCATTTTCTTCACGTGGAGAATGTGTTCCCTGCTAACAAGTACATAAGTCATGTGTACATACATCTAATGGTGAGCATGCATATTTCTTAATAATTTAATGAACTCACTCCATGAATGGTTCAATTGCAACACAATTGGATAAAATATATTGATGTGCGGTTTTCAGCATCACATCTTCAAGAAAAACAGGAACACTCTCTCCTATTTGACGCCCTTTGTGTGAAAATATAGACCACTCATCATCAGTAACAATATCATCATCTTCAACATCATTTCTAGCCAATTTTGTGAACTGTGTCTCTACCCCAGAGAGATACCTGGAACAAAATGTTAAACATTCATCTGCCAAGTAACATTCTGCTATGGAACCTTCTGGAGTAGCTTTGTTCCTCACACATTCTTTCAAAGTTTTCAAGTATCTATAATGATAAATAGAATTTGTTTAAAATCAAAAAATACATTTGATAAAATTTTAATGAAACAAATAGTAATACATACTACCTTTCCACTGGATACATCCAACGATAAAATGGTGGTCCAGTTATCTTAGGTTCTCATGGAAGATGAATGACCACGTGCTCCATTATGTCAAAAATGAGGGCGGGAAAATCTTCTCCATGTTGCACAGAGTCACTGCAATTCTAGATTCTAACTTCTCAGTAGCATACATATTTATCTCTTTTGAGCATATGTCTTTGAAAAACCTAGACAACTCAGTTATCACAGTTATGACGTTCTTGCTCAGCAACGCTACCCGTAAAGCCAATGGAATAAATTGTTGCATTAATATATGGTAGCCGTGACTCTTTAATGCCAACAATTTTCTTTCTTTGATGCATGCATTTCGCGAGATATTGGAGGAATAACCATCTGGAACCCTTACAGACTTAAAAAACTTACAGAATAATTCTTTTTCCTCCTTTTTCAAAGTAAAGCAAGAAGGTAGAATAATATTCTTACTTCCATTCTTGATAATGTGCAGTCTAGGTCTTATTCCCATCTCTAAAAGGTCATAATGAGATTTTTCATTATCTTTTTATTTATCCAGCCCAAGTAACGTATGAATCAAACTTTCACATACATTCTTTTCAATATCATTACGTCAAGATTATGACGAATAAGGTTGTACTTCCAGTATGGCAACTCAAAGAAAATGCTTAGTTTTTTCCAATTGTAAGGCATATTGTCTACATCTTTGGTTTGAACTAAAACTTGATTTCCAGACAACATCTTTGGAGCAGTTCTTAATTCTTCTTTTCCATCAAAGGAGGACATATCCGTACGATATTTATGATCCATCAGAAGGAACCTCCTGTGGCCCATGAAACTTTGTTTCTTACTATGTGGTAGTGATGTAGCACTGTTTTATGGCTCCATCCTGTGCCATTTTGTACTTAAACCACATCTAAACATGTAGATTACAAGCTTTTTGCCCCTAATATGTTTATCACTGCCAAATGCACTTATGGATGTTCTTTGCACTATTTTCAAGTACTTGGACCATGCTTTAGATGGAAGATAGAGAAAGAAGGAATTCTAGGGCTTCTCCACTCATGGAGGGGTCCAAAGAACGCCGCAAAATATCCCTCAACCTACCTCCAATAGCCAAGGGTCGTCACTAAGCAAATACATCAACAATTGATTAAGTTTGAAGGACAATTGAATGATGAAGACCACAACACGACCGTGGGAATACCCCCACGATTATGCATTTATTGTGAAGAATCAACAGTGACAACAGGGAATTTGCACACAACGGCCATGGTCGTGGCCATCAAACACAGTTGTGACCAGAAGAGTCGCAGACGGACGTGGCCACCCGCCACGGTCGTGGTTTTATTGTGAAGATTCAACAGGTAGTCACCCCAAATCGCCATGACCGTGGCCCTCTGCCACGACCGTGGCCGCTGAAGAATAAAACGCCTGTGTTTCTGCACCACGACCACATCACCCTCCTCCAAAATGGTCGTGTTATCCAACACGGTCGTGGTGCCTCTCACCCACCATGACTGTGGCACCCCGCCATGGCCGTGGCCACCACCATACTTGGCTTTTCACCACTCCCTCCATACCACGATCGTTCTACCACCCCATAACCATTCCCTACTACCCTCACCACGGCCATGGCACACCAACATGGCTGTGGTGATCCACCAACCCTACCCTACTTTTACACTGTATTTCCTAAACTACCCCTACCTACCCTAGTGCCTCCCCACCACCTATATATACCTAGGTGGCGGCTGGGGCACAAAGGCTAGCCTCTCCTACAGCTGCTCTAAGCTTCCACCTTCCTTGAGCTATTAGTGCAATTCCTTTGCATTTTGTCTCTCCATCCACCATCTCCACCCTCATTCCACCTTAGAAACCTAGTTTTCTAGGTTTTCATCCATAACCCCCATATTTTCATGCTCCCCTGCACCCTTGGAGGAGGGAGATCATCCACATCAGCATGGAGGTGAAGAAGAAGGCTACTACACCAAGCTCCATGGCGTTTCTACCTCTTCTTCCCCTTTCTTTTACTCTTTCTTGGATCATGTGTAGCTAAGACCCTAGTAATGGGCTGTTTGGGGTTAAAATGTGACTTTGATACCATGTTGGGGAAAAGTTCCTTGTAATGAACTCAATTTATATATATGATGATTGCCTCTTGCTTCTATCTCATTTCCTATTTTATTGCATGTGGTTTGTGCTTATAACATGGATTGCTTACTTTGAGATGTTTGATGACACTTAGCTTCTAGGAGGGATTGGAGTGTATGTGGCAATCTTAGGATTGGCTCCTAGGTCCAATTAGTAGATCCCTAGCCAGCCCCCTTTGTTCCTACATACACATCCCCCTCCTACAAGTGAGTGTGAGATTTAAGTGGCTAGTGTAAGTGAGAGTGATGCAATTGCCTAGGGCCTTCTAAAGGCTAGAGTGGCTAGTGGCATGAGGTCAAATACCCTCATATCTACTCCCATCTCTACCCTCAACCCTCAATTTCTCACTATCACTTATTCTAGAAACCTAGATTTGGTTAATCCCATTAGAATTATACCTAACCCTAGTCTTCTACTAGTAGTATAGGGTATATTCTAATGGCATTGGCCTTATTGTTTGGTTTGGTAATCTAGATGTGGAATGAGAACCATGCTTTTCTAACTATCTTCACCAACTAATATCAAAGTTACATCCCCCAAACGGCCCACCTACCCTAATCAACTTGTTAAAACCCAAACTACTTTGCTCACTTGTTAATTCTAGTCTAGTTTAATTGCTTTAGCTTAACTTAGCCAATTGGATAGTTTTGTTCTCTAGTGTTAATTTAGGTCCCTTCTCTTGTTAGTGGTTAACTTAGCTTCTTAATTGCTTCTTGCATGTTTAGTCTAGTGTAGCTTGTTCTTGTCCTTGCTTAGCTTGTTTGTTAACTTAGCTTGCTAATTCGCTTGTTCAAGATAACTTAGGTTTAATTCTGCCTTTCTTTCTTGTTCATCTAGAGTAATCAACAACCAAAACCTTTTAAAACCCTCAAACTCTAATATCTACACTAGGAACATAGCTTAAACTACCTAACTCTAGTGCCCCTTCTATCCCTGTAGACTGACCCCATATCTTGCCAATCACCTATACTACGACAGTACCCCGTACGCTTGCGGGTGACCTGTTTAGTCTATGTGATAGACTTGGTTAGGGACAATATAAATATCGAAAGAAAAATCCCATCCCGTGTGTTCCGACCTCCTAGTGTGCATCTAACCACCCTAGTTGGCTAGCGTGTGCTCCTCTAGCAGAATCCGCACCAAGCTTTCTGGTGCTGTTGCCGGGGATAGAGGCGCTCAACCTAGTTATATAGTGTAGATGAGCCTTTCCTTTTGCCCTCACCATTTCTATTATTTATTCTTTGTTTTCCTTTTGCATCTTGGTTTGCTAACTTGGTTTCTTGTTGTTTGTTTGTTCCTTGCACATGTGACAATTGTGCATGCGTAGCACGCGTTCTACTTACACTGACTTGGTGGTATACGACCCCGAGATTGGTAGAAGGAGGTGTCAAGCTCACCGCAACCTACACTGAGAGGCCGAGATGGCTGAAAACAACCAACATGTAGATGCTCAGCCATCTCCACCGCCACATCACCCGCTCCATGAGTACTTCACACTGGGGAACTACAATTCCCCCATTGCCACCTTGGTTGACCAGATACCTGGTCAACAATTCTCCATTTTGCCTGCACTTATGGGACTCCTCCCTACCTACTTCGGGATGGAGAACGAAAACCCCTACCACCACATTGACGCGTTCCTTTAGACATGTTCAACCTTCCACACTCGCGCCGCCACTGACGATTCCATTAGAAGGACACTCTTTCCTTTCTCCCTCAAAGAGAAAGCTAAAGAGTGGTACGTGTCCAAGCCAGAATTGGTCACATGGAATGAAGTGAAAAATGAATTCCTCAAGAAGTTCTTTCCCATTACCAAGCTATATTACATGAGGAGGTGCATCACGTCGTTTGCTCAAAAGGAAAATGAGCCCTTCCACGAGGCGTGGGAGAGGTTCTAGAAACTGCTCCGTGACTGCCCTCACCATGAGGTACCTTTGTGACAGCTTGTTCAAGCATTCTACACCGGGCTTGAAGAGCAAAGCCAGAACAATTTGGACTCTTCCTGAGGGGGCACTTTCATGGCAAAGCTGCCCGAAGAATCATGGCCATTGTTTGAACAACTTGCTGAAAATTCTCGCCACCGCACTTCTACTAAAGGGGGGCATTGCAGCTGAAGCTACATTCCTCCATCTCCATCCTCAGCTCCTCCTCTAGATCCTCTACATATGCCAGATCAACCACCATAGCAATAACACTTCCCCTATCTACCCTAAGCTATAGTTTCATGCTGAGGACAACATGTTTCTAAAGTTTGGGGTGGGTAGGGCAGCATGCACCACCCTATCTCTCTCTTATTGTCATTTTGTTCCACCTCTGCCATTTAGTTTAGTTTTCTTGTTACTGCTCTGTTCATTGCATCTTTGCATGGCATGTAGTTGACTTCTTGCATTTTTGTGTAATTTTTCCAAATTTTTGATCTTTTTGCTCTTCCATACCATGCATTGCATCTTCATGTAGTTTTTGTAGTTTCTTGTGCATTTTAAGTAGGATTTTCTTCTTTATGCTTTAAATTCCCCTAAAGTAGGTTTAGATGTGATTTAGTGCAAATTGGCACCATTTTGGCCAATTTTGCCCGAACTTAAATGGTCTTGCTCTAAAAGTTTGTTTTGACTTAATATCCACTGTTTGAAATAAAATGTTTTGATCTTGTGACAAATGCATGCTACTTTCTTAGACCTTATTTCTTTATGGTCTTGTTTGTTGACTTTTTACATGTGTAACACATCTCTTAAGTTTGTGAATATTTTGGTTGAATCATGAATTGAGCAAGCTACAAGCGCTTAAGGCCAATGGAATCACTTGGTAGAAATATGAATGTTATGTTGATTCTATCATGTGGTGTGATATCATTTGGTGAAGTGTTGAATTAGCTTTCATGCAGGAAATCTTATGTTGGAAACTACACTGATGACCCCTCTTTGATCCAACCATTCTTTCACCACTTTCTTACCTCTCCGCCTCATGAAAAGATGCCAAAAGCACACATATCAGCCGTGGCCACCCACAAAAGTTTGGGGTGGCCACATCCCAATCTCCCCACTTCACTCCATCCACTTTATGCCCTATCTACGCCAAGGGAAAAGAAAATGAAAAGAAAAGAAAATGAAATAAAAGGATGCTCCTGTTTAAGAGCATTCAAATAATGAAAAGATGAGTGTGTAAAAGCACTCCAAATCTTACCGCAATCCTTTCTTCCTCTTTCATACCCATTGAGCTAGAAAATATTAAATCTAGCTCACTTTACCCTTTCCACAGCCAAATGGGTCATCTAGTGTGGTTTGAAGCATATGAGTAAATGCATGAAAGTGAAACAACACTCCTGGTCACCTGTGATTAACACCAACATGATATGGTTTACCCGGAATGACATGAAGGACATATGGACAACTTGTATTTCTATGCTTTATATTTGAAGTTTGTATGCTCAGTGCTCAGTTCATGAATGGTTTGTGAAAGAGGAGAGGAGAGATGTAAAACACATGCACTTAGTCACTCCCAAGACCATGTATTCAATAATTATCTGTTGCTATGCATTTGTCATTTGTTTTTGTTGAAAAGAACTTGAAACGAGAGATTGAGTTGGAGCATACTTGAGGAAATGTATGTTTTATGTTTGGGGTGGTGATGTAGCCCTATTTTAGGGCTCCATCCTGTGCCATTTTGTACTTAAATCACATCTAAACATGTAGATTACAAGATTTTTTACCCTAATATGTTTATCACTGCCAAATGCACTTATGGATGTTCTTTGCACTATTTTCAGGTACTTAGACCATGCTTTAGATGGAAGATAGAGAAAGAAGGAATTCTAGGGCTTCTCCACTCATGGAGGGGTCCAACGAAGGCCCCAAAATCTCCCTCAACCTACCTCCAATAGCCAAGGGTCATCATCAAGCAAAGACATCCACAATTGATTAAGTTTGAAGGACAATTGAATGATGAAGACCACAACACGACCGTGGGAATACCCCCACGGTCGTGCATTTATTGTGAAGAATCAACAGTGAAAATAGGGAATTTGCACCCAACGACCACGACCGTGGCCACCCACCACGGTCGTGGTTTTATTGCGAAGATTCAATAGGTAGTCACCCCAAATCGCCACGACTGTGGCCCTCTGCCACGACCGTGGCCATTGAAGAATAAAATGCCAGTGTTTTTGCGTCACAACCACATCACACTCCTCCAAAACGGTAGTGTTATCTAATACGACTATGGTGCCTCTCACCCACCATGACCGTGGCACCCCGCCACGGCCGTGGCCACCACCATACTTGGATTTTCACCACTCCCTCCATACCACGACCGTTCTACCACCCCATGACCGTTCCCTACTTCCCTCACCATGGCTGTGGCACACCAACACGGCCATGGTGATCCATCAACCCTACCCTACTTTTACACTGTATTTCCTAAACTACCCCTACTTACCCTGGTGCCTCCCCACCACCTATATATACATAGGTGGTGGCAGGGGCATGAAGGCTAGCCTCTCCTACAGCTGCTCCAAGTTTCAACCTTCCTTCCTTGAGCTATTAGTGCAATTCCTTTGCATTTTGGCTCTCCATCCACCATCTCCACCCTCATTCCACCTTAGAAACCTAGTTTTCTAGGTTTTCATCCATAACCCCCCATATTTTCATGCTCCCCTGGACCCTTGGAGGAGGGAGGTCATCCACAGTAGCTTGGAGGTGAAGAAGAAGGCTACTACACCAAGCTCCATGGTGTTTCTACCTCTTCTTCCCCTTTATTTTACTCTTTCTTTGATTATGTGTAGCTAAGCCCCTAGTGGTGGGCTGTTTAGGGTTAAAATGTGACTTTGATACCATGTTGGGGAAAAGTTGCTTGTAATGAAATCAATTTATATCTATGATGATTGCCTCTTGCTTCTATCTCATTTGCTATTTTATTGCATGTGGTTTGTTCTTATAACATGGATTTCTTGCTTTGAGATGTTTGATGACACTTAGCTTCTAGGATGGATTGGAGTGTATGTGGCAATCTTAGGATTGGGTCCTAGGTCCAATTAGTAGATCCCTAGCTAGCCCCCTTTGTTGCTACATACACATCCCACCTCCTACAAGTGAGTGTGAGATTTAAGTGGCTAGTGTAAGTGAGAGTGATGCAATTTCCTAGGGCCTTCTAAAGGCTAGAGTGGCTAGTGGCATGAGGTCAAATACCCTCATCTCTACTCCCATCTCTACCCTCAACCCTCAATTGCTCACTATCACTTACTCTAGAAACCTAGATTTGGTTAATCCCATTAGAATTATACCTAACCCTATTCTTCTACTAGTAGTATAGGGTATATTCTAATGGCATTGGCCTTATTGTTTGGTTTGGTAATCTAGATGTGGAATGAGAACCATGCTTTTCTAACTATCTTCCCCAACTAATATCAAAGTTACATCCCCGAAATGGCCCACCTACCCTAATCAACTTGTTAAAACTCAAACTGCTTTGCTCGCTTGTTAATGCTAGTCTAGTTTAATTGCTTTAGCTTAACTTAGCCAATTGCATAGTTTTGTTCTCTAGTGTTAATTTAGGTCCCTACTCTTATTAGTGGTTAACTTAGCTTCTTAATTGCTTCTTGCATGTTTAGTCTAGTGTAGCTTGTTCTTGTCCTTGCTTAGCTCATTTGTTAACTTAGCTTGCTAATTCACTTGTTCAAGATAACTTAGGTTTAATTCTTCCTTTTTTTCTTGTTCATCTAGAGTAATCAACAACTAAAACCTTTTAAAACCCTCAAACTCTAATCTCTGCGCTAGGAACATAGCTTAAACTACCTAACTCTAGTGCCCCTTCTATCCCTGTGGACCGACCCCGTATCTTGCCAATCACCTATACTACGACAGTACCCTGTATGCTTGCGGGTGACCTGTTTAGTCTTTATGATCGATTTAGTTAGGGACAATATAAATATCAAAAGAAAAATCCCATCCCGTGCGTTCCGACCTCGTGGAGTGCATCTAGCCACCCTAGTTGGGTAGTGTATGTGCCTCTAGCGGAATCCGCACCAGGTAGTCTAATAAACCAGGTGTCTTTATTGCAAACGGGACATGTATCATACCCACTAGTTTGGCAACCAGATAAATAACCATATGTAGGGATGTCATTTATCGTCCATAGTAAGGCGGCATGCAATTTAAATACAACTTTAAGATCAACATCGTAGGTATCAACACCAACTTCCCACAGTTCATTCAACTCTTCAATCAGAGGTTGTAAGTAGATATCTATCTTCATTCCTGGTTGATATGGACCAAGAATAATCATAGAAAGGATAAAATTAGGTGTCTTCATGCATAACCATGGTTGCAAATTGTACAGAATCAATATGACTGGACAAATACTATATGATTGACTCATCATGCCAAAGGGATTAAATCCGTAAGATGCTAAACGAAGACGCACATTACGAGAATCAGATGCAAAATTAGGATGCATGTAATCAAATGTCTTCCATGTAGGTGAATCCGTTGGATGTCTTAAAACTCCATCCTTGGTGCATCTTTCATCATGCCACTACATTAATGGTGTGACTCTAGAGGACATAAACAATCTCTTCAACCTAGGAGTCAAGGGAAAGTAGCACATAATTTTACAAGAAACTCTTTTCTTTTTAATTCCCATACTTTGTGCACCTTCTACATCACTTTCAGTCTCTTTATATCTAGAAGCATTATAATGTGGGCATGAATTATTATTTGCAAACTCCTTGCGATACAAAATGCAATCATTTATACAGGCATCAATTTTCTCATAGTCAAGACCAAGGTCCCTAATTATTTTCCTTACTTCATAGTATGAGCCAGGCAATGTGTCACCCTCAGGAAGCAAATCCTTCAAAAGTTCGAGCAACTCAGTAAATGATTTATTGCTCCAATGATTGCTACATTTTATATGGAACAACCTCACGATGGTATACAGCTTGGAATACTTCTTATTTCCAGAATACAACTCTTGTGCAGCAATCTCTAACAATTTGTAGAATTGCTTAGCTTCTTTGTCGTCAACAAATACAAATACATCATCGTCGTCGCTGTCCATAGTTTCTCGACAGTTTTGGACTCCATATGCATCGTGCAACGTGTCTCTCATATCATCAAATGGCATGTTGTCTTGGATAGAAGAATCTTCCTTAGCATCAGAAGAAGTGTCACCATGAAAAATCCAATCAGTGTAGTTGCTGAAAAAACCATTCCATAACAGGTGCTCGGTTGTCACTTGACACTTGTATCTTTGTGTATTTAAACACTTTTTACAAGGGCATAAGATAGTCTCATTCCTACTACATTTTTCGAAAGCATCCTCTCTGAATTTGACTACCCCAGTTAAGTACTTTGTACTGGTCCTGTCTTCCTCAATAATCCAGCTTTTATCAATCATACTTCCCTAGATAAAAGTAAGTAAACACATCAATAAAATAAATTTATAAATACTTAGAAATTGTTAATCAAATGGAAATATTTAAAAAATAATAAAGAAGGTAAAAAAGTATACATAATTAAACACAATGAAAATTAAATATATAAATAGTAGAAAATCAATAAAGTATAATACCAATCATAGTATACATAATACTTTGACAAGCCATGTATATATCTATTTATCTATGATGTATTGGTAATAAATATCAAACTAGTTTTGTTGTCTTATTGGAATATGATGATAAGGTTCAACCAGGGAAGCATGGACACGTTTCTAGACATGGACACTGACACGGATATGGGAAACATCAATTTTCTAAAACATAGGACACAAACACGACTCTAGATGAGGTTTTTCTTCATATATACAAATGTGTGTATGAGGTATATATATCTGTGTATATGTATGGAAGCTCAGAACATGTGGGCGGTCAGTATATGGAATCTCACTTCCCCTCCACAATTGAGAAAATTCATATGAATGTTTGCCACTAATCAGATCTCCAAAAAAATCCAGAACCCTTTCGAGACATATTCCTCAAGATGTAGGGTGTTCCATCTGTAATATTATTTGCCGGGATTGACACAGAGGTGGAGTGATTGGAAGAGAGAGTGGAAGGTGAAGGAGGCATGTTGAGTTTAGAATGGTTCTTATCTAAGTTACTGGGTCAAGTACTCTATCTTTGCAGTGTTGGCTATTGTAGGATTAGGATGGAGTGAACATCAGAATTGAAAACAAGAAGAAGAGGGAAAATCAGGGTGGAGAAATTTGAGGATTGGAGTGTGCCAAGTTTTGATTAGTTCATAGACTCTGTGAACATGTATTACATTGGTTTCGGTAGAAGTACAAAGCTCCCTATTTGGTTGGGCTGCTGCAAATCCTTTGTCTAGTCAGTGGTGTTACATGCTTATATATCTTTTACTGATATTACCTTAATGCCTTGCTCAAGTTCCTATTGACAGAAGGACTCTTTGAAGGCTCGTGGAGCATTCATCACTTGATTGTTGTTTATGTCTAGATAGGGATCCGATTTGACAGATGTTTGGTCCTTATTCAAGATAGAGACTTGAGGTTGGTTGCAACTTATACAAACCATGTATGTATAAGTGTAACAGTGGTTTTATAATGCAGTTTCAAGCTGCGCCACTAAAGTTTTGTATTCCTCTAATCCTGCAATTATATTAATTTAAATTGAAACCAGGGGATAGGAATGAAGTACTTGACAGTATAGATAATCACTCAGTACCTTTATATGGAAAACAACCTGCAAGGACCAAACTAAAATACTATACATGTCTTCTTTCTCATTTGGTGTTGTTTGTGCTGCTTGTGCTGCAGCATGGTAAGAATGGAGGTAGGACTTAGTAGTGCATGCTAAAGGCGACATGGGTAAAAGGTAGGACTTAGTAGTGCATTCTAAAGGCAATATGATGACTAGTCGATGAAGGTAAGTGTAGTTTTCAAAAAAATATATTCTTATAAGGAATATTCAGGGAATCTGAGATGCAGATTTCTTTTCCTTCTTTGTTGTGTTATTGGTTTTGTATTACATATGTATTGTGGACTAATAGTCTCCATAGGTTATGTTTGATTTCATTATGTACACATATCAGTGATTTCATCATTTTGAATATTATAAAGTGTGTATTCATATTCTAAACAAACTTTCACCTTTTTGTTATTCTTGTGTTTGTTTTTATAAATTCCACTACTTTAAATGGATGGATGTTGTTTGTGCCATTTTCATATTACATATATGCATTTCAAATGTATATCATGTTTTATGTGTGTATCCCATTTCAAACCATATTTTTAAAAGTGATCGATTCTCATGTCTGAGTCCATGTCATTTCCTTTCTTCCTAGGTTGGATGCCATAATAACAACTTATTAAATTCTTTGCTCCTGTCAGATTCATGCGTGATGCTCATCTACATTTTGCAATTAAAGTTTTGGTTGGAAGTGGAATTTACATCTTAGTCAAGAACTCACGCGCTTGGTTGGAATGGTGTGCTTCTAGAATGGCTCTAATGAGAATATGGATCACACAGGTTGTCAATACATTTTTAAATGAAGGAAGCTACTCAAGGATGAATGAGGAGGTCCTATAATGTTCCCTATTTACATAAAGCTTCTAATATGTAGTATGATACTTCCAGTATCAAGTCTAGCATCTTGTGAAAATGAAAAGTTATCTCAAACATTGAGGCCCAAGGGATTAATATTGCCAACAAAACTTTTAATAATAAGTCAATTTCATGTATGACTTTACACTAAATTAACATATTTATCTATAAGGTATCGGCAAACTGGATTATATTATCTTTCTTTATAGAATACATACTTGTTAAGGCGGAAAGGTGACATGGTGTTGGGGCCGGACACATTGCGCCTAGGAGACCTTTAAAAATAATAATTTATGTATATATTTTATGTATATATACATGTGTCATGGTTTGTCGCCACTCATATACACACATTGTGTAGTTATATATGTAGTTATCTACATATTTATAGTCGATCTCTCCATATATATTATATTGTATGAAAAATAACAAATTACATTTCTAATATATTATCATTTGACAATAATGTCAAGGACACAAAAAGAATTATTGTAAAGAATGTTAGAGTGATCAACATATAAATATATATTTATTGTCATACATAGCTATAGATATTAAGCAATGTAATCAATATCCTTCGTAGCATAGCTACTTAGTACAATCTGAATTGAAGGTGCAAACTAAGAAAAATCAAATGTGTACTAAGAGTATTAGATCCAGTCAAACAAAAAAGAGTATTAGATCCAGTCAAACCCAAAAAAGAGTATTAGATCCAATTAAAAAGTGATATTTGGCACATAAAATAGGCAACACTATTAATTTTGAGCATTGGTGTAGCCATATCAAACATTAAAATAAGTAAATATACAACTAGACCCACAAAACTAGGTCACTGTAGCATTATAATAAAGCGTCCTCACCTAGGCGCAGCCCTGGGGTGCCTTGATGCCTAGGCGGCTTCCTAGGCGCACCTAGGCGCGTGCCTTGACAAGTATGGTTGACCTAAAATAAAAGTAGTTCCAATAAATGTCTACTTAGAGGAAACAAAATGGATTGTATTGGTTGGTGTTCAACTCCAGTTCCTCTTCCTGCCCCAAACATGCCATAAGAGCAATTTGAGATTGCTAAAATTGGCATTTAGCCTATTCTTATTCTTCTAATAACATCTTACAATTTCTTGACTCCCCTGTCATTAATCTTTTGATTCTGTGACAACATGCAGTAGGGGGACTATGAGGAGTTGGGTTTAACTCCCAGTTCCCAGAATCATCTAGACATGACAGTTATCCTAAAAAACTTGCACAATAAAAAGTATGACACTTCTGTGTAAACTATGGATGAAGGAGACTCTATTCAATGATTTTCACGATCAAGCTGATTCTATACTTAGTATGTATGCTTGTGAAGGCCACGCACATACTTTGTGAGAAAGATCCAGGAAGAGTTTTATTCTTCATAAAGCTACTGCCAACCTAAATGATGTTGTTGGTTTACGGAGCAGGAGGCTCCATGTGTTGTCCATATATATTCTTTATAGTCTTTGGATTAAGTAAATATAGAACACCACATTATTGAAATGACAAGAATATGGGTAGAATACACATTTTAAGTATTGTACCTATTATTATAGAACAATTGCAAACCATCTAGATCTGACGCAGTGTCTACTTTTATATATACCTTGTTTAACTGATCAAGGCTCAGTAGTAAAAAATGGTTGATAGTCGTTGTCGTCAACTATAATATTGTATCATTAATGTACTGACATGAATGAACATGATGATTGTGCATAGGATCAACTGAGTTAAGCTTTGAATCAACTGAATCAGAACTGCAATCGGTAAGGATCAGGGTGCTTGGAGAACACCTGACTGCAGGTTGAAGGGGCGGCTGCGATCCTGGGCACAGGGAAGAATAGAGGCCACCAGGCATAGGCCAGTAGTGCGAGGAGAGCGAAGACAAGGAGCAGAGGACCAACTTGCTCAAGCGAGGCCGCCTGGACACTAATCAGTAGCCAGTCGATGAGAACAAGGAACCGCCTCTGACGATCTGCCTCAACTGAGTTGAGATTTGAATCACCTAGAGCAGACCAGCAATCAAAAAGGACCAGGGTGCCTGGAGAACAGCTGACCGCGGATTGAAGGGGCGGTTACGATCCTGGGCATGGGGAAGAACAAAGGCCACCGGAGCATAGGCCAGCAGTGCGAGGAGTGCGAAGATGAGGAGCGGAGGATCAACTTGCTAGAGTGAGGCCGCTTGGACACCAATCAGTAGCTAGCCGATGAGAACAAGGAACTGCCTCCAACGATCCGTAGCGGACCCAAGGGACGTAGAGGGTACGCAAAGGGACATGGTGCAGGAGGGGCATGAATGGGACACAATTGATTGGGACTTTGGATCGCTTTGTTGGGAAAGAATAGGATAGTGCGGGAGAGGGGGCGGGAGACGGGGCGGGAGAAATTAGCGTTGAAATTTTCAGGCACTAAAATTTGGGTTCTTTTAATATAATATGTGATTCTTAGCTACATAAAGTTGTTTATAATTAAATTTTAGAGGGAAAATGTAGCTAGGTAATTATATACATTGGCTACATCTTATTCTTTATACTTTTAGTTTTTATAATTAAAACTATCATTGGCTATAAATAAATTAGATGTAATTAAAATAAATGCAGCTAGAACATCATTTTTTTGTAGTGCATACTTGTAGCACCTCGGAGTAGAAGAAGAAGATTGCTTTCCTTTGAAGTGCTTTCCCTTGGAGTAGTTGGCTTCATGCTCACTAGGGCCATCATCTTCACTAGAGAAGGAGGGATCTGACAAGAAAGTTGTTGTTGAAGGATGAAAAGCTCCACTTGATCTTTCAAGGCACTATCTTTAATCTTCCTTGCTTCCTTCTCTTCTGGCTTGGATTACTCTTCTTGCTTGTCAAGTCTTGACTCATGAGTTTGTATTCCAAATAAGCTTCTTAGTTGGAATGTCACTGAGACTTCTCACTTCTTCAATGGAGATCACCTTTTACTCCCATCTCTTTGGTATAGATCTCAAGATCTTTGAGTTTATTGCTCCTCTATCCAAAGTGTGTCCCAAAGCAACTAGGACATTGATGATGATGTTGAGCTTAGAATACATATTAGTAACTCCTTCTTTCTTCCCCATCTTGAAGTTCTCTAGGAGGCTATTCAACAAGTAGATATTTGCCTCCTTCACTTTCTTTTTGCATTCATAAGTGATGTACAACTTATCCCATATCTCATAGGTTGTATCCCATGAGGAGATGTGGTTGAACTCAGCTGGAGTGAGGGTTGCATAGAGGATGCTAATTGCCTTGGCATTGAGCTGGGCATTCTTTAGGGTAACTTCATACCATGTTGACACAACTCCGGTTGGCTCCTTGTAGGGTGTAATCATCACCTTCCACATATCAAAGTTCATCCCTTTAATGTAGAATTGTATACGCCTCTTCCAATAGAGGAAGTTGGTGTCATAGAAGATCGGGGGGGGGGTGCATGGAGAAGCCTTCCTATAGATTGAGCAAACCAAGTAGTTTTCACCGATCTTCTCATCTTATGGGAGATGTGTTGGACAAGATCTAACCTCTGATACCACTTGTTGGATCTAAGGCTCTAGAGGGGGCGGGGTGAATAGAGATTCAAAATTCTCACAAGAATAGTTAGGCCTTCAAATTATATCAATTGAAACCAAATGCTTAAGAACAATCTGAAGTCTTATCTAAGCAATCATAGAAAGGATGAGAGAGATTGAAACATACACTTGGACAAGGTGGTTAGAGTGGTTCCAATCCCCAAACTTGGAATGAGCAAAATTGGAATGAACTCTAAGGGGTCCTATTTATAGATGAGGGCGTTCCTTTGAGTGTGGGATCAGTTAAGAACAAAATATAGCCTTTTTACAACTTGCAACAGATCTATTTTTGTTTCTTAAAACTCTACAATGGTTGGGATCACTTTTTCTATATTTTCTGTATAGTACATTCGGTTGAGTTTTAATAAAGATAACTCAACCAATCCACTAATCGAAAAAGTTCAAAATATAGGTCGAGTTTGTTCTGGGAAACTCGACTGATGACTCAAAACTAGTTTTGATCAGTAAATCGGTCGATCAAGTTCTATGATTGTGCAACTCGACCGATTTATCATTTCCAAAACTCCATCACTGACCAGTCGAGATTCAAACTTGAACGACAAAGTTGCTATGAAAATTTCTTCAAAAATGATTTTTGAGTGACCAAACATTGGAATTAAGTGTCCCTCATTTTTTTCATTTTAGTACAAGTCATATCATCAAAACAAGGGATTACAAAAATATTCTAAGGTGGTTTGGAGTGATTTCCCAAATTGCACACTTGCATTTCTTTTTCCTTGAACTTGGACAAGCAAGGACTTGTGTAATTTGATCCTTTTCATGTACCTAAAACCTAAAATCAATCTTAAACAAACATATTAGATACATATGAATGGAATGGTTAAGTCATTATCAAAATTTGGACAAGTATAACTCCCAAGTCAACAAAGACTTTGCTCCCATTATCTTTCTCTTCTCCTATCTTGAATTGTTAAAATATTCAATTACGTTCCATGGAACTTTATATGTGTAGCAAGGATCTCCAGTTTATTATTGGGTTTGTTCTTTGATACATAAGACTTTTATAAGAACCACTATCAAGGTGATTATCCAACCACATGCATTGATGCACTTTGCAGTAATTTGTTGCTCATCCATGTCAATGGGTTCAACATCCCATGACCTCAGATTCCATCCTAGGCATACATTACAATTTTTGTTGGAATCATGGTTCATACACCATTCGAGCCTAGTGGAAATAATTTGTCCATCAAGTTCTTATTAGCCTTCTCGATCTTCAATTCTACAAAACTAGCTACATAAACATTAATTGCTCTAGGGATATATCTTGCCTTCCTCCTTTTAGATAGTTTATAGGAACCACATACACTAGACAAGAAAAGAGTCATCGAGTAATCCTACTTGAGGATTGAGTTTTATGTGTCTATATCTCTCATGTTGCTCCACTAGCACAAATTAGAGTTGATATCAATTAATGGTTGATCTTCTTTTTCTGAGTTTTCATTGTATTCATCCCGATTTACCAGACCACCAAATTTGTATTTAATGCTGATGTTGTTGTTTGACTGAGAATTCAACTGGTTTAATTCTCAACTCCCCCCCCCTTTTGATCTTATTTCAAATGTCAACATCGACCCATTTTTGTTTAGTTTTTTCAAATTTTTGTGTTTTCTTATCGTGGACATGGAGATGGAGGTCATCTTTATTGTGTTTTCATGCTCTACATTCAGTGAATCTTTTTGGAAGATATGTGTATGAAATGTACACTACAATTGGTTCTTTCCTTGTTATGTTAACCCAGTTTTCATCAGGGGTTTCCTCATCTACTTGAATTTTAATAAGAGATTCAGATTCTCTAAGGAATTCCTAGATTAAAGATTGAGTCTCAACACATAAGACTTTTCCCACTCCAACTACAATGATGCCCATGACTCTGTCCAACCAGTTTTGTCCCATGCTTGGGATCTTGATCCATACCAAGATCATGCAAAACTATCTTTCTATAGATTGTCACATGTGTCATGTTCTTTTTCTCCACTAACCGAATATCATACAATCATGGACCCATGTTAATCACATAACTTTTATCATCTTCATATTAAATCCAAACTGGAAGAATTCTTAGGTTTGATTAAACATAATATCATCCTTTTGGCTTCCAAACTCTACATACCAATGCAAGTATATGATGATAATAATGTATCTTACCCATCACATAGAGTGTTACCACACATTATCAATATTTATCCATCACATTGTATGTCCCCTCATCTATGATGAAGAATCTTTTGTCTTCTTGGGTCACAAAAGTGACATAAATAGGTTCAAAATCGAAGGCATCAACATCTCCAAGGTTGTTGCTCCATGTATTCCTTGGCTCTTTTGACTGCACAATATTCCTCATGTACTTCTATCCTTCAACTCTGGTCATGACCGCCAATGAGAGGGGAAGGGATTCCTCCAATCCATGGATGTGGAAGTCTCTTCTCTAATAATTTCCTATGTCATCAGAGAAAACCCTAGACTGGGACCAACTTGTGAAGAAAGTGTACTTTAAGGGAAGTAAGAAAGAGTATTCATTACTGGAGAAAGCAAATTCCATTTGGAAGATAATACTTACTAGTAGAAAATCTTTGAGGTAAATGTGTTTATGTGCATAAAATAAATAGTAAAGTAATATTGGTTGCACATGTGACCAAATTATTGATGAAGAATTATGTTGATTATAAGAAATCACCCATCCTTCTGTATGTCATTCCATGGTAACAAATACATACCAAATTTCATAATATATTTCTCATAAGAAAATTATGCCCTCATCATCACACTATAAATAAAAAAAACTTTTAGTTCAACACATATTTTGCTCCCAGTGATTCACCATGTACAACACAACCTACGGTTTTCCAACAAGGAAGTACTACATTCCCAATATTTTTCTTCTCAATAAACTATATATGATACGTAATTTCATGATTTTTCTCATATATATTTTTTGTTTATTAATCTTATACACCACAACTAAATAAAACATTATGTCTAACTTGCTCACAATTTAATTCACTCTAAATAAATGCTTCACTTGACAAAGCTGCAGCAATTGCTTTGGAAGCAATAGAAAATCATGGGTAGTGGGTCACTCACTACCAATAGGGTAAGTAAACACATTCTTTCTCACCACTTTCATTTTACATTGTGTTTTCTCTCTGAAGCATTCGTAAAACACTATTAATCACTCATTTTTGAATGTGAGAAATCGCTGTAATGAGTCATCAATGATAGACCCTTGGCAATGAATGCAATTACTTTCCCACACACTGTAAAAACATCATGATAAGAATTCTATTTTGCTCCACTAATATGATCCTCTATAAGTAATTTTTCCTTATAGTATATATCACATTTCATTTTGTTTCTATCCAACTAAAATATTGTTACCAAAAGTTCATTCTACCAAGATTTTTATATCCTTCCAAGTAAACAATTTTCATCTGAAATTTGATTTTTTCAAAGAATCAAACTATATGCCAAAACATTTTCATCAATTTAATATACTCCCTTAGAGAACTCGATTCCATTAGATTTTAAACATTCCTATCCTAGACAATTATATGAAAATATGTTTCTCTGACATATTTTTTTAAATCAAAATACTTAATCCTTCCAAGTAAAATTCCATAACAATAATTTGTTACATCCAAGAAAATTTTCTTGCATTTTAGTTTCCATTATTATAATTAATGTCATATATCCCTATATAAAGTAATAATACATTTTGTCATTTGCATGTCAATAAAATTGAGATTTTCTGTTGTATTTATTTACAATATAGCTACCAACAATACTATTTTTCATTGATTCTCCTTTCAGTGTTACTTTTTTCTTTTGATATATTAATAGTGAATACAAGTGTTTATGGTTCTTATTAATACCTGACAATAATAACATGTATATATATGCAACAATAAGTGATGAAAGAGGTGAATCTAGAAGTCAAGAAATATGGGCATCTTTAGAAACTCAGTTCTGCCAATTTTTTAGCTAATCTTGGATATCAGAACAATAGATAGATAAATCATTAATGTATGGCATCCCAATGGTGTGGAACTAGAACCAAAGAGAATTCCAAGACAATCCAAGTGGAAACCTCCACTATTAGATTGACTACAAATTTGTGTGGGTGTTGCATTGTGCACCATGAATTGGAGTGTTAGCACAATTTAAGTTATTAGACAATCGAAGGGAGATTGAATTACTGGAGGATGCTATAAACACCCATGGAATCATCCTTTGGAGAGTGAATTGCACGCCATTCTTAGGGGTCCACAAATAGCCAAACATCGAAGTCGTCTGAGATGCAGAGTGAATTTTAACTCTTTTCTATCAATTGGATACATTGAGAAACTGAACAAGTGCCTTCCAAAGTACTTAGCTCTTGCTCAAAGGATCGTCAAATATAGCAACAATTTTTTGAGTTCATAAAATTTACCAAAGTGGATCGAAACGCTAAGCACCTTGTTGACATGCTTTGAAAGTGTTTTTTCAAGATTCCTATGGACACATACAATTATTCAGTTTTCCCAGACGAGTTGATGAACTTATTCATGGTATTGAAGAGCCTATTGGATAGGACATGAGAAAATGTGAAGGTGTACTACGCTGAAAAAATAACAAGTGATGAAAGTATTTTCTTGTTTATGTCATTTATTTTGATGAAAAATAACACCTTTGAGTTATTATTTTACCTTCGTCTCCCTTTCCTTTTTCCTTTCTCCTATTATTTTTTCACCACTTATTAAACACAGCCTGGCTGGCCAACAGGACAAATTTCTATTTTTTTTTAAGAATCATGTTGTAGTTCAAGAGCCTTCCGAGTTACAAAAAAACATGGGAAAAATAAGAAAGTTGCAGATGAAGGGATAGGATCGTTCTAGGAGATGGGAAACTCGCTTAGACCAAGGAGAGGTAGTGCAAATGTTTGTGACCGGTAATGGAAAGACGTACAAGGAGACGTCTTTACTTACGAGTCACGCGCTTTGACGATCAGGGCACACGGTACGGCGGTATTCTGCAGCGGCGTTATAGTTTAGGGTTTTGTTGGAAATCAACGCGCCAAGGTGATCATCTCTGTTAAAGGCATATCAAAATATAAATAACCTCGCCTTTCATTGATTCTTTTCCTTTTCATTGGAAATCACAACTTTTTATCACAAAATCAACCGGCAAACGAGTTTTGCGTCTCTGCCAGCAAAATTCAATGGAACACACTGTCATGGAAGTCTCAATGGGGTCTACTGCCCACCTTGATGAATACATTGCTTCTACTCTCGTTTCTGACGTCAGCCGTTCACCACCAATCAATATTATCTGCCACTACTCTTGCAAAGTCTGTTTTAAGTTAGCTGAGGAGCATGTCGTCAATGTCATCTGCGGTCACTTATTTTGCTGGAGATGTATCTATCTACAAATGTCATTGATACACTCCCACCACCTCCAGCTGGCATCGGAACCACAGCTGCTCCACCAACTCAGACAGAGCCGGCGTAGCAGACCGGGAGCAGTCGTTGAGGCCGACAGCTGTACTGCTGCAGCAGAGCCGTTGTAACCATTAGGGAATCATTTCTGTTTCATTTTGTTTTCTCGGATCACGAGTAGCGTGACAGGGAATGTACGCCACTACTGGCCCTTGTGTATATATACCCCTGAGCAATTAATGAATGGACATGCTTACTCAATTGCTTTTGCCTCCTTGTGTGCTTCGCCTTCCTTGCTCTTTGCAAGACCCGGTGCTGCCGGGAGCCCCCCCAGTCGCTCAAACGGGTCGCCGCCGCAGGCCCGCGAGAGTTCCCATCCTGGGTGGTATCAGTCATCACATCCGTTCCAGCCTCTTCTTGAAGAACAACTTTCTTTCCTTAAGGCCTGCCCGTTTTGCTACGCACATATGAATATGATCTCCAACCATGCCAACGATCCTCCCACTCTGCAGTGGTCCTGAACGAGGTATTGAGTTCGAAATAGTCGATCTGCCTTATTTTGACGAGACTATGGAGGCGGAGGAAAAACGTAAACTTGCAATTCTTAAGGAAGGAAACCAATACATTTGTTTCCGTCCTGTGCGGTATCGTAAGAGCCGCTACAGGTGTACCAATGACCTCGTATCTCGGATGTTATTCGATTTTAGGACCGATTTGGTTGGTTGACTAACAGTGCACCCAGCGTCGACACTATCTTCCGTGAAAAGAAGCGAATCCAGGAAGCGATCGAAAACTGGGTGGTTGTGGTTAACGGGAATGGAATATCCAAAGGGACCAATGGATGTGGAATCTGACATGACGTCTGAGAAAGTGGGATATCGTGCATTCCAATGTACTCTTCTTCCAAAAGAAGCTGAATTTCCAGGCATTTCAACTTTTTCATGCACAATATGCAAGAAGATTGCTTATGAGCCTATAGTGTCAGTATGTGGTCATCTATTTTGCTGGGTTTGCAGTTGGAACATGGGAAATAATGCTAGTGGTAATTCAGAGAAGAGTATAGGATGCCCATCATGTCGTACGAGTTCTGCATTTTATGCCAGTCGTCCTGATATCACCTCCATTTACAACTTAACGAATGACCCGATTAAGGAGGATCACTTCTTAGGATCTAACAGGAAACTTTTCACTACAGAAGAGTCACCAGCTCCTTGTAGAATTGATCCAACTGTGGCTGCTCCATTTCTAATCTACATGACAAACAGAATCAGTACAGACGCGGAAGCGATTATTAATCAATGGACTTACATGCAGGCCAACTATTCGTTTTTGTGTGAAGAGCAAATCAAGGACGCCATTTCAGTTGGGAAGAACATGTGGGATAAAACATTTGAGGATCTTGTCAGAAAATGGCGAACCGACACTAGAGAACTTGAGCCAGAATATTTAATAGAACCAACCTTTCTGGACTGGCATCGTGGCAAACTTAAGATAACGGAATATGATACGCATACTGAACACAGGCACAGCTGCTATGTGATTGACATCTATGATGGTACGCCAAACGGTTAAGTTCTCTTGCTTTTTCGTCATCTTTCTAATGATAGATGAACTTCCTATAACCAAAGTTATACAATGAACCGAGATTATCTCAAACAGCCACAAATTTAACCCGATATGTGAAGCCTATCTGGAATTCTGTTTGTTAACCGAAACAGAAAACACGTCATGTTTCAGAAAGTGGCCACCAACATGACACTTCTGAAAAATAGGATTAAAGCACAATAGGATACTGAAATTAATGAAACATATATGGATACTCTTGATACTGTTGCTTTCATAGAGACTTTCATCATCTTATACAAGTATATGTTGAAGTTTGGTCATGGTGTAAGAAGCTGAATATGCATTTTATGTTTTAAGATTACTAAACAATATTTCAGCAACTATATTTATGTATAATTCTATAAGATGTCTAGTTTTAAGTCTTACATTTATATTACGTAAGAAATTTTTCCTTGACGATTCTCTTAATGTAGGCTATATTATTAGAAAAATATTTGACATACCTCGAGTACACGTTGTGATCCTATTTGCATGGATCTATACACAAATGTGGATTTTCCGAGAAAGGGATTTGTGTGGGCTAGTAGTATTCTAGATTTGTTTAAGGACCTGAATAAAATCTGTGCTTATGTTACACATGCCTTCTTTCGAGTACGGTATCAACTCATTCTAAGCATGTCCAACATATTTCTATTGAACCATTCGTACCCTGAAGGCTTAACTATCTACGAAGCCAACTTTGTACATAATCCAACTCAAGATTTTTGGAGTCCTACTTGAGAAAACATCTCTTCAAAAATCATGTTATAATGATATTTTTCTTCTCATCCCATGGATGTATCTCATATCAACCTTAGCACATAACTCGTGTGCATATTTTTTGTTTGAATTGTGCCCCCTTGTTCTTGATGACGTGTATATTTGAAAATTTTGCTGTACATAATGTCATTTTATCTTAAACATTTATCACCTATATGAAGTCATCATTATTGATTATGCACTTTTATTTATCACAACTCTTACATGTAACAAACATCTTCTATGTTATTATACATGAAAATGTCAATCACAAATATTGATTTGTCACAACATGATCCCATACTCAACATCGAAGAAACAATATTGTAGTAGTGTAGCACACATGTTCTTTCATAGGAACATATACATAAATACATGAAACAAGAATGCATGTTACAAAAAAATAACACACTAGCATGGTAGATCTACAATATTTACAATGTAAAAAAGAAAAGAAGATTCAAAGAAAAATCACGCACAGTCTCATGTCATGACTATGGTCACATCCCACTACTAATTCTAGTTCTCAAGCCAAATTGCCATATAGTAACATGGTTAGGTAGTATTTTGTTTCAAGTCATATGTCATGAAAATTTAATGAAATTTTTTTACTAGGACTGCAATATTACAAAAGAATCATATTGATTATCCTCATAAAAGTGTGTCCCTTATAATACTATTTTCCCCTACTTAACATCAGAGAATAGCATTTAATATGACTACAATGTACTACTGTTACACAATTTGCACTTAATATTTTCTCCCTCAAGCATTCCATTTATTTTCTATCTATTGACAATTGTAAATGTGTCCAAGTAGTGTTTGATACACAGTGCAATATTAAAATCTAGTATCCACAATAATGATGTATGATCGTAATGGTGTAAGGAGACATATAGTTTTTGACGGAATGATGCATAAACATGACACTAGTTTTGGTAATAGTGCCTCATAGGTCATGACTTCATTGCAATAAACATATGTTGTTAGATTGTAGAATGAAATTCATTTGGCATGATTTCTATAAGTAAATTTTGCATTTTACATGATTGATGATTAATATACAGGGCAAAGTCACAATTCACATGTTGACGTGACACATTTCATAACATGTTAACCAATGAAACAATCAAGTTATAAATACATTTGATACAATAATGAAATATATTTATTGGTGTACAATATGTATTTCCAACTTGATTGTCACATTGGTTGATATGTTATGTGATGTGCTTAAATATTATTATATTGCCAACTGAGTACTAGTTCTGGTGGTCTAGGACGAGTGTCCCTCATACAAGATCTCGAGTTCGAATCCTCTCATTGGTGTTGTTTGTTTGAGAAAACTAGTGTGGGAGCGCATGATTTCTTCTGGATTTACCATCCCTTTCTAGGAATACATGGGGGTGGCTTCCCATTCATAAAAAAAATATTACTATTAAGTTTCTAGATAACGTGTTATTTTGGTTATCACATAGGTAATATGTGGTATATTTGATTATAAATACTAGGCCTTACTATTGAAAAATGTATCTTAGTTTTTTGTCTTTTCTAGAAGTGATCCCAAATTATTTCTTTACAAAAAATTACTTATCACATATTATCATTTTAAAATAATTATTATACATACCCCTAGTAGAATCCCCTCTCATTGATTTGGACCACCATCCCTCTTGTTCTCTAACACAACTAGTAATTATTAGTTTTCATTTTTGCATCAACTAGACTTCCTAGGTAAAGAGAAACCATATCTACCTTCTTCATATTTTCCTAGTGTCTCAACTTCTTATTCCAGCTATGGCATATTATTCTTAGAATTTAGACAAACTTTTTAATACTATTTACACAGACCAAAGAATGTAATATCAATAAATATAAGGCATGTTTTTGGAACCATGCATGTTTGTAAAATACATGGTATTACTATAAAGAAAGTGTAAATCACATGTTTCTATTTATGATTTTATCATTTTTTTATAACATGCATATTAAATTCCTTCCAAATACCTATAGTACTAAATTAAATGGTGTGATATTATCGCCAAAAATGAATAGTAGAACATAAATACCTTTGCTTGTTGAATTTCAAATGATAAAATTATTGGGTTGCAATATAGATGTAGAATACACATCTTACAAGTCTGAAGTAATACCTTAGGACATACATTCAATAGAAAATATCCCATACTTTATGTAAATATTGAACACAGTAGGAAAAATTTGATGGCAACATACTAATTATAAAGCCCCTCCAAGTACATACATGGCATCGGAAGCAAACCCTGTGTTATCCATAAGATCGGTCACTTGACTTGGAGGAACATTACAAAACATGATATTCATAGCAATAAGATAAATGAAACACCTTGCATTTATTGGAATTCTTGATTCATACATTGTTCTTTGAAAAAGAAAACTAATGTCATAGACTAAACTCATCCTTGAACTAACATCTACTACATGAAAGGTAGAACAAATCATTGACATAATTCTATTTGGAAACTTGATAGTGGATCTTCTAAAGTGTAGATGACACCGCACCAAGCTAAGTCATGGAAACTTCTACTTTGAAGCACTCACTTCAATTTTCTTTGATCCTTGATGTAGGGACATCTCATCCCACAACCATGCAAAAACAAAGACACACATCAGTAAGCAGCACTATACATTTTGTAAGAACAGAAAATAAGCATATGTCCTTGACTTGAAAGAAACATTGACATGAAATTTAAGTTAAGAATTCTTGATTACATGATTCTTGTAACATGAAGAATTGAACAGTAATATATGCCTCTCTTTATGACGCCCACGTAAGAGCACATGATTGCTAGGAAATCCCATAACGGCACAAATGTCCATGATTTGGCTATAAAAGCTGCTAATTGGTATGAATGCCCACAATGACCCCTTGAGGTTCATGATTCAAGAAGCATATAAAAGCTAATTCAATTCAAATTTAACTTGATCATTAACATGACTTTAGCATTACAATTAACATGATCCTTGAACTTAACATGATGGGATTTCTGCCTCTTGAAACATAAACTTTAAAATCCATTAATCATTGATCATTAATCATAATCTTTAATCTTAATGAACATGATAATCATAAGACATAGAATATAGAAATCATCAAGTAATTTATAAGATGAACATGATTTGAGCATTGAACTTGAAAGCATAATTCATAAACCATAGATTGCACACAGTTCAACCAATATACATATGTATAGTGGCATGACCCGCTTACCTGGAGCAAAGAAAATCCTAAGTTAGTGTCTTTGACCTTGATTGAATCCCAAGTATTGGTCACTTTGATCTTGATTCAAATCCTAAGTGTTTTGAAATTAACATGGTTTATATTAATTATCACCTTGAATAACATCCTAAACCCTAATCCCATCACCCTAACACTATAAGACTAACTAGATATCTTGTTTAGATTAAACATAACTCTAATTTTAAACCATGATAGAAATCTTAGTGTTAGATGTATATCCAAAATCACATATTATATAGCATCCATATACAAATATAACCAAATAAAGAAAAATCATCTTATGTACCAAAATATATATACATCATGTGTTGAGAGTATCTATGCCAATCTTACTGACTTAGTTATATGGTTAGGGGAAAAATACGATTATAGTCATATAATAGACCAAATAGTCATACATATTACACGTCCCAAATAATCATCAATTATATTACCTATGGCCACTTAAGCCTAAAAATCAAATACTAAAATATTCATACATAATACTAGACCAAAACGTTAAAGACAGTAATAGCATTACACATTAGGGTTCAGGTAAAAAAGATCAAGTCATTTTGTAATCAAATCATAGGTAAAATACCCGCATTAAGGTTTACATCAAAAAATGGAAAAGAACGAAATCAAAAGGATCAACTTTAAAATCATGTTGATCATACCAAAATATACTTACTATAAAATATTCATTAATTTATAAAGTTGTTTGCTATTTTTATTGTACAAAACATTGAAATGACTTAGCTTTCAGTAATCAAATTATAATAAATATCATACAAAAAAAACCCTTTTGATCTTTTTTTATAAAATAGTAGACATTATAATCTTTCCATGGACACCTTGATTGTTCAAAACTAAGTTCCCCATCTCAGATATGATTATTGGAAGTTACCTTGACTTAAACTCATCTAAGGCGTTGGTTTTAGATCCAATGGATCGAATCTGCTAACCTTTTCTTCTTTAGGTCTTCCTTCAGTCCGGATCCTGGTTGTGGCCCATTAATTTGGTCGGCCCAACACACTTCTGCTGTGTTGTCCCAGACACATGCAGTGAAAGGGGACGTGACTCCCATGTTCCATGTCTGACTATAATAAAACCGCCGCCTAGCGCTGCTCCGGCGACGTGAAGCTCTCCACTCAGGTCATGAATAACCACGGAAATCACCGCCCCATCTTCGTCTCCTTTTGTTTAGCATTAGCGGCACCATCACCAAGACAAGGGAGTCTTTAATTGACAGACCTCAGCTCGTCATCCCCCTAGCCACCGTAGAGGTGTTTTCCCTAGATTTTCTTTCGATAATTGCTTTGAAACCCTAAAGTTGAGTTCCTCGTCTCCTAAGACAAAAGCAACATGCTTTTATAGCATCTATCATCCCTTGGTCTAGAAGAGACTCCTTCTGTGATTAGGCAGAGGTTTTTCCTAGTCCGTGCGGGACTGGGTTCTGTCTTCCCCCTCTTTTTTTATTTCTTTACTTTTCGTTACACTAGTACATAACCGACCTTTATTGTCTGTTATTTAAGGCCTTTAGTGTCGGTTTCTAAGCGACACCTATGTGGGCGACGCTGAAAGCCCAGCCGTTACGCGTCGGTTCACAAACCAACGCCAAAACCCTTCGCGTGCCACCGAAAACGCGCCAGCAGGGGACTATAGGCGTCAGTTATTAGATAAGAAATCGACGCCATATACCTTCGTGTCACAGAAAGGGCGCCATCTTGGGCACTATAGGCGTCTGTTATTAGATAAGAAACCGACGTCATATCACTCCCAACACAGCCGTGCTGGCCAGCACGGCCGTGGTGTTAAGGAAATAGACGTCGGGTATGAGTAGAAACTGACACTGTAACCGACGCCATATCACTCCCAGCACGGCCGTGGTGTCTGGTCTGCTGCCACGGCCGTGCTGGCTAGCACGGCCGTGGTGTAAAGGAAATAGACATCTGTTATGTGTAGAAATCGACACTGTAACTATGTGGCGTCGGTTGTATGGCTGGTCGCAGGATGAGAAACCTGCAGTTCAGTTATGAACTGTAGGTTTTACGCCATCCATTGATATCAGCCAACAACAGGCCACAAACCAGCAAAATTAACAACAAAAATATTCACACATTTAGCAATGCAACATGTACTTCTATTTGATTTTCACACATTTAGAAACATTCATGTAGCTAGCAATCTGTAGTTCCATTCATTTTCACATTCACACATGTAGAAACATTCATATAGCAACCAACAATTTCATTCATTTTCACTCAGACACATGTAGAAACATCCAGACATGTAGAAACATTCACACATATATTATAATTCAGAAATTCATTTACAAAATATCATTCTTTAGTCATTATTCGCTATCAACATCCCAATTATATGATAAAACCCTCACTACTTGTATGGCTGTTGCCCATTCTTCTCTTACTTCATTTAATTCTCCCGTCATATAGGGAGCATGTACATCTGGTAAGGCCTTTCCTGAAGTGTGGTCAGTTTTAAACACTTGCAAAGAGAATGATGTATATATATAATTAATGAGCTATAAATAAGATTGATATATTTTATATTATCTAATGAGACTATATAATACCTCAGTAATAGTATCGATGTCCACTGCGGCATATTTGATAATCATGTGCATAAATCGAATCACATAGTATGCACATGCCCATCCGTTGTCTTGTGTAGCAAACTATAAATTGAAACATACAAAATATTCAAAAATACAACTAATTAATCACTGTTCACATAAATAATATATACATTGCAGTCGGGAACTTACTTCCACGTTCTTCCAAGTTATTTGCTGGTTCTTTTTCATGGGGACCTTTCCTCCCGCCTTTTTCAACCCATCTAAACCCCTACATGTTAATGTAACACAGTACATTGCATAATTATCTGTAATGTAATAACATATGTTAACAGATATGAAAATGAAATATTTCTCACTGGAATAATGCCATTTTCATTTTGTGTCCATATTTTGAATTCAATTTACTCCCCTTAGGATCTAGATAATAGACAGTGAACGTCTCGGGGACAATAACTAGTAACTCCCAATGCATACCACTAGAGGTAAAAAAGTTAAAAATAATAACTCAAAATCCACAATAAAAATGTAATTTTCTTATGTCCAAATTATAATAAGCAAAGTAAACTTACTCTACATTGAATGGAGCTATTATCATCGTCTTCTTATTTTGAGAAAAATTTGTAAAAGCCTCACAACAATATTGTTGAACTGACAGAGGGTCTTTAGCTACTAGACAATCAAAGATGGAATCAAAAATCCTACATGTTCGAATGCAAAATCTGCACATATCTTGTCTAAATAGCTGCAAAACATGTATTAATTACGCATGCATTAATAAATAAGAAACCAGATCACCAGATCCTACACAAGGTATATGAATGTATAAAGAAGATATCACCTTATCCATAGCTCTATCACAGATGTATTTAGCCAATCATATCGAAACAACTCCAAAATATATTGTATAAATAGGTTGCTTTCGTATGATTGACCTACAACATCTGAATCTATAGAAATAGTTATAGAGCAATTTATATCATGTTCGCCTAACCATATTGCCATACCCCTATAGTTAGGACCTAACGGGACAGGTAGGTCCTGTGGAACCCAACTGGGTAATGTAGGAGGTGGAGGCCTAGATGCTGTGGGTGTCTTCTTTTTACCCTGTATATATATATAATTTCAAATCAACTGGCATCATATACACACACTAACAATTTAATGTAATGTAAATTTACCATACAGTTTTAGTAAAGAGGACATCTGCTTTTAGCCACAATATCACTCTGCCTTCTGCCTCACCAAGCGTTTCACAATCTGGGTGGGCATATGGCAATGGAAGATCCATCGACTTGGAGAATATATGTACTGGGCTCACACGAATCCAACCAGTTGGTAATGGAGACCCGTGAAACATTTCCCCTGGTAGGGATGGGTAAGCTGACGCCTCTGCAATGACGTATTCTTTACTTTTTAGACGGCATGGCTTCAACCCCTACAATTTTTTGTGTAAAGAATGTTATATACATATATACATATCATCTTTTTTTGAAATGACTATAATTTCATATATACATATCATCTTGAATTAAAAAACTAGTTACTATGTCATAAAAATACTTACATCGGATGTGCTAGGTGGTGGGTCTACAGGATTACTCCCAACCTCTATAGTAGGAGTAGAGCGGGATGTCATAATAGGTACTGTCTGCTGAGTGGCAGTCTGAGATGCCTACCACTTTTTCAATGCTTCTTCGAGTTTCCTATCAACTAGCTTATCTACCTATACATGGATAAAAGAAATGTTAGCTTCTAATTATTGAATTCTCTTTTACGGTAACATTATAAAGAAAGAATATGTTACCGCTTCTTGTGAAATTCCCACTTTTGGGACATTTTTGCGTTGGGATGGCCCAAAAAAAGCTTTGATGCCCAAACCAGGGCCTGCAGCCCTAACATGTCCAGGATGCTCAAGGTTACCCAGAGCAACTGTCAATTCATCCCTTGTGCCCTCAGGGATGAATTTGCCTTGTTTCCTCAGCTCGTGCAGCTCCCGCTAATCACCAAAACATAAATTTGTAATTAAGTAAACACCACAAATAATCAATATTCGAAAGATTGTTGTAAGAGTTGTATTTTACCATTTTTGCAGCCGCCTCAGCAGTTGCAGGCTTCCTTATTTCTCCCTTCTTATTTTGCCTCCCAGCTATCCAGACATCATGGAGAGGCAGAGGTGTGCTACCTATAGTAGAGGACTCCTGAGTAGCAGCAGACTAAGCGGTAGCCACAGACTGTAGTCTTTGGCGAATGCCTGCATACCCCTTTGGACCCATTGCGTGGTCATGCACATTCAGTGCACGCCTTGATTTTTGTGCCTCACTGAGGGCCTAGTTAGTATGCACATTAATGATTTGGTTAGTAACACTAAATGTTAATCTTGAATAGGTGAATACAACATATATTAATGAGATTTGACAAAATAAACACATTTACAAGATATAACTATAAATGGATATATAGATATAAATATATGATATATTTTTAAAACTTACATTGTGAGGCGGCGCATTGATGTCCTCACCCTCACGGTAATCATCAACACGGTCATCAGGAGAATGCTCATCCATTTGAAAATTCACATTCACATTGTAAAGTAATTCAAATTGTAAAGCTCACATTGTAAAGTTCAAATTCACATTGTAAGGTAATTCACATTGTAAAGTAATTCACATTGTAAAGCTCACATTGTAAAGTAATTCACATTGTAAAGTTCACATTATAAAGTAATTCACATTTTAAAATTCACATTGTAAAGTTCACATTCACATTGTAAAGTTCACATTCAGAAAAATAAAACATATAAAAAAATATAAACATGCCTCTAATATTTCAATTTTTTTATCAATTAACAATCCTTCATTGTGATCTCCACGCACATACAAGTCATCATTAGCTTCAATATTTGCTGGTTTTGGCAACCCAACTAAGAATGGACTGGAGTCATCATACTTATCATAGTACTATTCTTCATCTATAGGATCTTCAATGAACTGTCTTTTACCATGAAGAACAACTGAACATTTATCATTTGCAGGATCATCGATATAAAATACTTGTTTCACCTGTGATGCCAATATGAATGGTTCACCCTTCTCGCCAATCTTTTCAAAGTTTACTAAAGTGAAACCCAATTCATCCACTATAACTCCTTTGGTGTTATCAACCCAATTACATTTGAAGAGCAGAATTCTGAAATCTATATAGTCAAACTCCCACATGTCTTCAATGACACCGTAATATGACAATTTAGCTTCATGTGGACTCTTATCCTTTGCACTTGCAAAAAACATAGTTGATGCTTAAAGGGTGACCCCACTGTTTTGGACGACACTCTTATCATCTTGGCGTTTGTGTAATATGTGAATCCATTAGTGTCATACCCTTCATAAGACATAACATTCAATTTTGGTTTAAAGGCGAGGCATTTGATAGTTTCAGTAATATCATCTGGTGTTTGAGATAGTTGATGTAAGACTTTATCTTCAAACCACTTAATAAATGTCTTGTTATGCTCTCTAGCAAGCCACATTGTATTGGCTCGAGGATATTGTCTCTTGATGAAATTGGTATGTTCCTCGATATAAACGTTCACTTCGTCCATGTTGTGTAAAATATACAAGTGACCTTGTTCCAACTGCTCACGGCTGATTACTTTCACACGTGATCCCAAAATTCCTTTGCCAAATTGCTCGTCAATATTCTTGTCATTATCAGGAGTGTCATTACCACTGAGAAAGTCATTGCAAAAATCCATAACCTCTCTCGCCACATAACCCTCGATAATACTCCCTTCAGGCCGATAACAGTTTCGAACATCACTTTTAAAAACACTCATGTATCGTTCAAAGGGATACATCCAATGCAAAAAAACTGGTCCCAACATTTTCACTTCCCTAGTCAAGTAGACAACAAGATGTACCGTGATATCAAAGAACGACGGAGGAAAATACATCTCAAGCTGACATAGGGTAACAACCACTTCTCTTTGCAATTTATCGAGAGTATCAGGGTCAATAACGTTACTGCACAAACTATTGAAAAAGAAACAAAGTCTGGTGATTGCAAACCTTACATTCTTTGACAATATAGATCTAATTGCCACAGGCAATATTTGTTGCATTAGAGTGTGACAATCATGAGATTTAAGACCTATCAACTTCAAATCTTTCATTGATACCAATCTACGGATGTTGGATGAGTAACCCTGTGGTACCTTAACATTTACCAAACATTCACAAAAAGCTTTCTTCTCCTTTCTAGACAATGTGTAACAAGCGGGAGGTAAGTATGTTCTCCGATTTTCCATTTCACAAAATTATGTTAATTCTGACCTTATTCCCATTTCACGTAGGTCCAGTCTGGATTTTATCCCATCTTTAGTCTTACCTGGTATATTCAACAAAGTACCAATGACACTATCACAGACATTTTTATCAACGTGCATGACATCAATACAATGTCTGACTGTCAAAGAACTCCAATAAGGAAGATCCCAAAATATTGACTTCTTCTTGAATAAAGATTTGTCACTCCGTGTGGCCATAGTACATTGTGATCTCTTACCAAATTCATTGACAAAGTCTTTTACTCTTTCATAAACAACCTCCCCTGGTATAGGTTTAGGTGCACTCCGTTCCTCATTCAATCCATTGAATGCTTTGCACTTCCTACGATACAGATGGAATTTTGTAAGAAACCTTCGATGACCGAGATATACAGTCTTACCGCCATGTTTTAGTCTTGTTGAATCAGTGTTCTCTTCACATATAGGACACACTTTAGCTCCTTTGACACTATATCCAGACAAATTCCCATATGCTGGAAAGTCATTAATAGTGCAAAACAACATAGCATGCAAACGAAATGTCTCTCTTCGTGAAGCATCATAGGTCATCACACCTTCACCCCAGAGTTTCTTTAAGTCATCAATCAGAGGTTCAAGATAAACATTGATATCATTTCCAGGTTGTTTAGGGCCCGATATCAACAACGACATCATTACGTACTTATTTTTCATACACAGCCATGGAGGAAGATTGTATATAACAAGCATGACTGGCCAAGTGCTATGTTGGCTGCTCAATGTCCCGTACGGATTCATCCCATCTGTATAAAGCCCAAGTATTAGATTCCTGACTTCTTCACCAAATTCAGGGTATAATAAATCAATCTTCTTCCACTGTGGGGAATCAGACGCATGTCGTGGGATCCCATAATTATTTTTCTTAACATCTGCATGCCACCTCAAATTCTTCACATCTATTGAATTGGCAAACAAGCGTTGAAACTGTGATATTATAGGTAGATACCACATCACCTTGGCAGGAGAACCAGTTTTGGAATCCCCCGAAGTCGTCAATTTATACCGTGATGCACCCCATTTTGGACAATCTTTCAAATCCACATAGTCCTTTTGAAATAATACACAATCATTCGGGCATGCGTGTATCTTCTTGGCATCCATTCCCATTGGGCACAACAATTTATTTACCTGGTATGTTGAGATTGGCAGCTCGTTTCCTTCAGGAAGCATTTCTTTCAACAAAGACAACAATGACGTGAAGCTTTTGTCGCTCCATCTATTGTTAGCTTTCAGCTTATACAATCTCAACACAGTGCTAAGCTTCGTAAACTTAGTACAACCTGTGTAGAATGATATCTCAGCATCATGCACAATGTTTCTAAAAATGGGAGGTGGATCAGTTTGCTCTACCCCACAACTATCCAGCATCGCATCAACGATGTCTACTGGAATTGGTTCATTCACATCTACGTCATCGTAGGCAATTTCTTCTTCCACACAAGCACTGCTATCGACATCCACTGGTTTCGGGTTTGAAATCTCTCCATGCCAGTGCCATTATGTATAGCCTTGTATAATCCTGTTGCACATGATATGACTTTTGATTTCGTCACCAGTGCTGACTTTCAAGTTGTTACCGCAATGCCTACATGGACAGTAGAACCTATCTCCAGGTTGTTTCCTATGTTCCTCGGCAAATCTAATAAACTGGTCAAGACCAGAAATAAACTCTGGGGTGCAGCGATTGCGAATGGACATCCATGATCTATCCATTCTATGATCAAAGAGAAAACAAGTATATATTACAACAAAATTAGGGTCTAGGGTTAACAGATTAGAGGTTTTGCATGGTTAAAACTTTAGGCCAACAAATACATGTGTTGTCATTCTTATATATAATAAATCTGTACCACCTATCCCATTCTTGAACACCTAATCTCACTAGTAAGTGTATAATGTGTATTGGGTTTTTGAGAAAATTTCGGCAGCATTTCCCTGCTGTTCTCTAAGTACATATGTACTTAGAGAACAAACGGGGAAATGCTACCAAAATTTTCTCAAAAACCCAATACACATTATACACTTACATCCTAAGTGAGATTAGGTGTTCAAGAACAGTCCCAAACTGGGGACTATCCAAGATTTACTCCTAATGAGTAAATCTTGGATGGGTTTCTAGGCCAACAAATAGATGTGTTGTCATTCTTATACCTACAATCCTAGTTTCATCATTCATATCCTAGTTTTCAAGTTAGGTGATTAACAATGTCAATATACTCAAAACGGAAACAAGTTACCAATTTCATAGTTAGGATGGTAGAGATACCCTAAGATCTAGATCTAATGGTTCATAATGAGCCTGTGATAAAGTTACATCACTAGATGATTATATAATTTCAAAAGCAGTACACAAATAAATACAAATGAGTAGATAACTAAATAAAAAATAGTAGACAAAAAAATACAAATAAGTAGATGAATAAATCATAAAAAAATAAGTACATAAATAAACACAATCAGTAAATAACTTTAAAAAAAATACACTAGCTTGGTGAAATCAGTACATAAATAAACACAATCAGAATATTTTTCAATGGCTTTTGGGGTGACTTGGTGAAATCAGTGTATGTTTTGGGCATCCTTTGTATAGGTTGATCTAGGGTTCAATCCAGGGAGTGCCCCTGAACTCAAGCAATTATAATGGGAAAGATAAAATGAAGGATTGATCGTCTCCTTTATTTACTCAAACAACTAGCCTGGAGCTTCAAAGCTCTTATCCAAATTTGTAGTAAAATACTAATAGACTATAAACCATGGTCATTGGAAGGTCCCTTGAATCACGATGGTCCCAATGATCCTTAACTTGGGTACTGGGAGGTCAGAAGCTTAAATTAAAATCCATCACACAAGAAATAAGTTGAGGATATGAGAAACATGTACAGGACCATCTTGTCAGGATGAAAACCAAAACCGTCCAAGTTCAGAAGATCCGCCTGAGTGTGCTTGTGCAAGGGGTGACGACATCCACAATGGACACACCCAACAGGTAGTAAAACGGGATGAATCAGGCTATGTAGAGGTTTTGGGAGATGTTTGAAGGGGTCCAGGTCGGCAACGGCAGAGAAAGCCAGCGGAAGAGAAAAGGCGGATGACGGAGAAGGGTTACCTTGCTTTAGGTCGGCGGCGGCAGAGAAACCTAGCGGGCGGAGGAGAAAAGCCGGCGGCGGAGGACCGGCAGACCAGCGGAGGAGGACTGGCAGAGGAGCGGAGGAGCAGTGGCGGAGGACCGATAGAGGAGCGGCGGAGCAGCGGCAGCGGCAGAGGAGCGGCGGAGCAGCAGCGGGAGCGGAATTGCCAGACGATTTACTAATCGGGAATGAAACAGGAGAGAAAGGGGAACAATCAGGCTCGCGGGGGTTAAGTTATCAATCAGCGTCGGTTCTCTTGTAAAACCGACAACTATGTTCAATACTAGTCATCAGTTTCCCCAAAAAAAATGACGCCTATAAACATGTACCGATAACAAAAAATGTTCTCGAACTCAGCCAATAGTCGTCGGTGACCTTATAAAAACCGACGCTACAAGTGGTCAATATTTTTGCGGGGACAACGCGCGTAAACTCATCCACATCGGTTACTGATGCCAAATCGACGATTAAATTGGGCCCAATTTCTGTCTCACGAAAATACTTTAGTTGTCGGTTTTTAAGTTCAACACCGACGCCATATATTAGCGCGCGTAAAATTTTGGAGGTAAATTTTTACCCATGAAAAATTTGGTTTTGGCGGTCGATCTTAGGCGTCGGTTATTTATATAAAACTGACGCTAAATAAAAAGTGGTACCCGTCTCTATCCACTCTGCACAGATAGACGTCGGTTTTATGAAATAACCGACGTTGTATGTTTAAGGTGTCGATTTTTGCATACAACCGACGACAGTGAATGTGACGTTATAAGCCATTTCTGTAGTAGTGTTAGTTGATTTTTTTAGACTCCCAAGAACTATCTTAATATTTTGGAAATTTTGTCATCAACTTATGCATACCTATATTCTGTCTATGTATCCAAAGCTAAAATCTTACCCAAAATCTACTCATAGTTATCTCAACTTGGTGACTTTTGTCAACATTATTTTCATTAATAAAATTCTAAATATGCTTATAAAATCCCAATAAATTCTCAAAATTCTAATCCATCAATATATGTAAAACCCCAAATTTGAAACATATGGTACTTATATCTAATTATTATTAAAACAAGTCTCATTTAGTTATCCTCAATATTGGAACTTATTTCAATTTACTCTTCATGATTTTGTCTTTTCTAGTTTTAGTATAAAGACTACTTCAAACCTTGAAATTTGAACCACTAGCTCATCACACAAAAGAAAACATAAGATATAACTTGGTTACCTATATTTTATATCTATTTCATTATATGGTCATTTTTTATGAAAGAACATAATTTCAAAAATATGTATTAGAGTGTAATTGAGTCAAGGGTTTATACCAAAAAAATGGGATGTTACAATTCTACCCACCTTAAATAAATTTCATCCTCAAAATTTCCACTTACTACCCACCTTAGGGTTTTACATATTCGATGTACACTAAACACTTTAAAGTATCATCTTCATGGTAAAATACGATTTGAACCTCATTATTTAGACCAACCTGTGGACATACTACTAACGGTTCTATTTCACCTCATTATTGACATTGCAAAGAACTTCTCTTACTTCTTCTCTATGGATTTTGATTCTACCACAGATCTTATTTTCTTATCAAATATCTACTCCTTATATGCATGCCTGGTCTTACTATGTGTTTGATTAGGTTTAGGTGACTATATGTCTCAAACATTTAATGCCAACTCTTATTTGTCGCCTTTGAATACATATCAGCCTCTCATGTATTCAGAGGTGACTTATCTTATCATGCTTATCTTAGTACCTATATCATGCACATGTCCCATACCACATGCACTTGAAAGGTCAAGACAAGTATGATTATACATATAACATTCTCTCTAAGAAACCCCATGAGCCTGTGTTCCATACCACAGAAACTTGGGAAAAAGAGAGAGTATGCAATATACAATTCTATAGTTAACAAAAAAATTTAAAACATCTAGGCACATAACCATTATATAACTTTTGTCTTCTGACTAGACCTCTACTTTGGTTTCCCATTTTGTAACTTAATATTCTATACCTAGGGCTTATAACAATGTGAATCTTTAGCTTAGTGTCCATCTACTCATTGCTTTGATACCAAATTGTAACGCCCCTCCAAGTACATACATGACAGCGGAAGCAAACCCTATGTTATCCATAACATGGGTCACTTGGCTTGGAGGAACATTACAAAACATGATATTCATAGCAATAAGATAAATGAAAAACCTTGCATTTATTGGAATTCTTGATTCATACATTGTTTTTTGAAAAAGAAAACTAATGTCATAGATTAATCTCATCCTTGAACTAACATCTACTACATGAAAGGTAGAACAAATCTATGACATAATTGTCTTTGGAAACTTAATAGTGGATCTTCTAAGGTGTAGATGGCACCCCACCAAGCTAGGTCATGGAAACTTCTACTTTGAATCACTCACTTTGATTTCCTTTGCTCCTTGATCTAGGGACATCTCATCCCATGGCCATGCGAATACAAAGACACACATTAGTAAGCGACACTATACATTTTATAAGAACGAAAAATAAGCATATATCCTTGACTTGAAAGAAACATTGACATGAAATTTAACTTAAGCATTCTTTATTACATGATTCTTATAACATGAAGAATTGAGTAGTAATATATGCCTCTCTATATGACGCCCACTTAAGTGCACATGATTTCTAAGGAAAGCCCATAATGCTAGGAAAGCCCATAAGGGTACAAATGACCATGATTTGTCTATAAAAGCCCATAATTGGCACGAATGCCCATAACAACCCCTTAAGGTCAATGATTCGATAAGCATATAAAAACTAATTCAATTCCAATTTATCTTGATCATTAACATGACTTTAGCATTAGCATTAACATGATCCTTGAACTTAACATGAGGGAATTTCTCCCTCTTGAAACATAAAAATTAAAATCCATTAATCATTGATCATTAATCATAATCTTTAATCTTAATGAACATGATAATGATAAGACATAGAATATATCAATAGTCAAGCAATTTATAAGATGAACATGATTTGAGCATTGATCTTGAAAGTATAATTCATAAACCTTAGATTGCACACAATTCAACCAATGTACAATGTATAGTGGCATAACCCACTTACTTGGAGCAAATCAAATCATAAGTTAGTGTCTTTGACCTTGATTGAATCCCAAGTATTTGTCACTTTGATCTTGATTCAAATACTAAGTGTCTTGAAATTGACATGGTTTTTATTAATTGTTACCTTGAATAACATCCTAAACCCTAATCCCATCACCCTAACACTATAAGATAGACTAGATCTCTTGTTTAGGTTAAACATAACTCTAATTTTAAACCATGATAGAAATCTTAGCATTAGAGATATATCCAAAATCACATATTATATATCATCCATATACAAATATAACCAAATAAAGCAAAAATCATCTTATGTACCAAAAATTATATACATCATGTATTGAGAGTCTCTATACCAATCTTACTGACTTAGTTATACCATCAGGGAAAAAATACAATTATAGTCATATACTAGACCAAATAGTCATACATATTACACTTGTCCCAAATAATCATCAATTATCTTACCCATGGCCACTTAAGCCCAAAAATAAAATACTAAAATATTCATACATAATATTAGACCAAAACTTTAAAGACGGTAATAGCATTGCACATTAGGGTTCAGGTAAATGTAATCAAATCCTGGGTGAAATACCTAAAATACCCTCATTAAGGTTTACATCAAAAAAATGGGAGAAAAACTAAATTAAAAGGATCGGGCTTTAGAATCATGTTGAACAAATAGAAATATACATACTATAAAATATTCATTAATTTATAAAGTTGTTTGCTCTTTTTAATGTACAAAACATTGAAATTTCTTAGCTTTCAATAATCAAATTCTAATAAATACCATACATCAAAAATACCCTTCTAACCATTTTTTATAAAATAATAGACATTATAAGTTTTCTATAGACACCTTGATTGTTCAAAACTGAGTTTCCTTCTCAAGATATGATTATTGGAAATAACCTTAACTTAAACTCATCTAGGGCATTGGTTTTAGATCCAAGGGATCAAATCTGTGAGCCTTTTCTTCTTCAGGTCTTCCTTCAGTCTAGATCCTGGTTGTGGCCCATTAATTTGGCTGGCCCAACACACTTCTGTTGTGTTGTCCCAGATGCATGCAATGAAAGGGGATGCGACTCCCCTATTCCATGCCCAACTACAGGGCACTGCCACCTAGTGCTACTCCGACGACGTGAAGATCTCCAATCAGGTCACGAACAACCATGAAAATTGCCACCCCATCTTCATCTCCTTCTATTCAGCATGGGCGGTTTTTATCACCAAGATGAGGGGGTCTCTAATCGACGAACCCTAGCTCGTCATGCCCCTGGCCGCCATTGGGGTGTTTTCCCCCGATTTTCTTCTCATATGTCCTTTGAAACCCTAAAGTTGAGTCCCTCATCTCCTAAGACAAAAGTGACATGCTTTTATAGCATCTACCATCTCGAAGAGACTCCTTCTATAATTAGGCAGAGGTTCTTCCCAGTCCGTGAGGGACTGGTCCCTGTCTTCCCCCTCTTTTTTTATTTCTTTGCTTTTCTTTAGTTGATTTTTTTTAGACTCCCAAGAACAAACTTAAAATTTGGAAATTTTGTCATCAAATTATGCATACCTATATTCCATCTATGTATCCAAAGATAAAATCTTACCCAAAATCTACTCATAGTTATCTCAACTGAGTGACGCTATTCAACATTATTTTCATTAATAAAAATCTAAATATGCTTATAAAATACCAATAAATTCTTAAAATTCTAATCCATACGTATGTAAAACTGCAAATTTGAAACATATGCAACTTATATTTCTCTAATTTATTATTAAAACAATTCTCATTTAGTTATCCTCAATATTGGAACTTATTTCAATTTACTCTTCATGATTGTGTCTTTCCTAGTTTTAGTATAAAGACAACTTCAAACATCTTGAAATTTGAACCACTGCCTCATCATACAAAGAAAACATAAGATATCACTTGGTTACCCATATTTTATATCTATGTCATTATATGGTAATTTTTTTTATACAAGAACCTAATTTCAAATTTTTTTATTAGTGTACTTGAGTCAAGGGTTTGTTCCAAAAAAAAGGGACGTTACACTAATAATCATGGATGTTTTATAAAATGACTATATTAAGTAAGCCATTACATAACTTAGGAAAATTTAATTGATTATTTGTGTAGTAAGATTTATTTTTATTTTAATAAGGTGAAAAAAATGGGTGGCATGAAACTCTTCACTCAACTAGTAAATGGTGTCATGTCAAAATGGAAGTTCTAGGTCTGAATCCCATCAAGGACAACTTATAGGGAAAAACCTCCTAGTAGGTGAAATGACTAGGAGAAGCCGACCTTACAATGATAATCTACATTGTCGTTCCCCACATAGGATGGATTCCTTGGCCACAAAAAAACAATGTGAATTACTATTGGAAAATGTGAAGTGAAATTGATAACTTAATCATGTAAATAAAATAAAAAATGGTAATATGTCTAAATCATACAACAAAGATACAAAAAACAATTAAAATGATATATCCTAAGGACATGTCTATAACAAACCATGCATCTATACTAGCATACATATATCCCAATTATTTAGTAAATTATGAAATGGCTTGACATCTTTCAAAGTTTCATATGAACGTAATGATTCTCCCCATCTGAATACTTCAATCATGAACTTGGTAGTTAGAATGGGAACCAAACCACTATCTCAATAGAATAATTTGAAGGGCTAGTGGTATCTATATTTAAATTATACGAACACATAGATTTTCCCTATTGTGGATATACCATGTTTGCTAATTAGTTCACTTGTGGTATTAGCTATCCATTTTTGAAGTTGTTGTAGTCAATAATGTCCTTTCAACTCCTAGCTTATATTGAACATCTTTGAGAGTACAACCCCCACATGTCACAACAACCAAAAATGATCAACATGTGTTTCCCCATGCCATGCCTCCCTTCTCCCTCTTCAACCAAATTATCCTAGATTCTTATGAAATTGGTAATATATTTAGTTAAAGCTAATGAAATCTTTAGCTTGATTCTAAACCCAAATAGTTCCCTACATGAAATATCAACTTTTTCTGTAGTTTTGAAGTCTACTTGTATATTTTAATACATCTATACTTTAGGTTACATATGCTAATTTTTTTATTAGTTATGTGTAGCAAATATCATATTTTCTTCAAAAGTCATAATTATAGTTCTCCCATCTATATTAGTGACTACAACAACTTGTTTCTAGGTTTTTAAACAAATTACTTTATAGTGCCATCAAGACCATGCACACTTTTTAATTAACTTGCATTCTCTCTTAACAAACTAAGTCACTATTTGAACTTATAGACAACCATATCACTACTAACCCAAGAATGGAAGAAGCACTTTATTTTCCATGAGCTAAATGCATGTGCTAAGCACATGATTTTAACCGATTTGACATGATATAATACCATGGATATCAACATTACTTTCATAATATATATAATCAAAGAAAAAATATTCAACCCGACTATTGTAGCACAAATTGTTTGGTCCGGTCTGTCCACCCTGGGAGACTTGGGTTCGAAACTTCAGGGGTGAGACTAATGTCTGTTCTAACTCAAAAAATAAAAATAAAAATATTCGCACTCACATCAAATGATATACCATTTGTAATTTATTTTATATAAATATATAATTACTTTGAAGTGATGTATGAATTCTCAAAGTAGTGTGTCAATTATTATTTTTTAAATTACATTTGGTTACTATATTAACAAATTTGGGTTAATTTTACAATTACATTAGTCTATAGTTTTGTATTATTAAATTGAAATTTTTGTTTTTTTTAAGATGTAAATTTTACTCTTACATGGTTCTATATTAAAGTTTAACTTGGAAGATAGATTTTTTATTATTTTATTATATTTTTTCTTAGTAGAGGAGTAATCTAAAAACATAATATATTATAGTATACATTATCATTGATTCTTAAGAACCTATTATTTTCTAAAAGAAGACAAAAGTTTGCACTATCCTACATCCTATATATACCATAAACAAATAGTCAAAAGAACATAAACCATGCGATGCACATATTTTTAAGTAATGATTCTTCAAAGAGATCATGGTTAGATATTGACTTTTGATTATGTTTCTCATATTTCAAATGTTGACCATGATGAAAATTCTAAAACAAAAATATAAGAACCTTAAAAGATAAATTGTGACAAAGGTTTTTTTTTGTGACCGAGAGAATCCAACCCAGGTGAGCCCAACATTTAAGCTCTTGATGCATGAGAGGGTATGGTCCGATCATCCCCCTCCTTTGCCAAATTAGTGTGGATTTCCATTCGTAAATTGTGATAAAGGTCTTATCTCACCACAAACCATTTTTTTATATTCTCACATCTAAAAAAAAAATTTCAGATGCCAATTTTTCACATGAACGTGTTATTGATAATTTCGATTCTATTTTAGTTATATTTTGGAAAAGACTAATGGTGTAAATATGAGGATATGTGGGGTACAAACTTTATATTTTTTAGAACAACGAATGATGTGTCAATTTCACACATTTTGATATATCGTTTTCCTTCACCATGACAAACATCAGGTAATACTACGTATAGATAGGAGACTTGACAATCATCTTGGTGAAATTGACACTTAAACAATCATATATATATATATATATATATGTGTGTGTGTGTGTGTGTGTGTGTGTGTGTGTGTGTGTGTGTGTGTGAGTGTGTATGTGTGTCTACTCAGTTATATGTTTTGAATTGTATACAACATATCTTAGCTTAGAAACTAATTCATATCAAAGAATACAAATGCATTTTTTTATCATTTCAACAATGCATGACTTATTACTCTATATTATGGTGGCACGTGGAAGTGATGTTTTTCTTTTTTGTAGTGAGTTTTACTTTTGATATTTATGTGGTTGGATTATTTTGGAATACTTGTGTAGAGTCCTTAATTGAGTATGTTGTAAAGTGTACTACATTGAAAAATATGCTCTATTATTTTCAAATTGGATACTAGTGACAAGGTCGGATTCTAGCTAGTTCTTGGACAACTTGATTCCAAATATTACCATGAGTTTCCTTAAATTATGACGTCCACAATTTAACAATTATACTAAGTCATCACCATTCATGTGTTGTCATTACTTCAATCTCACATGGCTTGGATTGACGATGCTAGTGTCCAGAGATGAAATGTACATTCTTAGGAGGGTCGTGTAAGTGTTTCTATTTAATAATTGTATAAACATAATGTTATGTAAATAATATAAGAAATTATCACTTCCAATGAAGAAATGAGATATGACGAAAGTGCAATGAGATAGCATTCTGACGACCAATACACCATCTTTTCCCTACAAATATGTGTCTTCTTTATTAGAATTCAATACTTTTTAAAAATAGAGCCACATGTAAAGAAGTTAGAATCAAGTTTTTTTCTAATACTGAGCCACATGTAGAGAACTGAAACCATATTTAGGAAAACATGACTTTCAAGTGTAAATATTATATTGCATATGCATTCTCGTGGAAGCAACGAGTTAATGACATGGTATTACAAAAGTATTCTTTTAGTTACTTGATACTTGTGTGTAATTTGGATGTTCTTTGGATAAAAGCTAGCAGGATCATAGATAATTTCTCAAAATTATGTTGACACTCGTGAAACTTACTTCTATGATACAAACAAATTACATTTGATCTGACTTAGTTAAATGTTTGGTGTTTGATGTGAATTCAAAATGGATTGGTTTCAAATTGACTAATCCCTTAAAATATCTTCAGAAAAGGTATAAAATTACTATACACTTTAGTTTTTTACACTCTAACACTAATTTAACACATCAAAAACATCATAAATATATTTTATTTTAGTATCGAAGGACTCTCTTAAGTTATATGAGAGAATAAAGCATCTTATCCATTTTTAGTAAAACAATCAATAGAGAAAATCCAGAGTTTTGATTTGTGGCGGCAGTTAACTATCACACTACACTTAGTAGTTGAGTAGTTGAATGCCTTCTTAATGTTGACATTGATTGATGTGCTTATCAAGCGGGTGTGCCCGTCAAACAAAATAAACACATGACCATGGTGTGGCATCAAGTCACCATAACACCTCAATAATTTTTTTTTGAGTAATTACATATATTTATGAAATTGATCATATTGGTTGTAATTTATAAAGAACCAAGTCCAAATTTTTATTTAACACTATTTTAGATACTTGACTACAAGATGTTCAGATCTAATTTGGACTGTAATTGATATTGTAAATATTAATTTAAAGTAGATAAGCTAATAGAAAAAGTAAATTGTAATAAAAAATAAATCAAAACAAAATAAAATAAACACACAATGTACACCTCAATTGATTTACCAAACAAAAACCAACCGGACACAAATAGATAAACTAATAGAAAAAATAGGTTATAATAAAAAAATCTAAAAAAAATAAACACATGGGCAGAAGTATATAGGAAACATTCAATTAACCAAAAAATTATTCAGGCGGTACCTCTCTTCTCTCTCTAGTTTTCTCTGTTCCATCTCTTTTGTGTCGGCGATCTAGGTCGGGCCCATTATGGGGGCTGACCAAGGCGGGGCGGGCTCCTCCGCCCCTGCCTCCACCTCAGTTGAGCTCTCTCCACCTAACTGGCTCGACCCAAAGGTGGATGTCATGGTGGGGAGATCTTGGGTAGCCACCATTTCCAAACCGATGGTCGTTCCTAGGAATTTCAAGCCCCTTCTGATGCAGGGCGACAAGAAGGAACCAGAATACCTAGAGGGCGACAATAGGCCATGGATGACCTTCTCTGAACCCATGGTGGCGGCCATGGATGAGTACCACAAATGCTCAATCATAGTCCAGATCATGGGGAGGAAGGCCATCCGGGGTCAACTCCACGGATGGATGGTAAAGAACTGGTGGCAGAAAGGGAAGCTGCAGCTCTCGGCAATGGAAGGCGGTATGTTCCTGGCTCGCTTCGCCTCAGAGAGGGACTTGGCGGTCCCGCTGGAGCAGGGCCCCTGGTTTTTTGACAACCAGTTGGTACTGTCGAGGCGTTGGACCCTGAAAGCTGACCTCAGGCGGGCGACTCTCACGTCGGCCCCGGTTTGGGTCACTCTGTCGGATGTCGGTCACCACTAGACTAGGAGAGCGATTTCCATTATTGCTTGTGGCTTTGGCGAACCCAAAGTCTTAGACTTTTGGGCCAGAGGGGAGATGGAAGGTGCAGCCCATAACTGTGTGGAAGTCAGCGCGGATAGGAAGCTCCCTGATTCGGTGATGGTGGTGCTTCCGAATGGCAAAGCTTTGGAGGTGAAAGTGATGTATGACGCACTACCTGAAAGGTGTGAAAGCTGCAAGGTCTTTGGGCACTCCTCTGGGCACTGTCCTGGCCTCCGTGTGGCTCTTACTAAACATCCGTTGATCAGGGGAAGAGATTTAGCGGTAGAACACAACTCCAGACCCAGTAGAGGTAGGTTGGCAAGGGCGGGTGCTAGCCGCAGTAGACCTCCTCCCCAGGGCAGATCGGCTAATGCTAGCAATACCAGAGTACCAGTTCAGAAAGAACAGGTGATGATGAAAGCAATTGATAACACTAGTGGTGTAGCTATTGTGAATGGGGAAGCTATGCCACAGGAGACAGTAGTTGTTGCTAAAGGAGAGGTGGTTGCTGATATGCCCGACCCACCTGTTATAGAAAGTGCTAGTAAAAGATCGGATGAAGTTATTACGGTCACCCACATTAATGAGAACCCATCTGAAGTACTCAATCTTGTGAATCAGGAGGTACCAACTAGCAATGAGAAAGGGCGCAATAAAAGTCCCAAACAAACGAGGAGCATAACCAAGAAAGGAAGGAAGAACGCCCACCCGGAAGGCGGGGGCGGGGCAATTAAAGAGTAGTAATGTCAGTCCTCGCATGGAATGTGTGAGGAGCTTCCCTGGACAACAACCAGAGGGAGCTGAGGAGGGTGATTGAAGAGGTCGGGGTCTCCCTGGTTGTCTGCATGGAGACTAGAATAAGAAGGGAAGTAAAGGAGAGAATTGATACCTTGTTTCCAACAGGTTGGTTGTCTATATCTAATCTGGAGCATAGAGAAGGTGGGTGCATTGTTGTTGGCTAGCGCAATGATTCTTGGGATCTCGATGTAATTATGATGAATGACCAGGTGATTTCTATGTCTTGCTGTAATAATGGTGGCTTCCATTTCTTCTTGCCTGGGGTATATGGTGAACGCTTGGAGGGAGACAGAGTGGGCATGTGGAAGACTTTAGCTGAGACTGCTCAGGAGGAGGTGCCTTGGCTTGTCATAGATGATTTCAATAATGTGAGAAGGAATGATGAGAAGATGGGGGGCAACAGGGTCCCCGATAGAGTCCTTGCTCCTTTAAAAAATATGGTACAGGATGTTGGGTTAATTGAATTAAATAGAGTTGGTGGGAAGACTACCTGGTCTAACAAGCAGGTCGGTAAGAGAAGGATAGAAAGTGCGATAGATAAAGGTTTGGTCAATGATTCCTGGCTAAGCATCCTACCCAATTCTTTCATCAAGGTTGGTTCTAATCCTCGTAGTGACCATGCGTGGATGAAGATAGACTTGGTGAGTAAACCTTATATTAATAGACCTTTCCGTTTCTCAAACTGGTGGTACGAGTGGCCAGGCTTCAAAGATATTGTGAAGACCAGATGGTGCACAGAGCATCAAGGCAATGACTTCTTCGGAACCTTGAAGAAGATCCAAGCTACTAAGAATGCCCTTAAAAAGTGGAGTAGAGAGAAAGTTAACTTAAGAAACTTGCTCGATGTAGCCAACATGGACTATCAAGAGATCATGGAGAAGATCAGAGATGACCCGCTGAATGAGGAGCTCATAAGTGAAGAGAATAGAACTGAAAATAGATTGAGGGACTTGAAGAAGGCAGAAGAAGTGTACTTTTGGCAGAGAAGCATGATGGAGTGGATAAGGGATGGCGATTATAATACTAAAGTCTACCACAGGGCTATAAGGAAAAAAGAGCTAAAGGAGTCCATACATGAGTTGGTAGACGAGAAAGGGAAGTGGTTAAAAGTAGAGAAGGCCAGGCCTTAAATGCCATAAACTATTTCAACGCTATGTATAATTAGGAACATAGAAGGGTGGAGAGCTTCGACAATCTATTTCCGTCTAGAAGAGTAGATAATGCTACGAACGAGGTTCTCTTAGCCCAATTGAGTGAAGAAGAAGTAAAAAAAGTGGTCTTCTCCATCAATGCTTGCAAGGCTCTTGGTCCTGATGGACTGAATTCTAGGTTCTTCCAACACATGTGGCATCTTGTGAAGAATGATATTATAAAAGTTGTCTCTTGGATCATGAATGGGCACAGTATGGTCTGCGTGGTCAATCATACTTTTATTAAACTCATCCCTAAGAAGACTGAGATTGAATCTATATCGGACTACAGGCCGATAGCCTACTGTAATGTGCTGTATAAAATTGTTTCTAAAGTCATTGCAGGTCGGCTGAAAATGGTACTCCCTAATATCATATCTAAAGTACAAAGCACTTTCATCAAAGGCAGAAGAATATCTGATTGCAATCTCCTCGCAGCCGAATTCCTGAGTGGGTTCAAGAACTGTAATAGCAATGCAAAAGCCTGCCTGAAGGTTGACCTTACAAAAGCCTATGATAATGTGCAGTGGGATTCCTTATGGGCCATTATGAAAGCTTTGGGTTTCTGTGATAAATGGGTGAATATCATAAAGTAGTGCGTTACCATTATGTCATTTTCCATATTCTGAATGGTGGACCTGTTGGTTTCTTTCCTACCTCTAATGGCTTGAGACAAGGGGGTCCTCTCTCCCCTTTGCTTTTCTTGATTGTGATGGAAGGGCTTACCAATATGATGATGGATGCTACTGACAGAGGTAAAATTAATCCGTTCAAGATCAAGAATACCGAAGTGCTCTCCCACTTAATTTTTGCGGATGATGTTATGTTCTTCTCTATTGGTCATGCTAAGAGGCTGAAAGAGATGAAGCGAGTCATTGCGAAGTTCAGCTACCTTACTAGCCTTTATATTAGTACCATTAAATCCAGAATGTACCTATCCAGGTCCAGGTATTTGGGTGCTCCTGTTGCCGTAAGTAAAGGTTACGCCAAGGATTTCACTCAATGTCTGGATCTGATCAGAGCTAAGATAGATGGATGGGTTGTTGTCTGATTATCCATGGCGGGCAGACTTATGCTGACCAGATCGGTCCTTCAGGCCATGATCTGGTTTTGGTGCGACGTGTGTGATATTCCTATGCCCACCGCTAATAGTATGAGACAGATTGTTGTTGATTTCATTTGGGATGGCAAAGGACATGGTGTGTCTTGGGACAATATTACTAGACCTTTCACCAAAGGTGGCCTCAATATCACTGGCCCTATGCAGATGGTTACTCAAAGTCAAAAGAAAAGAGTGGATAGGTTCCTAAGGGAGAAGGAGAACGTTTGGTCTCAATGGATGACTAGTAGATATGGCGAGATGGACCAAGGCTTTGACAACAACTCATCTAGAGTTTGGAGGAATATGTGCAAGCAGTGGGCGCTCATTCAGAACTATTATACTATTGATGATCATGGTATTGCGTGCCTTGTCAACCCGAGGGTGATACCATGGATCAACAGCTATACTGGTGATAATGTTAGCTGGCATAAGATAATCTGGAGCAGGAGGATGATACCCAAATGGAGCACCTTATCTTATAGAGCAATTCTCTCTAAATTCCCTACTATGGATAGACTGAAAAGGTGGGGAATGCAGGTGGACAATATTTGCGTCCTTTGCAAGGCGGCTGATGAGACCCATAGCCATTTATTTGGCGAGTGCATGTTCTTTAGGAGGATCTGGGCGCTAGTTTTCCTCAAATGTGAATGGGGTCAGCTTTCTAATGATAACATAACTGATACGATCACCAACCTCATGAGCGTCCTTGACAGCAGGAGCAAAATGGATGTTGGTGGTCTTTGTCTAACAGGAGTGTGTTACTACGTCTGGGAAGAAAGAAACAATAGGAATCATAGAAGAAAATCTTGTGATGAAGATATGATAGTTGCTAAGTTGTCCCTAAACTTGGCACATATTTTCAAATGTAAAAAGGGCCTCTGCTTAGGCCTGTCTGAGCACGCCAAAAGATACTGGGGTTTTTGTAGATAACACCCCTTGTATACATCTTGTTTTTTGTAGGTGTTATGTTTCACACAACCTCCTTTGACAATATATTTACCTATTTCCAAAAAAAAACATTCAATTAACCAGAGACACACAGCTGGAAAAACAAATAGATACACACATACTTTCCTTTATTTATAGATATTAAGACATCATGAGATCCCTTGGGTTTTTTCATGGCCTCTATTTGGATCGTACTGGATAAAACTTTATGTGAAGTCATCATAACTAGTTTATGTCATTTGAAGCTTTAAAAAGAATAATTTCCTTGTTAGTCACTATTACTTCATATAATGCTTCTTGCACAAATGGTAATTACAATGGCATGTTGTAATATTTTTAATACAATTGCTTTATGGTGAGAGTAGCATCTTTTACAGTATATTTGACAGATATAAAACATATTATTAGATGAAGTTTCCATATTTTCCTATAGAACACGAAATCACTACTTAACCAAGAATAGATATCTTTTTCATGGTGTCCTTATTATGATATACTAGTGTTTTATTCACAACCTCACTCTCTCTTTTCCAACACTTAATTATGTCATGCGGAATACATGGAAACAAATCATTCATTTTTATATAAATATAATTATTTCACATTTTACAAAATAGAATAACTAAAAAATAACTAGTTAATGAAGTGAATCGGATATCTTATTACAATTACAGTCCAGACAGAGAATTTTTTTACTAGTCTTTGATCTATGATTTCATTCCTACAAAAATACGCTTCAAATTCTCAAACCTTGTTATACATGTTATATTCATAATACAAAGACCCTACTCTCTTAAAATTTCATTGCAAATGTGAATAATATAATACAATAAATAGTTTATGAAAATAAAAAATGTGTTTGTAAAGTAATATATTACATAATTAGGATGTTTCCTACCATAGGGTTACAATTTTATTAATGCAATCTTCCTCTTTAAATTCCTTGGTTCTATTTTCTTAATGCAATCTTCCTCTTGAAATTCCTTGGTTCCACGTTGATTCATACGTGTCAAATATTGGAAAGATTGTATTCCCACACAAACCACTCATCGCAATCTCTCATTTATTTATTTTGCGTGTGTATAGTAATAATTATGATTTATTTAAAGGCATACCATGAAAAAAAAATATAACCATGGATATAGGTTAATGAACATATGTTTCATATCATTCAATACTTTTTATTGCCTACTAAAACAAAATAATAGTTTACTCATGTATAATTGTTGTCAAGCATATATTTTGTATTACTCACAGTGTGTATCTTATTATTATATATTTCTACATCTTTATGATGTTTGGACATTTATATGAAATCCAAATCTGAGTACTATATCATTATAGTGATAAATGGGGTATCTAAAGATTAGTGGTATCAAGATGTAATGTTAAAATTGAATATGATATTATGGCCAATAGTAGTCCTACAATCAAAATAGGTAGAGATTGATGAACTATTCGTGCATTACTAAAATTATCCAAATATAACCATGATAAATTAGGTTAGGAATTAAAATAATTATATAATTTATCAATGCGTAGTGGGATAAGTGTAACACCCCCTTTAAGCATACATGTATCACTGGAAGCAAATCCCATATTTTTCATAACATGGGGGACTTTAGCTCAACGGGATGTCACAAGAATAATAAATATTACAAATAAGGTAAACAAGCACCACACATTAATATTGATATTGATTCATACATTTTTCAAATTATCTAGTACAACTGAGTTCTTAAATATATCATATACCATCTAAATATGACTTATAACATGAAGGAAACTCTAATCATATAATTAGATCATCTAGGTAGATAGAACCCCACTAAGAAAAAGCTTGAGACACCTTGGGCTATTCCTTCTTGGGTGATCTTCTCATGACTCTATCTTCAATGTTGCTTCATACTTGCAGGTACCACGCCCCTAGCCATGCAATGAAAAATAGAAACACGTTAGAGTAAATGGCACTGAGAAATGTTATACGAATTGAAAAATAAGAGAAAACATGAATTAAACAATATAAACATTGAATACTTTTCTAGTCATCTGTCTTTGTCTATATTTCTCTTAATCATTGACATTAATATCTTGAGTTGACTATATTGTCTTTCTTCCATAACATTGCTATCAAAATCTTGATGAAACACATTGCTCTCAGGAGATTGATAACATATGCACCAAAGTGCTCATTGCTCTCATGAGCTTGATATATAACATTACTCTTACGAGCTTAAATTTATAGTCATTGCTCTCATGATGTTGATAAAATAACATTGCTCTCATGACTTTGATAAATAACATTTCTCTCATGAGATTGAATCTGAAACATTGCTCTCATGAGCTTGATGAATGACATTAATCGATAATATTATTCTTAAAATTGTTCTTGAGCATAACAAAAAGGATGTACACGTCATTATCAAAATCATATACGAGGACATTACTAAAAATAACAATCTGATTCATAACCAATTTTCTTGTAAGCATTCATTAGAACTATGTATTTGATATCATTATAACTGATTTTTATAATCATAAGAAAATATAAAACCCTTAACCCATACTTGTTAACTCAGAGTGCATGAATCCACTTACCAATTGGATACAACGTCCTCTTAGATCTCCTAAGGTTTGTAGAAACCCTAATGTCCTACAATTAGCATTATTTTTGTTAATTGTCACCTCTATTAACATCCTAAAACCTTATATTAGGTCAATAGGAAACTATGGTCTGAGATTGTTGAACCAGGGTTTAAAAACCAAAAAACAGATTATACTCGCAAAAACCTTTCCAAAACACACTTGTTTGTATTATTCTGACTCAAGATGAATTACTTAAAGAATTTTCAACTTTGACCAATTAGAATCTCTACAAAATCCACATGTGCCAAAAAAGGCTAAATAACCAGTGTAGCATTGATGTGGTCCAAGTAGGCACTGCGACCTCAATAGCTAGCCCACAACAAAAAGGTGAACAACCTATATCATCAAAACGTATAAAAGATCCAAAATACACATGTGGCCGCCTGATAAATGTCATTCTTAATCAGGGAAAAAATATGAAACAACCATGGGTAAGTTCTTCCCTCTTGCATAAAGAATCAAAACTTAAGAAGCTTGACCACCATGGAAAATCTTATGATCAAACAACCGATCAAACAAATCTAGATTAAAAAACAGAGGTGATCATCTCCATGTTCACCCTCTTTCGAACACAACAAGCCCAATCATGGGCTGTTAGGTAACTTGAACCTCCAAAATGGAGTTTCAACATTCGTCAGGGAAAGAAGTAAACTCCTCTTCCTTGCTTGGTTTCATGGAGGATCTCAACACTGAAACCAATAGGAAACTGTCTAACCAAGATGGAAATTGGCCATGCACTCCCGATGAAATACCTCAATGAAGAGAATACACAAAAGATGGGCACGAGACAATAATGTCCTAGATGGTTACCAAAGCAAAAGACAGTCCAGTTTCACACTTCCTCAATGGGAAAAATCATGGTAATAGGGAAAAACACCAGATGCAACTGGATATCATTAAACCTTTAGAGAGATTAAATCGCAGAGAAACAAAGAATATGAATGAACTTGATTGGCAGATGTGATGACTTCGTGACATGATCATAGTTGATCTGCATACTCAGTGTCGTAGTAGATTTTTGGGTGTTCTTGTGGAATCACCAACAATGCTAGGGCAAGGTAAAATTGGACGCGGGTTTCCTAGAGTTATACGACATTGGGTGATTAGGAAATCTTTGTTGTTATGCCTTGATGGTGATCAACAAGGTCTCATTATATAGTTTGGTGTCTTGAGTGACCACAAGATCTGGCAGAGGAAGAAATGGAGCACGTGAGGATTCTATGGTCTAGGGACTCATCAAGGCACCAAAACATGCTATGCTATGGGAAACGATGGTGAAACCATCATTATGAGGCTAAAATCTAGTAGAACTGGGAATAGGAATATGAGAGAAATCTAAATTTGTCAAGGATTCCAAAGAAATCAGGATTCAGGTGAGGGGGACAAACCCCCTTCTCACAGGTATTGAACATCTCAGAGTCTTAGTGGGACTCCTCTTTGCTAAGGAGTGTGAAAAAATAATGCGGTCATTAGCTTTGAATTCACATTAATTAAATAATTGACATCAAATCATATAGTTTCATTGCTATTTTAGTTAATGGGTCAAACAAGATCTGTTGGAACTCAAATTTGAACCATATGTGTTAGGGTATAGTACATTTTCATATACTTGGTTTACATTTTTTTGTACGGTTGATGAGAATTTAGTCAAATATGATTGTTATCGTATGTACAACTTTAAAGAGGTTAATTTATGTGACATTTAATTTTCAGTCACTTAGGCTCAATTAATTAAATTTAAGTTGGTTAGGGTTTTATTTTTTGGACTATTTGCATTAGCATCTAAGGTTTCAATTTGATTATAGGATGAAATTTCTATCAAGACCTTAAACTTGGTAAAAAAAATTGGGATGTTACAGTAAGAGTAAGTATGCCTACACTATTTGTCTCGTGGGTCATCTATTGTTTGATTTTTGACACGTAACATGGAAATGACCTATTGGGTTGGTTTACTAATTTCATCCTTCATTTGTTGTGTGGGACATAGTTAGTTGTAATTTAATAATCTAAATATAATAATCATACATGATCATTCATTAATCATTGAATGGTGTGACTAGTAATATATAATAATAAATTGACTAATTGTACTATATGATGAAAGTAAATGTGTATGTTTCTTGAATATTATATGTTAATATTCCCAATTTATGATGATCTGATAATTGTAGTTTTAGTTTATTGAATCAATTATTGTGTTGTTACATTATATGCAAACAAATATTGATAAATAATTGTTATAATGTCATGGTTTTGTCTTTGATATTTTCTCAACTTGGTCCTATTGATTCATATTATTCGTTTAAATTCAAAGATTTTATATCAACATGTCTTAGTTTTTGTTCATGAATCTTGGTATATATTGCATTATTTTACTTCTAGTCAAAGTTTTAACTCAATTTATTTCATTATGCAACTTTTTTACAGTACAATTCAGACACATGGTTTGACAAAGTTATATGGGGAAGAGATTGAGCTATAATTTAAGGTAATTCGACAAGAAGAAATCATAATTCATTATATCTCAAGGAGAATTGTGATATAGAATGAAGTAAAGAGGGGTCTAAGAATCCATGTTGCTAACATCAATATGATTGGATAGAGGTTTTCTATGGTTCTTTTAAAAATATGTACATAAGAAAAACTTCATGTTTACAACCTCTATTTTCGTTTTCATATAGTTATCAAATTAATTTCATTTTCTCAAGAAAAAGCTATAGTTAGTACAATCAAGCATGAAATTATTATACAACTTGTTGATGGTTCTGTTAGGTGCCTATCCATTTGATTTCAAGCATGTGTTTTTTATGTAGCTAATTCAAAACTTAAAATTCCTAGCTCTCGTTAGTAGTATCAGTTTTCGTAGTTGTATGCTATTTGTAACTAAGAAAAGTAATTGTTTAGTATGATTTGTACTTATATTATTGTTTTTAATAGGAATAATACTTTTGTTGGTTCTTCGTATGCAACTATAAAATATGGAGCAAGGACAATGATAATTGTGTCATGATTTGTGAGAAATACACACAATAGACACACATGAAACATGCCTACACCGACCCACCCACATAACCTTTCCCACTCCACATAAACCAAAACACATGCATCAATAGGAATAACAAAATCCAAACATCACGATAATTTAAAATTAACATTACTAGATTATAATTGATATCATTGTTAGACACATAGTTCAAAAATATCTTACATTGAATTAGATTGAGATGAAATGATTATTTACAACAATTAATTTTATTATCTAGTTATTTCCAAATAACGTGATAACCACAACTTTAATGCTTGAATATTCTACTAATCCACCAATTACACTATTTGGATCAAGAATACCATTATAATGATGTCGAGTCTTTTATTCATCTTATAAGATTTTAGAGATTGCTTTGAATATGATACATTATAAAGTTATATCCATGTAATATCTATATCATTTATAATTAACTTGTATAAAAAGACATTTTATTCAAAAAAAATTAAGGGGTATCTTTGTTTCATGTAGTATTAATGATTATGATTATTAAATCAATTCTATTATTAGGACTCCAACACATATTTTGCAAAATGTTCAAGCTTATTAAAACATTTTACAATTTCTAAAATTATTAGAAGCAGAGTATTCTAGATACATGATATGCCTTTCCTACCTCTAAAACACTTATTGACTACCTTTCCTTCCTCTAACACACTTATTCACATGATAGAGTATCTCCATGTGATTATTCCCCATAAAGCATGATAGTTCACATAGTCATTCTATGAAAGCATAACATCCACCACCCATATTAACCCAATTAACCCAAGTGGTGGGGATATTAGGAGAACTAACCGACTCTAGTTGATAAAACATGATAAAACCCAATGAGATCAACAAAGTGATGCTTAAGAATAACCGAAAATTCATATAAGTCATATCGATTAAGAATATAAGATCCACATTATATCAAGTTATTAATAGATATTTTCATCTCTCAATCATATCATGTTTCGTAAGCATGTTTCTCTTTTTCTCATGGCTAATACATTTAGTCCCTTCTTTTTTGACATCTAGATCTATGATCATAAGTAAATTATTAGATGATATATAAGAAGGATATATGGGAGAAATTGATATTATCTAAATCTCTCTTGTGCATGGACTCTAACAAAACTGTTAAAAACTACCACCACAATGCACCACACAATCGCCACACAATTTTGATACATGACAACATCAACAACTTACTTTTTGAGGTATTTTCATCTCAGTGAGCAATATGTCCCACTCAATAGGTAGACACATCTATGGGATTTTCATTCTCTACTACATGATTTACTATGAAACTATGAATATAGTATGGTTGTAAATCAATTGAATAATAATATAAATAAACAATCTACATTCTTCACACACACCATGTCTTCCTTATGTCTTTATGCCTCATTTCTTATGTTTCTATTTACATAACATATTTTCATCTTACTCTTAAACTGTGGTACTACACAACCCATCTATTGGGGATATGAGACGAAGGTCCAACATCCTTCAAGGGTTATGATTTGGCTAGGGATGGACTCACTTCCTCCTAGGATAGCGTTATGAAATGGATCTAGTACCCTCTTTATAAATAACATATCAACATAAGGGAAACATTTATTACAGATAAGACACATTCCCTATGACAAAATAGGTTTTCTCTCAACTCCCTATATGCACTTCCTCACTCATGAGATGCTCAATTATATTGAGTGATGTCTATCCACGTCTTTGATAGTTTTGAATCATATGTTTCTCAATTGTTGATATGTGGGGAATGAATGGTCAACATAAACTCATTGGAATAATGTTTAGTGCATTCGTGTACTTGAGAATGCATTTGAATTTTTGGAAACCTTCCACATCACCATATTGAACCAATCTTTTATATAAGAAGATGATAAATTGGTCAACTATAGACAAAAAATTCACCTAGATCAAACTTGTGAATAGGGAGATATGAGTTTTACCAGTTATACATGAAAAATTACTTTTAAATTTCTTTTTCTATTCCCTTGCCACATCAATCATCCATTCCTTTCCCTTTTTGGCAGGGATCCATGGATCTACAAATTCCACCCAATCCAACATCCACAAGCCTTGCCCTCTTCCCCATCCATCTTGTGATCGGCTACTGGGCTGCCCTCACGCCAATTTCTCCTTAGAAAAATTAAAAACCCCACTTTCTTCACCCTATTTCTCCTCTCTCCCCCTTCTCTTTCTATAGTTGATCATACCCCAAAGAACCACATTCTCTTTTACTTTTCCCTAACATACTGTGTCAGCACAAATCTTTGATTTGGGGATTTCAACCCTACTTCTCCTCATCCCACGACAATTGTGGTCCAGCTTGTGGGGCTGATCTAGGGCTGGATAGCTTCTATGCAACTCCTAAAATGTTTTCATGCCTCCTCTACCCTTTATAGCATCAAGGGTCACCTCCATGGCTACACCCTCTCTTCCATTGATTGATATATCGAGGAATATGAGGCATGATCCTCTAATCAGTCCGGCCCACGATGGACCCCGATTTAGAGCCTTACCCCCGTCTACACTATCCTCTCTCACTCTCTCTTTGAGTGGGGGGGACTAACCACAACCCAATTATCACGTACCCAATCTTGATGTTGACATCCATCCAACAAGCAATTTCCACATTTTGGTAATGTTTGCCTTCTCTTCTCAAAATTCATATAAATTATCTAATCTTGCTTTAATTGTAGGAAATGATTATATTGGAGAAATATAACATGTTATATGTACATTTTGATTAGAACAATGAAAAAACTATTTAAAATACTTCCACGACCTAATTCAACATGAAATTTCTTGATATATTGAAAATGCATGTTCTTAAATATTTTGAAATGAATAATGCCTAATACGATCATTCATAACCAAATAATTACTCAAACCAACTTTTTACGTATTCATCAATAGCTTTTGATAAGCTGAGATTGGACCTTTGACAATTCTCCAGTGTCCAATATGCTCATACAACATGATATTTCACTTTATATCGATTCATGATGCAAAATCTTCAATATTATGCATGCATTGAAAGAATGATATCTAAAATCATATTGCAACTCTAGATTAGTAAGCTTTAGTGTTATGAACCAAAAATGAGTCTTGATCACTCTAATGTGCTAAATATGACCTTGTAACACTAAATGCGATATTATGTGGACTTTTTTAGGTATTTCATAAATCATATGAAAATATGGTTTCAATGATTCTCCAAACTATATGTATGACATCAAATCAATATTTTTATTCCATCTAACATAAAGTTTCATGTGGACCATTCTTATACCCTATTAGCGACTATTTGCATGAAACATGACTTAAATAAATAATTTTTTATGGTTAAGTCACTAGTTCTTATGAAATCTTATGATTTTCCTATTAAAATATTGAAACCTTAATATTGAAATCCCTAATATACTTGTAATGTTTCAGCCTAACTTGTGAATGATTTATAACATAATATGGAATATGATGTTCATCTTGTATACACTATTCAAGTGTTGAAATCGGTCAGTGTATAAAATGTTACATACACCAGGTGAAGCATCCAATCCTCATAAAAATACTCACATGACTAGAATGCTATTGATTTTAATCCAATCATGTTTGCTTCAAGATATCTATCAGTGTCTGGTTTTCAATATCTTCTCAAGTTGTTTACTCTAGTTCTCTTGTTACAAAGTACATGTAACATATTAGAATTTGGGTACTAAGTCTATTTTAAGCTATTGCTCATAAATTTTCATAAACTTCAGTTCATGTACAAAGTTATCCTTGTTGTAACTCTTATTCAAATATGAATATCAATTTTGATGTTCGTTGATACAAATTTCTCCCAATTTAAAGTCTTATGTCATATTGGGTTCATTTTCTTTACTCAAGAAATATATATAAACAAGCCACTTAGATTGTTTCTATGAAAACTTTGATATCAAATAGAATGATTTTTTCCTAGTTACCCATATTTTATTTTACATATGGAAAACATTGTTTAAATGAGAATTAATGGCTTAGGAATTAGAGAAAAATATTAACTATATTAATATACATCAATATTGGAAATTTTTATGATAGTAATTGAGTCACCCACCTCAATCATCAATAAAAGATTTAATTAAGTAATTTAGTTTGGTAAATATTAGGCTCATGGTAGAACTATCTAAGTCTTAGGATTTATATTCTAGAAGTTATGAAATTTGGAAGTAATTCTTACAAGAGTGTTAATAGACATTTAATTAGGTTGACATACCTTGATTGTTGGAGGAGAAAAAACACCTTCTCCTCTGTAATGCCTATGAAAATAAGCAATGGAAGGAAATGACGACTTCCACCTTTGACATGTATTCATTCTAGTCTTAGAGAAAGTCCCATTTAATTATAAATTGACTTCCCTACCTCATCGGATCAAAACATCAACAAATGCCTTCTTGAGCAGCAAGGAATGGCATACCACCATTACAAAATTGATGCAAAGAACAACAATTGAATTACAAAGAGTATGCCTCCATGTCCCCCTATTAATCATCAAAACCCCTTCTCTCTAAGCGTAGTATCTTCTAAATTACCACAAAAATCCTAGCAGCCAAAGGCTCGCTCTTATCACAACCCTTTTTCATAGCAGATATCTTTGGCAAGAAGGATGACGATCTACGGATTGCATCGTATGGTTACAAACCCAACACCTCTTCATCCTCACCAGTATCCTTGCCAGATCATTTTCATTGGACTGGCCTCCAACAACCATAGTTGCAACAATCTGCATCATCTCATCACCTTCAACACCTCACAAACCTGCAACACCACATAATCACAACCTTGCTCATAGCGCAACCACAACCCCCAACAACCAGGACCTGACCCACTTTCATCTCTTTTGTTAGAAACATGTTTTCATTGAGATTTAAACCTCGCCAGGGTGCACAACCACTACCCCTATTTATCTTGACCTTCCTTATTATTATTTCATATCCTCAAAGAAACTCTACAACCATATGACTTTGTGAGAACTCCAGAAACCTCCACAAATAACCATGATTGTAGCCTAGCATCTGGTCGAGTCTGAGAAGTATGAACGATGGGGTTTGTTTTTCACAATAAAGAAAAATATGTTCACTAAAGAAAGTAGTAAACGACCATATTCTAAGTCATTTATTTCCTCTTATAGTGAGATATAGATCAATTACATAGCAATGACATGTCATACCACATTGTAGGTTATTGTAAACATTTTCAATCAATACATAACAATAACATCATATTTGTGACACCTCACCAACCAAACCATGAACACAACTTGTACTCCTGAACTTGAAGTACACATAAGACACATCTACTAATCAATAATATCAAATTACAAACAATCCAAATCATATTTAGAGTGGACATATATCCCAACATTTACTACTTGTCAATAGACCTGACAAACGGGTGGGTGGATTGGGTTTGGGTTGGGTCATTGTGGGTGCGGGTCTGGCGGGTGCGGGTCAAAAAGATACACTTCTAAATGGGTGGAAGAAAAGCACACCCAAACCCGACCCAATGGATTGCGGGTTGCCCACGGATGCCCATATAAAATGTGTACAATCAACAATAAGTTACCAGTTGCTTTCTTTAACACTAAAAACAACATTTGAAACAGCTTATAACTATTGTTTTTATGTCAAATATAGTGCAAAAGAACCAACCAACTACTATGTTTGACGTCAAACTATTCGATTAGCTTTTGATATATGAAAAAGTATCAGCTAATTGTATGTTGATATAAATTAGGAAAATCGATGTAGTTTTCATAGATAAATATCACAAGAAAAAAACATATTTTAGTCATGTAACATTAGGCATTCCTAATATTACAAGTCCTTGTTATTGCCTATTGCAAACACAAAAAAAAGAGAATATAATTGTTTTTGGTAAAGGTAAAGAATTAACTTGTACAAAACAAGCAACATCTTTTAATAGGTGTATGTGTATATTATGTATATGAATATATTTGCTTCATTTAATTGGGCCACCCACGGGTGCTCGCGGATCACCCGCAAAACTCGCTTAATAAACGGGTGGGTATGGGTTTGGGTGATTTGCAGTGGGTGGCAAGTTTTTCCACCCAAACCCAACTTAAACGGATCGACCCATGGGCACCCGCGGATTTTGACCCAGTTTGATAGGTCTACTTGTCAACATGATAAATCAGAATATGAAATAGATAATCTCTATCATAGAATGATTATTTTCCACAACAAAAAACACAATAAAAATGGCAAATTATCATCTAGTTGTACAAGGAGTGTAACAAACATTGAAATCATATTCTACACGTATTGTCATCTTTTATTCATTTTCCCTAAATATACTTGGTTCGTAGCTCACCAAGTAGAATTCTCACCACACCTGATTCTCCTATCAACAACTCACTGCCACTATTTTAGGGTTTAGTCAACCACCCTAAGATAAAAACAACACACCCTCACCACCTCAGTCTTGCCAAAAGAGGCTCATATTCTCATCTTGGGTACAACAGATAGTAACCAACAAAACAATATATCACATATCATAATGTTTCTCATATTTTCATATTTCACATATTTCATTTCATTAGAGTCTATTCCTCATGAATAGAGACTTTCACAACAAGTAATTAGGTCTAGAGCCACTCTAAATGACTCAGACCTAAATCATGATGGTCTAACCTTTAAGGTCTCAATCCAAACTCCAGAAATCCTTCTCATAATTCATTGATTACTACAAGGACATCTGTTTTATTTCCCTGGTGTAGAACTCATGGGAAACTCATGGTGTTCAACCCGCTAACTAGATGTTTTATCATTTCACTTGTTACTAATATATTTTACTAATCATAAAAGAATTCAAAACATCATGCATCATATGTATGTATTCTAGCCTAACTAGAATAACTTAAAACATATTAGGCTTATCAAGAAAGACAATGACCAAAGTAAGAAGCACAATAATCTATAATTTGCAACACATAATTCTTTCAATTTCCTCTTCATTTCATAGCAATCATCATCAATGTGTTTTCATCCCAAGACATAATCTCATTGCCTAACACTTACCCCTGTTAGGGTTTTAACAACATTGGTAGGCTTTCAATTAGAGAAACAATCTCTATTTCTAGCATTTACCCTCATTAGGGTTTCTCATAAGAAATAAAAGAATGTAAATTCTATCTCAAAGTAATTCTTATCCATTCATTTCATATCATAATTCTCTTTAAGTATTAATAGAGGTATTAGAACTGACAACAAGATAAGCATATAGACATCTCATGTCATGTATCATGCTCAGATATGCTTATCATGCAACAAATACTAATTCTATCCAATTTCTAAAGATATGAATGAATCTCAATTATAAACATGCATGACCCATTTAATGCTTCCCTCTTACTATTTACTACTCTTCAGTTAGGGATATTATTCAACACATAAGTGATCTCATTTGAAATCTATCAAGAAAGACCATACACGTATCCTAACATACAATTACAATCTAAGAGCACATTCTAATAAACCAATTCATATCCTTGAGCCTCATCTTGTAATTGAATTCAACTATATTCATATGCATTCCTTAATCCCTTATTTGAGATCACCATTCATTAGAATCACGTAGATCATCATTTTTGGGTTAGGGTTAGGGTCTTAGATCCGTATACTAATTTTCATGATTTTCCCTTCATTTCATATTCATTAGTTTTAACTTCTTTTATTTCATCATCACCACTTTAGAACAATTCATTCTAAAATTACTAGATTTATAAAGTCTCTCTATCATTGAAATCCTTCATAATATTATTTTTAATATATTTTATTCAATTTATGTCAACACATAGGTATTCAAAATAATAGACTATACACTCCATCATACACATATTATTAATTTCATTTTTAACTTATCATCACCATTTAGTTATTCTTATCCATATCCTTTCTTGAAATCATTTGGATGTACCATGTCATTGACTTCCAATGTCATTCTTATAATTACAAAGATCACTATGTCTCTTATGATACTACTAACTTTAGTCTAAAAGAACGTGTTAGGTTACATCTTCTTACATCAAAATATCTAATCATTCTTCCACATTAATTATTATGTAGCTTGTATGAAATGACCCACATTCATCTGAGGGTTGATTCATCATTTCATAAGTCATACAAAAATATATGTTTAGTCTTAGATCATATTAGTAAGACTCACCATATTCAGTGGAAGTATTAATACCTATAATTCAACACTTCATCACATTTACAACATTATATACAAGTTCTAAATCTATCACTTATAATCATCTTAATACGAAACTTCTAGGGTATTCAAGAAATCATTTTTAGTTCAACATATTATAAGAATCATATCATTAAGCAATCACATCATGGTGCACACGAGTACATCAGGGCTATTCACACACATGGAAACCCTACTTTTCATTTCCACCTATTTCATTAATCCATCATAAGTATACTTAGATTCATTAGCTATTTTAATTCAATTCTTCAACACAAACCATAAAAAGGGAAAATTACCACCTCGTACTAATCCCTATGTATATATAATATTCAATTTCAGAAATATTCAACAATACACTTGTATAATTCATTCTAAACATGATTCTATACATGTCAATTCAGTTCCCATGCAAATCGTGCATTGGGCTGATTTTTAGGCAATATTCACATGAAATAGCATAGTCTTTATCCATAGAATCTCAATCAATATATCAGGAACTAAGTAAGGTCAATTTAGTGAGAAATAATAAATATCAGTAGAATTTGATTCCCTAATATCTCTAGAAGTAAGGTTTCTGATTGTTTTAGTTGTATAGAATTAGTCTTTCAACAAGAATATATAGCTTAACAAGGATATAAACACTCATCTAAGGTGACAAGAACCTTAAAATGTTGTTCATGTATTTAATTTCTAGAAATCCAATCAATCTCTAGCAACTGAATCAATTTCTTCCTCTGAAATTGGAAACCCTAGAAATGGAGAATATGAGAGAAAGAGTGAGAAAAGGACATTTGATATCATTTCAAATTATATCGGGGGAGGGACTAAATGTTTATATGTAAAAGAGGATTCACCACGAAAGACTATGCAAAGAAGCTAAACTTACTTGATTTCATCATTTCTCAGATGGTGAAACCCTTGGTCAACATCTTCACCACTTTCTCCTCTCAAAACCCTACCTCTTACCTCTCTCTAGAATGTTGTTTTTGTAATAGAAATGAAGAAATATGAGAGACACTTGGGTGCTGATGCAGGGATTTTGGGTCGTATTTATAGGTTGAATTCATACTTGTTTTGTGTGGTTATTTTTCATCTTTTGTGACTATAATATCATGATTCACTTTCTTTAGCCTATAAACACTTTATGCATCAAATTGATCTTATTCTAAACTATTTTGCAAAATTTATGAAATTTCCCAAATTGACTGGTGTTTTTCTCTCTTTTTCAGGTACCTTTTATTCCAGAACCTATCGATACTATCGACAGGTCATCGATACTATCGACACTGCATTAGCCAGTCAAGCTAGAGGAAAGCATCTCATCCATACTATCGACCCACACCGTCGATGGTATCGAAATCATCCCAGAAGGAGAAACAATACCCCATCGATACTATCGACACCTTTGTCAAAAGTATCGAGAAATCAGCAGATGGATCCTATTTTCAAGCAAGTACGTGTGCCCTAAGGTGTTGATACTATCGATAGCCCATCGATGGTATTAACGCCATCAGATCAATATTTTGTATAGATCATCAAGATCTAATGGCTGGGATCTGTTGGCGGCCATAAGTCGTACCTAGACGTAGGGGAGAATGGCCCATAGAGGAAAGGACATTCTATTCCGCCGCATGAGTCCCAAAGGAGAGGAGAGCAAAGAACGGAGCCGAAAGCAACACTCTGGAGGATTCGAGAGCCGCAGACAGACGATTCTACCGCCGGAAGGCTACAAAATGGGTGTCTCACACCGAGGATCATCTGACTCGTACCCGTTCCAGGGGTTGCACGATATTTCTATCTATTTCCCATGTTTTCTTCTTCCTTTTCCATGTATTCTGTTCAGATGAACATGCATGGCTAATTCCCTTTGATCCTTAGGACTCGTGAGTATCCCGGGGAATCACTATATGATATTTTTGCATGGATTAGTAGAATTCTTCTCATTTCTCCTGGATATGTTATCATGCGCTCTAACGTAACTTCTATTCATGATCACTATAGCTAATTTCTAATACCTATAATTGCTCTTGATGGAAGATTAGTGGTTGAAAAGGCACGATTAACATGTTAACTTATAAATTCCTTAGACAAGGTAATGTATGGTTAATGATGGATACCCAGAGGATTAGTTAATGCACTTAGATCTAGGGTATAAGTTACTACTGGTGTGGAACTGACCTAGAATTAGGTAGTGGATTGCATCACGGAAGTGAGCAATTCTAACTACATGCCTCTATCCGGAATAAGGGATGATTTATGCTAATTATTTTAATATGTATGCAGCGAGACCTTGTGGTAAAACTGTAATCCTAAGGATTCCCATCCTCATTGATTAAACCAACATTTAATCATCGCTCATTTGTTTTCTCTTTATTTTATTTTCTTTTTCCAAACCAATCAACTTTTCCATCAATTTAGCTAATCACAACCAGTTAGTAGTAGTTTTTTGAAATTCATGTTTCCCTGAGTTCGACTCGGGCCTCACAAGGCCTATATTACTTCGATACGTATACTTGCATTTAACACACAGTTTTTGCGTGTCAAGTTTTTGATGTCGTTGCTGGGGAACAGAGAATTTCAACACTGCGAGTGTTGCGAGCGGCCACTCTAGGCCACTTTTTACTACAATTTTATTTGTAATTTTTGAACTCAATTTCTTATCTTTCAGATTTTTACTTATTCAAGCACTCTACTTACTTGACTTTTCATATTTCAGGTACTAGTGCATGGTGAGTACGCGGAGTATGAACTACGACAAATCACCATCTAACATTCCACAATCGGGTGACAGTGACAAAGATGAATTGACGAATACACCACCCAAGAACGTTGAATCAATACTGAAAGCTTCTACAGTGGGTGAGGCAAATGGAGAACCAGTGAAGCAGACAATTTAGGAGAAGATCAAAGCTTTTTCTTCCACTGCACAAAAGGGGCCAATCAAGAAGCAAGCCATCAATATCCCAAATTACAAGATTGATCCAGGGCTCATTCAATTGGTCAAGTCGCAGGCATTTAATGGACTTAAACATGAAGACCCAGTAGTCCATATTAGTAGCTTTGTGGAAAACTACAATATGATGAAGGTAGATAGGTTCCTACAGACAACAATTTATCTGAAGCTATTCCTGTCATCATTAGCAGGCAATGCAAGGGAGTGGCTCTATAATCTACTAGAGGAAGGTGTTGAGACTTGGGATCAAATGATCAAGATATTCTTTGAAAGGTACTTCCCACCCAAGAAGACAAATGACCTTGTGAATAAGATCCACAATTTCAAACAGCAAGCAGCTGAGACATACTCGGAGGCATGGGAGCGATTCCAAATCATGCTGCGGAAAGTCCCACATCATGGGATAGACTTAGAAAACCAAGCAAAGATATTCTACTTTGGACTAAACCAACATAATAGGGGCATTCTGGATTCAGCAGGTACATGTTTCTTCCTGAACAATAAAGGCTCTAAGTGTTGGGAGATTTTGAAGAACATGGCTAAAAAACAAGCTTGGGGTGAAAGAGACGGATCAGAGTAGGTTAGAGCTACAGGTGATGCAAAGACCATTCAAGTGTTAAATGAGAAGATGGACTTACTAGCTAGGAAGCTCCTAGAGAAAGATGACAATGGGTCTGATGATGAAGCACAGGTAAAGTTCATGCACCAACAAGGCTACAGGAACAATGATTATTCATAGAGGAAGGACAATAACTTTTCTTGGAAGGATCCAAACAACTTTTTGCAGGATCCATATCAAAAGCCACAACCCAGTGCAGAGGATAAGAGCAATGAGTTGCTCAACCAAGTGATTAAGAAAAATCAAGAGTTGATGAGAACAATCGGAAATCAAATTAAGTCACAAGGAGAGTTTATGAATTAGTTTGGGCAGACTCTACAGAGCCATGGGGCGCAGATGAGGATGCTTGAGACGTCCATTTCAAAAATTGCAACCGAACTTGCAAACTTAAAGAAGCCAGCACAGTAGGGTTTCCCCTGGAACACTGATACTCTAGGAGGAATCCATCAAGCCAAAGCTATCTTTCTGAGGAGTGGCAAGAAGATTTTAAACTCTAACGCCAATGAACCAAACACATCACAACCAACAACTATAGGTGAGGTCGTAGAGGAAGAAGAAGTCAAAGAAACCATTGAGGATAGTGTAGAAATTGCAGTGGAGGAGACAACTTATGGGAAAGACACATATAAGAGAACACCATATGTGCCGCCACATCAAAGGGCACAGTCAGTCCCTGTCCCATATCCGAATAGCCTAAAAGCAAAGAAGGTATATCAGCAATTTAAGAAGTTTCTAGATGGCTTTAGGAAATTATTCGTCAACATCCTTTTGATTGACGTGATTGAGCAGATATCGTCATACAATAAGTTTCTAAAGGACATCATAAACAAGAAGCGGTAAATTCCTGACACTGAAGAGGTGGTGCTCAAAGAAAAGATGAGAGCATTTATTCTGGGTACTCTGCCACCTAAGAGACAGGATCCTGGGTGTTTCAACATCTCTTGCTATATTGTGAAGACAAAGTTTGGAGAAGCCCTCTGTGACTCGGGGGCGAGCATCAACTTGATGCCTCTCTCAACCTTCAGAAAACTCAGTCTCAAGGAATCTAAGAGGAGCAATATGACTGTCCAGCTTGTAGATAATTTGGTAGTAAGGCCCTATGGGATTTGTGAAGATGTTCTAGTCAAGGTGGACATGTTTGTTTTTCCTACGGATTTTGTAGTGATGGAAATGCATAATGACCAAGGAACGAGATGATACTAGGTAGACCTTTCTAGGCTACAACTAACATGATCCTGGAAATGGGAAGAGACCATTTGACTATGGGCATAGCTGATGACAGATTTGAAATAATAATGCCAACAAGCTCAATGCCATCAAAGGAACAAGGACAGTGCAACAAAGTTAAACACTTTGATCATAACATTTCCATTTATCTCGAGAAACCTTTTCTCGACATGGCTCATGTCATGACCAAGGTAGACAAAGGAACTCTTATCATTGATATCATGGAGCAAACTAAAGTGGTCTCTCTTGCTAAAGTTGTGGGATATCCTAATGATGAAGATGAAGAAGTGTGCCTTCCTACTGTGGAAGATGTTGTGGAGATCTCAATGCTGGAGTTATATCCTCAATTTCCTTGATAAGCATGTCTATTTAATATTATGGATGATTAGATGAGGAGCACATCTCTACATAATTGTGTAAAGATGCTACGAGTCCTACCTTGTTACTATGCTAGGAACTTTGAAGATTTGGGACCACTGCCGCCACCACTGCAGCCATCTTTGGTAAATCCGCCAGAATTGGAATTGAAGCCGCTTCCCCCACATTTGAAATATGTGTTCTTATCAGTGGAGGAGAAGTTACTAGTTATCATATCGGCACATCTGAGTGCCTCTGAGGAAGAACAACTCATGGTTATGTTGAAGAACCACCATGGTGCTTTCGGGTGGTCAGTTTCAGACATAAAGGGGATTTCTCCTACTCTATGCCAACACAAGATCATACTTGTGGAGGGAGCAAAGCCTGTGATCCAGCCTCAATGCCACCTAAATCCTATTATGACGGAAGTCATCAAGAAGGAGGTGATAAAGCTATTTTCAGTGGGAATTATCTATGCAATTTCAGACTTGATGTGGGTAAGCCCGACACAGGTAGTCCCCCAAAAAGGGGAATTACGGTAACTACAAATTTATTAAATGAGCTAGTCACTACCTATTTGGTCACTGGGTGGCGAGTTTGCATAGATTACTGTAGGTTGAACACTATGATGCTAAAGGATCATTTTCCTTTACCTTTTATTGACCAGATTTTGGAGTGACTGGTTGGTCGCTCCCATTTTTGTTTCCTAGACAGATACTCTAGCTATAATCAAATATTGATTGAACCTAAGGATCAAGAGAAATCCACTTTTACTTGCCCTTATGGTACTTTTGCATATTGTCGTATGTCGTTTGGATTGTGTAACACACCTACTACTTTTCAACGATGTATGCTCGCCATTTTTTCTGATATGGTTGAACGTTGTTTAGAGGTTTTCATGGATGATTTTTCAGTTTACGATGTTTCATTTGACAAATGTATCTATAACCATGATAAGGTTTGCAAAGATGTGAGGACACTCATCTGGTCCTCAATTGGGAGAAATGTCATATGATGGTAAGCGAGGGCATTGTGCTCGGACACAAGGTGTCCAACAAAGGACTTGAGTTGATCCAGTAAAAATTGAGGTTATTTCTAAATTACCTCCACCGAACTCGATGAAGGGAGTTAGGAGTTTTCTTGGTCACATTGGATTTTACCATCGGTTTATAAAAAAATTTCAAAGATCGCTAAACCATTATCTGAGTTGCTTGAGAAGGATGTTGTTTTTTATTTTAATGACAAATGTTTGAATGCTTTTGAGGTCCTTAAACAAAGATTGATTTCAACGCCAATTGTGTAGATGTCTGACTGGAGGCAACCTTTCAAGTTGATGTGTGATGCATCTGACTACGCCGTGGGGGCAGTTCTTGGGAAGCGCCTTGAGAAACGACCCATGATTATTTATTATGCGTCGAAAACCTTAAATGATGCACAATTAAACTATACCACTACTGAAAAAGAACTTCTAGCTGTGGTTTTTGCTATTGCAAAATTTAGGCAATATTTAGTGGGAACTAAAGTGGTGGTATGGACGGACCACACTACAATGAAATACTTAATGGAAAAGAAAGAAGTGAAACATAGACTCATTAGGTGGATACTTCTTTTACAAGAATTTGACATTGAGGTCAGAGATAAATCGGTAATATAAAATGTGGTTGCAGACCATTTGTCTCGAATTGAGAGGGTAGATGAAAAGCACACCAATATACCCATTACCGATACCTTTCTAAATGAGCAAATCCTTTCTATCAACTCAAAAGATCCATGGTTTTCGAACATTGTTAACTATCTTGCATGTAAAGAATTACCTAAGGACTAGGGTTACCAAGAAAAGAAGTGATTCTTCCATTCTTTGAGATTTTATTTCTGGGATGATCCTATTCTTCTGAGGCAATGCAGGGATGGAATCTTACGCAGGTGTGTGCCCGAATTCGAGTATGATAGTGTGTTAAGCCACTGCCATATATTACCCACTGGCGGTCATCATGCAAGCTCCAGGACTGCTGTGAAGGTGTTAGAGAGTGGCCTATATTGGCCCACACTTTTTAGAGATGCATATGAGTTTGTGAGGAGATTTGATTCCTGTCAAGGGTCAGGTAACATTTCCAAAAGGCAGGAAATGCCCCTCAATGTTTTCCAAGAGGTTGAAGTTTTTTATTTATGGGGTATTGATTTCATGGGACCCTTTGTGTCTTAGAATTCAAACTTATACATTTTACTTGCAGTTGATTATGTATCGAAGTAGGTAGAATCAATACCCACAAGGACTAATGATGTTGCGGTAGTGTGCAAATTTGTGAAAGAATATATTTTCTACAGGTTTGGGGTGTCGCGCATGATCATCAGCAATGGAGACACTCATTTTACAAATAGGAAATTTGTTGTGCTATTGAGCAAGTATGGGGTAAAACACAATGTGCGCACCCCATATCATGCGCAAACACAGGGCCAAGTGGAAATATCTAACAGGGAGATAAAGAAGATCTTGGAGCGTACTATCACCTCATCTAGAAAGAACTGGAGCATGCTTCTATTGGATGCACTTTGGGCATATAGAATCTCCTTTAAGACTCCTATAGGCACTACACCTTTTAGGTTGGCTTATGGACGTGTGTGACACTTGCCCGTGGAGTTGGAGCACAAGGCACATTGGGCACTTAGGAAGATGAACTTGAGCATTGACGAGGCAGGGAAGAAAAGATTGTTGGAGCTGAACCAGTTAGATGAATTGAGAACGAACACCTACGAGAATTCCTGGATCTACAAGGAGAGGATGAAGCAGATACATGATCGGTATATTTAGAAGAGAGTCTTCCATAAAGGTGAAAGCATTTTGCTGTTCAATTCTAGGTTGAAGCTACATCCCGAAAAGTTGATGTCCAGGTGGAGTGGACCTTTCATCATTGAGTAGGTGCGTCCACATGGAGCTGTGATGGTAAGATATGGTGATAGGAAATTTTTGGTGAATGGACAGAGGCTAAAGCATTATTATGGAGAAGATTTTACAAAGAAGGTGCATAAGGTAAAACTCATTGCACTCAACTAATGAGTGAGAGGGACTTGGTCTAGCCTAAGACGTTAAATAAAGGCACTTGTTGGGAGGAAACCCAACCTTGGTGTAGTTCATGTTCAGTTACTTCCTTTTTCATTTTCATACTTAGTTTTCATGAAATTTCTACTTAGTTTTTGTAAAAATGATACCTTGATGAATGCGTTTAGTGTGCAGGACTGGAGCTTGGTCGATAATATTAACACCCATGTTGATAGTATTGACTCAGGGGTAGTGAGACGGCTACAAAATCTTCAACTAGTCGATACCATCGACGGTCCTGTCGATAGTATCGACACTGGGTCAGGTGTCTATAGATGAAAAGGTCGATGCTATCGACTCATAGTCGATACCATCGAGTCTACTGAAGATTTTAGAAGGTTTCTTATCAGGTATGTCGATACCATTGACACCCATGTTGATAGTATCAAATACCTATCAAACTCAGCAGTGACCGCACCGCGCCAATGATAAGGAAAACACAGACTGTCGATACCATTGAAACCTATCGATAGTATCGACAGATAATGTCACTGATCCGCAACTTTCATCATCAATCGATGAGCGCGCCTCCATCAAACGGTCGATAGTATCGATCTATGAATTGCATCGATACTATTGACGCAAGTCAATACTATCAACGTGTCTTTGATCCGCATCTCCAGAAGAACCTATCGATAGCCTTCGATATCCACGACACACATATTCTATTATCCTGTCGATACCATCGACACTTTCATCGATAGGATCGACGGTGTGACAGTAGCGTCGGCCGATCCTTATAAAAGGATAGGTATTCTCTCAATCTAAAGACACCTCCAAGCATCCTTCCTTCCACTTACGAGCAAGTGCAAGAGCAAGCATCTCCGAGCGTCCGGCGACTATAGAAAGCTACACCGACAGTCACATCCGGGCATCTCTGAGCTTCACTTCTCGATCTCCTTTCTCTCACTCGTTGTTTCTCGCAACATGGTGAGATTTGGTGCTTCCTCCTCAAGGTCTGCCCTACTCGCACCACCTTCCCCAACTGGAGGACTCATCCCTCACCCGAGGATAGTCCACCCATCACAAGAAATAAAGAAGGTCTACGACAAGCTATGGAAGCGCACAATCGAGCCCACCCGGTATGGCGATCGACATCTAATCAAAGACCTGGGATTTGAGGCCAACATGGCATATATGCTCTAGGGGAAACTAAGAGAAGCCCCAATGCTCTTCACCAACCATGCCGAGGGTCATACGTTCTTTAGTGGGTGGCCAACAAACAAGGAGATTGTCAATGAGTTTATGGCATCTCTTGAGATCTACATCGTCCACAATGAGCTTCAATCAGAACAGATTGAATGGAAAGAGGGGAGAATTTCTTTTCGTCTATACAATAGAGATTACACCATCTCCCTCTGTGAGTTCAATGGGATCTATGGGTGGTCTCATGGGGAGCTGTGCCATCCGCCACATAGGCCAAACTATGACACCATATATTCAGCGTTGGTCATGGTAACTGACGGCTATACGATCAGCTGGCACCACGCATCCATAGCCGATTTTGAGCATCCGTTCATCAGGATCATGCACTGTATGTTATCTAATACACTCTTTGCAAGATCCCGACTGTCACAGAGTAAGTTTCAAGAGACTGGTCTCTTCTTCCTCTATAATCTGCTAGAGCGGGAGAGTTTAAATTTTGAATCCTTCTTCCTCACTTGAATCATGGCGGTAAAGAGGAACACATCATGCAAGGCCCCAATATATTTCAGGGGTCTCATCACTCCTATCTCCATCCAACTCGGCCTGGATCTTTCCAGGTTACACTAGTTGGAATGTAAGAATATGCTTAATCTGCATCATTTCATAAATGTCGGCCTAGTTAATGTCTACCACAACATCATCTTCACCACCTGCCATGTATAAAAAGTCTTTCAAGAGAGGCAATTGCCTGACCCCACCTTTGACCTCTGGCCTGGCCAAGATTATAGGTGGCCAATCATTGATGTTGATCAAGATGAAGAAGAAGGAGGAGGAGACGACAAGGACGACGAGCAAGAAGGCGATGATGATGATGAAGAGGAGGAGGAAGCCTCTATTCCCCTCTGATGATGAGTTGCTCACAGAAGCGACCCCGACATTTTGGAGCCTCATCTTCTACCCAGCCATCAGCACCACAACCTTCTCAAGGTGGAGAGGATGTCTATTCCATGCAAGGCATGTACTCCATGCTCCAAGACATTCAATAGATGTAGCAGCAACACACCGCATCTTCTACAGGTATCCAGGACATCCAGGACCGGCTATATGCCAACCAACAAGCAATTTATTAAAATGAGCGCCTCCTCTTTGTGAATCAAGAGAACATACACAACCGGTTGCAGTGGATGGACATGCAGAAATAGCCGTTCTATGATCATTATTGGAGCTAGAACTTTTTTGGAGGATACCCGCAGCCACCGCTGATGCTTCCCACCGATCTGATGTTCTAGAGGCAGTATCCCACTTGGGATCCTAACCAATTCCCACCACCACCGTCGCAGTAGATGGTATCGTTGTTCCACTTCTTAAGTCTGGATTTTTACTATGAGGCCATAGTCTAATTCAAGCTTAGGGGGTGATGGAACAACATTTATCTAGCTTTTATTTAATTTTTATTTTAGCATTTGTTTTCGCTCTTAAAAAATTTTAGTTGTCTTTATTCCTAGGTTTGCTGTTTTCTAGGATCCACTATCTATCTAGTGTAATCAGTGGAGTTGTAATGCAATGCATGTCATCTTATGTTTTCACTTTGGGGGCTTGTGAGAAAATAAAATATAAATGAAAATTTAAAAAAAATTGTAAGCTTGTCTTGTGAGAACTTGAGGACTTAACTTGTGAAACTTATTAGGTCGGTAAACTCTAAAACATATGGACATGAATGTTTATCCTTATGGTTCACGGGAAGAGGTTGACATGGATGTTTGAGCCTAAACTGACCAAACATTAACGTGACTTTATTTTGAAGTGAGGGAGAGAAATCCCTTGATTAACCTATACACAAGTCAGTAAGGAGGGACATATAATTCTTTTTGAAGATTCTGTCAATTAATCTTGTGATATGTTCCCCTGCAATGTCATTCACACTCCACCATAAGAATTGGGAGCACATAACCGTCTTTCTCTCTTTGATTGCATTCCATATAGATAGATCCTGCATTATAGTTCATTTGCATTATATTGCATGAAAATGAAAAAAATATATATATAGAGTAGTTATACATGCACATTATCTTTAGGTGCATGTCAGTTAGTTGCATAATTGTTATCATTTAGTTGCAATTGCATCTTGTAAGCATGTATTACGTCATGTGTTTATATGTTCTTCTAAAAACATTAAAGGTGGGGAATTTGTTCCATACCTTCAGAAAAGTATAGAAGAGAATGCATCAAGTCTACGAGTTATGTAAAATGAAGGAAGCCTAAAAAACAATCCATATCATTTATGAACTTGAAAAAAAAAGATTAAGGAGTAATCAAGAAGAAGAGGGAGGAAGGAACATGTTTTCACCTGAACATTAATAAGAATGGACACATGATGCGGTTTTCTTAGATATTCCATCTCACTCTGAGACGGAATGATAGTGCATGCCTCATTTCACCAAAAAGGTTAGCATTGGGATCACTATCATCTGCATCTGCATCATCATAGGTTAATCATTTTTGTATTGCATGATTGACTGTAATGTGCTTCAATTTCTTCCACAACCACCTATTCCATCCACCCGTTTCTCTAAGTGCAAAGAAATCATATCAGCAGACTGAAGGATGACAATGACACTTGGTGGGAGGGCGACTATGAAAAACTTTTCACTAGTAAAAATAACACCAATTACCAGGGCGTTCTTGACAGTATCCCAAAAATCATTGATGAGGATATGAATTCTTATCTCCAGAGGGAACCCAGCAAAGATGAAGTCTGACAGGCTCTAAAGTATATGCATCCAATGAAGGCCCCAGGCCCTGATGGTTTCCACACTGTTTTTTTTCAATCTTTTTGGAAAGTGATCAGGGAGGATGTGTTCCAATATGTTCTGAAGTGGTGGAGGGGTGAAGCTAACATAAAACACGTCAACGATACCAATGTGGTCCTCATTCCTAAGTGTCAAGATCCTACTTCTATGGGGTAGTTTCGTCCCATCAGCCTGTGCAATACGGTGTACAAAATTATATCTAAGTTGCTTGCAAATAGGTTGAAATGCTTCCTGGATAGTATCATCACTATAAATCATAGAGCCTTTATCAGTGGCTATCTCATCACCGATAACGCTACTGCTGCCTACGAAATCTTCCATGCCATGAAGAGAAAAAGAAAGGGAAAAAAAGGTACTATGGTCATCAAACTCGATATGAGTAAAGCCTATGATAGGCTTGAGTGGGACTTCATCAACGTTGTCATGGAAAAAATGGGCTTTGGTTACACGTGGAGGTCAAAAGTGGGAGAGTGCTTCTGCATTGTCTCTTTCTCCTTCATTATCAATGGAATGAGGAGAGGTGCTCTTCAACCATAGAGGGGTCTCTACCAAGGAGATCCCATTTCACCTTACATTTTTATTTTATGTGTAGACATTTTCTCAAATCTCCTGGCATGTGCAGTTAGGGAGGGGAGATACATGGATCAAAGGCTAGAAAGGAGGGGTCTTGCATTACACACCTCTTCTTTGCGGATGACAACATCTTGTTTATGAGGGCGAACTCATAAGAATCTGCTATGATAGCTGGGCTTACCAGCTGCTACGAGAGCACTTCAGGACAGAAGATCAACTACACAAAATCTGAAGTCTCCTTCACAAAGAACATTAATGCGTCTGCTAGAGAGACCATCACTACAGTCCTTGGGGTTAGATAAGTGGAGAAACATGACAAGTACTTGGGCTTTCCGACTTGCGTTGGGAGATCAAAGAAGGACATTTTCAAGTATATCAAAGACAAAATGTGAAAAAATATGACTGGTTGGAGAGAAAAATTTCTTAGCAAAGCTGGTAAGGAAGTCCTCATAAAAGCAACTATACAAGCCATTCCTACGTACTTGATGAGCTTCTTCCAGTTCCCTATGAACGTCATTGAGGAGTTGAATCAGATGGTGGCATAGTTTTGGTGGGGCTCAAGCTCGGGTAAAAGTAAGATTCATTGGTCCGTGTGGGAAAAGCTTTGCAAATCTAATAGAGATGGGGGCCTTGGCTTCAAGGATTTTAAAACTTTCAACATAGCTCTACTGGCTAAACAAGGGTGGAGTCTTATGTCTAACAAACAGTCCCTTGCTCAAAATGTTCTAAAGGGTCGTTACTACAAGAATGAGGAGTTCCTGACAGTACTAAGGGGTCATGACCCTAGCTACACTTGGCGAAGCTTATGGGGAGCCAGAGCACTACTGATGGAAGGGCTGAGAGACTACATCTGTGTGAATTTAGAAGTAAAAATCTGGGAGGAGGCTTGGCTCCCAAATGCAAAAGGCCACTACACTCACAGAGAGGATAGTAACCTAGAAACTACTGAGAGAGTGGGTGATCTAATTGATAACTCTTCGAGGAGATGGAAGGAGGATCTAGTCTTATATATGTTCACTATTGAAGATGCTGAAAGTATTTTACAAATACCACTGTGTGGATGACAGGATGTGGCTAAATACTGGTACCCCACTTTGAACGATATCTTTTCTGTGAAGACAACCTACTGGCTGGGTAGTAGGGAGACCCGCATACACCAAGAACTAAATCCTAATGAGACGTGTAAGAAGTTGTGGCTACTTAATATACCAACAAAATTTCGCCACTTCGGATGGCGGGCTTGTGTTAAAAAAATGCCCACAAGCTGCAAACTCTTCAACAGACATGTGATATCTTCTAGAACCTGTCTTCGCTATGGGATTGATGATGAGGACTCATTTCATGCCTTTTTCAACTACCACCCTACTAGAGAGTTGTGGAACAACTGTCTTATACAAACTAAACTCAACCTTATGCCCAGGTCCACCATGTTGGGTGCTTAGACGTGGGTGTTGGACAACCTCAACAATAGTGTGATGATTGACTTCATAGCCACCTGTGTGGTGGTGTGGCACAGCCACAACAAGTACATCTATAGCCAGATTACTCAGAACGATGCGGTGTATAAGAGAAACCTGGAGCAATGGGTTAAGGAGTACCAAATAGTGAACAAAAGATATAAAAGCACAAATGAGAAGACTTCCTCTTCCAGGAAATGCAACAGTTGGAAACCACCTATGGAAGGCACCATCAAAATCAACATTGATAGCTCCTGTAAGCATGATAAAAGAACAACTTTTGTAGTTATTTTCAGAGACCATAATGGAGATGCCAAAGCTCTTGTCAAGAAGACATCATCTGGTTCTTGGTCCCCTACTATTGATGAGAGCTACGCAGTGCTGATGGCTTGTAGGTCAACTAAGGAGATGAACCTACCACACATCATTATAGAAATCGATGCAGCAAATGTCGTGCAGCAGACCAAAGACAAAGTCGAAGGCAGTAGCCCAGCCATGATGATTTACAAAGAAATCCAATATCTTAGATCCTCCTTTATCTCCCGAAATATTAATTATGTATGTAGAGAGAGTAACACCACAGCTCATAATATTGCGGCTCTGGGTTGGGGGAGGGACTGTGATTTAACTATGTTTGAGAACTTCATTAGGGTGATCTTTCCAACCCATTGTATGGACATTCCCTGGGTAATACAATGACCCATTTTCTCTAAAAAAAAAAGTGGTAGGCCACCCATAATTTTCTCCTTATTCATGTATATCAGGAGACCTTCTTCCATTTAGATGGTATTTAGAGAAAATGAGTAACGTAGATAGGAGATCATAAGATGCACCAAGCTTGAACCGGAGGATTTTATTATATTAACTGCTTTATTTGATAGTGTTTGTTTATCTTGGGGTGGATATCTTTCATGAATGATTCTTATCACCTGAAGGGCAATTATCGTTCCGTGGTTGGTAAGGGACGCTATGTGGCTTACAGGCGGGAATCATTTAGAGATATCATTCAATGTGATTATGTTCTTTAGTTGACCCTCTCAATCAAATTTTATAGTTTTGTTGCTCGAGGACGAGCAAGATTCAAGCTTAGGGTAGTTTGATGCAGTGATTTTGCGTCATATTTATAGGCTGATTTCATACTTGTTTTGTGTGGTTATTTGACAACTTTTGTGACTATAATAGCATGATTCACTTTCTTTAGCCTATAAACACTTTATGCATCAAATTGATCTTATTCTATCCTATTTTGCTTGATTTATGAAATTTCCCCAATTGACTGGTGTTTTTCTCTCTTTTTCAGGTACCTTTTGTTCCAAAACCTATCGATACTATCGACAGATCATCGATACTATCGACACTGCATCAGGCGGTCAAGATGGAATAAAACATTTCATCGATACTATCGACCGACACTATCGATGGTATCGAAATTAGCCCATAAGGAGAAATAGTACCCCGCGATACTATTGACACCTTTGTTGATAGTATCGAGAAGTCAGCAGACGGATCCCATTTTGAAGCAAGTACGTGTTCCCTAAGGTGTCGATACTATCGACATCCGACGCCGTCGGATCAGTATTTTGTACAGATCATCAAGATCTAATGGCTGGGATCTATTGGCGGCCGTAAATCATACCTAGACCTAAGGGAGGACGACCCAAAGAGGAAAGTACATTCTATTCCACCGTACGAGTCTCGAAGGAGAGGAGACCAAAGAATAGAGACGAAAGCAACGTTCCGGAGGATTCGAGAGAAGCAGACAGATGATTCTACCACCAGAAGGCTGCAAAATAGGCATCTCACACCGAGGATCATCTGGCTTGTATCCATTCTAGGGGTTGCATGATATTTCTATTTGTTTCCCATGTTTTCTTCTTCCTTCTCCATGTATTCTGTTAAGATGAACATGCAGGGCTAATCCCCTTTGATCCTAGAACTCGGGAGTAGCCCGGGGAATTGTTGTATGACATTTTTGCATGGATTAGTATAATTCTTCTCATTTCTCCTGGATATGTTATCGTATGCTCTAATGTAATTGCTATGCCTGATCACCATAGTTAATTTATATTACCTTTAATTTCTCTTAATGGGGGATTAGTGGTTGAAAAGGCACGATTAACACGTTAACCTATAAATTCTTTAGATGAGGTAATGTACAGTTAATGGTGGATACCCATAGGATTAGTTAATGCACTTATATCTAGGGTATAAGTTACTACTGGTGTGGAACTGACTTAGAATTAGGTAGTGTATTGCATTGTAGAAGTGAGCAATTCTGACTACAGGCCTCTATCTGGGATAAGGGACGATTTATGCTAATTATGTGAATCTGTAAGCAACGAGACCTTGTGGTAAAATCGTAATCCTAAGGATTCCCATCCTCATTAATTAAACCAACATTTAATCATCGCACTTTTGTTTTCACTTTATTTTATTTTCTTTTTCCAAACCAATCAACTTTTCCATCGGTTTAGCTGATCGCAACCAGTTAGTAGTAGTTTTCTGAAATTTACATTTCCCTGAGTTCGACTCAGACCTCACAAGGCCTATATTACTTTGATACGTATACTTGTGTTTAACACACAGTTTTCACGTGTTAGGTGCATATAGTTCATTTAAGGTTCTTTGGTCAATTTCAAATTGACCCAACTTTACACTTTCTTTTATTACAACAAAATTTTCTATCATAAAATTTTTACTGAAGATTTTTTACTTAATATTACAAATATCCTCCAAAAATTGTAAAACTTTATAATATTGTGTCTAACTAAATTTAGGATCTCTAGTAAAAAATTTACTGCACTAAGAGTTACCAATAAATAAATAAAAATCAAATACTACACTTCTATATGATAGTCTACAACATGGTCGGTCGGGTTGTTACTTAAAAACAACTCGTCCGACACCACACTATGTAAAATTAAAACATCATCAAAAAATTACAAAGATTTAATAGGATGTCTAAAATGGATTTTCCAAACTATAGTTCAAATTTTAAATCAATTGAATATACTAATTAAAATATAAAATCCAAACACCAGACTGCCATTTTCATCCTGAAAGCATGGTCGGTGGAGTTTGTCCTGGGAAAAATCGGCCAACAAACGGGTCATAAAACATTCAAAATTTCTAATATTTTTTAAGAATTCTTATATTTGGGTTACCCAAACCATATACAAGTTTTAACTAAATCAAAGTTTTTTAATAAATTAGTTGGATATCTAGAAATGAAATTGATGGAGAAAATATAGAGTATTGATCAAATATAGACAATCTAACTATGAATGAATCAATTAAAACATGCAATTATTCCAAGAAATTGCAACCAATGTTGTTCTATATTTGTAGATTTCTCTATTGTTTATCCCTGGAGCTAAATATTTCGAATACTTGCATTTATTTACTTTGAATTAAAGTACAAAATTTTTGTAACTTTTTGGAAAGTTTAATTCCCTCTTGACAACATGCATAGTAGATAGGTTCGTTGCCCCACATTTGTTTCAAAAGTTTATCCTTCCTCTTTGAAATCCCATCAACCATTATTCCTAGAAATAGTTGCACATTGTTGAAATGTTGAAAAGGGCAGGCTGTTGCACATTAGTTTAATGGAATAATGCTTGCAAGACTATACACAAAGAAAAGGACACGAGATTACTCAGTATACAGAGATACATTTTTGGTATGTTTTCACTTTCCATGGAGAAAACACTATGGCTTCCTCAACAACATAGATATTGACATATGCTATCTATTTGAAATTTTGAATTACTAGTCTCAAAATATGATATTAAATCATACTGAATTTAAAATCCCATTTTTATTTGAAACTTTCTACAATATTTAACTCTTTGCATTTTGTAATAGAAACCCTTTGTATCTAGGTTCATTGTTTTGATTTCTAAATATAAATTTTGTACCAGTCATTTGGCTGACCTATGGTTCCATTGTTGGTGTCCATGTGTGATTTTATTCCCTATGAGAATTCATTGATAGGTGCTACAAAGAACAACTAGAGTAGACATCTAAGAGCTGTTTAATAGAGTTCCCATCCACCACGACATTTCCACTCACACACCACCACAGTCATGTTGCCAAGCACAACCATGCTACATACAACCTTAGCAGTAGTTTTGTACTACATTTCTCATTCTACCCCACTTAACTTAGTGCTTCCCCACCACCTATATATACTTGGATGGAAGATCTAGAATGGAGGTACCCTACAACCACTCTAGCTCCCCCATTTTTTCCTCCTGTCTATTCCCACGTCATTCCACCTCCATCTCACCATTTCCACCACCAAAACCCTAGTTTCTAGTGTTTTGGCCACTTCCCACCATATATCCATTCCATTCACCTACCTTGGAGGAAGGAGTTTGAGTTGTTGTTTCTAGGAGGTGGAGAAGGAGGAGTCTTCACTGATATCATAATGTCTTTCCACTCCTCTACTCATTCTTCTTCCCTTCTTCTTGCATTTTCATCTTTTATGAGTAGCTTCGCCCCTTAGGTGGGTTGTTTGGCATTCAAAATGTTTCTTTGATACCGTGTTGAGGGAAAATGATATGTAAACATATGATTTCGTTTGCTAATGATTATGTTATATTTGTATCTCATTCCTCATGAATTTCTTTGTGGTTTGTGCTTGAAATCACCTAAGATTCTAGGAAAAGTGCTTATATGTGGCTCTTTTTTGTGAATTGTTCCTAAGTCCAATTAATGGATCACTAGTTTGATATTCACCTTCCTACATATTAAAAAAATCTCCTATACCTAGGAGAGATATCCAACTAGCTAGTATAGAATCATTTAGTGTAATTATCTTGGAGCATTCTCAAGGCCAGATATGGGTGATGTGAAGTCTAAAACCTCACCTCCACCTTACATTGCTACCCATGACCCCTAATTACCCTAAGAATTTCTATCCTAGAAACCTATACTTGACTAGACCCTAATTGAGTTTCACCTAAACCCTAACCCAATAGGAGGTGATAGGGACTAGTTCCCATATACACAACCTATCTTACACATGGTCAGTTAGTAGTTTAGGGAAATTCATTAGCCTCAAGCTGGTTGTTTGGTTTGATAATCTAAATGAGAGAATGTTGTTTACATTTTATCACCCCAACCTAATTGATAGGTGCATCCTTCAAATAGAACACACATGTTTCATTAAAACGATAATTGCCTTCTTGCTTAGCTACGATTAGTTTAGTTAGTTGTTTACTTGCTTAGTTAGCTTATTGTCCTATTCTTGCCTTGTTCTTTCTAGTTTAGGTCTTTAATTGCTTTTGTTCTTAGTTTTCTAGTCTAAACTTAGTTTTAGGTCTTGCCTTTGCTTGCCTAGTGTAGATTTCTTGTCTCTTGCTTAACTTGTCTTTCCTTTCTCATTAGAATTAATTGTCTAGGGCTAAATTGGGTTTTGATCTTGCTTGTGTTCCTTTAATTGCTTGCTTGTTCTATCCTTAGTGTAATCAAAATCAACCATCAAACCCTTAAACCCTAGACTCCGTAGTAGGAACCTAGCAAAAACTAACCTATCTATAGTGCCCCCTTGTCTCCTTGTGAATCAACCCTATTCCTATACTATGACACGACCCCGTGCACTAGCGGGTTAGTGTGTTAGTTTAGGTCTTTAATTTGAAAGATATTTGTGTGTTTGAGCCCTTAAGGTGTGCACATCTAGTCAAGATTCAATTGACTTGTGTGTGAACCTAGAAAAAATGCACCAGTGATATAGCCTTGTATTACGATCTCCACTTTCTATCCATTTGGTTTTTTTGTCGCTAATCAAAATTTTCTTTAAAAAGCTCCAATGTTTTGATTATGTTATATTAATTTTCTCTGTATCGATTAGCTCATCATCTATTAGGTTTCTTTTGAAGGCCTTGGATATGCCATCTAAATCCATTTTCTTTTTTTAATAAATTTGTTGATATCGACATAATTGCAAGACCATTGCTTCATTTCATCCTTCACATTCTTTAGTTTCTGATTGAAGCAATATACAATATTGCCTTAGACTTCCTCTCTCCAAGCATTGCTAATAATATTATTGGATGCATTCCAGTCCTACCATATATTTTGGTATTTGAATAACCTATATTTCTTTAAAACTTCTTTTAGTTTAAATTATAGTGCAATATGATTAGATAAATGAAGGGAAAGAGATTATTTTTTGAACCCTGGAAACAACTAAGACATTCATCATTATATATGGCTCAATCGAGCTTACATACTATTGTTTCTTTCCTTAAATTAGTATGCCATATTTATTGTTCTTTTCTTACATGGGGTAGTTTAACAAAATTTTCTTTTTCAATTGTCGTATTGAACTGCTAAGGAAAGAAGTCAAGACTTTTGGATCTAGGGCTCTAGAGAGAGGGTGAATAGAGCTTCAAAATTCTCACAAGAATAGTTAGACCTTAAAATTATATCAATTGAAACCAAATGCTTAAGAACAATTTGAAGTCCTATCTAAGCAAGCTAGCAAGGATGAGAGAGATTGAAACATACATTAGGACAAGATGGTTAGACTGGTTCCAGTCTCCAAACTAGGAGACCATCAATCCACTACCTAGAGAGGTTAACCTCTAGGTCTTTGCAACCCATGTATACATATATTCCATCATAAGAGTACAAGGAGACCACCATACATCCAAGAACTTACCTATTCAAGACAAGAGTCTTTCTCCTACACAAGGACTTACCCACTTGATCAAGATGACTTCAGCCTTCACTAAGGACTTACCTACACTTGCATCAAGTCTTTGGCCTTAAAGAACTTACCTACTCTTCTTGAATCTTCTCCCTGACCTTTTCCTTCACCTGGAGAAGATCTTCTCCTCTTCTTCAACCTTGAAGAAGAACAACAACTTCAGCTTGACTAGGAGAAGCTCACTTCAACCTTAGCTCTTTGATAAAGGAGATTGGAAGATGGAAGGAATGAGAGCTTTGTAAGATAACATGGAGGTAGCTCTCTTTCAACATGCCTAACTCACTAATGATCATGAAATACTTTGTAAATGAGAGAGAGATAAAGGGGATCAAAGGGTTGCAACACACTCAACTATAGCAAGGACCAAGGACAGCATGAATGAGAAAACTTGGAATGAACTCCAAGGGGTCCTATTTATAACTGGGGTTGTTCCTTTGAGTGTGAGATCACTTAAGAATGCAAAAGAGCCATTTTACGATTTGCAACGAATCTATTTTCATTTCTAAAAACCCTCTAATGGTTGGAATCACTTTTTCTGTGTTTCTGTACAGTACATTCTGTTGAGTTTCAATAAAGATAACTCAACCGATCCACTAACTGACAAAGCTAATTTTCAAACTATCGGTCAAGTTTGTTCTGCAAAACTGGATCGATGACTCAAAATCAGTTTTTGTCAGTGAATCGATCAGTCGAGTTCTATGAGTGTGCAGCTCAACCGATTGATCCATTTCCAAAAATCCATCACTAATCAGTCGAGATTCAAACTCAACCGATAAAGTTGTTGTGACAAATTTTTCAAAATTATTTTAGAGTGACAAAACGTTGGAATGTCCCTAATTTTTTCTCATCTTAGTTACAAGTCATATCATCAATACAAGTGATTAAAAAAATATTCTAAGGTTGTTTGGAGTGATTTTCCAAATTACGCACTTGCATTACTTTTGACTTGAACTTGGACAAGCTAGGGCTTGTGTAATTTGATCCTTTTCATGTACCTAAAGCCTGAAATCAATCTTAAAAAAACATATTAGATACATATGAATGGAATGGTTAAGTCATTATCACAATATAGACAATGTATAACTCTCAAGTCAACATTCTCCCCCTTTTTGACAAAGACAAACCATTCCTCAATCATATTGAAAAGGATATGTAAAATTATACCTTAGCCTTGTGAATTGCAAGGGGATTCATGATTTTAACAATGTGAATTTCTCCCACTCACTCTATGCACACTCTTACCTGCACAGTTAGTCTATCTACACAAAGCAATATAACATTTATAGACTATATGGTCAATTAGCAAGTCAAATGATAAAGCTTATATTGAATAGGAAAAGGATCACATAGGCATAAAAGCAATATGTTTGAGATTCAAAACATTGAATTAATATTCCCCTTTTAGTATTATCAAAAAGTAAGTGAGGTAGAAGACCACAAAAATAGGAGCACAACTAAAAAATACATCCACAACATAAAATCATTCAACCTCAAAGAACACATAAAAAAGGGATGAGAGAGAGACGAGCAATCTAAGTTTCATAATAAAAAAATGGGAAAAATGGCACTACATCATGTGATATATTCAATCAAAGAGTAAGTGTACATATGATTAATATTACAACACTGAATGCATGTCATCAATACAAGTACAAACTAAAAGATGAAAATAACATGATGATGAAAATAGTATATCTCAGATAATGTGCCTAGATTTTTAGTACAAAATAGTCTAGTAAGGTATATATGATCAACATCTAAAGACTAAAAACTAAAACATTTATATGTCTAAGATATCTAAGTCTATAGGGTCATAATCATCCACATCAGCATCATCATCAGAAGCTTCAAGCTTGTAGTCATCATCTCCATCTGAAGGTGCAATAGAGATAGAAGTTTCACCTTCATCACCAGATGCACCAGAAAAGCCATCATCATAACCATCTAAACCATCCTCGACATCATCATCAGATGCCTCCTCATCAGCATCAACTTCTGCATTAGCCTGGTGTGGCATCTCCTCATCGGCAGAAGGACTGAAACCATGACCGGGCCACATGGCATTCTACTCAGCCCAAGACATACCAAGGTCATGCAACTCTTGGGCTTGAGGAAAAGTGGGAGTAGAGGTGCCAAGTCATGCAAGTAAGGTAGCTATAGGACCAATAGGGAGAGGGAGCACACAAGGGGTAGAACCACCAACAATAGAGGGTGTAGCAGTAGAAGCAACATGTGGAGGGGCTAGGTAAAAGTTATTATATGCATAGGATGCATAATCACCTCCTGGGTAGGGCTGGTAGGTAGGGTAAGAATGGGCACACGATAGGTTAAAATAGCACAAAGATCCTGATGCATATGCTCCTAAACCTAAAGGTTATATGCCTGCTAATGCATCATGTAACCCATGAGGGTTTCATTTGATACATTAAATGAGGCACTAGAAGGTAGGGATATGGTTGAGGAGGTGGAGGTTCCTGGGTGGAGATGGAGGATCCATGTGTGTTATAAGAAGGGATATGAACACTCTTCTGAATCGTGGTCTCACTGATGTAGACTGCTTTTCGAGTAGGTTTGTAATGAAGGTCATGAAAAAGAGACTTTCCAGTGGCAGACTGAAAAAGACCACAAATTAGGGTTGGGTAGGGTGGGTGGGTTCCTTGGGTGTTCTTATCAGAGTCGAAGCATGTCATGTGATGGAGATCATATCTAGCCCACTTGAATCTGATGTTCTTCAAGATACAAAACATACTCACCACAATATTGTCTACAATTTCAATTTGGTGTTTCTTTGATGAATATTGCAGTTGAATGCTAGGGTGAGTATGTGGTTCTTCAAGTCTAAGGTGGAGGAGGGAAGGGTAGACTTCTTCCTATAGGGAAACTGAGACTTCTTCAAGACTTTATGTATGTTAGGGAGAGTGATATCATATTTCTTGTAGAAGGCCTCAAGGTCTAGGAGGTCAAAATACTCAGGGTAATCCTTCCTCCATGTCTCTGTCACCTTAGTACCAGAGAAAAGATATTCAAGGTATCCTATAAGACTTGGAATTTCTTCCCAACAATCATGAAAGTAAGAACGAATTGAGTATTTAGCGGGGTTACAAGTGTCATAATTCCATCACAAATTTGCATAGAATTTGTGAACGGCTTTGGTGCTTGTAATTTAATTGTTATAGCACGTGCGTTCAACACTCAGGGCAGAGAGGTGGTGGCCGTACAACAACTCGACAACTTGATCAATAACCTTTTATCTACATGGGTGTGGCTCAAACAAGGCACGAAAATGAAAGAGGTTCCTAGGAAGGATCTCCTTATACCTATTAAGAGCATCATTGGAGAAAAAAAGGTATCATCAAAGGGTATTATCTGAGAGTTGGAGGAGGAGAATGGTTCTCTTGACGGGGCCACTCTCTTTCTCCTATTGGAAGCCATGGAGGTGAGATAAGAATACAGAGAAGTCAAAAACATAAGAAACACCTTGAAAACATGACCAAGCACCCTGGGTTGATGAGAAACAGGTCTAGAAAGATCATTCAAGGTCGGTTTAGGGCTAGGAAAGGGAATGTCGGGGCTAGGGTTGAGAGCTTGAGGGAGATGAAGAGTGAATCGGTCAATTTTTCTCTAGTTGAGAGGGAGAAAAGTATGTCAAAACACACTTAAGTTTGCTCCAGCCCTGGCATCAGTCGAGTTCTGAGAAAGGGAAACTCGACTGAATGGCTTTTTCAAAAAGCCCTCGGCCACCCATCCGTTGAATTTGTAACTTGACTGACAGAGAGTCTGTCCTAAAATTTGTAATCTTAATTTCTAGCCTCTTCAATGCTAATTAAATTTATTTTTCTAGTCCATTTTGCATTTTAAACATACTTAATCGCATATCACTCATCATTGGGTGTTATTTAGCGATAAAATAAGCGTTTGTAAAAAATACCCAAAACAAGAAAAAATAAGGCAAAAGAACATGAAAATGTTAGCACATTTGCAAGTAAAGGTGATCAAAACTTGAGAAAATCATATAGGATAGGTAGAAACTAGATAGAAGGCATATTACATTCGTCGAAAGAAGTTATGAGTAGTTTAGATATAATAAAATTACATTTCTCTCTAGCTATAGGTTTAGTGAAAATGTCTGCCAACTGATTTTACATGTCCACATGTGTGATATAGATATCCTTTTTGGCAATGTGATCACAAAAGAATGATGAAGAACCTCTATATGCTTGTCTCTACTATGCAGTATAGGATTGTAAGATAAATTCATTACACTAGTATTATCACAATAAATAGGAGAAGAATCAAAATGAATGTCGAAGTCTTGGAGCATTTGCTTCATCCATATGAATTGGGTACAACAACTCCCTACTACAATGTATTCAGTCTTGGTAGTTGATATATCCATTGTGCTTTATTTCTTGGAAAACCAAGACACCAAGTATGGTCCTAAGAGGAAGCGAGTGCCACTTGTACACTTTCTATCAATCAAACATCTTGTGTAATCTGCATCACTATAATCTATAAGAGTAAAGTCCCTTGACTTGGGATACCATATTCCAAAATTTGGGTTTTTAGCTAAGTACCTTAAAATCCTCTTAACAACTATAAGATGTGATTTATTGGGTTTTTATTGAAACCGAGCACAAAAGCCAACACTAAACATCATATCAAGTCTAGAGGTAGTTAAATAAAGTAGACTTCCTATCATACCAAAGATTCTCATCAACTTTCTCACCTTCTTCATATTTATCAAGTTTGACATTGTTGGACAAGGGGGTGTCCATCGGCTTGGTATTCTCCATCCCAAAGTGCTTAAGTAGCTCTCTTGTGTACTTGCCTTGGTTGATGAGGTTCCCATATTTAGTTTACTTGATTTGAAAGTCAAGGAGGAATGTAAGATCACCCATCATGCTCATCTTAAAATCACTCTGCATAAATCACTAAACTCCCTACAAAGATCAAGATTAGTTCAACCAAGAATGATATAATCAACATTATATTTGAATGATAAGAAAATTGTTAGAAGTGTGTTTGAGAAACAAGGTATAATCTACTTTGTCCATGATATACCCATGATCTAACAAGAAGTTATTTAATTTCTCATACCAAGATTGAGGTTCTTGTTTGAGTCCATAGAGAGCCTTTTGCAATAAATAAATATGGTTAGGTAAACTATCATGTTCAAAGCTCAGGGTTTGTGCAACATACACTTCCTCCTCAATTGTACCATTCAATAACACACTTTTAACATCCATTTGATAAATAAGAAAGTTATTATAACTAGAAAAAGAAAGAAACATATGAATGTACTCAAGTCTAGCAACATGTGCATATGTTTCATCAAAATATATACCTTCCTACTAATTTTAGCCTTGAGCCACAAACCATACTTTGTTCCTTACCACCTTGCCGCTTTCATCAAGCTTGTTGCGGTAGACCCACTTGGTTACAATGATCTTTCTATCACATGGTCTTTGCACTAGAGTCCAAACTTTGTTCTTCTTGAACTGCTCCAATTCTTCTTGCATGGCTAGGATCCATTCATCATCCCCAAGAGCTTCTTTGATGTTCTTTGGCTCGATTTGTGAGATGAAGGCATTGTTGGCTTGTTCTTTTTTGAAGGCTTCCCACATCTTCACTCTTTCAAAGGGGTCACCTAAGATCATCTCTTTAGTATGGTTCTTTGCAAAATGGGGAGTTGGATCCTTCTTTTCTTCATCTTTCTCTTCTTCTTGAGTGACCACCTCTTTTCCCTTTTGGGTGATGTTGAGTTCTTTTAAGATAGGAATCACCTCACCTACACCATCATCATTTGGAACAACATCTTTGGGAATAGAGGGGTTAGTCTCAATAAACTTCATATTAGTAGATTCTTCTACTTTAGCAAGATCAACATTAAACACTCTATAAGCCTTGCTAGTAGTGTTGTAACCAAGAAAGAAAGCCTTGTAGGATTTTGGAACAAGCTTGTTGAGAGAATCTTTTGTGTTAAAAAAAACAAGGACATCCGAAAACATGAAAGTACTCAATGGAAGGCTTCCCACTATGCCATAGCTCATAGGGGGTTTCCTTCAAAGTAGGATGTGTGAAAATCTAGTTTAGCACAAAACATGAGGTACTAATAGTTTTGGTCCAAAACTTCTTTGGAGTGTCATACTCAAAAAGCATGGTCATAACCATTTCCTATAGTGACCTATTCTTTCTCTCTATAACCCCATTTTTTTGAGGTGTTTGAGGTGAAGAGAAGTTATGTGCATAACTAGACTCTTCACACAAACATTCAAAAAGATCATTTTCAAAATTTCCCCCATGATCACTATGGATGGAAACAATCTGACAAGAAGTTTTTTTCTCAACTCATTTACAAAAACTAGAGAAATAATCAAGCATATTACTCTTGGAAATGAGAAAGAAACTCCAAGTATATCGAGAGAAATCATCGACAATAACAAGACAATACTTGTAACCATGAAGTGATAGAGTTCTCATAGGTCCAAATAGATCAATATGGAGAAGTTCAAGAGCTATCTTGGTACTAAGGACTCCTTTGGATTTGAAGGAGGACTTGGTTTTCTTTCCATGGGTCAAGATTGGCATCTATCATCCTTTTCAAAATCCAATTTGGGAAGTCCCTTGACCAAGTCCTTTTTGCTCAACTTCTTCAATTGATGCATATTTACATGACCAAGCTGACGATGCCAAAGAGAAATATCATTCGAATTGACTACTAGGCATCTACCAAAAATAGTCTTAATATAGTCAAGCACAATTACATAAAGATTACCATTTCTAGTTCCCTTATATATGACATGATAAGTGAGGGAATTTAGAATCAAGCATTCAAAGGAAGTAGATAGTAAAAGGTAACTATTTTCACATAATTGACTTACACTTATTAAATTGTGATGTAGGCCATCCACTAAAAGGACATTCTTGATACACACAAGGATTCACCTACAACACCCTCACCTTTTACCTTACCTTTCTTGTTGTCCCCGCAAGTGACCGAACCTCCTCTCTTCTTAGTGAAATTATTGAAAAGGCTTATATCACCTGTCATGTGTATAGTGCAGCCACTATCAACAATCCATCTTCCTTTATTCTACAAGAAAGGAGAGTGTCGGTTCCCAACTCAGACTTTGGGATCTGGAGTTAGCTTGGGGACCCATTTCATCTTTGGGTTGGTCCCCTTAGGCTTGTAAGGACAATAAGTAGAGTAATGATCATTGCTTTTGCAATGAGAGAAAATCCTAGGGTTCTTAGTGGCACCTTGTATATATGCCACTTAAATAATACATAATGAGGCATACACTCAATGCTCGATATGGTGCACACCTTGTGTATGATATCACACCAAGCACATACCTTATACCCAATGTGGGGTCAAGCAACTAGCTCATACCCGATACAAAGCTAATTTGAGATGATAAGATCTAAGTGATAGTCCATCTGATATGGGTACACGATATGATGATTAGGGGATACACCCTAAAACATGACATGGTGATGTGATTATATCAGATACCCGATATGGATACACTGCATGGAATAAGAATGTACCTTAAAGCATAATATGTCAACATATACCCAATAGGGTGGAGACATTTCAATCATATGTGATTGATTGAGTGACATTTGTTGCATGTGTGTTAATTGAAAAGTAAAAGATGATGTGAATTTTTAATGATGGACTAATATTCCTCAAGAGGAGGATTGAACCAAAAGTATGATGTAATCAATATCCTAGTGAGGATGAGAGAGAAACTCATACTTTGTATTGATAATCTTTTAATGATAAATGATGAGAATAAATAAGTGTGATTGAATACTTATGATTTCAATGTATGATCCTCGATGTGTAGAGAAATGACTTAGGGTTTGGATGAATAATATGAACTTGAAACCCTATTCGGTTATTTAATAAGCATTGTAAAGCATGTTAAATACTTGTATAACAAGTATGATGTTTATCTAGGTCTTATGACCTAGAAATAATTGTTGCCTAGTGAGAGGTGACAAGATGTTTAATGGCCTTGTGAGCCATGTGAATAGTTGTTGCCTAATGAGAGGTGACAAGATGTTTAATGGCCTTGTGATCCATGTGAATAGTTGTTGCCTAGTGAGAGGTGACAAGATGTTTAATGGCCTTGTGATCCATGTGAATAGTTGTTGCCTAGTGAGAGGTGACAAGATGTTTAATGGTCTTGTGAGCCATGTGAATAGTTGTTTCCTAGTGAGAGGTGACAAGATGTTTAATGGCCTTGTGAGCCATGTGAATAGTTGTTTCCTAGTGAGAGGTGACCAGATTCTTAATCAAACCATGTGATCTATGTAGAATACTTGTACAACAAGTGAAATGAATACCTTGGTGTAAGGACCTAGAGGTAATAGTTACCTATTACAGAGGTAACAATGCTATGTGGTGATCTAGGGGTTTGAATACCCAAATCCTATAATCATGATGATAATGATGTGAAGGGATGAGGATTCCCAGTAATGTGATAAGGGACTGAGATCCCAAGTGCTAAGTATCTAAATGTGTTTCAAAGATTTGAAAAGTACGTGATAGATGTATTACACCTTTCTTTATAGCATTTGTTGTGATTAATAAGGATAACATGTTTGATGCTAAAAGAATGTTGTAATGCACGTAATATATCATTAGAAACCATAAAATGTTGCCTTGACCATAGATCCATCAACGTCAGAATTTGCCGAATGTTGAAATGGGTTTCCCGCTACATAACCTGGAGTGCATATTTTTTAATATGTGGGGGTGTAAGTATAAACAGACGACCAGGTGTGAGCCGATCCCCTTACAAACTCGAAATAAATGTCTCAATTGAGCTCGGTGAACTGGCTTGTGGCTCAGAGTATGGCTATATGTCGTGACTCAGTAATTTCATAACTGGGGACGGTTGTTAGCAGATGTTCCCCTAAGAGAGTACAGTTGACGTTGTAGCTCTTAGAAAAGATGCTTAGTAACCTGGCACACTCCTTTTGCAGATTGACACGAGATGTCACTACCAGTATTCTCGCACTGACCAAGATAGGTGAGGTCTTGGCAGCTGACTCTTCCATTGACCTTGTATGGTACTGACTTGTGAGAAGTTTGTGGTCAGTTGGAGATGAACGGGGTATAATTCATCTCCTCAGGGCATAAGTGTGATTGTAAAATATGTTCTTCCGTGTAGTATATTTGCTTAAGGATCGAATGTGGAAAACATTGTTTGATGCACAATTCAGTTATACATCATAATTTGATAGATGTTATTTATGTTTCTTTACATTCCTTATAAAGTAGATAGATGGCTTATTACTCTACCATGGGTAGATGTAACATTTTCCTTAAGTAAAGAGATTACTTTATCTTGTTCATACAATGAATAATCCTGCATGTTAATATAAAAGAACCCATGCTCACTTTTATAATGTTTATCTGGAATAATAATATGGTCGGTGAAGAGTTATATCTCTCGTTGGGACAATTATCTCACCCCGTGGGATCCACAATTTTTAGGTGGACGTGCACAAGGCGGTGGAGACCTTTTTGTAGAGGAGAAACAACTACTGAGGAAACAGTGACAGCTCAGGTTGAGTGTACTATCTATCGTGTCTTGTAGATAGAAGTCCTATGTGTCGTCTCTGTACTCTCAGGTCCTTGGAGTCGGTTCATAATAGTTTCATGAATGAACTGAGATTTTGGCTTGTATGCCTCAAGGTTTTATGTTGCTATAGTACATGTGTTGATAGAGCAACTATTATATGTTGTCCTCAAGATGAGATGAAATAGTGTTGTATAATGAAAATCATGTTATGTATAAGATTTGGATCCTTCAGTAAAAGTTTTCTGGTAGAGGATCTCCTTGCAAAATGGTTTTTAATTTTAGTGATTTTTGTTAATCTGCTATTTATGGTAATTTCGTTTAATTAGTAACGATTTGGATGTCAGTTTGATGGCATTCGTTACAAGTTTGGTATCAGAGCTTAAGGTTCACTGAGTCTATAGAGACATAGGACTAAGGTGTTGAGTCTGTTCTAGTGTCCTCTAGTATATCTTATAGTGACTTCTGCTTGTGCAGAAGATAGAGTAAAGCCTAAAGATGTCTGGAGAAAACAAGGAACACATTTCTAAAAGCAATGTTGCTGCACCAAGAGAGGGTGCAAGGGATCAGGCAAGAGGAGAATGACTGCCTGAGAATCCCCAAGTTGATCCAACAATGATAAGGGATCCTTCTTTTGATACCATTATTGGGCAAGTTAGGACATCAGTGATGCATATAGTAGATTGGATATTAGTAACACGGCCACGATTACTATCCCCTAATGATGAAGTTCTGGGATCTAACAGAATTTCAGATCCACATATTTATGTTGGGGCAGTTGAAAATACTGAAAGAACTAAGACACAACAAGAAAATGGAGCCTATCACCAGTATGGGAAAGTAGGACATTTGATAAAGGATTGTCCAAAAAGGGATAATGAGGTAGGGATTAAGAAAAGATCTATCCAAACTCAGGAACTGACGCCTAGTAGTTCTAAAAAGGGGGACACAAGGTTTCGAACTTGAGACCACTTGAAAGTAAGGCACATTTCAAACCGCTGAACCAGTTTCATTTTATGCAACACATATATTCATTTTTTTACATATACAACAAATGACATACAAACTTGTTGTGTGATTGTGGTCTATTACAACGGGTAACTATTACAATAGGTGAAATCCTGTTGTGTAATTATAGTATACTACAATGGGTTACAGTATGTTGTGTAATGATGATCTATTACAACAGGTTAACATATGTGACTATTACGACGGGTAGAGCATGTTGTGTAATTATGATCTTTTACAACGGGTTAGAGTATGTTGTGTAATGATGGTCTATTACAACAGGTTAACATACATGACTATTACAATGGGTTAGAGCATGTTGTGTAATGATGATCTATTATAATGGTTTAGAGTATGTTGTGTAATGATGATCCATTACAACGGTTTAGAGTATGTTGTGTAATGATGATTTATTACAACAAGTTAGCATATGTGACTATTACAAGGGGTTAGAGCATGTTGTGTAATTATGGTCTTTTACAATGGGTTTGAGTATGTTGTGATATTATAGTCTATTACGACAATTTAGCACCTGTTGTAGTATCACATATACTACAATGAGTTTGGCCCATTGTATATAACTTGTGGTGTATAAAATATATAATTCACAACACACAAATAGACTTGTTGTAAAAGATATGCTAACTACAACACAACCAACATAACTGTTGTGTTTTTCCCATTGTAAAAAACATTTTTTGTAGTAGTGGTTGTTGCACCGGCCTATGATGATTCTACTGATTTGGATCGTGCAAGAAGTTGTTTGGATCCTTCCATGAGAACTTGGGGTCCTTCCTCCATGTATAGTCAGTATTGCGGTTCCCCTACTGACGCACATATTTCACATGCTCTTCCTCTTCAGAAGCATGATCGTCCTTCTCAAGCAGCTTCTTTGAAATAAGGTCCAACTTTTCATTCAAGGATGAAATAACCTTGGACTCCCCCAAGCTCTTTATCAGCTCTGGGCAGTCTCTATCACTGACCCATGCTTGGTTCTTTGCCATGTTTAACAAGATTTCCTGACACTTTGCCGGTGAATTGTTCAAGAAGAACCCTATACCTATGCTGTCTAGAGTGGTCATGTCATTCAAGTTTATCCCAAAATAGAAAATCTTGACTTGGTTCTCCAAGTCAATCCTGTGATGTGGAACCTTCCACAACATGTTCTGACCATGTGATTTGTCTTCTCAGGCGGAAAATAACGGGCAAAGAAAATGTCCACCATTTGGTCCTACGTCTTGACAAATACCTTCTCGAGGTTGTGCAACCACTCCTTTGCATTGCCATCCAGAGATGATGGAAACAACTTTAAGTATATGGCCATTTGAGGGAACCGGTCCACCTTGATCATTTCACATGTTTTTACGAAATTGCTACTTTGGGCGACATGATCTTCATGGGCATGGCCATGGAAAGCTTGCGTCTTCACTAGTGCTGTAAGCCCAGGCTTGATCTTATAATTCGGTATGTTGACTGTCTGCTTCTTAATCAGGCCCAACTATGCTATAGAGGATGATGCCTTGATTATGTCCCATATTGTCTATTCTTCAGCAGATGCGCCGTCTACCATTTTTTGTTCTGCGGTAGCAACAGGAATGCCTTCAATAAGGGGTTGAACTGTCTCGTCATCTATGACGGGGATCTTAGAGGTAGAACCACTGTATTCCGTGGTCCTGGTGGCCACCATACACTAGTACCTGAAAGATAAAAAAAATTATTAGTTTCGGCACTTAAATCACAACAAATAGTATGAATTTAAATTTAATGATTGAATGAGTAAAAAAATTATAAAAATGATACCCTGACTCATTTGTTTAGTGTGCTGGCTATGGCTGAGTCGGTGCCACCGAGTCACGGTTAGACAGATGGGCATATTGGCTGATATGAGTCAGTGCCACCAACTTCCAAGTCAGTGCCACCAACATCTCTGAAGAAAGAGCAGAAATCGGACGTGTTTAACTGATAAACCGAGTCGGTACCATCGACGTACAAGTCGGTGGCACCGACTCGGCATGGGGTCCCAGGCATGTGTCGATGCATCAAAAAGAAAAGAAAAACGTCGATCATCATGTCGGTACCACCGACCCCACTATCGGTGCCACCGACCGCTAGACACACTGATCTTTGGGTAACCTTAATATATGGCCCAGATGTGTCGATGAGGATTATCTAAAGTTTCGATCTTGCCAAAAAGTCAGTTCCACCTACATCCAGTCAGTGCCACCGACTCGTCAACAATCCAGAAAAAGAAGATTGTGCACCGACAATCGTCGATGCACCGAGGGCGTGAATTCAGCCCCAAAAGTCGGTGCCACTGACTCTGTCACAGTAGGTGGGCATTGAGCTTATATAAGGAGTTATGTATGTCATTCTTTCTCACAATTTGATCATGAACGACTCCCCGAGCAAGAGCAAGCAACTCCATGAGCACGAGCGGCTACTCCGAGCATCCAAAAGCTACATTGAGTTCTTTCTCTCTTACTCTTCTTCCCCACTCATCCATCACCATGGCCTGATGAGTAGGAGCCCCTGGCTCTCTTATGCCAAGACCACACCTCAGCCACCCCTTGATAGAGGTGAGGAAGGTCTATGAAGAACTTGTAAAGCGGCTGTTTGCACCCATGCGATACAGCGATTATCAACTGATGGAGGATATGGGCTTCACCGACAATATGGCATATGTCCTCGAGAAACAAGAATGGGATAGAAGATCTGTCAACCCAATATTTGGTGGGTGGTCGGCGTACAAATAAATCATCATCAAGTTCATGGCATCTCTGGAGATATTAGTCACCCCCGATCAAGCACGCCCGTCAAGCGGTGAATGGAGAGAAGGAAAGGTGGATTTTTGCCTTTACAACACCAACTATTCCCTCACTCTTCGGGCCTTCAATGACATCTATGAGTGGCCACACGTGCCATGCCATCAGCCAGAGAATGTCGATCTGGACGCCATATGGAAGGACTTTGTGACAGTTTCGGAGGGTAAAAGGCTTAACTTCCACCACAGTTCGTTGGTGGACTTTGAGCATCCCTTTGTTCAGGTGCTCCATCAGATGCTGACAAACACGGTATTTGCAAAGTCAACCCAGGCACAAGCAAAGGTACAAGTATTGAACTTTTACTTTTTATATCAACTCATGGAGGGAAATCCGGTCAATTGGGGAGCGTTCTTTCTCCAGTACATCATGCAAGTGCGGCGTAATGTCAAGCGGGCTATGCTCATTCTGTTTGGGGGACTTATCACCCCCATTGATATTCATTTGGGCCTTGACCTGTCTACTCTGGAGCCGCTGAACTCCAGGTTGCGCATCGACTGCCTCCACTTCAAGCAAACTGGCCTCATCACTGTGGAAGTCGATGTCATCTACGCCACATGCTCGGTTGATGATACCTTCTACCAACATCGACTCCCTGATCATGTATTCAACATTAGGGGAGTTGGAAACTATAGATGGCCGACTATGGATGATGATGACAATGAAGGCCAACAACATGATGAGGAGGACGATGAGGAAAGTGATGATGTGGAGGAAGTGGAGGCCACCATTCCTGTGGGACATAGAGTGGCTCTGAGGAAGCGTCCTCGCCATTATGCTGCCTCATCATCTTCTGCCCCGCCACCCTCTCAAGAAGGAGAGGATGCCTATTCTATGGTTGGTATGTATAACATGATGCAGGACATCTAGACACATCAGTAGCAGCAAAACCAATCCCTGGTTGGCATTCAGGACGTGCAAGTTAGGCTGTATACAAACTAGCAGGCGATCTATGAAAATGAACGCCTTCTCTTGGCCAACCAAGAGAATCTACATCAGCGTCTACAGCGGATGGAAGCTGATCAACAACCTTTCTTTGATAACTATTGGAGCCAGGGGTATTTTGGAAGTTACCTTATGTCATCGGACATGCTACCATCTGATCCGACCTTTCAGGGGATGTTTCCTCCCCAGGATCCCACACAACCACCGTCACCACCATTTTGAATCGGGTATCACTGTTCCACTCCTTATGTTGGGATATTCAAGGTATCCTATAAGACTTGGAATTTCTTCCCAACAATCATGAAAGTAAGAACGAATTGAGTATTTAGCGGGGTTACAAGTGTCATAATTCCATCACAAATTTGCATAGAATTTGTGAACGGCTTTGGTGCTTGTAATTTAATTGTTATAGCACGTGCGTTCAACACTCAGGGCAGAGAGGTGGTGGTCGTACAACAACTCGACAACTTGATCAATAACCTTTTATCTACATGGGTGTGGCTCAAACAAGGCACGAAAATGAAAGAGGTTCCTAGGAAGGATCTCCTTATACCTATTAAGAGCATCATTGGAGAAAAAAAGGTATCATCAAAGGGTATTATCTGAGAGTTGGAGGAGGAGAATGGTTCTCTTGACGGGGCCACTCTCTTTCTCCTATTGGAAGCCATGGAGGTGAGATAAGAATACAGAGAAGTCAAAAACATAAGAAACACCTTGAAAACATGACCAAGCACCCTGGGTTGATGAGAAACAGGTCTAGAAAGATCATTCAAGGTCGGTTTAGGGCTAGGAAAGGGAATGTCAGGGCTAGGGTTGAGAGCTTGAGGGAGATGAAGAGTGAATCGGTCAATTTTTCTCTAGTTGAGAGGGAGAAAAGTATGTCAAAACACACTTAAGTTTGCTCCAGCCCTGGCATCAGTCGAGTTCTGAGAAAGGGAAACTCGACTGAATGGCTTTTTCAAAAAGCCCTCGGCCACCCATCTGTTGAATTTGTAACTTGACTGACAGAGAGTCTGTCCTAAAATTTGTAATCTTAATTTCTAGCCTCTTCAATGCTAATTAAATTTATTTTTCTAGTCCATTTTGCATTTTAAACATACTTAATCGCATATCACTCATCATTGGGTGTTATTTAGCGATAAAATAAGCGTTTGTAAAAAATACCCAAAACAAGAAAAAATAAGGCAAAAGAACATGAAAATGTTAGCACATTTGCAAGTAAAGGTGATCAAAACTTGAGAAAATCATATAGGATAGGTAGAAACTAGATAGAAGGCATATTACATTCGTCGAAAGAAGTTATGAGTAGTTTAGATATAATAAAATTACATTTCTCTCTAGCTATAGGTTTAGTGAAAATGTCTGCCAACTGATTTTACATGTCCACATGTGTGATATAGATATCCTTTTTGGCAATGTGATCACAAAAGAATGATGAAGAACCTCTATATGCTTGTCTCTACTATGCAGTATAGGATTGTAAGATAAATTCATTACACTAGTATTATCACAATAAATAGGAGAAGAATCAAAATGAATGTCGAAGTCTTGGAGCATTTGCTTCATCCATATGAATTGGGTACAACAACTCCCTACTACAATGTATTCAGTCTTGGTAGTTGATATATCCATTGTGCTTTATTTCTTGGAAAACCAAGACACCAAGTATGGTCCTAAGAGGAAGCGAGTGCCACTTGTACACTTTCTATCAATCAAACATCTTGTGTAATCTGCATCACTATAATCTATAAGAGTAAAGTCCCTTGACTTGGGATACCATATTCCAAAATTTGGGTTTTTAGCTAAGTACCTTAAAATCCTCTTAACAACTATAAGATGTGATTTATTGGGTTTTTATTGAAACCGAGCACAAAAGCCAACACTAAACATCATATCAAGTCTAGAGGTAGTTAAATAAAGTAGACTTCCAATCATACCAAAGATTCTCATCAACTTTCTCACCTTCTTCATCTTTATCAAGTTTGACATTGTTGGACAAGGGGGTGTCCATCGGCTTGGTATTCTCCATCCCAAAGTGCTTAAGTAGCTCTCTTGTGTACTTGCCTTGGTTGATGAGGTTCCCATCTTTAGTTTACTTGATTTGAAAGTCAAGGAGGAATGTAAGATCACCCATCATGCTCATCTTAAAATAACTCTGCATAAATCACTAAACTCCCTACAAAGATCAAGATTAGTTCAACCAAGAATGATATAATCAACATTATATTTGAATGATAAGAAAATTGTTAGAAGTGTGTTTGAGAAACAAGGTATAATCTACTTTGTCCATGATATACCCATGATCTAACAAGAAGTTATTTAATTTCTCATACCAAGATTGAGGTTCTTGTTTGAGTCCATAGAGAGCCTTTTGCAATAAATAAATATGGTTAGGTAAACTATCATGTTCAAAGCTCAGGGTTTGTGCAACATACACTTCCTCCTCAATTGTACCATTCAATAACACACTTTTAACATCCATTTGATAAATAAGAAAGTTATTATAACTAGAAAAAGAAAGAAACATATGAATGTACTCAAGTCTAGCAACATGTGCATATGTTTCATCAAAATATATACCTTCCTACTAATTTTAGCCTTGAGCCACAAACCATACTTTGTTCCTTACCACCTTGCCGCTTTCATCGAGCTTGTTGCGGTAGACCCACTTGGTTACAATGATCTTTCTATCACATGGTCTTTGCACTAGAGTCCAAACTTTGTTCTTCTTGAACTGCTCCAATTCTTCTTGCATGGCTAGGATTATCTAAAGTTTCGATCTTGCCCAAAAGTCAGTTCCACCTACATCCAGTCAGTGCCACCGACTCGTCAACAATCCAGAAAAAGAAGATTGTGCACCGACAATCGTCGATGCACCGAGGGCGTGAATTCAGCCCTAAAAGTCGGTGCCACTGACTCTGTCACAGTAGGTGGGCATTGAGCTTATATAAGGAGTTATGTATTTCATTCTTTCTCACAATTTGATCATGAACGACTCCCCGAGCAAGAGCAAGCAACTCCATGAGCACGAGCGGCTACTCCGAGCATCCAAAAGCTACATTGAGTTCTTTCTCTCTTACTCTTCTTCCCCACTCATCCATCACCATGGCCTGATGAGTAGGAGCCCCTGGCTCTCTTATGCCAAGACCACACCTCAGCCACCCCTTGATAGAGGTGAGGAAGGTCTATGAAGAACTTGTAAAGCGGCTGTTTGCACCCATGCGATACAGCGATTATCAACTGATGGAGGATATGGGCTTCACCGACAATATGGCATATGTCCTCGAGAAACAAGAATGGGATAGAAGATCTGTCAACCCAATATTTGGTGGGTGGTCGGCGTACAAATAAATCATCATCAAGTTCATGGCATCTCTGGAGATATTAGTCACCCCCGATCAAGCACGCCCGTCAAGCGGTGAATGGAGAGAAGGAAAGGTGGATTTTTGCCTTTACAACACCAACTATTCCCTCACTCTTCGGGCCTTCAATGACATCTATGAGTGGCCACACGTGCCATGCCATCAGCCAGAGAATGTCGATCTGGATGCCATATGGAAGGACTTTGTGACAGTTTCGGAGGGTAAAAGGCTTAACTTCCACCACAGTTCGTTGGTGGACTTTGAGCATCCCTTTGTTCAGGTGCTCCATCAGATGCTGACAAACACGGTATTTGCAAAGTCAACCCAGGCACAAGCAAAGGTACAAGTATTGAACTTTTACTTTTTATATCAACTCATGGAGGGAAATCCGGTCAATTGGGGAGCGTTCTTTCTCCAGTACATCATGCAAGTGCGGCGTAATGTCAAGCGGGCTATGCTCATTCTGTTTGGGGGACTTATCACCCCCATTGATATTCATTTGGGCCTTGACCTGTCTACTCTGGAGCCGCTGAACTCCAGGTTGCGCATCGACTGCCTCCACTTCAAGCAAACTGGCCTCATCACTGTGGAAGTCGATGTCATCTACGCCACATGCTCAGTTGATGATACCTTCTACCAACATCGACTCCCTGATCATGTATTCAACATTAGGGGAGTTGGAAACTATAGATGGCCGACTATGGATGATGATGACAATGAAGGCCAACAACATGATGAGGAGGACGATGAGGAAAGTGATGATGTGGAGGAAGTGGAGGCCACCATTCCTGTGGGACATAGAGTGGCTCTGAGGAAGCGTCCTCGCCATTATGCTGCCTCATCATCTTCTGCCCCGCCACCCTCTCAAGAAGGAGAGGATGCCTATTCTATGGTTGGTATGTATAACATGATGCAGGACATCTAGACACATCAGTAGCAGCAAAACCAATCTCTGGTTGGCATTCAGGACGTGCAAGTTAGGCTGTATACAAACTAGCAGGCGATCTATGAAAATGAACGCCTTCTCTTGGCCAACCAAGAGAATCTACATCAGCGTCTACAGCGGATGGAAGCTGATCAACAACCTTTCTTTGATAACTATTGGAGCCAGGGGTATTTTGGAAGTTACCTTATGTCATCGGACATGCTACCATCTGATCCGACCTTTCAGGGGATGTTTCCTCCCCAGGATCCCACACAACCACCGTCACCACCATTTTGAATCGGGTATCACTGTTCCACTCCTTATGTTGGGATATTGACTATGTGGACATAGTCATATTCAAGCTTAGGGGGGTGCCGGAACAATTTCTATCTTCATTTTTATTTTCTTTTTTTTTAGTTTTTTGTTTGTTTTATTTTGAGTAGTTTTTCTTGTTAGTTTTTCTGCTATGTAGGATCCACAATCTATCTAGTGTAATATGTAGAGAATTAAATGCATTGTTTCAGTTGAGAATATCAATCTCTAGGTTGGGTGCTTGATAAAAAAATTAATAATAAATTTTATGTATGAGCTTATCTTGCAAGTAATCGAGTCACATAACTGAGGAAGTGCTTGAGTAAGTCATCTTTAGGAAAATAGAGCATAAATTACCATCTAATTTGTCTAAGAAAGTGATGGACAAGGATTGTTGAGCCTAAACTGATCAAACACTAATGTGACCTTAAATTAAAATTCAAGAAAGAAACCCCTCCATTACCCTGTACACAGGTCATTAGAGAGGGACATATGAGTTTTTCTGTAGGTTATGTCTCTTAGTCGTGTGATCTCACCCACCGCATACCTTTGTCTTACACTCCATCATAAGAGGATTGAGCACATGTTGTCATTTTCTCTCTTGATTGCATACACACTGCATAATAGACTTTGCATTGTAGTTGTTTATTTTTGCTTGCATTAGCACATCTATAAAAAAAATAGAAAAATCATACATGTACAACAAAATCATGGTGCATGTCATATAGTTGCATAAGCATTACATTTCTTCTTGCATGAAAAATCTTGTCTAACTTCTTCTATCTTAATAAAAAGGCAGTGATTGTGGCCATTCTTTGAAAAAAAAAGAGAAAGCACTTTAAAAAAATTAAAGGTGTAGTGCAATTAGAAGCCCAAAGCAAGTTCATCATGAAAGAGGGGGCTTAAATGAAAAAAAGTACTTATATATTTTTGAAAGTTCAAGGGCACAATTCTACTCAATTATAAAGAAAATTTAGCACATGATTTAGTTTTGTAGATATTTTGTCTTATCTCGAGATGAAATAATAGTTGCATGCATCATTCCACCACAATGATTAGGCATGAGGAGCATTCTAAAAATTGCATAATCATAGGTTCATCATGATTTTTGATTGCATGAATGATTTTATGTACTCATGAGTCTTCCGCAGCCACCTATTTCAACCACATGTTGCTCTTATTGGTAGGCCACTCAAATGATTGTCTCCTTATTCATTATTCTATCAGGAGAACTGCTTCCCTGTAGATGGTAGGTAGAGAAAGAGCAACGTAGATAGAAGATCACACGATGCATCAAGTATGAACAAAATGATTGTATCATATTAACTGCTCTAACTACTAGTGTCTCATTGATTGGGGGGGGGACAAACATCTTGGATATAGATTTTTGGTCTCCTATAGGGAAGTTAGTGTTCAGTGGTCAGTGAAGGCCGGAATGAGGACCGGAAGGTGGAGATTTTTAGATGTACCTTATGCATGATGTCATTTAGCTGACTTATCGCAATCAGATCCGAAGGTATTGTTTCTCGAGGATGAGCAAGATTCATCTTAGGGGAGTTTGATGTATGGGTTTTGAGTCACTTTTACAGGATGATTTTATACGTATTTTGTGTATTTGTTTGTCACTTTCTTGATTATATTGACATAAATCACTATTGTTGTCCTGTAAACCCTGTTTGCATCAAATTAAACTTATTTTATCATATTTATATGATTTTATATATTCCTTAGACTTATATATGTTTTTCTACATTTTTCAGGTATTTTATATACAAAGCAGAGTCAGTGCCACAGACCCTTGAAGTTGGTGCCATCGAGATAAGATCAGCGAGAAGGCTGCAATCGACCAAAAGAGTTGATGGCACCGACCCCTAAAGTCGGTGCCACCGAGTTACCGACAGTGACGGATGTGGTCAAATAGACGAGTCGATTGCATCGACCGCACAGGTCGGTGCCACTGAGATAGCATCAGAGAGGGAGGGAAAAATCTCACATCAGCTCGGTGTCACTGACATTCTAGTCGATGGTACCAACTCAGCCAGAGACCGACTAGACCCTGATACCGTCGGTGCCACCGACTCTGTCAGAATTCAGCAATCTAAACTAGCCGCCCAGATCCAACGGTCCACGCTATGTGGTACCTTAAGTGACCTAGCACATAAAGGGAGGATGGCCAGACCTAAAGGGGATTAGTTTTTGCACTGCACAACATCCCGAGAAGAAGAGGAGAGAAGCACGGAGCCGAAGGACAACAACCGGATGATTCAAGTACCTCCGACAGATGTTTCTATTGCTGGAAGACTTCAAAATGCATGTTTCTTGAGAAGGATCGTATGAAGCACCATCTTTCCAGGGGTTACACGAATCTCTTTCATGTTTCCCACGTTTTTCTTCTCTCCTTCCATGTATTTTCAACTGAAAACCATGTGGGGCTAAACCCCTTAATTCCTTAGGACCTGGGAGTAACTCGGTGAACCATTATATCGACTTTTGCATGATTTAGTGTAATTTTCCTCATAATATTGGATATCTATGCGTGTGAATGCTTGCTCTTGTGTTGATTGATCACCTTCATTAGAAATCATAGGCGAATAATTAATCTGAAAGGAGAATTAAACACTTGAAACCCACGCATCAACACCATCCTATGCATCCTTTGGTAAAGGTGACATACAGTTAGTGGGAAGAAACCTAGAGATTGATTGTAAAGCACCTAACTTAAGATTTAAACTACTACAGAGGTGGAGTTGTCTTAGATTTAGGTAGTGAATTGTATCGTGGGAGCGGGAAATTCTCGCTACAGGCTTCCTATCCAAGATAGAGTTAATTTATACTAAAATCGGTAAAAATAAAATACAATGGGGATCTGTGGTGAAACTATTGTTTCTAAGGAATTCCATCATCATTCGATTTAATCAAAGCATTTTCAGTTTAATTTTCTTTTGTTTTCTTTTAAAAAAACAACTCTCTCAAAATTAATCGGTCTAGCTGATTGCCAATAGTTAGTAGTAGTCTCTTAATGAAAGTCTCCCTGAGTTCGACTCGGGCCTCATTTGGCCTATATTACGTGACACGTACACTTGCATTTAGACACACAAGAAAAAGCGTGTCATTGGTCATGGGAGAGAGATTGTTGAGAAATTCTGAATGAAGCGCCAACAATATCCCACCAACCCTAGGAAACTTCATATCTCTGAAGGATTGTGATGTGCCATCAGTTTTTCACGACCTCCACTTTTGTAGGGTCAACAACTATATGACCCCCAGAGATGACATGCCCTGGAAATATTACCTTAGAGAGCCAAAACTCACACTTGGAGAATTCGGCATATAGTTGATTCTCCCTAAGAGTGTTCCACAAAATCCTTAGATGGTCTCAATGTTACTCTACTATCTCAAAATAGATGAGCATATCATTGATATAGACTACAACAAAATAATCTAAGTGAAGTTGAAAACCCTATTCATAAGGTCCATGAAAAAAGTATGGACATTCGTTATCCCGAAAGGCATAACAAGATATTCATAGTGCTTATAGTGAGTTTGAAATTTGTCTTTGGAATGTCATCTTCCGTGATCTTCATTTTATGGCAACAATGACAGAGTTCAATCTTGGAGAAGATCGTAATCGACTTTAATTGATCAAAGAGGTCGCCAATCCCTAGGCAACTATTTATGTATTAGAATTAAACTCATGTATATCTTATTGTTAAGTATACTTATAGTTGTTTTCATGGGGGCATTTTCATGTAGGTCATCCTAGATAGTACATAATTTTTAAAGGTTATGTTGGGCCACATGGTATACCATCAGGATACATGTTACTCATAAATAAGTCATGTTGATAATCATGAAAAACTATAGTTGTATGTTACATTTATCTTAATTTCATATTAAAATAGGCCTAACCATTTCATGTGTATGCCAACTCCTACATCTGATGATAGACTGAATGATAATGATATTGATTTCCAACAACCCAGTCAGGTAACACACTTTTTATTCATAAGTCATTTTAGTGATTGAATCAGTTAATTTATACTATATGTATTATCAATCAATTTATTCCTATAAGTAACATGGACTCCATAAGGACAACATATATTATACATTTTATATCAACAATTTATCATAAAGGTCAACAATTTTAGCTAGAACGAGTTCCAATTATATGCAAAAATTTATATGAGTGACATGCATCCCATAGGGTGGTTCGCTAATTTGGACTTCAAGGACAAACACAAATTGAACCATCTCTAGATTATGTTATAGCTGATGGGAGAGCATAACCCACAACATATTGGTTGAGATTTTCTCAAGAAAAAGTGACACATTGAAATAATGGACATGAAAATTTAGTATAATTGTCCAACGCAACAAGTATACTACAATAAAATTCTTAGTATATGTTTATGTATGTCTATATTTGTCATATAATACCTCCGTCACAGTGTTACCATAAAGTTTATGCAAAGTGAGAAAATATACATTGACTAATATTTCATCATAATTTTTATATTTAGATGTTATGTTTAACTTTGTGGCTGTGAGACTATAAAGTTTTTATAGATCCAAAACCTGATGAGTATTAGAGAGGTGTAGAAAAAACAAAATAAATATAGAGGTTGGGTAGATGCACACAATAAAATCATGGACAAATAAAAATGTTTAATTTAAGTAGCTCCCTCCTCATAAAAACCCATATTTTTATAGAAAACTCAAATCCACTTGTTGACACCGCAACTAGGGTGACCTCAGATTGACATGTGACTACAAAGGATGAGACTAAGCTAACATCCCATGCACCTTCATCTGAGCATTGGACTGCATGGACTAATAAATAAGGTCATATGCCTCACACTTTTTGTCTTCTTTGACAAACACCAGACTAGCCTCTACAAAAAAAATCATGATCCTTCATGCCTAAGTAATCATCTTGTACTTATCCTATTAAAGATTAGTTATCATGTTACCATGCCTATTGTATAACTTATCAAATATGCATTTTCCCAATTGAGAATAAAACAATGTACGCTCTTGACAATTCTATCATTAAGCTCATGCGGAGCACCATATACACTCTCTTAGTATCAAACATTTTTGAACCAACAATGGATCATCTGAGCCAGTATTCAGTGAATAAAGGACTAGTGAGTATATGTTTATCTCTGTGTGAAATTATTCAGGAAGAATTCCCATTAGGGATTTTACCAACCATGATTCACTAGGTAATGATTTAGTCATTAAAGGTCGATCATCAGTGGTTCATCCAACCCTACTATATTCAATAGTATCTCAAATTATTCACTAATTCAAATTTGAGTGGCTATTTTATTGAAGATCTATTTTTCCATTCCCCATCAACCTCTCAAAGAGAGCAATAATATAATTGTTTGTTAATGCATTTTTATATAATCAATGTACTTTTCCATGTATTATTACTATTATATAATTAGTCATCAGTCTATTATTGCAATTATAATTAATGTCTCCTACTATTGGAGGGTAGAATGGACAAACTGACCTCTAAGTTTTCTTAAAGTAAATGTATGCACAATTTGTTCAAATGTATATTTAAATTTGTTTGTGTAGGTGAGAAAGGTGATTCAAAAATAAAAAGTGGAATATGATACAATTTTCCAATGGATCAGTCAGACTGAAGGGGAGGAGAAAGATGGAAAACATTCAAATAGGGGAGTGGAGGTGTGACATGGAAGTTCCAAAATGAAAACAAAAGTTCCATAGCATCTCCTCTAGAAGTGTTGTAATACTACTCCCTAAAACTCTTCTATATTGAAATCTATTTTTTAATGTTATCTAATTTGAATATTGTTTACAACATTCCTTTTTGCTATTCTGGATCGCTTTGGCCCTGAACGGTCCTGGTTGAGAGAATTGGTCCTAAGAAGGCCCTTGTTTTCTTTGCTTCAATGGGGGAAGTAAATATTATGGCTCTTGTAGCACCTTACAAGATGAATGACAATCCTCTCAATGTGATCTCACCCCTCGATGTAGACATAGGCAAATGTGAATCCTTGTTCTAGATTTGAGTGGAATACATTCTATTCACCTATAGAGAGATATGTATCTTCCATGGTGGAAACCATAGAATCCTTTGGTACTTTTATTGGCATCTATGAACTGTGAAAAGATCCCCAAATAAATCAATTGGAATGCTCTTGAAAGTTAAATATTTCCCAATGGACATACCTAATCAGATTATGATCTCTTTAAAATAGTGTAGAATTTTGGTGAAGGTGAGGAAAGTTATAGATGTGATTAGAGATCCTTATAGTCTAGTGTGCACTAGATAAAGTAGGGATCTACAAATCCCCCTATAGGCCCTCTCCCTATACCATGCTACATGCACGCCTCTAGAGGAACCAGTGTACAATCCCTCTACTTTGCATGTACAAACACAACTGGATTCATAGCCTCCAAATTCCACCAGTAATCTCCAATGCTAGAATTTACAAAGATAATAGGAAAATATCTAAAAGAATGAATGATATAAGGTTTACCATTCACCTTTAAGGCAATAGAACAAGCCTACACCAATAAAGACTAAATGACTTGCTTATGGATAACACATATCGAGATAACCAACCCTCACAATGATAGTCGAGTAGAGCCTCAAGATGGAATTATACAAGTGAAGGCTACAATAGGAGAAGACCGACACACATATATGAAAAATATAGGTAGCTTCATTTTAAATATAGGGCCAACAATGATTGAGAATATAGATACAACTTGCCATATAGGGAGGAGGATAAAGTGATTTTGAGATATTCATGAGGCACAAAGACAAGAGGTAGGAATCATAGAGTATGTTCTTACTAATTATACAAAGCTAGTATGAGGTTTATGTTCTAGTTTCCTTTAATGCATACAATAATTTTTTGGAATATTCATGAAGTAGTGTGTGACACCTCATCACACTAAATGAGATTACTCAAAACACAACATAATCAACTACTAATTAATCACACAGTCAAAATTGTGGAATATTTAAAACCAATTTCAACATCACAAACATGATCAAAATCATTTACATAAAGGTCAATCTTTTATACTCTCATATATTATAACATGTAATTACATCTGTGTCCAATGGCCTCAGCCACATCATGTATACAAAAGATGTTTCACATGTACATGGCATATTTTATAAACACTGGAATACTGCCAAAATCTCATTTCGATACAAGTATATCATCTAGAAAACACATCCCATACCCATACATGAGAGTACAAGGATGACACAAGGACTCTACTAATATCTACAACTATCCAACCTTCTAAATATATTCATCACCAGGATGATCCTCTTCAACAACACCATCTCGAGCACGCTGCCTGTGACCACCTAAAAAGATGTTGTAATGACCCCGCCTCCCGGTAACCCCCAATTAAAGGAGACCAGAAGGTCAGACCCATTATCTAAATTAACAGGATCAAAGGTTCAACAAATAATCAATAAAAATTGTCAAATTCTACCAACTATACTAAAATCAGGTCTAAATTAAAACTTTTTGCATACCTTAGAAAAACTTGGATTACTAAACGTCTATCCATATAAGAGATTATTCTAATTAATCCTCCTTGCTCATTACTCTTCATTTAATTCCACATATGCCTCTTTACTGTTTGTTCTTTTCACTTGTACCTAAAATGCTGACAAACAAAATGTCGGTCAACCTAAAGCTGGTATGTGGGGGAAACAAATAAGGTGCAACTATGTTAACAACGTAATCATTCAATTAATCAGATAACAACCAAGATTACATTTTAAGCCATACTACTCAATCCTTACCTATCCTCCCAACTCTGTGTTGTCCCTGCAATGGACTTGTATGCTACCTCTCTTTTAGGTAGATTCTTACCCCCATGGTCCTACCTTACAGGTAGCCAATACATAGGGTAATAGAGTCGCATGACACTACCCAAAGGTAGCCCAATACCTAACTCAACATGACTTGATGGACCTACCCCATTGGTAGCCATGTACTAAGTCACCCAATGACCTGATGGACCTACCCCATAGGTAGCCATGTACTAGGTCAACTATTAAGCCACAGAGGGGACCATGATCTGAGCTAGTAGGCACATATCTTATGTGATAGTCATATCCACATTATAGTTTGCATGAATTAAATTCATCCAACAGTTAATTCATGTCATTGATGAAAACTTCGGAAAACCTCGGAAAACTAACTCAAGATATTCATAAGTGTAACCACATACCTGTCAAGCAGACTTAGATGCAGGAATAATCCAAACAGGCAAGTAATCCAGAATCAAGCAAGTACACAGTTCAATCCTAAAATATACATCCAATTCCTTTTTATCAAAAATTATTCAAACCATCTTGCTACTTATGGTTTCTATTCCTTTTTAGGGTTTCTTCCTCTTTTTAGGGTTTACTTTGCAATTAGGGTTTTACTTCCCTTTACTCTTTTTAAACCCTAATTTTCTCATCTATCCTTCATGAGAGTTATTAAGGTTACCTTTTACAAACACATAACCTTAATCCCAAACTAATGCACAAATAACCATCAGTTAAGTCCATTAAGCTTCTTTTACATTAAAGCTAACATTTTTATCCTTTTAATCCATGGCAAGATCATTATGCGTATTTATCATCAATTCACAATTCATTATGGTCTAATTCACATATAAACTCTACTTGTCATTAATTCTACCTTTATCCATTAGAAAACCCTAATTATTACATTAAGGGTATTTATCCACAATTAGGAAACTTTATTCTCAAAATAACTTAGAAACATCATATCTCAGCTTTATTCACAGTTTTGAATAATTAAAGCCATTTAAGAATCACATTTACCAATATTAGGGTTTCAAGGTCCATTAAAGAACATTTTTGCACATGAAACTCTAAATTAAACTAATCACATGGAATGATCATCCTTTTTTATCTTAACATTCCTTTTTATCATTAACAGGTTAATACCAACTTTAATTATCCATTAAACTCTACTAATTACATTAATCATCACAAAAATAGAGTTTCTTAATCTTTAATTCATTAAAGTTGATAAGTTACACTACTTTTTGAATATCAAGAGGAATTGTCTTCTAACTCTATTTTTATTAGATTCCTCTCATTTTTCTAAGCAATTTTCATATTTTATGTGTATCCATCTGAGCTATTGATTAGGGGTTATGATTTTTGCATTAATTCACTTACTTGAGCAATTAGAAGTAGCCACGTCGCCTTGGCCCCATGCACTTGCTCGCTGGTTTGCAAAATATAACGTAAAGATGAAATTTCCCTTGCTTCAGTTGCAACCTCTTCATCCCGCAGAGGGGTAAACTTGTCCAACGATCGAAAGGGTCATCTTCCACCTCTAGGATTTGAGGCCTCAGATAAAAAGATTTTATAAGGGATGATTGGACTACCCATATCACCAAGGTGCACCTCCTTTTCCGGGAGCCAATCACTAAGAACTCCATAGTTAAGCATGCTCAGCTTGGAGTAGTACTGGGATGGGTAACCTGTCGGGAAGTTGATCCTGGCATGCGCGTGATTGAGGATAAAGCTTGCAGTTAAGGCTAGTGGTGGTCTGTGGGGACAATCATCATTCCTGAAACTCTACTAGAGACTTGGGCAGTGGGCCCGGGCGTTACAAATGGTATCAGAGCCATAACCCCTCCAGTAGGTGGGGCCCATATGGACATGGCATATCAGTCATGAGCCGTGCGGTCCAAGCATGTAGGAAAGGGTTGTCCATGGTTGACGTAGCCACCCTTGCGCTGGTATTCCATGATCGGGAGCAGGGTGTCCATGGGCCATTATGGGTTTGTACTAAAATGGGGTCAGATTATGAGGCATATAGTTGAGCCTTGACGAGGACGTCAAGAGTCTAAGTGGGGGAGATTGTAACATCTTAGGATTTGAGGCCTCAGATAAAAAAATCTTATAAGGAATGATTGGACTATCCATATCACCAAGGTGCACCTCCTTTTTCGGGAGCCCATCACTAAGAACTCCATAGTTAAGCGTGCTCAGCCTGGAGAAGTACTAGGATGGGTGACCAGTCGGGAAGTTGATCCTGGCATGAGTGTGAGTGAGGACAAAGCACGCAATTAAGGATAGTGGTGGTCTTTGGGGACAATCGTCATTCTTGAAACTCTACTAGAGACGTGGCCAGTGGGCCCGGGCGTTACAAAAGGTGACCCACGGGTGAGACCCAATCCCCAGCGACAAACATAACCCTCTCCAATAGATATTGATTCCAACAAATTAATTAATAGTAAATAAACTGAGCCTTTTGGAGTATTAAATAGACAATTGAGCATAGAGAACAGTTTATGCATACTAAGCAAGTTATATGGATAAGTTTAGCAACAATTATAATGACTCAATTTTTATAAGATATCATCTTGTAAATAGGGCTTTCAATGGGGAGGGTAAGGTCTTACCCTTACACTTACCCTTACCCACCAAGTGTGGCGGGTAAGGGTATGGGTAATTCCCCATTCCACCAATATCCTTACCCTCCCCTTACCCTTACCCTCTTACCCACAGGGTAAATGGGGAGGGTAAGGGTGAAATGGGGAATTTATATGTCTTCTTTAAATTTTTACTGATATTAACAATAATGACATGGATAACACATTTAATATTTGAGTGAAATGACCAGATGCTCCAAAATAGATTTTAATATCCAAAATGATTCTAACTAATCTTCTACAACATTATATAATGATTTGTGTCTTATTGAATGTATATATAAATGGTAATACCCTAACATTGGTGTGTGAACAAATAAGTCATTCCCAAAAGATAAATATGGTACATTAAAATGATATTAAATGACAATATGTCACAAAGAGTTATTTTTGCAAACATACATGTCTTATACCCTCTAATATATCATTTCATCCAAAAAATAAAGCACAAATAAAGTAGATAACACCACCTCACATATGTATCAGATGGTACACTAAAGATTCAATCTTGTTATTACATACATGTTTGTCTTACACCACAGGAGTATTTAATAGAACATAGACTATTTTTATACGTGTGTATTGCACCTCCAACATGGTGTTGCATACACAACCAAGTTAACAACATAAGAAGTAGATAAGAATAAAATGTATTGTCTAAAATGATGAACATACAATATGAAATATTCCATATATTCAAATAACATAATGACTTACATTTAATTATATATAAATATTTGCGGGTAGCAGGTTAGAGGGTATGGGTATTGGCTTACCCTTACACTTACCCACTAAGGTAGCGGGTTAAAGGGTAATGGGTAGATGGGTAAAGGGTAAGAAAATAATTTACCCTTTCCCTTCCCCTATAGGGTATGATAAAGGGTAAATGGGTTTATCCTTACCCATCGACAACCCTATGTGTAAGCAATGTTTAGTATAAAGATAAGGTAAGGGCTAAGAAACCAATGTGAAACATATTTAAACCTAGAAAATATACTACACAACTTGTATTTACATCTTTTATTATATTGCCTTGAGGGATTTGAGGGATATTGCTCAAGTCCCAACTAACCACTACTAAGTCAAAATTAGTATCATACAAGATCTAGGAGAACCAGATTCCAAAGATCTTCTCCACCCTCAGTTAGTATGAGTCTTCCATAATGAAGCATTAGGTCAAACTTCTAACAGCCTAGTCCATCCTTGGTACATCTCATGACACTAGTGCTAGGAGGTGGGTATGCAAACCCTACCATCCTAGGTACAACCACAACAGTTCTCAATTTCATCTCATAGGTAAACATTGAGACATGACTGTATCCATTATCAAACTGAAGGCTAGGTATGACTGCAGTCATCCTCCCTATACACTTGGGATCAAGATATCAAGTACCCTGCATACTCAACAAGATCCACTATGAGTTTCCCTTAGAAATACTCATTTCACCATCTAATAAGTTCTAACACTGAAGATGGTTCTATGTCATAGGGCACTACATGATTAGGGTTACACTTGATTAGTTACTTCCAATTGGGTAAATTAAGGCTTCATCATACAAATGGACATACAAACCCTAATTTATCTCTAACAAAAGTATAAGTGTTTAAACTTCAGAAGATATAAAATGTTTAAGATATAAATCCTAATCACATTACCACATGATATCATTTATTTTGAATTAATGGACCACATTTGTCATCATACCATTACAATGTACCCATTCCTTATCACAAGTTCCAAGATGTCAAACCTTATTAGAACATTAAGAGGGTTTCTCCTCAATCAGGGATCAAACATGCCCAAAGGCCGCTAAGAACATCACATCAATTCCTATAAAATCATCATTACCATTCCATGCAGTAAACAATTCTCAAAAGATCATCATCACATGAGTGTTCCATAGATTTTTACATGGAAAGGCACTATGATATTCAATTAGTACTAAATTGAGGCTTCAACACAAGAATATTGTAATACATTGTCACATTAATCATTCAAGAGGGCTGGTTATAACCAATCACCATCATTTAGTTGCATAAGGGTTAAATGTAACATGTTAAATCACATTAGAGTTACACATCCACTTATTATGGTGATTTATCAAGCATAACCATACGAGGGAAAAGGTATGACTACAAGTTCAAGGGTGTTGTACCAGAAAATTCTCATTACTAGAAGAAACTTTTAATATTATGGGATTCATTGTAATCCATTAGATGTTAAAGCATCCAATCTAATCTATTAAATTGGGTTAATTATTCAAAATCATCAATTTGAGTATAGGTCTAACCATTGAATTAATTGAACCAAGAAATCACCATCGGTTTTGGTGACCTGGTCCACCATCTTGTGACATATTGGGTCACCATCGATTGATAGGATCAACATTACTATCATTTTTCACCATCAGGTGTTGAACTAATGTCACGATTGATTGATAGCATCATTAGGGCATTAAACCATTGCTAATTAAGCTTCCAACATAGCCAAAACCTGACCTAAGGTGTGACCATTGGTTAACACCATCGGTTGTCGCCCTTGGTCACCACCATCAGTTGTCATGAAGACAACACCACCAACTATTGCAATGACAACACTATAGGTTTATGTGTTAGAGAATAAATCAGCCTAGAAACCTTAATATTGACCATCGTTTGATTGGTGATTAGCACCATAGGTTGTCATACAACCTGACCTAAGTCATCTTCTACCGTAGAAAGAACGTAATCATGGTTTCAGGTTCATCTAGAACTGGAAACAAAATAGGGAACACCATAAAAATCGAAATCCTAATCAAGCACAACTTCTTACTTCTTAGATCATCATTTTTAAGCAAGAACATGGGATAACAAGCTTATAGTAAGAAACAAAACTCGAGCCAGAAGGTAGAAAACCCAAGACGAAGCTTTGAACTTGGCCAAGTATCACCTTTCTCCAAAAAAAGAGGAAACCATAGATAGAAGAAACAAGAAAGGTAGTTCTTATGTTATAGAGCCACTTATACCATGGAACAAAAGAGTTTCGACCTAGAGGAAGATAGGAGGAAATAGAAAAGTAGGGAAAATCAGAAAGGAAAAGGAGAAACTTACTCATTTTGGTCAAGAACACCTTAAGGTAGCTTCGCAAACCCTAGAAATGGGTAGATCTAAGATTTACTTGCTCAAGCAAGAAGGTTAGTCACCTTCTTAAACCTTGCTCAGCTACTCCATGATGAATCCTCCAGATTCACCCTCTCACTCTCCAATTCTAAGGATTTTATGCCGCATATCAACTGATCTACCCTCACTTTGGGTTTAATTTAAGTATCTATTCAGTTTCATGTAAATAATGCTTTACTAGTTCTAATTACTCTAGTTTTCAGTTTATTTGATCTTATCCCCCTTACTCACTTTCCTTTTTCCCTATAGATCACTCTCAACCATCCGATCGAGATCCAACGGTTCCTTTTCATCCAACCACTCGGTCTTGACCACCATTCGGTCTTGACCCCATGCGGTCTTGACCTCCATGCGGTCTCGACCCCATGCGGTATCGACCCCATGCGGTCTTGACCTCATGCGGTCTTGACCTCCATGTGGTCTCGACCTTCATGCGGTCTTGACCTCCATTCTATTTGCTCTCTCGATCTCAAAACCAAGAAGCACCTCCGCCGTTCGAATTCATCATCAGTCCTAGGTCACACCACCGTCGACATCCACGCTCTACAGCTCACACAAGTAGTGCCCATGACCTGCTTGCTGACACCACCACTGCCCACGACGACATGCTTGCCACAAGCGCTGACATCGTCTAACTCACCGTCAGCAGCAACGACGCCGCCCGCTCATTTGCCTCTAATCACAAGCTCCGTACCTACGTCGTCGACATCCACACTCTGTATCTCACGCAAGTAGCGCCCATGACCTGCTCGCTGACACCACCGCTACCCATGGCGGCCTACTTGCCACAAGCACCAGCGTCGTCTACCTCACCGTCGTCTCCACCATTGCAGCAGCAACTAGCACCTCCACCGATGCTACAAGCTACTCCAGCAGCCACCTTCGTCTCCGCCATCGCACATGCATGAAGTAGCGCTGCCACCATCCTCTTTCACCACTAGCACCACCTACGAACTACTCATTGACACCACCGTTGTCCACGACAGCCAGCCCACCACGAGCACCGACACCATCCCCTTCACCAACAGCAACAACGATCCAACAGTAGCGCCGCTGTTATCCTCTTCTTCTCACGACTTGCATGCACACCCTACAACCAGCAACTGCGGCGCCTCCCGCACTATCCAGCAGCAACGACGACACCCGTTCACCTCCGAACGAGCTACCAAGCAGCACCCGCAACAACAGCTACACCGCCACACTGCCACGACCCTACACCAGCAACTGCGGCGCCTCCCGCACTGTCCAGTAGCAATGACGGTGCCCGCTCATCAGCCTCCAATCGTAGAGCTCGACACCTACTCCACCGTCAAGCACTCCACCGCGGCAGACCATTAGGAGAGAAAGCATGCAAGATCATTTGAGTGGAAGTGCAGCAAGACCGCATGAACCAACGAAACCGCATGAGCATGTAGCTATGAAACCACATGACGACATGAGTAACCGAGATCATTTTCTCTCTTGAGCCGAAACCACATGAATAGTTGGGGAGTAAAGACCACAAAGAACACATGAGTCCACGTGACTTAGCAAGCTGAATGGAGTGCTGCATTGCACCCACGTGAAGTTGCCAAAACACCAAGATCGGTTGCTGATTTGCCACGCAAACTGCATGGCCAATTGCCATGCGAGACCTCATGGGGTTGTTGCAAAGCAAGACTGCATGCAAGACCGTGCTAGAAACTATTTGAAATAAGTTACTCACATGAAGATCAAATGCAAATCAGCTATTCACGTGAAGAATGAGCAACCAAGCAAACTGCACGGAGCATTCGCATGAGCAAACCGCATGGCCATTGCCATGTGAGACTGCATGGAATTGTATCAAAGAAAGACCGCATGCACACAAAACCGCATGGAAAAAAAGAGCACGCCCAAGGTGTGACTCCTTGGTCCAAGATATTTTGGCAAGCCTATAAATAGAAGGGTAGAGGCATGGTCTTGGACATCCATCTCACTACAGCCCAAGGCTGCCAGATTGAGAGCGGTTCTAGGACGCTGACAGGCTGCCTCTACACAGGCTGGATCCAAAACAAGTCTCATCTATGCCAGTTTCATTCCACTGACTGCCCATGTTGCAATCAAGGAGACCGAGAAGGGAAGGAAGACGAAGCGAGAGAGACTGTCCAGACTATCTTGGCGTCTCCCGTTCTGTGTCCAGATCTGCTCTGACATGACGTAGAAGACCGCATCATCTTCACCGCGCTGCCACTACCTTCTGCACCGAGTTCATGGCGAATTCCTCTCTCTTTCTTGTTCTTCTTGTTTCTCACATGAGGAGCGAGTAGTTCCATCCATTGGGGCGCGGGGACTAGCCCCGCTGCCCATGTTTTGTAATCTATACTAAAAGATGTTATCTTTCCGATTCAATACTAAATCATTTAATACATGCTTGAATGTTGGCCGCGTTCTTGTATGCATCTATTTTCTTTCATTGTGGTTTTTCTATGATCACTTTTGAGACTCAAATACCGATTTAGTGTTGGTTTCTGGTGTGTGTATCCACCGCGCATCCATTTCGGTATCTAGGAACGCTTTCTAAGGAGTGAAGTAAACTCACCTCCATCGTTGTACTTTTGTACTATGAAATGGAATCAGTTGACGTACAAAAGTGCAACCTTGACAGGTCGAGGAACACACTCTGAGGAGAGAGTTGTGCAAAGTACTTGACCATTCGTTCGGGAATGGCTGACATTGCAACACTCCCACATTTCTCATAACTATCTCCTCGAAAGAGGGATAGTCTATAAGGATACTAATCGAATTGGTAATTATCGCTTGCTTGTTAGTTTTCCGATGCACTTTTCACGAGGTTGAGTAAGGTTCTCTTTCCAGAGGTAACATTTCTTCATTGACACATAGATATGTACCAGATGAGGGTTACTCAACTCTTGAAGGATGTGTGCATTACTCTTGTCCTATAAGACATCGGTATTTTACAACATCCATGTATCTTGCTTACAAGTCTTGCTATGTTTGGTACAAATAAAATACATGTGTAGTGGTGGCAAATACCTGCATCACCCCAGTGATCCATCATCATTTGCTAATCTTAGATTTTAATCCTTAAACTAGTTTTTATTCTTGCCTTTATTTTTTCATGTTTTAGGTTAAATAACTCAAACCAAACCTTTGGTTTTAGATGATTGACTTAGATCGGTACAAAATGAGAAAAAGTCACTCAGATTCTTAACGTTGTCCTTTGGGTTCGATCCTAAATCTGTACTATGATAAGGCTTCCACACTCTTGTGGGGTTGGAGCATCTATCTAGCACCAGTTGTAGGTAAACCTAGAGAGAACATCATCTCCCTAGGGTTTTTGGTGCATATTAGGACTTCCATTGGAAGAGTAATCTTTTGGTGTAAGTTCTAGCTCCATCAAAATGGCGCCGTTGCCAGGGATAATGGTATAAGAATCGTCATTTTCAAATTCTGTGTCAGTTTAGGTTTCTCTACGGTTTTCCATTTTCTTTTCAAAAACCTAAAAAGTGAAGGGCTTAATCTCGCATATCTTCTTGGATTTGAAGTGGTTGGTCATGCCTGATAAACTCTTTCCTTGATTTTAGGTAACAACTCTCTTCAAAATGAAGCAGTCAACACCACCAATCGTTAGATGTCAACTATGTGGTGACTAGTCTCATGCAGTGATTTACTGCTTCAATGTCCCTCCTCTGTACGTAATGGCTCTACGTCAAGTAATCATGAATCGGATAGCTGGGAAACTCAAAGAAGTCTCTTCATACAACTATGGATATAACGCAAGTTATAATTCGTATCACCCTGGAGGCTACTATGAAAAACCTAACTATGGTGGATTTCAAGGTGTAGACTGCAATGAAGGAGGAAACCTGGAAAACAATGCAAATCAATACTATGATGAGGAGAGCTATTATCAATATCAATCCAACAGGTGCAGTGAAGAGACTTTTTATGAAGATCGACACACATTGATGGAGGAGCTATGAGCTTTACAGACATCAGTGGCTCAACAACTAGCTGATCAGACAACCACAATAAAGAAGTTGATAGCTGATCTTGATCAGATTTTGCAACTTGTCAACACACATGAGCAACATGTAGAACAACCACCAATTTCAACTAAGCATAACCCTAGTCCATATGTCGCAATCGATTACGATGATGATTATAAAATCATGTGGGATATGCCTTCCAATGATCTTCAAGCATCAGTGCAAGGTGAGGAACCGTCCTCAGAGATAACAACTGAACTCAAAGATGATTTACTCACAACATCACGAGGGGAGGAATTACTATCCAAGCTAAGGTCTGACTCGGATAATGATTCATGCACTATGCTCTCAGAGGGAAGGATGAGTAGCCAATATGGGGATTCTCTACCGTCAGGAGATCAACCGGAGATAAATTTCAACACTTACCCACCTTCTAACTTCATAGAATCAAATTCAACCATTGAAGAGCAATTGGCAATAATTGACTCCCTCAATGACAAAACCTCTTCAACTTCATCTATCCCATCCATGAAATCCATAGAAGAAGGGTTTATGTTGCAAGGACTCTACACTCCTTCACAATCAGACTCAGATGGGTATGTGATCGATTCAGATAAAGATATGTCTTTTATGCAAGGGAATCAAATTCCTTCACTTACAGAACAAAATATGAATTGCCCTTATGAAGAAATTTCTGATCATTCGGCTAATTCAGGGACAAATTTCGAGGATAGGACCGATCAAGATCTTGATTCAGAAATGGACCATACCACTCTCACTGATTTAACAGAATCAAGGGAGGATGACGGGTCTCAAGATGACAATCCTATGACCAGTCCTTTTCATGAGATGATATTACCTGAGTTACCACCACCACAAGAAGTCCAGATGGAGCCAGTCCTCGAAAAAGAGCATGATCTTTCTATTGAATCTCCTTCTAGTCGCTTGAACGAGTTGATAGTGCACTATGAAGAGAAACATAAACTACCTCTCGATTTTGGAATGGATCATGATATCTCTGTAGACTCTTATAATGATAAAAAGGGCCCGTGGGAGGGCATCGAGTCACAAACCCATCCACTTAGAGAAATTCAACCCTATGAAGAAGACCTTCCTAACATTCAAGAAACTGAGATATGTCTTTTACCTGAGCCAGGTTTCAATCTTCCCATAGCAACTCCTCCTGGGCACTCAATAGAACTAGAGGAGTACTATGAAGAAGTACTCAAACAACAATCTGACTCAGAAATGGAGTACTTCAGTCCCAACATCGAAGAAACGGAGTCACCGGGAGATTCTAGCCTTCAAAACATTATGTCATGGACTAATCCCCCCATGAAGAAGCATCATTGGAACCTCTACCCTAGCATCCCATTATTCCTTTACCCGAGTAAGAGTTTGTTCTACCAGTCGAATCCTCTTCTAGTTACTTGGACGAATTAAGGATGTTCTACGAGGAAAATTCTAAACAAAATTTTGAAAAGAAGAACGACACTCTCATCAATTCCAACATTAATAAAGATGATGATACTTCTCAAAACAACTCCTCTGATGAAGAAATGTCATCCTGGATACCATATCCTACGTAAGAAAAACCAGGTGACAAAATGAAGCTTGAACCAGATCCGCCATCGGATCCAGGACAGGAGGAAGTCCAAGTGGCTGACCCTTAATCGACTGCTCTACATTTTGGAGAAAGCAGTTCTACTTTAAATTTCGAGGGCGAGCCACAACTGGAGGACACAAATAAGCAATGTTTCAATTACTCACCTAACCCTCCAGTCTCAATTTCTTATATTTTACCTCCCCCACTGATGAGGGAAGGACTCTGGATTCTTCTGGACGGATAAAGAGGCAAAGGAAATATGCATCCAAATCATCTAGAAAACCTATTCGAGTTGCCACGACCACCCAGTCAATAGGCTGTTCAGGCCACTCCCTCGCTCTCGGCGTCGGCTATTGTGCGACATCTTTTTTGGACTTTCTTTCAACTACGAGGACCGCCTAGTTAACACTGCGCAACCCTTCCCCTCCATCTCGAACCTAGTATTTGTTCAGAAATGAGAAAACTCATAAGTTTGAGGTGGAGGGAGGGTGGTATGACTTCCATTCCACCCTCTACCTTTACTGCTTTCTATTTCACAATTTTTTTATGCTTTATCATTTTTCTTCTTAAATAAAGCCTTTACCTAGTCAGCTTTTGCTTTTCGAATCTTTTGCATCACCTCTTTTCAATGGAAATCCATGAGAAACAAATGCTTAAAACTAATTGATAAATGATTTCATCTCATATAAGTCCATGAACCCTAATGTCATATCTTCCATAAAGTTGATACACTTCAATAAGACTGAGATAGATCAAGTACATCACACCTCTAACTGATTATTGGATCTGTTGTATGGATTTCTCATTTGATGTTTTATCATGTCACTTTTTTAGTAGAGTGTGATGGAGAAAAGAGAACTGTGACATGGAATCGCTAAGCAAACTGCATCATGATCTGAACTCTCTTCTACACTTTTTCCTTCATGTCTCATATTCCTCCACTCACCAATCATGCCAAAGCTTTAAGTTCGGTGTGGTAAACCACACCTCTGCCGAACTCTAAGTTCGGTGTGGTAAACCACACCTTTTTCTAGTGTAAACTAGAACTTTTCCGAAGTCTAAGTTCGGTGTGGTACACCACACCCCTCTTTCCACTACCGCTTCTTCCATACCCCTAAATACATAATAGGGGTGTATCACCTTCTTTTCTTGATTCAAAGAGTATACAATGATGATTGTGCACATACCGAGGTTGGTGAAAAATCTACCCCGATTCCAAAAAGAGGCTTGGCAGCCCAAATATACAAAAATCCAAAAATACCCTTTCTCCCAAGCCAAGTGAGAATGAATAAAAGCTAGAGTGTGAATAAAAACATGAGAGTTGTGCCCTGAATAAGGATAACTGATAAAGGTCTTACCCGACCGGTACCTTAGCTGCCCTCATAAAGGAAGATGTGTCGCGACCGGTAGTGAGACCCTAAGGATCCAAAAATGACCCCTTACCTCCTCCCGAAGAGGTAAAATAGCCAAAAGCCTTAAGCCAACCTATACACACTTCTGAGTTACCTTTATAAAAAAAATTGGGAGTAAGGCTAAGTCAACCAATATTGTGCACAAATATTCAAAGTGTCTTGATGAATCACCAATAATAGAGTCTTGAGTGAATTAGAGGTGAGACTCTTATCTCTTGACCATACCCCCACACTTTTTTTTTTCAACACCAGTGACAGATCATATGCATTTTGTTGATTCTGTGGGTCTTTTCAAAGTCTCATAAAACTTTTAAACATGACTGATACAACAGAGAGTGAGAAGGAAATACTTTAGTGAAGTGAACATAGAAATGAGGATATCATAAGATGTGTTCTGTGATCTAAGAAAGCTTTGATGTTGTATTGATCTGAGCCATGAAAAAAATATGATATGACAATAGGATGAGGCAATCATGAGATGAACGATTTCATTGGTGACTATTTTAAGTTTTTCATTTCTCGGGACGAGCAACGCTTAAGTTCGGTGTGGTGATGAATCCTCCAGACTCATCCTCAGTCACCAATTCAAAGGATTTCTGACGTTTTTACCCTAATTTTGTTTCGCCTCATTTTCCTTTTCTCTTTTTTGTGAAAATTGTGACACTTACACGAAGGTGAGGTAATTACGAGACCAACATGCATGCGTTTTGGCGACTGTCTTGGGCTTTTTCGTTCCTCAGGACGAGCAATGCTTAAGTTTGATGTGGTGATGAATCCTCCAGGTTCACCCTCTCAATCGCCAATTCTAAGGATTTTATGCCGCATATCAACTGATCTACCCTCGCTTTGGGTTTATTTTAAGTATCTCTTCAGTTTCATGTAAATAATGGTTTACTAGTTCTAATTACTCTAGTTTTCAGTTTATTTGATCTTATCCCCCTTACTCACTTTCCTTTTTCCCTGTAGATCACTCTCAAACATCCGATCGAGATCCAAAGGTTCCTTTTCATCCAACCACTCGGTCTTGACAACCATTCGGTCTTGATCCATTCAGTTTCCCCATGCGGTTTTGACCTCCATGCGGTCTCGACCCCATGCAGTCTTGACCTCCATGCGGTCTCGACCTTCATGCAGTCTTGACCTCCATTCCGTTTTCTCTCTCGATCTCAAAACCAAGCAGCGCCACCGCCGTCAGAAGTTATCATCATTCCCAGGTCACACCACCGTCGACATCCACGCTCTACAGCTCACACAAGTAGCACCCATGACCTGCTCAATGACATTACCACTGCACACGACGGCCTGCTTGACACAAGCGCCGACATCGTCTACCTCACCGTCAACAGCAATGACGTTGCCCGCTCATCTGCCTCCAATCACATGCTTCGTACCTATGCCGTAGACATCCATGCTCTGTAGCTCACGCAAGTAGCACCCATGACCTGCTCGCTGACACTACCGCTGCCCATGATGGCCTGCTTGCCCCAAGCACCGGCGTCATCTACCTCACCGTCGTCTCCACCATCGCAGCAGCAACTAGCACCTCCGTCGGTGCTACGAGCTGCTCCAACAGCCACCTTTGTCTCTGCCATCGCACATGCATGAAGCAGTGCCACCACCATCCTCTTTCACCACTAGCACCACCTGCGATCTACTCGTACACACCACCACTGTCCACAATGGCCAGCCCGCCACGAACATCGGCACCCTCCTCTTCACCAACATCAGCAACGATCCAGCAGTAGTGTCACCGTTATCCTCTTCTTCTCACGAATTGCATGCACGCCCTACAACCAGCAACTATGGCGCCTCCCACACTGTCCAGCAGCAACGACGACACCCATTCACCTTCGAACAAGCTGCCAAGCAACACCCGCAACATCAGCTACACCGCCATGCCGCCATGGCCCTACACCAGCAACTGTGGTGCCTCCCACGGTGTCCAACAGCAATGACGGCGCCTGCTCGTCGGCCTCCAATCGCAGAGCTCAGCACCTACTCCGCCGTCATCCACTCCACCACGGCAGATCGTTAGGAGAGAAAGCATGCAAGATCATTTGAGTGGAAGTGCAGCAAGACCGCATGAACCAGCGAAACCGCATGAGCATGTAGCTACGAAACCGCATGACTGCATGAGTAACCAAGATCGTTTGCTCGCTTTAGCCGAAACTGCATCAATAGTTGGGAAGTAAAGACCACGAAGAACGCATGAGTCCAGGTGACTTAGCAAGCTAAATGGAGCGCTGCATTGCGCCCACGTGAAGTTGCCAAAACACCAAGACCGGTTGTTGATTTGCCACGCAAACCACATGGCCAATTTCCATGCGAGACCGCATGGGGTTGTTGCAAAGAAAGACCGCATGCAAGACCGTGCTGGAAACCGTTTGAAATAAGTTACTCACATGAAGATCAAATGCAAATCAGTTATTCACGTGAAGCATGAGCAACCAAGCGAACCGCATAGAGCATTCACTTGAGCAAACCGCATGGCCATAGCCATGTGAGACCGCATGGAATTGTTGCAAAGCAAGACCGCATGCACACAAAACCGCATGGAAAAAAAGGGCAAGCACAAGGTGTGACTCCTTGGCCCAAGATATTTTGGCAAGCCTATAAATAGAAGGGTAGAGGCATGGTCTTGGACATCCATCTCACTACAGCCCAAGGCTGCCGGATTGAGAGTAGTTCCAGGATGCCGACAGGCTGCCTGTGCACAAGCTGGATCCAAAACCAATCTCGTCTACGCCAGTTTCATTCCACCGACTGCCCATGTTGCAATCAAGGAGACCGAGAAGGGAAGGAAGACGGAGCGAGAGAGACTGTCCGCACTGTCTTGGCATCTCCCGTTCCGTGTCCAGATCTGCTCCGACACGACGTAGAAGACTGCATCATCTTCACCGCGTTGCGACTACCTTCTGCACCGAGTTCATGGTGGATTCCTCTCTCATTCTTGTTCTTCTTATTTCTCGCATGAGGAGTGAGTAGTTCCATCCACTGGGGCACGGGGACTAGCCCCACTGCCCATGTTTTGTAATCTGTACTAAACGATGTTATCTTTCCGATTCAATACTAAATTGTTTCATACATGCTTGAATGTTGGCCGCGTTCTTGTATGCATCTATTGTCTTTCGTTGTGGTTTGTCTATGACCGCTCTTGAGACTCGAATACCGATTTAGTGTTGGTTTCTGGTGTGTGTATCCACCGCACATCCGTTTCGGTATCTAGGAACGCTTTCTAAGGAGTGGAGTAAACTCACCTCCATCGTTGTACTTTTGTACTATGAAATGGAATCAGTTGACGTATAAAAGTGCAACCTTGACAGGTCAAGGAACACACTCTGAGGAGAGAGTGGTGCAAAGTACTTGACCATTCATTCGAGAATGGCTGATGTTGCAATACTCCCACGTTTCTCATACCTATCTCCTCGAAAGAGGGATAGTCTATAAGGATACTAATTGAATTGGTAATTATCGCTTGTTTGTTGGTATTCCGATGCACTTTTCATGAGGTTGAGTAAGGTTCTCTCTACGGAGGTCACATCTCTTCATTGACACATAGATATGTACCGGATGAGGGTTACTCAACTCATGAAGGATGTGTGCATTACTCTTGTCCTATAAGACATCGGTATTGTACAACATCCATGTATCTTGCTTACAAGTCTTGCTATGTTTGGTACAGATACAATACATGTGTAGTGGTGGCGAATACTCGCATCACCCCAGTGATCCATCATCATTTGCTAATCTTAGATTTCAATCCTTAAACTAGTTTTTATTCTTGCCTTTACTTTTGCATGTTTTAGGTTAAATAACTCAAACCAAACCTTTGGTCTTAGATGATTGACTTAGATCGGTACGAAACAAGAAAAAGACACTAAGATTCTTAACGTTGTCCTTTGGGTTTGATCCTAAATCTGTACTATGATAAGGCTTCCACACTCTTGTGGGGTTGGAGCATCTATCTAGCACCAGTTGTAGGTAAACCTAGAGAGAACATCATCTCCCTAGGGTTTTTGGTGCATATTAGGACTTCCATTGGAAGAGTAATCTTTTGGTGTAAGTTCTAGCTCCATCACTCCACCAGATAATAGAGAAAAGACGAAGCTGTAAGAAGGAGATAAGTTATAGAGACCAAAAGTTTTGTTTGGGAGCTGAAGGATAGATGTATAAAGATTGACGATAAGGAAGAGAAGAAGCAACTCTACCAACTTTTGGATTGTGCTAGACCACCGGATGATAACCTCCCAGGTCCACCACTATCTTTTGGCCTTCCCAAACCATCATTTGTTCATGTCTAGGCCAATAGGTAGTTGAACCATCATTTGAGCTCCCTATAAGTGAACCATCAATTCAAGTGAACCAAACCAACAAAAACCATCAGCCTAGGACTCTTATAGGATGAAAATCTACTTTTCCACTAGTTGGTGACCACCGTTTATTGATCAAAGCAGTGGAACCACTGGGAGTTAGACTTGAAGGTGGCTGATCCATGGGGGGTGTAAACCCTAATTCACCCTTGAAGGGAATCACCATCAAACCAAGGTACAATTTAGCACCCCATGGCTCAAAAAAATCAATAATGATAAGAAAACATCTAAGGAACATAATACATGTGAAAAATTGCAAATAAAACCTCCCATGTGGGCAAATTGTAGAAAAGCCCAAAATATACATAAAATTGCAAATCTTGCACAGACAATGTCCAAATTGGACCAAATTTGAAACTTAAGCTTGTATTATAATTCCAAAGAATACCATAAGCTTAAAATAAGGTTATAATCATTCAAATATGGTAATTAATCTTGTTCAACACTTTAAGCATGTTCAGGGGCCTTAGTGAATTAAAAGACTAGACATATATTGGAGCTATATGCAAAAGATATAAACCAATTATTGTGTAATTGATGGAGCGCTTACTTCATGTAGAGGGAGTTGAAGAACTACTTGACACTGCTTGTTTCTATTGGTGTTGTACTAATGGAGGAGATCATGGAATGATATGGCTCTATGCATATGAATCCATATTCCCCATGGTATTTGATACATAAGGACAACATATGACGATCCAACTTGAAGACATAGATAGAACCTACATTTATGCTACCATTATATGTGCAACATGCTCCTGACAGGATTGAAGAGATCTATGGTCCACTCTACTAAATTTGAGTGACATGATATCTGACAACCAATGGCTTATATCTAGAAACTTTAACAGGAGTCATCTTCTATAGGAAAGAAGGGGTTCAAACATCCTTTGACCCTGTTGTAATCAATGCATTGAATATGTGGATTGATGACATTAATTTGAATGAGGCACCCTTCAATGAAATATCATTCACACAGGTTGATAAACAAAGAGTAAATCCTATCAATTGGAAAAGGTGGATATAGGTTTCATTTACAATTCTTTGATGAAATTCATGGGAAGGATCAAGAACTCCCATCTCACTAGAGAAAAATTGTCAGATCATTACCCATTTATGATTAGACGCATGGGGACCTCTAGTACACAAAATAATTGTGCACATCTATATTCTTTCTTTGTCTCATGGCTACTCGACGAAGACCGCCTTAATGTAATCTAGTATGTCTAGACCATGGAGTGATGTGTAGATCCATCAACCCGCTTCTATCTGAAGATGTAGAATTTGAAAAGAACCTTCATCAAATGGAGAAAATACATTTTTGAACACATGAGTCAAAAGAATACTGGGTTAAGGGATGTGGTACATAACCTCCAAACTGACTTTGCTTCAAATCCCATGTCAATCAATGAAAGAATACTGATTGAAGTGAAAAAGGAGGTTGAATGATGTATGACCATGAAGAAGTTATGTGGAAGGAGAAACCAAGAGTGAGTTGACTGTGTGATGGTGATAGAAAACTAGATTCTATAATGATGTGATGAAAGGGAAGGCTAAGAGAGGAGTAGTGGAATTCATTATCATAGCGGATGGTACAATCTTATAAGACCCACTATCTTTGTGCAAAGAGGTAGCTAGACATTTTGTGGACTTCTACAATGTGAAACATGATGCCTTCATCAAAGAGGATGATCCTTTCCTTACAATCGTCCCAAAAACTATACCAACTAATGATAACATGATTTGGTAGATCCTTCTATAGAAGACACACTACACTCTATTATGCAACTAGATAGACATGTGACGTTGGGGCTGGATGGTTTCATGATATGTGTATTGCTTCTTGGGACTTGAATAAAGAAGACTTTTGTGATCTAGCTAAAAGCTTCTATAAAGGAGAGAATATCCACAATAGTTTTTATATAGTAGGCTCATCCTCATACCCAAGAAATACAACCCAACTGTGATCAACATAGATTTCTACCCCATTGTGGTGAAAAATGTCTCTATCCACATTCTTTCTCGCATCTACAATAAAAAAATTGATTTCCTTTCTTCCCTGAGTCATTTTGGAAGAACAAGGCTATCGGGACCCGATCCCAACAACCAACCAAACACTCCACTATGGGGACCAAAAAATGAATGTTTAAGAGAAACTAAACCTTAAACAACAAATGTAACAATATCAATAAAATAACTTTTTCAATTAGAGAGAAAATTACTAAAATAGCACGTCATATATATCATTTCTCTGTGATCGCTAATGTATTATTAGTATGACTTCATTTAGCTCTTCATAACTATATTTTCAACGTTCTCAGAAATCTTAGTTGTTCAACTTATATATAAGGTTGTGCATATAAAACTTCATGCTATACTACAAAATACAAGGAAAAACCACATGTTTGTCCCATGCCCCAGTATAGGAATAGTGTAGACATCACACATTAAGTATGGGCTTCACCTATAGAGTGAGTAACTTGAATGGAGAAGTGTGTTGTCTAGATGGTGCCTTTTCTTAAATACCTAAAAACATTTCATTGGTTGATTAGATAATGTTTAAGTGAGTAATTACATAAAGGTAACAACATATATACATATCAGTTGAACTTAGCATTCAACAAATAACATTCTGTATCTTTCTGTATTAGTTTTTCCTTGGATCTAACTAACTTGTACCAGCTAGTTTGACATCGGCACAATATGCTCACACATAAGATTGTGCCATCTATACCTGTAAGACCCCTGACCGGGCTTTAGGCTTAAACATGCTTGATTATCTTAATTTGATGCTTAAAATATTAATCAAATGCTAATCCATGATTTGATATCATGTGACAAATCACATATTAAACCCTAGATATGGAAAACTGCATATAAGTTCTTATAAGCACATAAATTACAAAACTTACTCCAACAATGTCCAAACTGGACCAAACTTGGAACTTAGGTTTGTCACATGATATAAATCATTGATTAGGGTTTGATTAATATTTCAAGCATCAAATTAAGATAAGAAAGAATGTTTAATCCTTAAGACAGATCAATGGTCTTACAATAGCTTAGGGTGTAGCCCTGAGACAAAGCACATCTAGATTCACCTTTGGATAGGTACGACCTATATACTCTCTACCTCTTTCCCACCTTGGTACCTAGCTCAGGCTCAATTCATATCACATAAAACATGTTTCTCATTTCACATGGAGTTCATCCCTAACATTCTATCACAACTGGAACAAGGTTGGGGTCTCGCTTCCACCTTTATGGAACTTTCCCAAACCTTTAACAAAATGAAGGATAGGGTCTCACTTCCACCTCTGTGGAACTTCCAATAACCTCCCACATAGTAGCCCTTAGGGTCCAATCAACTCTAGGCCTTCACCACTCAAGATTCATCCTAAGTGTGAATGACCCATTTCACCATTCTGGTATGGATCTGAGGATCGATCGTGCTATCTAAGAAAATAAATCGATCAAAGTTTATCTTTCTTATAACATTTCTTCAAATAGTTAATGGATTTTGTGCAAGTTAACATCGAACAAGTATAGAAACCCATCAAAAAAACTGACAATTTAGGAAGAATTAGTCAGTAGTATACATCTGCAATTAATCCTTAACAAGATACAAGATTATGATATAAATAGTTGGCCTTCTTCTAAGGATCAAGAACTAATTCGGCCCTTATTTCTAAAGGCTTTCACAAGTTATTATTGCTATAAATGTCATTTCAGAACAAGATACATTTATGCAAACTATAAATTTGTTTCAGGCCTTCCTAAGCATTCTTTCAGCCATGACTTCTCAAGAACATGAGCTTCATATCATGAATGTCAATGATTCTCTTATATATAGTAAACAAACAACCATTCTTGCCATGTTCTTATGTATTTTTTGTGTTGTTTGCTCTTTTAAAAGTAGAATTTTGAAAATAGATGGAAAATAAATTTATATGATGATCACTTTAAGTAAAATAAAAAGCAATAAAATGTATATACAGTTTGGTTTTCAAATCTTGTTCATCTACCATTATTTCAAAATTATATTAAGCATCAATTGAAAGAGACAGACCAAGGAAAGTCTAAATTCATACTTTTCTTATGATCTTTTCACATATATTCCAGTAGTAAGTTATTTTGAGCAAGCAAGGAATAAGAAGAAAGGTGTAACATAAGTAGTACAAACATGTATCTACTGACCTTGATTTTGATGAGACAAATTCAAAAAATCTATCAAGAAAAGCACTAGTGGATTTTCTTCTACTAAATTTTGTTCTTAAATGAGGCATGTATTGTTCAAAAAATGGCCATGGAGAAGAATAGAGAAAAGGGGAAGAACAAATCAATGTTCTCTAATAACATAGTGAACAACTAGAAAGAAAAGTGAAATCAGTAGGTAGTAAAAGATCTGGGTGGAACCAACCTTAAATACATTAAAATAGAAGAAGATCCAAGGTATTTAGCTAGAAATCCATAACAAAACAACTCTATTGAACCCTATTTACCAAGTTTCTCCTTAGTCACCACGGAAGTTATCGTATGTACCATCAATATTCTATTTTTTGTTAAGTTGAATATAAAATAAAGATATGAATCTATAGAGTGAAATTCAACTAAAACCCATAGAGTATATCAAAAGTTATGGAATTTATCATGGTTGTTCCTAAACATCGATGTTTCTCACCACCTGCTATTCCTGTATCAACTGCTAGCTATTTTATACATGCATATTAAAAATACAATAACTTTCTTATTTTAATTTCGATTTCGTCCATTCTTTTTGCATTTTATTTGTAATTCAATTTTGTATAGGAATGCTATACTAGTTTAAAAAAATAAAAACCACCATATTTTTATAATTAATTACTCAAGTCTTTAAGTATGAAAAGCCTTTTCGATGTGTGTTATTCCACTTTACCTCTATTACAGATCCAATTTTCAAAGTCAGACTTAATACACATCTGTTCTAGTGAATTTCTTGTGATTACTCATTCATGTTACCATAAAATAATTCTTAAATTAACAAGATATGAAAATATTTAGACTAATCATGGTCACTAATCTAAGATTTAAGAGTAACCTAAGTTTGGGTCATTACCAATTCTCTAATCCTTAGAAAGTGTTGTCATCAAAACATAGAACAAGGTGGGATGAGTTTTCATAATCTCACTCTCAAGCTCCCATGTCACTTGTTTGATATTGTGGTGTTTCCAAAGCACTTTAATCATAGGTATTGTAAGGTTCCTATGTTTTTTAACCTTCCTATCCATAATCTAAACTAGTCCCTCGTCATTGGTGACACATCGACTGTGTGTACATATGTGGCTTGCAGAATTTCAGTTGTTTTAGGGTGCTATTTCATTTGCATTGAAACATGAAATACATCATGTAATTTTTATAGCTCAAATGGTAGTTCCAATTTATAGGCAACCTCGCCTATCTTCTTTATAATAGGATAAAGACATATATATCTCGGTGACAAATTACCCTTCTTTCCAAACCTAAGAAAACCCTTCCATGAAGAAACATTCAAGAAAACCTTATCACATATTTTGAATTCCAAAATAATTCACCTTATTCAACATAACTTTTCTATTTGTCTTGTGCAACTTCTAACTATTACTTGATCACCTCAATCTTTTTTGCAGTTTGTTGAATTAGCTCAAAACCTATTAGTTACTTCTCACCCACTCCATACCAATGTATTAGTGATCTATACATTTTTCCACATAATTCCTCATAAGGTGATATTCTTATATTGTATTGGAAACTATTACTATAGGCAAATTCTATTAAGCTTGCATGTACATCCCAACTTTCTATTAAATGTAAAACACATGCTCTCAACATATCTTCTAGTGTTTGAATTGTCCTTTCTGTCTGAAAATCAGTATGTGGGTGAAAAGCCCTACGAAAGTTGTGCTTAATCCCCATATCAACATGTTGTTTATCCCAAAATCTAGATGTAACTGAGGTCCTAGGTCTAACATTATTTTCAAAGGCTCTCCATGCAGTCTAACTATTTCATCTATGTAAATATGTGATAGTCTATCCACTGCATAGGTTGTTTTTACTGACAGATTATGACATGACTTGCTCAATCTATTAATGAGAACTCATAAAGAATCAAAACCTCATGGTGTACGTGGTAATCCTATCACAAAGTCCATTGTGAAGTGGTTACATTTCTATTCTAGAATAGGTAATGGGTTCAACATATCTACTGGTTTTTAATGTTCTTTTATAACTTATTGACACACCTCGCAATGTGCATCAAATTCAGCCACATCCTTTTTCATCCCTGTGTACCAATACAATTTTTATAATTTTTTTACATCTTAGTACTTCCTTTATGCATAGAATACATAGACACATTTTCTTCTTTTAAAACTATTTTTCTTAACTTTTCTTGATTTGGTACACAAACCTCCCTTTAAATCACATGACATCATTATTTGAGAAGTGAAATTCTTCACCCTTTCTTTCTTGCATCTCTTGCTTGATCTTTTGAACATTAGAATTATACCTTCTTGTTGTAGAATATGTTGTTATAGAGTTGGTTTAATATATTATTGTGCTACACGTGCCCCCTCATGAGCTATACTCAATTGATTATTCATCCCTCTATGATCTAACAACATATCTCTTCTCTTACATGCTAGTTGATACATCCCAGTTGCAGTCGAAGAAGATGATTTTTGACTCAATGTGTCTCCAACCACATTGACCTTATTAGGGTGATAATCAAGTACACCAATAAGCTTTAATTAGATCAAGCCATCTACTATGTCTCAAATTCAGATGCTTTTGAGTAGTAATATACTTAAGGCTGTAATGGTATGCAAATACCTGATATGGTTCTACATAGAGATAATGATACCAAGTCTTTAAGTCCAACACCACGACAACTAACTTTAAGTCATGAGTTGGTTAATTCTCCTCATGCTTATTTAGTTGTATGGAAGAATATGAAATTATCTTTCCATCCTACATATGCTCTGTTCCCAAACCCTTCCTTTAGCATCACAATAACCTATATATCCTTTACCATTCTCAGGTAATGACAAAATGTGTGTTGTAGTCAACCTTTTTTTCAAACCTGGAAACTATTATCACATTCTTTAGTCCATACAAGAGTTGTATCTTTTGTTGTTAACTTTGTTAATGAGACAACTATAATACTAAAATCATGTATGAAGTGTCTATAATATCTTGCTAGTCCATGAAAACTACATATTTCAATAGGAGCCTTAGGTTGTTCCCACTATAGTGTTGACTTAACCTTCATGGAATCTACACAAATTCCTTGTCTAGAAATAACATGGCCAAAAGGAAACTATTAAAAGACAAAACTCAAATTAACTAAACTTTGCATACAAACTATGTCGTCTTAGTAGTTGCAAGGAAATCTGTAAATGATGTTCATGTTGCTTAGCATTTTTAGAGTATATCAAAATATCATCTATGAACACAACAACAAATTGATCCTAGAATTGTTAGAGCGCTAGGTTCATTAAATCTATAAATGATGCTAGAGCATTGGTTAGTCTAAATGACATAACTAAAAACTCATATTATCCATATCTTGAACAAAAAGTTGTTTGTGGCACATCCTCCAACTTGATTCTTAGCTGATGATAACTTCATATCTTAGAAAAGACTATAGATCCTCTTAGCTTAACAAACAAGTCATCAATCCTAGGTAAGGGGTACCTATTCTGATAGTGACCACATTTCACTATCTATAGTCAATGCAAAATCTCATTGTGCCATCATTCTTTTTCATAAATAGAACTGGTTCTCCCGAAGTTGAAGTACTTGTCTGAATGAAACCATTATCTAGAAACTAATGTAATTGTGTTATAAGATCCTCAAGTTTTGTTGGTTCCATGTAGTAAGGTGGTAAAGGTATTGATAATATACTGTGGTCTAGGTTGATAACAAAATCAACCTCCCTAGGTTGTCATAATCCTAGTAATTATGCAAGATAACATCAACAAGTTCTTGCACTATAGGTACATTTGATAAAATAGAATTATCAACTTGAGTATCAATCACATGTACAAAATATCCTTGACATCCCTTTCTCAACATCTTTTCATCAACCATTATTAAAGCATACATATTGGTATCCCCAATATAAGTCCATGTTCTATCTTCATCATGAAATTCCACTTATTTTTTAAGCAATCTAATCTTTCTTTATACGTTCGTCAATGCCTATGGAAAATAATTCTTAAATTATATATGTCCCAACTCATCAATCACCTACAAATATATGATATCAATTGTAGTCGGGGTTGAACCACATGAATCATGGTTATCTAGGCATAAAAGAACTAACATTCAACAATCTAAGTCGATTACAACAGTAGAGTTTTCTTGCAATCAGTGGAAAGGTAAGTAAACATCAAAAGAACTTAAATTAAAGCTTCAATTCATGTTTTAGAGAGTCTTGGTCATAAGATTTCACTACCATTCCATGACATCATGTGTAACTATGAAATTGAAGCATGCCACAAACTTGCAAGGAGGTTGTCATCATCATGCACCTTTCAACGACATGAGATGGTTCTCATCTTCACATAACACTTCTGTGTCTATTCTTAGATTTGAACACAACTTTGAACCCTCATCATTCCTCAGCCACTCCCAATTTCAAGAGTATTTTGCCATGAATTCTACTCCTTACTCCCTCGTAGATCCTCCCAAATAGCACAAGGAAGCATAAAACATGTATCAAAGGTGGGCAACCAAGCATACAAGAAATGAAACTACATATACATCCATGGAGAAGAAAATTAAATGGCATTCAATATTAATTTCGATTTTAGATAAGTAATGGCATGGGATCTACTCTCCCATGCCGAAGAAGAAGGTTCTACTCATACATAATGGAGAGACACAAGCACATTGCAAGAATGTTCAGAGTTTTGCAAAGCTAAAGAGAAGAAAAAGCTAAGGAAAACAAAGGTGAAGGCAAGGGAAGCAAAACTCTATCTAGAGGAAGAAATTGCACCCTTGGAGCTTCTTCTACTCGAATAATCTCCCCCCCCCCCATTGAGAAGCTTGAATGAGAAGAAAAGCTCTACTGCACCTTTTGGAGAAGAAATGGTGAAGAATGGAGGTTCATTTCCAAGAAACCTCTTATTCCGCCCCATAATCGCCCTCCTCTTGCTCTGAAACTTATCTTGGATGTAATATGTCTCAAATGACGAGTGAAAACCTCCCCATGTGGCTAGACTCACTTTCAAAATGAGCGGGAAGTTGTTGTTGAAATCTATAGAAAACTCATGGAGACACGTTGTCTGTCGTCGTGTAGCCAACTATTGAAATGCATCCTTGTGAAGAGCATACAACGTGTTCTAATAGGGACATGCCGTGTAGCTACTAGTGGGGGATGCAATTCAGCAACCGGTTACACGATGGCACATGACCTGGTCTCCACAAAGACATGTCGTGTCTGCATCAATTTTCTACATATTTCAGCGGCATCCACCCCTTGTTTTAAACTCGAGTCCAACCACATGGGGTGGTTATCACTCATCATTTGAGACATATTTTGTCTAAGTGAATTTACATAACGAGAGGAGGGAATTTTGGGGAGGAACAAGGGGTTTCTTGGAAAAGAACCTTTGTTCTTCACCATTTTTTATCTAATAGGTGCAACAAAGCTTTTCTTCTCATTCAAACTTCTCGGGAGCAAAGATTGCCCAAGTTGAAGAAACTCCATGGGTAGAATTTCATCCTCTATCCAAATTTCTACTTCCCTTTCCTTCACCTTTGGTTTCCTTATTTTTTCTTTTCTTTAGCTATGAAAAACTCTAAAAATTCGACAATGTACTTGTGTCTCTCCATTATGTATGAGTAGAGCCTTCTTCTTGCATATGGGATAGTAAATCCCATGCCATTACTTATGTAAACTTGAAATTTATATCGAATGCTAGTTAATTTTCTTCTCCATGGATGCCTATGGTGTTTCATTGCTTGTATGCTTGGTCGGCCACCTTTGATGCATGTTGTATGCTTCCTTTTGCTATTCGAAAGGGTGTATGTGATAGTAAGGAATAGGATTCATGGCAATATACTCTTGAACATAGGAGTGGATGGAGAATGTTGAGGGTTCAAGGTTGTATTAAAATCTAAGCATAGACATGGAAGTATTATGCGAATAAGAGAACCATCTCATGTCATCAAGAGGTGCATGATGATGACAACCTCCTTGCAAGTTAATGCCATGCTTCAATTTCTTAGTTACACATGATGTGATGGTGTGGTAGTGAAAACTTATGACCAAGTTCTCTAAAATCTCAATTCCACCTTTAAATTAAAGTATTTTATTGTTTACTTACTTTTCAACTTACTGCAACCAAACTCTACTGTTGTAATCAACTTAGATTGTTGAACGTTAGTTCTTTTGTGCCTAGTTAACCATGCTCCTTATGGTTCAACCCTGACTACAATTGATCATGTATATTTATAGGTGATTGATGAGTTGGTACATATATGATTTAAGACTCATTTGCCTTAGGAATCAACAAGTTTTTGGCTCCGCTGCTGAAAATCTATGATATTTTACTTAAGAGTAAAAGTGCTAGTTAGTATTCGAGACTAAGTCATCATTTTACATCTTTCATACTATGATACCTTTTTAGTAGTGTGATTCTCACTTATCTATTGCTTTTTTAGGTTGCATGTTTCGCTCCAAGAGGGGTATTTAGACATCCATCTTCCTAGAACCAGAAATTGAGCAAACCTTTTGCAGTCAAAGGAGAGAAAGGAAAGGTGATGACTCCACAAACTTAGAGGGATGACATCCACCTTCACCTCATTCAACACTTTCACCACCGTCCTCACCCGATCACTATCAAGCATCGGATATGGAGGACAACCATACTCTTAAGGAGTTTGTTGTTCCAACTGCCATCAACATTTGTGGAGCTATAGATCCAACTGCCATTGAAGCCAATAACTTCTCAATCAACCCTATAATCATGCAAATGATCCAATATAAAAACTTTGGATGAACTCCTATGGAAGATCCAAATCTTCACATAATAGAGCTTTTGCAGTACATGAACACCTTCGAGATCAATGGTGTTCCAGTCGAAGGAGTACGTCTACTCCTGTTTCCGTTTACCTTACGGGACTGAGCCAAGGCATGGCTCTCCTCACTACCCAAGCATTCCATTATGATCTAGGATGAGTTGCTAAATGCTTTTCTTTCTAAGTATTTCCCACCTACTAAGACAACTCGACTGAGGAACCAAATCGAAAACTTCAAGAAACTGAAGGTGAGATGCTTTATGAAACCTAGGAGAGATTTAAGGATATGCAATGCCTTTGTCCTCATCATGGTTTGACCAGCTAGTTGCTACTTTAAACTTTCTATAACAAGTTATTCTACAACACCTATATGTCCATTGATGTCACTACAAATGGATCCCTAATGAACAAGCCCTATAGTGAAGCATATGCCATTATTGAAGATATGGCAATCAACCACAGTTAGTGGAGTTCTAAAAGGATTAGCCAACCCTTCTGTTCTACCAGCTCAAGTGAGAAATCTAGTGGGAGGCACACTAGAGACACAGTAGATCTGATTGCACCAAGCATGACACCTTCACTCAAAAGTTTGAAAAGTTGACCACTTAGTCTGTTCAAGCAGTTGACCAAGTGTGTGAGGCATGTGGAGCATTTGGCCACAACTCTTCTTCTTGTTTTGCACCACAGACGAATGCCACTGAGACACCAGAGTAGGTCAATGCTATAGGAAACTTCAACAATAGACAAGCCTACAATCCTTTCTCAAAAACCTACAATACATGATGGAGAGACCATCCAAACCTTTCTTATAGGAACAACAACTCTCAAAACCATCACCAGCAAGGTCTAGCTCAAGGTCAACAACCTATGAGCAATCCCCAACCAATGAATGCCAAACGTCAACAACCACCGAGATATTAGCAACAAAAACAACAAGAAATTCAACCAACTTCAACAAATGACTCAACCACAACAAAAGTCCAGCTTGAAAAGTCTCCTTGAGACTTTTGTGACTACATAGATCTAGAAGAAAGATGAGTTTTGGGCCCATGGCAATCTGTTGAAGGATGCCATCACACAAATGTCTATTGAGTCAATGGGATTGTCACCCATACCAAGATGTTGGAGAACCAGATAGCTCAACAAGCTTTAGCCAACCAAGGAGCACCTTTAGATTCTTTGCCTAGTCAACCAATTATGAATCCCAAGGAGACATGTGAATCTGTGACTCTAAGGAGTGGGGTAGTCATAGTGTAAAGACTCGATCTTTATGATAGAATATTTACAAAATAATATCAAAAACATAAATAATCTTTGTTACATTCATGCTTGTACATTAGAGTCACGAAAGCTTACAAATATGATTACAACTTTTAATAATGAAATCCATTACTATCTAGTCTTCAACGGAGGACTACCTAGTGCATGTCTTTTCAAGATCTTCCATCTACTACCAGCCCATGAGTTCCCATAGGGAACGAAACCACACATGGACCCAATTGAAGGGAAATAAAAGGGTCAGCAAAGCTGGTACTGAATCCAATCATTGAACTATGTATGAAATAGGTTTAGATGTATAATAAAAGTTAGGAAAGGACTATTTGGTGGAGTAAAGGCTAACAAAAAGAAATTCCAATATCAACTTCAAGATAGAAAATCTTTCACAAGAATATCATTAAGAAAGATTTAATAATTCAAGTATGCAAAATTTATCCAAGCTATTCACAAGGTATATCAATTTCAAGATATTCTATTTGGCAAGTTTTGGGACCTTCCTATCATATCTTTTCTAGGGCTAAGTGCCTTGTATTCTCACACTCTAGGAGAGAATGAAACTATTGCCTTATTAGCTATTCCAGTTAATTGGGGTACAACTAATCCCTATCCACTATGTAGGGTTGTAGGGTACTTGGCCCACTCAAGTGAACCAAAGCTCTATAGGGCCAAAGCCCAAGGGACCAAAGTCCACAAGGAGTCAAAACTCCAATAGATCAAGTCCAGTGCCAAATATTATCAACAATATTTTATCAATTGCAAAATGAGAGTTGTGACCTTTCAAAAATAAATAAATTGCTTCAAAACTATATGGAATTCACCACGAGTCAAGATATATGTGTGTCCATCAAGAGGGAAAATATTTCAATAATAAAATAGAAAATTTAGTACCTCTTATCATTCAATGATCCATAGGTTGCTCAACCACAACAAGACTCCAAGAGGAAGAATCTACAAATTGGTATAATAGTGTCATCACTTGGCTATGAATCAATCATTTGTTAAATATTTTGTGTTTTAAATTTTCTCATTTATTTCTATAATGTTTTCCCCAATATATTTTAAATATAATCAATATCACATGTTGATTAAATTTATTATTTTATAGATAAGTAATACATTATATTGCCAAGATCCCTTCATTTTCTCACTCCATGATGTCTAATGCATGTATGATTTACTACATATCTATCATTGTCCATTTGAGTAGTGAATTTGTTCTACATGTAGAGTATCATATTTTTCCAGGTATGTTCTTCCGTGATTACAAAATAATAATTATGCATAGGTCGACGATATTTTACATGAATACTTATATTTCTCAATTAAGATAATAAATAAGGCTTATTATTGATATGAAAAATATTCCTTTCACCATTGAGGCACTTCATACTTTCTTCAATGGACATCCTTGTAGTTCAACATTTTTCAAAGCTTTTCATATCTCTGAGTCAATAGGATATTATCATAGGAGATTTTACATTTAGTTATAAATGATTTCTAATTTAAGCTTATACTTTAAAATATAATGTCACCCCTAAATAATTTTCTAAAAGTTATAGCTTCCTTTCATTATCTAATTTAAGAAAGATACTTTGATTTGGATTTATGACTTGCTCATACCTAATGAATTGTACAATATGTCTTTAACTCTCATTTCTAGTAACCTATTTAGATCAAAGAAGTACAACCTAGATTGTTGTAGATGTACACCTTCATAGGTACATTAGCTGAATATGATAATTAATTCACATTATATTTCCAGAACACTTCAAATTCATCTATACCTAGTTTCAAGCGTGTAGAAAATTCTTTTGATCCCAATTTCAATATTTCGAATTCATGGATACACTAATGACCTTCCAATATGCAATACTTGATAATATGAATATATTATTAGGTATATCTATAAGGATCGATATTAGGGAAAGTGAGCATCAGTATGGGTCATGGTCATATTTTATACGTCACCTACTCCGATTGTCATCAAATTTGTTGTTTCATATAATAGTGTCAATGCTACAAAATTTCAATTGACTAGTATGTTGATATTAATATACTACTACGTAGGTGAATATACTACTAAACTGCACTACCAAGCCATTAAAGTAGTTATTATAATCATGTACTACTTACGTGTTAGTTTATTTTATATGCATTAGTCTCTACGATTAGACAATGACACATACCAGGTATACATATATCATAGATGTATAAGTATCATATATACTACTCTATTAGATACATACATGAGTTAATGAGTACAATACATCTGCTAATAATTTATGAAACTATATAGTATAGTAAATGTTAATGCTATATTTAACTAGTACAAATATAATAATAACGTGTATGAATGTATATAGATTCCTTATATGATTAGTTATGCATACTTATTACCCAATAGTATTTGCCAAGCCATCATCCTCTTTAGGTTAACATGATTATGAATTTAATCAAAACGTCAAGAATACTGACCTACTATCATCAGTGAATCAATTCTTCTTTTCTCGAAATCAGTGATGGATTAAAATGCTTCAGAACCCATCATTAGTCTCCCTTGACAATATGCTAGTAGTAGATCTGATCCAATCGTCGACTTCCTTAGGATCTGTCTAGGGAAGACTCCATTTTTAGGCTGGTACAGGTCATGACCATGGCTGCAATATCTCGTACAAGAAGAGGCAATAGGTTGTAGGGATGAGGAAGGAGCCAACCACATGTTCACAGTAGGAATCGAGCCAAGCATGGAGGTCATCACCAGATTCGTTAGGATCGACTCCCTTGTTGTTTGCGATGCTAAGCTTGGTTTTAGTGGCATACCGATCAGGTGAAGCTATAGGGTAGCAACTTAGGGGGTTTTTTGGCATGGAAGACATGTTGGTGGTCGAAAGGTGATGATGCAGTGATGAGGATTGAGATGGGAGGAAGAGGTGGCATATCCGTCACCTTCTTTTGTAGGTAGGTGGCGTAGGGATCAGATCTAGAGTCACTAGTGTGAGAGTAGATTGGGTGATGGTTTACTGGTCGGAGGTGTAGAAGGAAATGATGAGAAAGGAGAAAGGGGCAGATCTGAGACCACCTAGCAGGTGGCGGTTCCGCTGGTCTTCTGCATAGATGCCACCTTCACTAGAAACAATTGTGGCACCGATGGTGAGGTTAGGGATCGAAGGTGGGGATACCACTTCAGGCGGTGGTCATATTTGGTTGGGGCACCTTGACTCTTGCAGGTTGCCGATGATTCAATTAGGCAGCACATGCAGTGGTATGGTGGTATTCTTGAGGTGTGGTGCATGTTATGATATGCCAATGCCACCGTAGGTCACCATACTTCTTGCAAAAGGTAGCATGCTCCAAAAGGTATTGGTGGCGGTGGTGTGCAGGGAGTAGGCCACTGGAATACATGTATGCAATTGTAGATCTGTCATATCCCTTAGCCATGGCCAAATGATGGCATAAATAGGTTGGTGTTAGGGCTTTAATTGGAACCTTTATGACTATTCAGGAGAAAACTGAAGAGTTAACGTCGCCTTTAGGTAGCCATGAGGGCGTTGAGGAGAGCGGTGACCTGCGATCAAAATGCAACCATTTCCTTACGAGTAGGTGTCATGGTGGCTAGTAATAGCCACACTGTCATTTCTTCGACTGCAAGGCGGCGACTGGGTTGGGGTTCATTCTGGCCGATCAGGGAGAGGTCCTCCAACAAATTTAATTCATTTGGAAACACAGAGATGGCAGAGGGGATCGCCACTTATGTAACGGCAATGATATTCACAACGTCAGGTTATGTAGGGTTAGTGTGGTTAGGGACGGGTCAACATCTTGTTTGACCAGGGGTGTTAATAGGATGTCAATACCTCTTAATCTCCTAACTTTGGAAAATTTATAACTCTCAATTCATAAATGATTTTAGCATGGAATTTTAACTATGCCTTCAAGTGGAATTAACCTAAATTATAAAAATACTAATTCTAACATTTGTGATCTTCAAGTGTCTCTTTAAATAATACAATGTAATCATCTAATATCAAAATTATGTGTAAATATTTTTTTTCAATGCCAATAATTTATATTGGGGTCCAGTTCTTCAATTGTGAGTCCCAAATGGGATGACAAAATCAAGATAGGGCAATTTTGCATTTTTGGTACTCAAGTTTTAAGAAAATTGAATAAAGTACAAGTATGAATGCAAATTTAGCAAAAGAGGAGTTCAATTTTTGGAGGAATATGTATAATAGTTCAAAATTAAATTTCGTGTCAAAAGTTTGGTATATTACAACTCTCCACTCCTTAAAGTAGATTTCGTCCTCAAAATCAGTTTATCCATGGTCTACTAACTCCACCCCTTTAAAAGAAAAGGATTCAATCTATAAATCTAAAAGGCACGCCAACTAAGATCCTTCACCAACTCTAGGTTTGTCCTCTGGGGTTTCCTCATTTCTCTATGATTGTGACTTAGCTCAAGAAATCATCGATAAAATTCCAAAAACTATTTTTCTTTGTACATATAGTATTATAAAGAAAGTATTTTCTCGATTGAAAACTCTTAGATACAAAACTAAAATATGGCCAAAATCATTGCGATGAGTAAGTCACAATCATCCCTTATAAACATTCACCATACTAACTACTAGACTCAATTGTTCACTTATGCTATAGGGAGGAAGGATTTTGTCTACTACCAAAAGGGATTCAAAAATGCAAACTTATGGTTACTAGTTCCACTTTTCAACACTAGTTTGTTTAATAGTTATTATCACAATCTAATCTCAGTTGACTATTATGCCTAGGATTTATAAAAAAAATTTAAATCACCTTGGCCATGTTGATATGCAAAGTGAGGAAATCCCACCAACACAAAAGTGGATCGGAAGTAATTATACTAGAACTTTCACTAAACACCCTTCCTTAGGCACTTCAACTCAATTCCTTTACATGGTTATGTTATTAAAGGGTGTATAAGACAACAAATTTCTCCTAAATTTATGTTTCTCTATGAGCTTGATAGGGCTAGTAAAATTGAGATTTGTTGTCAACTATTTTTCTAAGTCCTAACTACTCAATCTATGTTCCTCACAATCCTAACTTCCACAAGACATGCATGAGTGTCAACCATTTATGGATCTGATACCATGTTGTAAAGACTCGATCATTATGGTCAAATATTTACAAAATAATATCTAAAACATAAATAATCTTTGTTACATTCATGCTTGTACATCAAAGTCATGAAATCTTACAAATATGATTACAACTTTTAATAATGAAATCCATTACTATCTAGTCTTCAATGAAGGACTACCCAGTGCATGTTTCTTCAAGATCTTCCATCTACTACATGCCCATGAGTTCCCAGATAGAACGAAACCATACATGGACCCCATTGAAGGGAAATAAAAGCGTCAGCAAAGCAGGTACTAAATACAATCATTGAACTATGTACAAAATAGTTTTAGATGTATAATAAAAGTTAGGAAAGGATTATTTGGTGGATTAAAGGATAACAAAAAGAAATTCCAATATCAAATTCAAGATAGCAAATCTTTCACAAGAATATCATTAAGCAAGATATAATAATTCAAGTATGCAAAATTTATCCAAGCTATTCACAAGGTATATAAATTTCACAATATTCTATTTGGCAAGTTTTGGCACGTTCCTATCACATCTTTTCTAGGGCTAAGTGCCTTGTGTACTCACACTCTAGGAGAGAACGACATTAGTGCCTTATTAGCTATTCCCGTTAACTGGGGGACAACTAATCCCTATCCACTGCGCAGGGTTGTGGGGTACTTGGCCCACTCAAGTGAGCCAAAGCTCTATAGTGCCAAAGCCCAAGGGACCAAAGTCCACATGGAGTCAAAACTCCAATAGAAATAGTCCAGTGCCAAATATTATCAACAATATTTCATCAATTGCAAAATGAGAGTGGTGAACTTTCGATAATAAATAAAGGCTTCAAAACTATATGGAATTCACCACGAGTCAAGATATATGTGTCCATCAAGAGGGAAAATAGTTCAACAATAAAATAGAAGATTTAGTACCTCATATCATTCAATGATCCATAGGTTTCTCAATTACAACAAGACTCTAAGAGGAAGAATCTACAAATTGGTATAATAGTGTCATCACTTGGCTATGAATCAATCATTTGTTAAATATTTTGTGTTTTCAATTTTCTCATATATTGCTATAATGTTTTTCCCAATATATTTTTAATATAATCAATATCACATGTTGATTAACTTTATTATTTTATAGATAAGTAAAACATTATATTGCCAACATCCCTTCATTTTCTCACTCCATGATGTCTAATGCACATATTATTTACTACATATCTATCATTGTCCATTTGTGTAGTAAATTTGTTCTACATGTAGAGTACCATATTTTTCCAGGTATGTTCTTCCATCATTACAAAATAATAATTATGCATAGGTCGACGATATTTTACATGTATACTTATATTTCTCAATTAAGATACTAAATAAGGTTTATTATTGATATGCAAGATATTCCTTTCACCATTGAGGCTCTTCATACTTTCTTCAATGGACATCCTTGTAGTTCAACATTTTTCAAAGCTATTCATATCTCTGAGTCAATAGGATATTATCATAGGAGATTTTACATTTAGTTATAAATGATTTCTAATTTAAGCTTATACATTAAAATATAATGTCACCCCTAAATAATATTCTAAAAGTTAGAGCTTCCTTTCACTATCTAATTTAATAAAGATACTTTGATTTGTATTTATGACTTACTCATACCTAATGAATTGTCCAATATGTCTTGAACTCTCATTTTTGGTAACCTATTTAGATAAAAGAAGTAAAACCAAGATTGTTGTAGATGTACACCTTCATAGGTACATTAGCTGAATATGATAATTAATTCACATTATATTTTCAAAACACTTAGAATTCATCTATACCTAGATTCAATCGTGTAGAAAATTATTTTGATCCCAATTTCAGTATTTCAAATTGATGGATACACTAATGACCTTCCAATATGCAATACTTAATAATATGAATACATTATTATGTATACCTATTAGGATTGATATTAGGGAAAGTGAGCATCGGTATGGGTCATGGTCATACTTTATACGTCACCTACTCAGATTGTCATCAAATTTGTTGTTTCATATAATAGTGCCAATGCTACAAAATGTCAATTGATTAGTATGTTGATATTAATATACTATTATGTAGGGGAATATACTACTAAACTGCACTACCAAGCCATTAAAGCAGTTATTATAATCATGTACTTCTTATGTGTTAGTCTCTTTTATATGCATTAGTCTCTACGATTAGACAATGACACATACCAGGTATACCTATATCATAGATGTATATGTATCATATATACTACTCTATTAGATACATAAATGAGTTAATGAGTACAATACATCTGTTAATAAATTTTGAAACTAAACAGTATAGTAAACATTAATGTTATATTTAACTAGTACAGATATAATAATAACATGTATGAATGTATATAGATTCCTTATACAATTAGTTATGCATACTTATTACCCAATAGTATTTGCCCAGCCATCGTCCTCTTTAGGTTAACATGATTCTGAATTTAATCAAAACGTCAAGAATACTGACCTACTATCATCAGTGAATCAGTTCTTCTTTGCTCGAAATCAGTGATGGATTAAAATGCTTTAGAACCCAGCATTAGTCTCCCTTGACAATATCCTAGTAGAAGATCTGATCCAATCGTCAACTTATTTAGGATTTGTCAAGGGGAATATCCATTTTTAGGCTGGTACATATCATGACCATGACTACATTATCTCGTACAAGAAGAGGCAACATGGTGTAGGGAGGAGGAAGGGGCCAACCACAGGTTCAAAGTAGGATTTGAGCCGAGCATGGAGGTCCTCACAAGATTCGTTAGGATCGACTCCCTTGTTGTTTGCAATTCTAAGCTTGGTTCAAGTGGCACACCGATCAAGTGAAGTTATAGGGCAGCAAGTCAGGGGGTGTTTTTCCGCATGGAAGAACTATTGGTGGTCGATTGGTGATGATGCGGCGATGAGGATCGAGATGTGAGGAAGAGGTGGCATATCCGTCACCTACTGTTGTAGGTAGGTGGTGTAGGGATCAGATCTGGAGTCACTGGTGTGATAGTTGATTGGGTGATGGTTTACTGGTCAGAGGTGTAGAAGGCAATGATGAGAAAGGAGAAAGGGGAAGATCAGATGGCGGTGTTGCTGGTCTGCTGCATAGATGCCACCTTCACTGGAAACAATTGTGGCACTAATGGTAAGGTTAGGGATCGAAGGTGGTGATACAGCTTCAGGCGGTGGTCAGATTTGGTTGGGGCACCTTGACTCTTGTACGTTGTCGATGATTCAGTTAGGTAGTGCAGGCAGTGGTAGGGTGAGTATTCTTGAGGTGTGGTGCATGTTATGATGTGCCAATGCCACCATAGGTCACCATCCTTCTTACATAAGGTAGCAGGCTCCAAAAGGTATTGGTGGCGGAGGTGTGCAGGGAGTAGGCTACTGGAATATAGGTCTGCAATTGTAGGTCTGTCATATCCCTTAGCCATGGCTGAATGATGGCATAAATAGATTGGTGCTAGGGCTGTGATTGGAACCTTTATGACTATTCAGGAGCAAGCTGAAGAGTTAATGATGCCTTTAGGTGACCGTGAGGGCATCGAGGAGAGCGGTGACCTGTGATCAAAACTCAACTATTTCTTTGTGAGTAGGTTTCATGGTGGCTAGTAACCGCCACACTGTCATTTCTTTGGCTGCAAGGCGGCGACTGGTTGGGGTTCATTCTGGCCGATCGGGGAGAGGTCCGCCAACAAATTTAATTCATTTGGAAATGTCGAGATCGCAGAGGGGATCACCACTTATGTAACAGCAATGATATACACAATGTCAGGTTATGTAGGGTTAGTGTGGTTAGGGATGGGTCAGCATCTTGTTTGACCAGGGGTGTTAATAGGATATCAATACCTCTTAATCTCTTCACTTTGTAAAATTTATAACTATCCAGTCATAAATGATTTTAGCATGAAATTTTAACTATTCCTTCAAGTGGCATTAACCTAAATTTTAAAAATACTAATTATAACATTTGTGATCTTCAAGTGTCTCTCTAAATAATACAATGTAATCATCTAATATCAAAATTATATCTGTAAATATTTTTTTTTCAATGCCAAGAATTTATATTGGGATTCATTTCTTCAATTGTGAGTCCCAAATGGGATGACAAAACCAAGACAGGGAAATTTTGCATTTTGGTACTCAAGTTTTAAGATAATTGAATAAAGTACAAGCATGAATGCAAATTTAGAAAAAGAGGAGTTCAATTTTTGGAGGAATATGTATAATAGTTCAAAATTAAATTTAGTGTCACAAATTTGGTATGTTACACATAGTAGGGTCTACGCCACCTTCTAAGAGGAAATATGAAGAAGTTGTTGACACCACTATTGAGGAGACTGTTGAAAACAAAAGAAAGAAATATGCATCAAGATGGCTCTTCTTGTAAGCCTAATGCTCCTTTCTCTGACATGTTTTCTAACATAAGTTCAATAAGTTTATGGACATTTTCAACAAGTTGTATGTGAATCTACCTATAGTTGAAGTCATAGATGAAATGCCATCTTATGCTAACTTTTTGAAAGACATCCTAACAAAGAAAAGGAGATTTTTTCAAGTTGAAACTGTTATGTTATCCAAAAGGCTAAGTTCTATCATCCAGAACCACATGCCTAAAATATTAGATGGTCAAGGTGCTTTCACTCTCCTTTGCAATATTGAAGATTCAACTTTTAATAAAGGCCTTATTGATCTTGGTGCAAGCATCAGCCTGATTCCTATTTATTTGTGGGAAAAGCTTGACTTGGGAGACTTGAAAACAACATCAATAAAAATTAAGTTAGTTGATCTCTCAATCAAACATCCTAGAGGAGTAATTGAAGACGTTCCTATACAAATAAGGAAGTTTCTCATTCCAGTCCTTGACATGCAAGAGGATCCAGCAAACCTAGTTCTTTTTGGAATACCATTCCTCCATATTGCAGGTTGTCTTGTTGGTGCTAGAGAAGGAAAACTCACCATTAGAGTTGGAGATGAAGAACTTGTTTCCTCTGTTTATGATGCCATGAAAATACCCACATCCTAGGAGTACCTTTGTTTGATAGATACTATTGATACGCTGCTTGAGGAAGAGAATAATTTTGATGAGATTGTTCTTGAAGATTTTGAAATATAAGATATTGATGAAGGCATGAAAGTCACCTTCAGTGAGGAGATTCCTAAAGCTTGAAAGATTTCAACAATTGAGGAAGAATAAAAGGAGACTGAGGAAAGTAACACCACTACTCAAAATAAAAGGAGACTGAGGAAAGTAACACCACTACTCAAAATATAAGTTGTTCTTGAAGATTTTGAAATATAAGATATTGATGAAGGCATGAAATTCACCTTCAGTGAGGAGATTCCTAAAGCTTGAAAGATTTCAACAATTGAGGAAGAATAAAAGGAGACTGAGGAAAGTAACACCACCACTCAAAATAAATAGGTAGAATTAAAACCCCTCCCACCGGGGTTGAGGTATGCTTTCTTAGACCCAAATTCCACCTCTCCAGTCATTATAAATTCTAAATTGAATAAAGAACAAGAAGAAAAATTGATTAATGAACTTAGAAGCTATAAAGATGTAATAGGATACTCAATTAATGACCTGAAAGGAATCAAACCATCTATTTGAATGCATCTTATAGCTTTAGAAGAAAATGCCAAACCTTGCATAGACCCTCCAAGAAGACTAAATCAAAACATGATGGAAGTTGTTAAAAAAGAAATTTTCAAACTCAAAGATGTAGGAATTATCTATCCCATCAATGATAGTCCTTGGGTGAGCCCTATACATGTTGTACCCAAGAAAGGAGGAAAAAATGTAAGAAAAGGGGAAATGATGAATTAATTCAAAAAAGAATCATCGATGGATGGAAAATGTATAGTGTTATAGAAAATTAAATAAAGACACTAGAAAAGATCATTTACCCTTGCCTTTTATTGATTTGATGTTGGAAAAACTTGCTCATCACTCTAAATTTTGCTATCTTTACGGGTATAGTGGGTTCTTCCAAATTCCTATCTACCCACCTGACCAAGAAAAGACCACTTTCACATGTACGTATGGTACATATTCTTATAGGTGGATTCCTTTTCGGCTTTGTAATGAATCCACTACATTTCAAAGGTGTATGATGGCAATATTCTCTGATTATATTGAAAAAATTATGGAAATATTCATGGATGACTTTAGTGTTTATGGAAATTCTTTTAATGATTGTTTGCTGAATCTAACTAAAGTTTTGCGGAGATGACAACAAGTCAACCTCGTGCTTAATTGGGAGTAGTGCCATTTTTTGGTGCAAACAAGGGTTGTACTAGGCCATGTTATTCCAAGCAATGAAATTGAAGTGGACAAAGCAAAAGTAAAATCAATTAAAAAGATTTTGACTCCAAAAAAAATGAAAGAACTTTGTCGATTCATGGGACACGCATGGTTCTACAGAATATTTATAAATGATTTTTCCAAGATTGCAAAGCCTCTATTCTCCTTTCTAGATAAATATGTCGAGTTTTTATTTGATTATGATTTGCAAACAACCTTCTAAACACTAAAGGATGCTCTAATTTCAGAACCTATCATCCATCCACCAGATTGGAGTGCTCCCTTTGAGGTAATGTGTGATGCAGATGATTATGTTATAGATAATTTACTGGTTTGTGATCACAACGAGAAGAAATTTCCTAGGACCATGGTTTCACCACGAATGACACTACAATTTTTATCCTAAGATTAATGCATGTTCCTCCTGATTCTGGACAAAGAGACATGTAATTAGAATTGTAACATCCCTACCTGGGTTATGCTTTAACCCTAGATATTTTATTTAATAAAGTTAATTACATGTTTTCTCTTATTTCTTGAAAAGTAATTAAGGCCCAGGAGGAACTTATGTTTCAATTTTAGTCCTTTTTGAATAATGTTGAAACAATGTTTTGCTTGTTTTGGACTAAAGTGCAAATTACCCAAGTTGAGGGGTTAAATTGCAAATGATACATGATAAAATGTTCCTAAAGTGTTGAAGCATCATAAGAATGAAAATGATGCATAGGTATTGCTTGTAGAAGCCTGAGTACCAAGAAAGAGCTTATTGAGCAATGTTTGTGCATTAAAACCCATTTTTGGTGTAATGTGCAATTTACCCAAAACCTAGGGTTCAATATGCAAAATGTCACTTATAGAGAGTTCCTCATTCTTCTTGGCATCATGAAGATAAAATAAAATGATAGGGGCATCTCATTTGAATCACTTTGGAGGAGAGAGAAACTTGATATTATAATAATCAAGATTTAAGCATAATTGAAACCCTAATTCAATTTAATGCAAAAATAAATATATTAATTGAAGTGCCCTTCAACCAAAAATATGTTGGACAAATTTGCATAAGTTTAAACTTCCTTGATCCTTGCAAAGGCCACGAAATATCCTAAGTGAGTGGAGAGCCCACTCACATTAATTAACTAAAAAGTAATATCCACTAACAATGGGATAATAGTATTATATGAATTAAGGTGCTTAATTGCTTTTCCTTTAATTCATTCATGGATAATGAAGGGAAATTCGAAGGTGGGAAAGATGGATTTGCATGCAAGGAATTGAGGGGAAAGATGTGGCACCAATGTTGGGAATTAAAAGATTATTATAAGACTTTCTCTTTCATTGAAATTTCCTTATAAACACTACATTTTCCACCACAAAAGGACTTCTTTTTTCGGATTTTCTTCTCTCCTTGCTTTGGCCGTGCACAAGGGAGCTTAGGAGAAATAGTAGGACGAACTCCAACCTGTAGGTAAGCTCCTAAATCATCTTCAACCTTGATTTCATGGTGGAAATCGAAAATCAATGCTTGATTTCTTCTTTTCTCCATTCAATCTTCAATCCTAGCCATTTCTTTTCATTCAAAAGCTTGAGGAAGGACCTTGGGAGGTTGAGAAAAATTCATTCACCATTGAAGGCGTGAATCTTGAAAAATGGTTTCAAATTTGAAGGTGGGTTATATAACTTGAACCCTTAAATGTTATTATTGATTTCCTTTCTCTTACATATGTTGAATATTTCTTCATTCTCGAAATTCCTTTTGATTGATTGTTGAAATCACCACAAGAATCCCTGAAATTTTCGAAGGTATGAATCTTGAAGATGATGATGTCATCTTAAGAACACACTTCAATAATATCTTGTGCAAACGGTTTCAGAATTGAGTCCAAACGGTCTCAAGACCAATTGAGACTAAACGGTCTCAAGACCGTTTGGGATCAAACGGTCTCAAGACCATTTGGGATCAAGTGTTCCCAAACCATTTGAAGGTCAAATGCTGAGGTAGTTGGATGTTGATCCAATGGTTCTAATTAAATGATTTATAATAGTCCCAATGATGGAGGATCCACCAATTGCAAACCCTAATCGGGTAGAGTGGTTGAGACCCTAGTTGATAATTTGATTTTTGGGTTGTTTTGGCCCAAACGGTCTCAAGACCGTTTGGAGGCCAAGGGCTGTGATGAAGGTTTGGAGATCCAAGGGTTGTAAATTGATGAGTATTCAAGGGTGTTATTGATGCACATTTCAACAAGGTAAACCCTAATCGATTTGGTTGAATTAAACCCTAATTGGTCCATTCAATTTTCAAGCTAGATTGGGCCAAACGGTCTGGAGACCGTTTTAGTCTAAATGGTCTTGAAACCATTTGGCATCAAACAGTCTCAAACCATTTGGAGATCCAATCGGTTTCAAGGGTGAATTATTCAATCGGTTTCAAATCAATGGTTGATGATTCGGTTTCCAGACCGAATGGAGGTCAATCACCTCAAGACCGAAAGGAGGTCAATCACCTCAAGACCGAAAGGAGGTCAATCACCTCAAGACTAAATGGAGGTCAATCACTTCAAGACCGAATGGAGGTCAAGCACCTCAAGACTAAATAAAGGTCAAGTACCCCAAGATCGTTTGAAGGATCAATTAATCTCAAACCTAAATGAGTGATCATAAAGTATCTCAAGGTTGATTACAATAAAAGTATCACTAAGGTACTTAGTGATTAAGTATGCTTAGAATAATTGACATTTGATGCTTATGGAAGCAATGACCTAATACACTATGTCAACTCTTCATTCAATTTGATTCAAATCTAATTGAGATTAAAGTAATTAACCTCCTAGAGAGAATGAGAGAGAGGAACTTATACATGAATGATAATCATGTAGTGATTTAACCTCAACACTCTCAACATGAATATAATATGTAAATTTGGTATGATTCTTTATAAAGAGATCATGAAACCCTAATTGAGAAGGTTGATGAACCCTAACCCTAATTTAAGGGGATGCTTCATGAAACCCTAATTTTGGGTTAAAATATATATGAAACCCTAATATAGTGATGTGATGTATAACCCTAATTAAGGGTAATGTCATATGAAACCCTAATTAAAGGTGAGGATATGTGAAACCCTAATTAACGGTGATGACATGTGTAACCCTAATTAAGGGTGATGATATATAAAACCCTAATTAAGGGTGATGTTATGTGAAACCCTAATTAAGGGTGATGTCAAGTGAAACCCTAACACATGGTGATGAAAAGTGGTATGAAACCCTAATTTGGGGTGATGCTATGTGTTACTATATGAAACCCTAGTTTGAAGGTCTAACCCTAATATAGGGTGAAGGTATGAGAAACCCTAATTTTGGGTTATAGTACATGAAACCCTAATTTTGGGCAACGAGATGATTAACCATATCCCTAATGATGGATAATAGGATGAGTATCCCTAATTAACATGAATTGGGAAACCCTAACCCTAATAAGGGATAGTGGTGTTATCCTTGTATTGCATAGTGCAGATATGTAATTGATATAGCTGTTATCATGATTACTAACCATGCAGGTATCATGAGATGATGGACATAGCCAGGTATGAGCTATGATGTTTTATTGAAATTATTTTATGGGCCTTGTGAGCCATAATATGCTTTATTGCCTAATAAGAGGTAACAAGAGATTAATGGGCTTAAAGAGCCATGTGAAATACCTATATTGCAAGTATCGTGTTTACCTTGGTCAGATGACCTAAAGGTATTAATTACCTGATAAGTGGTAACAAGTGTTCTTTAATGAATTTAAGGTTTGAATACCCATATTACATAATCATGATGATGAGTTATTAAGGGATGAGAATGCCCCTGATGTGACAAGGGATTGAGATCCCAATGTTTCACAAAGATTTGAAAAGTACTTGATAGAAGTATTACTCATTCTTTGTAGCATTTGTTATAATAAATTATGTTTGAAAACCTGACTGATGCTAAAAGAATATGGTAATGTACTTAATTAATCAAGTGAAATCTTATCATGTAGAGCCCTGGCCATAGATCCATCATTGTCAGTAGTTTGGTGATGGTGAAATAGGTTTTCCTACGTGAACTCCTGGAGGGCATACTATTGAGTATGTGGGGGTTATGGGTGCGAATATCCTTATGCCCTAATGGAGGAATTAATGTGAGATAAACATTAAATCTCTCAATCCTTCATTAAAAATGTCAGGATGGATGTATCACTAATATCCCGATGATGTTAATGCCAGATAAATGTGAGATAAACATGAAATCTCTCGATTGTGAAGAGAGTACAGCTTCCACTATAACTCTATAGTGAAGTTGCCAGTATACCCTGGAAAGCTATTTAGCAGAGACACAAGATGTCCTATATTTTGTCCTCACACTGACTGAGGAAGATGAGATCATGGAAATCTGGCTCTTCCAATGACCTATGTATGGTACCGATTTTGATTTCACAATGGTCGGTTGGAGTAGGAGAGGTATACCACATCTCCTCAGGCTTAAGTATGATTGTAAAATGTAATCATCCTTGTAGCGTATTTGCTTAAGGATGAAATACGAGAATCATCGGTTGATGTTACTTTTCTTAGCCTATCCTAGATGGATAAATGTTATACATGTTCTTCATATTCCTTAATGGATAAGTGATATGTTGTTTTATCGAATTACAGTTGAAGTGTTTTGAATAAGAATATTGCTCTAATCTATTTAGAAATTGATTTATTTGTTGTTGAATATATATGATTCCTCTTCTCAGTTTTATTCCATTAAACTGCAATAATAATGTTTCTGGCAAAGAGTTATATCTCTCGCTGGGGCAATTTCAATTGTCTCACCCCATGGGATTCAACTTTTTAGGTAGACACAGAAGAAGAGGCAGAAACCCTACAATAGGGGAAGACCAGCAGCAACAGCAACAGGGACAATACTCTCATGTCAATCTTGTTGGTGCCCCTATCCTACTACTACTATTGCCTCATGAACAAGAAAATCCTCTTCTTCGCCTCCAGACAATTTTACATCCTTCTGGCACAATTTCATGGCAATGAGGTCAAGCTTCTCATTCAATACCAAAATGACTTTAGATTCCCCAACACTTTTAATGGTTTTTGGGCATTCCCTTTCTTCACCCCATGACTAGTTCTTGGCCATATTCTTCAGGATCTCATGGCACTTGGACGGTTAATTGTTGAGGAAGAAGCATGTCCCTGCTCCAATGTGGTCCTTTCCCCCCTAATGCATCCTATAACAGAAGATCTTCGCCTGCCCATAGATATCAATCCCATGATGAGGAACCTTACTCAGAATGCTTTGAAATCTCTCCCAAGATTCATAATATGACTCCTCTACTTGTTGCTTGAAGTTGATTATCTTCTTGGTTAGCTCGTTAGTCTTATGTGGAGGGAAATAATGCTCAAATAAAGCGTCAATCATTTATTCCCATGTTTCTATTGACTCAGACCTAGTACCATCTACCAGTGATGACGGAAATAGCTTCAAGTAGATCACATTCACTGATACTCAATCTATCTTCACCATGTCATAGCTTTCAACAAAATTGTTTATGTGAGTTATTAGGTCTTCAATATTGTGGTCATGGAAAGCTTATTGCTTGACTAACACCACCAACCCAAGATTGATCTATCAGCTTCCTACATTTATCTCTTGTCGCTTGATTGGCCCAAGCTGAGATGTTGAGGATGACACCTTGATCTTTGCCTAGATGGTCTATTTTTCTTTTGTATCACCCATACCTTTCGGTTGTGGATTTTTTGTGGGACCATAGTCAGTGATTTGCATTTGAACCATGCACTAGTACCTGAAAATTCTAAATTCAATTTGAGAACGAGATACTAGTGATTAAATCAAAAGATATTTGCAACTCAGCTTTAGAAAGAATAAAAAGAAAAATAAATAGGGTGGTCTAGAGTTACAACACTCGTAGTGCTTGAATATATTGTTTCCCCAGCAACGACGCTAAAAACTTGACATGACTAAACTATATGTGTGAATTCAAGCATATGTGTTGAAGTAATACAGGCCAATGAGGCTCAAATATTGAACATAGGGAAACATAATGCAAGAAAGTACTACAAACTACTTTCAATCAGCTAAGCTGAAGAAAACTTTGATTTGAGAATTATTAAACTAATTGCAAGAAAAGAAATTAATTTACTGGTTTGTGATCACAATGAAAAGAAATTCCCTAGGACTATGGTTTCACCATGATTGACACTGCAATTTTTACCCTAAGATTAATACATGTTCCTATTGATTTTGGACAAAGAGACATGTATCTAGAATTACCTATTATCGCAGTGTAATCCACTACCTATTCTAATACCAATTCCACTCGTATATCGATTGTGTTATTAGATAGGTGCTTTAATGAGCTACTCTAGGTTATTCTCTTCACGTTCGTAGGATTTCTCTTGAAATGCGGTATAAAACATGCGTTACTATGGATTTCCAATCCTTAATACCCCTCTCGAAGCTATTAAGGATCTAATTAATCACCTATGATATGCAACATAGATAATTCAATACAATTTTGTAGCAACATGGCCAAGAATATGGAGAAAACAAAATACTACTATAAAAGATCCATACATAGAGTACAACTGGGATACTCCCGGGTCCTAGAGGGCATGGGGATTAGCCCCTCATGGTTTCCATGGACAAAAGCATGCTAGGGAGAAGGAAAAATGTGGGGAATGTAGAAAAACTAATGAACCCCCTAGAGAAACGTGACTAGGATGCTCCATGTCGATGAATGGATCCGCAAGCTGCAAATTCTACCCACTGAATGTGCCTGCAACCTCCCAAATGTGTAGTTCTCCACCTCATTCACCTCTTCCGTTCCTTGGTCATCGTGTAATGGAATAAAATGTGATGATTAGGTTTGGCCAAACTCCCCTTAAGTCATAGATGTGACTTAGGGTGAAATTAATTTTCGACCGTTGGATTAAACCCGATTTTCAGATCTACCTATTTCTGTCGTGTCAGAACTACTAATGGGGCATCAGTACTACCGACTCCTCTAATTTTTTGGCCACCTGTTAAGTTGTCGGTACTACCGACCTAGATGCTGATAGTACCGAGTTGCTTTGAAATTCATTGACAAAAACATTATAACATCGTCGTTGGTATCAACTTGAATGTCAGTACTATCGAGTCTTCTCGATTTCTTTTGTTACAACCTGAGCATGTGTCGGTAGCACCGACTCCAAAGTTGGTAGCATCGAGTTGTGAAGTTCTTTGAAAAATTCTGAAAATTCATAAAATTCGAACATAAGCTTTGGAAATATAATAAATCATTTGAAAACATTAAAAATACATTTATTTCATGCAATTGAGTACCATATGATAATATTAATAAATATGCATAGATTAATATGAAAATAAACAATAAGTGCCAGAAATAAATAGTAAATAACTTGTGAAAATGACAAATATACAGTGCATCAATTCTGCAAGTAGATTTATATTGGTCGAATCTATTTCATGATGTGTACGCATTTGTTAAATCTTGTGACAAGTGTCAAAGAGCTGGAGGGATTTCAAAGAAGGATGAAATGTTATTGAATTAGATCCTGGAAATAGAAGTCTTTGATTTGTGGGGCATAGATTATATGAGCCCTTTTCCATCCTCATGCAGCTACAAGTTCATCGTAGTAGCATGTATCAAGATGGGTAGAGGCAATCCCCACTCAATCACTAGACGTCAAGTCCATCATAAAACTATTTCAGAAGATTATTTTTCCTAGTTTTGGAGTTCCAAGAGCAATCATGTTTGATGGTGCCAGCCAGTACAATGAAAGAAACTTCAACAACCTGCTTAGTAAGTATGGAGTGAAGCATAAGGTATCCACACCATATCATCATCAAATGTCAGGCCAGGTAGAGATCTCTAATAGGAAACTAAAAGATGTTCTAGAAAAGATCATCTCCAGCTCAAGAAAGGATTTAGCAATGAAGCTAGATGATGCACTAGGGCATATAGTATGACTTTTAAGGCTCCAATTGGGATGACTCCATTCAAACTAGTCTATGGAAAATCATGTCACTTACCTGTAGAATTAAAGCATAGGGCACTGTGGGTGATCAAATTCCTCTACTATTATCTAAAGAAAGCAGGGAAGAAAAGATTGGTACAACTACATGAGCTTGAAGAACTTAGAATGGATGCTTATAAGAACACAAATATCTATACAGAAAAGATAAAGAGGTGGCATAACAAAAGAATCAAAGTCAAAGAATTCAAAGAAGGAGACCAAGTTCTATTATTCAATTCCAAACTTAAGCTCTTTTTTGGGAAATTGAGATCTAAGTGGTCTAGACCATTCTTAGTCCTAAAAGTCTACCCATATGGGATAGTGGAGTTGCAAGGGAAGCAATCAACATTCAAGTCTAATGGATAGAGATGCAAGTTGTACACTGTAGGGGAGGAGATTGATAAGGGAGCCTCTTGCTCCCACCAAGACGCATGATCAAGGGGCTGAAGAGTCTCACTTCAGATTTTATACAGAGGAACTTGTGGGAGTTGACCCCACATTAGGTTAGATTTCATTAATTAGTTTTAATCTAGAAAATTTTTCAATTCCAAAAATAAAATTGTTGTGCATGAATGTAATAGTATAGACCCTCATAGATACATATCATTGTCTTTGTAGGTGCTAATCAAAAGAAGACAATTTTTATAGAAATTCAGGAAGACATGATGTGTCACTATTTGCACACGTAGTGTCATCTCTCATAGATAGGCAATCATATAAAAAACTCAACCACACATGACGTGTTCAGTTTTTGACACGGCATGCATGGTCACAGAAGATACCTACTGGAATCAAAGATGACATATTGTTAATCAAACATAGCGTGTTCTCTAGATCATTTGAATCCAAGTTATTTTTTGGAAAAAAACACAATGTGTATTTATTTGAACACATAGCGTCATTATCAGGTTGATAGTTCTATGTTTCCATCTAAAATGTTACATGACGTGTTTTAATTGAAACACGGTGTGCCACAATGCTTATTTGAATGGCTCTATTTTTCTGGAGAAACACACACTGTTTCTTGATTTGAACAAGGTGTGTCAATATCAGTTTGGTGATCTCTATCTCGGCTACTGGAAACTTACATGGAGTGTTCTAAATCGAACACACCATGTCCTCTTCAGTCAAGGAAAGTTTTATAAGTAGTACGCGAATTGTACAAGGGAACATGCCGTGTCCTTTAAAAGACACAGTGCTTCTAAAGACGAGAAGTGGGGTTTTTCACCTTAATCTCCAACTGCCTCCTTCACTTCTACTCTCTACCAGTCGTGTTTTGAAGCCATGTGTGACCCCCTTCAACCGTATGTGGTGATTCTAGACTCCAATTGATGACCAAGTTGCTCCATCACCTCTGAGCGACCTCCTCAATCTTCGCCACTACCCCTTGCTACTCTGAAGCTCAGTCATTCCACCATCTCTCTGCCCGATCAAGCTCAAGCTCCATAGTGAAGTCACCACCGTGATTCCACAACCCCTCCAACCCTCTTCTCTACCTCCACAAGTAAAGAAACTCCATCACTATCTCTGTCAGTGGGATCTAATTCTTCATCCACTCTAGAAAACACATCGTGAGCAACCCAAGTCATGTCGTGTAATGATCTCCCTCATCCCCAACCTCCAAACACGACCAAGCTCTAGGTACACACTGTGTCCCCTTGAAGACACATCATGTCTGTCATTGTTTTCTCCAACCCTTCTGTCAGAAGTCATGTCGTGTTCGTAACTAGACAAATTGTGTCTCAGGTCATTTTAGCAACTCTCCAACAAAAATGGCACTGGTCAAGAAAACCTCAAACTGCAAGTATGGAGCAAGCTCATCTTCAGCCCCAACCTATGTCTCCACGAACTAGTTCAGGGTCACTGTAGAGAAAGACCCCACATACTAGTTCCTCATATCTCATAGGGTCCTCCCTACACATTTTTCCTACGATCAGACAATGGGTGACATGTGGTTCAAGGATGAAATCAAGGTGCACCTCAATGAGTTGGGTCTCAAGTATATTTTTTGTACAATAAGCAACCCTTACCCTCACCTTGTGTATGAGTTTCTTACTACTTTGAAGGTCCAGGAGGACCCGAGGAATAGGCTGGAACCATATGCTTTTATTCATTTATGTCTACCAGGACAAGGCTACAGAATCACCTTAAAGCAATTTTGTGAGCTCTTAGAGTGCCACTACGAGGGTGCACTAGGCTTCCCTCCAGCTTATGATAGTGACGTCTTCTGGAATGAGATAACTGATGAAGAAAGACATGATGCCAAGAAGGCCAGGGCATCTGTTATCCATAACCCAAGCTTCATATATGTCCACCGCCTTCTTAGCACAGGGGTATTCACCAAGAAGGAAACTCAAGGAGTGTGCGGGAAGCATGATTTATTTTTTATATGGGGTATGGTTTATGATTTTCAGATCAATGTAGGTCATTTCATCCTCATCAGGTTCCTTGACATTAAGAAGATTAAGAAGAGAGAATTTGGGGACATCATGGGTGGAGGATTGATCACTCTCCTGGACAAAAAGATAGAGGTGGACCTGACTGGTCTAGAGGCTGCACCAGGTAGGAACTTGGTGGATATTCAGTATCTAATTTCTACAGGCTAATTGCTAAGGTCCCCAATGATGATGTCAAGTCCAGAAAATATTTTGATAATGATCAATAATTGGCATGCTTGACTTGGAGAACATAACCTTAACAAATAAAGACAATTGGAAGGTAGACCTAAGTGGCAAATATGATAATGAAGATGCCCCTGAAGACCATGTTGCTTCAAATGCACCTGTCTTTCAGCCATGCACTGTGTCGCTGCCCTTCACCAGCACTCAGACTGAGTATACTTAGGATATGCCTAACATCATGCATCCTTATGGCTATACCCAACATCGTTTTAACCATCTAGACAGCCGTTTCGCTCTAATGGGTCAGTAGTACTCAATGATGCATGAAATGGTCCAGCACATGGATATGTGGCATATCTCTTAAAACCACTATCTGATGCCGCAGCCTTACCAACCTCACTATCCATAGCTAGAGCCTACTCAACAGCCCATGCTATTTGACATTCCTGATGATGATGATTTGGTCAACCAGTATTTCCCTACAAGTCACAGGGGTGTTGGCCCTTCTTGCTGATATCTTCCATGACAGGTAACTGGTTTCTTATGCCTTAGGTTTGATTGATGCAGTGAGGACACTGCAAATTTCAAGCTTAGGGGAGGGGGTGCAACCAGTCAGTAATGTAGTTCTAGTTGTTTAGTTTTTTCATTATATTTTCTCTAGTTCTTGTCTTTAGTTTTTGGTTTTAGTTTCTTCTTTTCTCAGGGAAAGTATAGTATGATATGAGGATGATCTTGTGTAATGAAATATTTTTCTTTTTCTTCCTAGATTAAACTATCTTGTCCTCCTTCATAAGAATTATCATTTGAAGAAACTGAAAAAGAGCATGCTTGAATCAAATGAAACTTTATGGCCATCAATACATGCTTAATTTCGGATTTATGTTTGTAGCTTGAATTTTCATCTTTTTCATCTGTATTGCATAATACATGTAATTGGTAATGAATTTTGTGAATACGTCAACTTTGCAACACTACTTAGAGCACAAGATTATTTTGTCAAACCTTAAGTGATTTTACAACCACCCTTTTAAGTGAAAAAAAATTCAAATCAAATGTATGGAATCTAGCTAATGTTGCAATTTAGTTAACTCTCTTTTTTTTGGGAAAAATAAGTGAAACCCATGACCAATCTAAATTCCCTTTTGGTTCACTTCACCTTAATTACCCCATAAAAGATGGATAAAGGCTCCCACCTATCATACTAACCTAGTGTAAGTCTGATCTAGCCATGACTGTTAGGTGATATTTCCTAAAAGAGGGTAAAATTCCCCAACCGACACTCCTTGTGTGCATAAGCCTACATTAGTAGCCGAGTTATGAAACTCCTAATCCAAATCATACCCTTTGGTAAAACAAGGAGAGAGAGCTAAAATTTCTAACATTAACTAAGATTCCTTCTTTTTCATCCATAATAATTGAAAGTTTTGTTGCAAACTCACTTATTGGTTAGCTTGGTCATCCAAGTTCCATTTAGTGTTGCCTAGTTGACTGTTTCATTTAATCCGTTACCATCCTTACTGAACTTAATTTTCTTTCTTGGATGTCTGAGTTGAAATCAATGATATGAATATGAACCTAATGATTATGGTTGATTGGCCTCATTTACATCTTCCATTTCATTTGATCTATGCATGAGCTTGGCAATTTCCTTCATTTGTGTTTCTATGCTCTTTTTTCTTGAGGAAAAGAAATATTTCAAGCATAGGGGGATTTGATCTGCACACTTCATATCTAATTTTTGCACACATTCACACACAAATTCGGTTCATTTTTCCTTCCATTTAAACTCTAATCATATTTAACTTGACATCTTTTAATTATTTTAATTGTTGCATGATGTCGATCATAGGTACACGTTGAAAATGACAAATTGAAGATAGTCCAACCCAAATCTGACCTCAGTTGGATCTCCCTTTGACAAGCAGTAGATTTAGAGTTGATCTTGAAGGAACAACATCGAACAAGACGTTTCTTTATTAATACACGACGTGTAACTTTTCAGAAAGAGCTCACGAAGTAAAGAACATGCCATGTGTTATTTGACACATGGGTGTGTAAGTTTCCAGTGGCATTGATGCTCGAACTATAGAGAAAAAGACACGGTGTGTCCTTACTCAGATACGACGTGTCCTAACGATACTAAGGTCAACTTCAGCTTGCTGTCAATGCACATGACTGCTTGTTTCATAGTATAAGATGTGTGCTATCTTTCCTAGATTGACTCAAATAGCAGCTACACATTGTGTCCCTATTGGAACACGCTGTGTACTCTTTGCGAGGATGCAGTTCAACAACTGGTTACACGACGACACACGATGTGTCCCCACAAAGACATGTCATGTCTCCATCAGTTTTCTATAGATTTCAACAACAACCACCCCTCATTTTAAAAGTGAGTCCAACCACATGGGATGGTTATCACTCGTCATGTGAGACATATTTCATCCAATAGAAGTTGCATATCAAGAGGAGGGAAATTTTGGGGAGGAAGAAAATGTTTCTTGGAAAAGAACCTCCATTCTTCACCATTTCTTCTCCAAAAGGTGCAGCAGAGGTTTTCTTCTCACTCAAGCCTGTCGGGAGGGAAGATTGTCTGAGTTGAATCATCTACAAGGGTGGAATTTCATCCTCTAATCAGAATTCTACTTCTCTTGCCTTCACCTATGGTTTCCATATATTTTTCTTTTCTTTAGCTATGCAAAATTCGAAAAATTCTGTAATGTGCTTGTCTCTCCATTATGTACGAGTAGAACCTTCTTCTTGGGCATGGGAGAGTAACTCCCATACCATTACTTATATGAACTCAAAATTTATAATGAATTCTAGTTCATTTCTTCTCCATGGATGCCTATGGTGTTTCATTGCGTGTATGCTTGGCTGGCCACCTTTTATACATGTTTTATGCTTCCTTGTACTATTATGGAGGATATATGAGGGAGTAAAGGAGTAGGATTCATGGAAATATACTCTTGACCATGGGAGTGGCTGGAGAATGTTGAGGGTGCAAGGTTGTGTTTGAATCTAATCATAGATACAAAACTGTTATGCGAAGATGAGAACCATCTCATGTCATCAGGAGGCACATGATGATGACAACCTCCTTGTAAGTTAATGGTATGCTTCAATTTCATAGTTACACATGATTTTATGGTGTGGTAGTGAAATCTTATGACCAAGACTCTCTAAAATCTGAATTCAACCTTTAATTTAAGTTCTTTTATTGTTTACTTACCTTTCAACGAATTGCAACCAAACTCTACTGTTGTAATCGATTTAGATTATTGAATGTTAGTTCTTTTGTGCCTAGCTAAGAATGCTCCCTATGGTTCAATCCCGACTACAATTGATCCCGTATACTTGTGGGTGATTGACGAGTTGGGACATATATAATTTAAGACTCGTTTACCTTAGGCATCAACAAGTTTTTGGGAATACTAACTAGCACTTCTACTCTAACTAAAATATCATAGCTCCTCGATAATGGTGCCAAAAACTTTTTGATGTCTAAGGCAAACGAGTCTTAACTTATATATGTTCCAACTCGTCAATCCCCATAAAACCCTAAAACCATGTGCCATTGCTAACATTTCAGGTTCCCTAAAACTCCCTACTTCCTAAGTAATTGTAACCATAAAACCTTGTGCCATTGCTAACATTTCTGGTGAAAACTATGGACGAGGAGCATGAGGATATTTTTTAGGCCTAACTACTTCTTCCACATTGAAATTCTCAGAATCTTGAACTGATTCATCCCTAAATGATGGAGGGGTGATAGATGAGGTTCACTTTCTACATGTTCTTCTGGAGCTTCCTGGGATCCTCTCACACCAAGAGTTAAATCTAAGTCCTGATCTCCTCTTCTTAAATCTATAGTTTTCAAAGACATAATGACAAAAGAAAAGGATCAACAAGTCCTATGTTCCTATACTGAGTAAGAACCTTAGGCTCTGATACCATGTTTTTAGAACCCGATCCCAATGACCAACTAGACAACCAATTATTGGGACTGAACCTAAAGGTTTAAGACACATTAAACCCAAAACAAAAAACATAATGATCTTAACAAAATAATTTCTTCAATCAGGGTGCAATTTACAAAAACAACTCGCATATATCTCGTTTATCATTCATAAATAAAGTATAACTAGCATGAACTCATTTATCTCTTCATAACTACATTTACAATGTTCATAGATATCTTAACTGTTCATCTTATAAATAAGGTTGGGCATATAAACATCATGCTATACTACAAAACACAAGGAAAAACCATAGGTTTGTCTCGTGACCCCAGTACAAGAAGAATCTAGACATCAGACATTAAGTATGAGCTTCATCTTTTAGAGTGATTTACTGTGATGAAAAAGAGGGTTGGCTAGCTGGTGCCTTGTCTTCAAGATCTAAAATTGTTTTAGTGGTTGATTAGACGATGTCTAAGTGAGATGATACATAACGGTAGTAATACATTACTACAACTCTGTTTTTTATTAAACAAACTAATACATAACAACCAACCACATATTATGTACTCATCGAATTAACAACATTAATACATATCAAAATTAGTAGCATTCGACAAACAACATGGTGTATCTTTCTTTATTAGTTTTTCCCTATATCTAATTGAATTGTACCAGCTAGTTAGACATCATCACGATATGCTCACACAAAATATTGCACTATACATACCTTTGGGTGTATCTGACTACCCTGAAGCAAAGCACATTTAGATCCATTGTTGGACAGGTAGGGCTTGTATCCTCTCTACCTCTTCCCCATCTTGTACTAGGATGAGGCTCAATCTCATATCACATATAAATATTTTTCTCATTTCACAGGGGTTTCACTTCTAACAAAATATCACAACTGAAATAAGGTTGGGTTCTCACTTCCATCTTTGTGGAACTTTCCCTAACCTTTAACTGAAAGAAGTTGGGGTCTCGCTTCCACCATTGTGGAACTTCATATAACCTCCCACATATTATCCATCAAGGTCTAATCCATTGTAGGCATTCACTACTTGGGCTTCACCTAAGTGTGAATAACCTATTTCACAATCCCAATATGGATCCGAGGATGAATCATGTTGTCTAGGTCACATAAATAAATTAAAGTTTCTCTTTCTTATTATGTCTCTAGAAACAACTCGAGGATTTTGTGCATGCCAACATCCAACAAGTATAAAAACACATCATAAATAAGTGACAGTTTAGGATTTGAGTCAAAGATTACAACAATGGATGGTCCATTTGTAGGTTAACATGATCGAGTCAAAATTTCAAAATTTGAGGATGGGGAGCCAAAATTCAAATAAGAAATGAATTTTCAAACCCAAAGAAAGGTTCTTAATCATAAAATAGCAAGCCAAAATGGTATCATATTTCCATTTCTCAAAATATAGTGAGTACAAGGTTTATTTCAAAACAAATTACAAAGAGTTACATAATCATCATATCAAAATCTAGATCTAGTGGTGATTTCAATGGTTGAAATTACACATGTCCTCCTTTGGAATTCCAACCTCTATCGTTGTCTCTATCTCCATGACTACATGCTTGGATGTAGGGGTAAAGGCAATCATGGTGACTTGGACTCCTCCAGGAATTATCAATGTTGTGTATCTCACCCATTTGGTCATAGCATCATGCCACCAGATTATGATATAAATATTCATCCTTCTTCTAAGGCATCAAGAACTAATTCATCCCTTATATCGCAAGCCTTTTACAAGGATTTTACATGGTATTACTGTTACATACATCATTTCAAGACAAGATTTAGTTCAACAAACTAAAAATTTGTTTTAGGCCTTCCTAGGCTTTCTTTCAGCTATAACACCTCAAGAACAATAGTTTAATATCACGAATATCATTGATTCTTTTATGATAGTAAGAAAACAATCATTATTTTCATGTTCTTATGCATTTCCCTACTATTTGCACTGCAGAAAGTCTAACTTAGAAGATGTACGGAAGATAAATTTAAGCTATGATAACTTTACAAAAATCACCAACAATCAAATTTGTATAAAGTTAAGCTCTCTATAACATACCCAAATTTAGGTTCATAGCTTAATCCACCCTTCTTCTAGGCCCCTTTTCAAATATGATAGTAACTAATATCTTTTCCCTAATTTAGAATGTATCACTAATAGTTGGGGTCGGATAATATAAAGATATAACAAAGGTCCTCTTTATAGGAAAACTAAGGGTAAAATAACCATAATAAATTAAATAATATGACTAATATACAAATACACAAATTAGTAAATTTGACACTAGTTTGACACTCTAGAATCCTAGGAGAATAAGAATGAAAGAAAGTAAATTAATATGTAACATGGTGACACAACTAGTTACTTAAGTACACTAATGCCTTAAATGAATAGATAAAATACAATGAATAAAGTAGTACTTCAAATAATTTCAAGATGTAAAACTAATGCTATATTTAGATTTCTTATAGTATATTTAGTCTACCTATTAATTTTCAGGTAAATTGGATGTTACTTCCACCCCAACAAACCAGAGAAACAAATATGTTACTTGAATGATGTTTAATTAATTATTGATTACTCACATAATTTCCCATCTTAATTCCCTTTCAAACTAATAATGTTATGTAGATCTCCCAACATGTTTTTGTTTCTCATATTCATCCTACAATGATTGCCACAGATTGTAACCTATAGCCACCCTCCCTCCTCACTTGCTGGGTCTCATTCTCCTCTTCTTTCCTCCTCTTTATCTTCCTCCCATTTCTTTATTCATCACCTTGAGCCCTAGTTTCCCTTTAATAATCTCAACAACCACATGGTTGTTGTAGATTGCCCACTACCTTATTTTGCCTCATCTCTTCTCTTCATTCACGTTCTCTGTCTCAATGTGCTAAGACCTATCCTCCTGATTTTCACCTTATTCCAACCGCAGGGGTTATTCGTCATGGATGTTGCCATCTGGAGGATTCACCATAGGGCGTCACCATGTTCCTAGAGTTTCCTGCCTCTAACTCAAGTGCCACCAATGGCTGGCTTTTATCCCACCTCTTTTTCTCCTCCTCTTCATGTTAGCAAGCATACTAGATACCTTTAATATTGCATCTCTTCCTTCATGTGTACTTCCATGTTAAAGAGGATTGTCCTCATCAGTACTTGGGGCCAACATGGATCATATATCTAGGCTACTTGCTCTCAACCTACATATGAACACACCAATGTAAGATGCCAATGGACATGGGACTCAAAACCTACAACATCACATGGAGATCTCCATCAACAACCTTTCTTAAACAATTCCCAATATTCTAAAACTGAGATACCCCCTCCATGCATCCTCTTGAAACCAATGGATTAGAATACTAAATCCAAGACTAGAAAACTCCATATGCATACCTTTCTCCTCCTCTAATACTGGAGCCATACTTACAAGATAGCAAACATGTAGAAAATTGACTTGGATCTCATTATTTGGTGACCTAATTTCGCTGATCAATAATAATATCCATGAATAGAGAAATGACTTTGAATATCTCAAACCATTACCAGAAATCAAAAGGGAAGAGAGACATTCACATCATCCATGCAAGCTCACAATGGTGTCTCATTTCATACTATATTACCTTCAAGTGTCACACGATCATAGAGATGGCGATGAGGTGTTTGGGTCTCTATCTCGTTCTCAGTCAACTAGGCACACACAAATTATAAAGATAGGGTAACTTTGGAGTAGAGGATAATCCCTTATATTTATATACAATTCCTGGTAATATCATAATATGAAGTAGTTATTTAGGTAACTAATCAATCTTAGGGCATGCACATGTAAACTTCTAGTTTCTTAAAATTAATATGAGATGATACATTAGCTTGGAAACTAGATACTTAATATATAAAAATTCATTAAACTGGGTACGTGATAATCATAACCATTTTATGGATCACCCTAAATTATTATTTTTAGGTTACTAAGACTTGAGATTTAAAATAATTCATGAGCATCTACTTGAATCAATGTTATCCTTTGCATGAATTAAAAATCATAGATACATATAAATATGTTAGATAATAACTAGAAATAATATGGATCTAGGAACACTCCTATCTAGAGTGATCAAATTTTAATAAAAGGAAACATGAAATACGTTAAAGGATGTTTTATAAAAAATATGAGTATATATCCTAATTTTAGTTACATATATATTGCATACATGTATTCATGGTATATTCAAGAATTACATAATACAATGGGTATACACACTAATACACATGCTAAATATGATATAGGCATAATATTCATTCACATGGTATAGAGAGAGAATGACATTACATGACATAAGTTGAAATATTGCATATCATTAGCCACACATAAATACATATATGTCATCTAGACATACATAGGATTATGTAGCTAAATATGTGTACTAGAACTAAAATATATATCCAATCATGTATCCACCTATTAATATTGATGACCCTTATATGAAATTAGGTGACTGAGACTAGGACAAGAATGATACATATAACTATAATAGGAAGGTATACACATGCTCACCTTGGTTTGACTAACTTATATAATGTGTTCCTAGGATGAATACTCGACTTTGGGGAACAAGTATATCCATTGAGTTGACCTTTATATGTGAAGATCAATTATATACAATCTATATTATGATTTAGACATACTTTCAACTTTGTATACAACTTTCCATAATGAGGCACCTTTTCATGTCCTTACTCCTTATCTAGAATTACATGCCTTTCTAGTGGCAATTGATTTTAATTGTCTGATCCTTTTTTATTCACTTTATGTTGGTTTGTAACCCCTGCTACCATGCCATTTAATCATGTTGATAATTGATTGACATAAGTCTTGCCTTCTATTATTGCATATGGTTTTAGACTAATTTAACTAACATAGATGATTTTGTATAACCATGCTTTTTATATATATGTGTGTTTTTCTATCTGGGGTGCACTATTCCACCATTGATAAATGCAGGGGTGTTCTATTCCACCTAGGCATGCTATTCCACGTCCATACTTTTATGCTAATGATTCTTGGTGTCTTTTCCCTGCTTTAGTTATGTTTAGTCTACATTATCTACATGCATATGTTTATTTAATGAACTGATTGATGGCAAGATATCCTAAGGAATGTTGTTGTTCTTTATATGCCTCATTCTCTTGTTTATATCTATTTGAACTCACCTACCTTTTATAGCCCTCTACTGAATGGGAACCCCCTTTTTGTAATCATTTTGTAATGAATTTCCTAAATATTATTTATTATGCACATACTCAGAAGTGTTCTTTTGAATACCTTTTTGTTTCCTTTTACTAGGTGACATTATGAAGAATACCTAGATGTAGGAATCTTAGATGGAAATGAATCAAGATGACCGCCTTCAGGATGTCGATATGAGGATCTCTTGGAATGACTTAGTTGCCCTCTACTAAGGGTCTCAAATGTAAATAGATGTAACACTTTTTATATTGTGTTACCATCTACCCTTGATATAAAGTGATAATATAAACTAGTTCAACTATTTCTAGGAATGTCTTGCCTTTAATATCGGGTATCTCAGCATAAGTATGCCCAAAGATCATCTATCCAAAGGCTAGATACCATGCTCATTGATCTTGTTATACCTCATGTTGTGGATTGGTTGATGGAAGATATTAGTTCATTAGAATGTTCTTGGGAGTTTAGCTCTCTCATTTCCATGGTTTTCTTAGATTACATGATAGATGATATGACCATATAGATCACATAGTAAAGGAACCATTTTTTTAACTAGTAAATGAGAGGAAAACCTTATTTCCTTCCTATATTGTTGGATGATGATATGGATCCCCTATTTATCAATATGACATAATGTATAATATGATTAGATTAAAGTGGTGGATGTCGTGACTCATTAGAGTCCACTAGAAGTTGATCATGTGTGACTGGAAACCATTCCCCCCTACTATGCTATAGGTTAGGGATATGTTGGTATATTGTGTTAGTTGTATTAATCATTAGAATCAGTAAGTAGAATGAAGTGATGGTAGGATCGTAACATGTGTGTAGTATAATGGAAAGTGGGTGACTTGGTTCTCTTATTGATTTTGGCACCATTTTTGTATTTTAATCACAAATTTTTTTTCATGAAATGTTTTTATTTATTAAATTATGTGTATAAAAAAGTTACTTTCAAATTTTGTAAATGATTTTTGGAACCATTTCACCACCACAAGAAAGTTTTAGTAAAGAAATACTTTATTGAAGAAACTCTTGACTAACATGATCAACACTAACGCCCTATCCTAAGTGTAATTTGGTGAGTGTGAATAAGTGTTAGATACAGAAGACCTAGTTCATCCACCCTTGTTTCCCCTCCTAATTATTACATAAGTTATGAATTAATCCTTTCAAGGGGTGGAGCATTGTATGCCTTATTCATTAGGATTATAGGTTAACTATGGAATAACCAAAAATATTAGTTGTTGTAATATGTTATTCTTGGGTAACTCCCAGTGCTAATGTCATATAATTGTAGCTACTACATAACTAGGGTTAATATCTGGGAATGGCTAACTTGAAAACCATGAATGAACTTGAACAATAGAAATTAATTTAAAACCTATCTTCACTTTTTTAAGATGATGAACATAAGTAAGTAACCAACTAAGAACTATAACAACTAAGTGATGTTGACCATGATATGAGGAGTGTGAAATCACCATACCAATGTAGGTAACCATAATGTATAGACATTAGCAAGATAATCCTAGATTCTGGTGTAACATACCTAGCTTATGATAATATATGTGAGGACTAATAAACACATGATGTTGGAGTGATATAGTTTCATCTTGAGAATGGGTTGTAAGTTTGAAATAGGGTGGTATACAATGATCCACTCCATTAAAGGAAAATGGAAATTTATAACTTAGTTAGGAGATATAGTAATATATTATGATCTACATTGATGGATTTTAGGGACCAATCCTCTTTCAGGAGTGGAATGTTGTAATATACCCAAATATATAATTTATCCTCCGTTCTTCTAGGTGTCTTTTAGAGTATGATAGAATCTAGTATCTTTATCCCTAATTTAGAATGTATCACTAATAGTTGGGGTCAAATAATATCATGATTGAAGAAATGTCCTCTGTGTTGGAAAATATCAGATAAAATAACCATATCAAATTAAATAATATGTTTATATGTACATATACACTAATTAATAAATTTGACCCTAGTTTGAAGCTCTATAATCATAGGAGTATACAAATGAAAGAAAGAAAATTAATAAATAACATGGTGACCCATTTGGTTAATTAAGTATACTAAATACCATAAATGAATACATAAAACACTATAAATGAAATTGTACATCAAATAATTTCAAAATGTAAAACTAATTATATGTTCAGTTTTCTTATAGTCTATCTATTCTACAAAGTAATTTTTAGGTCAATTGGATGTTACTTTCACCCAGAATTAAATTAGAGAAAGAAATATGTTACGTGACCAAAGTTTTATTGATTATTTATTAGTAACATTTTCCCAATCATAATTTCTATTTCACCTAATGATAAACAACATTACCATCGGGTTATTGTTTCTCTTCTTCCTCCTACAATGTCTGTCGTAGATTTTTAACTGAAGACCGCCCTCCCTCCTCACTTCCCCCCTCTCCTCTTCTTCCCTCCTCTTACTATTCCTCCTATTTCTTTCTTCATCACCCTAAACCCTATATTATTTTGATATCTCCTAGCCGACGCATCATTATTGGATATTGTCCACTCCCTTATTTTTCCTCATTGCTTCTTCTTCTATGTTCTCTACCACAATCTTCCAAACCCTATCTTCTCAATTTTTACTTTGTTCCAACCTCCTGGATTGTTTGGAATGGACATTGCCATCTGTAGGATTCATCATATGGCATCGTTAAGTGCCTAGAGTTTCCTGCCTATGACTCTAGTGCCACCAACAACTTACATTTATCCCTCTCGTACTTCTCATCCTCTTCCTGCTAGTCAGCATAGCTGATACCTTTAGAATTGCATCTCCCCCTTCGTGTGACCTGTCATGTTTGAGAGGACTATCCTTGTTAGTCCTTGGGTTCAGTAGGGATCATAAACATGAGGTACCTTATGTCAACCTGCATATGAACACACCAAGGTCAGATACCAATGGATCTACGACTCAAAGTCTACAATATTGCATGGTGAGATCCATCACCAACCTTTCTTAACTAATTCCCATTGTTCTGAAACCCAGATACCCACCTTCATGCATCTTCTTGAAACTAGTGGATCACAATACTTATTCAAGACCATAAAATCTTATAGCCATACCTTCTTCCTCCTCTAGAACTGGCGACATATATGCAAGATGGCAATCATGCAGAGAACCTACTTGGATTTTTTTCACTAGTGACCTGATTCCACTAATTGATTATCATCTCCATGAAGAAAAAAATGACTTGGAATCTCTCTGACAGTGCCTCATTATAGACTATAAAACATACTGGTGTAACATGATCATAGAGGAGGTTTTGAGGTGTTTGGGTCTCAATCTTGTTTTGAGTCAACCTGACACACGATGTCCATGTAAACCCTCAACCTATAAGTCTTCATTTCACATTCCATACTTTTGTGTTAGAAAACAAACTATAAACATAGGGTAACTATGCAGTAGAGGATAATCTATATATTTATATACTAAGCCTAGTAATACTATAACATGAACTTGTTAATCAACGTACCTATAAATCTTAGGGCATACACATGTATAATTTTGGTCACTTGAAAATAATCTATAAAAATACATTAGCTTGGAGACTAGAAATTATATAGAAAATATTGCATTAAAGTTGGGTACTTTGATAACCAGAACCATTTTATGAATCACCCTAACTCTTATTATATATGTTTCCAATCCCAGAGATATAGAATCATTAGCGAGCATACCCTCAAATTGATGTTATCCTTTCCATTCATTAAAAAGCATATATATATATATATATACACAAACACACACACACACACACACACACACACACACATATATATATATATATATATATATATATATATATATATATATATATATATATATATATATATATATATATATACGTATTAGATGATAAATAGAAATAATATGGATCACAGGAACGTTGTTGTCTAGATTGATCAAATTTCAACAAAAGGAAACATGAAATATTTGTTAGGATGTATTATCAAAAATTGAGTATGGGTGATATATTGGTTAAGGAAATATCATAAGCTTATTTCAAGTACCTATATATTACAGACATGTATTCACAAAATATTCAAGAATTGTATAATACAATGGATATAAACATTATACACATGCTAAATATGATGTGAGATATAATATGGACTCACATGGTATACAGAGAGAATGACAGTACACGAAATAAGCTAAAATAATACATATTATTAGCCACACACACATATGTAATCTAGACATACTTAGGCTTATGTGGATAAAGATGTGTATCATAACTAATATATATCCAAACATTTGTCCACCTTTAGATTAACAACCCTCATATGAAATTAGGTGACCTGGACTAGGATAAGAGTGATACATATAACTATAATAGGAAGGTATACACATATTCTTCTTGGTTAGACTAACTTGCATAATATGCTCCTAGGATGAATACTCAACTTTGGGGACCAAGTATATCCAATGAGTTGATCATTAGATTTGAAAATTAGGTATATGCAATCTCTATTATAATTAGGCATTTATTCGATTTTGTATACATTTTTCATAATGAGGCACATGTCGATACCATTACTCCTTATTTAAAATTACACGCCCTTCTAGTGGCAATTGATCTGAGTTCTCTGATGCTTTTTTTATTCATGTCATGTTGGATTTGTAATCACTTTTGTTGAGTTATTTAACCTTATTGATCATTAATGAACATAAGTCTTACCTTCTATTACTGCATGTAGTTTTATACTAATTTAACTAACATAGATGGTTTTACATAACTGTGATTTATATATAAGGATGTTCTTTTCCATCCAAGGTGTACGATTCCACCTTAATAAATACATTGGTGTTCTATTTACTCACTCATGCTATTCTTCCATTCCTATTTTAGGCAAATGATCCTTGGTGTCTTGGCCCTGCTTTAATTTTTTTATTTTACATTATGTACATACATTTGTTTATTTAATGAACTGATCCATGGGAAGGCATCTTGTGGAATGTTGTTATGCTTTATATGCCTCATTCTCTTGTTTATATATTTTTGAACTCACCTACTTTTCATAACCCTCTCTTGAACATGAAACCCCTTTGTATAATCATTTTTTACTAAAATTCCTAAATTTTATTTATTGTGCACATACTCAGAAGTGTTCTGACGTATACCTTTTTATTTCCTTTTACTAGATGTCATTCTGAAAACCACCTAGATGTAGGAGTTTTAGATGGAAAGGACTTAGGATGATCTTCTTTAGGATCTCTACATGATGATAAAATGACTTAGTTATCCTCTGCTAAAGGTCTCATATGTAAATAAATGTAATACTTTTTATTTTGTATTAGCACTGTCTTAAGGTGAAAACAATGTATTTGGGATATTTTTGAAAAAGTAAAATAGTTATGTTTTCTGCTGCTTCATTATTACATGTATCATACCATATAATTGGAACCCTTCATGTGTTTCACTCTTTAACTCTCATATTTTGTTCATTATTCATAATTTTATTACTTATATTAAGCATAAATAAAAAGCTACATACCATTGCAAGTCTGAATTCATACTTCTCTTATGATCTTTGCCCATGTATTTCAGCAGTAAATTATTTTGAGAAAGTGAGGAAAAATTAGAATGGTGTAGCACAAGTAATACAAATATGTATTTAGTCTCCATGCTTTAGAAGGGACAAGTTCAAAATCTACCAAAAAAAGCATGACGAAACTTTCTTCTAGCAAATTTTATTCTTAAATTAGTGCTTTCAAATAGCCATAGACAAGATAAAAAAAAGGAGAAGAACAAATCAATGTTTTTCTCCAATGGTGTGGTGAATAGTGGTAAAGATAAAAGAAATAAATATGTAATTGATGATCTGTGTGGAATCAATCTTAAATCTGAATTAACTAGAAATCCACAAGAAAAAAACTCTATTCAACCAATTTCTAAGGTTCTCCCTTGGTCACTATTGTAGTCATCCTATGGACCTTCAAAACTTTTTTTTTATTTACTTTGATATAGGATGAAGATACAAATCTAAAGAACTAAATTTCATTGAAATCCATCGAGTATATCAAAAGTTATGTCATTTTTTGTGATTGATCCTGAACAGTGACACCGCTCGCCACCTACTATTTCTGTGTCAACTTATGGTTGTTTTATACATACATATTAAAAATACAATAACTTTTTCATTTAATTAGGATTCTATCTATTGATTTTGCATTAGATTTGTTATTAAATTCTCAATAAGAATGCAGTTTTTAAGAAAATAACAAATTTAATTTCTATGAATTAATAACTCAAGTCGTTGAGTATGGAAAGACTTTTGTAATATGTGTTGTTCCACTTTTTCCTCTATTACAGTTGCAATTTTCAAAGTCAACATACATATTCATTCTAGTAAATTTTCAGTGCTTACTCATTTATGTAATTCTTAAATTAGCAAGACGAGACACGTTTTTGACTAATCAGACGACTAATCTAAGATTTAAGAGTAACATGTGTTTAGATCATTACAAAGATGCTTTTGTGATAGGCAAGGACATCATCCACAACATCAAACTCACTCACGGACTCTTGTAAGACAAAAATACCAACCAGGTCATTAAATTTTGATTATGAAAATGGTTGTGCAATGAGTCGATGGCATGGTTAACTAGACACTCCTAGTGGCTATTTTGAGAAGGTATGGTTTTATGCAGATGGTTCTTCAAATAATCTTGGATCACAATGGTGTTGAATAGTAGAGTGGATGGTTTCTTCTTTATGAAAATAGGTCTTAAGAAGGACAACCCCTTATCTCCAATGCTCTCATTAAGGAAGTCATATGAAACATAATCAAGTTGGATATCCAGACTGGATCTGTTGATACATATAAGAGTGGAGGAGGAGTTTCTGCTCTTTCCATGTTGAAATAAGAAGATCATCTGATCAAGTTTTCCTCATTTCACCCTTCCCCCCTCTTGAGCATGATGCTTATGCTGGAGGCATATGAAGCTATCTTGAGGCAAAAGGTGGATATGGCTACATATTGTTTCATTATATACTACTACAGAAAATGATTTTTACAACATTTCATTTTATCATTTTACAATGAGTTTCAATCAATGTCTTAAATCATGTGGTCTTATGGGGGGTTTCTTTATACAATAAGTGTTGCACATGTCGTAATATATGTGTTTCATACAACAGTTAATGTGTGTTGTAGTTCCTTAAACACATTTTTTTTATAATAAGGGTGTTGTATACAACATGTTGAGAAAAAAGGAAAATACATCTATACACAAGGAATCTTGAGACCACTTGAAATTCAAGCACATCTTAAACTGTTGAACTCGTTTCATTTTATGCACTACATATATTAATTGTTGTACATATACAAAAAGTCACATATAAACCTATTGTATGATTTTGGTCTATTACAACATGTAACTATTATAAAATGAAAGCCTATTGTGTAATTATGGTTTATTACAATGGGTTATTGTATTTTGTATAATGATGGTCTAGTACAACATGTTAGCATAAGTGACTATTACAATAGACTAGAGCATGTTGTATAATTATGATTTCTTACAACATATTTGAGTATGTTGTGATATTGCAATCTATTACAATAGTTTAATAGTTGTTAACGAGTATGGTTTGTTGTATATAACTTGTGTTGTATAAAATATATAATTAATAACACACAAATAGACTTATTGTAATACATATTCTAACTACAGCACAACCAACAGAACTGTTGTGTTTTTCTCATTGTAAAAAATAACTTTTGTATAGTGATAGGGAATGACGACCCTAGACTTATCATTGTCGTTATAGGACTAACCCTATTCCCAGCTAGTGGAAATTCGATGGATTATTGGGTGTGGCTATAGTGAAAGGTGGGTTTTAACACTCCCACTTTCTGTTGTCGATCGAGAAGGCGCAGAAGAATATGGTAGGATGGAAATATCAACTTCTTACCTATGTTGTGATGATCTCACTAATCAACTCTCTAACTTCCATCCTAGTGTACAAGCTTGCGACATATCTTGTCTGATGCCAATGATCAAGAAAATGGATTTCATCTTGGAAAGCTTTCTATGGAGAGTGAGGAATGGATCCAAAAGCAAGATGTGTCTATCATGGCCGGCTATTACCATGGATAAAGCAAAGAATAGACTGAATAACACTGATCTACGCTTAACCAATGAGGCATTCTTACATAAAATTGGATGGAACGTCTCCTATGTCTTGTTGCTTTGGGAAAACTTCTGTAGAAAGAAGTACAAAAGAGTTCATGTGGGTTCTAAGTCTGATCTCTTAGTCCCCTTGAAGCCTAGCCCTTGGACCTCATCCCTCTAGAGGAATCTTCTGAAAACCTTCCCTACTTTGCTTAATCATGGTCGGTGGGATATAGGATCTGGTGAAGTATCCTTTTGGTATGAAACTGGGCTGAGCAAAAATTGATTGATTTTGTGAAAACCCCAAAGAATGCTAATTCTCACATATTGTTGAAGGATATGTGGCTTCCTGGGCTGTTTGGGTTGGGTATTTCTTGATGATGTGATCAACAAATAGGGCCTTCTTATTGTGAACTCGAACCAATATGTCAATGAAGATCTGAATCTCCCCCTGTGGACCACGAGCTATGATGGGTGCTTCTCCCTTGCATCAGTTAAACGTTTGCTCCGAGAACTGACAAAACCTCTATTGTATCTCACTACTACAGAACCTACCTTTAGTGTCGGTTATTTAAAGCCTTTAGTGTCAGTTTCTGAGCGACACCTATGTGGGCGACACTAAAAGCTCACCCATTAGGCGTCAGTTCCAAAACCGACGCCCAAACTCTTCACGCGCCACTGAAAATGCACCATCATGGCACTATAGGCGTCGGTTATTAGATATGAAACCGACGCCCAAACCCTTCGCGCCACAGAAAGGGCGCCATCTTGGGCACTATCAGTGTCGATTTTTTACAAATAACCGACGACATATATCTTCGTGCCACAGGAGGGTGCCAACTTGGGCACTATAGGCGTCGGTTATAAGCTAATAACTGACGCCATATAACTCCCAACATGGCCGTGCTGGATAGCACGACCGTGGTGTTAAGGAAATAGACGTCGGTTTCTATTAAAAACTGACATTGTAACCTATTTGGCGTCGGTTTTATACAAATAACCGACACCTATTGTATTTTTTTTTCTGTCAGCCTGCAGACCTGCTGTGGCTGGTCGCAGGATGAGAAACATGTTCAGTTCAGTTATGAACTGCAGGTTTTACGACATCCATTGATATCAGCCGACAACAAGCCACAAACCTGCAAAATTAACAATAAAAATATTCATACATGCATTTAGCAATGCAACCTGTAGTTCCATTTTATTTTCACACATTTAGAAACATTCATATAGCTAGCAATCTGTAGTTCCATTCATTCACATTCACACATGTAGAAACATTAATATAGCAACCAACACTTTCATTCATTTTCACTCAGGCACATGTAGAAACATCCAGACATGTAGAAACATTCACACATATATTATAATTCAGAAATTCATTTACAAAATATCATTGTTTAGTCATTATTCGCTATCAGGATCCCAATTATATTTTAAAGCCCCCACTATTAGTATGGTTGTTGCCCATTCTTCTCTTACTTCATTTAATTCTCCCATCGTATAGGGAGCATGTACATCTGGTAAGTCCGTTCCTGTAGTGGGGTCAGCTTTAAACACCTGTAAAGAGAATGATGTATATATATAATTAATGAGCTATAAATAAGATTGATATATTTCATATTATCTAATGAGACTATATAATACATGAGCAATACAATCGATGTCCATACAACATGACAGACTAACACATATATAGTACATAACAACAGCAGCGTCGAATTTACATACAACACTAGCTTAGTACATATATAGTGGGACTTATAAGGTGACGATCCCACCTGGTAAAACAGGTTACCGACAACTACATGTTACAACTGGGAGGTCGTGATTCAGCAACAGTATGCATTAGCAGGAGGACAAACAGATCACCATATGTTTGTCCGCATATGGTGATCTATTTGTCCTCATGCTAATGCATACGTTGCTGAATCACGACCTCCCAGTCGTAACATGTAGTTGGTAACCTGTTTTAGCAGGTGGTATCGTCACCTTAGTCCCACTATATATGTACTAAGTTAGTGTTGTATGTAAATTCGGTGTTGTTGTTGTTATGCACTATATATGTGTTAGTCTGTCATGTTGTTATATGAATCTGAACCACTTGTATGTGCTGCACTTTATGTATTGTATCTGTATCCTGCTTCTCTTCATTGGGGCTTCTTCCTGCATATCCTTCATATCCTGCATAGCTATGTCATGTCCGTCCTGCATAGCCTTCTTCCTATATTTATTTTTCAAAGAGAATACAAACAAAAATTATTAGTGTAGAGTTAGTGAAATACTGATCAATGTCTAGAATTGGAATAGATCAAGAACCTACTCTCAGCATCACGTATGTAATCTCGGGTGAGATTGGTCCTATAGTTCTTTAGCACCCTCCCAAAATGTTTATCATTTGTATTAACTAGAAGATAATGAAACATCAAATCAGAAAATGATATTGATATTAAAAAAGTAAACATTTAGCTTCAATAAAAAAATATAAGCATGCATGCCTCTAAAATTGTGATCTTTTATCAATTAACAATCCTTCATTGTGATCTCCGCACACATATAAGTCATCATTAGCTTCAATATTTTCTAGAGTTGGCAACCCAACTGAGAATGGACTGGAGTCATCATATTTATCATATTACTCTTCTTCATCTATAGGATCTTCAATGAACTGTCTTTTACCATGAAGAACAACCGACCATTTATCATTTGCAGGATCATCGATATAAAATACTTGTTTCGCCTGTGATGCCAATATGTATGGTTCAGCCTTCTCGCCAATCTTTTCAAAGTTCACTTAAGTGAAACCCAATTCATCCACTATAACTCCTTTGGTGTTATCAACCCAATTACATTTGAAGAGCGGAATTCTGAAATCTATGTAGTCAAATTCCCATATCTCTTCAATGACACCGTAATATGACATTTTAGCTTCACGTGGACTCTTATCCTTTGTACTTGAAAAAAACATAGTCGATGCTTGAAGGGTGACCCCACTGTTTTGGACGACACTCTTATCATCTTGGCGCTTTGTGTAATATGTGAATCCATTAATGTCATACTATTCATAAGACATAACAGTCAACTTTGGTTTAAAGGCGAGGCATTTGATAGTTTCAGTAATATCATCTGGTGTTTGAGATAGTTGATGTAAGACTTTATCTTCAAACCACTTAATAAAAGTCTTGTTATGCTCTCTAGCAAGCCACATTGTATTGGCTCGAGGATATTGTCTTTTGATGAAATTGGTATGTTCCTCGATATAAACGTTCACTTCGTCCATGTTGTGTAAAATATACAAATGACCTTGTTCCAACTGCTCACGGTTGATTACTTTCACACGTGATCCCAAAATTCCTTTGCCAAATAGCTCGTCAATATTCTTGTCATTATCAGGAGTGTCATTACCACTGAGAAAGTCATTGCAGAAATCCATAACCTCTCTCTCCACATAACCTTCAATAATACTCCCTTCAGGCCAATAACGGTTTCAAACATCACCTTTAAAAACGCTCATGTATCGTTCAAAGGGATACATCCAATGCAAGAAAACCGGGCCCAAGATTTTCACTTCCCTAGTCAAGTGGACAACAAGATGTACCATGATATCACAGAACGAAGGAGGGAAATACATCTCAAGCTGACATAGGGTAACAACCACTTCTCTTTGCAAATTATCGAGAGTCTCAGGGTCAATAACTTTGCTGCAGAGACTGTTGAAAAAGAAACAAAGTCTGGTGATTGCAAACCTTACATGCTTCGGCAATATAGATCGAATTGCCACGGGAAATATTTGTTGCATTAGAGTGTGACAATCATGAGATTTAAGTCCTATCAACTTCAGATCTTTCATTGATACCAATCTACGGATGTTGGATGAGTAACCATGTGGCACCTTAACATTTATCAAGCATTCACAAAAAGCTTTCTTCTCTTTTCTAGACAACGTGTAACATGCGGGAGGTAAGTATGTTCTTTTACTACCCATTTCACGTATTTTTGTTAATTCTGACCTTATTCCCATTTCACGTAGGTCCAGTCTGGATTTTATCCCATCTTTAGTCTTACCTGGTATATTTAACATAGTACCAATGATGCTATCACAGACATTTTTCTCAACGTGCATTACATCGATACAATGTCTGACTGTCAAAGAACTCCAATAAGGAAGATCCCAAAATATTGACTTCTTCTTGAATGAAGAATTGTCACTCCGTGTAGTACATTGTGATCTCTTACCAAATTCATTGACAAAGTCTTTTATTCTTTTATAAACAACCTCCCCTGGTATAGGTTTAGGTGCACTGCGTTCCTCATTCAATCCATTGAATGCTTTGCGCTTCCTACGATACGGATGGAATTTTGGAAGAAACCTTCGATGACCAAGATATACATTCTTACCACCATGTTTTAGTCTTGTTGAATCAGTGTTCTCTTCACATATAGGATACGCTTTAGCTCCTTTGACACTATATCCAGACAAATTCCCATATGCTGGAAAGTCATTAATAGTGCAAAACAACATAGCATGCAAACGAAATGTCTCTCTTCGTGAAGCATCATAGGTCATCACACCTTCACCCCAGATTTTCTTTAAGTCATCAATCAGAGGTTCAAGATAAACATCGATGTCATTTCCAGGTTGTTTAGGGCCCGATATCAACAACGATAGCATTACGTACTTATTTTTCATACACAGACAGGGAGGAAGATTGTATATAACAAGCATGACTGGCCAAGTGCTATGTTGGCTGCTCAATGTCCCGTACGGATTCATCCCGTCTGTACAAAGCCCAAGTCTTAGATTCCTGACTTCTTCACCAAATTCAGGGTACAATACATCAATCTTCTTCCACTGTGGGGAATCAGACGCATGTCGTAGGATCCCATCATTATTTTTCTTAACATCTGCATGCCACCTCAAATTCTTCGCATCTATCGGATTGGCAAACAAGCGTTGAAACTGTGATATTATAGGTAGATACCACATCACCTTGGCAGGAGAACCAGTTTTGGACTCCCCTGAAGTCGTCAATTTATACCGTGACGCACCACATTTTGGACAATCTTTCAAATCTGCATAGTCCTTTTGAAATAATACACAATCATTAGGGCATGTGTGTATCTTCTTGGCATCCATTCCCATTGGGCACAGCAATTTCTTTACCTGGTATGTTGAGATTGGCAGCTCGTTTCCTTCAGGAAGCATTTCTTTCAACAAAGACAGCAATGACGTGAAGCTTTTGTCACTCCATCTATTGTTAGCTTTCAACTTATACAATCTCAACACAGCGTTAAGCTTCGTAAACTTAGTACAACCTGTGTATAACAGCATCTCAGCATCATGCACAATGTTTCTAAAAATAGGAGGTGGATCGGTGTGCTCTACCCCACAACTATCCAGCATCGCATCAACGATGTCTACTGGAACTGGTTCATTCACATCTACATCATCGTAGGCAATTTCTTCTTCCACACAAGCACTGCTATCGACATCCATTGGTTTCGGGTTTGAAATCTCTCCATGCCAGTGCCATTCTGTATAGCCTTGTATAATCCCGTTGCACATGACATGAGTTTTGATTTCGTCACCAGTGTTGACTTTCAAGTTGTTACCGCAATGTCTATATGGACAGTAGAACCTATCTCCAGGTTGTTTCCTATGTTCCTCGGCAAATTTAATGAACTGGTGAAGACCAAAAATAAACTCTTGGGTGTAGCGATTGCGAATGGACATCCATGATCTATCCATTCTATGATCAAAGAGAAAACAAGTATATATTAGGACAAGATTAGGGTCTAGGGTTGACAAATACATGTGATGTCATTATTATATATAATAAATGTGTACCACCTATCCATTCTTGAACACCTAATCTCACTAGTAAGTGTATAATGTGTATTGGGTTTTCAAGAAAATTTCGGCAGCATTTCCCCGCTGTTCTCGAAGTACATATGTACTTAGAGAACAAACGGGGAAATGCTGCCAAAATTTTCTTGAAAACCCAATACACATTATACACTTACATCCTAAGCGAGATTAGGTGTTCAAGAACAGTCCCAAACCGGGGACTATCCAAGATTTACTCCTAATGAGTAAATCTTGGACGGGTTTCTAGGCCAACAAATAATGTATTGTCATTCTTATACCTAAAATTCTAGTTCTTCAAGTTAGGGTGATTATTGATGTCTTTAAAAGCATGATTGGCAATTTAGGGAAAAGTTCATCATTTACATTCCAAGTATGTCACATGTGTGCATTACAGTTCATCATTAAGCAAGATATAAGCAAGTATGTCATATTAAAATAGACTAAACAATATGAGAAAATAGTAGTGTAATCATGTAAATGGGAACATTCATGGGAACACACACTTCAGTTATAAGCATTCATGTAGCAACTTTCAGTTCCATTCATTCATCTCTTTTTACATCCACACACAGGGGTGTACCCCTAAACAATAACTAAACAAAGGGGTTGGTGTACCCCTAAACATGCGCATAATTAAAAAAACTATTAATACAGACAAGTCAAGATAGATAGACAACTAAATACTACACCAACATGGTCCCGCATCAATAACTTCTTTTTGATGATAAAGCTGTGTCACGAAGCTCCTCACTGTATTTAGACAAATCTGAACTGACAGGGGCCTCAGATTCAGATTCCTCATAGATGATATCCGACGTCGTGCGCTCATACCGCAGTAGATCATGATCGGGGGTCTCGCAGTTGTTGTTGGTTATCCAAACTTTGATGGAATTATGGCCAATTGGACGGAGAAAAAGCCTGTTGCAACGGACCACATGCATCTCTCCAATCCAATCACGCCAACCGGATTTTGATACAAGATTTCCCGCCAAATCATACTCAACCTCGATAACATGTGAATAATTGTCAAAAGTTATGGTCACTTTACCAGGCATGTAGTGTCTTCCTTTTAGAAAACGCCAATGTTTGGGTATGACCAATTGGTTTAAGGAACGATCATCTAGGATGATGTCCAATTGTTCTTCAATAGGGAACGTTAACATTGACATAGAGGCCCAGTTCATAGTGACTGTTATGGGTGGACAGAGACTGCACAATATTAGTATTAACAAAGTGTAAGTACATATAACGATGTTATATATTTTCAGAAAAAGTTGTATAACATCAGTTAACCTTTTATTGCTTGTCATAACCAACTTTATTGTGGTAGACATGATAGCTTGAAAAGAAGTCTACAAATGTACTTAGAGAACAAACGAGGAAATGCTCCTAATGAGTAAATCTTGGACGGGTTTCTAGGTGCTTACTAAAATAGAACCATTATATGGAACTAATCCTACATTATACACATACTTTTCTTGAGTAAGATAATGTGCACTTCATGGAATTATTAAGATCTGAATATATATAAGTTGTTTCTACCTACTTTGATGGGATTTTATAACATTCGAGTCTTTCATTTATAACATTAAGATCTGAATATATATAAGAATCCCATTTGATACACACGATTGAGAATCTTTCATGATACTAGGAAAATACACTAACTAGATATTCATTTAGGTGTTAGACATCAATATGTGTATGAACCCTAATTAAAACTGATTCTCATAGGAAGTAAATAAATAAAAAAAAATGCCCAGCAGCAGGGCGACACCTTGAGGGAAGACGAGCAGAGGAAGAAGAAGAAGGCAGGGCGGGCACCTTGAGGGAAGAGGAGCAGCGGCCAGAGTAAGTCCTAACAGCTTCCGGCGGCGAAGAGAGGAGCGGCGGAGAGGGCGGCGAGACTAGGAGACCTAGCTGCTACCGGCGACGGCGGAGAGGGAGGCCGACGGGCGGAGAGGGAGGCCGGCGGGCGGGCGGGAACCGACTGCTTCTCGCTCGACGGCGACGAGCGGCGAGCACGGAGGAAGGAGCGGCGAAGACGGAGCACGACGGCGGAGCTCGAACGGCAGGGAGCGGCGGCGGCGGCGGCAGGGAGCAAGAAATCGCCGGAGCTAGGGAAATCGGGAACGAAATAGGGAAATGGGAAGAATCGTTCGGGCAGGGTGAGCTATTAAGTTGAAAATACGTGTCGGTTATTTAAAAAACCGACAACTAAACCAACAGTGTCGGTTCGTTTGCAAAAACTGACACCTATACTATATTATAGTCGTCGGTTTTTGATTAAACGACAACCGACAACTATTCCTATCTCACGAATACCATTTAGTCGTCGGTTATTTAGTTACGAACCGACACAATATGTAAAATATTGGAGCCAATTTTTTCGCTGGAATTTTGGGTTTGGCGGTTGAGTTTAGGTGTCAGTTCTTTATTAATTAACCGACACTTAATAAAAGCGGTACCCGTGTCTGGTCGACCTTCATGGGTTGGATGTCGGTTTTTGTTAAAAACCGACACAGTAGGGTTTATGTGTTGGTTTTTGTATACAACCGACACCTTGAAAACCGACTTTATAAGCCATTTCTGTAGTAGTGTCTCCCGTCGTGCTTTAGAGCTCAAACTCCCTATCTAGAGTGGATGCAGTTGTTTGGAAATCTGTTACAGAAGCACTTCCTAGTAGTGACAACATAGCTAGATACTTGATACAAATGGCATCCAAATGCCATTGTTGCAAGACGGAACAACTTGAGACGATGATACATCTTTTTGTTCATAGTGAGATGGCACACTACCTCTGACACACTTTGTTTGACATCCTTGATATGGTTAATGATGTACCTCTAGAATCATGACGGGATGTCCTCTCCTTTTGTTGGGACCAAGCTCCCCAAACCTCGTTGAATTCCTGATTATGAGGTTACATTCCAGTGATCATTGTTTGGGCTTTATGGACAGGCCAGTGCAGATGCAAATATGACGGCAAGAAGATGAACTGAGACTCTCTAACACGATGCCAGGAATGAAATGAAAAAAAGCTTTCAAGAAAGTCGACGACTCTAAATTCTATGCCAAGATGCTTGACTTAGCATTTGTCAAACCCTTCATAAAAGTTGAACCATATCTCTTTGGTCAGCTCGGCTCCCCCTAACATCTATTAACTCAAACTCCACCCTATGACAGGAGTGGATCATCGGATCGGTAATACACCCAAAAGATGGACAATACGCATAATTAGGAACCACAATGGTTCAATGATGATAGCGTTCTGGTTTTGGCTTAAGGCTGTTAACCATTTGGAGGCTTTCTTACACTCAATTATTGTTGCGATGAAAGTCACAAGTAAACTGAGCCAAAAAATTACCGTTATAAATTTGGACGATGACCGGATGAGCAATATGATATGGGGCAACAATAAATCACCTTTGGGAATCCGACGGACGTAAGAATAGTGAAAAAGCTGATGAAAGAACAAATAATTACTGGTTTCAAAGTAGAGAAAAAACTCAATGGCATTCCTTATGAGAATGGATGTTGGGCGTCCACTCATGATGACACCTTTGTCATGATCCTGTTTTTTTATCTAAAAGGATTAGATTCATGATTGTCTTGGATAGAAAACATACCCCTTACATCATACTTAGATGGAATTATGTATAGGTGTGTGATGTTGTTTTTGGTGTGGCTTATAGATACTTGATTATCGTATGTTTCGGCTGATCATGTATCATGGATGTGACCTCCCACCCTTTTGCCTTTGATGAGGAGCGCGGAATGAATGACAGATACACCTGAGTTAATAAAAAAACTGCTTTCGTCGTTGCCGTTATGTCTTACTTCCCACTATCCGTTTGATAATTCTATGATGGTATATGATGTGATCATGTGTAAAATATGTTGTACATCTACACTTGTTCGCTTTGGCGCGCGCGCGCGCGCGCGCACACACACACACACACATATATATATATATATATATATATATATATATATATATATATATATATATATATATATATATATATATATATATATATATATATATTGCAGTGATCTACTGCGAACATAACCATGCTGCGGACCGTGCAGACGGATAGAAAAATGTAGGATATCAAGAAACACGTGCTCTTCTCGCTTTCTTCCGTGGCCTGTTGGTCATTTTGTGTTAATCATTCTGCTAGAACTTATCCAGACACCGTCATCCACAATTAGTATGTCTGGTTTTGGAACCAAGTCTTTGCAGAAAAGCCATAAGTGTTACCCCGAGGATCTTGCCATCTTGGTGGCTCTCTGTTTCTTCAAACTCTGGTAGGTAGGCTTTGGAGCAGGGGCGGAACCAGGAATTGAGTGGGGGGGGGGGAGGGGGGCGTTTATATGTAAATCAAGGATTTCATTATGCTATAAAAATACCTATAATTGATTAATTATTGCCAAAATAGATTGTTTGAGTTATAAATTTTTATTTTTTCTTCTCCAGTTGATGGGCATCTTAATGAGATTAGTATCAATCAAAATCTTAGTCTTCTATAAAGAACTTCCACAAAATGTACGAAGTACATGAGGAGAAATGCATGAATAACCGTTAAGATGGATGGTTTTTTGTTTCATATATAAAAAATGTAAGAAAGAGAGACTGTTTTTCCCATACGGTTCACGCTGAAGTAAATATAAAATCATCTCTTATTTTAGCTAATGGCTCGAAAAGAGCAAACTAGCTTATTTTATTTCTATAATATTATTTCGCATATGACAAAAGAATAAACATTATAAAACTTGATTCATGTTCACGTTTGACTGCTTGAAGTAAAAGTGACCTTATGCCTAGGTTCTGACATAACATTTTGTGCATGACGCTTAAAATTGCTAACAAGCACACGCTTTTACTAAAGAGAATAAACAACTTTTCGCTTTAGTAGTAACTAGATTTATGTGGTTGTCGTGTATTTAGGATTCACAATTTTATCAAAATATAAAACTGCAGTAACAAAGTAAAACAATATTGAATATCGTTTGCTTAAAATCATTAAGTGCTAAACATTTGCGCAATGAAAAGAAATATTTACAAGTTCTGCAAAAACTTACATGTACTTGTCTCCTGGATTCATTAAAGAGGCATAGAAATCGACGGTTAACAGATGGTGCCTTTATATTTAGTAGGAAAATTGACCCACATCTGGAACATGATCACATTTGCTTTCATACAGTACAATCAGAGATATCAGAAATGCACAATCTATGCCCAATTCTGAGAGTCACAATGTGCTACCCATATATGTGTAGGAACATCTTAGAAGCATAGTTGAAATATAGAAAGGATGCGTAGAAAAAAAATATCCACTAATTAGGTTTAGGAGGGCAATCTTTTTTATGTGTTGTTCGTATAACTCTGCGGTGCTTGACAAAATCTGATTCTTAATCGCCTTACTGCATTTAGAGTTGCGTTGCAATCTAATACCATTGAAGGTATTTGCAGCCATAAAATTTCTACAAAAGCTAACGTTCCAATCATTCCAGTCTGTGTATAAGGCGATCGCCAGTCTGTGTAAAAGGAGATCAGCAACATTTGATGTTTCAATGGTAGGATATGCTTTTGCTTGGTACTTTGATCACGTTACCCGGAAATTGTTTTAATCCCATTGTGGAAAGGACTTCGATTGCGTTACCGAACATGGAAATTCTACAGACTGCACTATCCCAGTAACTCAACTTTCACTAACTGTAAACTAAATAGAGATAATTAGATTTTCTTGAATGTGTACATTAGTAGAAAAAATGTTATACGCTATTAGTACAATAGAACTTTAAAGGAAGATTGGGGGGGGGGCATGGCCCCGGCCGGCCCCCCTGTTCTTCTGCCACTGCTTTGGAAAAGGTAGCCATGTTGGACCAAGATGCGTCACCGCATGCTGCCAAGCCGCCGATCACCACTACTCACAAGCATCATGTGGGAATTTATGCTAATCACACTACAACCACAACATACTGTCCGACCATTTGTTTCCCATAAAGCCGATGAGAAACTCAATGGAATCAATGAACGGGAGCATGTTTCCAAGGCCTCATTGTTGATTCATTGGTCAGTGTTGTTGATCTCCGCAAAATAATGCATACTTCAACCTTGTGATGTCTAATTGTTTACTGTTGATGTTTTTGAACCAACTTTAGACTTGCTACCTTCATCGTACCAACCTTAGACTACCTGCCAATCATCACCCCACGTAGGATAAGAACTGGTTCTGCTTAAAAGCAACATTGTCATACATGTACTGCTGAGTATCACCTGTAGGAGGAAGAGGAATGTGAAGTCCACTACGTCATGATGATAGCAATGCTTTGTCCAGTCAAGATACATCAAAGTATGTGGTAAGTTGTCTAAATTTTTTAGGTAGTAGACATCCAATCAGGATATTATTTGATTTCAGGAACACCTATTAGAATGTACAAGCATATCTTAAAATTTTTAGAGACCTCAACTTTTACCAACTAATGCTGAATGCCATGTTGGTTTATGATAGAAGAAAACATGATACGGTTTGCTGATCATGAATTTGTTTTGTGCATCTCTGCATACACGATTTGTTTTATTTTGTAAATTTAGTTCAAGCTAGTACATTTCAGATCTCAAATTATGAATGATACTTCTTGCGCATTGATATATTAACTTCAACGTCCTCGACCATGATGTACTACTTTGTCAAGTGTTTTTTTGGATGAGTATATACTTGCTCATGTTTATTTGTTCTCATCTAGTACTATCATAAACTCTTATATTGCACTATTTTGTGAGGATTTGTCCACATTTCCCTTCTCAATACTTTTTTACTTTAGAAATCCTTTGAGCGGAAGAGACCTCTTTGTTCCAACTAATGATACAGTAGGTCAGAAGGTCAAACCTGCTAATCAAACATAATGAAATATGAGCATCACGGTGGGAAATTTCCAATATGCAGGTTTTATAGAGTTAGTAATAATTTGTTGATTTCATATTTGATAAACGGTGAGGGATTAATGGAGGTTGACACAAGGAAGAGATAACAGAAGGGAGAAAGTGGAAGACACAAGTCCATGTTCATTTGGGATACTAATCAAAACGGTTGTCCACACAATTCACATCAAAGTAACCTTTCTGTAGATCGTTAACACAAAATGACCAACCAGCCACGGAAGAAAGCGAGAATAGTAGGCATTCCAATCCGTCTGCACGGTCCGCAGCATAGTTACGTCTGCAGTAGATCACTGCCCGACATGGGCAGTGATCTACTGCGGACATAACCATGTTGTGGACCGTGCAGACAGATAGGAAAATACAGGATATCAAGAAATGCGTTCTCTACTCGCTTTCTTCTGTGGCATGTTGGTCATTTTGTGCTAATTATTATGCTAGAACATATCCAGACACCGTCATCCACAATTAGTCTGTCTAGTTTTGGAACCAAGTCTTTGCAGAAAAGCCAGAAGTAGTACCCGAGGATCTTGCCATCTTGGTGGTTCTCTTTTTCTTCAAACTCTGGTAGGCAGGCTTTGGAGCAGGGGCGGAACCAGGAATTGAGTATTGGGGGGTTGTTTATGTAAATCAAGGATTTCAATATGCTATAAAAATACCTACAATTGATTAATTATTGCCAAAATAGATTGTTTGAGTTATAAATTTTTATTTTTTTCTTCTCCGGTTGATGGGCACTTCTTAATCAGATTAGTATCAATCAAATTCTAGTCTTCTATAAAGAACTTCCACAAAATGTACAGAGTACTTGAGGAGAAAAGCATGAATAACCATTAAGATGGATGGTTTTTTATTTCATATATAAAAAATGTAAGAAAGAGAGACTATTTTGCCCATATGGTTCATGCTGAAGTAAAAAATAAAATCATCTCTTATTTTAGCTAATGGCTCGAAAAGTCTATATAGTAGTGGAAGTGAGCAAACTAGCTTATTTTATTTCTATCATATTTATTTTGCATATGACAAAAGAATAAACATTATAAAACTTGATTCATGTCCATGTTTGACTGCTTGATGTAAAAGTGACCTTATGCCTAGCGTCTGACAAAACATTTTTTGCATGACACTTAAAATTGCTAACAAGCACGCTTTTGCTAAAGAGAATGAACAACTTTTTGCTATAGTTGTAACTAGATTTATGTGGTTGTCGTGTATTTAGGATTCACAATTTTATCAAAATATAAAACTTCAGTAACAAAGTAAAACAATATTGAATATCATTTTCTTAAAATCATTAAGTGTTAAACATCTGAGCAATGAAAAGAAATATTTACAAGTTTTGTAAAAACTTACATGTACTTTCTCCTGAATTCATTAAAGAGGCATAGAAATAAACTGTTAAAAGATGGTGCCTTTATTTTTAGTAGGAAAACTTTGACCCACATCTGGAACATGATCACATTTGCCTTCATACACTACAATTAGAGATATCAGAAATGAACAATCTATGCCCAATTCTAAGAGTCACAATGTGCTACCCATATATGTGTAGGAACATCTTAGAAGCATAGTTGAAATATAGAAAGGATGCGTAGAAAGAAATATCCACTAATTAGGTTTAGGAGGGCAATCTTTTTTATGTATTGTTCGTATAACTCAGTGGTATTTGAAAAAATCTGATTCTTAATCACCTTACTGCATTTAGAGTTGTGTTGCAATCCAATACCATTGAAGGTATTTGCGGCCATAAAATTTCAACAAAAGCTAACGTTCCAATCATTCCAGTCTTTGTATAAGGTGATCGCCAGTCCGTGTAAAAGGGGATCAGCAACATTTGATGTTTCAATGGCTGGATATGCTTTTGCCTGGTACTTTGATCACATTACCCATAATTTGTTTTAATCTCGTTGTGGAAAGGACTTTGCTTGCGTTACCGAACATGGAAATTCTACTAACTACACTATCCCAGTAACTCAACTTTCACTAACTGTAAACTAAATAGAGATAATTAGATTTTCTTGAACGTGTACATTAGTAGAAAAAATGTTATAAGCTATTAGTACAATAGAACTTTAAAGGAAGATTGGGGGCATGGCCCCGGCCACCCCCCCTATTCTTCTGCCACTTCTTTGGAGAAGGTAGCCACGGTGGACCAAGATGCGTCACCGCATGCTGCCAGGCCGCCAGTCACCACTACTCACAAGCGTCATGTAGGAATTTGTTCTAAGCACACCATAACCACAACATACCATCCGACCATTTGTTTCCCATAAAGCCGATGAGAAACTCGCTGGAATCAATGAACGGGAGCATGTTTCCAAGGCCTCATTGTTGATTCATTGGTCATCATACTTCGACCTTATGTTGTCCAACTATTTACTGTTGATGCTTTTGAACCAACTTTAGACTAGCTACCTTCATCGTACCAACCTTAGACTACCTGCCAACCATCACCCCACGTAGGATAAGAACTAGTTCAGCTTAAAAGCAACATTGTCATGCAGGTACTGCTGAGTATCCCCTGTAGGAGGAAGAGGAATGTGAAGTCCACTACATCATGATGATAGTAATGCTTTGACCAGTCAAGATACATCAAAGTACATGGTAATTTGTCTAAATTTTCTAGGTAGTAGATTGCCAACAGGATATTATTTGATTTCATGCACACCTATTAGAATGTACAAGCATATCTTAAAATTTTTAGAGACCTCAACTTTTACCAACTAATTTTGAATGCCATGCTGGTTTATGATAGAAGAAAACATGGTATGGTTTGCTGATCAGGAATTCGTTTTTTGCATCTCTGCATACACTATTTGTTTTATTTTGTAAATTTAGTTCAACCTAGTACGTTTCAGATCTCAAATTCTGAATGATACTTCTTGTGCATTGATATATTAACTTCAACTTCCTCGACCATGATGTACTACTTTGTCAAGTGTTTTTTTTGGATGAGTATATACTTGCTCATGTTTATTTGTTCTCATCTAGTACTATCATAAACTCTTCTATTGCACTATTCTCTGAGGATTTGTCCACATTTCCCTTCTCAATACTTTTTTACTTTAGAAATCCTTTTAGCGGAAGAGACCTCTTTGTTCCAACTAATGATACAGTAGGTCGGAAGGTCAAACTTGCTAATCAAACATAATGAAATATGAGCATCACGGAGGGAAATTTCCATTATGCAGGTTTTATAGAGTTATTAGAAATTTGTTGATTTCATATTCGACAAATGGTGAGGGGTTAATGGAGGTTGACACAAGGAAGAGATAACACAAGGGAGAAAGTGGAAGATGCAAGTGCATGTTCATTTGGGATATTAATCAAAACGGTTGTCCGCACAATTCGCATCAAAGTAACTTTTGCATAGATCATTAACACAAAATGACCAACCAGCCATGGAAAAAAGTTAGAACAGCAGGCGTTCCAATCCGTCCGCACAGTCCACAACACCGTTACGTCTGTAGTAGATCACTGCCCTACATGGGCAGTGATCTACTGCGGACGTAACTGTAACGACCCTGACATGGGTTATGAGGTAACCCTATTTTTTTTGGCTAATAAAGTTGCTTATAACTTTAATATAATCCTCTAAGGTGCATAGGATCCCTGTATCGTGTAGGAGTAATGTGGTATCGTGCATGGGCCTAGGGTATCGCCCATAGCAAGATCATATCGCCCAAGTAGGGTGATATCGGCCATAGTGAAGTGTTTTTTGCCATAAGAGAGGGGGATATCGGCCACAAATGGTGGCATATCGTGCAAGGGTTGTGAGGTATCGTGAAAAGGTGCTAGATCAAGAAGGAGCTCAAGTATTAACCCTAAGGTGAGGCTAAAATCATCTTCAACCTTAGATTGAAGCATGATTTTAGGGTTTTGATCTTCTTTTCTTTTCTTCTTCACCAATTTCTTATTCATGGTGATTCCTTGTATATGAAGGAGTTGTGAACGAGCCTTGGACATTTTATAAGTCATCTTCAACCTTAGGAACGTGGAGCTTTGGATCTTGGAGCTTTGAAGTTTTTCTTAAGGCTGGTTATATAACTTGAACTCAACCATGTTATTATTCATCACCTAAATTTCTATACTTAATGGATTATTTTTAATTCCAAAATTTCCTAAAATAGTTGATGAGATTATGAGTTCTAGTAGTTTCTTAGACCTGTTTCCATGAACCATAACAGTTATAACTAAGGTCTAGAGCTTGAAGATGATGGTATCACTTTATAAAAGTGATTTCGGGTGCAAGCACATAAGCAAGCACCTCTAACCTGATATAATGTTGCACCTACTTCACTAAAACGATATGGATATGATTATATATCTTCTTGCACGATATGGGGGTGTAGTATACACCTATTTCACGATAGGGAGTCAAGTATAGACTCAATGAACAATACAAGGTTAAATGAATACTTATAAGTTGACATGAAACCCTATTTTGGGGTAACCCGATATGAGTGAAGAATACTAAGTGCTATTGCACGATATGGTAGCCTGATACAGAACCTTAGTTGACATCTAGCCCAACATGGTAATGAGTTGATACCTCTTAAACACCATGGATGACACATACATGTACCATGTGCCCGTCACAATCAACCCTAACCCGACATGGGTGTTGCAACCTAATGTTTGATGGTGTAGCCCAATATGGTTTGGTGCCCTTCACTCCTATCAATTTGTGTAAAGGGTTGAGAAGAGTTTAACCAATTTTTTAGCCTATTAATCATCCCTAAGATAGGATGGTACCCTTGAAGGAGGAAATATGATGAATATATTGGATTGAGCCCGATATGGCAAACCCTAACCCTTCACGGCCAACCCTAGATGGTGAGCCACCCGATATGGTGATTGAATACACCTCTAGCCCAACATGGTGAAGGATTAATACCTCATGCATGACATGGGTAACACTTACAAACACCTTTAGCCTGATATGGATGGTATTCATATACCTTTAGCCTGATATGGTGGTATCTATACACCTACAACTCGATATGGTGAACATATGCACACCTCTAACCTGAGACACCTTGTAAAGGTGAGGGCAAGACACTCTTAGGAGTGATGAGTATAACACCAAGTAATGGTGTGGCTAATACCTTGATAGGTGAAACACCTAAAGTGATCAATGATGGTCAATCCTATATCAACAATGTCTTAACCTGAGATGAGTCCATATCAATTGATGATATTTGGGTAATTCAAGTGTGTGACTTATGGCCAATATATTACAGGATAAATGTGATGGGTTAGTGGATAAAGTATTAGGATGGAAATACCCTAATACAAGATAAGTTGATGAACTTAAGTAAGTTAAAAGTGATGAGGGAAGTGATACACCAAGGCATGATAAATATCACATCCAACATCTTAAGGTTGATACACCTTGATGCACCTTAAATCCAATATACATGGATGAGTAACACATGAAGTGTGTCATGTCAATTGTTACATTGAGATGTAATGAGATTAATGAACTTTGATAAGTGTAGGCTAACATACCTTAAGAAAAGGTTAAGCCAAGTTTATAAAGTTTGATGTAATCATATTCTGGTAAGGATGAGAGAGAAACCCATACCTTGTGTTGATAATCATTTAATGATAAAAGATGAGAATAAATAAGTATGATTGAATACTTATGATATCAATGTTGGCTCCTAGATGTGTGGAGCAATGAATTAGGGTTTGATCATTGATAATATGATCTTGAAAACCTAAATGGTTAATAATGGAAAACCCTAACCCTAATGAAGGGTAATGATATGTAAGAGAAACCCTAATCGATAAGAAAGGGAAACCCTAACCCTAATGATGGGAAAGTTGTACTTCTCTTATTGCATAAGCCTTGTAAGGCATGTTAAATACTTGTATAACAAGTATAATAAGTTGTTGCCTAGTAAGAGGTGACAAGATGTGTGATGTCCTTGTGAGCCATGTGAATAAATTGTTGCCTAGTGATAGGTGACAAGATGTGTAATGGCCTTGTGAGCCATGTGAATAAGTTGTTGCCTAGTGAGAGGTGACAAGATGTGTGACGACCTTGTGGGCCATGAGAATACTTGTACAACAAGTGAAATGAATACCTTGGTCTAAGGACCTAGAGGTAATGGTTACTTGTTAGAGAGGTAACAATGTTATGTGATGATCTAAGGGTTTGAATAACCAGATCCAGTAATCATGATAATGAAGAGATGAGAATTCCCAGTAATGTGATAAGGGACTGAGATCCCAAGTATCATGTACTTTAAAGAATTGGAAAAGTACATGATAGATGTATTACACCTTTCTTTGTAGCATTTTTTGTGATTAATAATGATAACTTGTTTGATGCTAAAAGAATGTTGTAATGCATGTAATATATCACTAGAAACTATAAAACGTTGCCCTGACCATAGATCCATCAGCGTCAGGATTTGCTGAATGGTGAAATAGGTTGCTCCATGGCATAACCTGGAGTGCATACTTTTGAGTATGTGAGGGCATAAGTACGGACGTCCATCTGTGAGTCGATCCCCTTACGAGCCCGAAATGAATGGGGATTTGGCTATATGCCCTATCCTGGCTCGAGTGCGGCTTCGGTCGTAGACTCTGTGTTGAGCACGGTGAACTGGCCCGTGGCTCAGAGTATGGTGCTTGTGTCACCATGACTCAGACTAGGGACGGTTGTGTGTAGATGTTTCCCCTAAGAGAGTGCAGTTGACGTTGTAGCTCTAAGCATGGATGCCTACGTGCCCTGGCACAGCTTGTTAGCAGTGACACGAGATGTCATGCATGCGGTCTCATACTGACCGAGATAAGGGAGGTCATGGAAACTGGCTCTACCATTGACCTTGTATGGTACCGACTTGTGAGAAGTTTGTGGACGGTTGGAGATGGTTGGGGTATGCTCCATCTCCCCAGGGCATAAGTGTGCCTCTTCTCAGTTTATAATTGCTTAATCTGGGATAATAATATGGTCAGCAACGAGTTATATCTCTCGCTGGGACAATTGTCTCACCCTGTGGGATCCACATTTTTTAGGTGGACATGCACGAGGTGGTGAAGATCTTTCTGTAGAGGAGGAACAACAGTTGAGGCAAGAGTGACATCTCAGGTTGAGTGTACTGTCTGTCATGTCTTGTAAATAGAAGTCATATGTGTTGTCTATGTACTCTCAGGTCCTTGGAGTTGGTTTATTATGGTTTCATGAACAATTTGAGATTTTGGCTTGTAAGCCTCGAGGTTTTATGTTTCTCTAGTATGTGCTTTGATAGAGCAACTGTTATATGTTGTCCTCGAGAGGAAATGAATAATGTTGTACAATGTAAATCTTGATATGTATGAGTTTTAGATCTTTCAGTAAAAGTTTTCTGGACAAGGATCTCCTTACAAAATGGTTTTAAATTTTAGTGATTTTTGTTAATCCGTTGTTTATGTTTATTCAGCTTAATTAATAATGATTTGTTTGTCAGTTTGGCGACCGTCGTCACATGTTTGGTATCAGAGCTTAAGGTTTGCTGAGTCTACAGAGACATAGGACTAAGGTGTTGAGTCTGTGTTAGTGTCATCCAGTATACCCTATAGTGACTTCTTCTTATGTAGAGTAAAGGGTAAAGTTTATAATTGATTGGAGAATATGAGAAACACATTGCTGAAAGTAGTGTGTTTGCACCAAGAGAGGGTGCAAGGGATCAGGCAAGAGAAGAATGAGTGCTTGAGAATTCCCATCATGACCCGATCAGGATAGAGAATCCTATGTTTATGCTCTTGATGGGCAGGTTAGGACAACAGTGATGCATATAGAAGACTGGATACTAGCATTACAACCTAGGTTACTAGTCCTTAATGCAGAAACTTTGGGCTTTGAAAGGGTTCCTGAATGACATAGTCATGTTGGAATAGTGGAAAATGTGGGAAAGATTAACATATGGCGAGAAAGTATACTCTGCCATGAGTTTAGATAGATAGTATATCTATGATGGCAGTGCCCAAGGAGGAGAAATAAGTTGAGAATTTAGGAAATGTCACTACAATTTTAGAAACATTTGCCTAGTTGTTCTAAAAAGCCAAAGTTTTTGGTGTCACCAGTGCAATAAATGCCTAGTGCACCGGGGTAGTAATCACTATGTAAAGGCAAAATTCCTAACTTTCCACCAGTAAGAACTCATGGATTAGCTTATACATCAGTAATAAGACCGATAAGACCATGGTACAAGGACAAGACATGTTATAGATGTGTACATGTTGAGCATACTAAACTCTTTTCTATGAAAAGAACAGAGGAAATGACTCAACAACTGAGGCAGACTCCGCAGGGATTACAAAAGTCACAGCCCAATAGTGTAAAAGGCAAGAGCAACAACATGAAACGACTAGACTCTATGTGTAGAGTCAACCTAAAGCGGTGGATGACCACAAGGGGTAACAGTCAGATAGAGCTTTTTCATTTCGATATGCCTTATCTTGATGCTATCTGATAATCCTAAAAAGGATTGATGTTATGGACTTCCCTTTTGATTGTCCTATGGGGACATAGGGAATAAATGATGAGAACTAGAATTTATATTTTGTTTAGTATTCTTTTAAATGCTCTATAATTGCTCTTATCTATGTGAAAGAAGATGAGATATAGAAGTGATGCCTGGAGAAAATCTAGGAATGTTAAATCCTGTATTTATAATGATATGAAAAGTAAGGAACATAATAGTAAATAAAGTGCCTACTACCTAATCTCAGTACTTGTATACCCTGGCCAGGTATATAATTATTGGATATAGGGCAAGTATGGAACTTTTAGATTGTTATCTTTTCGATTACTCTGATCAAGTAGTCATTTTGAGACAATTTAGTGAGTATAATGAAACTAGAAAAATGGTATGGACATTTGCATCACATATGAAGTGCATTAAATGGAATATGAGATGAAAAGTATAATCCTCATGATAAGAGAATGAGAACAAGGGAGATGATCCCTTTCTAATAAAGCATGTGTGAATAGTAAAGATCTTTGCCCATGATGTAGAAATGGGAAATGTGATAAAATCACAAAATGCTCATGAACATGTTAGACAATAACAAAGAAAGGAATAATGATATGTAATCATCCTTATAATTCCTATGTTGATGGCAAGGAACCTAGGATGAAACAAGAGTAAATGACTCATGAACAGTTGAAAGTTCATGCAATAATTAGAGGAGATGATATTATCTTCTCTTTGATAAACAACCATGGGTAATGATAGGGTGATAAATGGAATATGTTTCTTTGTGTTCTTTCCTTCAGGGACATGGCAATCAAGTCAGTCTTATGAAACTTGATGTGCATGAGTTAAAAATGTTCAATTGATGGATACTTAGAAAAGTATCAGTTCATCTTGGACCTTGGTTCCGAGATAAAGATACGTGTAATAAATAATGTCCCAGGATGAAAGGAAGATCCTATTATATGTGTGGCTTTGGTAAAAACAACAGAGAGATGGAAATGATGAGGATGTGATGTGTTTTTGACACATGTGATGGATACCAAGGTAAACACGTTTGGTATCTAAGAAGTATCAGGTGATATGGAAAAGTAAAAAGATAACTCCTAATTAGATGATTAATGTTGGTTACTTGGAATGGCCAACTATGGAATCAGTCTAGTTACATAAAATAGTATGGACATCACATGTTAGGGGTTTATGCTCTACATAAACATAACATCGATAAGGATGTACTAATTGAAAGAACAATTGTAAAATCATTGTGGGAAAAGCTTATCAAGCTAAAAATAATTCCCTAGAATACCCCTACCTAGATCTGTTAAGGAATCTTATACATAACATCTAAAGATACCTCTAAGATAAGTCCTTAATTGATAAGTAACCTCCCCTTATGAAAAGAGAATGTACAAATAATGAGATAGTTGGTATAAGTAGTAAGAAAGTTTAGTGTTGTCTCAGTAGATTGGATGGAACAACAGATGTATGATAAGACTTGTAGTCCCAAGTGGGTGACAGAATGTAACTCTGGTCTTTCCTTGAAAGTGAAATGCTAAATTGAATGAGGAGTATGGAAGACTCCCCAGAATCAAGAATCTTGACACATAAAGTCGTAAGTTGAGAAAGGTGACAAATCAGTGAGGTTTGACACCTGAGTTAAATAAGGGATGAATAATGTTTCTCTGACAAAGAAAGTGTTACCTAACACAGAGTTGACTCTACAGTCAATAATAAAAAAGACAGTGTAGTATGTGTCCTGTGTGACAGATTCTATGATAATCATGTGTGGAAGAACTTTGTGCTAGTCAAAGTTCTATGGTGTCACCATGACATTAAGATGTTATGTGGAGACTTGATGATATGATGAATGAATAATATATGTCTTCCTTTACCTGGGATTTTGGGGACGAAATCCTTGTTAGGGGTTTATAACTTGTAACGACCCTGACTTGGGTTATGAGGTAACCCTATTTATTTTGGCTAATAAAGTTACTTATAACTTTAATATAATCCTCTAAGGTGCATAGGATCCCTGTATCATGCAAGAGTAATGTGTTATCATGCATGGGACTTGGGTATCGCCCATAGCAAGATCATATCGCCCAAGTAGGGTGATATCAGCCAAGAAGGGTGATATCAGCCAAGAAAGGTGATATCGGCCATAGTGAAGTGTTTTTGGCCACAAGAGAGGGGGATATCAGCCACAAGTGGTGGCATATCGTGCAAGGGTTGTGAGGTATCGTGCAAAGGTGCTGGAGCAAGAAGGAGCTCAAGTCTTAACCCTAAGGTGAGGCCATAATCATCTTCAACCTTGGATTGAAGCATGATTTTAGGGTTTTGATCTTCTTTTCTTTTCTTCTTCACCAATTGTTATTCATGGTGATTCCTTGTATATGAAGGAGTTGTGAACGAGCCTTGGACTTTTTATAAGTCATCTTCAACCTTAGTAACACGGAGCTTTGGATCTTTGAAGTTGTTCTTAAGGTGGGTTATATAACTTGAACTCAACCATGTTATTCTTCATCACCTAAATTGCTATACTTAATGGATAATTTTTAATTCCGAAATTTCCTGAAATAGTTGATGAGATTATGAGTTCTAGTAGTTTCTTAGACCTGTTTCCATGAACTATAAAAGTTATAAATAAGGTCTAGAGCTTGAAGATGATGGTATCACTTTATAAAAGTGATATCGGGTGCAAGCACATAAGCAAGCACCTCTAACCCGATATGATGTTGCACCTACTTCACTAAAATGATATGGATATGATTTTATATCTTCTTGCATGATATGGGGGTGTAGTATACACCTCTTTCATGATAGGGAGTCAAGTATAGACTCCATGAATGATACAAGGTTAAATGAATACTTACAAGTTGACTTGAAACCCTATTTTGTGGTAACCCGATATGAGTGAAGAATAGTAAGTGCTATTGCACGATATGGTAGCCCGATACACAACCTTAGTTGACGTCTAGCCTGACATGGTAATGATTTGATACCTCTTAAACACCATGGGTGACACATACATGTACCATGTGCCCGTCACAATCAACCATAACCCGACATGGGTGTTGCAACCTAATGTTTGATGGTGTAGCCCAATATGGTTTGGTGCCCTTCACTCCTATCGATTTATGTAAAGGGTTGAGAAGAGTTTAACCAATTTTTTAACCTATAACTCAACCTTAAGATAGGATGGTACCCTTGAAGGAGGAAATATGATGAATATATTGGATTGAGCCCGATATGGCAAACCCTAACCCTTCACGGCCAACCCTAGATGGTGAGCCACCCGATATGATGATTGAATACACCTCTAGCCCAACATGGTGAAGGATTAGTACCTCATGCACGACATGGGTAACACATACAAACACCTTTAGCCTGATATGGATGGTATTCATATACCTTTACCTTATATGGTAGTATCTATACACCTACAACTTGATATGGTGAACATATGCACACCTCTAATCCGAGACACCTTGTAAAGGTGAGGGAAAGACACTCTTAGGAGTGATGAGTGTAACACCAAGTAATGGTGTGGCTAATACCTTGATAGGTGAAATACATAAAGTGATTAATGATGGTCAATCCTATATCAACAATATCTTAACCTGAGATGAGTCCATATCAATTGATGATATTTGGGTAATTCAAGTGTGTGACTTATGGCCAATACATTACAGGATAAATGTGATGGGCTAATGGATAAAGTATTAGGATGGAAATACCCTAATACAAGATAAGTTTATGAACTTAAGTAAGTTAAAAGTGATGACGGAAGTGATACACCAAGGCATGATAAATATCACTTCCATCATCTTAAGGTTGATACACCTTGATGTACCTTAAATCCAATATACATGGATGAGTAAATGTAACATCCCTAATTTTTAAGAGTAAAATAAAACATTTTATGTAGTTTTCTTTAAATAATATTTTGTTAATAGCCTTAATGCAATTTGTCCAAATTAATTTTATTTCTAGGATTTTAAATACAAAGAGAAATAAGAAAGGGATCCAAATAAGTTTCTTTTATATTAATGTGTTGCAAATAGGTGTAATAATGATAATATGTCTTCCCCTTTTCTTTTATTAAATAAATCTTAAAGTAATGGAAGAGAAAGAGAAAGAGAAAGAGGAAGAAAAGAAACAACAATTTGAAATTTAGACATTAATGTGTTTTTCCTTTTTATAGATTCCAAAATAAAGCTTCTAATGTTCATTTTCTCTCTCCTCTAAGAAAAGTGCATAAAAAGGCAATAAATGAGTAGGTCGTGACTTTAAATAAGATGAATAGTTATAAACTCGAATTTTAGAGGAAAATCCCACAAAAGGAAATTCCCCAATCTTTTATCTAATTAGTTGCTACACTTAAATTAAGATAAAAAATGAAAATAGAAAACGTGGACCAAACATTGAGGAAACTTAAATCTGATTGACTAGGAATATTCTAGACCCTTTAATTAGTCAATGGTCCAAATTTGGACTCATTTGGAGTTTGTTTGACCCTCCAATTAAAATAGGAAAGTTTTGTATATAGTTTGATTAGATTTATAATTAATGCACTTGATTTCATAAGGTCCATGTGTTTAATCCCTATCACGTGCCTTCATTTCTCATTCTCCTTCTTGGGCACGATCGGACGGCCCATGTTGATTTGACTCGCGATTGGACGGTCACAAACCCATCTCCTACCTCTGTTCATTTTGGGCAAGTAGGTGCCGAACCAGTGGTTAGATTTCCGTGTGATTTCTCCCTCCTCAGTCAGCTGTTTCGCGAGATTCTTGTTGTGTTGGCTTCCTTTTTCTCTCCCTCACTTGACTAGCCTTAAATCGTGAGCTCTCGTGGACTACAAATAAAACACTTCTTAGGGTGTCGCTTCCCCTCTCCGCGAGAATTCACAGTCGCCACCCTAGCCCTCTCCTTTTCCCTTTCAAGCCTCTAGAAGCATCACCAACCCTGATAGCTTCGTCCTCTACTACCAATTGGGTTCCCTCTATCCCCTAGCACTGGTACCTACTCTGCCTCCTTCTCCAGTGACTTCGATTTCACCCGACCTCCTCCGACCACCACAACCCAATCAAAGGCGCAGTAAGCATCCTCAACCTCTGTTATTCATCTGTGTACCATCGCTTTGGCTCGATGTGTCCCCAGTTGCTGTACCCTGTAGGGGTCGAGCCCCCTTTCTCACTGGTGACTCTGCCATGGAGTTTTAGTGGTCCTCTGACCCCGGTTTCACTTCCTTCCATCTCGCCGCACCTCCTAGAATGATTCTCGACCACCTTTGGGTGCCTTGTCACCTGATGTACCTTGGCCTTCGCCGCGGGGTGTTTCCCCTATTTCCGCATGTTCTCAGTGTGCGCATGTGTTTCTTAGGACATTTTCCTCCTTGCGTCTGACCCCTTGGTCTTCATCGTGACCTCACAATTTTATTTGAATCCTCAGTTTATCAGCGACCCCCTATAGTGGTGATCTTGAGTGTTGGCCGTGGAAGCAGTGATTTCCGGCGACCTTCCTATGGAGCTCCAACGCTCGCCTGAGTTTGGAATCGCGCTCAATGGATTCACCTTGAGACGAGGGATTCGCCCAGTGCCTCTGGTTTCCACAAGAGAGCACCCTCCTTGAGCGGTGATTGGAGGTTCCATCTCCTGTCCAGGCGCTCGACGCCATGTCTAACGGGGACGGGGTGGAAGATGCTTGGTCAGTAAATGATCGTAATACCCCAGCCATGTTAAGCTACGTGTTTCAGTCCCAAGGGCATTCCCAGACTTTCACATTTTTTTCCTGGTCCTTTGACCGCAAATCCATCTGGGCGAGACCGCACCTATGTGGCGGGCTCTCATTGACCCATGTGTCATTTTCCTAAATTCTGATTGGTCTATTTTCATTAATTCATAATAAATCGCTCGATGCTAAAAAAAGAGCTAAAAATATGTTTTGAAAATGGTTTTTCGAGAAGAATCCGAATTTGTGGTTTTCAGAGTCTGGTTTTGAATCACTAAATGTTGGTTTTATAGGAAATGGAAATTAGGGTTTTATTTGGTGAATAAAATGTATAATAATGTGATAATTGTTGCAAATAGGATAATTAGGGTTTCTCTGACCCAAGACATGATTAGGGTTTTACCCAACCTAGGAAGAGAGAGAATTCACCCTCCAAGTGAAAAAGTAAGTGGTCCATGCAATTGAACATAGTTAATTTGTTTGATTTAAAGTATGCATGTATGAATTGCAATGAATGCCATGTTTATGTTATTTACTATTCCTAATTGCTAAAGTCAGCAAAGTTAAGATGTATTGAATTGCATATTATGTATAATATCATCTTCATGAATCTTAATGATAAAGTTACAAATAAGGTTAAATGTAAAGTTAAGAGTTTTAAGAGAAAGATGAAAATGTTAATGTTAAGCTTATATAAGTACCTCATAAGAGAAGAGGCACTTTGGTACATAAGAGAAGAGACGCCTCGGTGCAACCTGAAAGGCACTTCGGTGCATAAGAGAAGAGGCACATTTGTGCAACCCGAGGTTACTTATATTGGTTAAGATAAAAGAAATTGATCTAAAAGAAAATGCATGACTTTTCAATGTTCAATGTTGAATGTTAATGCTTATTTTTAGTTTTCAAGTTTTCTTATATTATAACATGTTCAATCCACTTACCATTTGTTTGATGCATGGATGGGGGCGTGATGCCCACAGGTAAGGAGCAAGATTAGGATGGAGAAGCTTTTGACATACAAGAACTAGCTCAAGGAATCCTCAAGATGAAAAGACCTAGTGGGGTGCCATTTACCAAGGTGATCCAAGACATAAATATTATGTAAACTATGCATAGTTCTATCATAAAAATAGATTAGACTTCATAGATGAGCTTGATGTAGTTTCTTTTTGCCAAAAACTATGTATGAATCATATTTTATACAATGTCAACTGTTCTATTTATTCAAATTGCAAAAATATTATCATTTATGTGACACCCCCTTGAGTAAAGAGCTTCCACTCAGTGATTTATACATGTGATGAAAAGTGGGGTGTTACAGTAACACATGAAGTGTGTCATGTCAATTGTTACATTGAGATGTAATGAGATTATTGCACTTTGATAAGTGTAGGCTAACATACCTTAAGAAAAGGTTAAGCCAAGTTTATAATGTATGATGTAATCATATTCTGGTAAGGATGAGAGAGAAACTCATACCTTGTGTTGATAATCATTTAATGATAAAAGATGAGAATAAATAAGTATGATTGAATACTTATGATATCAATGTTGGCTCCTAGATGTGTGGAGCAATGAATTAGGGTTTGACCATTGATAATATGATCTTGAAAACCTAAATGGTTAATAATGGAAAACCCTAACCCTAGTGAAGGGTAATGATATGTAAGTGAAACCCTAATGATAAGAAAGGGAAACCCTAACCCTAATGATGGGAAAGTTGTACTTCTCTTATTGCATAAGCCTTTTAAGTCATGTTAAATACTTGTATAATAAGTATAATAAGTTATTACCTAATAATAGGTGACAAGATGTGTGATGGCCTTGTGAGCCATGTGAATAAGTTGTTGCCTAGTGAGAGGTGACAAGATGTGTAATGGCCTTGTGAGCCATGTGAATAAGTTGTTGCCTAGTGAGAGGTGACAAGATGTGTGACGACCTTGTGAGCCATGAGAATACTTGTACAACAAGTGAAATGAATACCTTGGTCTGAGGACCTAGAGGTAATGGTTACATGTGAGAGAGGTAACAATGTTATGTGATGATCTAAGGGTTTGAATGCCCAGATCCAGTAACCATGATAATGAAGAGATGAGAATTCCCAGTAATGTGATAAGGGACTGAGATCCCAAGTATCATGTGTTTTAAAGAATTGGAAAAGTACGTGATAGATGTATTACACCTTTCTTTGTAGCATTTGTTGTGATTGATAATGATAACTTGTTTGATGATAAAAGAATGTTGTAATGAATGTAATATATCACTAGAAACTATAAAACGTTGCCCTGACCATAGATCCATCAGTGTCAGGATTTGCTGAATGGTGAAATGGGTTGCTCCGCAGCATAACCCGGAGTGCATACTTTTGAGTATGTGAGGGCATAAGTACAGACGGCCATGTGTGAGCCGATCCCATTACGAGCCCAGAATGAATGGGGATTTAGCTATATGCCCTATCCTGGTTCGAGTGCAACTTCGGTCGTAGACTCTATGTTGAGCACGGTGAACTAGCTAGGAGTATGGTGCTTGTGTCTCCAAGACTCAGACTGGGGACAGTTGTGTGTAGATGTTTTGCCTAAGAGAGTGCAGTTGAAACTGTAGCTCTAAGCGTGGATGCCTACTTTCCCTGACATAGCTTGTTAGCAGTGATACGAGATGCCATGCATGTGGTCTCGTGCTAATCGAGACAAGGGAAGTCATGGAAACTGGCTCTACCATTGACCTTGTATGGTACCAACTTGTGAGAAGTTTGTGGTCGGTTGGAGATGGCTGGGGTATGCTCCATCTCCTCAGGGCATAAGTGTGATTGTAAAATATGTTCATCCGTGTAGCATATCTGCTTAAGGATCAAATGCACAAAATATTTTTTGATGTGCAATACAATTATACATCTTAGTGGATAGATGTTATTTATGTTTCTTTACATTCCTTGCAAAGTAGATAGATGGTTTATAACTATAACATGGGTAGATGAAATGTTCTCCTTAAGAAAGGAGATTATCTTATTCTGTTCATACAATGAATTATCCATCCAGTTAATATAAAAAGAAACTCTACTCAGTTTATAAATGCTTAATCTGGGATAATAATATGGTCGGTAGAGAGTTATATCTCTCGATGGGACAATTGTCTCACCCCATGGGATCCACATTTTTTAGGTGGACATGCACGAGGTGGTGAAGATCTTTCTGTAGAGGAGGAACAACAGTTGAGGCAGCAGTGACATCTCAAGTTGAGTGTAATGTTTGTCATGTCTTGTAAATAGAAGTCATATGTGTCGTCTCTAAACTCTCAGGTCCTTGGAGTTGGTTTATTATGGATTCATGAACAATCTGAGAATTTGGCTTGTATGCCTCGAGGTTTTATGTTGCTCCAGTATGTGCTTTGATAGAGCAACTATTATATGTTGTCCTCGAGAGGAAATGAATAATGTTGCACAATGTAAATCTTGATATCTATGAGTTTTGGATCTTTTAGTAAAAGTTTTCTGGACAAAGATCTCCTTACAAAACGGTTTTAAATTTTAGTGATTTTTTTTAATCCGCTAATTATGTTTATTCTGTTTAATTAATAACAATTTGTTTGTCAGTTTGGCAACTATCGTCACGGTAACCATGTTGCGGACCATGCGGATGGATAGGAAAATGCAGGATATCAAGAAACATGTGCTCTTCTCGCTTTCTTTCGTTTCCTGTTGGTCATTTCGTGTTAATTATTCTGCTTGAACTTATCCAGACACTGTCATCCACAATTAGTCTGTCTGGTTTTGGAAAACTTTGACCCACATCTGGAACATGATCATATTTTCCTTCATACACTACAATAAGAGATATCAGAAATGCACAATCTATGCGCAATTCCGAGAGTCACAATATGCTACCCATATATGTGTAGGAACATCTTAGCAGCATAGTTGAAATATAGAAAGGATGCACAGAAAAACATATCCACTAATTAGGTTTAGGAGGGCAATCTATTTTATGTGTTGTTCATATAACTTTGAGGTTCTTGACAAAATATGATTCTTAATCACCTTACTACATTTAGAGTTGCGTTGCAATCCAATACCATTGAAGGTATTTGCGGCCTTAAAATTTCTATAAAAGCTAACGTTCCAATTGTTCAAGTATGTGTATAAGGCGATCACCAGTCTGTGTTAAAGGGGATTATCAACATTTGATGTTTCAATGGTTGGATATGCTTTTTTCTGGTACTTTGATCATGTTACCCAGAAATTGTTTTAATCCCATTGTGGAAAGGACTTCGATTGTGTTACCGAACATGGAAATTCTACAGACTACACTATCCCAGTAACTCAACTTTCACTGACTGTAAACTAAATAGAGATATTTAGATTTTCTTGAACGTGTACATTAGTAGAAAAAATGTTATAAGCTATTAGTACAATAGAACTTTAAAGGAAGATTGGGGGGCATGGCCCCGGCCGGCCCCCCATTCTTATGCCACTACTTTGTAGAAGGTAGCCACGGTGGACCAAGATGCATCACCACATGCTGCCAGGCCTCCGGTCACCACTACTCACAAGCATCATGTGGGAATTTGTGCTAAGCACACTACAGTCACAGCATACTGTCTGACCATTTGTTTCCCATAAAGCCGATGAGAAACTCGCTGGAATCAATGAACGAGAGCATGTTTCTAAGGCCTCGTTGCTAATTCATTGATCAGTCTTGTTGTTGATCTCTGTAAACTAATGCATACTATGACCTTGTGTTGTCCAACTGTGTACTGTTGATGTTTTTGAACCAACTTTAGGCTAGCTACCTTCATCGTACCAACCTTAGACTACCTACCAACCATCACCCCATGTAGGATAAGAACTGGTTCAACTTAAAAGCAAAATTTTCATGCAGGTACTGCTGAGTATCACCTGTAGGAGGAAGACGAATGTGAAGTCCACTATGTCATGATGATAGTAATGCTTTGTCCAGTCAAGATACATCAAAGTACGTGGTAAGTTGTCTAAATTTTCTAGGTAGTAGACAGCCAATCAGGATATTATTTGATTTTAGGCACACTTATTAGAGCGTACAAGCATATCTTAAATCTTTCAGATGCCTCAACTTTTACCAACTAATGGTGAATGCCATGGTGGTTTATGATAAAAGAAAACATGGTACGGTTTGTTGAACATGAATTCGTTTTGTGCATCTCTGCATACACTATTTGTTTTATTTTGTAAATTTAGTTCAAGCTAGTACGTTTCAAATCTCAAATTCTGAATGATACTTCTTGCACATTGATATATTAACTTCAATGTCCTCAACCATGATGTACTACTTTGTCAAGTGTTTTTTTGGAGTATATACTTGCTCATGTTTATTTGTTCTCATCTGAGACTATCATAAACTCTTATATTTCACTATACTCTGAGGATTTGTCCACATTTTCCTTCTCAATACTTTTTGACTTTAGAAATCCTTTGAGAGGAAGAGACCTCTTTGTTCCAACTAATGATACAGTAGGTCAGTAGGTCAAACATGCTAATCAAACATAATGAAATATGAGCATCACGGTGGGAAATTTTCATTATGCAGGTTTTATAGAGTTAATAGAAATTTGTTGATTTCATATTCGACAAACGGTGAGGGGTTAATGGAGGTTGACACAAGGAAGAGATAACAGAAGGGAAAAAGTGGAAGACACAAGTCCATGTTCATTTGGGATATTAATCAAAATGGTTGTCCGCACAATTCACATCAAAGTAACTTTGGCGTAGATCTTTAACACAAAATGACCAACCAGCCACGGAAGAAAGTGAGAACAGTAGGTGTTCCAATCCGTCCGCACGGTCCGCAGCATAGTTACCTCTGTAGTAGATCACAACCCTACATGGGAAGTGATCTACTGCGGACGTAACCATGCTGCGGACCGTGCAGATGGATAGGAAAATACAGGATATCAAGAAACACATGCTCTTCTCGCTTTCTTCTGTGGCATGTTGGTCATTTCTGTTAATTATTCCGCTAGAACTTATCCAGACACCATCATCCACAATTAGTCTGTCTGGTTTTGGAACCAAGTCTTTGCAAAAAAGCCAGAAGTAGTACCCGAGGATCTTTCCATCTTGGTGGTTCTTTGTTTCTTCAAACTCTGGTAGGCAGGCTTTGGAGCAGGGGCGGAACTAGGAATTGAGTATTGGGGGGGCGTTTATATAAATCAAGGATTTCAATATGCTATAAAAATACATATGATTGGTTAATTATTGCCAAAATAGATTGTTTGAGTTATACATTTTTATTTTTTCTTCTCCAGTTGATGGGCACTTCTTAATCAATTTAGTATCAATCAAATTCTTAGTCTTCTATAAAGAACTACCACAGAATGTATGAAGTACTTGAGGAGAAATGCATGAATAACCATTAAGATGGATGGTTTTTTGTTTCATATATAAAAAATGTAAGAAAGAGAGGCTCTTTTTCCCATATGGTTAATGTTGAAGTAAATAATAAAATCATCTCGTATTTTAGCTAGTGGCTCAAAAAGTATATATACTTGTGGAAGTGAGCAAAGTAGCTTATTTTATTTCTATAATATTATTTCACATATGATAAAAGAATAAACATTATAAAACTTGATTCATGTTCACATTTGACTGCTTGATGTAAAAGTGACCTTATGCCTAGGTTCTGACAGTACATTTTGTGCATGAAGCTTAAAATTGCTAACAAGCACGCTTTTACTAAAGAGAATGAACAGCTTTTCGCTATAGTAGCAACTAGATTTATGTGGTTGTCATGTATTTAGGATTCACAATTTTATCAAAATATAAAACTGTAGTAACAAAGTAAAACAATATTGAATATCATTTTCTTAAAATCATTAAGTGCTAAACATTTGAGCAATGAAAAGAAATATTTACAAGTTCTGTAAAAACTTACATGTGATTGTCTCTAGGATTCATTAAATAGGTAGAGAAATAGATTGTTAACAGATGGTGCCTTTGTATTTAGTAGGAAAACTTTGACCCACATCTGGAACATGATCACATTTTAATTCATACACTACAATTAGAGATATCAGAAATGCACAATCTATGCCCAATTCTGAGAGTCACAATGTGCTACCCATATATGTGTAGGAACATCTTAGAAGCATAGTTGAAATATAGAAAGGATGAACAGAAAAAATATATCCACTAATTAGGTTTAGGAGGGCAATCTTTTTTATGTGTTGTTCATATAACTCTGCTGTGCTTGAAAAAATCTGATTCTTAATCGCCTTACTGCATTTTGATTTGCATTGCAATCCAATACCATTGAAGGTATTTGCGGCCATAAAATTTCTACAAAAACTAACATTCCAATCATTCCATTCTGTGTATAAGGTGATCTATCAGTCTGTGTAAAAGGGGATCAACAACATTTGATGTTTTAATGGCAGGATATGCTTTTTCCTGGTACATTGATCACGTTACCTGGAAATTGTTTTAATCCCGTTGTGGAAAGGACTTCGATTATGTTACCAAACATGGAAATTCTACAGACTACACTATCCCAGTAACTCAACTTTCACTGACTGTAAACTAAATAGAGATAATTATATTTTCTTGAATGTGTACATTAGTAGGAAAAATGTTATAAGCTATTAGTACAATAGAACTTTAAAGAAATATTGGGGGGGGGGGCATGGCCCCAGCCGCCGCCCCTATTCTTCCGCCACTGCTATGGACAAGGTAGCCACGGTGGACCAAGATGCGTCACCGCATGCTTCCAGGCCGCCAGTCACCACTACTCACAAGCATCATGTGGGAATTTGTGCTAAGCACACTACAGCCACAACATATCGTCTGACCATTTGTTTCCCATCAAGCTGATGAGAAACTCGCTGGAATCAATGAACGGGAGCATGTTTCCAAGGCCTTGTTGCTGATTTATTGGTCAGTGTTGTTGTTGATCTCCACAAACTAATGCATACTTTGACCTTGTGTTGTCCAACTGTTTACTATTGATGTTTTTGAACCAACTTTAGACTAGCTACCTTCATCGTACCAACCTTAGACTACCTTCCAACCATCACCCCACGTAGAATAAGAATAGGCTCAGCTTAAAAGCAACATTGTCATGCAGGTACTGCTGAGTATCACCTGTAGGAGGAAGAGGAATGTGAACTCCACTACGTCATGATGATAGTAATGCTTTGTCCAGTCAAGATACATCATAGTACGTGGTAAGTTGTCTAAATTTTCTAGGTAGTAGACAACCAATCAGGATATTATTTGATTTTAGGCACACCTATTAGAACGTACAAGCATATCTTAAAATTTCCAGAGCCGTCAACTTTTACAACTAATGTTGAATGCCATGCTAGTTTATGATAGAAGAAAACATGGTACAGTTTGCTGATCATGAATTTGTTTTGTGCATCGCTGGATACACTATTTGTTTTATTTTGTAAATTTAGTTCAAGCTAGTACGTTTCAGATCTCAAATTCTGAATGATACTTCTTGTGCATTGATATATTAACTTCAATGTCCTTGACCATGATGTACTACTTTGTCAAGTGTTTTTTTGGATGAGTATATACGTGCTCATGTTTATTTGTTCTCATCTAGGACTATCATAAACTCTTACATTGCACTATTCTCCGAGGATTTGTGCACATTTCCCTTCTCAATACTTTTTTACTTTAGAAATCCTTTGTGTGGAAGAGACCTCTTTGTTCCAACTAATGATATAGTAGGTCAGAAGGTCAAACCTGCTAATCAAACATAATGAAATATGAGCATCACGGTGGGAAATTTTCATTATGTAGGTTTTATAGAGTTAGTAGAAATTTGTTGATTTCATATTCGACAAACGGTGAGGGGTTAATGGAGGTTGACACAAGGAAGAGATAATAGAAGGGAGAAAGTGGAAAACGCAAGTCCATGTTCACTTGGGATATTAATCAAAACGGTTGTCTGCATAATTCGCATCAAAGTAACTTTTGTGTAGATCGTTAACACAAAATGACCAACCAGCCAAGGAAGAAAGTGAGAACAGTAGGGGTTCCAATCCGTCTGCACGGTCCGCAACATAGTTACGTCTATAGTAGATCACTGCCCTACATGGGTAGTGATCTACTACAGACGTAACCATGTTGCGGACCGTGCAGACCGATAGGAAAATGTAGGATATCAAGAAATGTGTGCTCTTCTCGCTTCCTTTCATGGCCTGTTGGTCATTTCGTGTTAATTAAAAGCCGCTAGAATTTATCCATACATCGTCATCCACAATTAGTCCATCTAGTTTTGGAACCAAGTCTTTGCAGAAAAGCCAGAAGTAGTACCCGAGGATCTTGCCATCTTGGTGGTTCTTTGTTTCTTCAAACTCTGGTAAGCAGGAATTGGAGCAGGGGCGGAACCAGGAATTGAGTATTGGGGGGGGGGGGCGTTTATGTAAATCAAAGATTTCAATATGCTATAAAAATATCTATAATTGATTAATTATTGCCAAAATAGATTGTTTGAGTTATAAATTTTTATTTTTTCATCTCCAGTTGATGGGAACTTCTTAATCATATTAGTATCAATCAAATTCTTAGTATTCTATAAAGAACTGTCACAAAATGTACGAAGTAGTTGAGGAGATATGCATGAATAATCATTAAGATGGATGGTTTTTTGTTTCATATATAAAAAATGTAAGAAAGAGAGACTATTTTGCCCATACGGTTTACGCTGAAGTAAATTATAAAATCATCTAGTATTTTAGCTAATGGCTCAAAAATTCTATATACTAGTGGAAGTGAGCAAACTAGCTTATTTTATTTCTATAATATTATTTCGCATATGACAAAAGAATAAACATTATAAAACTTGATTCATGTTCACGTTTGACTGCTTGATGTAAAAGTGACCTTATGCCTAGGTTCTGACAGAACATTTTGTGCATGACGCTTAAAATTGCTAACAAGCACGCTTTTGCTAAAGAGAATGAACAACTTTTCGCAATAGTAGCAACTAGATTTATGTGGTGGTCATCTATTTAGGATTCACAATTTTATCAAAATATAAAACTGCAGTAACAAAGTAAAACAATATTGAATATCGTTTGCTTAAAATCATTAAGTGCTAAACATCTGAGCAATGAAAAGAAATATTTACAAGTTCTGTAAAAACATACATGTACTTGTCTCCTGGATTCATTAAAGAGGCATAAAAATAGACTGTTAATAGATGGTGCCTTTGTATTTAGTAGGAAAACTTTGACCCACATCTGGAACATGATCACATTTGCCTTCATACACTACAATCAGAGATATCAGAAATGCACAATCTATGCCCAATTCCAAGAATCACAATGTGCTACCCATATATGTGTAGGAACATCTTAGAAGCATAGTTGAAATATAGAAAGGATGCGCAGAAAAAAATATCCACTAATTAGGTTTAGGAGGGAAATCTGTTTTATGTGTTGTTCGTATAACTCTGTGGTGCTTGACAAAATCTAATTCTTAATTGCCTCACTTCATTTAGAGTTGTGTTGCAATCCAATACCATTGAAGGTATTTGCGGCCATAAAATTTCTACAAAAGCTAATGTTCCAATTGTTCCAGTCTGTGTATAAGGCGATCGCCAGTCTGTGTATAAGGGGATCAGCAACATTTGATGTTTCAATGGAAGGGTATGCTTTTGCTTGGTACTTTGATCATGTTACTCGGAAATTGTTTTGATCCCATTGTGGAAAGGACTTCGATTGCATTACTGAACATGGAAATTCTACAGACTACACTATCCCAGTAACTCAACTTTCACTGACTGTAAACTAAATAGAGATAATTAGATTTTCTTGAATGTGTACATTAGTAGAAAAAATGTTATAAGCTATTAGTATAATAGAACTTTAAAGGAAGATTGGGGGGGCCATGGCCCCGACCGGCCCCCCTGTTCTTCCGCCACTGCTTTGGAGAAGGTAGCCACTGTGGACCAAGATGCGTCACCGCATGCTGCCAGGCCGCCGGTCACCACTACTCACAAGCATCATGTGGGAATTTGTGCTAAGCACACTACAGCCCCAACATACCGTCTGACCATTTGTTTCCCATAAAGCCGATGAGAAACTCACTGGAATTAATGAACGGGAGCATGTTTCCAAGGCCTCATTGTTGATTCGTTGGTCAGTGCTGCTGTTAATCTCTGCAAACTAATGCATACTTTGACCTTGTGCTGTCCAACTGTTTATTGTTGATGTTTTTGAACCAATGTTAGACTATCTACCTTCATGGTACCAACCTTAGACTACCTGCCAACCATCACCCCACGTTGGATAAGAACTGGTTCAGCTGAAAAGTAACATTGTCATGCAGGTACTACTGAGTATCACCTGTAGGAGGAAGAGGTATGTGAAGTCCACTACGTTATGATGATAGTAATGCTTTGTCCAGTCAAGATACATCAAAGTACGTGGTAAGTTGTCTAAATTTTCTAGGTAGTAGACAGCCAATCAGGATATTATTTGATTTCAGGCACACCTATTAGAACGTACAAGCATATCTTAAACTTTTCAGAGACCTCAACTTTTACCAACTAATGTTGAATGTCATACTGGTTTATGATAGAGTAAAACATGGTACGATTTGCTGATCATGAATTCATTTTGTGCATCTCTGCATACACTATTTGTTTTATTTTGTAAATTTAGTTCAAGCTAGTACGTTTCAGATCTCAAATTCTGAATGATACTTCTTGCACATTGATATATTAACTTCAACGTCCTCGACCATGATGTACTACTTTGTCAAGTGTTTTTTGGATGAGTATATACTTGCTCATGTTTATTTGTTCTCATCTGAGACTATCATAAACTCTTATATTGCACTATTCACTAAGGATTTGTCTACATTTTCCTTCTCAATACTTTTTGACTTTAGAAATCCTTTGAGCGGAAGAGACCTCTTTGTTCCAACTAATGATACAGTAGGTCAGAAGGTCAAACCTGCTAATCAAACATAATGAAATATGAGCATCACAGTGGGAGATTTCCATTATGTAGGTTTTATTGAGTTAGTAGAAATTCGTTGATTTCATATTCGACAAACGGTGAGGGGTTAATGGAGGTTGACACAAGGAAGAGATAATAGAAGGGAGAAAGTGGAAGACGCAAGTCCATGTTCATTTGGGATATTAATCAAAACGGTTGTCTGCACAATTCACATCAAGGTAACTTTTGTGTAGATCATTAACACAAAATGACCAACCAACCATGGAAGAAAGCGAGAACAGCATGCGTTCCAATCCTTCTGCACAGTCTGCAACATAGTTACATCTACAGTAGATCACTTCCCTATATATATATATATATATATATATAGAGAGAGAGAGAGAGAGAGAGAAAGAGAGAGAGAGAGAGTCAGGCTAGAATACACTTGAGTGTATGTATCACACGAATACACTGAAGTGTGTTTGTATATCGAGACTATTTTTTGCAAAATGTAAACCATTGATCTTCACCGTCATACTATAATTAGGCTACATACAAATTTTGAGCCCATTTGGATGAGTGTAAGTCACTCATCCAAGGGAAACAAGATCGACGCGTGAAACTAATTTGAAATGCATAATTTTTGTGGTCTTCATAACATGAGCTATACATATCAAATTTTGTGTATGAGTTGTTCACGAGATGTTTAAGAAGATCAAAAGATTAGATTTTTAAAAAAAATATTGCATCATGAAAAACTACTTGAGTGTATTCCGCTCCGGATACACTCGAGTGTATTCTAGCCTGACTCTCTCTCTCTCTCTCTCTCTCTATATATATATATATATATATATATATATATATATATATATATATATCTGCCTTGTTCTAGTGACATAATAATAATGATTCACTTTAAGCTTTTAATCACAGATAAGATCATTCATCTCATACGGTCCACCATGTTGGGATATTGTCTCTTATCCTATTAGGATAATGAGAATTATCTTAACAATAGGAAAGTTCTAATTGGTGTAGACTTGGAGTCCTAATATTATTTCCTTATCCAATTCCCTTTCCTACTTAGTTGGAGTTGTATTCACATTTGTAAAGAAGTGAAACCACTTCCTTACTAAAAATTTGAACAATAAAACCTCCAGTCCAAACACACTCAGAAGGTATGATGGAGTGGGTGTAAAATTTCAAATCTTTATATAATGGTAACAAAAGACCAAAGTATAGCAGTAAAATAAAAATATGACTATATTTAATTATAAAACAAAAGGTTACAAACTTACATCACAAGGATCCATGTAGAGGAAATCTAAACCACCTCAAGATTGTCTCCAAGCTTTAACTTTACAATCTAAGTCTGGGTCCACATGTCAAACCATCCAAGTCCTCCACCTAGGGTTGGAAGCATACCCCAGCAAAAGAGAAACAAAAGGAGACATCAACAAAGGCTGGTATGTGCATACTAAAAAGCAAATTGAGCAATTAATAAAGATTAAGGGACATCAAAATAAAAGGATTCCCATGCAAGAGATAAGTACCACCCAATGGGGCATAAAAGAATAAGATCATAACAAAAGGGATACTTGCCATAACCAACAAATAATAAGAATGTGCTATCAATATAAACATCCACTACCATAGTGGGAAACAAGGCACATATCATGTAACGTCCCTGAATTTTGACTTCTCCAAACCCTATTGGGAATGAGATGTCAGAATCCGAAAACATCATCCAATCATATCAGAAAGAGATGCGGAAGCATAATACGCATACATGAACATACAACCATAACATTTCTCAACATTCAACATGTACATTATTACAACATGAATTACAATTGTATATTGAAAGAGAATTTTTACAAGTCTATGAACATGTATGCTAACAGGATTTTAGACAATAGGTACAACCTGGACAACTGCTCACTTCCCGTCTTTTATCCCAAGCTAGCTCTGAACCTAAAACATACGTGAAACAATGAATCAACACACAAGGTGTTGTGCACGTGGGTAGAAAGATACATACTAGTATGCTTGCATAATTGAAATAACTTGAGAAAGAAAGAGTAAAAGAAAACATTATTTAAAGCGATAATCAGGTAAACAATCCTTTTATTGCTTTCACTTTGATGCGGTTGTACTACACATACTTGCACTTGACTTACATCTAGTGTGGGCAATATAGTATCATCATACATCTAACATGGGCCAAGGAATCATACATCCATGCTAGGCAACATACATCCACACCAGGCTATGTGCTCTAGTAGCTACAACCCATCATACTCATTTATGATCTATTAGATTTGGCGAAGTATAACTCATACTAGTTCAACCAAGCAATCATATCCAAATACGAGCATTCAAGATATTACATATCATATGCAACCAGAAAACTAGTCTTATACTTAATAAATCCCACGTACCTGAGTTCAGAGATTCCTAATAATCCTCGATCATCTAGATATATGGTCATCACCTGATTAATAGCAAATTTAATCATCATTAATAAAAGAACATCATTAGTCTTGATTATTTAGGTCCAAGCTAGGGTTTTAGTCAAACCTAGGTCAAAGTGATGTTAGGATAGTGTTTAATATTTTTAGTCTGATCTATATATCATTAAAAAGGTCTGGTACGATTTTTATATTTTTCTGATAACTGGTCTATTTTCTAGAATTAATATGAGGTTAAAACATGTAATTAGGTAATGATGATAAAAGACCTAAAATTTCTCAATAATATTAAGATCAGAGTCCACGTTTAATTTCCAGATGATATTAGAGTTCAAAATTATTTTTCTCAGATTTAACCTCAACCATTTTCTAATTATACCATTTAAATGAAGTATTCTCATCTAAATTAAATATCATCAAAAATAGCATCTCACAAGTCTGAAATAGGGGTTTCAAAATAAAGAGGGTAATTTTCTGAGTCTGTGGGTATTTTGGGGGGATTTATAGGCCACTAGAGCTATTTATGATGGATTTTCTAAGTACGAGATCTATTTCTAGAATGAAGGCATTGATTTACCTGGATGGGAATTATATGGGCCATCAGATTCCCCCTTCAGGCTCGCAGATGTGCACAACGTGTCTCTCCACTTGGGACACTCACTGGGTCCAACAAGGGATCCAATGGTAGGTGGATCCGGATATCTGCCACCCTTTTCTTCTACTCCTCACGAATCGCAAGTCTCGATCGCCTGGACACAATCATGCGGCTCCATCGTCCCGCTCCTATGTGTGCCACCGCGATGAAAGGGCACCAACATTAATTCCAATAGAGCTAAAGATTTGCGTCGTCCTATCATGCTGCCATTACCAGCACCGTGGTTCTTCTAGAGTTAAGCCGGCCAGAAGTCGCCTTGCAGTTCCCTTCAGCTTGGTTCGTCCACCTGGTGGTGGCGGCGAACAGCAGTGGGAAGGTTGGGGGTTTCCTCGCCAGCACTCGCCTTCGGTCACCCCATCTTCATCAGGGAGAGGAGAGACGGTGGAGTTACATGCTAGCCAGTGGGGGGGGCGCCGCACAGAAAGGACGCAGCGAAGGAGATGATGCTGCCCCAGATCTCAGTGATTGTAGATGAGCCGAATCATGAATCCATCACCGACGGGGGTTGTTCATCCTTCTTAGTTCCTTCCTGCTCACTGCCACTCTCTGCATGACCGCCTGCTTGAAACTCTATCACAGTGCTGCCGGCAAGATCTCCTGCTCCAGGAGCAACCTCATGAGAAGTTGTGAAGGGGTATGTAGGTTGATCTTCCTTTTCTCAAATTCAGAGTGGTACGCCTACGCCTGCTCTATGTGACCAAGGTAACCTGGAACTCACAAGGTGAAGGGAAGACGCCGAACAGGTGGTGAGGATGGCAGAGCACTCAGACTAAGCTCACCTCTCTGACGGCTGTGTTTCCATCTGTAGCCCAACATCCATCACCAAGGTTAGGGAATTGATCGCCTTGACGGTGCCTGATCCTAGAACCAAACTTTATGCTTGACCAAGACAAGATAGAGAACCTTCTCTAAACCCTTCTGATGTCTATTGGAGACAGTTGGGAGCAAAAGCTAGCAGACGACTCCCTCCATATCCAGGGTAGGCTGTTGTTAGAAGCAATGGGGCAAAGGAGGAGGAGGTCAACGCTAATGTCTCTCTCTCACCTCCCCTTCATATCTCACATGCTGGGGTTTGTTTTGTGAGTCACATATCTGGTAATCATCCCAGCTTCATCGGATCTAGGGGGACACCTCAATGACGTGTTGTTCCTCCACATTCGAAGGAGAGGACGACCAGGTAGCCTTGGACCCAGCTGCAAGGTGCCACATAGCTCGCCAAGGAAATTGGGTGTGTGATAGGGTAATTGAATCAAACTATGCCCTTATAAAAAAAATATGCTACCATGATCATTCAAATGAAATTTCATAACTTCACACTCTTGGATATTCTGGCACAAAAATCCAATTCATCTGAATTTATACCATAGTTTCATCATCACCTAAACCCTCTTATTAACAAGTTTAAAACTAGAAATATAACATGTGGTTATCTAATTTAATTCCTCAAGTAAACTCATAAATAAGTGTATAGACCTTAAACAAAGTTCAATTAATCCTCAAATCTTGATTTAAAAATAAACCTCAAAAGACTTTGTATGATCCTTATAACCACAGGGTGCATCAGTTGACCCCCTTGAGCTTGTTACAACTACTCAATGGACCTCTTGGCCTCAAAAGTACATAAATCATTTAACCAAATACATTCATCATATTCGAAAACAATTAATGTTCTAATCACTAATTGGGTATCTAGTTTCACCATTTGGGTTCATCAATTGACCAAAGAGTCAATAATTAAATAATCAATTATGCTATTTGGTATCAATCATCTAAATGGCACATATGCTCTTAAGATAATATATTTGTTATCAAAACCCTAAATCCAAGGTTATCACATTCACCCCACCTTATTTGGAATTTTGTCCCCGAAATTCAACCAATCTCATCCTTAAGAGGCTATTTTTAGGTTCAACTTCATATACATCATAATTTCTTAGGTTCTAAGACCACCATATTGCATGCACTCTAAGTTGTCGGCTTAGGGTCTAGAGGTTCTTGGGTGTGTCCACCCTACCATATATATGTGGAAGCATCACTTAAAGTCTTAGTCATAACATGACATTATGATATCTTAGGATTACATCACCCCTAAGGATACAAGTTTTTTTTTTCATACCTTTAAAGTTCAGGAGGAATTCATTTATATGCCATGGTATTGAGATAATTCAAATCTAACATCATTAACATCTTACAATGATTTATGCATTAGAGGAGATTTATCTTGCCCCTTGATATTAGAATTTTTTTTGTCTACTTTAGAAGGGCTTACGTAACATGTTTGACCATTAGGGTTTCACCCTATGGTGTGATATTCATACTCAACTTAGAAGCATACATTGAAAAGAATCAAAGTTACAAACTATATTTCTGATCACATATCCTATGATCCAAAAATATCTTTATAGCAAGTTCATGAGTTCATCTTTTTATTTCTTGCATGTATTATGTGAAGGGAAAAAGATAATATACTTAAGTTTATCCCATGATCTCAACATCATATCTTTCATGTTTCATATGAAGGGGAAGAGAATATTTTAAAGTCAAACTTATCATGATTTCAATCTTGGGTACTACATGTATGATATAGTGGGGAAAAAATATAGAATAGGTCAAGCTTATACGAGTGACTCCTCATATATAAATCATCTATATAGCTCAAGTGAGGTTTCTATGATCGTATATTAAGAAGGAGAAGAAGAAGGGAGAACATGTATGTTGAGTATGTTTTGCACAAAGCATAATACTCTCATAACTAGAGTTCATATATTACCTCACTTGCAACTAATGATGAGATTTACAAAATATGTCACTCCAGCTAGGACCTAACTCATCCAAAGGATTGACTTTATCATATGGGTCATCTACCCATCCTTTTCTTTTACCCAATTCTCACATATAGATTTGAATCATGCATAAGGACTCAACTCAACACTCAAGAGTAATCTAGTGTAGGACATTTTTTTAACACATATCTCATAAATTGGAGGCTAGGTCCTATGACCTTCTCCCTGTGGGTCTTACTCTCTCTAGAGTTCACCACATATCTCATCCTACCACTAGACATCATCCTTGTATAAGAGCTTGAGGCTCATGCACACTCATCTCTATCTTAACTTAGCTTATGTTAAGTAGGAAAAGGGAATGTACTTTCATCATCAAGATTTTGCTTAAACTCTCTAAAATTGGATTCAACTAAATACAATTTAAATCTTTATAAGGAAACTTATACCATCAGAGATCAAACTTAGATGAGATTCTATATACTTATTTCCTTCATCTTTCTTTTGTCTATCTATCTATCACATAACCTTATGAGGCTCTAAACTTCTAATCTAGATCTATTCTCTCTTCTAGACTGATGTCACTCCCTTTCACTTAGATTGCATGAACACCCACTACTCTCCTGTGTGAGGGACACATTTTATATTTACATATATCTAATAAAATATTATATAGTTTTGCTCCGAGAAGGAAGGCGTCAGAGAAAACTATCGAGGTGCGAGCGGATTGGGAAACAAAACCAAACCAGCAAACTCGAGTGTCCAACACACAGTAGATAGTCCGGTGTCATGTAATCTAATGAAATGGTGAGACTAGTGTAGCTACCCAATACATATGAGCTCTATATGGAAAGGGTTTCTCACACTTGTATAAACCTAATTCTCAAACATCTAGGTTCTAACTTAGAGGCTAAGTCAAACCTTATTCCTATAGAACAACTTACTAAGTTTCTAAGATTTAATGTGAAGGGTGAAAATTAGTTTAACGTTTCATGGTGAGAAATTGTCAGGTGTAGCTGTTGTTCAGGCTCTGATACCAACTGTGACGTCCCCGAATTTTGACTTCTCCAAACCCTATTGGGAATGAGATGTCAGAATCTGAAAACATCATCCAATCATATCAGAAAGTGATGCGGAAGCATAATACACATACATGAACATACAACCATAACATTTCTCAACATTCAACATGTACATTATTACAACATGAATTACAATTGTATATTGAAAGAGAATTTTTACAAGTCTATGAACATGTATGCTAACAGGATCTTAGACAATAGGTACAACCTGCACAACTGCTCACTTCCCGTCTTTTATCCCAAGCTAGCTCTGAACCTAAAACATACGTGAAACAACGAATCAACACACAAGGTGTTGTGCACGTGGGTAGAAAGATACATACTAGTATGCTTGCATAATTGAAATAACTTGAGAAAGAAAGAGTAAAAGAAAACATTATTTAAAGTGATAATCAGGTAAATATTCCTTTTATTGCTTTCACTTTGATGCGGTTGTACTACACATACTTGCACTTGACTTACATCTAGTGTGGGCAATATAGTATCATCATACATCTAACATGGGCCAAGGAATCATACATCCATGTTAGGCAACATACATCCACACCAGGCTATGTGCTCTAGTAGCTACAACCCATCATACTCATTTATGATCTATTAGATTTGGTGAAGTATAACTCATACTCGTTCAACCAAGCAATCATATCCAAATACGAGAATTCAAGATATTACATATCATATGCAACCAGAAAACTAGTCTTATACTTAATAAATCCCACGTACCTGAGTTCAGAGATTCCTAATAATCCTCGATCATCTAGATATCTGGTCATCACCTGATTAATAGAAAATTTAATCATCATTAATAAAAGAACATCATTAGTCTTGATTATTTAGGTCCAAGCTAGGGTTTTGGTCAAACCTAGGTCAAAGTGATGTTAGGATGGTGTTTAATATTTTTAGTCTGATCTATATATCATTAAAAAGGTCTAGTATGATTTTTATATTTTTTTGATAACGGGTCTATTTTCTAGAATTAATATGAGGTTAAAACATGTAATTAGGTAATGATGATAAAAGACCTAAAATTTCTCAATAATATTAAGATCAGAGTCCATGTTTAATTTCCAGATGATATTAGAGTTCAAAATTATTTTTCTCAGATTTAACCTCAACCATTTTCTAATTATACCATTTAAATGAAGTATTCTCATCTAAATTAAATATCATCAAAAATAGCATCTCAAAAGTCTGAAATAGGGGTTTCAAAATAAAGAGGGTAATTTTCTGAGTCTGTGGGTATTTTGGGGGGATTTATAGGCCAGTGGAGCTATTTATGATGGATTTTCTAAGTACGAGATCTATTTCTAGAATGAGGGCATTGATTTACCTGGATGGGAATTATATGGGCCATCAGATTCCCCCTTCAGGCTCATAGATGTGCACCGTGTGTCTCTCCACTTGGGACACTCACAGGGTCCAATAAGGGATCCACTGGTAGGTGGATCTGGATATCCGCCACCCTTTTCTTCTGCTCCTCGCGAATCGCAAGTCCCGATCGCCTGGACACAGTCATGCGGCTCCATCGTCCCACTCCTATGTGTGCCACCGTGATGAAAGGGAACTGACATTAATTCCAATAGAGCTAAAGGTCTGCATCGTCCTATCATGCTGGAACTACCATCACTGTGGTTCTTCTAGAGTTAAGTCGGCCAGAAGTCGCCTTGTAGTTCCCTTCAGCTTGGTTCGTCCACCTGGTGGTGGCGGCGAATAGTAGTGGGAAGGTTGGGGGTTTCCTCGCCAGCACTCGCCTTCGGTCACCCCATCTTCATCAGGGAGAGGAGAGACGATGGAGTTACATGCTAGCCAGTTGGGGGGGCGCCGCATAGAAAGGACGCAGTGAAGGAGACGATGTTGCCCCAGATCTCAGTGATTGTAGATGAGCCGAATCATGAATCCATCATCGACGGGGGTTGTTCATCCTTCTTAGTTCCTTCCTGCTCACTGCCACTCTCTGCATGACCGCCTGCTTGAAACTCTATCACAGTGCTGCCGGCAAGATCTCCTACTCCAGGAGAAACCTCACGAGAAGTTGTGAAGGGGTATGTGGGTTGATCTTCCTTTTCTCAAATTCAGAGTGGTAGGCCTACGCCTACTCTCTATGACCAAGGTAACCTGGAACTCACAAGGTGAAGGGAAGACGTCGAACAAGTGGTGAGGATGGCAGAGCACTCAGACTAAGCTCACCTCTCTGACGGCTGTGTTTCCATCTGTAGCCCAACATCCATCACCAAGGTTAGGGAATTGATCGCCTTGACGGTGCCTGATCCTAGAACCAAACTTTATGCTTGACCAAGACAAGATAGAGAACCTTCTCTAAACCCTTCTGATGTCTATTGGAGACAGTTGGGAGCAAAAGCTAGCAGACGACTCCCTCCATATCCAGGGTAGGCTGTTGTTAGAAGCAATGGGGCAAAGGAGGAGGAGGTCAAGGCTAATGTCTCTCTCTCACCTCCCCTTCATATCTCACAGGTTGGGGTTTGTTTTGCGAGTCACATATCTGGTAATCATCCCAGCTTCATCGGATCTAGGGGGACACCTCAATGACGTGTTGTTCCTCCATATTCGGAGGAGAGGACGACCAGGTAGCCTTGGACCCAGCAGTAAGGTGCCACACAGCTAGCCAAGGAAATTGGGTGCGTGTTAGGGTAATTGAATCAAACTATGCCCTTATAAAAAAAATATGCTACCATGATCATTCAAATGAAATTTCATAACTTCACACTCTTGTATATTCTGGCAAAAAAATCCAATTCATCTGAATTTGTACCATGGTTTCATCATCACCTAAACCCTCTTATTAACAAGTTTAAAACTAGAAATATACCATGTGGTTATCTAATTTAATTCCTCAAGTAAACTCATAAATAAATGTATAGACCTTAAACAAAGTTCAATTAATCCTCAAATCTTGATTTAAAAAAAACCTCAAAAGACTTTGTATGATCCTTATAACCACAGGGTGCATCAGTTGACCCCCTTGAGCTTGTTACAACTACTCAATGGACCTCTTGGCCTCAAAAGTACACAAATCATTTAACCAAATACATTCATCATATTCGAAAACAATTAATGTTCTAATCACTAATTTGGTATCTAGTTTCACCATTTGGGTTCATCAATTGACCAAAGAGTCAATAATTGAATAATCAATTATGCTATTTGGTATCAATCATCTAAACGGCACATATGCTCTTAAGATAATATATTGGTTATCAAAACCCTAAATCCAAGGTTATCACACTTCATCATCAACCTGCATGCATGTGATATAAGCATAACCCTAGAAAAATATAAATAACAATGGCGGTCAAGAATCACACATCTTGAACCTGGTGGGACATGGGCCAAGAATCACACATATTTCCCTGGCATGGGGAATCACACATCCACCATCCAAATATATATAACATAGGCCAGGAATCACACATCCTGCCCGGGTACGGGGAATCACACATCCTCCATCCCAAAAATATCACAATGTTGCCATGTTGCATAATGAGACAAAACCAATGTAATTACACTACTCTAGTGGTACTGAATCACATAACATGTTAAATGTAGAGGCAAGTAGAAAAGTATAGTCAGAAGATGATACAAAGGTTGCCATCACACAATGGACAACTCAAACAAATAAACATTCACTTCAAAGCGGGCAAATTCATAAGCAATATTCCACATCACAGTGGGCATATAATATCAAAAGTCCAAATTGCACCAAGGCAACAAGATAAGATTCCAAGAGAATATACATGATCACAAGATCAATAATAAAATAAGATACATCACATGAAGCATGATTTCAAAAGAACAAGACAATGTGTTGGCTAATGTCCATAGGACCAAGAGAAAGATAAAATATAGGTGAATTGCTCAACATGAAATAATAGGAGATGCAACATACATAAGAGAGAAGAATTGCTCAATATGAATAATCGGAGATGCAAACATACATAAGAGAGAAGAATTGTTCAATATGAATAATCAGAGATGCAAACATACATAAGAGAGAAGAATTGCTCAATATGAATAATCAGAGATGCAAACATACCTCAACATCAGATTCAAATGATCCAAAGTCGAACTAGATCCAAGCCTAGTCATCCAAAGCACCTATTGGGATATATATGGGATTAGGGTTAGGTTTCCATTAATTACTCAAAACCCTAAAAACCACCTTTTTATTATGAGTGAATTAGGTTATCAAAACTATTCCATATTTTAGCTTATATTTTCCTGAGTTCAAAACATATTTTATTATATTTTTCTGACTTACAGATATTTAGCTATGATTTTTATAGGTTAATTCATCATTAATTAGATCTATTGAAAACACCTGTTATTAATCTTTAGAATTAGTTATCAACACTTATGCCATTAGTTAGAACTTATTTTTCTGATTCCAAGAGTATTTATTTTTATTTTTCTGATCAGCAAATTATTAGTTATGGATTTTATAAAATCAACCAATCAGAGAGCAGAGAAAATCCACATCAGCGTTTATAAAATGAGAGACTGGGAGAGAGAGGGAGAGACCCCACCACATGACTTGGCTCAATCAGGGACTACCAAATCACACGGTCAAGGTCACCGCTGACCCACAACAAGGCAAGGTAAACACTACGAAAAGACAAAACTGTCCCTCACGAGAAAAGAAAGGAAATAGAGGCGATGAGGGTAGATCTGGGAAAATGCAACAAGTCATCTTCCTTCACTGCTCAAGTGCCATGGCGGCAGCAGGTGAAGCACCAAATTGGGCAAATTTGGCATACACCACGAAACTCGAAAAGAGAAGTTGCGAAAGAAAGAAGATGCAAAATTGAACCTGTTCGAGCTTATAATTGCTTTGGAGATGAGGAGAATAGGGAAAGAATGCCGCCGCAAACACCGGTCCAAGATGAGATTGCTGGAAGCCAAAGATGACAGGTCAAGAATAATTGAGCGAAGAGATTCACATCTTGGGAAACCACGAAGGCTCGGGTACCCCTTTATATAGGTGGGGGTTCGATTCAATGCCAAAACACAAGTCGGCCGAGATCCCAGTTGCACAAGAATTGGGAAAAACACCAAATAAGGAAAATATATCTCGAGCAAGCCATCATTAGATGTGGAAACTTCTGAGGAAATCGATGCAAAAAAATTTGTGAGAAAAGACCAAGGATCGGCCGAGATATCCACGAAAATCCAGGCTGTGAACTAAGGCTCCTGACCGCGTCTCCTACCCAAGGTAGGAGATGACTCTTCTATCGTCCGATCGAAATCTAAGGGTCAGAAATCACTGCGAAAATGGGAAATAAAGAAACTTTGATGCGTGACATGTAAAATGAAATCCAAAACTAATTCTAATAAAGTGTGATTGTCATTATTTCTTATTTTCTCTTTCTTCAATTAAGGGTTCCTACATTATCCAAATTAAGCCAAACTTAGCACACAAGTTAAGTTAAACATGTAGATTCTGAATATCCACATAGATTTCACTTTTGGAAACTTTCGATGTATTATTTAACATATTCTTTGTTTCTCTTTCCTGATGCATTAATGACACATGGATTATCCAAATTAGGTAAAACTTCATCCACAAGTTAACTTAAGTGTGTTGAATACGAATTTTCCATCAATTTTATATTTTGGAGTTGTTTGCATATTTAATTAATATTTTGAAGGTTCTACACACTTTCTCTCTCCTGATTTCACCTTTTAAGAAAACTTTCTCCAAATTGGATGAAAATTCACCCAAAGGCTATGTTATGTAGATCACGAATCTAAGATTATTTTCCTCTTTTGGAGTCATTTATTATATTTATTTATTAATTACAACTTTTAGGCAATTTCTCTCTCTTAACTTACCATATTATTTCAAGGTTGTCCAAATTAAATGAAAATTGGCATGTAGGCTTATTTTGGTGTGTAGATTACGAATTTGAAGTCTATTATTTAATTTGAGGCTTTCTTACATGGGTTTTGTCATCTGGCCCATTAGAGGCCCATTAACATCATTATGCATCCAATTAAGTTATTTATCATCTTATTATCACCAAATGAATTATATGACATATTATATCACATTAATCATGCATTATAGTATTAGGATCATCCTAACCTCAACCTTGTTTGGTCAAACCCAAAAGGTCAAAGTTCTAGGGTAGGGTTCTAGATCTGGTATGTTACAACATTATTCTATTCCAATAGAATAGTTGTATCCTCTTGTCCTACTCCTATTCCGGGGTTGGTCTATCTTTGGGGCCTATAAATAGAGTAGTAGCCATGTATTGAGGGTAGGCCAAAAAGAGGGAAGCCAAAAAGATAGCCAAAGGGAGAGAGAGCAAGAGTGGGATACGAGATTTTATTGTGGGCATGAGATTGCAAGAGAGCGACAATCCTTGTAATCTTTGTGAAGGTGCTTGATAGAATTTTGCGGTCTTCTTCTCCAACATTGTTCTCTTATGGTTATTTGCTTGGCAGTTATTGGCTTTGTCGACTGGGGTTGTTCTTGTTCTTCTCATGCATGCTCGGACTGTATCTCGTATAATCGGGTTTTCTTGTGCTTGGAGCTTCTGCAAATCTCTTCAAGTGGTATCAGAACAAGGTTGTTGCGAGACGACCAGTGAGCAATGGTTGCATGTAAAGCATGAAGACATCAACGGATACCATGGGGAGTCATCATATTGAGAAATTTGATGGCAAAAGTAATTTCAGTGTGTGGCAGAGCACGGTGAAAGATTTCCTAGTACAACAAGGGCTAATCGAAGCACTTGAAGGAGAGAAGCCGAAAAAGATGTCTGATGGAGACTGAAGGATGATGAAGCGCAAAGCGGTCAGTACAATTTGTCTAAGTCTTTCTGCAGAGGTAAAGTATTCTGTGATCAATGAAGAATCACCGAAGAAATTATGGAAAGTCCTAGAAGAGTTGTACATGGCGAAGTCGCTGATGAATAGATGGCTGCTAAAAGGCAATTGTACAAATTGCGCATGGAAGAGGGCACACGGTTCGTTGACCAGCTCAATGTCTTCAACAAGTTTGTCACACAACTGGTTAGCATGGAGGAGACATTTAGTGAGAGCGACAAGGTAGTTCTCATAAACTCATCTCTACTACAATCATGGGAGCAACTGGTGATGAATATTCTTGTTGGGAAAACTACACTCAATTTCAATGAGGCGGTTGCATATCTTTTGGAGGTACAGTCTTTGAAGAAGCCCTCAGAGTCTTCCTCAGGTGGTCAAGCTTTGGTTGTTACAGATGAAACCAATAAAAGCAAGGGTCACGGAAAGAAGAATCGGAAAGGCAAGGGAAGACACACCTGCTATATATGTGACAAGGAGTGTCACATATTAAAAGATTGTCCAAAGTTGAAAGAATTGAAAAGTGGAGTTTGCTCATCGGCGGAAGAATATTCAGAGGCACTAACTTTTACGGAATCAGGTACTCGTAATGGTTGGATATTTGATTCAGGCTCTCGCTACATCATATGTCCAGAGAGAGATGTATTTGATGAAGGATCTCTGCATCAGGTAGGACTGTTCAACCGGCAGATGAAAAACTCTACCAAATTGCCGGAATTGGAACAGTTACGTTTAGGATGCATGATGGAGCACATTGCACATTGTCGGGGGTTCAATATGTCCCCAGTCTCAAGAGGAATCTAATATCTGAGAGGGCACTTGAATTCATCGGTTGTAAAATTTTAAAGCAAGGTGGATTCGTGCAAGTCACATGCAAGTGGTAAGTGATCATGAAGGGTACCTGGTCGAGTGGAGCATATCGCTTGGTTGGAGATGTTCTAACCAAAGGAGTAGTTGATGGGAGTTCTACACATACTGGAGGTGTGGATGAAGCATTGGCACGTGAGACGAGCGTCATGAACACGGAAAGTGCTACATGTTATCAACTCCCAGGGGCAGTCAGTGCAAGGCTGCAAGATCGACTACAAAAACCAACATGTGCAGAGGTGAAGTTGTCAACTATTGGAAGAAGGAAGATGTGGCAAGACCGACCACGCAGTACCAACGAGCAGGTGGAGCTTGGAAAAGGTACAAACCGATGGCATGGAGGGCCAAAGGTGTGAAGGATGCGGTTCCAACCGTAGATTGAGGTAGTATAGTTTATCAAACTGTATATCTTGAGGAGCTCTCACATGATGGGATCGGGAAGCCATGCTCGGACACACATTCTGCATATGTGTACACGGTAGAGTGCTTCCGGTGACGGAAGTTGTAAGACCCCTAAACTTGTTTAATGTGTTGAACAACCTTAATTACCATAATTTAATGCTTATTGCATCATTAAGTTGATTAAGTTGAATTAAGTACCCATTGATGCAATTAGTGCTTTGACCAGTTGTGACAAGCTATTAAGCATAATTTCTTGCTTCGAGGTTGTAGTGGATTTTGTGATTTAAGTTTTGTAAAAAGAATCATTCGATTTGGACCCTCGAGGCAAAAGTTATAGCCTTTTTATTTTCTTTGGACCTAATTTGCAAATTTCCCATAATTAATAGCCCCCTTACCCTTATCTTCTTCTTTCCCAAATTATATAAAATAGGACTACCGCTTGAAAGTGGCGCACAGACCAGCTGCTAGCCCGATCGGCAGTAGCAGAAGAGAAATTAGGGGTGATTCTCGAGCCCTTAGCTCTGATTCAGCATGGCTTCTCCTTCCCCATCCTTCCTACTTCCTCCACGCCCTAGCGGCGCCCAGCTGCACCCCCATCTGCCCCAACCTCTAGAAGCAGCCGACTGACCGACCGACCGACCTGCAGCAACAGCAGCGCGGCGCACGACCAAGGAAGGGTCGTTTGTCCGAGCTAGCTCTTCGGGAAGGTACTCCCAACTACGATCAATGGCTTTGGATCCGAATCCGTAGTTGTAGCTACGTCTATCACCAAGCACGACCCTCTTCTGCAACCTGTTAGTGAGTGTAGAAGTAGCTGTAAGCAGCTGGTCTGAACCAGGGCTTAGTGGTGTGGGATATATCAAGGGGATGATGCCCTTGAGCTCGGCCATGAAGGTAGAATAGGAGTTTGTAGTTTCCTGTACTCATTTGCACTCGTTTTCTTCAACCTGCCGTGCGTGAAGCACTTGCTGGGTTTCGTAGGCTTAATTCCAAGCAATACCAAGGTAGAAGAAGATGTGTGTGTGCCCAGAAACTGGTCTCTGGACGCAATTCCAGACGAATCTGGGCATCCCGAATCGCTGTGAGTAGGATTTCACTCACTATCTAAGATTTAACTTTGGTGCTCGGAAATTTTTGATTAATTGCGCGATTTTCGCTGATAACAACAATTATCAGGCGTTGGGCAGTATTTGGCGTCGCCCGACTTTTTATTTCATAAATTGCTTCTTTATGCTTTTATATGATCTAGTTTATCATTTGATCAGTGTGGATTGGACCAGTAAATTTACATGGTTCATCGGAACCTAAATTGCTCATTTGATGAAGAAAGGTGCTAGATGGAAAAATTCCTAGCTTACTATTGGATTTTCTACCCTACCTACTCGAGATTTCTTCTCTGTGGGGTTTTATCTTTGCATTAGAGGCAAGCTTTATAACTTTCTCTACGTTTATTGCTTACCATAAACTTTCTAGGTCATGTTCTTGCTTGAAAATGATGATTCATGCACTAAAAAGCTATGCTTGACTTAGATTTCGATTTTTATAATGTTCCATGTTCTGATTTCAGTTATATATGATCTGTGATCATTTGTGTGTTATCACTAAGGTATAATGTGACTTGGATCAGGTTGTTTTTACAACCTATGTTCACCCCTTAGGTCAGGTTTTGGACCAATTAGAAGTTTAATGATCAACCATTAAATACCCTACTGATGTTATCAATCAATGTTGATATTAGCTTGATATTTGATGCTGATTAAGGAATATAGTGTTGATCTAACAACCTATAGTGATTTAATGATCACTAATGATGGTGGATCAGATCTCTACAATATATGGTGAGTTAATCATATAGTTTTAGCATCAATTAATCCTTAGACCAATGGTTTCTTAGGTCTTGATGCAATAGTCGAACGTATACTGTAATTGATGGTTTTAATATATGAACTTGACCCAATGGTCAAGATATAATGGTTATTCCTCTATTAAGGTGGAATGATGGCTAATGTAATATGTTAATCCTAATAGTGGGATTTAGATGATTTTCTTTGTATGATCAACTTAAGGATTTTACTTGTTGGCAATGGATGGCTTGTTCGAAATGAACAATTGATTGTGGGTTTTACCCTACTTTCAATAGAACTTTTTATGTTGTTAATCAAGGGATGTCTAGGGTTAGATGGTGACTCTTTCTAGAACACAAATCAAGGACTTCGTAGGTGGTTTATCCAAGATGTTTACTTATGTAAACAACCAATAGTCTTGCCTTTTAATCATCCAATGGTTCTGGATGGCATTGTGGTATAGTGATATGGGTTGAATGATGATGGAACAAATGGAGGCTTACCCTTATTAAGTTAGTCTTAGCTATTCATTCATATGAATAGAAGGCTTGATAAACATATTGTGTTGATATGTAACCCTAATGAGGTATAGCTTGTTATACCTAGCTTTAATATAACTAAATGATGGTAATTGGGTATGAATAGTCCTTGAATAACTAATACAACCATGGAGTACTCTATTATTGTTGAAACCCTAGTATGTTATAACCTGATGGTTATACCTTGATTTATGTGTGGGTTCATACTTGAGAATAGTATGGAATGTAAGGGTGGTGTTTCACCTTATGCATCCATGATCCAATGGGGATGTCGTGAGTTAGGGTTTGGGTATAAGTGATGAGTAGTAACATTGATATAATTTATCATGTTGAACCTAACTTTAATGCAATTAAATAAAGATGAGTATTCATGTTTAACATTCTTATATGATGGAATGATGGTAGAATAACCTCCTTACTATGATCATAACCTTGATATGTTAATTGGTGGTTATTATAGTCACATGGTTGATACTTTCTTATGCTAAACATGTATATAATGAATATGATGAGAGTTAATCATATCTAGATTCCTTGCATGTTGATGTAATAAAGGAATGTTCTTAATGTTAATATAACCCTTCTATGATTGTTTATGAATACCACCTAGTTCATAAATGCAATATTGTACTGATCTGGTGTATTATATATAATTGATGTTGTTGAGCCTTGTTATAAGGAATGCAAAGATAATGATGATCTTGTAGGGAATAATATGATGGTCTTAATGACCTTTGGGCGTGGTTGAGCCCTGAATGAGGTAAAATCCTCTTATGTTGATAAGGGTTGATACCCTGTGATATTGTGAAAAAGATTATTATCTTGTGATAGCATGATGACTGGTGTAGTCTCATGAGTGGCAAATGAATAGTACCATGTGATGATGAGATGAGAATTTATGTTTCACACATTTTATATCTTTTCAAGTTTTGATATTTATATGCTTGCTAGAAGTGAATTAGGGTTTGTATGTCCACTTGTTTGATGCAGCCTTAATTCACCCAATTGGTATAACTAATCAAGTGCAACTCTAATCATGTAGTGCCATGTGCCGTAGAACCATCTTTAGTGTCAGAACTTATTGGATGGTGAAACGAGTATTCCTAAGGGAAACTCGGAGCGCATATTGTTGAATATGCGGGGGTGGCAGGTTGAGGATATATCCTTATCATCCACAATACAGATTGTGGAGGTTGGCTATGGTCATACCTCATACATCTGATGTGATTGAGAACGTCTGCGGTTGTGTCTCTATGGTTATAACATGATGTGATTAGAGGACAACTGCGGTTGTACCTCAGTGTTTGGGTTTGAATACCCTGGTTTCTAGTGTCGTGACCTGTACGAAGGTCGGACTAGTGGTTTTCAGCTTGACTATATGTCGTTGTGGTGGCAGCTTTGACTGATATGTCACTGCCTTTTTACTCGTAGTGACCGGGGGGAAGAGATCTTAGGATGCCGATACTCCTAGATCTTGTACGGAACCGAATAGCCCTTCGCAGGGGTCGGTTGGACTTTGAATGGTACGATTTAAAATCCCCAAGGCATAATAAAAGATGTAATACAGTCTTATAACATATCTGTTTAGGGTTATACATGACGCTTCACATTGGATGATAACCCTTGTTTGTTCTCTTTACATAAAGATGATGCTTAGTGCAATTAAGAGATAGTAATTCTACTTATGTTGTGGATATGCATAAGACTGTAAATGTGTACATACAATAGTCTTGCTTATGTTGATATCTATACTACTATTGTTGATTATAATCATGATGCTAGCTATCTCATGTTGTTAGTTATGTTTAGCATGCTAGCCATGCCTCTATAATTAGAAATGCATATACTGCTAATCATGCTTATGCAAATACTCATGCTTATGTGATAGCTTTGCTTATGATATTGATCTGTTCAAACTGTTAGACATGCTAATGTTGTTAGATATGCTTATGATGCTAGACTTATTTAGGTTAATAGAGATAACATGCTACTAGACTTTCTTATGCTAGTTATGCATATGCTATTGAATCTCTTATACGTTTAATAAGGAAAATGATGATAGTCATCTTGATGATGATAATTGTTATCTGCTCCTTTATGTATTTTATTAATCATCAATACTGTTGATCTTATTTTTTATATCTGATTAAACTGTTAACTACTTAATTACTTAAAAATGTTGTAATCAATAAACGTTGTTGATGGTTATATCACTTGCTGGGACTGTGTCTCACCCTCGTGGTTCGCCACATTTTTTTAGGTAATTGGAAGTGACAAAAACAAACATGTGGCAGCTAAGAGGAGCTATGGTAATAAATATTTGATAAAGTTGATTAGATGTCTAGTGTGTCCTAGAGTCGTCCCTGTACTCTCAGGTCCGGGCGAAATAAAGTTTGTATATAATGTTTCAAATGAATCGGACTTTTGTTAGCATATTAATGCTTGTGTGTGTGGAATAGCATGGATACAAGAAAGATGTCGAGATCCTTCAAATGTTTCTGAGCGGGTGTTGATGTTGAAATCGGTTTTAATTTACCCATATTTTTAGGTATGTGATTAATTAGCGATTGATTGTGTTTTATGTTTTGAGTAATCTCGTTTCACGTGACGGGTCCCCACAAGTTTGGTATCAGAGCTTTAGGTTCACTGAGTCTACAGGGACACTAGGACATAAGACTAGGATGATGTCTAAGTCAGGAACATGACACAAAAATATGGTGCATACTGCCTAATCTCAGTATTTGGGTGCCCTGGCCAGGTATTCAATTATTGAAGAAAGGTAAGTATGGAACTCTTAGATGGTTATCTTTTTTATTCTCTGATCAAGTAGTCATTTTGAGACAATCTAAAGAGCATAATGAATAATAAATCATGGTGTGAATATCTCAATCCTACCTTAAAGAAGATGAAAATTGCACATAATCTATCAAAACTTGAATGTTTGGTAACTATAAGAGAAAGATACAACACCATGAAATATAAATATGAATACAAATAAGGAAAAGAGGAGTTCTTGAAGATGTTATTCAAGAAGGTAATAAAGTAAAAGACAGATAAGTCTATGCTTATAAAGTGAATCAAGGTATGAAATCCACATTAGATAGAGAGAACTCCTATAACAAGTACAAAATGAGAAGATGAATGGGAACAATGGAAAAGAAATAAGGTGGAACCTGAGTTAATCTCAGACCAACCTATGTGTGTAAGAAAGTATTAATGTAAAATCAACATGGCATGTGAAAGAAATTAAGGGAGATGATCCTGATTTAATGAAGAAAATGTGGAATATGAGTATTTACCTGTTGATTAGTGGTTAAAAAAAATATAATAAAATAAGTGAACATAGCCAAGTGTGATAAATAGTCATCAAGGAAGGAGTAATGAGATATGTTAATTGTGATAATTCCTATGCTAATGGCAAGGAACCTGAAATGAAAAAGGTAAAATGATACATAAGAAGTTGTAATATGCATCATGAAAATAGAATTGATTACCTTTCTTCTAGTAACCTTAAACAATGATGCTATGATGTGGGAAGTGGGTTTCCCTTTGTGTCTTTTCTTTACAGGGCAAAACTTTCAAGTGGATCATTGCCACTTGGTATGTGTGGATTCATTCTAAACATGAGGATGGATATCTTACTATAGAATAAGGTTGTTTGGACTATGGTTCCACGATCAAAAATTTTGTGATGATTTTTCTTTTGAGCTTTCCAATAATTAGGAAAACTCTTATATGTTTTGAAAATTGTTATGTTGGTAAAAGTAGATGAGATAAGGATGTGAGTTCCTTATTGCGCATGAGGTGGATACCAAGGTAATGAATCCTAGTATCCAAGATGTATCAATAATATGAGAAATATGTGAAGGTTGGAGATGTTTATTAAATGAACATTCCAAATATTCCTCTCTTGTAGAGAGAGAGAGAGAGTTGATAATGATCCTATAAATGTTGTTTGAAAAGAAAAACAAAAGTGATTCTAAAATATTGTGTATGGTTCAGTGATAGCTGGGAAAGACCAATATCAAGGATAGATGGTTGGTTAGTTAATAAATATGTGATACCATGTTCCTTTAAGATAAACCTATGATAAAATATCAATGCATAAGAGTTAGATTAGATGACATAATTCACATGACCATGATGAGTTTAGAGTTATATCCTATAGACTAATCAATGTACAAATAGAGTTTATGAATAGGAGGAACATAGTGTTCCAGTCATGTCGTACAAGTTATATCAAGCTTTGAATGATGACATGTCAAAGTATTTCAAATATAGTCAAAAATATGATCAATATTTATTCAAAAACCTTAGGGTTGCTGAAGAAGGAATTGCTATGAGAACAAGTTGAATAAGAGTGAGATGGGGTTGATTAAAATTCTTAATGGGATCATGATACGTCTTCTTATGTGGGAGTTTTTGTGCTGACCCAAGATGAGATATGTATGAATGATATGACATCACCATGATATGTAGGTAACCATGTGAAGGTAATAGGATGAGGTGCAAAGGAAGTACCCATCTTTGTTTATCTTGGATTTTGGGGGTGAAATCCCTATTAGGGGTTTATAGTTGTAAGACCCCTAAACTTGTTTAATGTGTTGAACAACCTTAATTACCATAATTTAATGCTTATTGCATCATTAAGTTGATTAAGTTGAATTAAGTACCCATTGATGCAATTAGTGTTTTGACCAGTTGTGACAAGCTAATAAGCATAATTTCTTGCTTCGAGGTCATAGTGGATTTTGTGATTTAAGTTTTATAAAAAGAATCATTCGATTTGGACCCTCGAGGCAAAAGTTATAGCCTTTTTATTTTCTTTGGACCTAATTTGCAAATTTCCCATAATTAATAGCCCCTTACCCTTATCTTCTTCTTTCCCAAATTATTTCACCCGATAAAATAGGACTACCGCTTGAAAGCGGCGCACAGACCAGCTGCTAGCCCGATCGGCCGCAGCAGAAGAGAAATTAGGGGCGATTCTCGATTCCTTAGCTCTGATTCAGCCTGGCTTCTCCTTCCCCATCCTTCCTACCTCCTCCACGCCCTAGCGGCGCCCAGCTGTGCCCCCATCTTCCTGGAACTCTAGAAGCCGTCGACCGACCAACCTACAGCAATAGCTACGCGGCGCAGGACCAAGGAAGGGTCATTTGTCCGAGTTAGCTCTTCGGGAAGGTACTCCCAACTATGATCGATGGCTTTGGATCCGAATTTGTAGTTGTAGCTGCGTCTAGCACCAAGCACGACTCTCTTCTGCAACCTGTTAGTGAGCGTAGAAGTAGCTGTAAGCAGTTGGTCTGAACCAGGGCTTAGTGGTGTTGGATATATCAAGGGGATGATGCCCTTGAGCTCGGCCATGAAGGTAGAATAGGAGTTTGTAGTTTCCTGTACTCATTTGCACTCGTTTTCTTCAACCTGTCGTGCGTGAAGCACTTGCTGGGTTTTGCAGGCTTAATTCCAAGCAATACTAAGGTAGAAGAAGACTTGCGTGTGCCCAGAAACTAGTCTCTGGACGCAATTCCAGACGAATCTGGACATCCCGAATCGCTGTGAGTAGGATTTCACTCACTATCTAAGATTTAACTCTGGTGTTCGGAATTTTTTGATTAATTGCGCGATTTTCGTTGATAACAACAATTATCAGGCGTTGGGTAGTATTTGGCATCGCCCGACTTTTGATTTCATAAATTGCTTCTTTACGCTTTTATATGATCTAGTTTATCATTTGATCAGTGTGGATTGTACCAGTAAATTTACATGGTTCATCGGAACCTAAATTTCTCATTTGATGAAGAAAGGTACTAGATGGATGAATTCCTAGCTTACTCTTGGATTTTCTACCCTACTTGCTCGAGATTTCTTCTCTACGGGGTTTCATCTTCGCATTAGAGGCAATTTGTATAACTTGCTCTACGTTTATTGCTTACCATAAACTTTCTAGGTCATGTTCTTGCTTGAAAATGATGATTCACGCACTAAAAAGCTATGCTTGACTTAGATTTCGATTTTTATAATGTTCCATGTTCTGATTTCAGTTATATATGAATTTGTGATCATGTGTGTGTTAGCACTACGGTATAATGTGACTTGGATCAGGTTGTTTTGACAACCTATGTTCACCCCTTAGGTCAGGTTTTGGACCAATTAGAAGTTTAATGATCAACCATTAAATACCCTACTGATGTTATCAATCAATGTTGATATTAGCTTGATATTTGATGCTGATTAAGGAATATAGTGTTGATCTAACAACCTATAGTGATTTAATGATCACTAATGATGGTGGATCAGATCTCTACAATATATGGTGAGTTAATCATATAGTTTTAGCATCAATTAATCCTTAGACCAATGATTTCTTAGGTCTTGATGCAATAGCCGAACGTATATTGTAATTGATGGTTTTAATATATAAAATTGACCCAATGGTCAAGATATAATGGTTATTCCTCTATTAAGGTGGAATGATGGCTAATGTAATATGTTAATCCTAATAATGGGATTTAGATGATTTTCTTTGTATGATCAACTTAAGGATTTTACTTGTTGGCAATGGATGGCTTGTTCGAAATGAACAATTGATTGTGGGTTTTACCCTACTTTCAATAGAACTTTTTATGTTGTTAATCAAGGGATGTCTAGGGTTATATGGTGACTCTTTCTAGAGCACAAATCAAGGACTTCGTAGGTGGTTTATCTAAGATGTTTACTTATGTAAACAACCAATAGTCTTGCCTTTTAATCATCCAATGGTTCTGGATGGCATTGTGGTATAGTGATATGGGTTGAATGATGATGGAACAAATGGAGGCTTACCCTTATTAAGTTAGTCTTAGCTATTCATTCATATGAATAGAAGGCTTGATAAACATATTGTGTTGATATGTAACCCTAATGAGGTATAGCTTGTTATACCTAGCTTTAATATAACTAAATGATGGTAATTGGGTATGATTAGTCCTTGAATAACTAATACAACCATGGAGTACTCTATTATTGTTGAAACCCTAGTATGTTATAACCTGATGGTTATACCTTGATTTATGTGTGGGTTCATACTTGAGAATAGTATGGAATGTAAGGGTGATGTTTCACCTTATGCATCCATGATCCAATGGGGATGCCGTGAGTTAGGGTTTGGGTATATGTGATGATTAGTAACATTGATATAATTTATCATGTTGAACCTAACTTTAATGCAATTAAATAAAGATGAGTATTCATGTTTAACATTCTTATATGATGGAATGATGGTAGAATAACCTCCTTACTATGATCATAACCTTGATATGTTAATTGGTGGTTATTATAGTCACATGGTTGATACTTTCTTATGCTAAACATGTATATAATGAATATGATGAGAGTTAATCATATCTAGATTCTTTGCATGTTGATGTAATAAAGGAATGTTCTTAATGTTAATATAACCCTGCTATGATTTTTTATGAATACCACCTAGTTCATAAATGCAATATTGTACTGATCTGGTGTATTATATATAATTGATGTTGTTGAGCCTTGTTATAAGGCATGCAAAGATAATGATGATCTTGTAGGGAATAATATGATGGTCCTAATGACCTTTGGGCGTGGTTGAGCCCTGAATGAGGTGAATCCTCTTATGTTGATAAGGGTCGATACCCTGTGATATTGTGAAAAAGATTATTATCTTGTGATAGCATGATGACTGGTGTAGTCTCATGAGTGGCAAATGAATAGTACCATGTGATGATGAGATGAGAATTTATGTTTCACACATTTTATATCTTTTCAAGTTTTGATATTTATATGCTTGCTAGAAGTGAATTAGGGTTTGTATGTCCACTTGTTTGATGCAGCCTTAATTCACCCAATTGGTATAACTAATCTAGTGCAACTCTAATCATGTAGTGCCTTGTGCCTTAGAACCATCTTTAGTGTGAGAACTTACTGGATGGTGAAACGAGTATTCCTAAGGGAAACTCGGAGCGCATATTGTTGAATATGCGGGGGGGGGGCAGGTTGAGGATATATCCTTATCATCCACAATACAGATTGTGGAGGTTGGCTATGGTCATGCCTCATACATCTGATGTGATTGAGAACGGTTGCGGTCGTGTCTCTGTGGTTATAACATGATGTGATTAGAGGACAACTGTGGTTGTACCTCAGTGTTTGGGTTTGAATACCCTGGTTTCTAGTGCCGTGACATGTACCAAGGTCGGACTAGTGGTTTTCAGCTTGACTATATGTCGTTGTGGTGGCAGCTTTGACTGATATGTCACTGCCTTTTTACTCGTACTGACCGGGGGAAGAGATCTTAGGATGTCGGTACTCCTAGATCTTGTACGGAACCGAATAGCCCTTCGTAGGGGTCGGTTGGACTTTGAATGGTACGATTCAAATTCCCCAGGGCATAATAAAAGATGTAATACAGTCGTATATCATATCTGTTTAGGGTTATACATGACACTTCACATTGGATGATAACCCTTGTTTGTTCTCTTTACATAAATATGATGCTTAGTGCAATTAAGAGATAGTAATTATACTTATGTTGTGGATATGCATAAGACTGTAAATGTGTACATACAATAGTCTTACTTATGTTGATATCTATACTGCTACTGTTGATTATAATCATGATGCTAGCTATCTCATGTTGTTAGTTATGTTTAGCATGCTAGCCATGCCTCTATAATTAGAAATGCATATACTGCTAATCATGCTTATGCAAATACTCATGCTTATGTGATAGCTTTGCTTATGATATTGATCTGTTCAAACTGTTAGACATGCTAATGTTGTTAGATATGCTTATGATGCTAGACTTATTCAGGTTAATAGAGATAACATGCTACTAGACTTTCTTATGCTAGTTATGCATATGCTATTGAATCTCTTATACGGTTAATAAGGAAAATGATGATAGTCATCTTGATGATGATAATTGTTATCTACTCCTTTATGTATTTTGTTAATCATCAATACTGTTGATCTTATTTGTTATATCTGATTAAACTATTAACTACTTAATTACTTAAAAATGTTGTAATCAATAAACGTTGTTGATGGTTATATCACTTGCTGGGACTGTGTCTCACCCTCGTGGTTCGCCACATTTTTTTAAGGTAATCGGAAGTGACAAAAACAAACATGTGGCAGCCAAGAGGAGCTATGGTAATGAATATTTGATAAAGTTGATTAGATGTCTAGTGTGTCCTAGAGTCGTCCCTGTACTCTCAGGTCCGGGCGAAATAAAGTTTGTATATAATGTTTCAAATGAATTGGACTTTTGTTAGCATATTAATGCTTGTGTGTGTGGCATAGCATGGATACAAGAAAGATGTCGAGATCCTTCAAACGTTTCTAAGCGGGTGTTGATGTTGAAATCCATTTTAATTTACCCATATTTTTGGGTATGTGATTAATTAGCGATTGATTGTGTTTTATATTTTGAGTAATCTCGTTTCGCATGACGGGTCCCCACAGAAGTAGCTTCCGGGGCAGGAAGCATAGAAGAAGAATGGGAGCAAAATTCTTGAAGGAGAAGACACACTTCAGTGGATAAGATCCAAGGTGGAGATTGTTGGGATATTGTCTCTTATCCTATTAGGATAATGAGAATTATCTTAACAATAGAAAAGTTCTAATTGGTGTAGACTTGGAGTCCTAATATTATTTCCTTATCCAATTCCCTTTCCTACTTAGTTGGAGTTGTATTCACATTATCTTATTCCAAATAGAATAATTGTACCCTCTTGTCCTACTCCTATTCCGGGGTTGGTCTATCTTTGGGGCCTATAAATAGAGTAGTAGCCATGTGTTGAGGGTAGGTCAAAAAGAGAGAAGCCAAAAAGATAGCCAAAGGGAGAGAGAGCAAGAGTGGGATACAAGATTCTATTGTGGGCGTGAGATTGTGAGAGAGAAACAATCCTTGTAATCTTTATGAAGGTGTTTAATAGAATTTTGCGGTCTTTTTCGCCAACATTGTTCTCTTGTGGTTATTTGCTTCGTAGTTATTGGCTTTGTCGACTGGGGTTGTTCTTGTTCTTCTCGTGTATGCTCGGACTGTATCTCGTATAATCGGGTTTTCTTGTGCTTGGAGCTTCCGCAAATTACATGTTATTCTTAATCGCCCCTGATTACCATCGACATGTGGTGCATATCTAAATCCAATGGATGCTGCAATAACACTCAGCGAGAGAGTCCATAGATGCTGGGCCCAAATGGGAAGTAAAAGCAAATGTTCTTGGTGCCCGAGATCGTTAGAGCGCCCCTAATTGAGTTACAGTTTGCAATTCAATCATCCATGTCATTGCAAATGTAAGTATTGGTGTCTGTTTAATTACCATATTCTCCTCGAGATGCAAGGTGCAGTAGGATTTGTACTAGCCGAATTTTTTATATACACATTTATAGCAATACCCTCTCACAAAATAATGTATTGCAGAACACCTCTACAGTAAGTTTTTTACTAGGGTATCTCTGTAGTAAGAACTAGTTAATAGGGTATAGTTGTACTACAAACTGCGAATTTTGCTATGCAAAAATATGCATCGAATTCACAGTTTATCATTCAACTACAGCTAAACACCCAATATTTTTTATATTTCAATTGGAATTGTCTACATGTTGCGAAGTCCCGCTACCCCTACACCTAAGAGCATTTAGTCTTTGATTGATTGTTTGAAAACAGAATTCGGTACGTGCTGTTGCGACCCTCAAGCCTACTTGACGTTGGTTGTAAATTGACGACGTGCATATACATGCAGAACCACAACTCTGTGAATAATTGAACTAGTTTTGACACTGAAGAGTGAATCACAATTTTTAGCACTGAGTCCGTGTAATCCAATCACACGGTGGATGATGGTTGAGATGAAGTTATAAAGACGGAATCATAAATGAACTACTTGCTTATGGTGGGGGCGTCAATGTGTACACGGTACGCAGATGCACGGACAGGTCCTATTTCCACCTTGCGCCGTCTCCCACCAACCAGGTGAACAACGTGCTTGCTTTACAATTTGACGGTCATTGACAGTGAGTATATCGGGCTGAGGTGGGAACAGAGGTAAACGCCAGCAGTGGCACAGGCACAGGCACGCCATATGTGAGACGTATTCAGAACGACAATACCCACGTGACAGCGCTCCGTGCGTCACGCAACCTCATGTATGGAATGCCGAAATAAACATGAATAATTTGGTGGATCTAATAGATTTTTATTATGGTATACAATAGATGTCTCTTCTTTTCTTGAGCCTAGTTTGACCGGTTAATTCTAAAATCCCAGAAATTTACGTTTTAAGTGACAATTAGGACTTCCTTATTTTCAAACGGCGGAAGCTGCCGAGCAGAAAAAACGTAGCAGGAAGCAGAAGATACGTCAAACAACTTGTAATCATTAATCCCCCCATTTCAGCCGGACTGGAGACTCCCGCAAACTGCTTGTATTTTATCTCCGGTAGCATGGGTTGTGGTATCCATTTAGGGCACGTTTGGATTGACGGGTTCCGCCGGATTACACCCGCATCCTGCACTCTCGTAATCCCGATTCAAAAAAATGCAGGTTTTCAGGAATTCTGTAAATCGGTAGTTTATGTTTGTTTGAGGTGGATAGATGTGGGGTAAAGAAGCTTTTGATCAAGGGTGACGAACTGGAACTGCACGGGACGCCTGCAGGATTTCGGCGCCCGGCGGTTTTGAACTGGATGGCAAATTGCAGCTTTTGTTCAATGACCGAAAATGCAGGACTTTCGGGTTTCTCCATCTCCGGTAAAACAAACATAAACTTCATGGCTGCCGGGCTTAAGAATGCAATCTAATACAGCATTCTACTGCAAAGCAAACGTGCCCATATTCAAAAGTGGTGATTATAACTGCCGTTTATTATTTATTTTTTTGGGATTTCGAAAGTGGCCGTCCAAACTGGGCCTTATCGTTTTTTTGAGAGTAGTATTTTTTAAGAAAAAAGTAAAAAGATAGCGCGCTGTAATTGGTCGTCCTATACAAAATTATATAACTCTTCCCATACTAAATTTGACGCACCAACCACTCCAACTTCTACAGGAATACGTACCAACCCACGGCGACGACGACTTCATACTTTAAGTCATTTGCACACCAAAATGTTTATCATCCGCTGCATATAGGTAGATAGCAGCACGTCTATCTTCTGCTTCATAAGCATAAACAACAATTCTTTGCTCAAAATATGGTTGTGTATAACGTTAACTAAGCATGTTCATGCTTCTATGCTGCAACTGAATAAGTAAGATCTCCAGTACGGCATAGGCCCATCACCATAAAAAACCGGTAGTATAGGAGGCCTCTTCTATTTATTATATAGGACAGCCACAGAAAATACAACATTAACACTCAAAATCCAAATCCTAAAAAAGAGAGTGAAAATATTTTTTCAATAATATAACGATTTTTTTATACTATAACAAATTGTGATTGGTCTCTTACAAATATTCTATAGGAGGCCTCCTATAGGATAGACGTCCGTCACCATCTCTCGCGGCCTACTCATATGATCTTATATTCTACATTTATTGCATCTAGTATACAACGTATAAAAGCATCGAACTACCTGTGATGTTCGATTGCCACTCAGTTAGACCTGTCAAATGGGTGGGTGGGTTGGGTTTGAGTTGGGTCATTGCGGGTTTGGGTCTCGTGGGTGCGGGTCAAAAAGACCCAATGTTAAACGGGTGGAGAAGTCGCACACCCAAACCCGACCCAGCGGGTTGCGGGTCGTCCGTGGGTGCCCATATAATATGTGCACAGTGAAAAGATATTGCTAGTTTCTACACTACGACAAAGAGTAGAATGATTCATTAATAATTTCAGTGTAAACATAATAAAATGAGGGCAACCTTCCACTACTTTTTGTGTCAAACACAATGTAATATCTATTATGATGTTTTGAAATAAAATGTAAGAGACAAAATAAAAAACAACAATTTCTGCAATGTACAATAAAAAAACTAAATGATATAGATGTTACAAATAGCATAACATATTACCAAAAAAACACTATATTTTGTCATCTTATGTTAAAAGCTCTTGAAGTTTCATGTTCTTATGATTGTCCAATACTTAAAGTGAACAGAAAGAGAATATAATTGTTATGATTGAATATAAAACATGCATTACACTATATATTCATTAACATAAAAATAATATAGAAGTTAACGAATTTGTTTCCACTAGTGTAAACAATTAACAAAGGATATCAATAAAGAAAGTTAGACTTTAACTCTTTATGTTGTATACATTACACGTCATCAATTTAGTTGATTGATAAATGTACATGTGTTTCAGGTCTTAAGAGTCATATAGATAATATATTTATATTAATATATTATTTAGTTAAATGGGCACCCGCGGGTGCTCGCGGATCACTCGTAAAACCCACTAAATAAATGGGTGGGTATGGGTTTGGGTGATTTCTAGCAGGTGGCAAATTTCGCCACCCAAACCCAACTTAAACGGATCGACCCGTGGGCGCCCGCAGATTTTGACCCAGTTTGACAGGTCTACACTCAGTGTAGTCAGCCGAACATCTTACTTATCTAACCGAAAGAAGCGCATTGAGTGATTGTGCTATATAGATCGTCACTCTGGAGAGCATAAGGAAATAATATGTTATCTTTAGTTATACCTTTTAAGTGAATTAGAAGCGGGTAAGCATAAGGATAATTCCCCACCCACCTCAACACTCTTCCCTATGTTTATCCTTATCCTCTTACCTATAGGATAGAGTGGGAGATAAATGTGGTGGGAAATAAATATTTTTCAAAAAGTTGTGGTAATATCAATAACGATGACATGTTTAATGTACGCATCTTTTTTCTTTTTGCTTAACAAAGAACATGGTTGACAAGCATGTGTTTGATTTATCTTTCACCCTATGTGTGTAGTTACTCATCTAGTATGTTTGTTTCTACCTCTAGCATATTGGTCTTGACAAGCATGTGTGTATTATTTACTATCCCATGTGTTCCTTCTTTCCATTTGATCTTTTTTGCTTTTACCTCTACATGCTAGTGTATTTACTTTTTGCATGGCCGTTGGTTCTTCCTTGCCATAGGAGTTTATCTATCACAATTCTATCTTAGTCCATGAACCCAACATGTTCTGATCTAGAAAATATCATATAAGAGGATTGCATATCCATGTATGGAAGCATGTCGGTTGTGGGTTGCATTTTGTCCAAACAAAATGACATTATAAATTCAATACACATGTTGTGCATCAATATTCTTTTAACATGTATAGAAGAATTAAAATCTAGGTATAGTTCTGAGGGAGACAAAATAGGCTTTGGGTTTGGGTTATATGCAGGTTATACATTTGTGTATGGATTAGGATAGTTTGAATTTTATCCAACAAGAAAATTTTATGGTGAATGTGGAGCAATTTAGTTCTAGTAAGTGCCGCAAATCATTATTAATTTGATATGTATAGAAGACAACATAATGTGGTTTAGTTCTATGATAGACAATACAAACTCGAGTCTGATTTTTAATTTACAACTATATAAAAAAACTAATCCTTGATTAGTTTCAGGTCATCTATATCTACTAATTGTGTGCCTTCTATTCCTACATAACAATTTTAGGTTTGGATTTTGACAATGTAGTCCAGAAGCTCTTCCCAATTAATATGATATTTTTTTAGGGAAATTCATGCATGTTGCTTGTTCTTGATTAATGGTCTCTTTGTATGTACAAAAACTATCGATAGATGGAGTGGAATTTTTCTAAAAGGAAATTGTGTGTGCCATTGAGAATGTATGTCATGTCTCAAAAAAATAGGTAGAATTAATGTATATTTGTTTGAAGTATTACATTAATGAGTTTTAATCATATAAATGATCTTTTACTCAACTAACCAATTCCCACAAGTATACGGGAGTAGTTGTAGTCGAGATCGAACACAAGGAGCTTTACCAATCAATTAAACGCAAGAGTGCTAAGTTTCAACAATCTAGACCTTTTTCAAAGAAAGATTTGGTTAACTAAACTAAAATTTCAGAATTAGACTAAATAATAAAATGATTACTTAAAAGGGTTTGATTTCAGATCTAAAATAGTCTTGGACTTAGAATTTCATCAGCACATCATAACATGAAGTAGAAACAAAAAATTTAAACATACTAAACACTTGCTAAAGGATAATTGTATGTTATACTTCACCTCTCGGCGTGAATACAATGATCCTAACTCAATATAATACTCTCGTGTATGAATTTCATTTGGGATCACAAACCTACTTCTCAACTCTATAATTTCCACTCTCGTGGCAAAGGAGGAGTTGCCTAGAGAGTACCTCCTTACTCTCCTACTTATCTTCTCAGATCAAGCCAGAAGGCATAAAACATGCATACATAGTGGCCAACCATACATGCAAGAAGCAAGAAATCGATACTCAAAGGGTAGAAAAGTAAGCATTTAGCATTTAGTATGAAATTACCATGTTCCATACATGTTATGACATGGGAGTTACTCTCCCAAGTCCAAGAAAAAGAGACTACTCATCTATGATGGTTTACTATAGAAATGATACAAAATTTTCAGAGTTTAACATGGTTTAGAGAAGGAAAATCTAAGAGAACTAAAGGTGTAACCCAAGAAGAGTAGAATTCCGGCTTGAGAATAAAATTCCACGTCTAAAGTTGCTCCATATTGGACAAACTTCCCTCCCGAGAAGCTTGGTGGAGAAAAGAAGTTATACTGCACCTTCAGAGTAGAAAGTGGAGAAGAAAATAAGAAGAATGGAGGTTCTTTGACAAGAAACCACCTTCTTCCACCCAAAATATCCCTCCTTTGCTCTAGACCTCCTCTTGGACAAAAGGCATTCGAAATATGACCAGTGATAACTGCTCCCTTACTTGGTTCTCCCTTTAAAAATGAGAGACGTCATTTTTTAGATTTGCTGAAGCTGATAGAGACACAATGTGTCTTCCTTCAGACACGTCATGTTCCGATCTCTGGTAGTTGATCCAGTCGAATTTGACATCCCAGATACACACCGTGTCTGTGGTGAACACATCGTGTTTTCCTCTTTTTGGTATTTTCTAGGATCGCACACGTCTTGTTCCAAAAGGAGATACGACATGTCTTTTTCCCTTTTGGCTGGATGCATGGCTAATCGGGATCGCACACGCCGTGTCTTAATTCAGACATGTCATGTGCGATGTTGTTTCAGTAGAAATAAGATTCTGAGTTGTCTGTAAAGCATGGAGAGACTCCAATGATGTCGGAGTTGAGTTGGCCTATCTCTAATTTGACCCTTTTTAATCATATTTGCAATACACATCATGTGATAAGAAAAATAACAAAAAGTGGCAAGAAGAATATGAATAGAGGCTAAATGGAAATAAAATGAAATAAATTTGTGTGTAGAAACATGTAAGAAATTGATGTGAAATGCACACAACAAATCCCCCTAAGCTTGAACTGTTGCTTGCCCTCAAGAAAAATGAACATAGAAATGCACATGAAAGAATTTTCAAGTTCATGTATAGATAAGTTGAAAGAAAGATACACAATGCTCAGCCAACAATGATCAACAGTTTATACTCATGGCTATCAACTCAACTTAAACATCAATGAAAAAGATTCTTAAGTTCTGCAAGGGTGGTTTCAATTTAATGAATCAATCAACTCAACAACATTAAATAGAATTTGGATAACCAAGCCAAACAATTAGTGGATGCACAACACTATTTCTTAGCTATGAAGGATAAAAATGACGATGTCTTAGTTAATTATTAACATAATTAGTTGTACTCTCCTTTAAAAATGATATGGCAAACAGATTATGGGTTCCGCCACTCGGCTGCTAATGTAGGCTTATGCTCACGTGGAGTGCCAGTTGGGGTATTTACCCTCTTTCTAAGACATACCACCTAACCATCGTGGCCAGATCAGACTTACACTAGGTTAACATGATATTTGGATAGTTTAGCTATCTTTTTTGGGGTATGAGGGTTAAATGAGATAAAAGAGATTTTAATTATCTTCCATAACATGGGAGAGTCAACTAAATAACAACATTAGCTAGATTTCATCCATTTGTTTTGGAAAAAAAAATCACTGAAAGAAAGGTTAAAAAATGCACTAAGAGTTTGGCAAGGGCATCTCATATTCCAAATGATGTTGTGATGTTCATTTACTCGCCAAAATTAAACCATTATATGTTTTAGGCAATCAATGATGAAAAAGTTGAGTGTTCAAGCTACAAGTATAAACCAGAAATAAAAATGTGTTGGAGGCCAAAGAATTTCAACCAATCTATGCATGTTCTTTAGGATTCTTTCAATGATAGATTAAGGTGCTAAAGGAAAAGATGGTTCAAACTTGGCAGAAAAATCAGTTCATTACATCAAGATAGCCTCACATCATACATGATTTTTTCCACGAAAGAAAAACAAAGAACAATCATGAAAATAGAAAAGACATGACAACATGAAAAACATGAAAAACAATAAAAGTAAACTACATTACCGACTGGTTACATCCCCCTAAGCTTGAAATTTGCAGTGTCCTCACTACATCAATCAAACTTATAAAGGAAATGAAACGCTTTTTACGTGCGTAGAAATACAAGTGTACGCGTCAATGTAATATATGCCTTTGGACGCCCGAGTCGAACTCAGGGATACGTGAATTGTCGAAGACTACTACTAACTACTCGCAATCAGCTAGACCAATTAAATTGTTGGGAGTTGTTAGAATTAAAAGAAAATGAAAATAAAACAAAACAAAGCAATCGATTAAATGTTTGGTTTAATCAATTCAAAATGAGATCTTTAGGATTGTGGTTTCACCACGGGTTTTCATTGTATTAAATTCTATGTAGTCACTCAAATTTATCTCTCTATCCGGGTAGTGGCCTGAAATCAAAATTGCCCACTGTCGTGGTACAATTCACTACCTATGCCTAGGTCGGTTCCACCGTCGTAGTAACCTATACCCTAAACTAGGTGCATTAAAAACGATCTCTCGGTATCCACCATTAACCTTACACCACCTTGTTCAAGGGATTTGTCAATTAATGTAAATTCTGTCTCTTTTCAACCATTAATTCTTCTTTCAAAGTAATTAAGGGCATTAGATTATTATTATGGTGATCAAACATAACAATATAATTGAGAAAATGAAATTACACCACGGATTTAAGAGATAAGGTATGAATTACTATGATAAAATTGTCATACAATGAATTCCCGGGCTACTTCCGGTCCTAAAGACAAAGGGGATTAGCCCCGCATGTTCATCTCAGAGCAACACGTGGAGTAGAAAAAGAGAAACAAGGAGAAAAACGTGATTAAGTGGTGAAACCCCTGAACGGAGAAGATCCAAGCGATCCTTGGCGTAAAATACGCATTCTCACGCCTTTCGGTGGTGGAAATCGTCTTCTTCGGCGTCCGGATCGACTGGGGCGAGCTTATGGGCTCCGTTCTTCTCTCCACACCTTCTCGGGACGTGTGCAGCGGCTAATGACGTGATCGATTGCTCTTGGTCGCCGTCATTAGGTATAATCACCGAGTTAGGTCGCCAAAATATCACAACCATCAGATTTAGATCAATCTGAAGCAAACATGTATCTAACGGTGTCGATACCATCGACGCGAGTCGATGGTATCGACCCGACACTGTATCAGCTGAATTTCTTTTCTTTTCTTTGTCGCAACTGATGCCACCTCGATACCATCGACGCAGGTCGATGGTATCGACAGTCATAGGCATCGGTTTTGTCCTTTTACCGTCACTGTATCTCCACTAGTCAATAGTATCGACATATGTGTCGATAGTATCGACTCACTCTTCGCCAGCAACCTGTTGATATCTCGATACCATCGACATCCCTGTCGCTAGTATCGACTTTCTTCTGGTCCTTGCGGCTGGCAACCTATGGTCCGGTCGATGGTATCGACCACCGTAGATGGTATCGAAAATAGCATATACTTATTTTTCCTGAAATTACAACCCGAGACCACATAAGTCTACACAAAACGTATTCTTTTGATAATTTATACTCAAAATGCTGAAATAAGGGAGATTTGACATAGAGAAGTAACATAGACCAAAGTAGATGAATTATGCAACATTAACCACAAAAATGACTAATAAATGCATAAAACATATATAAAACAAGTCTATAAATGCGACTCAAAATCATCGCATAAAACTCCCCTAAGCTTGAACATTGCTCACCCTCGAGCAACAAAACTTTAGAATAGAATTGCCAGAGTCAACTAAAGAACAAATCATCACAACAGACATCCCATATGACTCCCACCGGACATTCGCATACCGGCCCTCGCTAACCACAGAATGATAATTACCCTAAAGGTGACAGTAATCATCCATAAAAGATATCTACCTCAAAACTAATGAACACTATCACATAAGGCAGTTAACATAATAAAATTTTCCGGTCCAGACCATGTGCATCTTGTGATCTCCTATACTACGTTGCTCGCCCTAACTACCATCTAAATGGAAGCAGCTCTCCTGATATTCACAAGTGAGGAGAAAATCACAGTGCCCTACCAATTCGAGCAACGTGTGGATGAAATGGGTGGTTTATGGAAGAAATGGAAGCAGTATATAGTTTCAACATACATAAAACAAGAATTCCCTAAATGATGCATTTGCACATGAACATGCCCTAATGCCTAAGATTGGGTGGAATGATGCATGCACTAATACCCCGTCTCAAAATGAGATGGATATTTAACTGAGCTACATCATGTACTTACTCATCTTAAAATGCAGGTGAGATTATGTTCCTTTCTCCCTCATATCCTACTTGCTTCTTAATAACTTTTTTTTTCAATTTCATTTTTTTCAGATTTTTTTAAAAAAAATTTCTCTCTTTTTTTTCAAGCCCTTATATCCACAAATGATAATGAATAATTTATTGGGCTTACTTTTTCTGCATAACTCAAATATTTGAACTATTTAGAAGGTATGGAACAATTTAATTCACCATCAAAGAAGAAATGAGGTACATGATATACCCTATGCATAAAAATTATGAATGCAACTAAATGACATGCACCTAAGGGTAATGTGCATGTATAACTATTCTATTTTTTAATTTTTCATTTTTCATGCAAAACATATGAAAGTGGTTGCAATGCAAAACCTATCTACATGATATGTAATAAAAAAGGTTAACACCGTACTTTACTTCCAAATCTTGTGGTGGATTGTGAAAAACAATTGGGTGGAAAGATCACAAGACTAATTGACTGAACCTTTGAAAAGTATTATGTGTCCCTCCTTACTGACCTGTGTAATAGTTAAGAGGTTTCTCTCTCTTACTTCAAATTAGAGTCTCATTATCATTTGGTCAGTTTAGGCTCAAACAACCAATTCCGTCCACTTTTCATGGATCATTAGAGATGTACAGTTGTGATTTTCTGTTTTAAAGTTGACAAAACCAATCATTTTCTTAAGTTATGTGCTCAAAGTTGAACAACACACAAGCTTGCGAACAGTCAAAATTTTTTAATTATTTCCTTAATTCCCATGTACATGCATCTGAGATGACACAAGACCTAGGACATCCACGATTACACTAGATAGAATGTGGATCCTACAAACAAACTAAGATTGCAAGAAATGATTGACAAGAACAAAATAAACTAAAAACAGAGAAAATAAAAGATAGAGTTGTTCCCACTACCCCCCCTAAGCTTGAATCCGACTATGGCCTCATAGTCAAAAACAATCTTAAAGGTTGGAACAGAGATACTGATTTACTCTTCTGGCGGAGGCTGGTATTGTGGAGCCGTGGGGTCCCAAGATGGGTACTCCCCCTGGAAGCTCGGATCAAACTGGGCCCTAGGTGGAGGTTGTGGATACCCCCCAAAATAGTCCTGGCTCCAGTAGTGATCATAAAAGGGCTGTTGTTGCATCTCCATCCTATACAACCTGTCATGAATCTATTGTTGGTTGCCAAGGAGGAGGCGCTCATTCTCGAAGATCGCCCTTTGATTGTCAAGTAACCGGTTCGTAGTATCCTGAATACCGGTATACACTGTAGTGTGATGCTGCTGCATCTGATGTATGTCCTGTAGCATAGCATACATGCCTTGCATAGAATAGACATCCTCACTTTGCTGCGAGGGCGGTGGTGGTGGCGGAGGCTGCGAAGATGAAGATGCACCCGGATGCATGCGAGGACGCTTCCGTGGTGCCACTCGTGCCCGAAGAGGAGTGTAGGCCTCTTCTTCCTCTTCAGCCTCGACGTCATTGTTGTTTTCGTTGTCGTTGCTTCCGTCTTCATTGGAGTCAGCAATGGCTATGATAGGCCATCGGAAATGTTGCGCCCCTTCGATATTGAAGACAGGATCGGGAAGCGAGCATTCTCGGTAAGCATGGTTTACATGGCAATGAGCATAAGGTAAACCATCCCGAAGCAAGATCAAATTTGATCGGTGAAGATGCTGCATGTTATCCTTGCTTTGGCTGGAGAGCGGGGTCAAAGTTGAGAAATTCAGCCTGAGGTAGTGTGCCAGCGGAGTAATGAGTCCTCCAAAGTGAATTGGAGCCCTCCGCGTGCTCTGCTTTACTGCCAAGACCCGCTGTAGAAAGAAAGCTCCCCAGTTGCATTCTTGGCGCTTCAGGAGTTTATACAAGAAAAATAGATCTGACTCCTGGAATTTTCTAAGGGACAGATCACCCCTAGCAAATAAAGTAGAACCCACCATCTGGTGGAGAATCCGTACGAATGGATGCTCGAAATCAGCTACCGCAACATTGTGGTAGCTCACTGATTTGCCCGGCGGCACCATCACAAGCTCGACGAAGATCGCGTCGTAGTCGGTACGGTTGTCCGGCCGCCGGTAGTCGTGTCGTGAATGATTCCAGTTGTAGATCTTGTTGAACTACTAGAGTGTAAAAGTGTAGTCATTGTTGTACAGCCGGAAAGACACCCGGCCCTTGATCCACTCACGCTTGGTGGCTTGACGTCGTTGGGTACGACGCAGACGTCCAGCGACACCATAAACTCAGCCACCAACTCCTTGTAAGTCGGCCACTCACTGAAGAACAGCTGGCCATCGGAATGGAACTCCAACTCATCAGGCCTTCTTCCCGTGTGTCGGGCCTGCCCCTTCAGAACGTAGGTAAGGTTGGCTTCAAACCCCAAGTTGCGGATTGTCTCCCGTTCAACATAAAGGGTCGGCTTGATCTTTCTCTTCAAGATCTCCTCATAGATCTTCTTGACCTTCGTGGATGGATGAATAAGTCACGGCTGTGAAATCGAAGCGGTAGGTGGTGGCACGAACTCTGGAATTTCCATCGGGTCGGCGTGTGAAGAAGATGCACCAGCAACATGCACCATGGTTGCGACAGAAGGAGGAGTAGAGAGAGAGCTCGGTGAAGATCGGAGAAAGAAATCTCTGCTCGATGAAGAACGTGCTCCTTGTTGCTCGTCGTCGGGCTCGGATCGCTCAGGAATACGCTCGGCACAAGTGGAGGAGGATTGCTCTGGAGTTGTGACATCATATGACGACAATCCTTCTCATATATAGCCATGGTCGGCGCTGCTGTATGCCCGTCGATACCATCGACGTGGGTCGATGGTATCGACACGGGTAGCACAATCTGTACTGCCGCTAGTATCGACGGTCGTCGATGGCTGGATCTGCGGGTCCCGGATTGCTGACGTGTCGATACTATCGACGCGAGTCGATGGTATCGACCGGTCCCCCAGATTGACATTCTGGTTGCTGCGATCGCCGTAGATCTCTCCTCGCGGATTGTTGACATGGCTCGTCGATACTATCGACGCGATTCGATGGTATCGACCCTCTGATTAGGGAAACTTCCTTGCGAGGCCGGCCGCTGCCTTCTGTATGTGAATGTGTCGATACCATCGACAGGCCCGTCGATGGTATCGACTTTACTGAGACGATTCTTCTGAAAATCTCCAGAGATCTCGTGAGTATCGACACCCATGTCGGTACTATCAACCTCTGCTTGCGATCTGCCTATTGGTATGTCGATACCATCGATGAGGCCGTCGATAGTATCGACGCGGTGCAATTTCTGCAGTCACCAACCTGTACCACAGTCGATACCATCGACTCAAGGGTCAATGGTATCAACTCTGCCTCAGTCCTGCACATGTAGCAAACGATCACAATATCTGTTTTACACTAAAAACTAAGTCAAAACAAATCAAACTACGAATGTAGAAGAACTAAACTAAAGTATCGATGGTTGGGTTGCCTCCCAACAAGCGCCCTTCTTTAACGTCTTAGGCTGGATGACTTGAAGCTCGGCATGCATCCGGAAGTGCAATGAGTTTGACCTCATTCACCTTCCTTGTATATTCTTCACCATAATACAACTTCAACCTTTGTCCATTGACCAAAAATGTGGTCTCACCATCGCGCACCATGATTGCGCCATCTGGTCTGACCTCCTCTACCGTAAATGGTCCACTCCATCGGGATTTTAGCTTCCCGGGATGTAATTTCAACCTCGAATTGAACAAAAGCACACGATCTCCTTTCTTGAAGGTGCACATCTGAATGTGGCGATCATGAATCAACTTCGTGCGCTCCTTGTATATCCGAGAGTTTTCATATGCATTCATTCGCAGCTCATCAAGTTCATTTAATTCAAGTAACCTCTTCTTCCCCGCTTCATCATAACTCAAGTTTAGCTTCCTAAGCGCCCAATGTGCTTTGTGCTCTAATTCCACCGGTAAGTGACAGGCCCGACCATAAGCCAACCTAAAAGGCGTGGTGCCTATAGGTGTCTTGTATGCCGTCCTGTATGCCCACAATGTGTCCGGTAGTAGGGCACTCCAATTCTTCCTCGTGGAAGCCACAGTAAGCTCCAAGATCTTCTTAATTTCTCGATTGGAGACCTCCACTTGTCCTTGAGTTTGCGGGTGGTACGGGGTACCAATGTTATGTTTGACCCCATACTTTCTCAATAGTGCCGAGAACTTTTGATTCCGGAAGTGTGTACCCCCGTCACTAATGATCATTCTGGGCACACCGAACCTGTAGAAGATATTTTCTTTAATGAACCTGCACACTACAGTGGAATCGTTAGTCCTTGTGGGTATTGCCTCTACCCACTTCGACACATAATCAACAGCCAAAAGGATATACAAATTAGAATTTGAGGACACAAAGGGTCCCATAAAATCTATACCCCATAAATCAAATACCTCAACCTCCTGGAAAACATTAAGGGGCATCTCTTATCTCTTCGAAATGTTACCCGCCCTTTGGCAGGAATCACATTGCCTCACGAACTCATAAGCGTCCCTAAACAAGGTAGGCCAGTATAGGCCACTTTCCAGTACTTTGGCTATCGTACGAGAGCTTGCATGGTGTCCGCCCGTCGGTAGTGTGTGACAATGATGAAGAACACTCTCGTATTCCACCATAGGTACACACCTGCGTAGGACACCATCCCTGCATTGTTTTAAGAGAATAGGGTCATCCCAAAAATAATATCGTAGAGAATGGAAAAATTTCTTCTTCTCTTGATATGTCCAATCATCTGTAATGATTCTGCAGGCAAGATAGTTCACAATATATGAAAACCACAGATCTTTAGAATTCACTTTCAAAAGTTGTTCATCCGGAAATGTCTCGGTAATGGGTATGTGTAATCTTTTTCATCTACCCTCTCTAACCTAGACAAATGATCCGCTACAACATTTTCAATCCCCGCCTTGTCTTTGATTTTGATATCAAATTCGTGTAAAAGTAAGATCCACCTAATCAATCTAGGTTTGGCATCTTTTTTCTCCATCAAATACTTAATAGAGGTGTGGTCCATCCAAACTACGACTTTTGATCCAACTAAATATTGCCTAAATTTTTCAAAAGTGAACACAAAGGCAAGCAATTCTTTCTCAGTAGTCGTGTAATTGTGTTGGGCGTCATTCAAAGTCTTAGAGGCATAAAAAATCACAGCGGGTTTATTGTCCACCCGCTGTCCCAACACAGCTCCAACGGCGAAATCAGATGCATCACACATGAGTTCAAACGGCTTGGTCCAATCCGGTGTTTGCACAACCGGTGCGGAAATCAATTTTTCCTTAAGCATGTTGAACGCGTGTAGACATTTTTCATTGAAGTCAAAAACAACATCCTTTTCTAAAATCTCAGATAGAGGTTTGGCGATTTTAGAAAAATCTTTTATAAAACGATGATAGAATCTGGCGTGACCTAAGAAACTTCTTACCCCTTTTACCGAATTTGGTGGGGGCAATTTGGAAATTACTTCAATTTTTACCAGATCGACCTCCAAACCTTTGCTAGACACTTTATGTCCTAGCACTATTCCTTCACTCACCATCATGTGACATTTTTCCCAGTTGAGGACCAAATGTGTGTCCTCGCAGCGTTGTAACACCTTATCCAGATTGTAAAGGCATTCATCAAAAGATGCACCATAAACTGAGAAATCATCCATAAAGACCTCTAAATAGCGTTCTACCATATCAGAAAAAATGGTGAGTATACAACGTTGAAAGGTCGCCGGTGCATTACATAATCCAAAAGGCATACGGCGGTACGAAAACGTTCCATAAGGACAAGTGAAGGTGGACTTCTCTTGGTCCTTAGGATCTATCGAAATCTGACTGTACCCCGAATACCCATCTAGAAAACAAAAATGTGATCGACCGGCTAAGCGCTCTAAAATTTGATCAATAAACGGAAGAGGAAAGTGATCTTTTAGCGTAGCGGCATTCAGTCGTCGGTAATCTATACAAACACGCCACCCGGTTACCAAGCGGGTGGTGACAGGTTCATTTAAGAGATTATAAGTAACAATGATTCCCCCCTTTTTAGGGACTACCTGCGTGGGACTCACCCATGTCGAGTCAGAAATAGCATAGATGATACCTGCAGAAAGAAGTTTAATCACCTCCTTCTTCACAACCTCCATCATGCTCGGATTTAGTCGACGTTGCAGTTGAATCACCGACTTGGCTCCCTCCTCGAGCTAAATCTTGTGCTGGCACAAGGTAGGGGAGATCCCCTTGATATCTGCAACAGACCACCCAAATGCTACCCGGTGGTTCTTCAGCACTATTAGCAACTGGTCCTCCTCCTCAACACTCAGATAAGCAGATATAATCACAGGAAACTTTTCTTCCTCATCTAGAAATGCATACTTGAGGTACGGTGACAGCGGCTTCAATTCCAATTTCGGCGGTTTGATTAAGGATGATTGAAGCAGTGGTGGGAGTTTGCCTAAATCTTCATAGTACCTCGCATAGAAACACAGCAACATCTGAAGCATCTTGGCACACTCCTTCAGGGATTTGCTTCTCATCCAATCATGAGTGATATTGACTAAGCAGGCCTCAAGTGGTAATTCTGGATATGCATCAAAAACTGAATTTGCTATAGCCTCATCTTCAGTAGAGGGAGGAATGTCCTCCTCCTCATCGTTCGGAAAACCTACAGCCTTGCAAAGGGATACCACCTTGGTCTGCTCCATGATGTCCACAGCCAAAGTCCCTTTTTCCACCTGAGTCATTACATGGGCCATATCTAAAAATGGCTTCCCTAGACAAAGTGAGATATTGTTGTCAAAATGTTTTACCATGTGGCATTGCTCCTTGGATTTAGGTGACGTGGCACTGGAAGACATGACCATCTCAAATCGGTCATCGGCTATACCTAAGGTCAAATGACCTCTCCCCATCTCAAGTATCATGTCAGTTGTAGCTTGGAAGGGTCGTCTGAGTAGTAGCTCATTGCCTTGTTCATCTTGCATCTCCATGACGACAAAATCTGCTGGAAAAACAAATCGATCCACTTTCACTAACACGTCTTCACAAATACCGTATGGCTTTACCACTGAATTGTCCGCCAATTGGATTGTCACGTTGCTCAGCTGTGACTCTTTTAATCCCAGCTTCTTGAATGTAGATAGGGGCATCAAGTTAATTCTCACCCCTGAGTCACAAAGCACTTCACCAAACTTAACTTTCCCAATGTAACATGAGATGTTGAAACAACCCAGATCCTGCCTCTTTGGTGGCGATGTACCCATGATGAAGGCACTCACCTGCTCCTTAAGCACAACAACCTCCGTGTTTGGGATTTTTCTCTTCTTGGTGATGATGTCTTTCAGAAATTTTCCGTAAGAAGGGATTTTCTCAATAGCTTCCAATAAAGGGATGTTGACTGAAAGCTTTCTAAAACTGTCTAGAAACTTTTTAAATTGGGCATCCACTTTCCTTACCTTAGCACTATTCGGATATGGGACCTGGATAGCCTGTGCCCTTTGATGTGGTGGCACATAAGGTGTCCTTTTCTGCATCTCCTCCTCATCTGCAATAGGATCTTCAGTAGCATCTACTGCTATATCCGCAACTGGTTCTATGACTGGTATGGGCAGCTCCTCATTGGCCTCACCTTCAATTTCTGCTTGGGGTTTGCTTGGTTCATCGGCTCTGGGATTTAACAGTTTCTTGCCACTCCTTAACAAGATGGCCTTCGCCTGCTGGTTTCCTCCTAGAATATTAGTGTTACCCAAAAAACCTTGGTGCGCCGGCTTCTTCAAATTGGCTATCTCCGCTGCCATTTGCGCCATGGAAGTTTCTATTGTCCTCATTTGAGCCACATGGCTCTGCAGTGTCTTCCCGAATTGGTTCATAAAATCCCCTTGTTGCTTTATCTGCTGGCCAAAAGTAGTCATTAATTCTTGATTTTGCTTTATCACTTGATTGAGCAACTCCGTTCTCTTATCCTCCGCTACTGGTTGGGGTTTTGCATCTGGATCCTGCAAGAAGTTGTTTGGATCCTTCCAGGAGAACTTCTTGTCTTTCCTCCATGAATAATCATTATTTATGTAGCCTTGATGCTGCCTCATGAATTTAACTTGAGCCTCATCCTCGGACTCAGTATCCTCCTTTGCAAGCAGTTTCTTCGCGAGAAGATCCATCTTCTCATTCAGCTCCTTGATTGCTTTAGATTATCCTGCCACTCGAACATGCTCCACGACATCTCTTTCGCCCCACGATTGCTTCTTGGCCATGTTCTTAAGGATTTCCCAACACATGGTGTCTATGTTGTTCAAGAAGAATCATGAGCCTGCTGAATCGAGGTTACTTCTATCATGCTCGGAGAGAGCAAAATAGAAGATCTTGACCTGTGTCTCCTTGTCAAGCCCGTGATGCGGGCACCGCCTGAGCATGATCTGAAACCTTTCCCAGGTCTCAGAATAGGTCTCTCCTGCTTTCTGGGTGAAGTTGTGGATCTTCCTGATCATGTCATTGGTCTTCTCGGGCGGGAAGAACCTTTCAAAGAAAACCTCCACCATTTGGTCCTAGGATTCCACATATTCATCGTCCAGGTTGTGCAACCACTCCCGTGTGTTTCCCTCTAGAGAACTCGGGAAGAGATTCAAGTAGAAAACATCTTGTGGAAATCTGTCTATTTTTATCATATCACAATTCTCCACAAATTGACTTATATGCACGACTGGGTCTTCATTCTTGAGCCCATGGAATGCATTCGACTTAACCAAGTTAATTAATGCAGGATCAATCTTGTATGTCAGAATATTAACCGCCTGCTTCTTGATTGGCCCCTTGGTAGAAGATGAAGAAGAATCTTTGATCTTCTCCCATATTGTCTGTGGTTCTGCCATTTCTTCTTGTTCGGATTCTGAATCTGTTTCTTCTAAGTGGTCTTGATTGTGGCCTTCCTCGTCGTCAAGTCCCGTCAGTGGAACCTCTGGTGCCTGTTGCGTGTAGTTGGTACTACGCGTCTGCACCATACACAGTACCTGCAAAGTGAAAATTTAAGTTCAGCACCGTGCTTGACGATTACAAAATTTAGAGAATATACTGTGAATTTTTAAAATGATAAAAAAAATAAAAATGTGGCCTAGAGTGGCCGCTTGCAGCACTCGTAGTGCCGACAACTTGCCGAATCCCCGGCAACGGCGCCAAAAACTTGACATGCTTTTTACGTGTGTAGAAACGCAAGTGTACGCGTCAATGTAATATAGGCCTTTGGAGGCCCGAGTCGAACTCAGGGATACGTGAATTGTCGGAGACTACTACTAACTACTCGCAATCAGCTAGACCAATTAAATAGTTGGGAGTTGTTGTTAAAATTAAAAGAAAATGAAAATAAAACAAAACAAAACAATCAATTAAATGTTTGGTTTAATCAATTCAAAATGAGATCTTTAGGATTGCGGTTTCACCGTGGGTTTTCATTGTATTAAATTCTATGCAGTCACTCTATCCGGGTAGTGGCCTGAAATCAGAATTGCCCACTGTCGTGGTACAATTCACTACCTATGTCTAGGTCAGTTCCACCGTCGTAGTAACCTATACCCTAAACTAGGTGCATTAATAACGATCTCTCGGTATCCACCATTAACCTTACACCACCTTGTTCAAGGGATTTGTCAATTAATGTAAATTCCGTCTCTTTTCAGCCATTAATTCTTCTTTCAAAGTAATTAAGGGCATTAGATTATTATTATGGTGATCAAGCATAACAATATAATTGAGAAAACAAAATTACACCACGGATTTAAGAGATAAGGTATGAATTACTATGATAAAATTGTCATACAATGAATTCCCAGGCTACTCCCGGTCCTAAAGACAAAGGGGATTAGCCCCGCATGTTCATCTCAGAGCAACACATGGAGTAGAAAAAGGGAAACATGGAGAAAAACGTGATTGAGTGGTGAAACCCCTGAACGGAGAAGATCCAAGCGATCCTTGGCGTAGAATACGCGTTCTCCCGCCTTTCGGTGGTGTAAATCATCTTCTTCGACGTCCGGATCGACTGGGGCATGCTTCTGGGCTCCGTTCTTCTCTCCACACCTTCTCAGGACGTGTGCAACGGCTAATGACGTGATCAATTGCTCTTGGCCGCCGTCACTAGGTATAATCACCGAGTTAGGTCGCCAAAATATCACAGTCGTCGGATTTAGATCAATCTGAAGCAAACATGTATCTAACGGTGTCGATACCATCGACGCGAGTCGATGGTATCGACCCGGCACTGTATCGGTTGAATTTCTTTTCTTTTCTTTGTCGCAACTGATGCCACCTCGATACCATCGATGCGGGTCGATGGTATCGACAGTCATAGGCGTCGGTTTTGTCCTTTTACCGTCACTGTAGCTCCACTAGTCGATAGTATCGACATATGTGTCGATAGTATCGACTCACTCTTCGCCAGCAACCTGTTGATACCTCGATACCATCGACATCCCTGTCGCTAGTATCGACTTTCTTCTAGTCCTTGTGGCTGGCAACCTGTGGTCCGGTCGATGGTATCGATAGTAGAAGATACTTGTTTGTCCTGAAATTACAACACGAGACCACATAAGTCTACACAAAACATATTCTTTTGATAATTTATACTCAAAATGTTGAAATAAGGGAGATTTGACATAGAGAAGTAACATAGACCAAAGTAGATCAATTATGCAACATTAACCACAAAAATGACTAATAAATGCATAAAACATATATAAAACAAGTCTATAAATGCGACTCAAAATCATCGTATCAGGAAACAACCAGGTACCTATCATGGGGTGGGGCATCAGTGAGATGGGCCAGGGGCCCATGTGATTAGAGGGGAAGAACTGGCTGACGAGATCATTGTCATCTGGAATATCAACCTGCATGGGGTGCAGGACAAACTCAGGCTGCAGTGGCGGAGTAGGCTGGCGCTACTGTGGCATGGAGTAGTGTCCTTGAGAGAGGTGCCAACTATCCATTCGGTGAACCATATCATTCATAGAAGAAAATTGTTGACCCATCAGGTCCATGCGGTTGTCTATGTGGTCAAACCACTGTTGCACATAGCCATATAGATGCCTAACATCATGCATGGCCCAGGAGTACTCTATCTATGTACTGGTGGAGGGAGGTGGTAGAGAAGTAGGGGGTTCCTCAGCGTCATCAGTAGCTCTAGTTGCATCAACTTCTTCTTCAGTGTTCAGGATGACTTTCCTATTATCTTTGTTCTCTAATGTGATATGCTCAGGATCTAGAATGTCAATGTATTGATCGTCATCAAAGAATTGCCAAAGTTTGGTATCACTGTTGGCAACCCTTGAGATTAACCCTGTAGAAAGAAGGTACTGAATGTCTACCATGTTTCTACCTGGTACACCCTCAAGACCTGTTAGATCAACATCTAACTTCTGTGCTATCAAAGTGATCAAACCACCACACATTATGCCGCCAGTGTCCCTCTTCTTCACTTTCTTAATGTCTAGGAAACATGTGAGGATATAGTAAGTAGCATTGATCTGATAGTCATACATCATTCCCCACAAAAAGAAAATATCCTATTTTCCAACAACCCCTTAAGCTTCTTTCTTAGCAAACACTTCGGTACTAAGAAGGTGGTGCATGTACTGAAAAATAGGGTTGTGAATAGCAGACGCCCTAACTTTCTTAGCTTCATGGTGTTCCTCATCTGATATCTCAAACCAGAATTTGTCATTGTGAAAAGAAGGCGGATAACTAATTGCCCCTTCGTAGTGGCCATCCAAAATCTCACAGAATTTCCTGAAGGTAATCTTAAAACTACGACCCAAAAGCCAGAAACGGATAATACCATAAGGTTCCAACTTCTTTTGTGGGTCTTTCTCAGTAGTGAGCGTCATCAAAAACTCATAAACTAAACGGGCATAAGTGTTTGATACCGTGCAACATATGTAGCTTAGCCCCAAATCTTGCAGGCGCATGAAGAACTCATCCTTGAAGATGAGGGTTGTGAGAGTCTGCTCACAAGCACATCGCGTAAGAAGCACCCTCCATGATATGAGAAATAGGTACATCGAGTCTTCCTCAGGAGTGACCCAGAATTGGGTCGTGGAGATGTATGCCGGTGCGGAGGAAGAGCTACCACCATGCTTGCGATTAGAGGTTTTCTTAACAGGTGGAATTGTTGTTGACGGGCTAAGACACGACGTGTTCAGAAAGGGACATGACATGAGAGGTTGTAGAAACTCTGACCGAATCAGTGAAGCACATGGCGTGTGCTTTTCTAGACACATCATTTACCTGGAGAAATTTTACAGGCTGAAGTTGGGGATGGTGGCTTATGGAGAAGATGGAGATGGAGGTTGAGAAAAATGGCAGTGGTGTGGCTCAGTGTAGACGACGAAGATGTGGTTGTAGCTTGAAAAAGACACTTGGTCGCATCTTGAATGGTGGAGAATAGTGGTGCGGCTAGAGAGGGCGTCTATTGTGCTTGAGCTTGGAGAAGAACACGGCGTGATCAAGGAGGATGGTGGCTCGACTACTGTTCGAAGAAGGCACATCTGTTGACACGGTGGCGGTGTTGCAAGGTGTGCTAAGGCACACGACATCTAGGAAGAAAGGGGGCAAGGGCACTAGGGCACATGGAGACTAGGGAGAGAGCACACGACTCAAAATGGAGAAGTGAGTGAGAGAGGTGGCTTGTATTCTAGGTTAAAAACCTATATTCTCGACAAAAGACACGGCGTGTTTCTTGGCAGGACATCCCTTTATGCATTACGAGACACGTCATGTTCTACTATGTACACACTGTGTCTGTATCCAGATATTCAAATTGTGTCCCTTTCACTGATAACTACACGACGTGTTCAAATAAAGACACGTCGTGTTATTTTCCAGATAACTTATGGTTCTCGTTGCTTCTGAAATACAAGTTGTGTCTTAATGAGGACACAACGTGTTCTTTTCCAGATGAAGTAATACCTTGAATCTGCTAGATAGTGACACGGCGTGTCTTTTTCTGACACGTCGTGTACCTAGAGATATGGCTCAACTGCTATGTTTCTGGGAGTAGTGACACACCGTGTCAATTAAAGACATGTCATGTCTTCTGTAGTTTCTACAGAAAATAGCTTCTCGTCAGCTCAGTTTTAGTGATAGATATTGTCTAAGTTATTACATTCATCCATGACAAGCTTATTTATGAAACTAAAAATTATTCTTGACTCAAATAATTGAAAGGATATCCTAATGTGGGTTCAAATCCCACGAGGTCCTCCATTTAGAGTCTGGAGTGAGACTCTTCAACCTTTTCATCAAACATCTTGAAGGGAGCAAGAGGCTCCATTTCCAACTTCGTCTCCAGATGTATATAGTTTGCAATGTTGTCCATTGACTTTAAAAACACCATGTTCACCTTGTAGTTCAACAACTCCATATGGGAATATCTTCATTACAAGAAATGGACCAGACCACTCAGATCTCAATTTTCCAGGAAATAACTTGAGCTTGGAGTTGAATAGCAACACTTTGTCTCCTTCCTTGAAATCTTTCCTATGGATTCTCTTGTCATGCCAAGACTTTGTTTTTCCTTATAGAGATTTGCATTCTCATATGCATCTAGCCAGAGTTCCTCTAGCTCTTGCAGCTGCAATAAACATTTCTCACCAGCATTCTTCATGTCAAAGTTTAGCAATTTGATAGCCCATAAAGCACGGTGTTCTAGCTCTAGTGGAAGATGACAAGATTTACCATATATCAGCTTGAATGGAGTTGTGCCTATGATAGTTTTGTAAGATATTCGATATGCCCACAATGCATCATCTATCTTCAAAGGCCAATCCTTCCTTGAGCTAGACATAGTCTTTCCTAGACTGCTTTTCAACTTCCAGTTGGAGACTTCTACTTTCCCGGAAGTTTGAGGATGGTAGGGTGTAGAGACTTTATGGGTGACTTCATAATTGGATAGAATATTTTTGAACTATTTCTCAACAAAATGTGTGCCTCCATCAGAAATCACAACTCTAGGAACTCCAAACGGGGGGGAAATGATTTTTTGGAATAGCTTGATTACAGATTTTGCATCCGGTGCTTGTGTTGGGATGGCCTCAACCCATTTAGAAATGTAATCACAAGCAACTAAGATATATTGATATCTACAAGAAGATGGGAAAGGTCCCATGTAATCAACTCCCCACACATCGAATACCTCAATCTCTAGGATGGAGTTAAGAGGCATATCATTGCGCCTTGATATTCCTCCAGCCCTTTGGCATTTATCACATGCCTTGACAAAATGGTTGACATCTTTGAATAATGTTGTCCAATAGAAACCGGCTTGGAGAATCTTTGTTGTAGTCTTATCTCCTCCAAAGTGATCTCTGTAAGGGAAAGCATGACATTTACAAATGATTGTGGAAATTTCCTATTCAACAACACACCTCCAGATGAGGCCATCACTCCCATGTTTGAACAACAAGGGATCGTCCCAATAGTAGAACTTTACATCATGGAAAAACTTCTTCTTATGTTGATATGTCAAGCACTACTACAAAAGTGGCTTATGAAGTCACTTTCCAGGCGTCGGTTATTAACTAAGTACCGACGCCTAAAACCTACAACGTCGGTTTATAACACAAACCGACACATATTGGATAGGAGTGGCCAGACACGAGTATCACTTTCTATTTAGCGTCAGTTCAAGAATAAACAACCGACGCCTATAAACACCCGCCAAATCCAATTTATCCAACGAAAAAAATTAGGTCCAAAATTTAACTAACAACGTCGGTTATTAAATAAATAACCGACGACGAAAACCTTTTCACGTGGGACATTTTTATCATCGGTTATATTCCCAAAACCGATGCCGATTTGTTTACCCGCGCTGTCCACGCCAAAATTTTTACACCCCTATGGTGTTGGCTTTTTCTTAGTGACCGACGCTATTATGTTGTAGCGTCGATTTGTTAAAGAACTGACACTTAAGGTTAACTTAACTACACCCGCGCGAGGGACTCTTCCCCTTTCTCTGTTTCATTCCTGATTCTTTAGTTTGCGTAACTAGGTCCGGCGATTTCTTCTCTGCCGGTGCCACTGCCGCTCGATTGCTTCTCTGCTGGTGCCGCCGTCGCTCGCTGCTCGTCTCCTCTCCTCTCCTCACCGCCGCCCCCGCCAGTGGCTGCTTTGGTCACCCGTCTGCTCCTCTCCTCTCCTACTAGGTCTCTGCTCCTGGTCGCCCGCTCACCGCCGCCGCCCGTTTGTTGCTTGCTGCTCCAGAAACCCACCCTCTCGCTCGCTGCCGTCGCCGCCCTCTTTCCTGCTCGCTGGTCCTACAGGTATATCCTCTTCCTCCTCTTCTCCGCCATGTTGTGAAATCGCAGGTCGGCATGGCCGTGCTGGGCAGCACGGCCGTGTTGGTAGCACGGCCGTGGTGGCTGATTTTGTGCTATATTGCTCAATTATGTGTGTATATTTGTGTATTTACTATTTTGTGCTATTTTGTGCTATTTTGTGCTTGCATATATTTGTGTTTAGGGTTTAGGGTCACATGTGGGTCTTCTATTTCTAAATTGATTATGTGAGCTTAATTAATACATTATAACAGAATTGAATCGTGTATTTGTGTTGTTGTAGGTGTTGTTGACTTACTATTCAAATCTTTGATATATGGAATCATGGTTTATTTACTATTTATTATTTACTGACAAGCATGATTAAATGATGTTACACAAAACTTAGGATATGAATGATGAAACTAGGATTGTAGGTATAAGAATGACATCACATGTATTTGTTGGCCTAGAAACCCGTCCAAGATTTACTCATTAGCAGTAAATCTTGGATAGTCCCCGGTTTGGGACTATTCTTGAACACCTAATCTCACTTAGGATGTAAGTGTATAATGTGTATTGGGTTTTCAAGAAAATTTTGGTAGCATTTCCCGGTTTGTTCTCTAAGTACATATGTACTTAGAGAACAATAGGGAAATGCTGCCGAAATTTTCTCGAAAACCCTATACACATTATACACTTACTAGTGAGATTAGGTGTTCAAGAATGGGATAGGTGGTACACATTTATTATATATAAGAATGACAACACATGTATTTGTTGGCCGAAGTTTTAACCATGCAAAAACTCTAATCTGTTAACCCTAGACCCTAATCTTGTTGTAATATATACTTGTTTTCTCTTTGATCATAGAATGGATAGATCATGGATGTCCATTCGCAATCACTGCACCCCAGAGTTTATTTCTGGTCTTGACCAATTTATTAGATTTGCCAAGGAACATAGGAAACAACCTGGAGATAGGTTCTACTGTCCATGTAGGCATTGTGGTAACAACTTGAAAGTCAGCACTGGTGACGAAATCAAAAGTCATGTCATGTGCAACGGGATTGTACAAGGCTATACAGAATGGCACTGGCATGGAGAGATTTCAAACCCGAAACCAGTGGATGTCGATAGTAGTGCTTGTGTGGAAGAAGAAATTGCCTACGATGACGTAGATGTGAATGAACCAGTTCCAATAGACATCGTTGATGCGATGCTGGATAGTTGTGGGGTAGAGCACACCGATCCACCTCCCATTTTTAGAAATATTGTGCATGATGCTGAGATATCGTTATACACAGGTTGTACTAAGTTTACGAAGCTTAGCACTGTGTTGAGATTGTATAAGCTGAAAGCTAACAATAGATGGAGTGACAAAAGCTTCACGTCATTGTTGTCTTTGTTGAAAGAAATGCTTCCTGAAGGAAACAAGCTGCCAATCTCAACATACCAGGTAAATAAATTGTTGTGCCCAATGGGAATGGATGCCAAGAAGATACACGCATGCCCGAATGATTGTGTATTATTTCAAAAGGACTATGTGGATTTGAAAGATTGTCCAAAATGTGGTGCGTCACGGTATAAATTGACGACTTCGGGAGAGTCCAAAACTAGTTCTCCTGCCAAGGTGATGTGGTATCTACCTATAATATCACGGTTTCAACTCTTGTTTGCCAATCCGATAGATGCGAAGAATTTGAGGTGGCATGCAAATGTTAAGAAAAATAATGATGGGATCCTACGACATGCGTCTGATTCCCCACAGTGAAAGAAGATTGATCTATTGTACCCTGAATTTGGTGAAGAAGTCAGGAATCTAAGACTTGGGCTTTGTACAGACGGGATGAATCCGTACGGGACATTGTGCAGCCAACATAGCACTTGGCCAGTCATGCTTGTTATATACAATCTTCCTCCCTGGCTGTGTATGAAAAATAAGTACGTAATGTTGTCGTTGTTGATATCGGGCCCTAAACAACCTGGAAATGACATCGATGTTTATCTTGAACCTCTGATTGATGACTTAAAGAAACTCTGGGGTGAAGGTGTGATGACCTATGATGCTTCACGAAGAGAGACATTTCATTTGCATGCTATGTTGTTTTGCACTATTAATGACTTTCCAGCATATGGGAATTTGTCTGGATATAGTGTCAAAGGAGCTAAAGCATGTCCTATATGTGAAGAGAACATTGATTCAACAAGACTAAAACATGGCGGTAAGACTGTATATCTCGATCATCGAAGGTTTCTTCCAAAATTCCATCCGTATTGTAGGAAGCGCAAAGCATTCAATGGATTGAATGAGGAACGGAGTTCACCTAAACCTATACCAGGGGAGGTTGTTTATGAAAGAGTAAAAGACTTTGTCAATGAATTTGGTAAGAGATCACAACGTACTATGGCCATACGGAGTGACAAATCTTTATTCAAGAAGAAGTCAATATTTTGGGATCTTCCTTATTGGAGTTCTTTGATAGTCAGGCATTGTATCGATGTCATGCACATTGAGAAAAATGTCTGTGATAGTGTCATTGGTACTTTGTTGAATATACCAGGTAAGACTAAAGATGGGATAAAATCCAGACTGGACCTACGTGAAATGGGAATAAGGTCAGAATTAACAGAATTTCGTGAAATGGGAAATCGGAGAACATACTTACCTCCCGCTTGTTACACATTGTCTAGAAAGGAGAAGAAAGCTTTTTGTGAATGTTTGGTAAATGTTAAGGTGCCACAGGGTTACTCATCCAACATCCGTAGATTGGTATCAATGAAAGATCTGAAGTTGATAGGTCTTAAATCTCATGATTGTCACACTCTAATGCAACAAATATTGCCTGTGGCAATTAGATCTATATTGCCGAAACATGTAAGGTTTGCAATCACCAGACTTAGTTTCTTTTTCAACAGTCTGTGCAACAAAGTTATTGACCCTGATACTCTAGATAAATTGCAAAGAGAAGTGGTTGTTACCCTATGTCAGCTTGAGATGTATTTTCCTTCGTCGTTCTTTGATATCATGGTACATCTTATTGTCCACTTGACTAGGGAAGTGAAAATGTTGGGACCAGTTTTCTTGCATTGGATGTATCCCTTTGAACGATACATGAGTGTTTTTAAAAGTGATGTTTGAAATTGTTATCGGCCTGAAGGGAGTATTATCGAGGGTTATGTGGAGAGAGAGGTTATGGATTTTTGCAATGACTTTCTCAGTGGTAATGACACTCCTGATAATGACAAGAATATTGACGAGCAATTTGGCAAAGGAATTTTGGGATCACGTGTGAAAGTAATCAGCCGTGAGCAGTTGGAACAAGGTCACTTGTATATTTTACACAACATGGACGAAGTGAACGTTTATATCGAGGAACATACCAATTTCATCAAGAGATAATATCCTCGAGCCAATACAATGTGGCTTGCTAGAGAGCATAACAAGACATTTATTAAGTGTTTTGAAAATAAAGTCTTACATCAACTATCTCAAACACCAGATGATATTACTGAAACTATTAAATGCCTCGCCTTTAAACCAAAATTGACTGTTATGTTTTATGAAGGGTATGACATTAATGGATTCACATATTACACAAAGCGCCAAGATGATAAGAGTGTCATCCAAAATAGTGGGGTCACCCTTCAAGCATTGACTATGTTTTTTGCAAGTGCAAAGGATAAGAGTCCACGTGAAGCTAAAATGTCATATTACGGTGTCATTGAAGACATATGGGAGTTTGACTACATAGATTTCAGAATTCCGCTCTTCAAATGTAATTGGGTTGATAACACCAAAGGAGTTATAGTGGATGAATTGGGTTTCACTTTAATGAACTTTGAAAAGATTGGCGAGAAGGATGAACCATTCATATTGGCATCACATGCGAAACAAGTATTTTATATCGATGATCCTGCAAATGATAAATGGTCGGTTGTTCTTCATGGTAAAAGACAGTTTATTGAAGATCCTATAGATGAAGAACAGTACTATGATAAGTATGATGACTCCAGTCCATTCTCAGTTGGGTTGCCAACACCAGCAAATATTGAAGCTAATGATGACTTGTATGTGCGTGGAGATCACAATGAAGGATTGTTAATTGATAAAAAATCACAATATTAGAGGCATGCTTATACAATGTTTTTATATGTTTTACAATGTGAATTACTTTACAATGTTAATGTGAACTTTACAACGTGGATTTTACAATGTGAATTACTTTATAATGTGAACTTTACAATGTGAATTACTTTACAATGTGAATGTGAACTTTACAATGTGAATTACTTTACAATGTGAGCTTTACAATTTGAATTACTTTACAATGTGAACTTTACAATGTGAATGTGAATTTTCAGATGGTTGAGCATTCTCCTGATGACCGTGATGATGATTACCGTGAGGATGAGGACATCAATGCGCCGCCTCACAATGTAAGTTTTAAAAATATATCATATATTTATATCTATATGTCCATTTATAGTTATATCTTGTAAATGTGTTTATTTTGTCAACATTTTAGGTTGATGATGCACATGTACCATCTGAAGCACTTGAGGTACTTGATCAGCAACACCAAAAAGTTGACAGGAGAAGGGGCATAACTATGATGAAGAAGTTAATAGCGCAAAAGGGCAATGGACCCAAACTTGTTGTGGATTTTGATGATGCAGGAAATGCATCTGGTGTGAATCACAATTCATTTGTTTCATATCTTGGGTATGTTACTCGTAGCCATTGCGGTTGTAAGATAGATTCTTGGCATAAAGTTTCTAAGGAGAAGAAAGACGTAATATGGAAGGATTTATGCGTGAGTTATTATTAATTTGCAATTCTATTTTGTAGATTACTAATTTTTTGGATACTAGTTAATATCAATTCTAATTTGCAGAGTATATTTGAATTGGATGAAAAGTTGCATCGTAAATGTGTGATGCAACGCTGTGGGAGAGTCCTAAGGAACTATAGGACAAATATCACCTGAGAATACATAAAAGAAGCTGATAAGAGGAAGAAGACAACCACTGAACAGTGGAACTTCCTGGACAAAGAAGAATGGGACGCGTTTGTTGCTTCAAGACAAACGGATGAATTCAAGGTATTAGGCGTCAGTCCCAATCTCATTAATATATGTTGTATTCACCTATTCAAGATTAACATTTACTGTTACTAACCAAATCATTAATGTGCATACTAACTAGGCCCTCAGTGAGGCACAAAGATCAAGGCGTGCACTGAATGTGCATGACCACACAATGGGTCCAAAGGGGTATGCAGGCATTCGCCTAAGACTACAGTCTGAGGCTACTACTCAGTCTGCTGCTACTCAGGAGTCCTCCACTATAGGTAGCACACCTCTGCCTCTCCATGATATCTGGATAGTTGGGAGGCAAAATAAGAAGGGAGAAATAAGGAAGCCCGCAACTGCTGAGGCGGCTGCAAAAATGGTAAAATACAACTCTTACAGCAATCAATCAAATATTGATTAGTTGTGGTGTTTACTTAATTACAAATTTTTGTTTTGGCGATTAGCGGGAGCTGCACGAGCTGAGGAAACAAGGCAAGTTCATCCCTGAGGGCACAAGGGATGAATTGACAGTTGCTCTGGGTAACCCAGAGCATCCTGGACGTGTTAGGGATGCAGGTGCTGGTGTGGGCATCAAAGCTTTTTTTGGGCCATCCCAGCGCAAACATGTCCCAAAAGTGGGACTTTCACAAGAAGAGGTAACATATTTTTTCCTTGTAGATGTTACTGTAAAAGAGAATTAAATAATTAGAATTTGACGTTTATTTTATCAATGTATAGGTAGATAAGCTATTTGATAGGAAACTCAAAGAAGCAATGAAAAAGTGGCAGGCATCTCAGACTGCCACTTACCAGACAGTACCTATCGTGTCTCCTACTACAGGCTCTACTCCTACTACAGAGGTTGGGAGTAATCTTGTAGACCCACCACCTAGCAAATCCGCTGTAAGTATTTTTATGACATAGTAACTAGTTTCTTAATTCAAGATGATATGTTTTCAAGATGATATGTATATATGTATATAACATTCTTTACACAAAAATTTGTAGGGGTTGAATCCATGCCGTCTAAAAGTTAATGAATATGTCATTGCAGAGGCGTCGGCTTACCCATCCCTACTAGGGGAAATGTTTCACGGGTCTCCATTACCATCTGGTTGGATTCGTGTGAGCCCGATACATATATTCCCCAAGTGGATGGATCTTCCGTTGCCATATGCCCACCCAGATTGTGAAATGCTTGGTGAGGTAGAAGGCGGAGTGATATTGTGGCTAAAAGCGGATGTCCTCTTTACTGAAATTGTATGGTAAATTTACATTACGTTAAATTGTTAGTGTGTGTATATGATGTCAGTTGATCTGAAATTATTATATATGTATACAGGTTAAAAAGAAGACACCCACAACATCTAGGCCTCCACTTCCACCTCCTACATTACCCAGTTGGGTTCCACAGGACCTAACTGTCCCGTTAGGTCCTAACTATAGGGGTATGGCAATATGGTTAGGCGAACATGATATAAACTGCCCTATAACTGTTTCTATAGATTCAGATGTTGCAGGTCAATCATACGAAAGAAAACTATTTATACAAGATATTTTGGAGTTGTTTCGATATGATTGGCTAAATACATCTGTGATAGAGCTATGGATAAGGTGAGATCTTCTTTATACATCCATATACCTTGTGTAGGATCTGGTGATCTGGTTTCTTATTTATTAATGCATGCGTAATTAATACATATTTTGCAGCTACTTAGACAAGATATGTGCAGATTTTGCATTCGAACATGTAGGATTTTTGATTCCATCTTTGATTAGTCTAGTAGCTAAAGACCCTCTGTCAGTTCAACAATACTGCTGTGAGGCTTTTTCAATTTTTGCTCAAAATAAGAAGACGATGATAATGGCTCCATTCAATGTAGAGTAAGTTTACTTTGCTTATTATAATTTGGACTTAAGAAAATTACATTTTTATTGTGGATTTTGAGTTATTAATTTTTAACTTTTTTACCTCTAGTGGTATGCATTGGGAGTTACTGGTTATTGTCTCCGAGACGTTCACTGTCTATTATCTAGATCCTAAGGGGAGTAAATTGAATACAAAATATGGACACATAATGAAAATGGCATTATTCCGGTGAGAAATATTTCATTTTCATATCCGTTAACATATGTTATTACATTACTATTTAATTATGCAATGTACTCTGTTACATTAACATGTAGGGGTTTTGATGAGTTCAAAAAGGCTGGAGGAAAGGTCCTCATGAAAAAGAACCAGCCAATAATTTGGAAGAACGTGAAAGTAAGTTCCCGACTGCAATATATGTATATATTATTTATGTGAACAATGCTTAATTAGTTGTAATTTTTAATATTTTATATGTTTGAATTTATAATGTGCCACACAAGACAACAAATGGGCATGTGGATACTACGTGATGCGATTTATGCACATGATTATCAAATATGCTGCAATGGACATCGATTGTATTGCTGAGGTATTATATATTCTCATTAGATAATATGAAATATATCAATCTTATTTATAGCTCATTAATTATATATATACATCATTCTCTTTACAGGTGTTTACAACTGACCACACTACAGGAAATTCCTGACCAGATGTACATGCTCCCTATATGACGGGAGAATTAAATGAAGTAAGAGAAGAATGGGCAACATCCATACAAGTAGTGGGGGATTTAAGATATAATTGGGATGTTGATAGCGAATAATGACTAAAGAATGATATTTTGTAAATGAATTTCTGAATTATAATATATGTGTGAATGTTTCTACATGTCTGGATGTTTCTACATGTGTCTGAGTGAAAATGAATGAAACTGTTGGTTGCTATATGAATGTTTCTATATGTGAATGTGAAAATGAATGGAACTACAGATTGCTAGCTACATGAATGCTTCTAAATGTGTGAAAATCAAATGGAACTGCAGGTTGCATTGCTAAATGTGTGAATATCTTTGTTGTTAATTTTGCAGGTTTGTGGCCTGTTGTTGGCTGATATCAATGGATGTCGTTAAACCTATAGTTCATAACTGAACTGTAGGTTTCTCATCCTGCGACTAGCCATACAGCAGGTCTGCAGACTGACAGAAAAAAAAACAAAAAATAGGCGTCGGTTATTTGTATAAAACCGACGCCACATCGTTACAGTGTCGGTTTCTAATAGTAACCAACGTCTATTTCCTTAACACCACGGCCATGCTGGCCAGCACAACCATGTTGGTAATGCTATGACGTCGGTTTATTATATACTACCCGACGCCTATAGTGCCCAAGTTGGTTTTTATCTAATGGCGTCGGTTTTTATCTATAGTGCGAAGGTATATGGCGTCGGTTTTTATCTAATAACCGACTTTCTATGTACTTAACACCACGGCCGTGCTGGCCAGCATGGTTGTGGCAGCGGACCAGACACCACGGCTGTGCTGGTCAGTACGGCCGTGGCAGCAGACCAGACACCACGGCCGTGCTGGCCAGCACAGCCGTGTTGGGAGTGATATGACGTCGGTTTTTATCTAATAACTGACGCTAATAGTGCCCAAGATGGCGCCCTTTCTGTGGCGCAAAGGTATATGGCATCAGTTTCTTATCTAAAACCCGACGCTTATAGTGCCCTACTGGCGCATTTTCAGTGGCGCGCGAAGAGTTGTGGCGTCGGTTTTTGAACCGATGCGTAACAACTGGGCTTTTAGCGTCGCCCACATAGGTGTCGCTTAGAAACTGACACTAAAGGCCTTAAATAACCGACACTAAAGGTCGTTTATGTACTAGTGAAGTCTGGGGGTAGTTGTATTGTGGCAAAAAAATTAGCAATGTCTGCAAACCATGGTACTTGTGTGGTTGATAAGGCATAGAGTTTCTCAATCGGTAATTGATCCTCAATAGGTAATAAATCTCCAGCATCTGTAGTCAACCTAGATTGATGATCAACAACATTGTTCTTTGTCCCCTTCTTATCCAGGATCCCATGATCAAACTCTTAAAGAAGCAATATCCAGTAGATGAGATGAGGTTTGGCATCTTTCTTGTTAAGCAAATACTTAATGGCAGCATGATCTGTATACACAATTACTTTGGATCCTACCAAATACTGTCTGAATTTGTCAAAGGCATACACTATAGCAAGCATCTCCTTCTCAGTGGTTGTATAATTGATTTGTGCCTCATCTAAGGTTTTGCTTCCATAGTGTATGGCATGGAGCTTCTTATGTTTCCACTATCTAAGAACTGCCCCTATTGCATAGTCACTCACATCACACATTAATTCGAAAGGGGTACTCCAGTTCGGTGGTTGGATGATTGGGGCTAAAACAAGGGCTTCTTTGAGCTTGTTGAAAGTTGTATGATAGTCATCATTAAATATGAATTCAACATCTTTTGCAAGCGAAGAACATAATGGTTTTGCAATCTTGGAGAAATCTTTAATGAATCTCCTTTAGAACCCTACATGTCCAAGGAAACTACGGATGTCCTTAACTAAAGAAGGAGTAGACATCTTCTCAATAGCTTCCACATTAGCCTTGTCAACTTCAATACCCTTATTAGATACAATACGGCCTAGCACTACACAGGATTGTACCATGAAACAGGCTAAGACTAGTGACAAATTGCATAAACATTAATCAAAGGAATATCTATAAATGCTAAAATCATCCATGAATATTTCCATTATGTTTTCAATAAAATCGGAGAAAATAGCCATCATGCAACGCAGAATCGTCGTTGGGGCATTATAAAGACCGAAAGGCGTACGAAAGTAAGCATAGCTTCCATAGGTGCATGTAAAAGTGGTTTTCTCTTGGTCAGGAGGGTAGATAGGAATCTGGAAAAACCCGGAATACCCATCCAAGTAGCAAAAGTAAGAATATTTTGCAAGTCATTCAAGCATCAAATCAATAAATGGTAAAGGAAAATGATCTTTGCGAGTTGCTTTATTCAAGCGTCGGTAGTCAATGCATATGCACCAACATGTGACTACATGTGTTTGCATTAACTCATCATTATCTCCCTTGATTACAGTTGCACCCCCCTTCTTAGGTACCACAAGAATGGCACTAACCCAGGGGCTGTCACTTATAGGATAAATGACACCGACATCTTCTAACTTAAAAATTTCCTTTTTAACCACTTGAAGCATTTGTTGATTTAAACGTCTAGGTGGTTCAACAATAGGTTTAGCATCATCCTCCATGTTTATTCTATACATGCACATTGAAGGATGGATGCCCTTTAAATCATCAATAGAGTAACCAATGACATCTTTATACAAATGCAATTCAGCAAGAAATTTATTTTCTTGTTCATTAGTTAACTCGTCATTGATTATGACAAGAGAAGTAGAATTGGAGTCAAGAAATGCATACCTCAGCCCTGGTGGAAGGGCTTTGAGCTCTACCTTTCTCCCAGCTGAATTTTATTTGGCATCATCATCAACAAGTGAAGTGTCTTCATTAATAGAATCTGATTGAGCGATAGAAAGTACTCTTGAATTTTCAGATTCATTGTTTGTAACTTCATCATCATCATAGTAATTTAATATCGAATTAGAAACATCATGATTTTCCTCCACAATAGAATCAATAGAGTCTATAAAATAGAGCTCTTCTATCCATGAAGGTGCCTTCATGGCATCATACATAGAAAACTCCATGGCTTCTTCACCAACCCAGAGTGTAAGTTTGCCTTCTCGGACATCAACAAGGCATCTGACAATTCTCAAGAAGGGTCTCCCAAAGATAATGGGATTGGAAGGAGCTTCTACCATGTCTAACATAACAAAATCACAAGGAATGTAGAATTTACCAATTTGCTCTAATAGATCCTCCACAATACCTTTGGGATATTTAATGGAATGTTCGGCTAGTTCAATGGCCATCTTTGTAGGTTTCAAATCTCCAAGATCTAGCTCCTACCACAAGGTAGACGGAATGAGACTAATGCTAGATCCAAGGTCTACAAGACCTTTATCAAACATGGTGTTGCTAATCTTGCAAGGTAGAGTGAAAACTTCCAAGTCATCTAGCTTCTCAGGAAGTTTGTTTTGAATAATTAAACTTATTCTTTCAGAAAGAATGACGTTTTCAACCTGGTCCACCTTCCTCCTCTTGGTGAGGATGTCTTTCAGAAACTTGGCATACGATGACATCTCATCTATAACTTCATCCAGTGGAAGGTTGACATGGAGTTTGTTTAGGATATCCATGAATTTCCTAAACTTTGAGTCCTCCTTGTTATTTGCAAGTCTTTGTGGGAATGGTGCATTTGCATTGTAAGAAGGTGGTACCTCAGTTGTACCTTTTCCTTTGTCACCAATAGGGATGTCAAACTTATCTTTATCAACGACCACAACACTCTTCTCCTTGGGAGGAGAAGGTCTTTGGATTTCAGCTCCACTCCTCAAGGTGATAGCTGTGACGACCGTCTCGCGAAAATGAGATTAACTAATGCGGAAGCGTTCATCAAGCAGCGGATTAGCGAAAATCACTTAAAAATTAAAACTTTTTGCAAAGGGATCCATTCATAGGAAAACTCTTTCATTCAGAACCAAAGTAAAACTTTACATCCTGGTTCATATATATACATCTCATGTACTTTTGCTTCTCGAGGAATACAAACATTAACTACTCTGTCTTAACTGTACACAGGTAGTATAAAACCCTTGAGGCACTAAGCCAAAATCTCGAAATCATTAACTACTACACCAAGGACCTGAGAGTACAGAGACGACACATAGGACTTCTATATACATTTGAACATGACATGACAGTCAATGTCTCCACTTGAGACTTTACTGCTGTCCTTGCTACTGCTGATGTCCTTCACCTCCTGAAGGATTCCTGTCTCCTCATCCGCGTATACCTAAAAATGTGGTTCCCACGGGGGTGAGACAATTATAAAAATTGCCCCAGCGAGAGATATAACTCTCCGCCAGAAACATTATTATTGCAACTTAATAAGATAAATGTGAATAGGGAAATCATATTTATTTGACAGCAGATATTTTGATGTGTAACAGATTAAATCATTATTCTATATCAAAAGCATTGCAACTGTAACTTGATAGAATAAACATGTTACTATTCCTTTAATGAATATGAAGAACATGTATAACATCTATTCAAACTACAGAATCATTATCACTGCATTAACTCTCTTCAGGCTTAGATCATATGACTAAAGCCTGGCATTATCATTGTGGAGTCATGGCCCGTAGCCATACTCTTTTCACAAGGTGTTGGGATCTTAATCCCTCATTTCAACACTGGGGCTTCTCATCCATTCTCAATTTCAATACCATAACCATGAAATCCTGGGTATTCAAACCCTTTTTTCATCACTTGAGCACTATTACCTCTTTCTCAGGTAACTAACACCTTTAGGTCATTTGACCAAGGTAAGTATGATACTTGCTACACAAGCATCCTTCATGGCACTTGATGCACATTAATTCTCTTACCACCTCTTACCAGGCACAAGGTATATTATGGCACACAAGGCCCAATTAACAATTCAAACTAATAATACATCATAGCTCATACCTGGCTATGGTCATCATCTCATAATACCTGCATGGTTAGAACATATAATAGCAGTACATCAATTATCTATCAATACCATGCAAAAACAATGTATTAATAATTCAAGGGTATTACCCTTAATCCTTATTAGGATTTGGGTTTCCATCACACATGGCTCATCAGAACACTGTACATCTTGTCACCTTTCACTAGGCAACAACTTTATTCACATGGCTCACAAAACCATTCACATCTTGTCACCTCTCACTAGGCAACAACTTTATTCACATGGCGCACAAGGCCATTCACATCTTGTCACCTCTCACTAGGGAACAACTTTATTCACATGGCGCACAAGGCCATTCACATCTTGTCACCTCTCACTAGGCAACAACTTTATTCACATGGCACACAAGGCCATTCACATCTTGTCACCTCTCACTAGGCAACAACTTTATTCACATGGCGCACAAGGCCATTCACATCTTATCACCTCTCACTAGGCAACAACTTTATTCACATGGCGCACAAAGCCATTCACATCTTGTCACCTCTCACTAGGAAACAACTTAAAACAAAGGCTTACAAGCCCAACTCATCTTGTTACTTCTTTCTCAGTAACAAAAACGTAATGGCACATATGACCAATCAATTCTTATCAAATAAACATCATAGCTCATACCTAGCTATGATCATCAACTCATGAAACCTGCATGATTGTCATACATGATAATAGACTTATCAGGTTTACAACACATCATGCAATACAGGGTAACACCACTATTCCCTTACCAGGGTTAGGGTTTACCATCAATTAGGGCTTTCTCTCACATATCATTACCCTTCATTAAGAATAGGGTTTTCCATTATTAACCATTTAGGTTTTTGAAGATCATATTATCAATGATCAAACCCTAGTTCATTGCTCCCCACATCTAGGAGCCAACATTTATAGCATAAGTATTCACTCATACTTATTTATTCTCATTAATTATCATTAAATGATTATCATCACAAGGTATGAGTATCTCTCTCATCCTTAAGTTGAGAATTAACAAAACGACCATGTTAGGTCACTTTCAATTCAGCTCTAAGTCAAGCATAGACCACCACAGCCGTGCTACCTTGCACGGTCGTGCAAAGTAAAGATACCACGGCCGTGCTACCTTGCACGGTCGTACTGAGTAGAGTCGCCACGGCCGTGCTGCCTTGCACGGTCGTGCTACATAGGATCATCACATGAATCATATTTATATATGAATTCTATTATTTGATCCTTTCAACTTGATTAGGTCACATCAACCCTTCAATCATATGCATACAACTATAATTAACATAGGGTACCAAGTCATTGGTCCTATAAGCAATTAGGGATGCATTCCCAATTAGGGTTTCTCATGAAATCACCCTCAACTAGGGTTCCACATGGATGCACCCTCAATTAGGGTTTCACTTGGAATCACCCTCAACTAGGGTTTAACATGGAATCACCCTCAACTAGGGTTTCACATGGAATCACCCTCAACTAGGGTTTCACATGGAATCACCCTCAACTAGGGTTGAATTCAATAACCCTGTCAATTAGGGTTTATGTTCATGTTTAGGGTTTCATGATCTCTTTGATTAAGGATCATAACCCTTATACACCACATGATTCATATTCATGTATGAATTCATGCTATCAGCTTATTAACTTGATTAGGTCATATCAACCCTTCAATCAAGTACATACAACTATGATTTACATAGTGTACCAAGTCATTGATCTTATCAGCAATTAGGGTTCATCCCTTAATTGACACTAATCACTTAGGTACTATTAGGGTTTTAACCTTTGTTCCTTCATTGGTTAACATTACTAACCATCATTGGATCAATAGTACATTCATCATCACATTGGACCTCCATTACATAAGGTATCCAAAGGAATTAGGGTTTACTATTCATCCTAATTAGTGATTTCACATGTAGGCAACCTCTTAATAGGGTTATACATGAAATCGGCCTCAATTAGGGTTTACATCATGTATTGGATCCATGCATTTGTTATTCATTAATGACTAGTACCATTAAAGGTATCTCCCACCTAATCACATTAGGTTTTCAAAAAGGTTTGATCCATTGGACCTTTAATGACATAAGGTATCCAATTGAATTAGGGTTTCCAATGTTGATTCCTTCAATCATTGGATTCATGGAACCAATCATCAATTGGACCTATACCCATACTTCAATTGAGTTTAAATAGGTCAACCTTCAACTTATTTGACCCTTAATTAACCCTCAATTGGTCATCAATTAGGGTTTGATTCAATTGAATTAGGGTTTGGAATCGATGATTCAACAACACTAATCAATGTAAGACTAGTTGCTTTGAAACCATTAAACCATCATCCAAGTTGGGTATGACCTGACCCCAAACGGTCTTGAGGTCGTTTGGATGACCTCCAAATGGTCTTGAGACCGTTTGCCCATCATATCACTCAAATCCAAGCCATCCAATTAAGGTTTGGATCATTGGATTGATCACCAAATCAGCATTGCATTGTATAACAGCTTGGTACCTTTAGACCTTCAAACACCTAACCATACTCAACCCTAGACCTCCAAACGGTCTTGGGTGACCACCAAACGGTCTTGAGACCATTTGGATGAGCTCCAAACGGTCTTGAGACCGTTTGCCCATCATATCACTCCAATCCAAGCAATCTAATTAGGGTTTGGTTCATTGAAGTGCTCACCAAATCAGCAATCTATTGCAGATCAACTTGATATCTTTAGACCTTCAACCACTGAACTATACTCAACCCTAGACCTCCAAACGGTCTTGGGTGACCACCAAACGGTCTTGAGACCGTTTGGATGAGCTCCAAACGGTCTTGAGACCGTTTGCCCATCCAACCTTTGGATTTTAGTGAAAAATCATCATGGATTGGTCTATCGAGTTGATCAACAATCAGCATTTAGTTGCAGTATGATTTGGTACCTTTGGACCTTCAATTGGTCAACTATACTTGACCCCAGACCTCCAAACGGTCTTGAGGTGACCCCAAACGGTCTTGAGACCGTTTGGATGATCCCCCAAACGGTCTCAAGACCGTTTGGGCTAATCAACCCAAAATCTCAAATTAGCTCATTGTGATTTCAGCACTGATTTCAATTAGGGTTAGCCCAATTGATTAGTCTTCAACTCATGATCCCTTTGATATTAACCCCTCAAATTTGGAGGGTCATTAACCAACATCATTATAAACAAAAATCTCATACGGTAAACGCTTGGTCAACGCACTCAAATGGTCTTGAGACCGTTTGCCAAAGCAGGTCAAGTTGATCAGGTTGAAAATCAGCACTTAATCCAATTAGGTTTCCCTAATTGATTAGGCTTCAACTCACGATTCCTTGGGATTTAACCCATAAAACTTGGTGAATCATTAGCCAACATAATTAGGATCAAAACTCTCATACGGTCAACGCTTGGTCAACGCACTCAAACGGTCTTGAGACCGTTTGCCCAAGCAGGTCAAGTTAATCAGGTTGAAAATCAGCACATAATTCAATTCGATTGCCTAATTGATTGGCCTTCAACTATCGATTCCTTTGGAGTTAATCCCTCAAATTTGGAGGGTTATCAGCCTACATAATTAGGAACAAAATTCCCAAACGGTCAACGCTTGGTCAACCATCTCAAACGGTCTTGAGACCGTTTGCTCCCAAACGGTCTCAAACCGTTTTCCCTTAAACGGTTTGCTGAAACCGCATAGCCAATCAAATTAAAACGATTTGGAGTAGCTATCAAAACGGTTTTGCTTGGTAATTTTCTTTGGATAAGCATCTAGGATTATGTCATCATCCCCTTCCTTCGAACAACCAAGAACAGCAACCGTTCTTGATGGAAATTGCAGCAAGAAACAAGAGTGCATCAAATTGAAGAAATCAATCAACAAAGCATAGAGAATTGATGCAATAGCAATGTTTAAGGGTTTGAGTTATAAAACCCGCCTCCAATTGAGCTCCAAATCTCCAAGCTCACGCCATTAATGGTGGATGAATCTCTAGCAACTACCCCTATGCTCGTCCTCAAGCTTTTGATTGCAAAAGTTGGCTAGGGTTGAAGAGGAGATCGAAATAAGAAGGAATCCATAATTTATTTTTGATTTCCACCATGGAATCAAGGAGAACGAAGGTCCAGAGCTTACCAACAGGTTGGGGACGTGCTCCCTGCTCCTCCCTAGCTCCTTGGTCGGTTTTGCAAGCAAGGGAAAGAAGAAAATCCGAAATAGCCTTTCATTTGGCTTGAAAAAGGCACTTTTATAAGGAAATTGATGAGAGAGAAAATGCATTATTAAAATGCATTAAATTCCAAAAATATGGCCGCCTCTTCCCCCTCAAATCCCTTAAGGACGAGGCACCTTCCTTTGACTTTAATTCTCCTTCATTATCCTTGATTTAAAGAAAATCAAATTAAGCACCTTAATGCTTATTATATTAATATCCATATGTGAGTGGGTTTTCTTTTTCTTATAATAAGGTGAGTGGAATTTCACCTACTTAGGATATTTTCGTTCCTTATCTTGGCAAAGGAACGTTCATCCTTATTCAAAATCAACCCAAAACATTTTGGTTGAAAGCCCTTCAATTATTTTTATTCATTTTTGCCCTAAATCAAATTAGGGTTTGAATTAGGCATTAATCTTGATTATTTTAATATCAAGATTCTCTCTCCTCCAACTTAATTCAAATGAGGCACCCATCTCATTTTATTTTCTCTACATGATTCCAAGAAACATTAAGGACCTTATTGAAGTGGTAATTTGCATATTGAACCCTAGGTTTTGGGTAAATTGCACTTTTCACCAAAACTAGGTTTTAATGCACAACACTGCTTTACAAGCTTAATCTTGGTGCCCAAGCTTGTGAAAACCATACCACTACATCATATTCATTCTTATGATGTCTCAACATCAGAGGAACATCTTACCATGCAACATTTGCAATTTAACCCCTCAACTTGGGTAATTTGCACTTTAGTCCAAAATAAGCAAACATTACTTCAACATTGTTCAAACAGGACCAAAATTGAAACATAAGTTTCTCATGAGCCCTAATTACTTTTCCCAAGATAAGATTAAGAATCTACTTAACCTTATTAGGAAAAACATCTAGGGTTAAATCATAACCCAGGTCAGGGATGTTACAAATTATAAACCACTAACAAGGATTTCGTCCTCGAAATCCCAAGAAAAGGAGGGACAGATTGTTCATTAATCATGCCCTCAAGTCCCCAAATAATACCTTAATATCATGAAGATATCATGGATTCTGTAATTCACACATATTTCCTTTCATTAATTCCTCTTTATCACTGTTTATGTTTATCAAGGCATAAACCCCTAACATATGATGTCCATATCATTGAAAGGAAGAAGCATAAAAGAACATACTTCAATAATCACTCAAGAATACTTATCAAAAGGAAAAACATATATATCTAACAAAGATAATTCACTTAGCAAACTCTATGTAATTGGGAATGTTCACATAGCTTTTCCTTTTTGTTGGGAATGTTCACATAGCTTTTCCTTTTAATTGGGAATGTTCACATAGCTTTTCCTTTTAGTTGGGAATGATCACATAGCTTTTCCTTTTAGTTGGGAATATTCACATAGCTTTTCCTTTTTGTTGGGAATGTTTACATAGCTTTTCCTTTTAGTTGGGAATGTTCACATAGCTTTTCCTTTTATTTGGGAATGTTCACATAGCTTTTCCTATTTGTTGGGAATGTTCACATAGCTTTTCCTTTTATTTGTTGGGAATGTTCACATAGCTTTTCCTTTTGGTTGGGAATGTTCACATAGCTTTTCCTTTTTTGTTGGGAATGTTCACATAGCTTTTCCTTTTAGTTGGGAATGTTCACATAGCTTTTCCTTTTTTGTTGGGAATGTTCACATAGCTTTTCCTTTTAGTTGGGAATGTTCACATAGCTTTTCCTTTTAGTTGGGAATGTTCACATAGCTTTTCCTTTTAGTCTCATTATACTCTCTGGATTGTTTCAGAATGACTACTTGATCAGAGTAATAAAAAAGATAACAATCTAAGAGTTTCATACGTGCCTTATCTTCAATAATCATATACCTGGCCAGGGTATATAAGTATTGAGATTAGGTAGTATGCACTTACATGCTATCATATTCCTTGCTTTTCATATCATCATAAACATAAGATTTAACATACCTTGTCCTCATATCATGGTCTTATTAGTCTTATTACTAATGCAAAAACTAAGCCATGGAATCTTACAGATGAAAGGTTAAGACCTTTGCACTTACTTAGTGGCTACTGCCCTGGTACACTAGGCATTTATTGCACTATTAGTACCAAAAACTTGGCTTTTTAAAACCATTAGGCAAATGTCTCTAAAATTATAGAGACCATTCCCTACTTCTCAGTTTATTGCCCCTTCTTGGGCACTGCCATCATAGATATACTATTTGTCCAGATTTATGGCAGAGTCTACTTTTTTGCCATTTATTATTCTTTCCCACATTTTCCCTTGTTCCAACATGACTAAGTCATTTAGGAACTCTTTTAAAGCTCAAGATTTCTGTACTAAGGACTGATAATCTAGGTTGTAAGGCTAGTATCCAGTCCCCTATAAGCAATATTGTTGCCCTAGTCTGCCCAATAAGAGCATGATCATAGGATTCTCTATCCTGATCAGGTCTTAATGGGGATTCTCAGGCACTTGTTCTCCCCTTGCCTGGTCCCATGCACCCTCTCCTGGTGCAACAACATTGCCCTTAGTAATGTGTTCCTCGTGTTCTCCAGTCATTTTCAAGTTCTTCTTCTCCTATGTGAGTAGAAGATACTATCAGATAAACTGGAAGACACTTAGAACAGACTCTACAACCTTAGTCCTATGTCTCTGTAGACTCAGCGAACCTAGAGCTCTGATACCACTAAATTGTGACGACCGTCTCGCGAAAATGAGATTAAATAATGCGGAAGCGTTCATCAAGCAGCGGATTAGCGAAAATCACTTAAAAATTAAAACTTTTTGCAAAGGGATCCATTCATAGGAAAACTCTTTCATTCAGAACCAAAGTAAAACTTTACATCCTAGTTCATATATATACATCTCATGTACTTTTGCTTCTCGAGGAATACAAACATTAACTACTCTGTCTTAACTGTACACAGGTAGTATAAAACCCTCGAGGCACTAAGCCAAAATCTCAAAATCATTAACTACTACTCCAAGGACCTGAGAGTACAGAGACGACACATAGGACTTCTATATACATCTGAACATGACATGACAGTCAATGTCTCCACCTGAGACTTTACTGCTGTCCCTGCTACTGCTGATGTCCTTCACCTCCTGAAGGATTCCTGTCTCCTCGTCTGCGTATACCTAAAAATGTGGTTCCCACGGGGGTGAGACAATTATAAAAATTGCCCCAGTGAGAGATATAACTCTCTGCCAGAAACATTATTATTGCAACTTAATAAGATAAATGTGAATAGGGAAATCATATTTATTTGACAGCAGATATTTTGATGTGTAACAGATTAAATCATTATTCTATATCAAAAGCATTGCAACTGTAACTTGATAGAATAAACATGTTACTATTCCTTTAATGAATATGAAGAACATGTATAACATCTATTCAAACTACAGAATCATTATCACTGCATTAACTCTCTTCAGGCTTAGATCATATGACTAAAGCCTGGCATTATCATTGTGGAGTCATGGCCCGTAGCCATACTCTTTTCACAAGGTGTTGGGATCTTAATCCCTCATTTCAACACTGGGGCTTCTCATCCATTCTCAATTTCAATACCATAACCATGAAATCCTGGGTATTCAAACCCTTTTTTCATCACTTGAGCACTATTACCTCTTTCTCAGGTAACTAACACCTTTAGGTCATTTGACCAAGGTAAGTATGATACTTGCTACACAAGCATCCTTCATGGCACTTGATGCACATTAATTCTCTTGCCACCTCTTACCAGTCACAAGGTATATTATGGCACACAAGGCCCAATTAACAATTCAAACTAATAATACATCATAGCTCATACCTGGCTATGGTCATCATCTCATAATACCTGCATGGTTAGCACATATAATAGCAGTACATCAATTATCTATCAATACCATGCAAAAACAATGTATTAATAATTCAAGGGTATTACCCTTAATCCTTTATTAGGATTTGGGTTTCCATCACACATGGCTCATCAGAACACTGTACATCTTGTCACCTTTCACTAGGCAACAACTTTATTCACATGGCTCACAAAACCATTCACATCTTGTCACCTCTCACTAGGCAACAACTTTATTCACATGGCGCACAAGGCCATTCACATCTTGTCACCTCTCACTAGGCAACAACTTTATTCACATGGCGCACAAGGCCATTCACATCTTGTCACCTCTCACTAGGCAACAACTTTATTCACATGGCACACAAGGCCATTCACATCTTGTCACCTCTCACTAGGCAACAACTTTATTTACATGGCGCACAAGGCCATTCACATCTTGTCACCTCTCACTAGGCAACAACTTTATTCACATGGCGCACAAGGCCATTCACATCTTGTCACCTCTCACTAGGCAACAACTTAAAACAAAGGCTTACAAGCCCAACTCATCTTGTTACTTCTTTCTCAGTAACAAAAACATAATGGCACATATGACCAATCAATTCTTATCAAATAAACATCATAGCTCATACCTAGCTATGATCATCAACTCATGAAACCTGCATGATTGTCATACATGATAATAGACTTATCAGGTTTACAACACATCATGCAATACAGGGTAACACCACTATTCCCTTACCAGGGTTAGGGTTTACCATCAATTAGGGCTTTCTCTCACATATCATTACCCTTCATTAAGAATAGGGTTTTCCATTATTAACCATTTAGGTTTTCAAGATCATATTATCAATGATCAAACCCTAGTTCATTGCTCCCCACATCTAGGAGCCAACGTTTATAGCATAAGTATTCACTCATACTTATTTATTCTCATTAATTATCATTAAATGATTATCATCACAAGGTATGAGTATCTCTCTCATCCTTAAGTTGAGAATTAACAAAACGACCATGTTAGGTCACTTTCAATTCAGCTCTAAGTCAAGCATAGACCACCACGGCCGTGCTACCTTGCACGGTCGTGCAAAGTAAAGCTACCACGGCCGTGCTACCTTGCACGGTCGTACTGAGTAGAGTCGCCACGGCCGTGCTGCCTTGCACGGTCGTGCTACATAGGATCATCACATGAATCATATTTATATATGAATTCTATTATTTGATCCTTTCAACTTGATTAGGTCACATCAACCCTTCAATCATATGCATACAACTATAATTAACATAGGGTACCAAGTCATTGGTCCTATAAGCAATTAGGGATGCATTCCCAATTAGGGTTTCTCATGAAATCACCCTCAACTAGGGTTCCACATGGATGCACCCTCAATTAGGGTTTCACTTGGAATCACCCTCAACTAGGGTTTCACATGGAATCACCCTCAACTAGGGTTTCACATGGAATCACCCTCAACTAGGGTTTCACATGGAATCACCCTCAACTAGGGTTGAATTCAATAACCCTGTCAATTAGGGTTTATGTTCATGTTTAGGGTTTCATGATCTCTTTGATTAAGGATCATAACCCTTATACACCACATGATTCATATTCATGTATGAATTCATGCTATCAGCTTCTTAACTTGATTAGGTCATATCAACCCTTCAATCAAGTACATACAACTATGATTTACATAGTGTACCAAGTCATTGATCTTATCAGCAATTAGGGTTCATCCCTTAATTGACACTAATCACTTAGGTACTATTAGGGTTTTAACCTTTGTTCCTTCATTGGTTAACATTACTAACCATCATTGGATCAATAGTACATTCATCATCACATTGGACCTCCATTACATAAGGTATCCAAAGGAATTAGGGTTTACTATTCATCCTAATTAGTGATTTCACATGTAGGCAACCTCTTAATAGGGTTATACATGAAATCGGCCTCAATTAGGGTTTACATCATGTATTGGATCCATGCATTTGTTATGCATTAATGACTAGTACCATTAAAGGTATCTCCCACCTAATCACATTAGGTTTTCAAAAAGGTTTGATCCATTGGACCTTTAATGACATAAGGTATCCAATTGAATTAGGGTTTCCAATGTTGATTCCTTCAATCATTGGATTCATGGAACCAATCATCAATTGGACCTATACCCATACTTCAATTGAGTTTAAATAGGTCAACCTTCAACTTATTTGACCCTTAATTAACCCTCAATTGGTCATCAATTAGGGTTTGATTCAATTGAATTAGGGTTTGGAATCGATGATTCAACAACACTAATCAATGTAAGACTAGTTGCTTTGAAACCATTAAACCATCATCCAAGTTGGGTATGACCTGACCCCAAACGGTCTTGAGGTCGTTTGGATGACCTCAAAACGGTCTTGAGACCGTTTGCCCATCATATCACTCAAATCCAAGCCATCCAATTAAGGTTTGGATCATTGGATTGATCACCAAATCAGCATTGCATTGTATAACAGCTTGGTACCTTTAGACCTTCAAACACCTAACCATACTCAACCCTAGACCTCCAAACGGTCTTGGGTGACCACCAAATGGTCTTGAGACCGTTTTGATGAGCTCCAAACGGTCTTGAGACCGTTTGCCCATCATATCACTCCAATCCAAGCAATCTAATTAGGGTTTGGTTCATTGAAGTGCTCACCAAATCAGCAATCTATTGCAGATCAACTTGATATCTTTAGACCTTCAACCACTGAACTATACTCAACCCTAGACCTTCAAACGGTCTTGGGTGACCACCAAACGGTCTTGAGACCGTTTGGATGAGCTCCAAACGGTCTTGAGACCGTTTGCCCATCCAACCTTTGGATTTTAGTGAAAAATCATCATGGATTGGTCTATCGAGTTGATCAACAATCAGCATTTAGTTGCAGTATGATTTGGTACCTTTGGACCTTCAATTGGTCAACTATACTTGACCCCAGACCTCCAAACGGTCTTGAGGTGACCCCAAACGGTCTTGAGACCGTTTGGATGATCCCCCAAATGGTCTTGAGACCGTTTGGGCTAATCAACCCAAAATCTCAAATTAGCTCATTGTGATTTCAGCACTGATTTCAATTAGGGTTAGCCCAATTGATTAGTCTTCAACTCATGATCCCTTTGGAATTAACCCCTCAAATTTGGAGGGTCATTAACCAACATCATTATAAACAAAAATCTCATACGGTAAACACTTGGTCAACGCACTCAAACGGTCTTGAGACCGTTTGCCCAAGAAGGTCAAGTTGATCAGGTTGAAAATCAGCACTTAATCCAATTAGGTTTCCCTAATTGATTAGGCTTCAACTCACGATTCCTTGAAAGTTAACCCATAACACTTGGTGCATCATTAGCCAACATAATTAGGATCAAAATTCTTATATGGTCAACGCTTGGTCAACGCACTCAAACGGTCTTGAGACCGTTTGCCCAAGCAGGTCAAGTTAATCAGGTTGAAAATCAGCACATAATTCAATTCGATTGCCTAATTGATTGGCCTTCAACTCTCGATTCCTTTGGAGTTAATCCCTCAAATTTGGAGGGTTATCAGCCTACATAATTAGGAACAAAATTCCCAAACGGTCAACGCTTGGTCAACCATCTCAAACGGTCTTGAGACCGTTTTCTCCCAAACGGTCTCAAACTGTTTGCCCTTAAACGGTTTGCTGAAACCGCATAGCCAATCAAATTAAAACGATTTGGAGTAGCTATCAAAACGGTTTTTCTTGGTAATTTTCTTTGGATAAGAATATAGGATGATGTAATCATCCCCTTCCTTCGAACAACCAAGAACAGAAACTGTTCTTGATGGAAATTGCAGCAAGAAACAAGAGTGCATCAAATTGAAGAAATCAATCAACAAAGCATAGAGAATTGATGCAATAGCAATGTTTAAGGGTTTGAGTTATAAAACCCGCCTCCAATTGAGCTCCAAAGCTCCAAGCTCACGCCATTAATGGTGGATGAAGCTCTAGCAACTACCCCTATGCTCGTCCTCAAGCTTTTGATTGCAAAAGTTGGCTAGGGTTGAAGAGGAGATCGAAATAAGAAGGAATCCATAATTTATTTTTGATTTCCACCATGGAATCAAGGAGAACGAAGGTCCAGAGCTTACCAACAGGTTGGGGACGTGCTCCCTGCTCCTCCCTAGCTCCTTGGTCGGTTTTGCAAGCAAGGGAAAGAAGAAAATCCGAAATAGCCTTTCATTTGGCTTGAAAAAGGCACTTTTATAAGGAAATTGATGAGAGAGAAAATGCATTATTAAAATGCATTAAATTCCAAAAATATGGCCGCCTCTTCCCCCTCAAATCCCTTAAGGACGAGGCACCTTCCTTTGACTTTAATTCTCCTTCATTATCCTTGATTTAAAGAAAATCAAATTAAGCACCTTAATGCTTATTATATTAATATCCATATGTGAGTGGGTTTTCTTTTTCTTATAATAAGGTGAGTGGAATTTCACCTACTTAGGATATTTTCGTTCCTTATCTTGGCAAAGGAACGTTCATCCTTATTCAAAATCAACCCAAAACATTTTGGTTGAAAGCCCTTCAATTATTTTTATTCATTTTTGCCCTAAATCAAATTAGGGTTTGAATTAGGCATTAATCTTGATTATTTTAATATCAAGATTCTCTCTCCTCCAACTTAATTCAAATGAGGCACCCATCTCATTTTATTTGCTCTACATGATTCCAAGAAACATTAAGGACCTTATTGAAGTGGTAATTTGCATATTGAACCCTAGGTTTTGGGTAAATTGCACTTTTCACCAAAACTAGGTTTTAATGCACAACACTGCTTTACAAGCTTAATCTTGGTGCCCAAGCTTGTGAAAACCATACCACTACCTAATATTCATTCTTATGATGTCTCAACATCAGAGGAACATCTTACCATGCAACATTTGCAATTTAACCCCTCAACTTGGGTAATTTGCACTTTAGTCCAAAATAAGCAAACATTACTTCAACATTGTTCAAACAGGACCAAAATTGAAACATAAGTTTCTCATGAGCCCTAATTACTTTTCCCAAGATAAGATTAAGAATCTAATTAACCTTATTAGGAAAAACATCTAGGGTTAAATCATAACCCAGGTCAGGGATGTTACAATAGCATTCACCTGATGTCTCAGATTCACCTCTGGTTGGCTTGGAAGAGAACTGGATTTAGTGTTCTTTTGCAGTGCCAAGGCCTGTTAGGCAATTTGGTTCTCCAACATCCTTGTATGAGTGGAAATGCCATCCACTTTTGCAGAGAGTTGGGCAATTGTGTCTTTCAACAATTTGTCATTGCCCCTGAACTCTTCATTTTGCTACGCTTGAGTAGAAATAAATTTCTCCATCATAGTCTCCAAGGAAGAACTTTGAGATTGTTTTTGCTGTTGGTAATCCCTGTTGTTGTTGAAGCCTGGAAGATTCCCATTTGTTTGCCAGTTGAAATGTTGTTGCTACTATCCTTGTTGAAAGTTTTGGGCATTTCTTGTGTTCCAGTAAGAGAAATTAGGATGATCTCTCCATCCTAGATTGTAGGTGTTAGAATAGGGATTATATTGCTTGTTCCCCTGTATCCCAATGACATTCACTTGCTCTTGGTTGTCTTGATTCATATTAGGAGAAAAACAAGTAGAAGAAGTATGTCCGGAAAATATTTAAGCTTCACAAATTATCTCAGTTGCTTGGATCTTCATGGTAGTCATCTTCTCAAACTTTTGTGTAAGGACATTAAGCTTGGCTGTAATCAAATCAACTGCATCAACACTATGCTTTACACCTTGTTTTCCAGTTCAAGAACCATGTGTAGAAGTTTATTGTGCTTTTCTATCTGACCCCCATTGGCAATGGTTGAGTGATATATCTTCAATGATATCATAAGCCTCCCTATAAGACTTATTCATTATAGCTCCATTAGCTGCGACATCCAATATCATATGGGTGTTGTAGAACAGTCCATTGTAATTTTTTTTTAAAGTAGCAACCAATTTTTCAATCCATGGTGAGGGAAAAGGCATTGCAGGTCCTTGAATCACTCCCATGTGTCATTCAAAGTCTCTCCATATGATTGAGAAAAGTTTGTGAGCTGGTTCCCTAGTGGGCTATTTTGTTGGGCGGAAAATACTTTGCAAGGAAAGCATTTAAAAGTTGATCCCAACTTTTAATGGACTTCTTAGGGAGAGATAAAAGCCACACCTGGGATCTATCTCTCAAGATGAAAGGGAACAGTAGTAGCCTTATTCCATTAGTAAATACACCATTGATTTTGAAAGTATTCATGTACTCGAAGAATTCAGCAACATGAAGATTTGGATCTTCATTAACGGTACCCCCAAAATGGTTTTGCTGGATCATCTGCATCATTGAAGGAGCAATAGAGAAGTTGCTTTCTTCCATTATAGGTAGATCAATGGCTCCACAAATGTTTTTGGCAACCGGTATGGCGAAGTCTTTCAAAGGATGGTAGTCCTCCATGGTTGGATCTTCTTGGGTGGCTTCTTCAAAGGATGAAGAAGATGGTGATGGTGATGATGGAATACTCTCTAGCAGTGGTTGCTCTTTTCTTCTTTCTCTTCTTAAATTTGAAAGAGTGCACACAATTTTAGGATCTAAAAATGTAGATTATTGAAGACCCCTCTGCGAGAGATGCATACAACCTGAAAAGAAGCAAGAGATATTGAGAACACAACTAAAAGGTATATGAAAATTCGAAAATGGAAGTGGTGATCTAGTCTTGAATACTAGTTAGCACTTTTTTATCTAATTAGATTAACCGTAGCTCCCCGGAAATAGCACCAAAAACTTGTTTGAAGTATTACACTAACGAGTTTCAATCATATAAATGATCTTTTTCTCAACTAGCCAATTCCCACAAGTATATGGGGGTAGTTGTAGTCCAGATTGAACACAAGGAGCTTTAGAAATCAATTAAACACAATAGTGCTAAGTTTCAACAATCTAGACCTTTTTTAAAGAAAGATTTGTTTAATTAAACTAAAATTTTAGAATTAGACTAAATAGTAAAAGGATTACTTAAAAGGGTTTGATTTCAGATTTAAAATAGTCTTGGACTTAGAATTTCACCAGCACATCATAACATGAAGTAGAAACACGAAATTTAAACATGCTAAGAAAAAGAGACTACTCATCCATGATGATGTACAACAGAAATGATGCAAAATTTTCAAAGTTTAACATGGTTTAGAGAAAGAAAAGCTAAGATAACTAAAGGTGTAACCCAAGAAGAGTCGAATTCTGACTTGGGGATGAAATTTCACTCCTAAAGCTGCTGCAAACCGGACAAACTTCCCTCCCGAGAAGCTTGTGGAGAGAAGAAGTTCTGCTTCACCTGTTGAGAAGAAAATGGAGAAGAAAAGAAGAAGAATGGAGGTTCTTTGGCAAGAAACCACCTTCTTCCACCCAAAATCACCCTCCTTTACTCTAGACCTCCTCTTAGATGAAAGGCATTCAAAATATGACCAGTGATAACTACTCCCTTAGTTGGTTCTCCCTTTAAAAATGAGAGACGTCATTTTTCAAATTTGTTGAAACTGATAGAGATATGATGTGTCTTCCTTCGGACACGTCATGTTCCAGTTTGTGATAGTTGAACCATTCGAATTTGACATCCTAGATACACGTTGTGTTTGTGATGAACATGTCGTGTTTTCCTCTTCTCGGTAATTTTTGGGATTGCACACGTCATGTTCCAAAAGGAGATACGACGTGTCCTTTTCCCTTTCAGCTGGATGCATGGCTACCTGGGATCGTGCATGTCGTCTTAATTCAAACGCGCCATGTGCGATGTTGTTTCAGCAGAAATAAGATTTTGAGTTGTCTGCAAAGCATGGAGAGACTCCAATGATGTTGGAGTTGAGTTAGGCTATCTCTAATTTGACCCCTTTTAAGCATATCTGCAATACACATCATGCGATAAGCAAAATAACAAAAAGTGGCAAGAAGAATATGAATAGAGGCTAAATGGAAAAAAAGGAACTAAATTTGTGTGTGGAAACGTGTAAGAAATTGATTTGAAATGCACACAACAATATTGTATCATGGTACCCCTGGCATTATAGTAGCTGACTGTCATACTAACTCACTCTGCCTGAAAAAATTAGTTGTGTTCTTAGATTTTTTGTCAACCTAGACCAATTTGATGTATGGATTTGAAATGAATTAGGTCCAAGAAGATTGAATTTTTTCAACCCAATTTAGTTCCAGGTTGACAAATATACAAATCAATGTTCTAAAATGTGATGCAAATAAATATTATATAGATACATATTGAAAACTATAGAATTTAGGTTTTTCTTCTTTCAGTATTAGACATTAGAAAATTGGGTTTGGAAATTTATAATCAACCTTTAAAACATATACTATATTAGGTAACATGCATGTTTCTCTTGCATGACATTCACATTTCTATTGTAATGCTCTAACTTCCTTTTTCTAATGACAAGATAGTCTATATCTAAACTCAAACCAGATTAGTTCTTGATTTGGATCTTGTTAAACTAAGTTTGTTTAGGTTTGACATATGTTTTTAACCAAGGATCTAACTACAATATATCAAATCCCATAGTCTCTAATTCGACTACATCATTCAGATATGAGGTTATCAATATGGATAACACAAACATGCGTGATTTTTTACGTTTTCATCTTTGAATTTTTTGAAACATAGATGATAATCTTTTCACATATACATTGAACTCATAATCCAACCACAATAACTATTCATATTCATCATGTGATATATAAACTATGTTGTGATACATAAAGATTTTAGTTTGAAACTATAATACTCAAATAGAAATACATCACTTTTAAACTTGAATATTAGAAGTATTCCTTTCTCACATTGTAGGACCTAGGGTAGATAGGGACTATGACTGAGTAATATTATCTTAAAATAATTCTCACAACCTTCTATTATAGGATATTTTGAATACATTTTTATCTCCATAGTCAACAAGGTTAGAGAAAAAATTATTCAAATGAGATGGATAACTGAATTAAATTTCACTAAGTAGACAAGATAATACAAATATTACATTTTTGTAGTTTACCATGAATGTAAAATAATAAAGACAACAAATGACATGAACATACACTCTAAAAGATATCCATATGCCAATTTAGTGGGAATAACTAAGATATCAAGTTACTTAATCTCCTATTCTTTTTTATTATAACCTGGGACCCACATGAAGTGTAGCATTACATGTTAATGAATCATTGAAAACTACAATATCATTGTATAATACTTAGAGTTGACTTGAGATTCTACATCTACTAGTTATCTATCTGATCTATAATACACCTCCTCATGTCTAGCCCTGATGGCTATGTCAGTTGACAAGATAAGTGAGTCTCTCTCTCAAAATCTGGATGCACATGCAAAGAATCAAAGTGCTTTGTCTAAATCTGCCTAAGTAGGTGGTTCTACAAGGACATACTCACTAAGTAGTAACTGAACTGGGTACCAAAAAGATCTATGATCAATGTTGGGTGCCTAGATATAGCTATTCTAAAACTTGTTACCACCAAGATATTTCATTAATGTTTGGTACCACTGACTATCACTGGAAGCTTTAGTCAATGTTGGATACCCCTATCATCATTTAAGAGGTTGTCTACACTATGTTTAATCCATCGTGCCCAACCAATACACTATAGTTACCTCTCCTAGACTCAACCATACACTTCCATAAGGACACTACAACATTCAAGATATTTTCCTATAGAATTGATTTATTAGTTTCACTTTACAGTGATCTACTGTAATTTTATTACTTTTATCGTGTAATTAAATAATTCATATTATTTTTGAATTCACTAGTATCTATTATAGTGAATATGATATAAAAAATATAAAATTTGTATAATATGGAAAGGTATAATCAAACTATTGACTTGTAGACTGTATTTCAGTTGAATTGAATAACTTATGTATATATTAATATATAAAAGTGATATCTGATGTAACAATACCTTCAAATCTTCAAATGGAATGCTATATACACAAATATAACTACATATACTAGATAACGAAATTGTACAAATGTCATACTAAGTGTTGTTGATGTTGAATTTATGAATTCACTGAAATTACCAAAAATATCATGCACTTTAGATAATAAATCATAACTAGAATTATTTAGCTAATTTAGTCATTTTTTAATATTTATTTTATCACTACAAAAGTAGGGCAACCTGAGATTACTAACACCTCTTAGTTTTACTACCTAAATTGATTAATGAAAGTACATGCAAAAGATCCAAGGCTAAATAAAAGTGGTATATTTTACAATTTTTTTAATGAAATGAAACACATAACTGAAATCTCAAATTTAACCTTAGTGAGTCAAAAGTAATACAACCATATATATGGAAGTACACAATCTTCATGTTGTATACTTACATTCTACATAAGCATCAGTAATATATGAATTTATACTCACCTCTACTAACTATAGATTCTAATCATGAATCTAGACATTCTCTATCTAATCTCAACATGCTCAACCATGGGTTGTGTCAACAATTTGTAAACACACTCCATCAGGGCACAACCTAAATTTTCATGCAAGTGGGGCTAATGGAAAAAGGGGAAGAATGGAATGTTAAGAGAAGACATTGGATTTGTTCCCTACTATTGACCTTTCCCAAGGTAAATGGAGAGAAACAAAGAAGAAACAACTAATACATGAGAACCTTAATTGATCTAGCCTAGGTTTCTTGTTCTTCCTTTTTTCTTTTATAAACTCCTAAAAATCATCCTCTCAGTCACCTATGATGCTTTAAAGGGTTTTAGCAAGGAAAAATATTGAATTATAAATCTAAGGAATCATATTTCATAAAATAATTGAGTAAATATCTTTGCACTTTTTATTGATTGATTGTGCTTCCTAAAATGTTGCAATAAACAAAAGTTGAATTAGGTTAACCAATTGGGTTTCTTTCTACCAATCCACATATGTGTATTGCACTAATTACACATTTTAGGCTGGATCACATAGCCTAGATAATAGTAGACTCTATATATTTTACTAAAAAAAATAAATCTTTCTTGAATGCAGTCCGTTTGTGCTCATTCTTTTTTCATTGGATTCCTAATTCAATTTACCACTAGTCTTAACTAAAATTTCAAGCATGTTTTTTTTAATAATTTATTGATTAATTACTGATCCCTTTATTAGGAAGTATTTTCCCTCATGAATGTGTAGGCTTTTACTATGTCATGTTTGTCTTTTTAAGGGTTAAACTTTCGTGAGTGTCATGTTTGCCTCTTTTAAGCTTAAACTTTAATGTATTCACAAAACATATTTGGACCTGACATATGAAAAATTGAAGCAAAAACCAAGCAAGAGTTATCCTAAAAATAATATCTGACACTAATGAAGCTATAAACTCAATCTTAAGTGTTAAATATTTCTAGATTACCATATAAACTAGATACAAGATCTAATACTAACATTCTATGCAAATCATGCTATTTGAATATGTAATGAAGACTATAAAGTTTGTGTTAAGATTGTAGGCAATGCATTATAAAACCAAATATCATTGGGTTTACTGCTATGCAAAAAATTATGATTGTGGTTGGTTTTTAGTGGAAGATAATCAATACTTTTCCAGTAGTTACAAACACACACACACACAAACACACACACACATATATATATATATATATATATATATATATATATATGAAGATATGTTAATATATATGAAGAAATATATACATACATACATATATATATGTATATATATACACACACACATATATATATATATAACCGACCAAATATATATATATATATATATATATATATATATATGATCATTCATTGTCTGCATAGATATTTGATTTAACTACCCTTGCCTTGAAAATACATTGGCACTTATTCTAATGTTGTCAATATCAATGCTAGCCATCTGGACTCTTGCCATATGTATCCATTAGAACTCTGATGGCTAGATCGTGCCCTGTTCTCATAAATTTGTATGTAGACTCCTATAGGTTCTCTCTGTGGATGCTGACAACTTCATTCAGGAAGTCCTTGAGGGTCATTTCACCAAATGTCAGTTGCCTCTTCACAGAGGTGGTGAGTATCTGGACGGTGCCTACATGAAGGTGGTGGATTGGGGAGTATTTGTTGTTATTAGAGTGTTATTGGTGTTGTATTTCTAATGAGCAAGCCTCTATTGTTGTTGTTGTATTATCTCGGATCAAACCTCGTCCACAATCTTACGACACAATGGTGGTTGAAAGGTTATGGAGTCTTGTTGAACAAGTGGAGTGCGCACAAGCTGCCAGCCAAGATTGGACAATGCGGAGGCTGTAGAAGGAGTGGTAGTATCAACACTGCTTCTTCCTCTTGCCAAGGCTCTGACTTTTTGGTTGATAAGATGTTGGTGATGAAGTTCTCCATTTTCATTGACTTGAATCTCTTCCTTAGCTCGCCCATCACATTCTAGATCTCATCCAACATCAGGGAGAGAATGGATGTCTACCTCACTAGTCTACGACGACAAAAGAATATACTTCATCATAATGATGTGCGTTGATGAGATAGATTATGACATTCATTGGTGATGAAGGAAGATACTTTATTATGAATTGTGTTGATGTCTACATACGATTACTTTCTTTTAAGGTAGCTAAATAAGATAAAATATAATTTTATTACCAATTATGATTGGTGGGGTTTTATTGTAAACAAAAAGTACTAATCTAGTAATTTTAGTGGTATGTTGTTGATCAGTACAAAACTTGAATAATGCAGCTCCCCATGGTGGATCTTAAGTGATGAGGACTGTCTTAAGTGATGAGTATTGTCTTAAGTGATGATAAAAGGTAGCACTTATCCTACAAAAAATACATGTTACATATTAAATGTATATTAATAATATGATCTTTTATTTATTTTTATTTTTAGTAATATGAACTTAAGGTGATTGCAATGGAATTTATTTAAATGTGTATTAATGATTAAATGGAAGTATTTATAGTTCCTTCTAGTATTGATATTCATATGTAATTTTTATTACTATTGGTAATTGATTTATTACTATTATCATCCAACGTTACTTTAAGTGTCACTTAGTTACTTTATATAGTAAATAGTTACCTTTTTAACCATCTTGTTACTTTGTATACCACATATTTACTTACTAATAGAAATACTAGTCCAGATATCCATGCACAACCAATTCTAAATGTATAAGAGAAATGTTTTTATAACTTTTCTTAATTAATATTTTTAGTTTGGATGACCCCATTCGATTTTCATGTCAAGTGATCCTTTTTATTCAACACATTTTTAATTAATATTTTTACTTTGGATGACCCATTGGGTTATGTATCATTCTTCTTCATTCATCCCACACAAATCTACTTATGTAGTCACATGGAATCAACCAACCACTCACTATCATTGTAATCTTAGCAAAAATTAGTCATGACCTCACATGTATTGTCTAATCAAATACCTCTGCCTAGGCACCCTCATACCACTAGATCTGGAGTCCAACATAGATGGATAAAATCTTGATGATAGGGTGGTGGATGATAATGGTACCTATAGTACCTCGATTGGGGAGCGTATGTGACACAGTCAGAAGTAGAAAGCTCAGTTATGAGAATCATCTTGGAAGGAAAATTTATCATTTTGACAAATGAGTTCACCCCAAGGAAATGTACCAAAAAAATGAAAATAGAGAACTAAGATATAAGAATCATATTATTATGGTAGCTTGTATTTTTATTTTTTTTGTACTTATTATGTTAATTCAGATACTTCTGTATTAGTTTATGGGTCATAGTTAGTTTTAGTGGTCATAGTTACGTTTTGGGTCATTAGTGACTTTTTAGTGTCAGATAGATACTTTTGAAGACTAATGTTAACATTTTGGTACAAATAGTTAAATTTAAATACTCAAAAAATTAGGAATTCACCAACTAGGAGAAGACATTACTCATGTTGTGATTTTTAATATCAGACTTAACGTTTAACCATTTGGCATATTAGGCAATGTATTGATTGTACAAAATTAAATACAATAGGCAAAATATAACAGCTGAATACTGACAAAATTTGTTCTCTCATCTATTACTGGTATTCACCTACTAGTAGAAGACAACAATTGTGGTTCCACATTTGGCATCATCATCATCACCATCATTACATTACCTTCTACCTTCACACCCACCACCAACGCAGTTTTCTAGTGTTTTGCATATGGGGAAAACCCACATATAGATAGGGAACCCATCGACTCCCCATTGGAGGAGCAGCATTAGCATGTTGAGGTACACACCATGGTGGATGTATACAATGCCCTTGGGTGACACGATAGTAATTCTAGATATGTAGTTAAAATGCAATGGCATCCCTTTCATCGGCGGGTGTCATTAATGGAAGGGTTGTTGGAGCTCCTTAGGTTGCAAGCAAAACCTTGTATTCATAGTCCTTGAACTTGGACTCTGTGGGCCGGTCGTCATTGATGAGGATCACAAATGGTATCCTTGTGATCTCAAGGTCATTAGCTAGTGTGGAAAGGACCTTCGTAACCATCTCGTTGTGTACATGCATGAACAACACGTTCATCTCAGTGTGTTTTAGGTTTTCCTTTATGGCTGGGGTAGATAGGAAACATAGGAAAAAAACTTAAATAGTAGTATTTACAATTGATGCCATTTTCTTTTTGTGGATGGTGGGTAGCATTGCTACAGTATCTGCACGGGTATTAAAAATAAACATATATATATATATATATATATATATAATCAAAATGTGTGTGTTATTCTTATGCAGGAACCATGTAATCTTATGCATCATTCCTATTTTATTGGATGTCTCCAAAGAGACTATTTATGTATCTATGTGTACATTTACACACACACATATATTCATATACATACATATATGCATCTATATGTATATGTAAATATATATATATATATATATATATATATATATTTCTATATACGTATATATATTACCTATATATATAATATGCCTACTTGTTCTTACTATGTGTTTATCTTTTTTTTAGTTAAACCTTATCCAAAAGCATTCTTGCATGATTCTTCTTACATCCTACCTAACTACTTAGTTTTTTCTCATATTTCTAGGCCCATGATAGTTTTTTTTATATTTCCATGCCCACAATAACATTTTGTCATTTTCTTAAATATATATACATTTCATAAGTGACATGTATATTGTTTCTTGGTTGTGTATAGATTCTTCATTTTCAGAAGAGACACATCGGTGATCAAAATTGTTCATGATTTTGGTGTTTTCAATTTATTAGATTTCTAACCACTATGACTGTCAAAGTTTTCTCCAAACTTATAAATTGTGAACCGAATCTAACATGGAAACAACTATTTTTGACTTTGTATTGTGTAAATAAGTTCTAGTTCACATCTTGATGGATAAATTTAATACAAAAAACATTCTAGATTTTGACAATTCAACAACTTTTTAATGGAATTTCAATACTTTGAACTTCCAATGTGTTAGTAAATAGAAGATTAGAAATTAGGTTAATTTAAGTGTACACATTTAATAAGAAAAAAATATACTAGCGACTATTTCTTGTGATGTTAGCTTATCCTAAGGTACACACAACCAGATCTTTCGATACTTTTAAGACCCTAAGATGGACACACTCGTATACTTCAAACACTAACCTGCAAGGACACGAGATCATATTGTATAGGAAAGTGACAAGTTAAGGGTCGATCCATAAGGAGAGATGAGGCACTAGATCTTAGTTAGATTATTTAGGTTGATAAAACACAATTTAGGGTTCAAGATTTTGAAGGTGGTTTTGAGTTCATTACACTAATGATGAACGAACAATTAAAGGAGAGAAAGATGAAAAACCTAAGTTCACTCCAGACAATTCAGTCCTAATGAGCAAGCAAAGGAAACTAAGCAAGAAAGGAGCAATTTGAACTAAGGAAAAGAAATCAAGATCTGATTCCAACACTACACTAGAAAAGCAAACCAATTTAACAACCTAAGAAGAGAAATGAACTAGACAAAGCATGAGACTACACTAAACTAGTAGTTTAGGCAGATATAGAAATTAAGGATGTAAACTAGTAGTAACTGGAAAGAACTCGCACAATCAAGCTCAAAAGGAACACTAACTACTCTAAAAAGACCTAATTGTCTACAACAAGACACTGAACTAATCAAGACACCACTAGTTAAGAGAGAAGGAAATTAGGGTTTTAGGCAATTATGGGAAGTGTTTGATGTTTGAGGGAATGTACATATCCACTAAGTTGGGGGTGATAACATGAAAACATACTCATTCATTTAGATTATCAAACCAATCATCAAGTTAGATGCTAGTGAATTTCACTAAACTACTAATTGGCCATGGGTGGGGTAGGGTGTGTACAGGGAAACAAACCTTACAAGGCTCACTTGGATTAGGATTTAGGTGAAATTCAATTAGGATCTTATCAGGTCTAGATTTTTTGGATAGAAACTCTGACGGAAATTGTGGTCAGAGGGTAGTATTGAGAGTATAAATGAGGGTTTTGGACCTCACATTAGTTACCATCTAGCGTTTAGAAATCTACAAGACAATCACACTAAATGCTCCTAAAATAGCTACTTAGATCTCTCGCTTAGATGTAGAAGAATGCATTAATATGTTGGGAAGATGGGTAGTTAGTTAAAGATCCACTAGTTGGACCTAGGAGCAAATCCCAAAATAGCCACATATAAGCCATTTTCCTAGAACCTAGATGATTTAAATCACAAACCAGAAAGAAATTAATGGAAAATGAGTTAAAAGTAGAAAACAATCATTAGAAAACAAAATTATATCATTACATATCACTTTGCCCCAACATGGTATCCAAATAACACTTTTGACCCCACACAACCCACCTATGGGTCTTATCTACTCATGATAAAGGAAAATATAAAAATGAAGAAGAAAGATTTAGAAGTACCTATGGAGCTTGAAGTAGTGTCTAAAATCCTCTTCTCTAGTAGATGCAAGCTTGAGCACTTCTCTCTTCTAAGGTGCAATGACATGGAAATTGAATGGATAATGTCCAAAACCCTAAAAGGAAGGGTTTTGGGGTGGACGGTTGTAGAATGGGAGTGGAGTGAAGTATGGAGGTGACAAGGAGGTGAAATGAATTCTCTAAGAAGGTAGAAATGAATACTAGGAGTGGCTAACCCTATGTTATAGCCTCCATCTATGTATATATAGGTGGTAGGGAATCAATAGGTTAAGTCGGCCTAAAAGTGGAAATTTAGTGCAAAAAAGTTAGGTTTTTGGTGGAAAGTGGGGTTTGGAGGCTTGGTAGTACAACCATGCTGGGAAACTCAGCCGTGTTGTCTATAGAGTGGAATGATCATGGTGTTCATCACGGTCATGGTGGTCGCCATGGTCGTGGTGGAAGCTAGGTAGCACGACTGTGTTGGGTAGTATGACCATTGTGGGTAACTTGGATGGAGGTCATTCTTCTAAGCATGGTCCTTCTGGACTTTGGCTAGGTGACTTTCCTAGTTGGCACAACTGTGCTGGGATCTTTTGGGCATGGTTGTTCTGGCTAGAATGACTATTCTGTTGGAGTTGATCTACCTTCATTAACAATGGAATACCATTATGATTTCTTCATTTGAAGCATGGTCGTTTCATGTCACAATGACAATATCAGAGGCTTTGTTTGCACTTTGACTTCAAACTTCTTGATCCATGGACCTCTTTGCTTTAGCTTGACCCTTGGCCACTAGAGATAGGTTGGAAGAGCTTTTAGACTATATTTGGACCCATCAATGGGTGGAGGAACCCTAGAACATCTTCCTTCACATCTATTCATTCCATGCATGGTCCAAGTACTTTAGATACATGCAAAGAGTGTCCATAAGTGTGTTTGATATAAAATCATTCATTAGGGGAAATAGCTTGCAATTTAACATGTCTAGATGTGATTGAAGTTCAGGATGACACAAGATGAAGCCCTAAACTAGGGTTGCATCACTTGGTCATTAATAAACTAATTCACATGTATTATATATGCTTAGCATGTGTCTTCTACGTGTATATCTAAATGTGCATGGCACAATGCTTTAATGTGAATGTTACTAATGAATATTAATTCTATTGAGTCTTATACCATCATATGTGCATTACATTTTTGTATGTAATATATATTATTCAGAAAATTATTGTTGCATATAAAGTATGAGTTTCGTTAAAATATTATTGTATGTACAAAAAATAAGTCCTAAAAGAAGCAGAACACTACATCGAAATAGTACACAATGCACCTTAAACATTTAAACAATGTTGTATAGACATAAAAATATATCAATAAAAAAGTAGTGATCAACATTATTTATAGTATCAAATTATGTATGTATAATGTTAAGTGTTCCTTAGACTTCGTATAACACAGGTATATATATTCATTTATTGTATATACACATAACATACATACATTAATATATATATATATATATATATATATATATATATATATATATATTAGTGGGTTGTGGGCATGGATAATAGTTTATCCTTGTCCTTACCCACTAAGGTAGTGGGTTGGCAAGTGGTGAGTACACAAATAATATGAAATAAAACTAGTTACTCTTACATTTACCCTATAGGGTATGGATAAAGGGTAAATGAAATACCATTGTCGTTCTTCAACATAGTGATCATATTATGCCTTCTTCTTTGCTTGACAAATGCATTGTAAAATTTTGTATTTTTATATCCATTGATAAGCCAATTGATATGACTTTTTTTTCTTTGGGTCATCCTCCTCCTGCTTCAGGATTTCATTGTATTTCGCCTCCATTTCTATAATTAGATTCACAATGATACTGTCATACTTATCTGACAGGCATGCTTGAAGCATTTCAAGGTTCCTTAAGATCCTCTTTTTATCTTTACCGATTTGTTTATTAGACTTAGATACCTAGTCCAGAATGTCATTTTTTGAGTGTCTCATAGCTTCGTGGAAACTCAGGTCTTGCCACCAACTATTGCGATCCATTTATTGAAAATTACTATCTTTCAACCAAGATTCCCTCACAACAAATCTGGGTTGAATAGAGATGCAAGCAATAGACCTTAAGAGGAGTGGGCAATGGTTAGAATTCAATCTTGGTAAATGTTCTGCAATGAATTGTGGGAAGTTGTTTATTAACTCTACATTTGCCACTTCACAGACTAGTCGTTCCCATAGTTGTCCAATAATGTATGTGTACTATTCTCCACTATAGCCTAGATCTGACAATCCTTCCTCGAGTAGAGTATTATTAAAGAGATTAGCTTCGTTGAAATCATATAAAGAGCTCCCCATTTTCTCCTCTAGTGATAAAGTGGTGTTGAAGTCACCAATTACCAACCAAGGTAGGTGAAATTTCACGCCCATATAAGATAGATGGTTCCATATTAACTTGTGGGAAACTTTGTGCGGGTTAGCATAAACAAAGGTAATCAGTACCGAGTCATTTACCTTACAAGTAATGAAATGTGTATGATGATTGATGATTTGTATATCACAATCGTCTTCCCTCCAACATACCCTCCAACTTAATATATGAACATATTTAATTAACTGAATAGAACTATGCTATAAGGCTACTAATAATATGTTATATTAAATATTTCTAATATGATCTAACTGAATTGCAAAAGAACTTTTAGTATTCAAAATTATAAGTATTACCTGAATTGATCATCAAATAAATAATAATAAAATGGAATTGCATTTTATCAACCTATATTCATTATTGAAAGGAATCAAGATATCTAATGGCACACTCTATCTTGTGTTTAACTATTTGAGATTTAGGGAAAACTTGGACACATTGATTCCTTAGTAATATATTGTGTTTGAAACTTATAAAAATCATGGACATGCATAAATGATTGAAATCATTCACCTTCAAACATTTTTTCTAGTTATCTAAATCATATACGCCTTCAAAATCTGAATTGGGGTTCTCTAAGCCAAATATTGCTAACTAGAATAAGAGAAAATCATGTTCTTCATGATTTAGACTATATATGTGAAAACCATGAATAAAGGATAACTTCCACCCAGTTTCAGTTTAGTCCCCCCACATCATAAAAAAATAGCCTAAAGCAGTTGATTTGTAACAAAGAAAGTAATTTCAAATATTTTTTTTCTAAAGTATATTAGCCAAAAATCTTTTCCTTCATATAAGTCACTAGTGTGTTAAATTTCATCTCAAAACATGATGTTTCGAGCTATTTTGACTCTAAAGGGCCAAATCCGCCAAATAATAGCAAAATTTTACAAAAATGAGATCTCATAAGAAAATGATTCTTATATAAAAAAATTTATGTTCAAATATGTATCATAGATTTCAAGTTCTATAAAATAAGCATGAACATGAATTTCATAATGAAATTCCCATTTATTGTGAAAGCAACCAAATTCTCTAAAATAAGACTAAATTAGCACCAAATAGCTCAAATTGAGTTTATTGCATACTTAAATATCTAAATGGGTGTAAATCCATTGGCCTATACTAAATCAAGTAGGTTGAAATACCTCCTCCCATATTCTATGAAGGTGAATTCTAAAATTATGCAAAAAGTTCCAACATACTTTTCAAAAGTTGAAAATCATCACATATCCCTAGCTTGAGATCCTTCCTAGATGAATTCATGAGAAAAGATAGAGAAGATGGATTGATTATGGTTTTCACTCCAAATTTATAAATATTTTGGATACAACAATAAAATAAGTTAAACATGTAAGAAAGAAGAGAAGAAAATAACTTACTAGATTCAACTTGAATTTGGGGAACAACTTGAGCTAGATGTACACTAGGTCAACATCTCCATGATCCCCTCAAAGTCATTGCCAAAATATTTTTCATAAGAGTCATGGGTTTTGACGTGTTTTAGGTCAGATTGGGTTATAAGGCCATATGAAGAGTTTGGATAATTTGCCAAGAGGTCCATTAATAAAACTTTCCTTTACATTTTGATTTTCACAAAAATAATTTTACATGTATTGAGAATTTGACCTCCAAATTAATGTCAATACTTTAAATATTTATTTTGTTATAGATTTCACTAGTAACCTAGAATCACTTTAATGTAGTAATAATAATAATTTATTACATTTATTTACCAATTTTTAATGATGTTAACCCAATTTTAGGGAAAATTAAGGAGGCAAACCCTAATTTCATTTACTCAAGGGTTTTTTCTACACAAATTCTAACTATTCAGTCATAATTTGTTTATAAAATGTTAATAAATAAATAAAAAGTTTTTACACGAATTTGGAAAAAGCAAACTTTTGAGTAGATACTACACATTAAATGTTAAAAAAGAGAATAGGATTTGAAAAGTCACCCTGCCCTCATGGATTTTCCCCCCAAAATCAAAGATAAGGATGAAAGATAACATCACATTTAGTTGAATGACTCTCACACCATTTTTTATCTATGAGTTATCTTTTATATCATTACTCTCATTACTAGATTTTGGGTATTTGATGAGTATAATATTAATCTATCAACATAAGAAAGATACCAACTTTCTCACAATTATTTTATGCATTATATAATCAAGGATATCATTTATAAAAATATTTCTTATTAACTCTTTCACATTTATATTAATTGTAACTTTCAAATTATAGGGGCAATACCAAAATTTTCATGATAATCATCATTTTACTTGCTTTTCTCTACTAAATTATGAATTTTTCTCAAGTATTCCTATTCTTCTAAAAAAAGCAATTAGGCTTAGCTTCATGCCTTTGGGTCTTATTCCAATAAATTTATATACAACTTTATATTTCTATCTTAAACTGTTAAGTCTAAGTATTTTCTCTCTATTTAAAGATTTTATATTGATCTTGCATTTGGTTATATTCCCAAATTATCTCTATCAAGAGGAATGATCTTAGAAACAATAACAACTATATTCAGGTAGCTCCATAGGTCAAAATACGTCTTAATCTGACATGTGCTTTGATATTGGACTCTAACATACCAATGAAATGAGAGAATTAGATGCTTAAATATTCATTCATACTATGGTATCGATAGGTAAACATGTATTTATCACTGTTACAACAATCCATGGGTAAAGGATAGATTGAAGAGAAACTAAGGATGATAGATATGAAGGATAGACCATATGTGCCAATACTATGGGTACCAAGCTATCTTATACTAAAAACCTTTCTAGAGCTTGTGTAACATTTGATAATAACAACTTCAAAACTTATCTTCATTTATATAGAATTTTCCTCATGATTATTCAAATTTTCTTGAGTTTTCAAGAATACATGAATTCCACAGATGGTCAGACAATGAGGAATATATGTTTTTCTTATCCGATTTTTTGCCATTAATATTTTTAGGAACTTAACACCTTGTACAATAGGTTTTCATTTGATCCTTTCTCATAAAATTGTCCTGATCAAGGATGCGTGCAAGTTACTTTCCATTCTCACATGCCCCACTATTCTCTACTATTACATTTGTATTTTATTGGTCCACCTATACACTTCTCTTATTCTCTCATTGATTTTATATTCATAATATATTTTGGTTTCTTTATTCTCAAGAAATAATATATACATTGAAAAGGAGAATATGTATAACACTAAAACTATATATCTTTTAAGGTCCCACTGGTAATTTTCTCTCTTCCAAGTATAGTTTATCGTTTTCACAGACATTTAAAATAATTTCATGTTTTCTTGCTTTTCAAATTTTCTTCTACAGACTAAGTTATTTTCCCCTTGATAGAAACATATCACCATTCTTATGTCACATTTTATATACTTCATATAATATTCATATCTTATTCTAAACAAACCATCTAACGATGTTTAATTTCTCTTTTAGTTCTACTTTATTAGTATGCTTATTTAATTCAATAATATTGTTTCCGAGATGCTCTAAATTATTTACAAAATTTGGTTTCTAAATCAATGTTTTTCTTATAAGATTCATATTTAAGACCAATACGTTACATGCCTTTTATCCAAGTTATATGACTCGTATTAAGGTTACACTTTTCATTCCACCCTAAGCTCTTATGTTACTCTTATTGTTCATATTATGTTACCTAGTCATTTGTTTAGTACTATATTTATCTTTCCTAAACACATATAATCACTAGGAATCCATTGAAATACATGTAAATGGAATAAACTAGTTACAATGTTATGGCATATATTTAAAATAAGAACAAGGAGAAATACACTTACCACATATCTTGATATCATTCTCTTATTAGATAACATTTCTCTTTAACAACTTTTAGCATTCATTTGTCCATCTTTATTTCATATTGACATCTAATTATGATATCATATTTCAAATGTTCAATCAATACACTTTAATTTAATCCTCCTGACATACTTCTTCCTAATATATCCTTAAATATTCTTCAGTTCGTTTCCATTTGATATTTCTCTATTCAAAATTTGAATATGTATCATGTAATTACATAATCTAGTTCTCTAAGCATATTATTTCTTCATCCTATATTTATATGTATTTTCCTCATATAACCAAACTTTTCATATTTAGAATTTTCATCCTAAGTTGATTTTCAAACTTTTAGGTATTGCCTATATTGAATTCCTCTTTTTTTTTCCTTTCCCTTGTTATCTTAATTGTTTAGATCTTTATTCTTGATGTTCCACTACTACAGAAATGGATTATAAAGTCACTTTTCAAGGTGTCGGTTGTATAAATAAACCAACACCTAAACTCTACAGTGTCGGTTGATAACATAAACCGACATCCAATCTATGAGGGTGACCAGACACGGGTACCGCTTTTATTAAGTGTCGGTTACTTAATAAAAAACGACACCTAAAATTACCCGCCAAATCCAAAATTTCCAGTGAAAAAAATTGCCTCCAAAATTTGGCATATGGCGTCGGTTGATAAATAAAAAACCGACGACTAAAGGTTATTCGCGAGACAGAAATTAAGCACATTTTGGTCGTCGGTTGTACTACAACTACCGACGCTTATGAGTTTTCCCGCGCTGTCCGCGGGGAATTTTTCACACCCTTTAAGCGTCAGTTTGAAGTTGAAACCGACGACTATGGTCATAAATCGAGAACGATTTTTTTAATCGGCATATGAATATAGACGTCGGTTTCGATTGTTGTGCAGAACTGACACTGTTAGTTTTAGTTGTCAGTTGTTTTGAATAACTGACGCCTATGGTACTGTTAATAGCCCCACAAATAGAACTTTCTCCATTGTCTCTGTTTCATTGTGACGTGCGCTAGGTCTGGAGATTTCCCCCGATTGCTCCCCGTCGTCATTGCCGGTTGGCTCCCCGCACTGCCATTCGTCTCCTCACACGCCGCTCGCCACCGTTGCTGTTGTCGCCGCTCGCCGCTCGTCACCGTCACCGCTCGCCACCGTCTCCGCAGTTCTCCTCTGATCCTCGCCATCGGCGCTGCCAGCTTCACCTCCAGCTGCTCTCCTCTGCTCCGGTGCTGCCAGCTTCACCTTCAGCTTCTCTCCTCTGCTCCGGCCTGGCCTTCTTTCTCTGCCCTCAAGGTACGCCGACTTCTTCCTCCTTCCTTCCTCCGCCTAGGCTAGGTCAAGCCCTGCAGGTGCCCTGGAGCAAAATCGTCATGTGCCCTGGTGGGCATTTTTTTATTTTTTTTAAGTTATTTACTTATTGGTAACTTGATAAGTGTTGAAACAGTCAATAACTATATTATGTTACGTGATTTATGATTGTATACGTGTGCTAGCTAGTAACAGACCTGGTCTTGAGGATCTATAAATACATTCTTACATTCTATAAATTGCCAATCATGCTTTTAAAGACATCAATAATCACCCTAACTTGAAGAACTAGGATTTTAGGTATAAGAATGACAACACATTATTTGTTGGCCTAGAAACCCGTCCAAGATTTACTCATTAGGAGTAAATCTTGGATAGTACCCGGTTTGGGACTATTCTTGAACACCTAATCTCGCTTAGGATGTAAGTGTATAATGTGTATTGGGTTTTCAAGAAAATTTCAGCAGCATTTCCCCATTTGTTCTCTAAGTACACATGTACTTTGAACTGCGGGGAAATGCTACTGAAATTTTCTTGAAAACCCAATACACATTATACACTTACTAGTGAGATAGTGAGATTAAGTGTTCAAGGATGGGATAGGTGGTACATGTACATTTATTATATATAAGAATGACATCACATGTATTTGTTAACCCTAGACCCTAATCCACATTATACCAATCTGATAGTCCATGATAGAACAAAGCATAATGATGTTGACTGCAACTTTGTGCGTCATGCTATTCTAAATTAAGTGTATATTTACTTCATAATTGAATGTTTAAGTAAGTTATAGATATCTTCACCAAACCTCTTTCGGAAACTTGTTTCATTGTTGAGTATATTGAGAATCCTAATCACCCTTCTTGCTTAATGATGAACTGTAATGTACACATGTGACATGCTTTGAATGTAAATGATGAACTTTTCCCTAAATTGTCAATCATGCTTTTAAAGACATCAATTATCACCCTAACTTGAAGAACTAGGATTTTAGGTATAAGAATGACAACACATTATTTGTTGGCCTAGAAACCCGTCCAAGATTTACTCATTAGGAGTAAATCTTGGATAGTCCCCGATTTGGGACTGTTCTTGAACACCTAATCTCACTTAGGATGTAAGTGTATAATGTGTATTGGGTTTTCAAGAAAATTTCGGCAGCATTTCCCCGTTTGTTCTCTAAGTACATATGTACTTGGAGAACAGCGGGGAAATGCTGCCGAAATTTTCTTGAAAACCCAATACACATTATACACTTACTAGTGAGATTAGGTGTTCAAGGATGGGATAGGTGGTACATGTACATTTATTATATATAAGAATGACATCACGTGTATTTGTTAACCCTAGACCCTAATCTTGTTGTAATATATACTTGTTTTCTCTTTGATCATAGAGCTTTACAATTTTGTTGTGATATATACTTTGTTGTTATAATGTGAACTTTACAATGTGAGCTTTACAATTTGAATTACTTTACAATGTGAACTTTAAAATTTGAATGTGAATTTGTAGATGGCTGACCATTCTCCTGATGACCGTGCTGAGGATTACCGTGAGGGTGAGGACATCAATGTGCCGCCTCACAATGTAAGTTTTAAAAATATATCATATATTTATATTTATATGTCCATTTATAGTTATATCTTGTAAATGTGATTATTTTGTCAAATTTTAGGTTGATGATGCACATGTACCATCTGAAGCACTTGAGGCACTTGATCAAAAGCACCAAAAAGTTGACAAGAGAAGGGGCATCACTATGATGAAGAAGTTAATTGCGCAAAAGGGAAATGGACCCAAACTTGTTGTGGATATTGATAATGCAGGAAATGCATGTGGTGTGAATCGCAATTCATTTGTTTCATATCTTGGGTTTGTTACTCGTAGCCATTGCGGTTGTCGCTTAGATTCTTGGCATAACGTTTCTAAGGAGAAGAAAGACTTAATATGGAGGGATTTATGCGTGAGTTATTATTAATTTGCAATTCTATTTTGTAGATTACTAAATTTTTGGATACTAGTTAATAGCAATTCTATTTTGCAGAGTATATTTGAATTGGATGAAAAGTTGCATTGTAAATGCGTGATGCAACGCTGTGGGAGAGTCCTAAGGAACTATAGGACAAATCTCACCTGAGAATACATAAAAGAAGCTGACAAGAGGAAGAAGACAGCCACTGAACAGTGGAACTTCCTGGACAAAGAAGAATGGGACACGTTTGTCGCTTCAAGACAAACTGATGAATTCAAGGTATTAGGCGTCAGTCTCAATCTCATTAATTAATATATGTTGTATTCACCTATTCAAGATTAACATTTAGTGTTACTAACCAAATCATTAATGTGCATACTAACTAGGCCCTCAGTGAGGCACAAAGATCAAGGCGTGCACTGAATGTGCATGACCACACAATGGGTCCAAAGGGCTATGCAGGCATTCACCAAAGACTACAGTCTGAGGCTACTACTCAGTCTGCTGCTACTCAGGAGTCCTCTACCATAGGTAGCACACCTCTGCCTCGCCATGATGTCTAGATAGCTGGGAGGCAAAATAAGAAGGGAGAAATAACGAAGGCCGCAACTGCTGAGGCGGCTGCAAAAATGGTAAAATACAACTATTACAGTAATCATTCGAATATTGATTATTTGTGTTGTTTACTTAATTACAAATTTTTGTTTTGGCGATTAGCGGGAGCTGCACGAGCTGAGGAAACAAGGCAAGTTCATCCCTGAGGGCACAAGGGATGAATTGACAGTTGCTCTGGGTAACCCAGAGCATCCTGGACGTGTTAGGGTTGTAGGCGCTGGTGTGGGCATCAAAGCTTTTTTTGGGCCATCCCAGCGCAAACATGTCCCAAAAGCGGGACTTTCACAAGAGGAGGTAACATATTCTTTCTTTATAATGTTACTGTAAAAGAGAATTCAATAATTAGAAGCTAACGTTTCTTTTATCCATGTATAGGTAGATAAGCTAGTTGATAGGAAACTAGAAGAAGCAATGAAAAAGTGACAGGCATCTCAGACTGCCACTTACCAGACAATACCTACTACAGGCTCTACTCCTCCTACTCCTACTGTAGAGGTTGGGAGTAATCTTGTAGAACCACCACCTAGCACATCCGCTGTAAGTATTTTTATGACATAGTAACTAGTTTTTTAATTCAAGATGATATGTATATATGAAATTGTAGTCATTTAAAAAAAAGATGATATGTATATATGTATATAACATTCTTTACACAAAAATTTGTAGGGGTTGAAGACATGCCGTCTAAAAAGTAAAGAATTTGTCATTGTAGAGGCGTCGGCTTACCCATCCCTACCAGGGGAAACGTGTCACGGGTCTCCTATACCAACTGGTTGGATTCGTGTGAGCCCGATACATATATTCTCCCAGTGGATGGATCTTCCATTGCCATATGCCCACCCAGATTGTGAAACGCTTGGTGAGGCAGTAGGCAGAGTGATATTGTGGCTAAAAGCGGATGTCCTCTTTACTGAAAAGGTATGGTAAATTTACATTACGTTCAATTGTTAGTGTGTGTATATGATGGCAGTTGATCTGAAATTATATATATATACAGGTTAAAAAGAAGACACCCACAACATCTAGGCCTCGACTTCCACCTCCTACATTACCTAGTTGGGTTCCACAGGACCTACCTATCCCGTTAGGTCCTAACTGTAGGGGTATGTCAATATGGTTAGGCGAACATGATATAAACTCCCCTATAACTGTTTCTTCCGATTCAAATTCTACAGGTCAGTCATACGAAACAAAACTATTTATACAAGATATTTTGGAGTTGTTTCCATATGATTGGCTAAATACATCTGTGATAGAGCTATGGATAAGGTGAGATATTCCTCATACATCCATATACCTTGTGTATGATCTGGTGATCTGGTTTCTTATTTATTAATGCATGCGTAATTAATACATATTTTACAGCTACTTAGACAACATATGTGCAGATTTTGGATTCGAACATGTAGGGTTTTTGATTCCATATTTGATTAGTCTAGTAGCTAAAGACCCTACGTCAGTTCAAAAATACTGCTGTGAGGCTTTTTCAAATTTTGTTGTAAATAAGAATACGGTGATAATGACTCCATTCAATGTAGAGTAAGTTTACTTTGCTTATTATAATTTGGACTTAAGAAAATTACATTTTTATTGTGGATTTTGAGTTATTAATTTTTAACTTTTTTACCTCTAGGGGTAGGCATTGGGAGTTACTGGTTATTGCCCCCGAGACGTTCACTGTGTATTATCTAGATCCTAAGGGGAGTAAATTGAATACAAGATTTGGACATATAATGAAAATTGCATTATTCCGGTGAGAAATATTTCATTTTCATATATGTTAACATATGTTATTACATTACTATTTAATTACAATGTTCTGTGTTACATTAACATGTAGGGGTTTTGAGGAGTTCAAAAAGGCTGGAGGAAAGGTCCCCACGAAAAAGAACCAGCCAATAATTTGGAAGAACGTGAAAGTAAGTTCCCGACTGCAATATATGTATATATTATTTATGTGAACAATGCTTAATTAGTTGTATTTTTTAATATTTTGTATGTTTGAATTTATAGTGTGCTACACAAGACAACGGATGGGCATGCAGATACTATGTCATGCGATATATGCACATGATTATCAAACATGTCGCACTGGATATCGAGTGTATTGCTCAGGTATTATATAGTCTCATTAGATAATATGATCGAAATATATCAATCTTATTTATAGCTCATTAATTATATATATACATCATTATCTTTACAGGTGTTTAAAGCTGACCCCATTACAAGAGAGGCCTTACCAGATGAAAATGCTCCCTATACGATGGGAGAATTAAATGAAGTAAGAGAAGAATGGGCAACAACCATACAAATAGTGGGGGCTTTAAAATATAATTGGGATCCTAATAGCGAATAATGACTAAACAATGATATTTTGTAAATGAATTTCTGAATTATAATATATATGTGAATGTTTCTACATGTCTTGATGTTTCTACATGTGTCTGAGTGAAAATGAATGAAAGTGTTGGTTGCTATATGAATGTTTCTACATGTGTGAATGTGAATGAATGGAACTACAGATTGCTAGCTACATGAATGTTTCTAAATGTGTGAAAATAAAATGGAACTGCAGGTTGCATTGCTAAATGCATGTGTGAATATTTTTGTTGTTAATTTTGCAGGTTTGTGGCCTGTTGTCGGATGATATCAATGGATGTCGTAAAACCTGCAGTTCATAACTGAACTGAACAGGTTTCTCATCCTCTGACTAGCCACAGCAGGTCTGCAGACTGACAGAAAAAAAACAAAACAATAGGCGTCGGTTATTTGTAAAAAACTGACACACAATGTTATAGTGTCGGTTTTATATAAATAACCGACGCCTATTTTCTTAACACCACGGCCGTGCTGGCGAACACGGCCGTGGTAGCGGACCTGATACCACGGTCGTGCTGTCCAGCACGGCCGTGTTGGGAGTTATATGGAGTCGGTTATTAGCTAATAACTGACGCCGATAGTGCCCAAGTTGGCGCCCTCCTGTGGCGCGAAGATATATGTCGTCGGTTATTTGTAAAAAATCGACACTGATAGTGCCCAAGATGGCACCCTTTCTGTGGCACGAAGGGTTTGGGCGTCAGTTTCTTATCTAATAACTGACGCCTCTAGTCCCATGATGGCGCATTTTCGGTGGCGCGCGAAGAGTTTGGGCGTCGGTTTTGGAACCGACGCCTAATGGGTGAGCTTTTAGTGTCGCCCACATAGGTGTCGCTTAGAAACCGACACTAAAGGCTTTAAATAACCGACACTAAAGGTAGGTTCTGTAGTAGTGTTCTATAATTCACCCAATATCATTTTCTTTTGATCATTTCTTTTTTCCTCAATTTTCCTCATTTGTGAAACTAACAAACTTATAAACTTTATTATTTTAAGGATTCCCTTCTATTTAGAACAATTTTTCATCGTAGACACTATTTTTGAAGTTTCTTACTCCCACATTTCACTTTCGTTCTCTTTTATACCATGTGTTAGGGTTAATTGACTCCTTTTTTTAAATTTTTATGTACTGATGGTTCTTATCGTTCCTTTTTATGTGCTCCTTTCATATAATATTATACATACTAATATATGCCTCGAAATTATATTCTTTCTTCCTTCATGCATCGAATTAGGGTTTCTTGTATTATGTTCAAACAATGCACATACTTATTAGTTCCAATAAAGTTTTTGTTATTCAAAACATTCCATTAGATATCAACTCAATATATTATTATATATTCATTCCTATTGATTTCTAGCTTTACATTTTCTACATTTCACTCTCATTAGATTATTAATAGGAGTCATTAGATCCCAATAAGTATCCTACAGTCGGGCCCAACCTATAGTCCTGAATCCAAGAGCTACTCTGGGTTAACCAACTCCTATTTATGTCAAACATATTAAAAGGATATTCACTTAGAAGAAGTCATATAATAATAACTTCATGTGTACATTATGTGGATAATAAAGGACATGATATGATGCAAATTTTGAATGTAAAAAAAATATTAACTGAATCATAGACTTATGACAATTGAAACATAGGATTCACATAGGTAAGAGCATTTCTATTTATTACAAATTAAGTCTGCAATACAAAACAAAATTCATGTGATATTCTATCTTTTTGATCTTATTCTTCTATTAATTACTAGTCTTCTAATCCTAATAATTCTAGGGTTTTTATCATGCCCATCTTCCTGCTGCATACTTGTCTAAGTATTCATAATTACAAAAAAGTGAGGGTTAATAAATACTAAGATAGATTGAAAGATATATAGAAATATGAGATATAATAAGTTTTTAAAAAAGTGAGGAATGTTGCACAATTCATCACCATACTAAAACATTAAGAATAATTAAACAATACACTTTTGAATATGATTACTTAATTTAAATAACCAAATAGTACATATTGAGTCTCTCTTACTTTCCTTATTAATGCCCTGGGCCCACATAAAGTGTATTACAACAAGTGAAAGAATCACAACTAGCTATGATCTTACCGCATAAGATTAGTGTTGACCTAGGATTCTAATTATGCTACTAGCTACCCGGTTAGCACGAAGCATTGCCACGTCAGGCCTCGACATCTATACCAACTGTCAAGATAAACTAGAATTCTCCAATAAACATGGGTTTTCAGGCTGAGAGTCAAAGTACTTTGTCTTAAGTTGTCTACATCAATGGTTCCTTAAGGGTTGACTAACAGAGTAGTAACTGAATTGGGTCCCACTATAATCTCCAATTTGTGTTGGATACCCCTATTGTAAATCAAGAGGTCGTCCACACTATGCTTCACCACTCATGCCCCGTTGGAATGCTCTGACTTTGTCTAGGATGCTACAAGTGGTATGTTGTTTCCTCCATTGTGGTGTATACCACGACAAGGAGTCTATGATGTTCATGTCATTTAAGAGTATAATTGAAATTAAACAATGATATGGTACAAACTTTATTAGTTTTATACTATAATTAAATCATTCCTTTTATTTTCTTTATTCTGAATGAAATTTGACTATTAAATACATTACTGAATAATTCTATGTATTCGTGGTACACTGGAAAATAATACAACTATACTACAAATAATGAACATTGTATTCTACTTGAACTTAGTAAATCTAAACATAATACACTAAATTTATGTGTGATATAATGATACCACTAAGGTTTCATTTTGAATATACTAGATATGACCTAACTAAATTGCACTAAACTGGTGGTATTCAAAACTATTAATAGATTAAATTAGATGAATATGTCATCAAATAAATAAAATTAGATGCATTTATCATCATGTATTCATATCTGAAAGGAATCAAGTTATCTAACAGCACATTCTATCATGTATTTCTCTATTTAAAATTTTGGGAAAACTCGGTTGCATGGGTACCTTAATAATATATTATGATTGAAACTCATATGAATTATGCCTATTTATTATACAATTGAAATAATTAACCATATATACATAGGGAACCCAAACTCATTTCCAATTCCTCTCTAGGATTAGGGTTCCCATGGAGGGTGCATGCAGTAGACCTTCCCTATTACTACCCCATCACATACGATGTCAATAAAAATAAGATGGTGATTGGTTTGACACATCGACAGACATCATGATAGCTACATACTAGGTGAAGTGTTTCTCTAGGTTGCCACCATGTGTGAGAGTAACCACAACTGCCAACCCTAAAAAGTTGTTCTTTGGAGAAGGCAATTGGAAGAGATGGAAAAAGTTCACTAGAGAAATTTTGGATGAAATTGAGGACTATCACAAGTTCCCAATTGTTTGTTCAGATACTAGGAAATAAATGCCACTTGATCAGATAAAGGGGTTAATGATCCACACTTGAAACCCCAAGGGCATATGTAAGTCACCACTCTAATTGGAGTTCTCTTCTTTACGAAGTCGCAAGTAACCGTTACCTCAATGCAACCCTCCTACGTGACACTTGGTTCTTTAACAATCAGCTAGTGTTGGTTTGTTGGCAAATACTCAAGTTGCCACTTGAAAGGTTGTTTTAATGATGAAGCTAAATTGGGTTTACTTACTGGATTTTTTGAAGCATTTGACGACTAGGATGTGATCACCCATGCTATTGGGAATTTTGGGGCCATTTATAAGAGGTATGATTGGTCAGTTATGGGATGTGCACATTTCTATGTGGATATCTCATTTGAGATAGAACCAACCTAGATATAATGATCGAGAACCCAAAATGCAAGGAAAGCAAGATCAGAGTCAAGTATGAAGCCTTGCTTGATATATGTGAGTGTGGGCTCTGATCTCCAAAACCACAATATAAACTTAGCGGAAGCGATTCGATTAACAGTGGAAGACAAAAATCACAGGAAATTAAACTTTTCGAGATAAGAGCTTGAATCTATAAAAACTTCTTTCATAAAAGGAGATAAACTTTTTACATCTCAGATAATTACTTCTTGAGTAATTATATACAACATGATACAAAATCTCAAGAACTCAAAACCAAAATCTCAAACCAAAAGACTCCAAGGACCTGAGAGTACAGAGAACACATAGGACTGACTATCTAACTATACAACTCAGCAGTCTGAATCTCCACCTGAGATTTACTGCTGCTCCTGGTGTTGCTACTGCTGATATTAGTCACCTGAAGATTGATTCCTTTGCCCTCGACGACCACCTAAAAAGTTGAAATCTACAGGGTGAGACAATTTTAAATAATTGTCCCAGCGAGAGTTATAACTCTTTGCCAGAAGATTTATTATAGCAACCAAGAATAACATAGGCAATAAAAGCTTTAAGGTAATCAGCAGTAGATTGTTATTAATTAGAACAACAACATTTAAGGAATATGAATAACATGTATACTAAGTAATGTATCTTCAACCAATGTATCTCATAGTTCAACCTAAGCAGATATGCTACGCGGTTGATTATGTTTTACAAACATCATTATGCCCTACGGAAATGAGGTATACCGCTCATACTCCAACCGATCACTATTAAGTCGCATCGGTATCATACATAGGTCATTAAAAGAGTCGGATTCTTATGACCTCATCTTCCTCAGTCAGTAAGAGGATCAACATGCAGGACATCTAGTGTCTCTACTACTATAGCTTACCAGGGTATTCTGGTACTTTGCTATTAGAGTCACAGTGGCATTCTGTACTCTCTTCGCTACCGAAAGATTTCTTGTTTATCTCTCATCGACGCGGTATAAAATATTTCCTCGGGAGATTAGTGTTACATCACCCCAGCATAAAACATAGTGAAGGATTGATAGATTAAGATGCATCTACATCAATTCCTACACTAGGATGTAAGGAAATTCACATCCATATTACCCCACATATTCAAAAGTATGTGCTCCAGGAATCCCCTTATGAAAACCTGTTTCACCATCATTTAACTCCTGACGATGATGGATCTATGATCAGGGCTCTACATGGTATGATTATACTTGATTAGTTAGGTACATTTCAGTATTCTTTTATCATCATACATGTTTTCAAACATTAATCATTAGCATAGCAGCTATGAAGGAAGAATACTAAATGTAACAAGCCTATCTCTCATCAATTATCATTTCTCAATATTCTCATCACAAGTCATCTCTTAAAGCATGACCTTGATGGTATTCATGGCTCTCACAGCCTATCAATCTCATAAGATGCTATTAACAAGGCATCAGGATATATCACTATTCATAAAGCTAACAACACGCTTTCAATGAATATAGTATCATCATCCATACCTGGATATGATCATCCTCATAAAGGAACATGCATGGTTAAATCAACTGATAATAGTAAATAACTCATTTAAAGAAGTTGTATCTCCCTACTCATACAAGAGCTAGGTTTCCCTGGTTTTCATCAATTAGGGTTTACTATTCACATTACATATCATCACCCTAGAATTAGGGTTTACCATTCACCTCATGGTGAAATGATCTCATAACATCCTCATGTATGAGAAACATCATCATTAAAGACCTCAGATAATATTAAGATTCATCAATTATCATAATTAGGGTTTCCATGATCTCACATAAGTGGATCATACCTAAACTTGCACATTCATGTATATTGAAGGTATTTTACTTGAGTTTCCATTATAAGTGGTACTTTCTCTCTCCTCTAACTAGTAGATAATGTTTACACCACTCTAGATTAGGTTGGGTTAAGTCCTCATTGATTAACACAAGTCAACTCATCACTATCATGTGATTAGGGTTTGATTAAAACAAGGTATCACTCAATTGAACCTTTCAGGGCATTTTGGTAATTTACCCATTGACCATCATCATGGGTCAATTCATTAGCCACTTAGTCCCTTAACATCTTAGGTTACCATTAGGGTTTAGATTAGATCATCATTGAACCATTTACACCTTCAAGTGATTAAGTATAATCAACCTTGAAGGTCTCCAATTGGTTTAGGGTTTAACCTTCAACCCATTTGATTCTTAAACGACCTTGAACTTATTTAATCTCAAATGACCTTGAATCCATTTGAACCTTAAACGAGTGTGGACCCACTTAATCTTAAATGGGTGTGGACCCATTTAAGTCCAAACGAGTGTGGACTCGTTTGGACTCAAACGAGTGTGAACTCGTTTGGGCTTAAATGAGTGTGGGTCTACTTGGGTTCAAACCGCATGAACATAAAAGGTGACACAAAGTTTATGCTTGAATAGGATTTCTTATGTTGAAGCTTTCAATTGGCCCAAGCCATGTTAGCCATATACAAATTGAGTCAATTAGGATGAGCCTCAATTAACTGGACACCAAATTGACCCTCAACTGAAAGCCAATTAGGGTTAAATCTAACTCAATTAGGGTTTCCAATCGGCTAATCATCAATGTTCAACAATATAATTCAAATCAGAGTTGAACCTATCAATTGACCTCCAATTGGGCCCAAACTTGGCTCAAACGGTCTTGAGGTCGTTTGGATGACCTCCAAACGATCTTGAGACCGTTTGCCCAAAGTTTGACCAAAAACCAAAATGATTTGATAAGGGTTGAGCCCTAATTAAATTAAAATCAGCACTTTTCATCAATTTATCAACATTTTGTAATTGGATCCTCAAACCATCAAATTTCATTAACCCTAGACCTCCAATCGATCTTGGGGTGTCACTAAACGATTGTGAGATCGTTTGGATGAACCCCCAAATGGGTTGGAACCCGTTTGGGTCCTTCAACCCAAAACTCAACAAGATCTATATTGAAATCAGCAACTTTCATCCGATTAGGGTTAGGTTATTGAAGTGTCTTCAACTCTTAATTGGTTAGGAATTAGATTACAATTCTTTGTAGGAATGAAATTCAATACATTATGAACAGACCCTCAAACGATCGTACCTTGGTCAACCCTATGAAACGGTCTTGGGGTCATTTTGATCCAAACGATCTTGCAGGATCGTTTGAGATCAAACGGGTTGAACCCGTTTGACCTTAAACGAGTTTCACCCGTTTGGACCAAAAGGGTTCAAGGTCGTTTCATAAAGTGACCTAGGAATCTACGCCCAACATCCTCAACCTCTGTTCAGGTTGGTTCCTCCACCGTTTTGCTTGCAAAAGAGCAAGGAAGAAGGGAGGTAGAAGAAGAACTAATCATAGAAAACAAGAACAAATATATGCATAACAAAGCTAAGAGTTAGAGTTATAAAACCCGCCTCAAAGGTGGTTCCTAGAGCTTCCAAGCTTCTAAGCTTCAAGCCTTTAATGGCGTCTTGAGCTCCACAGGTCGGCCAAGGTCAATTCTTCAAGAAAAAGATGGGGATGGTCGGCTAGAACAAGGAACCTAAGTAAGAAAACTAGCAATTCAACCTTGTAATACGATTTCCTCCATGAATTCAAGCTAGAAGGTGGTTTTCTCTTACCTAGAACAGGTTGGTCGTCCCCTTGAGCTCCTGAGCTTTGCTTTGGCCGGTTGAGAAAGATAAGAAGTGAGGAAGTGAAGGAAAACGTTTGCTTGGTTTGGAAAGAAAGGTGCTTATATAGTTTAGGCTGATTTACCCCATAAAGACCTCTAGAACTTTGAAAATTCTCATCCAAGTCCTTTCTTATTTAAGGGAACGTCCAAACTCATCTAAACTTATACAAAGCTCATGAAATCTCAAGATCTAGGGGTAAAGAAAGCCAACTTTCAACTAGGGTACATACATGAAAGGTTTCCTTACTCAAACTTAGTGAATTTTATGTACAAAGGTCATTTTTCTGATCTGATTATTCATTGATGTGTCCCTTTCACCATTTCTACTGTAAATGATGAAAAGAGTCATAAAAGATGTTCTAGATGGTGTATTTTACAAGTTGCACCCCTCAAATTGGGTAAACTGCATTTTACTCCAAATTAGGGTTTTTTAAGCATAAGGATTATTCCACAAGCTGCATCTAGATGCCCAAGCTTGGGAAATCCATCATGTCTCATCATATTCACTCATATGATGTCTCATTATCAAAATAACATCTTAACATGTGCAATTGCAAGTTAACCCCTTAACTGGGTAATTTGCACATAAGCCCCTGCATTACCAAAATAATACTACAACTTTGTTTAAAAAGGACAAAATTGAAAGTATATGTTCCTGAGGAACTTAATTACATGTCAAAAGATAATCACCAGGGTTTAATTACATGTTTAGGAAAAACACCTAGGGTTAGTTTATAACCCAGGTCAGGGACGTTACAAATTATCCACCCCTTACAAGGATTTCGTCCTCGAAATCAACAAAACGTATTAGGAGAAAAGAGCAGGGTATTTCCTTCTCATCTCATCCTCTAGTTACCAAGTGGATTCTTCAACACCACGGTGGTTCCAGAGGACTTTCACAAGGCTTATATCTTTCTTCTTTAACTTTTTAGTTCTGCTATCAAGGATTGACACTGGTCCTTCCTCGTAAGATATGTCATCATTCAATTCTACCTCCATAGGTTGTAGAAATGACTCAGTGTCGGGGTGACATTTCCTCAGCATAGAAATGTGAAACACAGGGTGTAACCTCTGCAACTCTGGTGGTAACTCTAGTCTATAGGCTACCTTTCCAACCCGTTCAATGATTGGATAAGGTCCCATAAATCTAGGTGCTAACTTTCCTTTCCTTCCAAAGCGAAGGACTCCTTTCCAAGGTGAGACCTTGAGGTATACTCTATCTCCAACCTGGAACTCTAACGGTCTACGGCGCTTATCAGCATACGAATTCTATCTATCCTGTGCAGTCTTAAGCTGTTGTTGTATAACTTTGATCTTCTCTGTAGTTTGCTGCACAAGATCAGGACCTAACAACTGATGTTCACCAGTCTCATACCAACACAAAGGGGATCTACAACGTCTACCATACAAGGCTTCATAAGGTGCCATATCAATACTATGCTGATAGCTATTGTTATAGGCAAACTCTATCAAGCTTAGGTGTGGATCCCAACTTCCGGTAAACTGGAGAACACATGCTCTCAACAGGTCTTCCAAGGTCTATATGGTTCTTTCCGACTGTCCATCAGTCTGTGGATGAAAAGCCATACTAAACCTTAGCTTGGTGCCTAAGGCTCTGTGTAGCTGCTCCCAAAAGCGACTTGTAAACTAGGGACCTCTGTCAAAAACTATGGTGACAGGAACTCCGTGCAAACACACTATCTCTTGAACATACAACTTTGATAACCTTTCAGTAGAAAAGGTTGTTTTAACAGGTAAGAAATGCGCTGTCTTAGTCAACCTATCAACAACTACCCAAATGGAATCATGTCCTTTGCTTGTCCTAGGTAGGCCAACAACAAAGTCCATGGTCACATGGTCCCACTTCCACTGTGGTATGGGTAAAGGTTGCATTGTTCCTGCAGGCTTTTGGTGTTCAGCTTTAACTTGCTGACACACAAGACACCTCATCACAAACTCTGCAACATCCTTCTTCATTCCAGGCCACCAATACAAATCTTTCAAATTTCGATACATCTTGGTGCTCCCTGGATGCATAGCATACATCGAAGAATGAGCTTCTTCCAGAACTAACTTCCTCAAGTTATCCATATCCGGCACTATCATCCTCCCATGATAACATGATACATGATCATCTGAGTCATAGAAACCATCTCGCTTCTCATTTCCATACTCTGATCTAATCTGCTGAACTACAACATCAACCTGTTGTGCCTCCTTAATCTGCTCTCTTAGGGTAGGTTTAATATGCATCTCAGCCAACAACCCGGCTAACAATGACACCTTCAACTGTACATTGTCTTGCCTTAAAGAGATAAGAATATCTCTCTTAGAGCATACTAAAGAGTTTAGTTGTGCTCTATCCATGGTTGATGTTGTTGATTTCCTACTCAAGGCATCTGCAACCACATTGGCCTTTCCTTGATGGTAATCAATTGTACAATCATAGTCCTTGATTAACTCCATCCACCGACGTTGCCTCATGTTAAGCTCATGCTGAGAGAAGATATACTTAAGATTTTTGTGATCTGTGAAAATCTGGAATGTCTCTCCGTAGAGATAATGTCTCCAGATCTTCAAGGAATGAACCACAACAGCTAACTCCAGATCGTGTGTCAGATAATTCCCTTCGTGTTTCTTAAGCTGTCGTGAAGCAAAAGAAATCACTTGCTTATCCTGCATCAACACGCATTCGAGTCCATTCTTGGAGGCATCACAGAAAGCTATGTATCCTTTTCCTTGCTTAGGTAACACAAGCACAGGTGCACTTGTCAACCTCTCCTTCAATAGCTGAAAAGACTGTTGACACTTATCACTCCAGGTAAAAGGAACATCTTTCCAGGTTAACTTGGTTAAGGGTAAGGCTATAGAACTGAAATTCTTAATAAACCTTCGATAATAACCAGCTAATACCAAGAAACTTTGAATCTCCGTTGGTGTCTTCGGTTGTTCCCACTGTAGAACATATTCTACCTTTGTAGGGTCAACACGAATACCCGAGGCATATATCACATGTCCAAGAAAAGATACTTCCGGCAACCAGAACTCACACTTGCTAAACTTAGCATATAGCTTATGTTTTCTTAGCAGAATTAGAGCATGTCGGAGATGTTGTTCATGCTGCTGAGCATCCTTACTATAAATCAAAATGTCATCTATGAAGACGACAACACACTGATCAAGGAAAGGTCGAAAAACTCTATTCATGAGTTCCATGAATGCAGCCGGTGCATTGGTTAGTCCAAACGACATAACCGTGAACTCATAGTGACCATATCGTGTCCTAAAGGCAGACTTGGATATGTCACTATCCTTAATATGGAGTTGATGATATCCAGACCTCAAGTCTATCTTTGAGAAGACTGTTTCACCACGCAACTGGTCAAAACGATCATCAATCCTCGGCAACGGGTACTTATTCTTTATTGTTACTTTATTGAGTTGTTTATAATCAATGCACAACCGCATTGACCCATCTTTCTTTTTAACAAACAAAACCGGAGCACCCCATGGTGAAGTGCTTGGTCGGATAAAACCTTTCTCAAGCAACTCTTGAAGTTGTTTCTTGAGTTCTGCTATCTCAGCAGGCGCCATCCTATACGGTGTCTGGGCTATAGGTTTTGTATCTGGGATCAAATTGATTTCAAAATCAATTTCCCGAGGCAGTGGTATACCTGGAAGTTCTTCAGGGAACACGTCCTTGAATTCCCTGACTATAGGAACTTCAGCAGGGTTGGGACCTTCTTTGGTAACATCTACTACATGTGCCAGGAATGCATAACATCCTTGCCTCATCAGCTTGTTAGCAACCATAGCTGATACAAGATAGGTGGGCATAATCTTTCTCTCTCCTTGAAAGATCCATGTGCTGCTATCATCAGCAAACACAGCCTGTTTGGATTCACAATCTAAGACAACTCGATACCTTTATAAGGTATCCATCCCGAGGATTATATCAAATCCTTGCATATCAAGTGGTATAAGGTCCACTTGAATGCGATGATCAGAAAAGAAGAGGATGCAGGGAGAGCATACCTCCTACAAAACGGCAGACCCACTCAACAGAGTCTCCAAAAACAAGCTATCTGCCCTATGACTAATTGTCATATTGCAGTTATGAATCACTCTCCGAGTGACAAAGGAGTGCGTAGCACCCGGGTCAATCAGAACAGATACAACACAAGATTTAGACATATTAGAATATAAAAGTTCCATCTGACCTGCCACTACCCGTGGATTGACCACTGCATCTGGTGGGTTCATAGCATAGAACCTCGTTGTCGCCTGGTGTTGAGGTGGTGCTGATGATCCAGCTTGAGACGCTTGTCCACGTCCTCGAGCTGCTCCTTGAGATTGCCTTCTCTGTGATCCCTGTTGACTCTGTCTCGGAGGCTGTGTCACACTGACAGGCCTAGATCGGCAGTCCTTCATCAAATGTCCCACCTTCCCACAGTTGTAACAGCTCTTCTCCAGTTGTTGTGGTCTGGGTGGTCCTATAACTGACATTGATGCTGAACTGTGAGTCTCTTGTAGTGGTAGGGTTCGTCCCCTGCCTCTACTCAGTGTCCACTGTGTCTGAGCACTAGTTCTGGGTGGTGGAGGTGTAGATGCAGAGAATCTAGGCTTCTTAAAGTTTCTAGATGAAGAACCCTAGAACCGCGGATAGCTTTTATGGGTTTGTCTCTTCTCGACTATGGATTTCTCTATCCTTTGGACTGACTCAACGAAGGTAGCAAACCTCTCCCGATTCTCTAGGGCAGACACGGGAGTAGTCAAGTCGGCATTTAAACCCTTCTCGAACCTTCTGATTCTTTCTTCTTCTGTGGCAGCCATGTGCGGACAAAACCGTAATAACTCCATGAACTTAGCTTCATACTCGCTAATGTTCATCATGCCTTGCCTCAATCTCTCAAACTGAGAGATCTTGTCATCTAGGAAGGTCTTTGGAAAATATCTATTGATAAATTCCCGACAAAAATCTTCCCACAAGATCTCCACTCCAGGCCTCTTCTGCTCTTCCATGGTCCACCAGTGACCAGCACTTCCCTTGAGAAGATAGACAGCATGTCTAACCTTCTGAGCTTCTGGGATGTTGAGGATTCTAAAAGCTTTCTCCAACTCTGTTAACCACAGATCGGCATCTGCACGATCAGCTGTTCCAAAGTATTCGGTTGCTCTCACACGACGAAGTCGCTCGAACGTCTTACCGATACCTTGTCCTTCAGGCTGGGCAGGTGCCCTAGGTGCAGGCATGGGCATCCTATCGGTGATTTGTGTCATAGCAGTCATAAACTGCCCGAACATAGTTTGAACAGCTGGGTTTCCCATGTCAGCTGGGTCAAACTGAGGTGGCTCTCTGGGTGGCTCAGGTACAGGTTGTTCTATCTCCGGGTTCCTTGCACCTCCTTGGGGTGCAACAACACTACTTTCTGCCATGTACTCCTCGTGTTGTTCAGACATCCTTAATTATCTTCTTCTCCTGAGGAGCAGAAGACTCTATTAGATATTAAAGAGATACTAAGGATAGACTCGACATCCTAAGTCCTATGTCTCTGTAGACTCAGCGAACCTAGGGCTCTGATACCACTAATTGTGGGCTCTGATCTCCAAAACCACGATATAAACTTAGCGGAAGCGATTCGATTAACAGCGGCAGACAAAAATCATGGGAAATTAAAACTTTTCGAGATAAGAGCTTGAATCTATAAAAACTTCTTTCATAAAAGGAGATAAACTGTTTACATCTCAGATCATTACTTCTTGAGTAATTATATACAACATGATACAAAATCTCAAGAACTCAAAACCAAAATCTCAGACCAAAAGACTCCAAGGACCTGAGAGTACAGAGAACACATAGGACTGACTATCTAACTATACAACTCAGCAGTCTAAATCTCCACCTGAGATTTACTGCTGCTCCTGGTGTTGCTACTGCTGATATTGGTCACCTGAAGATTGATTCCTTCGCCCTCGACGACCACCTAAAAAGTTGAAATCTACGGGGTGAGACAATTTTAAATAATTGTCCCAGCGAGAGTTATAACTCTTTGCCAGAAGCTTTATTATAGCAACCAAGAATAACATAGGCAATAAAAGCTTTAAGGTAATCAGCAATAGATTGTTATTAATTAGAACAACAACATTTAAGGAATATGAATAACATGTATACTAAGTAATGTATCTTCAACCAATGTATCTCGTAGTTCAACCTAAGAATATATGCTACGCGGTTGATTATGTTTTACAAACATCATTATGCCCTGCGGAAATGAGGTATACCGCTCATACTCCAACCGATCACTATTAAGTCGCATCGGTATCATACATAGGTCATTAAAAGAGCCAGATTCTTATGACCTCATCTTCCTCAGTCAGTAAGAGGATCAACATGCAGGACATCTAGTGTCTCTACTACTATAGCTTACCAGGGTATTCTGGTAATTCGCTATTAGAGTCACAGTGGCATTCTGTACTCTCTTCGCTACCGAAATATTTCTTGTTTATCTCTCATCGATGCGGTATAAAAGATTTCCTCGGGAGATTAGTGTTACATCACCCGGCATAAAACATAGTGAAGGATTGATAGATTAAGATACATCTACATCAATTCCTACACTAGGATGTAAGGAAATTCACATCCATATTACCCCACATATTCAAAAGTATGTGCTCCAGGAATCCCCTTAGGAAAACCTGTTTCACCATCATTTAACTCCTGACGATGATGGATCTATGATCAGGGCTCTACATGGTATGATTATACTTGATTAGTTAGGTACATTTCAGTATTCTTTTATCATCATACATGTTTTCAAACATTAATCATTAGCATAGCAGCTATGAAGGAAGAATACTAAATGTAACAAGCCTAACTCTCATCAATTATCATTTCTCAATATTCTCATCACAAGTCATCTCTTAAAGCATGGCCTTGATGGTATTCATGGCTCTCACAGCCTATCAATCTCATAAGATGCTATTAACAAGGCATCAGGATATATCACTATTCATAAAGCTAACAACATGCTTTCAATGAATATAGTATCATCATCCATACCTGGATATGATCATCCTCATAAAGGAACCTGCATGGTTAAATCAACTGATAACAGTAAATAACTCATTTAAAGAAGTTGTATCTCCCTACTCATACAAGAGCTAGGTTTCCCTGGTTTTCATCAATTAGGGTTTACTATTCACATTACATATCATCACCCTAGAATTAGGGTTTACCATTCACCTCATGGTGAAATGATCTCATAACATCCTCATGTATGAGAAACATCATCATTAAAGACCTCAGATAAGATTAAGATTCATCAATTATCATAATTAGGGTTTCCATGATCTCACATAAGTGGATCATACCTAAACTTGCACATTCATGTATATTGAAGGTATTTTACTTGAGTTTCCATTATAATTGGTACTTTCTCTCTCCTCTAACTAGTAGATAGTGTTTACACCACTCTAGATTAGGTTGGGTTAAGTCCTCATTGATTAACACAAGTCAACTCATCACTATCATGTGATTAGGGTTTGATTAAAACAAGGTATCACTCAATTGAACCTTTCAGGGCATTTTGGTAATTTACCCATTGACCATCATCATGGGTCAATTCATTAGCCACTTAGTCCCTTAACATATTAGGTTACCATTAGGGTTTAGATTAGATCATCATTGAACCATTTACACCTTCAAGTGATTAAGTATAATCAACCTTGAAGGTCTCCAATTGGTTTAGGGTTTAACCTTCAACCTTCAACCCATTTGATTCTTAAACGACCTTGAACTTATTTAATCTCAAATGACGTTGAATCCATTTGAACCTTAAACGAGTGTGGACCCACTTAATCTTAAACGGGTGTGCACCCATTTAAGTCCAAATGAGTGTGGACTCGTTTGGACTCAAACGAGTGTGAACTCGTTTGGGCTTAAACGAGTGTGTGTCTACTTGGGTTCAAACCGCATGAACATAAAAGGTGACACAAAGTTTATGCTTGAATAGGATTTCTTATGTTGAAGCTTTCAATTGGCCCAAGCCATGTTAGCCATATACAAATTGAGTCAATTAGGATGAGCCTCAATTAACTGGACACCAAATTTACCCTCAATTGAAAGCCAATTAGGGTTAAATCTAACTCAATTAGGGTTTCCAATCGGCTAATCATCAATGTTCAACAATATAATTAAAATCAGAGTTGAACCTATCAATTGACCTCCAATTGGGCCCAAACTTGGCTCAAACGGTCTTGAGGTCGTTTGGATGACCTCCAAATGATCTTGAGACCGTTTGCCCAAAGTTTGACCAAAAACCAAAATGATTTGATAAGGGTTGAGCCCTAATTAAATTAAAATCAGCACTTTTCATGAATTTATCAACATTTTGTAATTGGACCCTAAAACCATAAAATTTCTTTAACCCTAGACCTCCAATCGATCTTGGGGTGTCACTAAACGAGTGTGAGATCGTTTGGATGAACCCCCAAACGGGTTGGAACCCGTTTGGGTCCTTCAACCCAAAACTCAACAAGATCTATATTGAAATCAGCAACTTTCATCCGATTAGGGTTAGGTTATTGAAGTGTCTTCAACTCTTAATTGGTTAGGAATTAGATTACAATTCTTTGTAGGAATGAAATTCAATACATTATGAACAGACCCTCAAACGATCGTACCTTGGTCAACCCTATGAAATGGTCTTGGGGTCATTTTGATCCAAACGATCTTGCAGGATCGTTTGAGATCAAACGGGTTGAACCCGTTTGACCTTAAACGAGTTGCACCCGTTTGGACCAAAAGGGTTCAAGGTCGTTTCATTAAGTGACCTAGGAATCCGTGCCCATCATCCTCAACCTCTGTTCAGGTCGGTTCCTCCACTGTTTTGCTTGCAAAAGAGCAAGGAAGAAGGGAGGTAGAAGAAGAACTAATCATAGAAAACAAGAACAAAGATATGCATAACAAAGCTAAGAGTTAGAGTTATAAAACCCGCCTCAAACGTGGTTCCTAGAGCTTCCAAGCTTCCAAGCTTCAAACCTTTAATGGCGTCTTGAGCTCCACAGGTCGGCCAAGGTCAATTCTTCAAGAAAAAGATGGGGATGGTCGGCTAGAACAAGGAACCTAAGTAAGAAAACTAGCAATTCAACCTTGTAATACGATTTCCTCCATGAATTCAAGCTAGAAGGTGATGTTCTCTTACCTAGAACAGGTTGGTCGTTCCCTTGAGCTCCTGAGCTTTGCTTTGGCCAGTTGAGAAAGATAAGAAGTGAGGAAGTGAAGGAAAATGTTTGCTTGGTTTGGAAAGAAAGGTGCTTATATAGTTTAGGCTGATTTATCCCATAAAGACCTCTAGAACATTGAAATTCTCATCCAAGTCCTTTCTTATTTAAGGGAACGTCCAAACTCATCTAAACTTATGCAAAGCTCATGAAATCTCAAGATCTAGGGGTAAAGAAAGCCAACTTTCAACTAGGGTACATACATGAAAGGTTTCCTTACTCAAACTTAGTGAATTTTATGTACAAAGGTCATTTTTCTAATCTGATTATTCATTGATGTGTCCCTTTCACCATTTCTACTCTAAATGATGACAAGAGTCATAAAAGATGTTCTAGATGGTGTATTTTACAAGTTGCACCCCTCAAATTGGGTAAACTGCATTTTACTCCAAATTAGGGTTTTTTAAGCATAAGGATTATTCCACAAGCTGCATCTAGATGCCCAAGCTTGGGAAATCCATCATGTCTCATCATATTCACTCATATGATGTCTCATTATCAAAAGAACATCTTAACATGTGCAATTGCAAGTTAACCCCTTAACTGGGTAATTTGCACATAAGCCCCTACATTACTAAAATAATACTACAACTTTGTTTAAAAAGGACAAAATTGAAAGTATATGTTCCTGAGGAACTTAATTACATGTAAAAATATAATCACCATGGTTTAATTAAATATTTAGGCAAAACACCTAGGGTTAGTTTATAACCTAGGTCAGGGACGTTACAGTGAGACTTGCAAGGTTTGTGGGAATGACACTGGTTAGTGCACTAGGCTTGAAGAATCGTCATTAATCTCAACCCACCAATCATCCCTTATATGGGAAGGGGTAGAGAACATGCGAAGGAAATCTCCCTCTAAGCCACCACAAAAATCTAGGAACGTCAAGGAGATAGCAACATATGTAAAAGATGAACACATTTTTGTAGAACTAAAACTAGGTTCACTTAAACAATGAAGGTAGATGAGGTGACAACACTGGAGCAAGGTGAGATCCTAACTATTAAGTGTAAAACTATTGAGGGTATATCTACACCCTTGGTAGAGAACTCCAATGGAGGAAGGAGTGAGGGAACCAACACAAAGAACTTGTTACATCCTTGAAATTCATTTATTTCAAGCCTAAATGAAATTTGTGAGCATATAACGATGAAGAGTCTTGAAGGGTTTTGGTTGATGATTCTAAACCCTAGACTAATAATAAATGTTCAATTTAAGTTAATAATGTACTTTTGAACATATGTGTTCATGTGAGACGAATATAATGAAGCAATAGTTACCAAATCCTCAAGTTTGGTGATTAACAACGTGGCTAAGCTCATGGTTCCTTTGGAAGGCCCAAGATGTGGTTCATGGGCCTTAGGGTCACTTTTCAGCCCAATTGGATAATCAAAGTTTACATATGGGTCCCCGAGACATGATTTTGGATATGGTGGATATTCATGATCATAATAGATATCCAAAATAGTCACGGTTGATGGATAATTGGAATATAAGATAACGAGAGGATTTTTAGGATAATCCAAGATAAAATGTTGATTAGATTATTAATTAAAACATTATCTACCTTTTTCTTGGAAGCCAAATAAAGGAGAAATATGTAAGTTTCCTAAAAGAAATAGGAACCATAATTTAAAGAAAAGGAGAAGTTTGGTATACAAGGATACCCAACGAACCCTGATTTTGAAGTATAATAGGAAAAGGACTTGAGAAGTTTTCACGCGGAGAGGATTTTAGTAAAGGGAATATGGTGGGCCTTATCTAATCCCTTCCAATATATGTCCCTTACCACTTTTGGAGCAAAGTATCTTGCAATATTTGGAGGAGGGAACAAAGGAAGGTAAGAGGAGTCCATATGTGTATATATACATAATCTTCCTCGATACTTGATAGGTACACAACCGACCGTCTTCTGTTCTCGTGATCTCGCGATGATCAACGCATCCCAGACCTTCTTGTGTGGGGACTTGTGAACTTTGGAATCCAGCTCTCTGCATTGTGCTCACCAGCAGACATACCGTATACCCATGCCTGACCAATGAGAGACATACCTGGTTCTTAGACCATGTTTCTCAAATCCCTACAAAACCTCTCCCTATCCTCCACTTTCTATGGCATACATGCAATACAACGAGGAGGAGATGGCAACTCCCTTTTCCCAAGTTGGACATAATGGCACACACTTATGCCTCCTTGGTCTAATAGTCAAGAACCCATGTTTGGCTTGGATCTGTTGCCACCTCTCTATCCAACGCCTCCCAATAATAATTCCTTCCTTCCTCCCTTAGCAACCTCGACCTAACCTTGAGACCTACCAACCGCTGAATAAGCACACGGGAAGTTTCCAGTCCACATAGGGAATAGTGGTCGTTGGGGTTTCCAACTATCTGAGGATGGTGAAGAGGTGTTTGCGCTTACTCTATGATGGTGGAGACCAGTGATGGTGCCAAAAGATGAGGGTATCAGACGACCGTGGAAGAAGTGTCGTGTCGTAGACGGCAGAACCGGTGGGCGATGTATGTGTGTGAGACGAGGGCTACAGGGCCGAAGAGAAAGAAGGGGATGGAGTCCCTTGAACCACCCTTTGACTGGGTTAGATCACAGTGGCACGATACAACCTAGCCCTCGAGTTACAGGGGTCGTGACATTCGACCCGGTGACTAGGCACTAGGATCGCGAGCGGCGTCCTCACGAGAAAGAAGACAGAGTTCATGGTCGAAGGACAATTATGCCCTTCTATGCACTTGTACAACACAAGGGCAAAGAAATATTTCCACGTTAAAACTAGGCCGACCCAGATATAAAGAATAAAAGGTAATAAGAGTTGACGTTGCACGTTATGATTGGCTTAGATAGTTGTATCTTGCAAATAATGTAGAAAATGATTGGTAACTCCGATGATAGTAATATTATATATAAAATTGTTCAGAAAAATGAGAGGAATCCAAAGAAAATATAATCATAGGATAATAATAGAGGATAATTATGCTTCCTGTTCTAAAAGTGTATGCAATATATGTTGTTATATGATTAATAAAAAGGAAGATTTAAAATTGCTTTAATATGATTCTTAATTGAGTAGATTAGTCTAATATCTGATCTTATCATGTCTAATAAAGAAACCCTTGATAATGTTAAATAAATGATGATTCTTGAGTAATAATCTTATTCATGCTGATTTAGGGTTTTAAAACCAATGGCAACATCTGGCTATGATATAATGAGGATAGTGTGATATAGGTATCATGAGTAATCTAATATGCATAAGTTGATGATTAGGGTTTCACCTAATATGGATAACTGAATTTGTAATCTTAGAAACCATAATATGATAGAATTAGAGTTTGTAACCCTAATCCCTAGTCTAAACATGAGATAACACTAAACCCTAGTTTAGGATCGCATCTAGATCTTATTAATGTAATGTGAATATATGGTGACACATATGCAGTACATATATTTCAGATTGAATGTCTTGTTGCTTGGATGTTTAGATGCACTCTTAAAGTACATGTGATATTTTGTGTAGTTTTTGGAATGGCATAAGGTATGTGGTTACGCTTATGAATACATGTATCAAGTTCTTAGTTTGCTGAGGTTACTCGATGAGATTGAACGAATGATAAACTGCTTGCTTGTTTATTTACTTCTTGCAAATTATAAAGTTCCTACGAGTATCATGTAAAGTAAATAATAATATTCTGAACCCTGGGTTAGACTGATCTTAAGGGTAATGCACATGAGCCCCGGAGGGACAATGATTACACCTGAGGTAGTAGGCCAGATATGGGTTAGAATATGAAAATAAGTTTATGTTCATATATGCAAGATAAAGACGTTTGCCTATATGTGTACTTGTGATTATTATTTGAACCCACATACCAATATAGAAATATACTGATCACATATTTGTTTGTCGATGTTTTAGGTACCATGTATACTTGATTCATGGACATGAGGTTACATATTAAAGATGTTGAAGATACTAAAGTTATTCATGAAGGTTTAGATATAATGGTATGTCATCATACATGTATAGGTTAACTCTTTGTAAAATTTATGTAACTCATTAGAGGAACTTTTTTTATGCAAACATATAAGTACTTGTTCATTAATTGGAATTGTTTACTGTTCTATATTATTTCATGAATCTGATCCTGGAATTTATGAGTAATGATATGTGATTTTAAGGTCTTTTAGACACTCAAAAGTGCGGGTCATTACATTTGGTATCAGAGCCTAGATTTATCAACTAATACTTAATAGTTTATAATTTTATATCATCCTAAAAAATATAAGAGAAAAAATAGTAAAGTATAATGTGTCTTTTAGGTTTCTCGTCTCACATCTTCATCTACTTCTCATCTCTTTACTTTAAAAGCCTTGAAAAGAAATCATTAATTAGAGAAGTAAATGTGAAAAGATGTAACCTTTTGTGTAGGCCCCTCTAGTGAGGGTAGACACTAGAAAGATACAAGTATGAGTAAGCCCTTTCATAGAGGAAGGACTTGGGTTGGGGTAACACATTAGGGTGTGAAAACTCTAGTCAGTCAAGGGATACAGGAACTCTAAGAGGTAGAGTATAGTCCCTAACCCTAACCCTAATACCTTAATATTAAATAATGAGCATGGTGTAGTGATATGGAACACCACTCATATGAAACTTGAAATAAGGAATAAGAAAGATAAAGGGATGGGTTAGGTGACCCAGTCTCCCATGCATGTGTGCATGTGGAGCATGACACTTATGTAAGATGTCTTAAGAAATATATGAACCCAATAGTTATATATTTATGAAAATGAAAGTTTGTATATAACATGCTCAAACCATTCATGTTGTCTCTAAAAGTTTGGTGATGGTGGACAAGCCCCTGGAGGGGAAGGCCGATGTAGAACCAAGCCCCTGGAGGGGAAGGTGACCCAAGTTCACTGAATGGACGGACACCATGAGGGGGTATTCTAGAAATTGTGCAAATGTGGGTTGATATGTTATAATGATCGAAGTTATGCCTAATAAAAAGAAGATATCTATAAAACCTTTAGGGTTAGTGTACCAACCTGGGGTGGGTCAGCCCAAGAGTGGGAAGAAGACCTATGAGGGAGGAAAACCTTAGATCTTGGGATCAAGTTGTGGCTAGAGATCCTAACTCCCTCCTATGAGCCAAGAAGGCACCCTAGGCTAGGACACTCCCTTAAAAGGTAAGTGAATAAACATATTTAAGTTTTGAGATAACCTTAATCCTCACCTAGAGGGGTGAAGAGTTAAAGATATAAAAATGAAAGCACTTATATTCTTTGAACCCAAGGATGCCATCTCTGAGTGACACAACTAGTCAAGCCCAGGAGGGAAGACCAGAAAGGCACCAAGCCCAGGAGGGAAGGTGTCCTGAGTGGATGAAAAAGCCCAGGAGGGAAGGTCATGAAATGGTCAAGCCCAGGAGGGAAGACCAAAAAGGCACCAAGCCTAGGAGGGAAGGTGTCCCAAGTCCATAGTGCAGTTGTTTAGGATCAAGCCCCTAGAGTGGAAGATCATGGAAGGTCAAGCCCAGGAGGGAAGACTGACATGACACCAAGCCTCGGAGGGAAGGTGGCCTGAGCCCAATGTTGGGACTACACAACATAATGTGTACTCAAAAGAGAGAGATGAAGGCAATATGGGTTAAAGAATTAAATAAGAGAATAATGTGCTTAAAAGATATGTCATATCAAAAGAAACCCTTAGGGAGGGTAGAATCCTAATGCAATCCTAGGGTCATGTAGGGTGTATTAGAGGTACATAGGACCGATGGGTTGGGAGTTGATATGCCATGAATGCACATGATCATGTGGTCAGGAGGTAACAACTAGGTTTACCCAAGGTACATGACTCAAGAGATTAGCTACCTCCGTGAGGATCATGTTGCCTAATGGGTGAATGTGAAAGGAACTCCCTTGATGCATAAGGATGCGATCACTCCAAAGGTACCTATACCCCTAGAGACCTCAAGGTTTTAGATAAGGCTCATAATGATACACGAGGTGTAAAAGATATAATGAAGTCATGAAAACTTGAGAGAAGTGTGCCCTAACTTAAGAGTAAGAAAAAGGGACACATGACTCCATGGAACATATGAATACTATGAAATTAAGAACAAGTAAGTTTAGAGTCATATTGAGTATGCTTCAACTTAATATGTGAAATTGAAAGGTAATGTGTGGATGTACCATCTCTGCTCTTGGAATGGAATGGACTTTGTGTTTGGGCTACAGTCAAATGCTTATTTCATCTCATTATGAGGGAGGGAGAATGGATAGACACATGTTATGCTTAAAATTGAGAGAAAGAGGATGAATATCCTACATTGAATGAGTAATGATATGACCTAGGGTTAGAGGTGTTACCTCACCCTTGTGTGAAAATAATGAATAATAGGTTGGAAACCTAGGTGAATAGAGAAATCACCAAGTAATAATGAAATCACCAATAAGAATTGAATCATCAAGAGATGATGAGGTGTGAATACTAAAGATGCAGATATACTTGCATTTCAATTCAAGTTCCAATCTTAGTAATAAAATATGAAATTTGATATACTAAGGAAAATTGTTAAGCCATCTAAGTTGGGTGTGGACCCTAAGATTTGAAGATAATATGAGTAATAGTTCACCTAGGCTTAGTAGGCCTAAATTTTGAGGACAAAATTCCTTTGAAGGAGGGGTGAATGTTACATCCTTGAAATTTGTGGATTTCAAGCCTAAACAAAATTCGGGAACATATAACAATGAAGAGTCTTGAGGGGTCTTGGTTGATGATTTAAACCCTAGACTCATAATAAATGTTCAATTTAAGTTAATAATGTACTTTTGAACATATGTGTTCATGTGAGCCGAATATAATGAAGCAATAGTTACCAAATCCTCAAGTTTGGTGATTAAGAATGTGGCTAAGCTCATAGAGCCTTTGGAAGGCCCAATATGTGGTTCATGGGCCTTAGGATCACTTTCCAGCCCATTTGGATAATCAGAGTTTACATATGGGTCTGGGAGACATGATTTTAGATATTGTGGATATTCATGATCATAATAGATATCCAAAATAGTAACAGTTGATGGATAATTGGAATATAAGATAATGAGAGGATTTTTAGGATAATTCAAGATAATATGTGGATTAGATTATTAATTAAAATATTATCCACCTTTTTCTTGGAAGCCAAATAAAGGAGCAATATGTAAGTTTCATAAAAGAAATAGGAACCATAGTTTAAAGAAAAGGAGAAGTTTGGTATACAAAGGATACCCAACGAACCCCGATTTTGAAGTATAATTGGAAAAGGACTTGAGGAGTTTCATGAGGGGAGGATTTTAGTAAAGGAAATATGGTGGACCTTATCTAATTGCTTCCAATATACGTCCCTTACCACTTTTGGAAGGGAGTATCTTGCCATATTTGAAGGAGGGAACAAAGGAAGGTAAGAGGAGTCCATATGTGTATATATACATGATCTTACCCGATACTTGATAGGTACACAACCGACCCTCTTCCGTTCTCATGATCTCGCGATGATCAACACATCCCAGACCTTCTAGTGTGGGGGGACTTGTGAACTGTGGAATCCAGCTCTCTGCGTTGTCCTAACCAGCAGAAAGACCGTATACCCATGCCTGACCAAAGGGAGACATACCATGTTGCTCAAATCCCTGAAGGTACTCTCCCTATCCTCCGCTTTCGACGGCGGACATGCAGTACGATGAGGAGGAGACAACAACGCCCCTTTCCCAAGTTGGACATAATGGCGCACACTTATGCCTCCTTGGTCTGATAGTCAAGAATCCATATTTGGCGTGGATCTGTAGCCACCTCTCTGTCCAACGCCTCCCAGGAGTAATTCCTTCCTTCTTCCCTTAGCAACCTCGACCTGACCTTGAGACCTGCCAACCGCGGCGGAAGCACACGGGAAATTTCCAGTACGCGCTGGGAGAAGTGGCTGCTTGGGTTGCCGGCTGTCCGAGGATGGTGAAGAGGTGTTGGCGCTTACTCTATGATGGTGGAGACCAGTGATGGTGCCGAAAGTCGTGAGGGTCTCGGGTTGCCGTGGAAGCAGCGCCGTGTCGTTGACGGCAACACTGGCGGGCGATGCCTGTGCATGAGACAAGGGCCACAGGGCCGAAGAGAAAGAAGGGGACAGAGTCCCGCGAACCACCCTTCGACTGGGTTAGATCGCACTGGCACGATACAGCTAGGTATGGCAATTGGAGCGGTCTGGATTTCTAGACACGCAACCATTCTGCCCATTCATTTAGTGGAGAATGGTCAGCGTCCAATTCTGGTGGGTCGGGTGAGAGTGGTTATATTTGACATGGGAGTCCATACGCTGCATCCTGTGGATCATTTACACGCTGCGTTGTGTGGATCTGGGGATTTATTATAGGTTGCCGCAATCAAATAGCCTTCCGTGCTGGTTTTCTTAGGAAAATGAATTAGCCGTTTTAGCTGGTAAGTGGAAAAATTATAAAACAGACCTCACATCTACTTTTTTCAAGAATCTAAGACCAGTTTTTGTACTGCAACCAATTTATAAGAAGAGACCTCAAGTCTGCTTTTTACACGACAACCATTACAGCATAAAAATTTATAAAAAGGGACCTTACGTCTGCTTTTTACAAGACAATCATTATAACATACAAATTTATATAAAGAGAACTCACATCTGCTTTTTACAAGACAATCATTATAACATAAAAATTTATATAAAGAGACCTTATGTCTGCTTTTTACAAGACAACCATTTATAAGAAGAGACCTCAAGTCTGCTTTTTACAAGACGACCATTACAGCATAAAAAATTATATAAAGAGACCTTACGTCTGTTTTTTTACAAAACAATCATTATAACATAAAAATTTATATAAAGAGACCTCACATCTGCTTTTTACAAGACAACCATTATAATAAAAATCGTTCATACATGTAATACGTTTTTGGTGCTGAATCTATACAGTAATGAAGCACAAACTCATACACATTTTTGGTACTGAATCCATACACGTTTTTAGTGCTGCATCCATACACATTTTTGGTAACAATGATCTGAAAATTTGAGTGTTTGGTGTTGCATCCATACACATTTTTAGTGTTGTATTACATATAGGCATTATCAAAAGTCATTCTGAATATGCTTGCTGAATATGCATCCATACACATTTTTGGTAACAATGATCTGAAAAACTGAGTTTCAGAACAAAGATCGTCCTGAACAAAGAGCTATTCTGAACAGACTTGGTACAAACTACAATTTGATACAGCCTGGCCCTCGAGTCACAAGGGCCACGACAGTCGACCCGACGACCAGGCACTAGGATCGCGAGCGGCGTCCTCGTGAGAAAGAAGACAGAGTTCATGGCCGAAGGACAATTATGCCCTTCCATGCACATGTACAACACAAGGGCAAAGCAGTCTTTTTTCATTAAAACCAGGCCGGCCCAGATATAAGATAAAAGGTAATAAGAGCTGACGTGGCACGTTATGATTGGCTCGGATAGCTTTATCTTGCAAATAATATAGAAAATGATTGGTAACTCCGATGATAGTGATATTATATATCAAATTGCTCAAAAAATGATAGGAATCCAAAGAAAATATAATTAGAGGATAATTATGCTTCATATTCTAAATGTATATGTAATATATGTTGTTATATGATTAATAGAAAGGAAGATCTAAAATTTCTTTAATATGATGCTTAATTGAGTAGATTAGTCTAAATATCTGATCTTATCATGTCTAATAAGGAAACCCTTGATAATGATGAATAAATGATGATTCTTGAGTAATAATCTTATTCATGCTGATTTAGGATTTTCAAACCAATGGCGACATCTAGCTATGATATAATGTGGATAGTGTGGTCTAAGTATCGTGAGTAATCTAATATGCTTAAGTTAATGATTAGGGTTTCACCTAATATGGATAACTAAATTTGTAATCTTAGAAACCATAATGTGATAGAATTAGAACTTGTAACCTTAATCCCTAGTCTAAACATGAGATAACCCAAAACTGTAATTTAGGATCGCATCTAGATCTGATTAATGTAATGTGAATATATGGTGACACATATGTAGTATGTATATTTCATATTGAATGTCTTGTTGCGTGGATGTTTGGATGCACTCTTAAAGTACATGTGATATTCTACATAGTTTCTGCAATGTCATAAGGTACATGGTAATGCTTATGAATACATGTATAAAATTCTGAGTTTGTCGAGGTTTCTCGATGAGATTGAACGAATGATAAACTGCTTGCTTGTTTATTTACTTCTTGCAAATTATAAAGTTCCTATGAGTGTCATGCAAAGTAAATAACAATATTATGAACCCTGGATTCGACTGATCTTAAGGGTAATGCACACGAGCCCTGGAGGGACAGTGATTACACCTGAGGTAGTAGACCAGATATGAGTTAGAATATAAAAATAAGTTTATGTTCATATATGCAAGATAAAGACGTTTGCCTATATGTGTACTTCAATTATTGTTTGAACCCACGTACCAGTATAGAAATATACTAATCGTGTATTTGTTTGTCGACATTTTAGGTATCAGGTATACTTGATTTGTGGACATGAGGTTATAGATTAAAGATGTTGAAGATACTAAAGTTATTCATAAATGTTTAGATATAATGGTATATCATCATACATGTATAGGTTAACTCTTTCTAAATTTTATGTAACTCCTTAGCTGAGCTTTTTTTTATGCAAACATATAAGTACTTGTTCATTAATTGGAATTGTTTACTATTCTATATTATTTCATGAATCTAATCTTAGAATTTATGAGTAATGATCTGCGACTTTAAGGTCTTCTAGACACTCAAAAGTGCGGGTCATTACATTCATCCTCAGTATGAGACATTATAGAAGACGTTAAGGAGGTTTCTACCTACAACCACATCTGCATTCAAAGAAAAAGGAGATGTGTAAATAAGAAGACCAATAACAACAAGAGGCTCCTACGGAGGGAGTGGTTCCGTAAAGAAGCGAATATGTCCATACTCCCATGACATGTGCGAGGGGAATCTTTGACCAAGAAGTAGAGAATGTTGCAAGAAATCATCAAAGAAGAGAAAGTCAAATTAATATTTTTCTTTAAAAAGGAATTAGAAGGGAGAAGACCAACCATGTGAAAACACTCTTTCTACAGGATGGAACTCCTTATCCAATTTGTATATGAGCAAAGGGGCTCACTTTTCTGTGTAGTGGAACCCTCTAATATGGGAGTTAAACCGAATTTGGATAATAGGTCAATTCACCATGTAAGCTACTTCAATAGAGGAGGAATGGCGTTCATAATATCTGAGATCTATGGTGAGAACATAGAGTCAAAGTCAATGGATGTGGAAGACCAGACTTCCCAAAATGAGGTGCCCTGGCTAAACATTGAGGCCTTCAACACTGTCAAGAGAGCAAGAGAAAAGCATGGTCTACCGATAGTTCCAAGTAAAATAATGCTATAGAAAAATGAATGTAGAGGGGATTATGGTGTTACACATGAAAGGAGAAATACTACTTGGTCCAACAAACAAAAATCTGGAAGATGAATCTCTAGTACCTTGGATAGGGGATAACTTAATGAAACCTAGTTTGATTGCTGGCCTTATGTGGTGATTATATAGGATGGTGATCCTCTAACTAACCATACATAGATGAAGACTCAGATAATTAACATAGTAAGTACCACATGAACTTTTAGATTCTACAGTTGGTGATGTGAATGGCACAACTTAATGATATTGGTGGATGCCACCCCAATAAACAAAATGGATGATACCCGTTGTTGCCTTGAAGAAGATTCATAACACACAGAAGATAATGAAGAGGTGGATGAAAGAAATGATGAACTTGGAGAACATGTTGACTTTTTCTAGAGCAAAACATGACAAAAATTCCACCAATGCCAAAGAACTACCCCAATACAATGAAATTTAGGAAAAGGGTATGATCGTAGCACCAGATCACATAGTAACTAATAAAAACGAAATGAAGAAAACTATTCACCAAATTATTAATGAGGTAGGTGAAGTTTTTGAGACTAGAGAATAGGTAGTTGTAGAGACAATATCTTACTTTGAAAAGTTGCACAACCAACCTTTTTATGCAGGTTAAACATTGAAGAAGATGTACTTCCTTCAAGAATAATAATGAGATGAATGAGGAGACATTCAAAGCTGCAAGTGAAACATAAATGAAAGATGCTATTTTATCCTTCACCCCCTCCAACTCCCCTGGTCCTGACAGATTTAAAAGTAAGTGCTTTCAAACCAAGTGGAATTATATTAAAGAAGACATGGTTAAATATGTGAAGTAGATATTGACAGGAGAAAATGGTGAGGGTGAGGGCTTGTAATCACACATTCATTTACTTAATTCCTAAAAAGGATGCTAATTCCATCATCGACTATAGGACTATCTCCTGCTACTTAGTCTTGTACAAGATATCCAAGTTACTTTCCAACAATATGAGGAAGAGATTACCACAAATCATATCTGAAAAACAATGTGCATTCATTAGAGGGAGAAACTTGTTGATTGTGCCTTGGTTGCAGATGAGTTCCTCATAGGGTTCACAATGTATACGTCAAATGACAAAACATATGTGAAAATAGACCTCAATAAAGGGTGTGGTTATGTTTGATGCGATAGTTTGTGGAAAATCATGGAAGCGATTTGTTTCATGCAGAGATAGATTAAACTCATTCAACAATGCATGAAAACCACATCCTTCACAATTCTCCTTCTTGGAACCCCTATGGGAGTGTTCAAAGCTAATAAAAGTATACAATAAGGAGATCCAATATCTACTATTCTTTTCACTCTAGTGATGGATGTGCTTAAAAATATGATTAAGAAGGACAAACATACAGGAAGAACCTTTTCAAGTGAAAGGTATACAATGAAAACCCATCTAATATGCACCGATGATATAATGGCTTTTTTAATAGTTAATGCTAATAGATTGAGGGATTTGAAACAAGTGCTAGAATTAAGATTTGGAAAGATGACAAAAAATGATATTAAATCTCATGTTTATCACACAGAGTATTGTGATAGCATAAGGGGGAGATTAAAATAGCCAATTGACTAATGAGAGGCTTACTACCTGCCATGTGCCTTGGTGCTCCTATCGCTAGTGGGAAAGGAAATTATAGGGACTTTTAGATGTTCCCTAACTAAATTTTTCTCTAGATCGTTGGACAGATCAAGATCCATACGACGCTTACAGGGAGGTTGGATCTTGAGAAGTCAGTGATTAAGAGCATGATCTATTATTGGAGGTGATGTTATTGATATGCTTAATCCAATTAGTTATCACCATTATGAAGTTAACTACAAATTTTATTTGAGTGGAGAAGAACCATGGTGTAGTACAACATACTATTGACCATTCTTTAGAAAAGGTGGCCTCGATGTAAAAAGAATGGATGAATTGATAAGAGAGTGTAAGATGAAATGGTTGAATGGATTCCTCTCCAGTCACGAGGGAATGTGGTCAACCTGGATGAGATGTAGGTACAGGGTGGTACTTATGGAACATCATGCCTAATCCTCATGAACATGGACCTCTTTACCACATATGGACTTTGGTGAACCACCTATGTGGTGTAGATGATGAATGGTTTTTTTTTTCAGTATTATAAATGAACACCAAAATAGTGTATCAACACTAACACAACTACTAAATTTTAATGCTTTAGGCTTATATGGAGTCCATTCCATGTTCTAAAATGGAGTGCTACCAACTTTAGATCCATCCTAGGGAAGTGGTTCACAAAGGATAGGCTAGGAATGTAGTTACTAAAAGTTTATTCAAGATGTTTTCTCTACAAGGATGAGGATGAAACCCATGAACACTTGTTCCATGAGTGTCAGGTGATCAAACACACATGGGTAGTAGTATAGTTGAAGAACAGATGGAGAGCTATTGAAACTAATAACTTCAACAAGACTATAGAATGGAATAAAAACAAATGAAAATACATACCAACTACCATGAATTATGGAGGAATATGCTTCACAATTGTTTTCCTTATAGTCCATGGTAGACAAGATAATAGTGATTCTTTGCAATTAGTAGCTAGAGATATTGTAAAAGTAATTAAAGACAAGAATGTATTAGAAAAGGATTTATTTCTCAAGCTAATATGCATTGGGGATTTTGTATGTGTAACATACCAAATTTTTGCAATTAACTCTAATTTTAAGCCACTTTACAAAATTTCTCCTATTTGAAAATCTTTATTATTGAAGTCCTTGAAATACTTTGCAAATTGTTGAACATCTAGATTTTGAGAGTCTAATTCAAAATTATACTCCACTATAATGAAATCATCCCACTTGGTCCCGTAAGGAAATGATTGAACCCAATATAGATTTTTGGCTTCGGAATCTTATAAAAATGTACTTTGGATATATATACATTCATGTTCCATTAGTTTCAAGTATATATTTTAGCCATCATAGACTCATAAATTAGGAGAGTCAATACTTTTAAGAGTTAGAACAATTACTATTAAACTACTATTTATAATTTCTATAGAAACAAAATGATAGATTAGGATATCTAAATAACATAGGTAAATATGAATGTATACGGAAAAGGGATTAAAATCCCATTTTAATTCATGGGTCAAGCAACCCATTTGAGAAGGCCCCGCAAACCCGGTCCCTCTTTCCCTACCCCCACACACATGTGCTTCTCAACCATGGAGGCTATTACTAGATGCTAGAGCAGTAGCAAGGCAATCTTTCTCCCCTTCCTACCTCTCATCCTCTAGTCTCTTACTTCACACATCGGGTTTAAAGCCACTTAATCAATGGTTGGTCAACTGATTGTCAGATAAAGACCAAAATGACATGGAATTAAGGTCGATGACTTGTGGAAGAAATGACTGACGAGGCACCTCTAACTAGTTTAGAAGAACCCAAAGCCGCATGGAGACCCACTGAATCTAAACCCTAGCATCTGCAACCCTATATAAGTCCCTAGCTACTCCATCGAAAAGCTACCATTGTATTAATGATGACAATGTGTTCTCCTTCCTCATCTAGACCGCCAAACACCTCCTGATCCCCTCCCTTGCTCTGCTAAAGCCTAGTACTCCACCATTTCTTCTTGGGATGGTTCTTAGACTTAGGAGATCACCTACTCCTCCTTTCCCTTCCCAACTTACTGCTCCATTGACCTACACTGGACTATAGCTGCCAACCACATGTCATGAACACCACTTTATATATCCTCCCAACCTTTCCTTTAGTTTATCGGGGATCAGTGGCACACCACCCTCCAGTCCCCTATCCTCAATACTACATACACCATCACTCCCTCCATCTTCTTTTCTATTGGCTTGCTGTACCAACAACCAGTGCCAAACCTCGCCAACTACCATGATTCCTCGACTCTATCTCCACCACTCTGCTGTGATGAGGTTGACAACCAGCCTAGTCTGGTATAAGAAATCCAAAACTAGGGTAGATAACACTACTGTCATCATTGAAGAGGACGTTCAACAATAATGCCATCCACCATGCTAGTAATCAATGATGCCACATCATTCCAGTGAAAAACAACACCTTTGTGTCTGCCCAACGACATAGAAGGTCTTCCAACAAGCACACAACCTGATGAGCCCTCAATAAGTATTGAATCCATCCACCATGCGCCCACCACCATCACACCACAATGCCAACGACAGTCAAGGAAACTGCATTCCAGGACCCAAGAGGTACATGTTTCTCGACCTTCCTTTTTTTTCTTCAACCTATGCATGGCCTAGAAACCACTCGGTAACACTGATCCAGTAAAACACCTAGACAACTACATCAATGAAATCAAATTTGAGTCATTGTAATATGGTTTCACTTCACTAGGTTTTGTTATCCTAAGTCCTACTTAGTTAATCTAATGCCTAAGAAATAAGCATCCCGATCTCTTTGTCTACTAATAGAATACTTTCCTACATTTATTAATAGATGTGTAAATATGACCCTAGGTATGCAATATAAGAATTTTACCTATGCATTAATTTAAATAAGAAGCCTATGTAATATAATTTAATACTACAATATGGGAAAGATCGGGAGAACCCCCAACTTGTATTAATCTATATTACTTGATGACTAGTCTCAAATGAATATCTTTTAAATGGGTCATAATATAGAATTGTTAATCCAATGATAATTCTAAGAAATAAATTGGTGAAAATGAACTCATATACTTTTAACTATGTCACTATTTTTAAACCATGAATATTAACACTATACCTTATTATGTAATTACCCCCATTTTCAAGTGTACAACATGCATTATTAGATATTATGCATAAATATACATGTATAGGACACATACTAATATATCATATAAGGTGGACACAAAAGGACGTTATGTAACATATGATGTATGAATACATTAGGGTTGGGATCATATAATCGCCATGAAACAATATTAACATGAAGATATCAATGAAGATAATAAGAACAAATACATTAAACGAAACCTAATGAGTGAATTACAAATCCAATCATCGCAACATTACATGGAATATTTCCCTTGTTAGATTTGAAACTTCAGAACTTCTTGGACCCTAATTGGACAAATATTGGAATTCTTGCTTGGAATATAAGGTAATAGATCTTTGACATTACCGAACTATTGTCCCTATTGACATGCAGATATATATTTTGATTCATGGTGAATTCAATATAGCTTTGAAACCTTTATTATATCATAGAAGTTCACATTCCTCATTTAGTAAATGATGAAATATACAAATAACTATTTTGGCACTGGAATACATATGCTTGTGTTTTTACTCCATGTGGACTTTAGTACCTCAGTCTTTGGCCCTATAGAGATTTGATAACTTGAGTGGGCCAAGTACCCCACAATCCTATGTAGTAAGGATTAGTTATCCTACAGTTAACTAGAATAGCCAATATGACACTAGTATTGTTCTCTCCTAGAGTGTGAGAAAGAAAAGTACTTATCCCTAGAAAATATGATAGGAAGGTGCCAAAAACTCATCAAATTAAATTAATTTGAAATTGATATACTTTGTGAATATGTTGGATAAATTTTCATATTAAATCTTGCTCAGTTGATGATATTTTAAAATATTTTCCATCTTGAAATTTATATTTGAATTCCTACTTGTTATCTTTTACTCCAACGAATAGTTCTTTCCCAATCTTATCTTGTAACTAAATACCATTTCGTGCATAGTTCAATAATGTGGAATTAGTACTAGGATTATGTTGATCAATTGTTTATCTCTGGTCCATGACATTAGTTAATCCCTATGGGATATCTGATGGATAGAAGGACCAGCTCACTTGGAGTCTTCCACTGTGGATTATTGAGGAAAATCTTGGATCATGTCAAGGTGCCCTTTTTGTGGCCATATTATCTTTAGTTTTTTTTATAGCATGTTAATGGAGTCCCTTAGGGAAAAAAACTCCTTTCTCTACTTTGTATTTCATGCCAAGAAGACAAACATTATGTTTTTGTATTGTTGATGTATTACAGTTAGGTATCATTATATGTTGTACATGGTTTTGAACTATGTTGTTACATGAAATGGTATCAAAGCCATCAATAATGACATCCTCCTTGCTCCAATATAGAATAACTTTTTAGAAACCCTACATTTATACATAAAATCTCTTTTAATTATTCTTTAGGAGATATTGGTTGTTCAACATCGAGGATTAATACCTGGGTTTGAAGAAGAACAAAGGGTCCTCATCATACAAGGAGTACAAGACCCCTCCCCTCAGTGATCTAAAAGACCTCCCATACTTAAGGGTGAGGATACTACTACCTATCTGGCTCAAACCCAGACCATTTTAGGGACTGCTATGAAGGGCCTTATTGATAAGAATGTTGTCCCCAGGGAACCAACTATTGCTAACTTCATCAAGTTGAAGCTTTTTAAGTTTATGGGGGAGAGTGAATGAGAAATGGTCAAGAAGTATGAGAACTAGATCCTTGCCACTCAAGACATCCTAGAGGGCATGATCTGTCCCAAACATCTATGGGTGAAGTATGCGACATGTGTCCTGAAAGGTTTGGTGAAAGCATGGTGGAAAAACTTGACTCATGCCCAACCCGAGAAGAGGGCCTGAATGTCTTGGTAAGAATTTCTAAACATATTCCATGAAACAAACACTTCATGATCAATATTGATTAAAAAGGAAATGGAATTAATGTGTCAAGGTGGAGAATGAGTAGCCAAATCACTGTGTTGTCTCACCCTCCTGGAGTGATATGCAACTGGTTTCACTAAGTAGAGGAAGATACATGTATTCATGTAAGGAGTTAATAAACATCTTAGTGATAGTCTGGCTCCACAATTTCCACTTACTTTTAAATAGATGGTGGCTAAGACAGAATTCATTGAGATGCATCACCAGGATGTGAGGTTTTCTGCACCTGTACTTCTGAGAAATTGCGACAACCATAATCATGTAGGCCACCATCACCGCCATAAAAATGATCATCATCACTACAACAACTGTAAAAACAATAACCGTAATAGGCCTCCTCAATTTTCACCTTTTCCTACTCACGAGACCAACCCTTTCTACTACAACTATGGGAAAAAGCATCATCATGAATGCTACCACCTGACTCCTCTCTACTTCAACTGTTACAAGCCAGGAAATTACAATGTGGAATGCCCCAAGCCTCAAAGGATGAGAACCATCACTCATGTCCTAGTAACTCTCAAAACAACCCTAGGCGGAAGAACAACTAACACAACAAGCCTAAACTGAATAAATAAAGTTCTGTAAAATTATATGCTATGTCCACTAAAAATGCTAAAAACAACAAGGATTTTATTGAAGGTATGGTTTCTATGATTGGCCAATCTGTGAAGGCCCTTTTTGATTTAGGATCCATCAATTCTTGCATTTGTGTGGCACTAGTAAAAACTCTAAAATTAGAGACAACATATATGGACTTTATTTTGAATATCAACGCCCCTAGTGGACATGTGAAATCCATGTATAGTAGTATCCCCCCGATACACATCTCTATTGCTGGGAAAGATTTTACTGTCAATCTTCTCTTGCTTGACATGGTCAACTTTGACATCATCCTTGACATGGACTGGTGGTCCGTTAACCAAGCCCAACTTGTATGTGGGAAGAAGTAGGTTATCCTTATCCACCCTGATGGTGAACAAATGGTAATCACCGAAAAATAGAAGTACAATAATTTCCTTATCTTGGTGATGAAGGCCTAGAAGATGATGAACTCGAGATGTGAATCATTCCTAGAAGTAGTAGTTAGGGAGAAGGAATTCTTATAGATTTAAGATTATATATATATATATATATATATATATATATATATATATAGGGATTATCTTTAATACCCGCACGGGTAGATACCAACAATTCTCCATAGAAACCAGTTGAAACACCACTATCCCAAGATAACACCCGAGATCACTCAAATAAGAAATAAGTAGCTTATAAGTGGATATCATTTCTTCTGTTGTTTGGAAGAAGGAATCACTTCGTAGAGTATGGTGGTCAAGTTGTTGTGTATTTCTTCACATGTTACTTATTGGCATTGTCCTTGTTTAAGGTAGCAAATGTAGAATGTAACAAACCCAAGGATTTATGCCCAATTAAACTTCCTATTGGATGTGTATCTAATTAGGGATTGCACATGTCATTCCAAGATCATAATTGGTGTTCTCCTTCTCCTATGGGATACTAACATATATACTGACATTTTCCCATCTCCATATAAACCTAGATGAAGCACTACACCTTGTAGTGTGATCTTCATTTCTCCTATCCAAAATGAAATTTTCTAGTCAATGGATTCCATTGATGCACACATTTAGTGATCAAGGAGGGATCCAAAATAAGGTAGGCTAGATTTGCAACTCTTTAATAGGGTTTGAGTGTTTTGGTCAAATTCTACATACCTTTTGTATTTTTATGATGAAAAAAGAGGATCCATGTCTATATTTGTTTACATTTCCACTCATCCATCTCTCTTTTTCTCTTGGTTTATAAATTGATGATAAAAGAGCGACAATTCCTTTGATCAAATCAAACTGCATTCAATACCTATTGTAAAGAATTTAAATGAATGTTGCACTAGATGCCACCTAATATTTGGTGATTTCAAATAATTTTCTCAAGAACAATTTTCAATTAAATTAGATGATACACCCAATCACAATTACATGATCACAATGTATATATTCTAGTTGGGGTACCCCCAACTACAAAAAGATGTACTGTGATGCGTAACGAACATTGATCGTTATTGTCATATATATAATAGAAAATGAGCTCATGATTTTTCACTTGTAATGAAACATGGTATTCTTTTTTTCAATGCATCACCATATTCTTCCATTCACTTGGTTGGAGAAGTACTCTGCCTAGCCCAAGCTTCAACAACCTTATGCCTCGCTAAGAACATGGAGACCACATAATAGAACTAGTACATGTATTACGTTAACTGTTTTCATACCATTAATATACCCTATAAGGTTGTTTTTAAGAATAACATATCTATATCATTTATCACATGAGAGTGCCCAAACTATTAGATTAGTCTGTAAGGTCCATTCATGTGCTCCTGGAATTAATTCTTTGATTTCATGTATATGTTCAACAAATAAAATATGCTCACTTTCATAAGAATCATGTGTCATCAAGAGAGAATTCCTTAAATTTCCATTTTTTGAAAATTTCCATGGAAATGAAAAGAAAAAAATCATGAAAAGGAGATTTTCAATTTCCTCTAAATAACATTGCATGAGCTACATATCATCTTAAAATAGTGCAAAATTGCCATGTCTGGTCACATCCAAGATTCACATAATAGGGCATTAAAGAACCATGCCTGTGAATCATTATTTTCCACTTCAACTACCACAAAATTTTGAGCAATTAAATTGGTTTCAACATCAATGCAAGTTATGACTAGAAGAGTGGTCTTATATTTTCTAATCGTATAGGTGTAGCCAACACAATGAATTGAATGATAATGTCCCCATCCAAAAATAGAATGTCCTAAAGTATAAAAGAGATGGAAAACAATATAATTGTAACATTCAGACATTCCACATGACCACTATGTTGGTTAACAAAATGTTATACTAGAATATACTCAGTAATGTAACTCAAGAAATGAATAACATTTTTATATGATTCTTCCTGAATTCCAAATATCCTTGAGATAGACTTGCTCCTCACATGTCATTCCTTACTATATGGGATCTTCAATTTTCATCTCAATACTTACTTTTTCATGTATTTTTCAGGTGCTCATATCCAACCTCACAGATAATATAAGCATATTCATCTGAGAAATAAAACTTGAGGTACATTAGTGATGATCCTAATTTAAGATTGGGTTGCAACATGTGTATTCAAGATATTTTGTGATTTTCCACAACCCACCCACCCTTTTATAAACACATAAATTCAACTACTAAGAGTAACAATTGTCAAGAAGACATATGAAATTGAGTATTAGTTTAATACAACATTCATTATGAAATTGTACACTAATGGTAACCACTTTTGAATTTTTTCTATAAAGATTGATTTTGACTAAAAGTTTGAACCCTTCAAGAACACATTTTTTTAGAGTGGATACAATTTTGAAAGAAATCGGTTGCCTAAAGTCCTCAACTTAATAACCATCTTCTAAATATTTGTAGCTAACAATAATGTTGTGATCAACAAAGTAATATGCAAACAAACATGAAGTTGAACTAAGGGTAGATACATTGTCACCAATTACATATTAATATAACCATGGATCATTCATCGAATCATTATTGGATTCAACATTTCAATTTGCAATTCCAACTCTCTCCTCCCTGATGGTTTTATTTTCAACAACCTGATTCTAATGAAAGGATGTTTCATGATGGTCCATCCTCATCTATGTTGTGAATGAAATGTATAATTGGAGGATTGAATTTGACTAATAGGTCATGTTGTACTCGAAACCTGAATAGGATATATTAGAAGAGGTAACATATAGCAAGAAGGATCATCCACTTAACTCATATAATGGTAACGAAAAGTTATTTTTCTCAAATAAACATCAACGTGACAACCCCAATAGCTCTTAGCATAGCTTCATAGGCTTCAATATCCATTAACTGAACATCTAAAATTTCCAAACTAGGAACTCGACACATTAATTTGATGAAAAGTTTAAGTATATCTATTTCTAATAGGGTGTGAATTTAGATTTTCAATTCAAATAATATTGAAATTTGACAATTGGAGAAGCTTAAATGATTTTCCAAAGAAAGATTCATCAGCAAAAAGTGACCATCATAATGCAGTTAATAAAAAAAGGGTGACCATTTTCCTAGTTAATAAGTTGTATATTGGGATAACACTTTTAATCTCTAAAAAATTTATAATATTAACCATAAATAATAGTAATAAATAAAATTGGTGATGTTTACATTACATATATATATACTATACAAACTAGTAAATAATATAAAGCTTAGTGATTGTAGCCATACATATTGATAATGAGTAGGAGGAGATAAATCTTACTAATAGTAAGAACATAAGAGGCAAACTTCTTATAAAATATCAGATATGATCTTATCCATGTCATCTTCAAAATACTAAGAAAAGAAGATGTTGATCCTTTAGATTACTCAGTGCACACTTGCACAATGTAAGACATTAGTGTGATGAAGAACAAGAACAAGAAATTAGGTGTGATTTGGTTAATTAAATGGGGTGTGATTTATAGGCAACATTTTAGAGTCATTTAAATAGTCATTGGGTAAGAGAATAACGATACAATTTCACAACATATCTCTCAACATGAAAACTAGAGCCTTCTCACAATAATGCATCATTGCCAAAATAAAGACCACACGACTTTTTGTTTTCTGGCTACCTAGTGGAAGCATAAAAATGATTATTTCACGGCCCATGGCATCGTATCTATGGTAGAAACACTAGGAAATGGGCATCCGCTAGCCCCCATCAAATTCATCTACTGCGGTATTCTTTATGCTATGTACTTTGGGAATTAAATTTAAGTCAAATTCAAGTACTTTGATTTTTTTTTCTAATTTTCTACCCTCCCCAACTTCATCTAGATACACTATTATCATATTCGAATGCCAAAAGGATAAATGTTCATACTTCCCTCATGTGGAATTGGTCTATTAATGTGTTGGTACTTGTATATATTAGGGTCACTACAATCATATTTTACTTAGAAACATCTCTTACTTCCTTCTCATCAAGACAATAATAATGCTTGCATGGGAAATTATGGCAATGCAAAAGGAAATACAAATATCTAAGACAAACATATGTTGTGCAAACACACTTTTTGAATCCTTTCAGTGGATAAAAGTATCAAATGTTATATCATTGCAAAAAGATCCTAGATACAAACATAATATGAATGAAAAACATAGAGTACTTTTTCTCCGAGACACTTTTTCCTATTAAAACCTTGCAAAATAGAATACATTAGAAAAATTAATAAGATAAAATAGTTCAAGCTACATATTTTGTTTTTGTCTAACTTCCTTGATGACTTGAAATTTCTAATACACAAATTAGCCATTTGCACAATCGAAATATGATGCATTTTTATACCCAAACTACCAACACGTTTACCCTATTTAAGACATATATTTCATTAAGATAAACTTGATGTGGAAATATTTAGAACATCATCCATTGGATTGTGGAAAATCTAATTTATCACATGGATTTTTTCTCCAGAATTATTGAATTGAAAAAGGAGGGAACATACACAAGTTCCCCCTAGAAGATTCATTCCCTCACTAATGAAATAATCATATAACAGTAGAAGAAATGACTTACCTGTGCATTTAGAGAAAACAAAAATATATTTCTTGGCATGAAATATAAAAAGCCACTATTGACTATGGAATTAATGAGGTACTAATGATGTCCCTAATTCAAATGAAGAGGATTTTCAAATCCTCAACTTTAAGTGAGATACTATCAGTAATATACAACAAAAACCATCTAAACTCATGGTAGCAATAAATATACATAAAGAGCAAACATGACAAAATATATAGCATAAGTCAAACTACCCCTTCAACATGGAAACCTTAATAAATGATCCCAATTAAAGAAACACAAATAAAGAAAAAAGATATTTAATGAATATCCCCAAAAATCTATTAGATACTTTTAAATAATCTATTCAAGACATCAAATAACACATAATCTTGAATCAAGACATCTCTATTTAAAAATAATATGACTTAGAATAGAAAGACTAACATAAAATATCTTGATTGAACTTAACTTTCACCAAGCCACCCTTACTACAAAGGATAGTTTGATTATGAGGTGGTATACAGAAATCTATAAACCCACAAAGATTCGTCCTCAAAGAAATATAAATAGAATATAGAATAAAAAACATCGATTGAAAGGTAGGAAAAGAGAACCATGCATATTTGATCATAAAATATCTCCAATAAGCATTGGATCAAAGTATATTGTAATGACTAGAATGAGCTCCTAGGAACACAAACCATGCTTCTATCTGTATGTTTTATAAAAGGGCTAGAAAAGACATAATGACCAAATATGACATGAATAACATGTAGTTTGCATAGTACACAACGAAGTACTTGCACTGTGTTTATATGTTTTTCTTTCTTGTGGTAATTTTTGCTTTAAGAACTAATTTGAATATAACTTGTACCAACATGTCCATGAAGTGTATATACAAGTTTTCGTATTGTAGCTTAATATGTCTAGACAAATTTTCTCAAAAGAAATTTATACCTTCTCATTTTCATTAGAAAATATTAAAGAATCATTTTTAGTAGAAATCTCACATTTTCTAGTACTAGCTAGGTTGTCTTTAGGATGAAAATCTCACAAATAAAATTAGAGACTCTTCAACAATAACATGATAATATTTTTATGAGCAAAAAATATGTTGTTTCTATTATCTATTAACTTTTTTGATAGGGAAGACATGTGGTATTTTATTCATCTCACCCTCATTCTTACAAAAAATATCATGAAACAAGTATAAAAGGTAGGTAATTTCATAGAAGTAAACATGGTAGTAATACTACAATTATAGAATTTTACAAGGAGAAGATATTAAGAACCTCATGGGGTGTTCTAACATAGTGACAATAATAGTTGTAGTTTGTAAGGTGAGATTTGGTAACCCAATCAAGCACCATATTTCATTCTCGACATTAAAAAAAAATTCCAGTTGCTTTGTAACCTCCTATGGATATCTACAATCTAGTTAGCAAACAAGGAACTGAGAGCATGATACTTCATGATCATAGGAGGAGCAACCTAGAAATCTATTGCAATATCCATGTTTGTAAACTTCGTCTCTATTGCCACCTTCAAGGACAATAAAAAGTTCTGAATTTAGCATCCAGAGCACCTCCTACAAAGGTACTGTCGCCTATTCCTCCAAAGCACAACATGACAAATCTTTTAACTTTTATAATTGGTAAGAAACTTGATTTTTTTTTTGGGAAAGTCAGGCGTTAATTTTATTCATCTTGCTCACCTCGTGCAAGCATATTCAAAGGCAAATTACAGATTTGAGTTATTTGTGAAGAATTAAACATGGTAGTACTACTACCATTACAGAATCGGATTTGTCCAGTATCAATGACATCCTTGGGGGGTATATCATAGTACCGGATTCCAATGTTGTTTTGGAAATGTGCCTTCGCCAAAGCATCCGTAGGACCATTGTGCTTCCTCTCCACATGGTGAATTGCTGTAGTGTCTTCCAAAGTCAGCTGGATCCCCCTTATCATATTGGCATACCGAGGATGTATGTTATAATCATCTTGTAGCATATTCCTGACCGTCAAGCAGTCAGTAATCACAACCGTGCCGATCATCATGCTGGATTTAATGAGCTTAGCAGCAAGGGCAATGGCCATAAACTCTGCCTGTAGAGGATTGTCCGCTGAGACCAACTGACCTACCCCTCCCTTCCAATGGTTATCTCGATCTTGTATAACCACATCTATAGCCCCTTTCCCCTTCTTCCAGGTGGCATCTACATGCAACGCGCATTGTCCCATGATATGAGGAACGTGCTGTACCGGTGTAGCAAGAATCTTCACAGCCTTCTCCGTGTCCCAGGCTTCAAAGGTTCTCCTGGCTTCCAAAAGGATTCTGTTCACTTGTTGTGTAACTGGAGTTTCTTTAGCTTCAAAGACCTCCAAGTTACGTTGTTTCCAGATCACCCAACAGGCTATTAGAAAAATAGTTCTGGTATCCTCGCTTGATCGGAGCCCCTGACTGATCCATTGCTCAAAATTGTTGGAAGACCAGAAAATTGCTGATGCAGACACGATGTTCCCAAGCATAGAACCGGCGTGTAAACGTTGCCAAACTGGTTTCACCTTCTCGCAGTCTCTCAATGCATGGAGACTGGTTTCATCGGCCTTATTACAGTGACTACATGCAGAGTCGGTGGTCATCCGCCTTCTTCTACATTTCCAGTTTGTGAGCAGGGCTCCATTAGCTGCGATCCACATGAAGACCTTCACCTTCGCCGCCACCTGGGCGCTCCAGATAATAGGTCATTGTCCTGGTCGTTTAACCTCAGAGTCCGCCCGCAACGCCGTATAGGCCGACTTGGCCGTATAACTGCCCCCATGGTTGAGTTTCCAAACACATATATCAGCAACCTCAGTGTCGATAGGCGGTTGAATATTGTAAATCTCATGGACTACATATGCAGGTAGCCATAGATCTAGAAATTCTCGGTCCCACTGACCTTCAAAGTTCACCAGGCTACTCACTTTCAGGTCACGTAGGTCCTCAGGAATTGCTCGTATAGTATGATCCTCTAACCGAATGCCACTCAGAAGCCAGCAGTACTCATGCCACACATTAATGTGATTCCCACTCATAGGGCTCAGGAACATATTTTCTTGCATAAAAGGTTTCATTTGTAGCACAGTTCTCGCCAGGCGAGACAGATTTGAAGATGTCCATGGATTGCTTTTCATCAGCTTATCCCGCATGATCGTACACCATAAAGTACTCCTTCCACTCCAGATGTCCCATATGTGACGAAGCAGGAGCGCTTGGTTCCAGTCCCACATGGCTTTGAGGCCCAGGCTGCCATGAATCTTCTTGCTTGTAAGCCGTTCCCAAGACACAAGGTGTGTCCCTCTCCTGTTCCGCCCTCCACTCCAAATAAAACGTCAGATTTCTCCATCAATTCTATCGTAGATTTGCAGTGGGAGCTTTGAAGTTTGCATCTTGTAGGTAGGAATGGTGGCGAGGGTGCTCTTGGCAAGGCATATGCGTCCCGCCAAAGATAAGGTCTTTGCAGCCCAGGAATTAACTCTATTAGTGACTTTATCCAACACTTCGTTGTATGTCTTCTTGTTCACCCTCGTGTGGAGGATCAGGACCCCTAGATATCTCCCCAGGTCCTGAGTTCGTTGCAGCCCACTTCGATTACAGATAAGGGTAGCTTCCTGATGGGAGACACTCTTGGAGTAGAAAATCCTTGTCTTCTCAATCGAAATGGCTTGACCTGAAGCCATCTCAAAGTCCTTGAAACAATGCAGGATTGTATCAATGTTGATAGTGCTGGCTTTACCAAACAGAAGTATGTCGTCAGCAAAACAAAGATGAGCAATTCGCGGGCCCTTGCTGCCCAATTTTATAGGTTGCCATCTTTTAGAAATGACACACTCTTCAATAATTTAACTTAATCTTTCAATACAAAGAACAAAAATATAAGGGCTCAAAGGATCGCCTTGTCTTAGACCCCTTCTCGGTCTGAATCTGTTCGAACTCCTACCATTCCAGGTAATGATGGAGCTGCCGCTAGTGATTGAGCTCATGATGTACTTAATCATGCAGGCGGGTAGGTTCACCTTTTTTAAAGTATCCTCAATGAAATTCCAAGCCAATCTATCATATGCTTTCATGAGATCGATCTTAATGGCCATTGTCTTCTTGGAGTTCTTCCGTTTCATGGAGTGTATAATTTCCTGAGCTGCAGAAATGTTGTCAGAAATCTTCCTGCCCGGGACGAAGGTGCTTTGCGCTGGGTTGATCCAAACCGGTAGCCATTTCTTCAATCTTTCAACGACGACCTTAGAACAAAGCTTGAGGATGGTGTTATTAAGAGAAATGGGACGGAACTTGCTTGTAAGTTCAGGTTTGGGAACTTTGGGAATAAGGACAACAGTAGCATTACAAAGTTGTTCATTCAAAATTCCATTACTTAGAGCCTCCTGGACAGTCTTGCATATAGAATCTTGAAGTATCTGCCAGTTGGATAACAGGAAGTGCGTAGTTGTGCCGTCTGGACCAGCTGCTTTATAGGGATCCATGGACTTCAGAATTTCATAAATCTCATCCTTTTGAACTTGTCTCGCCAACCGGCTAAGTTCATCACCAACCACAGGCACAAAATGCGCAGGGATTTTATCAATATATTGCTGACTGGTGTTGCTAGTAGAAGTGAACAGGTCTATGAAATAATCCGAAACTAGTTTAAAGATATCCTCCTCATTTATGATCCATTCCCCAGAATGACTTTTTATAATTTGGCACTTGTTGGACCTTCGCCTCTGATTAACAAAGTCTTGGTAGAAGCGGGTATTGGACTCCCCTTCTCTGATCCAATTGACGTGGATTTTCTGCTTCCAATCCTCCTCTTCTTGTTTAAGAATAATTCTGAGCTCACCCTCCATCTGAGTACAAAGATTGTCAGTGATGGCATCATAATTAGCAGCAAGATTTGTTTGAAGAGTGTTTATGTTTCGTAGGAACCGATCTTTAGTTTCTCTCTTCTTCTTGTTTCTCTCACAATCCCAGTCGCTGATATGCTGCCTGGCGTGCACAAGTGCCTCATGGAAAGGGAGATTTCTACTCCAATGTCGTTCAAGGTAGAGATTGAAAAAGGGATCATGTGCCCATGAAGCCCTGGTAACAAATCTCTTCTTGCTATACGAGATCGACCGAGTTTGAATCAAAAGCGGTCAGTGGTCTGATTCAACCTTAGGAAGATGGATCACCGCAGCCTCCGGGAAGGCGGAAAGGAAGTCATTATTAGCCAAACCTCGATCGAGCCTGCTCTGTTTGACGCCATGCCTCTAGGTGAACTTTTGCCCAGAGAAACCGAGGTCTGTAAGACCTGCTTCAAGAATAGTAGCTGAAAAGAACTGGGCTTCACGGTGGTTATAAGTCTGGTAACCAACAGTCTCAGACGGAGAAATGGTTGTGTTGAATTCGTCGGCGACTATCCACGGTTCAGTGAAGCTATTGCCCATTTAACTTATGTGCTTCCACAGAAGATTGCGGACCTGAAAGTGGGGGTTAGTGTAAATAAAAATAGCAATGTAAGACTTGTTCACCCGACAGGTTATAAACTGGCGATGAGTTTTGAGGATCTGCACTTCGCAAGCAGCGGCATCCCAGCAGATCCATATCCCTCCCGAGAAGCCTCGAGCTTCAGATCGATGAGAGTTCGGAAAACCAAGCTTCTTAATAGTCTACGTAGCTTTGTCCGCACTGATGCGAGGTTCTAAGATAGCAGTAATAGCAGGCTTGTGTGTATGGATGAGATCTTTGAGCACTCTGCAAGTGTCATCATTTCTGATACCTCGCACATTCCAGCACAACAACTTAGACATCCCACAAGGATTATAACTGAGAATTCTTTTAAACGGGAAATTAAGACTGATTTTCATTGGTCTCCCTGTTATCTACCCCATTGGTGTTTGCTCCACCAAGCACATCCAGGAAGATTTCTGCATCCGCGCTACCTCTGAGCCTGGGGCTTCTTCGGATACCTTCCATAGCCGATTTAGCAACCCCTGACCTCTTCATCTTCATTCCACTGCCTTTGAACATCTTCCCTGTCAAGGATTTTCTGGGAGTAGCAGAGTTGGCTGCTGCGGTGTCACTATCACGTTTCTTCATTCTGCTACGGGATGTATGCATTGCGACAGTCGTGGACACAGGCTCCTCCTCCTCAGGAATAATCTCGATCACCTCATCAACCGCCGGGTGCACTACCGTGTGGTCCGACGTTTTACTAGTTTTCTCGCCCTGTGCAAGGCCTACTTTAGGTTGTTGGAACTGGTTTGTGATGTCCCTTAGGACTTTCCCCTTCTGTTCAGCTGTCTCAATGTTCTCCGATGTCTTCTTCTTCCTCCAGATTTTAGGGTTCGTATGTACCACATGCTTTTCTGCCGGCTGCTTTCCCTCCTGGATAGTGTTCGTGTTTGCCTCATTCATATCATCTTCAACTAGCAGTTCATCAAATTGGTTCTTCGTCTAGGTGACAGAGCTCATAGGCATTTTGGTAGGCCGATGTTTCCCCTGGTGTCCCCGTCGGTACTTCTGTGTTCTCCACTGATTGTCAGAGTTAGTAATGGGTTCATCTGTGGCTGAGGTAGGATTATTTCGATTAGCTTCCGGCTACGCAATCCCTGCGGAACATTGCACAGACGTGTGGCCCTCTTCGCCGCAGGTTGCACACTGAAACGGGAATCCTTTGTATTCTACTTCAAAATCTAAGTCATTGATAACAATGATGGCTGCCAATTCTGACGTGGTGTCGAGTTCGACGGCGAGCCGAGCAAATTTGCTTCTGGTGCGTTTAATGGTGTGGTCGCCGACCTTCACCAGCCTTCCGAGGGCCGAACCTATGCAGTTGAAGATAGTTTGGACGTACAGATGTAGCGGGAGGTTCAAGATCCTAACCCAGCATATGATCTTTCGCGGTAAATCAGCTGAAGGAATAAAGGATGGATGCCAATCCCAGACAATAAGGTTACAGCCAAATATTTTCTAAGGGCCGCCTGTCATGGCCATGTCATAATCCCGTCAGCATGAGAGTTGGATGACAAAGTGATTCAGGTCCAGTTCATATATGTTATACTTTCCAACAAGGCTCCACATAGCTCGGAGGCGATCTCTCAGGGTCATATACCCTAGCTGAGTTCCCATGGCCTTCACAACGACGACATATTGCCAAGGCCTAACAAGAAATTCTTCATACATAGGGTCGATCGTTATTTCAGGCTGTCCACCGGACATGTATAGGTTAACCGCTTCCGGATCAAGGTGCTCCTCGAACAACTTGTTAAGAAAAGGATCTGTTGCTCCGTTCATCGCCGTGCTAGCAAAAGTTCCGGATCTGTTCTGCCCCCACGCGTTTGCAGGTTGAGATATCGGGGGGCCCTGTGTCGCCTGGTTGCTTCCTGCAAGCGGTGGGAAGAGCCCCAGTGGATGTGTTCCTCCTGTGGCTTCTGAGGTAGTCGCAACGCCACTCTCCTTCGGATCTTCCCCCCTTTGATTCCCGTTCTGGGATGGTCCTCGCATGCCTCCATAATGGAACTCGATTCCCATATTCAGTATATAGATTTTGCCCGCACTCGTAGCATCTACGCTTTGGTGCGCGTCCGCGCCGTCGTTCCTTTCCCTTCCTGGGCTCCTAGATCGTCTTTCATGGCTCCGTTCATGCTGTGTATCACGGCCTGTATTACTTCCATCTTCCGGTGAAATCCTAGTCTCCGTAGAGACTATTCCATCAACTCCTACTGGATCGCCCGCCACCGCCGTACCCCACTCCGCTTCCATACCCTCTCACTTGATGTTTTAGATAAGAGTTATGAGAAACTAGTTCATTAATAATTTTCTTTTTATTAGCATAATGATGATTAAGCTCATTGACTTCATCATTCAAGGAGTCAACCATAATATTTATTTTCTTGCTTTATTAATTTTTATTTTTTTGTTTCTTAAGTATATTCAACAAGACCAGTCAATTCCTATTTGGAGTATGTATGAACGATTATCTTTTCATTTTAATCACTAGGAGGTTGTACCTCTTTTTCACTTCCTTCCTTTAAGTCATATTTAGCAACTAGGAGCTCTAATACATGGATTTAAGTATCTTGTTCAACATTTCATCCTAACCTAGGTTTGCAATCCCAATTAGCATGATGAACCTTCTTTTTGTGTTGGGAATTCAATCTTTCCAATATCCATTTTCTTTGCAAACAAGAAACCAACTATATGAATTTTTAGAATGTTTGTTGGAATATGATAAAATATAAATATTATGTTTGAAGCTATTTTCGTACTCACTAATTGAGTCTCTACTCGGGGAAGAGGATGATTATTACATATCCCTGGCTTTGAGTAAATTAATTATTTTCATAACACAGTTATCTTCCTCTTCTTGATCATCACAATCGTGGAGAGAAATATCTTGTTATTTGAGTTCCCTATTAGTTCTTAAATCTACAAAGAAGAATGATCTGATGATTTTTCTATAGATGTAACTTTCTTTTCATAATTAATCCCAAAGAATGATTTTTTTATATCTTTCTCCTTTTCTTTAGTATCCTTTCACAATGATTTCAAGAGGTTAAAAAGAAGTGTAAATCTTGAGTACATTCAATACAAGTTTCAAATTTTACATGTGATATAACTCTCTTTATGAGATAACATATTAATGTTTGCACATTAACTTATTTAGTTTCTTCATGAGTAATAGACACTTTTTCCAGTAATGATAAGTTGAATCACATGAAGAAACTCTATTCAGTTCAATAAGATAAGATCAATTAAAAGAATATTGTTGTTCTTAGATTTAAGAGTAGGACATCCAATATTTCTAATCTGCCATTGTAAGCTCATATGGAAGGATGGGCCTCTTCTACAAATCAAAGTAGATCTTTTGAAGAAGAAGAACATATACCTATTCCAATATTTGTATTTAGAGCCATCGCCAAGACTTGTATGGTAGACTCCTACACATTCAAGTTTTAGTTCATCAAGTAGATCTTCTTCAATTATCAAATAATCATGCAATCTCCTTCGAGACCTACTCTAATAACCTCCACTGATACCAATTTAAAATATATAGATAGGGGTGAGTAGATCTTATTTGAATATATGTAACTACAGTGAACCCAATTTTATATAACATTCATCCCACGATCATTTCCTATATCTATTTCCAATTATTAAAATTTATATATTCAATTCATCATCAAAAATAAATATTAAATTATATTAGTGATTCCTTATTACAATCTAACTCTATCTTAAATTCTCAAACAAATAGGATTTCCTTAAAAATATTCCTAATTCCACAATTTTGATACTATACTAAGGATATTATGTTATACATAAATCTAGAAAAATAAAGAATAAAAATTCTTGGTATTTACAATATTAATCATGATCATCATTGTCACATCATCATCATCTAATCCTCATTCCCAACCATGTTTATGTTGTCTACATGGATCTTTTATTTCTATTCATCTCTATCATGTGTAATATTCTGATTAAGATGTAAAGATTTTAAATCTCTCTTTATAAGATCTTCCCATGTTAATTTAGGCCTTTCTCTTCTTCTATTAATTGTTCTTGACTCAACAACATTGCTTCGTATATGTGCATTAGTCGGTATGCATTGCACATGTTCGTTACATCTGACTCAAGTCTTGTGCAAGATCAGTGCTCACCATACCCACTTTATTCCCAATATAATCATTTCTGAACTTATCTTTCTTTTCTTCTCACATATCCATATGAGCATACACATTTCAGCCACGTTCATCTTGTGGAGACATTATTTCTTCACCACCCAACATTCACTCCCATAGATCATGGTTGACTGTATAAATACTCTATAAAGCATGCTTTTTAATCTGAGTTTTTATAAGAATCCATGTCATTGAAAGAGTGACAAAGTTTTATGACTAGCAGTTGTCAACCTACCACCAACCCTCCTCCTTTGGGGCCGAATGCATGCACAAAATGTATAGAACATAGGCGGAGTTACAATATTAAACATAAAGTAAATAATTAGAATATTAAAATAAATTCTATTGCTATGATGATTGTGGTGACAAATGCCTAATATAATATAATAAATTCACAAAAAAATACTAAAATAAGTTTCAATGTGTTTTAACAAATGCCTACTAACACAATATCCTAATTAACTAACTCTATGTTAATATCTAAGACACACATCATTAAGTAGTGAAGGAATACAACTCTTATTTTCCAATTGAGATCTCATTCAAACATTTTTAGAACACCTTTTAATATGTATATATATATATGTGTGTGTGTGTGTGTGTTTATATTTATATATATATATATATATATATATATATATATATATATATATATATATATATATATATAGTGTGTGTGTGTGTGTGTCACAATCCAAAATAAAATTTTGTGACAAATTATACACTTGTATTTAGTAAAAAAGGGTTAGACAAAATATGCACGTCCTTAAATCTTACTAGTCTTTTAAGATAAGCCTTCCTCTATGCTAGTTGTTTGTCATTTTTTATCAAATTTGTAGGGTAAGTGTTTGTACCAAACAAAGGGATAACCACTAATAAATATTGTGTGATTGATTATTAGGAGAGACATCTTGCAATTTTCCTCTGGAATTTATACATATTCTAGTAGATGTTATAAAGGCCAAAGAGCATGTGAAGCAATTAGTGCATGCAGATGATGGATTGGTCAAACTAAAAATGTTATGATGTAGAAGGTTATATATGCTATACTCCTCTATGGAAGAGTGTGGAGTGAAAGGAAGATGAAAGAGAATGCTAAAAGTTATAGTTGATTGCTAGGGATTTCAATTTTTTGTTAGTAGTTTTAGGTAAGGTTTGGAAGAAAAGTAATGGAGGAAACTACAAATTTATTATTGTAAGTTGTATTTGAAGACAATTTGTCAACATTTCCTCTATTTTTTAGGGAATATTTGGTAAATGAAACATATTATTATGTTAGGAGTTCAAATTTTTCTAAGGTATATACTACCTATGTTAAGGTTTATTTTTCATTATAAATAGTCCTTTTTAGGTAATTTTGTAATTTATAATTCTTCATAGTTGAGACTCACATTTTTCTAGTAGAAATGTTATGCAAGTTTAAAATCTGCCTGGGAGAAAATATGTTTTTTATTGATTAATCAATTAGAGTTGTAAATAAATGAAAGAATTATGGAAATAAATATTATGAGCATGGGTAAGGGAATGCTACAATTGACCTAATGACCACATAAATCCTAAAATGTGTTATAGGGAGGTCAAACAAAGTTGTTGGTTGAGGTTCAAATCAGATCCCTTTCATTGGCTCAAACAACTAACCACTCATCCCTACTCTTGTAGCTATAAGTTGTTTAATTGGGGATGTAAATATATCATATCAGATTGATTTTCAAAACTATGTTAATTTCTCCTTATTGACATAAATTATACTTTCTAACTTACTCGTGGATTCCTACACATCAAGTTTGTAGTAGGTTCCTCTAACTTGGTGTTGCAATAAATTTTTTTGGAAAAATAATTTAAACCATAAAACCTTACTAATATATATAATAATGATGGATCTCCATGGCAGGGGGAGAGATGATAAGAATAATATATCTAGGACTATCAATGATGCTTCCTAATCCATGAACCACAGTTTGATGATTCATAAAAAATGGTTATGGGTTCTACTTTAAAATTTGTATAGGATCCAAATTTAGACATACTGATCAAAATATAATTTGTTATTAAGTTGTGGATTTTAAGTTTACAATCCATACCAATTATGGGTTTGGACAAATTATGGTATTGGTTCCCGATCAAACTAGAAAAAAAATCCAATTTAATGTTGATGTACTTGATGGTCTACTGACAACAACCATGCACCATGGGTAATGTCCTCATTTTTGAGGTACTTCTCTACAATTTTCCTGATATTGAGTTTGTTATGATCACAAAATATAAAAGGGTAAATTCTAAAAACTTTTGGTTATCATCATGCACTAGAAAATTTCCTTATTTTAAAGATAACGAGTAAGTAAGATGAACACATAAATCAAGATTTAAGTACTTTTAGATATATAGTTATTCAATATTCAAGAGTTTCCTTGTGTTAAATTGTAATAATTAATATGATCACTAACTAGGAAACTAAAACCAAGAGAATTTTGTAGACACTATTATGATCACATGATAAAAATTGAGACCTAACGGAGTTAGTTTGGAGAGGATGAGAAAATTGGAAAGATAATGGACAAAAATAAGTAAGTGATAATTAAATACCAATTTTCATTTTTTTCCCTTACCGATTGGATATGAACATGATGAACATGACTGGTCTCCCTTGCCTATCTATTCCCTTCTACTTCTATCTTCTTAGGAGCAACTGGTGGTCCAATCAATCATGAATAACTCATGATCTACTCAACCGTTCTGAAAATCACCTTCTCCATAAACTTTAGATCCCACACCCATCAACCTTTGACTCAAAACCTTAGATCTTAACATATAAAATATTTCCAATCTTGCACCACCAGTACCTCCTGTGGTGCCCATTCTCAGTGTTCTCCATCAAAGTGACACTTCCCCACAATCTGTCGTGTCTACACTATCTCTAGGTCCCCAGAAACCCACCCCCACCTCTGGTTTCTCATGCGATGGAATGTTTCCTCAACCCAGTAGACCCCATCATATCAACAGGTTGGAGCCTCACCATTGAGGAACTCTAGGTATGTATGACCATGCGGGGATATACTAGAAAGCACTTCAAAGTCTTCTACAGCTTCACCGACTCAAACCAAATCACCTCAAGCGGTATGTCACCCCCTCCATTGTTGTTGATTATTTGTCCATAGATCAATGAAGGTCATGGTGTTCTTCTTCCTAGATTGTCTGCACGACATGCCATCAACATCATAATGTCTTATTAATGTGATGCGATCAATTAGAGGCATCGTTCACCTATCTTTTCCTACTTGTCTTTTTACCCATGATTCCCCTATTTTTTCGAAACTCAGCCCTGACAGCATGAGTTGACTACTCTTTAGCGTCCCTTGACTTTGTGATCATGAAACTACCTGATCATCTAGATACTCAAGATTCAACCTTCTAACCCTAGTATTTATGATAGCACTCCATGTGAGATCAATTTCAAATTTTCTTTGTTCGTAATGGGCTTTTGCTCAAGAACTTATTTGCAAACAATGACCTACTACATTTGGTTATTTTCTATCTCTAGGTATGCATACTAATGCATGTGTTTTTAGTCACTTTTTATAGTCTCATTTGCCCTTGTTTTCATGTGTATTTTGGACATTTATTTGACCTATTATGCATGGAATGTCATAGTTAGTCTATATTTCCTTGTTCGCATCAAATTATATGATTTCAATCATTTTTACTAGCATTTTATGCATTTCGAGCACTTATGATGCTTTGTGTGTTTTCAGGTACAAGGAAGATCGACATAGCTCGGTACTACCGATACCACAAAAGTCAGTGGCACTGACTTGACCAAAAAAACCTAGATCTCGGTGCTACTGACCCAAGAAGTCAGTGTCACTGAGATAGCATCAGAGAGCCCCACGTGAATCAAGAAAACTCAGTGCTACTGATCCTAGAAGTCTATGCCACTGAGTTGACATCTGAGAGGTGGCTTGAATATGCAAGAAGTCGATGCCAGTGAGACATCATTGATTGTATCATCGGGACCAGATCGCATGACCTAACTTAAGTGACTCGATACCACCGACACATGAAGTCAATACCAACAGATCAGACCAGCTGCATATTAGCTTCTAATCTGATGGTGGAAAAAAATCCACACCCTAAGTCGTGCCTATGACTTAGGGGGATGATGGATAGACCTAAGGAGTGACCCATTTTCATTGTATGACAACCGGAGAGAGAGAAGAGAAGGACATAGGACCAAACGCTTCACCGGGAGGGATCCGAGCACCTATGGAGGATGTTTCTGCCTTTAAAAGATAGTAGAATGCATGTACTATGGAGGGGATCGTCCGGAAAGCCAAAGCTCCAAGGGTTACCTTAGTTTTTACTATGTTCCCCACATTTACTTCTTCCCTTCTGTGTGTTTTGTCATGAAAACCATGCAAGGCTAAAAACCTTTGTTCTGTAGGACCCAGGAGTAGCCTAGATATACACTGTAGTTGATTTCTATGCATTTATATCAATTTATTTCTTGTTATTGGATATAATTATATGGATGTTGCTTGTTCTATTTATGCTTGACCACCATGAATGGATTAATAGACACTTAATCATCTCAGGAGAAGGATTAAGGGTTGGAAAACATCGAATTACTCATTTATTGTACCGTTTGGGAATAGTGGTGAATAGACGAGGGGAGAAACCCAGAGTATTAATGTAAATCACCTAACTAAAAAAGCCAATAACCACGAGAGTGGGATTGGCATTAGTATAGGTAGTGAATTACACTGTAGAAGTAGGTAATTCTGTCTATAGGCTCCCTTATCCAGGAATTGAGATAATAGGTATTAGTGTGTAGGATAGATTGTATGTGATATATGTGACGAAACTATCGTCCTAAGGAACACGTTCTCTTTCTGATTTACTCAAATAATTTAATTAGTTTTCTTTAGTATTAATTTAGTAATTCAACCCAACTCAAACAACCATCATCGACTTAGCTGATCGATTTGTATTTCGTAGAAGTTTCTGGAGAAATGCCTCCCCATGTTCGACTCGGGCCTCACAGGTCCATTATTACTACGATACGTTAACTTGCATTTTGAACACAGTAAACATTTGTCATGTTTTTGGAGCCTTTGTCGAGGAAGTGGCAACATCCAACACTACGAGTGCTGCAGTTGGCCACTCTAGGCCATTTTTTATTTATTTTTTTATTATTCAAACTGAATCCTAAAAATATCTTCATTCAAATATAATCTTCTAAAGATCACATTCATTCTCTTTGTTTCAGGTACACTAGTGCATGGTGCGAACCGGATCTCTAGACTACGGTGAACCATCTTCACCAGGATTTGGGCAAGTAGAGTTTTTGTAGGGAGAGCGAGTGCATGGCAGACATGTGGATAGGTTCATCAGACCACCTTCACCAAACCCTCCTATGTTAGAAGAAATAGAGGCACTAGGAGCACCTGAACAGAGAGAAATGGGGGAAATAGTAGAGGAACTGGAAGAGCAAACTATATGGTAGAAAATCAAAGTTTCATCATCTACGGTGTAGAAAGGGCCCATCAAAAGACAAGCTATAAGTGTGGGCATCTACAAGATAGAGCATGGACTCATTTCTCTAGTCAAGGCTCAGGCATTCCATGGTCACCCTTCTGAAGATCCAGTAAGACACATCAGAAATTTCATAGAGAGATGTGACATGGTAAAAATAGAGAGGATCCCAGCTTGCACAATCTACCTCAAGATGTTTTCATCCTCACTTGTAGATGGGGAGAAGTCATGGTTCAATAATTTAGATGACGAGATAATAGAGTCATGGGACTAGATGATTAATGTGTTCTTTGAACACTACTTTCCACCATAGAAGACTAATGATCTAGTAAATAAGATTCACAACTTCAGGCAGCATGCTGAGGAGTCGTATTCTGAGGCATGGGAGAGATTCCAGAACATGCTTAGGAAAGTGTCTCATCATGGCATTGATCTGCAGGGACATGCCAAGATCTTTTACTATGGTCTGCACAAAGGGGAGTGAACAACTCTTGACAGCACAAGAGCAATGTTCTTTCTGAACAATAAGCCCACTCGTTGCTTAGAGATCCTCAAGAACATGTCAAAGAATGAATCCTGGGGAGATGAAAGAGAGACACCAGCTAAAATAAAGAGTGTCAGTGAATCTAAAGTGATATCTGACTTGAATGAGAAGTTGGATCTCATTGTTAAGTCACTGTGTACCCCAGATAGAGGCCCTAATGATGAAGAGGAAGAGGAGTGCAAATATGTGTGCTAGGGATAGTACATGAATAATGATTATTCGTGGAGGAAAGACCCCAAGTTCTCATGGAAGGACCCCAATAACTTTCAATAAGATCCTTCTCAAGCACATCAACAACCACCAAGACTACAATAGTTCAGTGGTCAAGCCTAATACACATTGGAATAGTAGAAGATTGATAAGATCGAGCACATGCTAGGCAAGTTGGTGAGTTAAAATGAGCTACATATTGCACAGACACAGAGGGACTTGCAGAATCAGGGGGCACACATTCACAATATCAAGACACAAATATCCCAGATTGCAGTGGATGTGAATGTTTTGAGAAGTAGGGTTTTCTGGAGAACACCAATGTACCTTTCAGAAACCAACAGGAGAAAGTGGTTCCACTCCATAGTGGTAGAAAGATATTGAATGGAGTACCACAGAATGCAGTGATAGAAGATGCAGACACTCAAGCTAAGCCAGTGGAAGTAGAAGAAGTAAACATTGTAGACTAAGAGAAGACCACAGAGGAAGAAGTTGATGAGGGAGGAGGCAACAAGACTCTAGCATACATTCCACCTCACTAGAGGTCACCTGTGATTCTAGTATCATTTCCAAACATCTTGAAGACTACAAAGATGGATAGATAGTTCAAGAAGTTTCTAGATAGCTTTCAAAAACTATTAGTGAACATACCTTTGATTGATGCAATTGAACAAATACCATCTTACTGGAAGTTCTTGAAAGATATCATTACTAATAAGAGGAAGATCCCAGAATTTGATGTGGTGGTGCTTAAAGAACAAGTCAATGCTTTTATTTTGGGCACACTGCCACCCAAAAGACAGGATCTCGACTGCTTTAATATCACATGCTCTATTGGGAAGACAAAATTCGGAGAAGCTTTGTGTGATTCAGGGGCATGTATCAATCTGATGCCCCTATCTACTTTCAAGAAGCTTGGACTCAAAGAAACTAGAAGGATTAGCATGACAATCTAGTTGACAGACAACTCTGTAGTGAATCCATATGGAATTTGTGAAGATGTTCTAGTGAAGGTTGATAGGTTCGTCTTTCTTGTAGATTTTGTGGTTATGGAGATGCAAGACGACCATGGTAATGAACTCCTCTGAGGGATACCATTCTAAGCTACTATAGACATGATAATTGAGATGGGCAGAGGATGCCTCACTATGGGAATCCAAGATGAAAGATTTAAAATAAAGATCCTGAAGCATTCCCAAACAATGTGAGATAAGGCACAGTGCGACATGCTTCAGTAGGTAGACAAAAAAATTTCTTTGTTTTTGGGGAAGCCATTCTTGGATATGGCTCATATGATGACAAGAGTGGATAAAGGAACTCTAGTTGTTGACAACTTGGATAACACTAAGGTACTTTCTTTGACTCAAGTAATGCACTATCTAGGAGATGACAGGGAGGATTATAACCAATTTGCAAAAGAAGAAGTACAAACTGATTTTGTGATAGGGTCATCTCCATAGTTACCTTTAGAAGTGAGATTGACAAATAGAGTACATGATAGCTTATGCAAAAATCATTTAGAGGAGTGGGTTTATCTATTAAATGTCGTACCTTGCTATTATGCAAGGTGCTTTGAAGATCTAGGACCACCACCCCCTCCTTTGGTCCCGTCTCTTTTGAACCCAACAGATCTAGAGCTAAAGTCGTTACCTCTACATTTAAAGTATGTGTTCCTTGTTGCAGAAGAAAATCTACCAGTGACCATCTCATCATCTCTTAGTGATGAGGAGGAGAAGCAGCTTCTCAGTATGTTGAAGAACCACCGAGCTGCATTTAGTTGGTCTATAGTAGATATAAAAGGGATCTCGCCAGCCTTATGTCAACATAAGATCTATCTTGAAGAGGGAGAAAAGGCAATTGTTCAACCTCAGTGACGTCTCAACCCGATCATGACTGAGGTGGTCAGGAAGGAAGTCATCAAGCTCTTATTTGTAGGTATAATTTATGCAATATATGACTCTATGTGGGTGTGTCTTACGCTGGTAGTTCCCAAGAAAGGGGGATTACAGTTATAACAAATGCATCCAATGAACAAATTTCCACCAGACTTGTGAAAGGGTGGCGTGTTTGTATTGACTACCATAGGTTGAATGCAGCCACCTTGAAGGACCATTCCCCCCTACCCTTTATTGACCAAATCCTAGAACATTTATCCAGTCATCTCACTTTTGTTTTCTCGATTGGTATTCCAGCTACAGTCAGATTTCTATAGAGCCTAAGTTTTAGGAGAAATCCACTTTTGCCTGCCCTTATGGCACTTTTGCTTATCTCCAAAAGCCTTTTGGTTTATGTAACGCTCCTGCCACATTTCAAAGGTGTATGCTCGCCATTTTTTCTGATATGGTGGAGTGGTGCCTTGAGGTTTTCATGGATGACTTTTCCGTCTATGGGGAGTCGTTTAGTGACTGTTTGCATAATGGTTTTGCAAAGATGTGAGGACACTCACCTGGTTCTTAACTAGGAAAAGTGTCATATGATGGTGAGTGAAGGAATAGTTCTTGGACACAAGGTGTCCAACAAGGGCATGGAAGTTGATCCAGTCAAGATTGAGGTTATTTCCTCACTACCTTCACCAACATCGATAAAAGGAGTTAGAAGTTTATTAGGTCATGCGAGATTTTACCTCTGATTCATAAAAGGCTTTTCAAAAATTTCCAAGCCTTTGTTTGAGCTTTTAGAAAAAGATGTTGATTTTGCTTTTGATGAATGATGTTTTAAACCTTTTGAAACACTCAAAGAAAAATTGATTTTTGCACTGATTGTGTAGGCTCTAGGATTGGAGCCTCCTATTTGAACTGATGTGTGACACATCAGATTTTACAGTGGGAGCGATGTTGGGTCAATGTTGTGATAAAATTCCTACTATTATCTATTATGCGTCTAAAACTCTAAAAGATGCACAAATGAACTGCACCACTACTGTAAAGGAGTTATTAGCACTAGTGTTTGCCTTTGAAAAATTCCGACAATACCTAGTAGGGAATAAGGTGATAGTCTGGACAGACCATGCCTCTATCAAGTATTTGTTGCAGAAGAAGGATGAAAAACCAGACTTATTAGGAGGATTCTTTTATTACAAGAATTTGATATTGATATTAAAGACAAAGTAGGTGTGGAAAATGTAGTGGTTGATCATCTTTCTAGGTTAGATAGGTCGGATGAGAGAGATCAAGCTATCCCCATTGTTGAGGAGTTTCCAGATGAGAAACTATTCATTGTTCAATCTAATGACCCATGGTTTGAAGATATAGTGAATTACTTCACTTGTAAGGAGATACCTACAAATTGGGGTTACCAGGAGAAAAAACAATTTTCCCATTCTTTAAGATTTTATATCTGGGACGACCCAATTCTTCTCAAGCATTGTAGGGATGGTTTGTTGAGAAGGTGTGTTCCCGAGTGTGAAGTAGAGAGCATTCTATTACATTGTAACTCTCTACCCATGGGTTGGCACCATGCTAGCTCCAAAACGACATCTAAAGTCTTAGAGAGTGGGTTGTATTGGCCCACTTTGTTTAAAGATGTACATAAATATGTTCGTCGTTGTGACGTGTGTCTACATGCATGTACAATTTCAAAGAGGCACGAGAATCCCTTAAATGTATTTCAGGAGGTTGAAGTTTTTGATCTTTGGGGTATAGACTTTATGGGTCCGTTTGCGTCATCCATTTTGTACATGTACATTCTTCTTGCAGTTGACTATGTGTCTAAGTGGGTGGAAGCAATTCCAACCCGCACCAACAATGCGCAAGTGGTGTGCAAATTTGTGAAGGATTACATTTTCTGTAGGTTTGGTGTCCCTCGCCTAATCATTAGTGATGGTGGCTTACACTTCACTAATGGGTAGTTTGGATCTCTCTTGAGCAAGTATGACGTGAAACACCGTGTGGGTACCCCATATCACCCACAGACTCAAGGTTAGGTTGAGGTTTCAAATAGGAAGTTAAGAAGATCTTAGAGAGTACAGTCTCAACCAATAGGATGAACTGGATTTATGTGCTTAATGATGCACTCTGGGCCTATAGAACATCCTATAAATCTCCAATAAGTACCACACCTTTAAGGATGATATATGGATGTGCATGTCATTTACTTGTAGAATTAGAACATAAAGCAAGATGGGCTATGAAGAAACTGAACTTTAATTTTGATGAAGCAGGTAAGAAGAGATTTTTAGAATTAAATGAATTAGATGAGCTAAGGATGAACACTTAGGAAAGCTCTAGGATATATAAGGAGAGGACAAAGAAAATTCATGATAGACACATTCTTAATAGGGTGTTTCTACCTGGGCAAGAAGGTCCTCCTCTTTAATTCTAGGCTTAGACTACATCCAGGGAAGCTGAGGTCCAATTGGAGTGGACCGTTTGTTATTGAGATAGTTCACCCCCCATGGTGTTGTGACCATTATAGATGGGAGTAGGTCATTCCTTGTTAATGGCCAAAGACTCAAGCATAATTTTGGAGAGGAGGTAGAGCTAAGGTTTGAGGAGGTGCAACTTTGCACCATTCCTTAGTTTGATGCTCTAAGTACTGTCTAGTCTAGGACATTAAACAATGACGCTTGTTGGGAGGCAAGCCAATGTTTATCACACTTTTTAGATTCAATTTTCATGTTTAGATGTACTTTCAATTTGATTTTTAGTAAAAAAAGGTACCTTGATCCGTTCTTTTTGAGTGTGCAGGACAAAGCAATGTCTCTACCACCGAGTCAATCAGTCGGTGGTACCAAGACAGGTTCATTGTTTTTGCAAATCAGCAGCACCAACTCAGTGGCACTGACCAACAATGTCAGTACCACTGATTTTCTAGATATGTGTCATAGTTTAACTGATAAGGACTCGGTACCACTGACACTTCCCGTTGGTGCTACTGACTTCTGCGAACTCTCAAGCTCGGAACATCGAGTCCATTTTTCATGAGCACTGACAAAAATGCAAAATCTCAGTAGCACCGACCAAGGAAGTCAATACTACTGACTCACCACATTAGCAATCCAAGTGGTCACGATCCAACATCTCAGATGCACTTCATCGAGTAGTCGGTGGCACTGATCCGCGACATAAGTTAGTACTACTGACGGTACCGTCGGTAGCATCGATGAAGGGCAATCCGTGCACATCACGTCAGCCGATCATAAGTGTTGCAAGCACTAACCACAGATTGTACTCCGCAACTCGATACCACCGACTCTCCTATTGGTAGTACTGACAGCGTCACGAGAAACTATAAGAAGGGAGGGAATTGAGTCATTTTCATTCACAGCCTCAGGCATCCACCTCTCCTATCTTCTAGAGCACAGTTACCACAGGCGTCAGCTGACTTCTTCGAGCTCTATTCTCCTATCCTCACTCTCATTCTTCACCATGGTTCCCAGACCAGCTCGCATCCAACACCAGAATGCAGAAACTAGGAGTATGTACGAGGAAATCCAAACCAGGCAGGTGATACCAACATGATACGGTGATTGCAATCTGCTTGAGATGACTGGCTTTATGGACAACATGCGCTGTGTAAGGAGTATGATCCCATAGGGATCCACTCCCTACTAAAAATAAAGAGGGCAACATCCACCAATTTTTTTTCTCAAAAGGGGATGAAACCAAATTTATTTAAACATGATTGTATCATAACACAAGTAGCAGTGGAATTATAAGATATATCTAACCATTACAAGGCAACTTATCATACTAACTTTCACCACGTAGGGTGACATAAAGGAAAACTAATAACATATGTAGATCTAGCTGAGGATCACCTAACAACTTCAAGCAAGGTCTCCCAAGAAGTCAGCTATCCATGATGTGATTCAGGTCCTCCTAAAACTCCTTCTCCTTGTCCAACACCCGGGGTTGGAAGCGTACCCCACAAAAAGAAAAAGAGAAGAGGATATCAGCAAAATGTTGGTATGAGCATGCTAAAAAGAAATTGAGCATTATATTTTAGGAAAAAGGTACAACAAGTAGAGAAGGCTTCCCATGCAAAAAGATAAGAACTACCCAATCGGGCATAAAAGGAAAGAATATCAAACATATGATAAAAGGAATACTTGCCATTAAAACAATAACAAAAGTGGTGCCACAAAAGCACTCATAAAGATTCTAGGACATAAAACCCATAACAACCTGCATGTAGGTGAGATAAACATAGCACTAGAAAAACATAAATAACAATTGGAGGCCAACCCTCATAAAGTTGAAACCTGATAGAGATTTGGCACATAACCAAACTCCCAATATATTTAAAAATTTGGGCCAACCCCCATAAAGATGAAACCCGGGTATGGGGCACATAACCACCATCCCAAAATAAACAATAAGGGCACATAACCCAAAACCAATACAAATTATATTACTCTAGGTCTACTGAGTCACACAACATGCTTAATAGGGAGGCAAGTAAAAAGGTATAGTCAGATTTCACAATTTAATCACCACATAAGTGATCATCATAAACAACCACCTCAAAGTGGGCATATAGTAACAAATTGAGTTCCATAATGAATAAGGCATAATAAATATTCCAAAGGAAAGTCAATAAGATATTATGATCACAAGATCAGTAGCAAGTAGGGTACTTTACATGAAGCATGATTTCAAAAGAAAAAGATACAATTTTTAAGCTATTGTCCATAGGACCAAGAGAAAGACAATTTAGTTTTTTGCTCAACAAATAAAAATACGAGATGCTAACATACCTCTAACAGAGTCTAAAACACTTTCCAAAATCCTAAGCAAGATTAGAGTCCACTTGTCCTATTATAATAACCATATACATGCATTAGCATTATATGTATTCATTAAGAACTCAAAACCCTAAAGTTATCAACTTTTTCTACAAACCACCGAATTACACTTTGAAAACATCACCATCGTCTTAGTTAGGGTTTTCTAATCAAAATGACATATAATATTATGTATTTTGAAGTTATGGACTTTTAGATGCATTTTTGGTGATTTTTAGCTTAATTAATTTGTATTCTAGAAAATCACCTTTGACAAAACTCGAAATAAACCTTTGTAACTATTTTTATTAGAAATAGAACATTTTTCCAAGTTCAGAACATATTTTATATTTATTTTTGGACTAACGGTTTAGAAGATATGAATTGTTAAAAATGAACCAATAAGAAATTGCCACGTAGACACTTCGTACCAAAATTGAGAAAGAGAGCGGAAGTAAAATTGTAAAAAGCCATGGGTTGCCTTCCCCAACCCAGTCCACGCCATGGCTGCAAGCAAGCATCAACTTTCTTAGGGAAAGATTGGGCGTTTGCGCTATACTCAACCAAATTCGATGTGCAAGTATTTGATGGAAAGCTTAGAACATGAGGGATTCAATGGTAACTTTAATTGTGCTGAAGGTGGAGAGAGCAGAGAGATATAGGCGCCACAAGGCCTGGTACTTTGGCCACCATTCTGGGTCAAAACGTCAATGGAACAAGAAATTAAAGGGTGCTTTGAGTTGTAAAGATGACAACGGATCTAGGAGTATAGGTATTTATAGGCAAAGAAGTCTAGGTTAGGGTTTAGTAAGGTGGGGTGAGAGAGGCCATCAGCTTGCTTAAGGAGTTTCTCGAATTTTCATAAAAACACAAAAATTTCGGTATGAAGTTGTGCGGAAACTTGAGAGGGATCCAACGCAACTTAAATCACTTAATTTCGTTGAGAAACGAGGGAGATAATGGAAAACGAAAAGTCAAATAAATGTATTTTTATTTCTTTGTTCAAACCAAGGTAGAAGACAACCATAATCTGTTGGATCCAAGATCCACAGTCAGTGATGAGCGCACAAAAAGCCAAATTTCACATATCAAACTATATTTTTGATTATAGTGTTATATACATTATTAAATGAATCTCCCTCTCTTCTTTTGAGGATTCAAACGGTTTCCAAAATTTACCAAAATTGACACCTTGACTGATTTTGACGTGTAGAATCTGAATATGGAATTAAATTTAACTTTTGACAAAGTTTAGTATATCAAATAAATTAATAACTATTTTCACTTTCCTCCTTCACTAAAGGCATTAGAATTATCCAAAAATTATAAAACTTCATCCATAAGTCGTATTAAGTATGTTGGATACAAATTTTTCATTATTTCTATTTGTTGGAGTTGTTTGTTATTTTAAATAATGAGTTGAAAGTTGTGCACACTTTCTCTCTCCTTAATTTATCTTCTCATAAAATATTTTCCAAATTGATTCAAAATTCATCCAAAGGTATATTTTAACATGTAGACCTTAAAGAGAAAAATCTCTTCAACACATGTGCTTAATATTTCCTTTAGGCAATGTTTGCTTTGTCATATCAGTGACGCTTCAAAGTTAGGTTTGTGATGTGTTCTATGATAGAAAGACAAAATTATAGCTTATGCATCAAGGTAGCTTAAACATGATGACGAAAACTAGCCCACTCATGATTTGTAGATGGAAGCTATTATGTATGCGTTGAAGATCTGGAGGCATTACCTATACGATACATAGTTTGAGATCATTTGTGAACATAAGAGCCTCAACTATATTCTAATTTAGAAACATATAAACATGAGGTAGCATTGATGAATTGAGTTGTTGAAGGATTACGATTTCATTATCTCTTATCATCCTGGGAAGGCTGACATAGTGGTCGATGCCTTGAGTAGGATGAAGGAAGCAGTCAATGCATCAACTATAATTGATGAAATGGAAGATGATGGAGAGTTTGGTAGAATGGAGACCACAATATAGAGAGGTAGATTTAAAAATGGTGCATCTCATGATTCATCTAGATTAGATTTTCGCAATCCCACAAGTCCATCAACATGGTATTGAGTATTGACCTTCCTCATATGATGGGATGACTACAAAAAAATTATGATTATCTGTCTAAGTAAAAAGATGGTGAGATCTTGATGAAGAATATGTTATGGGTACCTATAGATGAGTTACAATAGAATATTGTGTTAGAGGAACACAAGACAAAGTACACAATTCATCCAAGTTCTATAAAGATGTACCAGTACATGGAGAGAGCCGTCTAGTGGGAAGGCATGAAGAGATATATACAAGATTTTCTGTCTAAGTTCCTTACTTGTTAGAAATTGAAGGGTGAGCATCAGAGACCACGAGGTTTACTACAACCAGTGGACTTTCCTAAACGAAAGTCAGTCAATATAATCAAAGACTTTGATACGGGTCTGCTAAAGTCTTAGAAAGGGCATGATTCAATATGGGTAGTCATGGTTCTTTGACCAAGAGTGCTCATTTCTTAGATTTTAAAACTACTTCTATAGTTACATACATGGATCCTCTTTGGATCCACCAAATTGTATTTCTTCATGGAGTCCCTACCTCTAAAGTTTCTTACAGTGATCCAAAGTTCACATCAAAATTGTGGAAGCAAGTTCACAAAGAGTTGGGTACCAGCTCAACTTTAGTACATTCTACAATCCACAGACTAATGGTCAATCATAGAGGACTATTCAAACCCTTAATAACATGCTCATAGCTTGTACTCTAAACTAGGGTGGTTCATGGGAAAAGTATCTTCCTCTTGTTGAATTTTCCTATAATAATACTTTATATTCAAGTATAGGCTTGACACCATATTAGGCCCTCTATGAGAGGCCATGCAAATCACCTCTGCTCTGTCATGAGATTGGAAAGAGGATGTTGATAAGGAGTGAGAACTATAACATTATATAGATCAAGTTGCACTCATTTGGAATGAAATGAAGGTAGCTCGGGATAGACAGAAGAAGTATGCAAATGCGCATATATATAATAGATAGTTCCTTATTGATGATAATTTGTATCTAAAAGTCAAGCCTATAAAGACTATTCTTAGATCCAAAATGAAGTTCAATCTCAATCCCAAATATGTCACTCCTTTTTAGATTCTTGATGGAGTAGGTGATAGTGCCTACATATTAGCTTTTCAATCTTCTTATGAGAAGATCCTTAATGTCTTCCATTTATTAGTGTTGAGGAAGTATGTCTTGTACAATTCTCATATTCTTCTCAAGAGCCTATTGAGGTCATGAAATACCTATCTTCTGAAGCGATTCCATTAAGGATCATTGCTACTTGGACAAAGCAATTAAAGAAGAATGGCATTGTCCTAGTTAAAGTTTTTTGGAAAATCATAACCTAGAAGAAACTACTTGGAAACTTAGAGATGAGATGTTGAAGAAGCACCCAGAGCTCTTTAACCCCTAAAATTTTGAGGATGAAATTTTGTTAGATGGGAGAGGATTGTAACCTCCCCATTTTTTAGGTACCTATTTGTAATTTTCCTAATATCATGTTCTTTATGGTCACATCATATAGAAAGGTCTATTTTATATAGTTTTGGCTATTTTCATGCACTGAAGAATTTTATGTATATTAAAAATAATGAGTAATTAAGAGGAAACCCAAAATTTCAAGACTTTATTAATTTTAAATACTTAGTTGTACAATATCTACGCTTTTCCTAGTGTTGAATCATTTTAATTAATTTGATAACCAAATTAGTAAAATAACCCTAGAGAATATTCTAGGCACTATTATAATCACATGATCAAGAATTGAGACCTAACAGACTTTGTTTGGATAGGATTATAAAATTGGAAAGATAATTGCCTAAACAGTAAGGGATAACTAAATAGAAATTTTCCTCTTTTTAGCCTTTTCACCTACCTGTTGGATCTGACCCAAAATGAGCATGGTTGATATTAGTTTCCCATTCTTTTCCTTCCACCTCTAGCTTCTTAAGAGCACCTAGTAACCCACTCAATCACAGATAACTCATGATTTACTCAATAGTTCAAAAAATCACCTTCTTGATTGACCTTAGGAAAGAATATCACACCCATCAACCTATGAATCAAACCCTAGATCTCAACATATTAAAGATGCCCAATTTTGCATCACCAGTATGTCTTGTGTGCTCATCACTGTCGTTATCCATCACAATGGTGCCTCCCTTCAATTTGTCGTGGCTACACCATCTCTCAGTTCCCTGAAACCCACCTCACCTATGATTTCTTGTGTGACGGCCCAATTTTCTTAACCCACAAGACCCCACAATAGTAGTAGGTTGGAGCCTGCAAGGAGATACAAGAGATCCCCTCAAAGTCTTTGTATCTTCTTTGACTATAGTCGAATCACCTGAGTGGTATGTCACCTAACCCCCCCATCTCCCATGTTGCTGCTCTATATGTCCATGGATCAGGTGACCGTCATGGTGTTTTTCATCCCAAATTGTGTACATGACACTCCATCAACTTTATTAAGGTCTTATTAATGATTTTTGTTTGATTTGAGGCATCATTCACCTTCTTTATCTCCCCATATTTCCCCCCATAGTTCCCCATTTGTTGGCACTCAGCCATGGTAGCGTGGTTAACCACTCTTTGCCATCCCCAAATGTTGATCAGGGAAGTACCAGATTGGAAGATACTCAAAGGTAAACCTTCTAACCCTCGTATTCATAGTTTCTCTCCATGTGAGATCAAATTAAAATTTTGTTATGTGAATCATGGTTGATTGCTTGAAACTTCGTTTGCAACCAGTGACCTTTTGTGTTTGGTTCATTTTTGTCTCTGGGTATGCATAACCCTATGATTAATCATGATTGCTAAATGTGAAACAAAGTATTTGATCTACATGTAAGGAAGACTTTAGCTAAAACCTGAGATACATTTTTAATTCAAAAGAGTCCCACAAACAATTCACATTACCGTGTATATTTTCTATTGATGACTCTGATCATGCTAGTCTAAGAATGCATAAACATTTGATACACATCAATACAACTAATTGAGAACTAACACTAGTTGATCATTGTAAGACTAAGAAATCACTTACCTAGCCTCTATTAGAAAATTGACCACCTTCATCATCTTAATCTTACACAACTAAATACTAAATATGATACTAACATATTATAATACTAATCTATATACAATCAGCAATATTTTTAATTAATAAGTCTAAGGCTAATTGGCCATATATATTAGTTCCATGGAGTTATTATCCATACCCAAACAACTAAATCAGAATCTTTAATCACACTAACCCTAAGTAAGTAGTTACTATAGTAACATTAATGCATTATAATACTAACCTATGTATAGGCATGTATGCATAGATGATTTAATAATAAGAGTATTCCTAATTAATTTGGATATGCATCATATATGTTCAAAATGGCAATCAAATTAGTAACTTAGATTAACCCTTTTTACTAAGAACTCAAACCATAAATCCTAATGCATCTTAAACATCTAATGATTTAGAACTCTTAATCTTATGCATACTACATTAAATAAATATTTGACCTAATGTATGAATACTTGTCATACATGAAAAGAACATGTGATAATAACAAAAAAATATCGTAACAACCCTAATTATATTGACAAAAAAGGAATATATGGTTTGATAAAGCCTTTGGGTTTTTCAATGTGAAAAATAGATCCAGAGTGTTGGGAGCAGTGTTAGGGTTTTGGATTCTTATAGGTAAGTGTGTCATGCCTAAAAATCTAATATGGACTTTATATCTAGACGTCTCTCAATCGTAAGATTCAAAATAACTCTTTTCATGAAGTTCTTCATATTCTATTCTTCTAAATATAGTACAAGATATCATATTGTGATGCTTAGAACCATAATATGTTAGCACATTCCTTCAAATGCTAGAGTAAATATAGGTTATACTCATGATAAATGTAAAAACCCGTTACACTAAATGAGATTACTCAAAACATAAAACACAATAAATCACCAATTAATCACATACCCAAAAATATGGGTAAATTAAAATCGATTTCAATGTCAGCACCCGCTCAGAAACATTTGCATAAGAGCCCAACATTCTTCTTATATCCATACTATTTCAAGAAATTTGATACAAATTGTTCTATCACTTTAGCTACAACATATATACACAGGATACCAATATTTGTAATTGCCACACAACAAACATTAACATGCTAACAAAATTTCGATTCATTTGAAACACCATATACAAACTTTTCCTGGACGGACCTGAGAGTACAGGGTTGATTCTAGGACATACTAGACATCTAATCAACTTTCTCAAGGATTCATTACTATAGTTCCTCTTTACTTCCATAGTTCTGTTGTCGTCACTGCCGAGTACCTAAAAATATGTGGCAAACCATAAAGGTGAGACCCATCTCCCAACAAGAGATATAACCTCCAACAATGCTTATTGATTACAACATTTTAAACAGTAGATAACTAAGCAGTTGGAGTATTTAATAATCAATTGAATAGATTGAACAGTTCAAGTATGCTAAACAGATTAAGCAAATAATCTTAGCAACAAGTATGATCATCAATGCATATATAGATAACAAATAAATCCATTTCTTTGGATAGATATCTACTCAAATATCATCAAATTGCATCTAATAATAATCATTATCATTAATATGACTATCATCATATTCCTTACTAACAGCACAAGTAATCTAGTAGCATAAGCACCCATGGAATCATTAATATGTCTAGTAACATGACATGGCTATCAATATTGGCATCTAAAATAAAGGGAACAGATCTATATCATAAGTAGAACTAACATCATAACACAATGAACTTGTTACAACCCCAATTTTTGGGTTCATATGGTTGGAAATGCAATTTCCCCAATAAATGTATGATTTTGGGAATTATATGATTTATGTGTATTGAATGGATTTCCTTTGCAATATTTCCTTTTTGCATGTAATTTCGTGGATCATAATATGATAATGGTCCAATATGATTAAATAAAAAAAGAAGAAATCAAATATTGCTTTATTAAGAAGGAAAATTGAGATAATGATAAAAATATAAGAAATATGTGGAAATATGGATAATGGAATCATCATGGATGATATTTCGAGTCCAAATGGTTTCTAATGATAAAATGAATCCAAATAAATAATATAAAAGAAGAAGAGAGAGAAAATATGCATAAAATATGCCTTAATAAGTTATAGCTTGCATATGAATAAAAGTCTCACATACTTTCTAATATGAGTCCCAAACTTGGAACACAAGTATTCTAAGTCGTTATGGACTTTCCTCTAAAATTTGGGATCAAATGGATAAGCGGTTTAGAAGATATGCTTTTTTTAATATTTCCTAAAGAGAAGAGGACTTATTAAATGTTATGATTTACATTAGGATTGGGATTCTTGGGCCTGGCCCATGATGATGTTACATTGTTTTCTAGATGTTCAATTAAGTAACTAGTGGTGGAGAACTTGTCTCCTACCACCAGTCTGAAATGGACAATAGTGGGCGATCTCCCCACATCTAAACCTCTCTCCCTGATCAATGAGGAAACTTACAAAGATTTTGTTCAAGTTCAGGAGAAGAAGTCAGATCTAACGATCTTTTAAGGGCTCTATTTCGTGCACCATTGGGAAGTTTCCCCAATGGCCCTGTGGAGCCAGACTCAATGGGCACTAGGCCAAGCCTATAAAAGAACCATGTTCCCTCTTCGTGATAGGGAGGGAGTGCGGAGACATTCGGGTGATGTTAGAGAATCCTCTGCAAGCTTCAATTTGCCCAAGATTGATACACCGCCGACCTTCCTTCTCTCCTGTGCTGCTAGAGCACTCCTTTTTCGATATCCCTTTGTTATGTCAACTGTGCCGAATCAAAGGCACCCATGATTACGAAAAAGGCTAGAGGAGGCGTTCACACCTTAACCTGGTTCTACGATGTTGTGAGGACCGAAGTCAACTCGTCGGTTGACCTGTTGGGGAGCCTGCTTGATGCCATCGCAAAGTTGAAGGTGAAGCCCGCTGAGAGGACTGTTCTACCCGCGGGGATAATGCAAAGGGTTAGGGGAAAAATTGGTTTTTGGCTATGTTTAAGGCCCCAACCCCGCTGGAGCGAGCCGCTAAGAGGGTCGCACGTGATTGGCTACAGATTATACACATGGAAAAGGGAAAAGAAGTCTATTGCTGATGTGGTGGCCAACAATTGGTAGAAAGGTGGGTTATCTTGTAAAAATCGTAAGTAATTAGTGGTAACTTTGATCATGACAAGTTATACATGAAAATTGATTAATAAAATGCAAAGAATCAAATAAAAATAGTATGGCAGCATGAATCTATTCATATTTCAAAAATTACATAAAGTTACTATCTTTAATACTTTCATGAATAAGAAACCCTAATTTGATGATTAATGACATTGGGCAAGGTCATATGGATATTTTATGTGAATATTAACCTGTTGATGATAAATTAGGGAATTAGGTCTATAAATATTATCTTTATGAATTATTGTCTTAATTTAGGGTTCCTTGTATATGAAAGATCATTAATGGGCTTAAAAACCCTAATTGAGGTGAATATGACTTTTAATGGTTTTAATTGTGCAAATTCATGAATAAAATAGAGATATGATGATCCTAAGTCAATTTGAGTATAAAAGATCCATAATGTGGATAATTTGAGCAATTAGGGTTTCTTTTGAGTAGAAAAGCTATTTTAGGGTTTGTTGATCTAAAAAGGATAAAGTTTGAGAAATTGATCGAAGAAGCCCTAATGAATCCTAATGAGACTTAGAAACCTTAGAAAGGTATCCCAAGTCAATAAAGAGTTATTTGGGATGTGATGGTAACAACTAGGTGTTATACATATTTTTAGGATCAAGATTGCTTGATTGGTTGCTTGTCTTGCTTGATTGGACCTATTGATTGGATTGGATATCTTGTTTATATTTGAGACTCCAAATCAAGTATGTGGTTATTTATGATTACTCTCTTTAGTTTCCTGGCATTTTCCCAATGATTTATCGATTGCATGGAAATAAACTGCTTGGATGATTTTATTTCTACAATCTTTAAATTGAATATGACTATCACAATCTAAGTATATATATGACTTTCCTGAACCTACATACCATCTCTGGATGTACGATGAGAGACCAAGCCCTGGAGGGAAGGTCAAGGTGGTCAAGCCCCAGAGGAAAGACCACTGGGCACCCAGAGAAGTGACCCTAGGTACCAAGCTCAGGATGGAGAAGTTATCCTTAAATTCCCTTGTAAGGACTAAACCCTAAGAGAGGATATCCCAGAGTATGAGTAAAAGCGGTTGGGAAGTCATATTGGAAAATGTAAATTTGCATTTATAAACAACTATTTGATGTGGTTATGTTGTTAGATAATATGTGCACTATTTTGGTTATCCCCACATACCAGTATATTCATTTATACTGACCGACATTTTGTTTGTCGGCATTTTAGGAAATACCTAAAATCAGACAAACAGATCATTGGAACATGTGGAAGATTAAATTTAATTAATAAAGGAGGATTTAGATAGTTAGAATTCTACTGAAGGTAGAAGTTCCAGTTTCCTATATTTGAAAGGTATGTGAAAAGTAATTTTTATTCCAGCTTTAAAGTTCAGTCTTTCATAGAAATTATTAATTATTTTTTATTATTTGTAAAACCATTGATCCTGTTTTTGGGATAACACCTTAGACTTCTTGGTCTTCCTTAATTGGGGGTTACCGGGAAGTGAGGTCATTACATTTGGTATCAGAGTTATGGTTTACCCTTTAATCTCTAATAATTATTAAATTTTACAAACTCTTCAGAACCCAAGGGAGTTATTAGAGGATTTTCTAATGATGGAGGTGTCTAGAAAAGGATCACAATCTGGGGGCTCGCACGATTTTACTCTGCCTCGCTAGTCGATATACAAGGACTCTCAGATATTTTCTGGCTGCCTGGCCAAAATCAGAGGATTTGACTCGAAGTTAGATATGTCTAGGACTCTGTCATCTATCTTCTTCCCTTCTCAACCCTAATTCATATAGGATTCTAAGTTCTTAGGGTTTCTCTCTCTCCACCACCCTCCTGATTTTAGGGTAAGCATAATAAGGATTAAGGAATCCTCCACCAAATAATGGAAAGCATGTAAACAAGATCTCATGGACATACGTTTTAATAGTTTAAGCATAAACTAAAGAGTAGTTACATGCTTAAGGTTTCATGTCGTGTGTTGTCATGCCCTCAGGAGAGCCCTAAGGTTAGACCTTCTCATAGGATAAGGAGGAGAGGGATAGCTTTATAGGAAGAAGACCTCCAAGAAGAGACTAGACACATCCTATGAGGACGATGCTCGACCCAAAACCTTAAGCGGTGGATAGAGAAATAGAAGACACAATGAGTTGGATATCATAGTTCACCATGCATGCACGTACATGGGTTAGACATGCATATTGTACATAAAGGTTTCGAGTATCCATGAGAAATGCAAAGCATGTGTGGTTGTTTGACCCTGGTGCCTTTGGTGACCTGACCTTAGGTTGTCATGCTTGTTGAGGGTGAGGGATTGCTCCCTCATTGAGAAGATTAGTGGTGACCATATATGAACCCTAACAAGAATATATGAGCAGAAAAGAGGCATGCACCTACATAATAAGTGAGTAATTGCAAGGCTGGTAGCAGGTTTTAGACTTAATCCAGAAGGGTTATGCCTGATAGGTTATGATATAGGCATGCAAAGCTTTGGATGATCTTGACCAAACATAAGTTTTGATAGTACGTTACACCCAGGTAGGGATAGATGTGTATCCTTAAGAGCTTGACCCATCTTTAGAGAGAGAGCATCCAATGGTAGGACCCATTATATGGTTATATAGAGAGAGAGAGAGTGAGACCCCAAGGAAGAGGGTTGGAAACCTAGACTCTGAGATATGAGGATTCATGAGAAGTTGGGTATGATATGGCCTAGAATGGACGACCCTAAGTAGATGTATGTGGTTGCCTCATGCACGATCCTTAGAGGCTTGGCATACCTTGGTTGGATTTAGAGGGACCTAACCCTAGAAGAGAGAAAGAGGCTTCTTGAATCAATGTACAGATGTTATACATCCCTACCTTTTAGGTATAGGACGGAGAGTTCCTTAGACCCCTCAAGAGGTATGGTAAGAAGTTGTGAGGCCTCGTACCCAGTAGGTTGTCTTCATGTAGGACTCTAAAGCTTGTTCACATGGAAGTGTTAGGATGTTTATGCTCCACCTAGTATAGGTTCAGTTCATGATTGAAAAGACGAGCATGCAATTAGACAGTTGATGCATACGAAGTGAGCATGGGGTTCCTTGACCTAAGAGGGGAAGTAGTAGTAGCCAGTTCACATGATGTTCACGAGGCCGATTGAGTTCATAGTATTTGAGTATGGTACCCCTCATGTCTTAGAGAAAAAGGAAACCCCACTGAAACTCAGGTATATGTATGATGAATCCCTCACACATGTTGGTGGCATATGTATGATATTGTCCAACTTCGAGGAATAAGGAAAAAGTATGTGATACCAAGGGACATAGCATGGTTTAGTAGAATGTATTCTTTCTAGCTACGTGTATAAGTTGCATGATAGGGCTAAGCATGTACATGATGATGTAAACCATATAAGTAAGGATGTTTGTGACCTTTTTTACTATCAAAAGATAGTTTTTTTCCATCTTGGAAGGGGACCCTTCATGTAGGGTGAGTACCAGCTTTTGTTTAGGCTTGAGGTAACATAAAGAGGTCTCTTATAAGAGCTTGATGAGCTAAGTGGAGCACACATAGTATGATCATGAATCTATAGACCCATGTGTGACCATCTCTAAGGGCAGGAGGATATGTTGTCATGGAGGTAACATGTATGAGGCCAGAATGAGGTAGGTAGGTCATCATGATCCCTATGAAAGGATGTAAGTTTGACCATGAGTGCCCAAAGAGATGATGGAGATTCAAGTGAGGATTCAAGAATGAGATGTGCTATGATGGAATCCTAATATGATACTAAGGTCAGGAAGGATGAGACTGATGAAGTAGGAGCTGTCTATTCCCTGGATGAATGAGACCATAGGGTCGGGAGGTAACAACTACCTTTGCATGCGGCCCATGGGTTATGAGTTTGGCCACCTTCATGAGTTCATGAGGCCTAAGGGGTAAAAGTGGGAGGCACTCCCTAGATGCATAAGGGTCAGATCACCCCAAAAGTGTCGGCACCCTAGAGACCTTGAGGTAACGACTAAGGATTGTACATAAAAAAGAGATGTTTAAGACCCGGAAGTGTTTGGGAACAACCTTTCCATAGATGTGAAAATAATTATGAGATATTCATGGTGTGGAAGACATGTGAATTATGTTTCAACTTAGATTGGAAAGAGTGACGACGATGTGTGATGCACCATCTCTACTCTTGGAATGGGATGAACTATGTATTTGGACTGCAACCAAATGCTTATTTCCTCTCATCATGAGTGTGAGAGACAGGACAAAATGCATGCCATATACTAAAGATAAAGGTGATATGAGTTGAAACCCTTCTATGATGTTTGAGGATTGAAGGAAATACCACACCCTTTGTAGAATATATTGGACAGGTGATTTGAGAGCATAAGGAGAACAAGGGAATATGAGAATGTACATATCTAGAGTAGTTTGAAATCTATGAGTTATAAGTTTGTTTTTGATAATCGAGATGATGAGCTCGAAGTTTTCTTGACTCAGTTAGACCTAAACTTGAGATGAGGATGATGAGTGGAGTATATGAGGTTTATGTCTTCACTATCAAGTAGTACGTAAGGGAGCTTATGTGGTAACAAGATGTTCTCAATAGAATACAACTCAGGTGTACAACTGTCTTATATAGCCAGTAGAGACTCTGGAAGAGGTTTCTAGGTGAACTTTGTGATTGTTAGAAGATGAGACATATGTGGCTAACACCCAGATACAACCAAACCCGTTGGTCAAGTTGGTGGTTACTCAGTTAGCCAGCCTAGAGATGGATGAGATAGAAGGATGGTTGTAAGAACCTTAGATACACCTCTCAAGAAAAGGAAGGAGGTGAAATCCACTACTAGAGCATTTTAGGGTTTTGAAGGAGTCACCCTTGAGGAATCATGTCATGTAAGAAACTCGTGTTTTTAAGTACACCATACATCGTGGTACTACCAAGATGGATAAAGATTATAGTAGTTCTCTGAAGACCTAAGATGAAGACGTATATATGGTTACATGTGGCATGTTACCATACATGCCAGAGGGTGAAGTCCGAACACCAGTAACCTAGTGAGTTGCTATAAAGGATGATGAATCCCTAAGAGGGAATGGGAATAGATCACCATAGATGTTGTGGTGGGTCTCCCCTAGACCGAGAGAGGTCATGATGCAATATGGGTTATTGTAGATCACCTTACCAAGTTGACCTAATCCCTTGCCTAAGAGAGAGCATTGTTAGTGTAATAGATCTAGTTGAACTATATATATGAGAGAGATAGTTCAACTACACCATGATCTGAGTTCAACATCTTGAGCATGACCCAAGTTCACTTCCATGTTGTGAAAGGAGGTGTAAGAAGAACTCGATGCTAGATTGAAGTTGAGTACAACATATCACCCCTGACTGGTGGATAGTCAAGAGAGTATGATCTAGACTTTAGAGGGTATGATGAGAGCATGTGTGCTCATTTAGGGTGATACATGGGAGCAGTTCCTTCCCCTAAGCATGGTTTGCTTCTTATGATAGCCACCATGGCTAGTTTTGGGACGTAAGAAGCTCTATAAGAGAGGCTATGTCGGTCACTGCTTCATTAGGATGATGTTAGTGAGAGGACCTTGTGAAGGTTAGAGAGACCACAGTGTGTTCAAATGAAGTCGCTTTGATCAAGAAATGGATGAGAAAGCCTAGGGGAGACAACAATTGTGAGCTGATGCAAAGTAGACTGACATGCAATTCACTTTGGGAGAACATGTGTTATGAAAACTCGACCCCTCTAAGATATAGCTAAGAAAACTGAGTCCCCGATTCATGGGTCCATTTGAGATGGAATGGTGGAGTTTCTTATGTTTAGCCTTACCCCTCAGGATAATATGATGTAAGCTGTGTTCCATCTGTCTGATCTAGAGCACTATGTGGTGTACCTGAGCCATGTGTTGAGCATTGAACATATTGAGCTTCAAGGAAGGCTGACATATCCCGAGTCACCTATGAGGGTATGAGATACCAAGGTGAGAGAGAACTCAGATGTAAGAATATAAGATGATAAAGGTTCTTTGGAAGCACCATGGAGAGGATGAAGCCACATGGGAGCTAAGGATGGACTTGGAAAACTCTTATCCTAAATTGTTTGTAAGTTTGGTGGAATTTTGAGGGAAATATTCCTATAAGAGGGGAAGGATGTTACAACCCTAATTTTTGGGTTCATATGGTTGGAAATACAATTTCCCCAATAAATGTATGATTATGGGAATTGTGTGATTTATGTGTGTTGAATGGATTTCCTTTGCAATATTTCCTTTGTGCATGTAATTTTGTGGATCATAATATGTTAATGGTCCAATATGATTAAAGGATAAAAAAAGAAATCAAATATTTCTTTATTAAGAAGGAAATTTGAGATAATGATAAAAGTATAAGAAATATGTGGAAATATGGATAATGGAATCATCATGAATGATATTTCGAGTCAACATGGTTTCTATTGGTAAAAGAAAACCAAATAAATAATATAAAAGAATAAGAGAGAGAGAGAGAGAGAGAGAAAATATGCATAAAATATGCCTTAATAAATAATAACTTGCATATGAATAAAATTCGCACATACTTTTGAATTTGTGTCCCAAATTTGGCACAACAGTATTCTAAGTCATTATGGAATTTCCTCTAAAATTTGTGATCAAATGGATAAGCAATTTAGGAGATATGATTTTTGTAATATTTCCTAAAGAGAAAAGGATTCATTAAATGTCATGATTTACATTAGGATTGGGATTCTTGGCCCCGGTCCATGACAATGTCATGTTGTTTTCTGGCCGTTCGATCGAGGATCTGGTGGTGGATAACTTGTCTCCTACCTCCAATCCGACAGGGATAGTAGTGGGTGATCTCCACACATATAAACCTCTCTCCCTGATCAATGAGGAAACATACAAATATTTTATTCGAGTTCGGGAGAAGAAGTCAGATCTAACGATCCTTTAAGGGCTCAGTTTTGTGCACCATTGAGAAGTTTCCTCAATGGGCCTGTGGAGCCATACTCCATGGACGCTAGGACAAGACTATAAAAGAACCATGTTCCCTCTTCATGATAGGGAGGGAGTGCAGAGACATCCGGCCAAAGTTGGAGAATCATCTGCTAGCTTCGATTCAGCCAGGATTGGTACACTATCGAGCTTCCTTCTCTTCTGTGCTGTCAGAGCACTCCTTTTTAGATCTCTTTTTGCAATGTCAACCGCGTCAAATAAAAGGCACCCATGATTCCGACAAGGGCTGTCGGAGGTGTTCACACCTTAACCTGGTTCTGTGTTGCTATGAGGACCGAAGTCAACTCGTCAGTTGACCTGTCGGGGTCGGGGTGCCTGCTCGACGCCATCACAAGGTTGAGGGTGAAGCCCGCTGAGAGGATTGTTCTACCCCTAGGGATAATGCAGAGGGTTAGGGGCAAAATCATGTTATGGCTATGTTTAAGGCCCCGACCCCACTAGAGCAAGCCACTGAGAGGGTCGTAGGTGATTGGCTACAAATTATACACATGGAAAAGGGAAAATAAGTATGTTATTGACGTGGCAGCCATCGATTGGCATAAAGGTGAGTTATCTTGCAAAAATCATAACTAATTTTTTGTAACTCTGATCCTGACAAGTTATACATGAAAATTGATTAGAAAAATTCAAATAATCCAATAAAAATAGTAGTGAAGCATGAATCTATTCATAGTTCAAAAATTACATAAAGTTACTATCTTTAATGCTTTCATGAATAAGAAACCCTAATTTGATGAGTAATGAAATTGGGAAAGGTCATATGGATATTTTATGTGAATAATTTAACTGTTGATGATAAAAGAGGGAATTAGGTCTAAAAAGATATTTATGCATAATTGGCTTAATTTAGGGTTCCTTGTATATGAAAGATCATTAATGGTCTTAAAACCCCTAATTTAGGTGAATATGACTTTTAATGGTTTTAATTATGCAAATTCATGAATAAAATAGAGATATGATGATCCAAGTCAATTTGAGTATAAAAGAATCTTAATGTGGATAATTTGAGCAATTAGGGTTTCTTTTGAGTAGAAAGTTATTTTAGGGTTTGTTGACCTAAAAAGGATAAGGTTTGAGAAATTGATCTAAGAAGTCATGATGAATGCTAATGAGACTTAGAAACCTTAGAAAGGTATCCCAAGTCAATAAAGAGTTGTTTGGTATGTGATGGTAACAACTAGGTGTTATACTTATTTTTAGGATCAAGATTGCTTGATTGGACCTCTTAATTAGATTGGATATCTTGTTTATATTTGAGACTCCAAATCAAGTATGTGGTTATTTATGATTACACTCTTTAGTTTCCCAACATTTTCCTGATGATTTATCAATTGCAAGGATATAAACTGCTTGGATGATTTTATTTCTGCAATCTTTAAAGTGAATATGACTATCACAATCTAAGAATATATATGACTTTCCCGAATCTACATACCATCTCTGGATGTAAGATTAGAGACCAAGCCCTAGAGGGAAGGTCAAGGTGGTCAAGCCCTGGAGGGAAGACCACTAGGCACCTAGAGAGGTGACCCCAGGTACCAAGCTCATGATGGAGAAGGTAGCCTTAAAGTCCCTTGCAAGGACTAAACCCTAAGAGAGGGTATCCCAGAGTATGAGTAAAAGTAGTTGAGAAGTCATATTGGAAAATGTAAATTTGCATTGTTGAACAACAATTTGATGTGGTTATGTTGTTAGATAATATTTGCAATGTTTTGGTTGTCCCCACATACCGGTATATTCATTTATACTGACTGACATTTTGTTTGTCGGCGTTTTAGGAAATACATTAAATTAGACGAATAGTTAAGTGGAACATGTGGAAGATTAAAGTTAATTCATAAAAGAGGATTAGATTGTTAGAATTCTACTGAGGGTACAAGTTCTAGTTTCCTATATTTGAAAGGTATGTGAAAAGTAATTTGTATTCCAACTTTAAATTTTAGTCTTTCATAGAATTTATTAATTATTTTTTATTATTTGCAAAACCATTGATCCTGTTTTTAGGATAACGCCTCAGACTTCTTGGTCTTCCTTAATTGGGGTTACCAGGAAGCGGGGTCGTTACAAAACTACATAAGCATGATTAGTAGTTTCAGCATGTATAATTACATAGGCATGGATAGCAATATTAAACATAACTAGCAGTAGCATCTTAACCATCAGTGTCAGTATATTTGAAAGCATAAGCATGTTTACAACAGCAACATAACTTAAGCATAAGTATATATATTATCTTTTATTGTACTATACATGATCTGAGTGAAAAGAAAGCAAACAAGGGTTATCATCCAATATGAAATGTTCTGTATAACCCTAAATAGATATGCTACACGGCTGTCTTACATCTTTTATTATGCCTTGGAGAATTTGAATTGTACCATCCAAAGTCCAACCGACCCCTGCGAAGGGCTATTCGGTTACGTACAAGATCTAGGACTTTTGGTATCCTAAGATCTCTTTCCCTCATTTAGTATGAGTAAAAAGGTAGTGACATATCAGTCAAAGCTTCCACCACAGCGACATATAGTCAAGTTGCTAACCACTAGTCTGCCCTTGGTATAGGTTACGACACTAGAAACTAGGGTATACAAAACCCTCTAATCCTAGGTACAACCACAGTTGTCCTTAATCACATTATATGTATGAAGCATGACCATAGCCATCCTCCACAACCTACATTGTGGATGACAAGGATATATGCTCAACTTACCACCCCCACATACTCAACAGTATGTGCTCTCATTTCACCATCCACCAAGTTCTGATACTGAAGATGGCTCTATGGCACAACACACTACATGATTAGAGTTGCACTTGATTAGTTATGCCAATTGGATGAATTAAGGTTGCATCAAACACGTGGACATACAAACCCTAATTCAATTCTAGCAAGCATATAAATATCAAAACTTTGAAAAGATATCAAATGTGTGGAACATAATTTCTCATCTCATCATCACATGGTACTATTCACTTACCATTCATGAGGCCAAACTAGTCATAATACTATCATAATATATAAATCCTTTTCACAATATCACAAGGTATCAACCCTTATCAACACAATAGTATTATACCTCATTCAGGGCTCAACCATGCCCAAAGGTCATTCAGACCATTATACTATCGCTTGATATAAATCCTTTTCACAATATCACTGGGTATCAACCCTTATCAACATAAGAGGATTACACCTCATTCAGGGCTCAACCATGCTCAAAGGTCATTAAGACCATCATACTATTTCCTGCAAGATCATCATTATCTTTTCATGACTTATAACAAGGCTCAACAACATCACTTACATATAATACGCCAGATCAACACAATATTGCATTAATAAGCTAGGAGATATTCATAAACAATCATAAAAGGGTTATATTAACATTCAGAACATTCCTTTATTACATCAACATGCAAGGAATCTAGATATGATTAACCCTCATCATATTCATAATGCACATGTTTAGCATAAGAAAGTATCAACCATGTGGCTATGATAACCACCATTTAACATATTAAGGTTATGATCATATTAAGGAGGTTATTCCACCATCATTCCATTATATAAGAATGTTAAACATGAATAATCATCTTTATCTATTTGTATTAGAGTTAGATTCAACAAGATAAATTATATTAATGTTACTAATCAGCATGTATACCCAAACCCTAAGTCACGACATCCCTATTGGATCATGGATGCATAAGGTGAAGCATCAGCATCACATTCTATACTATTATCAAGTATGAACCCACACATAAATCAAGGCGTAACCATTGGGTTATAGCATACTAGGGTTTCAAAAATAGTAATAGAGTACTCCATGACTGTATTAGTCATTCAAGGACTCTTCTAACCAAATTACCATCATTTAGTCATATTAAAGCTTGGTATAACAAGCTATACCTAATTAGGGTTACCCACTAATTCATTATGGTGATTATAAATCATAATCATATGAGGGAAAGGGTAAGACTACAAGTTTAAGGCATTGAACCATCAAATTCTAATCATTTAAATATAACATTACACTACACGCTTCACCCAAAACAATGGGAATATTGAGGCATCAACTTCAAACCATGAAATGTTGAAAATGTAAAGCCATTGGTCATTTACATTAGTAAACACCTTGAATGAATCATCTATGATGTTATTGAGTTGTAATCTATAAAATTCACCATTTAACCCTAGACATCCTTTGATTAACAACAACAAGGATTTTGTTAAGAGTAGGGTAAAACCCACAATCAACTGTTCATTTAAAACAAGCCATCCATTGTCAACAAGTAAGCTCCTTAAGTTGATCATATAAAGGAAACCATCTAAATCACATTATTAGGACCATCATATTACATTAGCCATCATTCCACTTTATTGGAGGAATAAACATTAGATCTTGATCATTGCGTCAAGTTCATATGTTAAAACCATCAATTACAGTATAGGTCTGACCATTGCATCAAATGACCCAAGAAACTATTGGTATAAGGCTTTATTGATGCTAAAGCTATATTATTAAGTCACCATAGGTTTTGGAGACCTGATCCACCATCATTAGTGACTATTAAGTCGCCATAGGTTGTTAGATCAACACTATATTCATTAATCAACATCAAATATCAAACTAATATCACCATTGATTGATAGCATCATTAGGGTACTTAGTTGTTAATCACTAGGGTTCTAATTAGGCCAACACCTGACCTAAGGGGTGAAAGTAAGTTAAAACCCTTGGTCACCACCATCAGTTGTCATGAAGACAACATCATCGATTGTTTCTATGGTACTACCATTGAGTCATGTGTTTATAGAAAAAATTAGCTTTAAACCCTAAAATTGACCATTGGTTGATAGGTGCTTAGCACCATAGGTTGTCAAACCAACCTGATACAAGTCATATTATACCTTAGGAATAATGTACACATGATCATAGGTTCATCTAAAACTGAAATCAGAATAGGGAATATTATAAAAATAGAAATTCAAGTAAAGAATGGCTTTTTAGTGCAAGGATCGTCATTTAAAAGCAAGAACATGAGCTAGCAAGCTTATGGTAAGCAATAAATGTGGAGAAATTTATAAAAATTGTCTCTAATTAGAATATAAACTCCCAAATATAAGAAAACACGAGCAGGTAGGGTAGGAAATCCAAGAATAAGTTGTGAACTCGTCCATTTAGCACCTTTCTTCATCAAATGAGCAAGCCCTAAGCATAAGGAGCAAGAAAGGTGGGGGTTTTAGAGCTTTCGAGCAATTTCTACAATGGAACAAAAATGTTCTGACCTGAATAAAGGTAGGAGGAAGGATAAAAAAGAAATAAATTGATGAAAGAAGGGGATTATTACTCTTTTAGGTCAAGATTACTAGAAGGAAGCTTTTCAAACCCTAAAAGGAAATCAATTGTAACCCTAGATTCTTTTTCCAAGAAGATCCCCTCTTTATTCTTCCTTGGACAGGAAATTTGAAACAACATAGAGAGAGAATGAAGTTCATATAAGGAGGTAAGTGGTGGAGATAAAATGTCTCATTTGGGTGCTTAGGGATAAGTATAATAAACTTTAAGATTAAGAAAATGAAAAAGTTGAAGTTCTAGTATCTTTCCAAGTGTCCATGGCCTTAAACTATTAAGAATATACAAGCACACACACAAGAAGCTCCCTCACCATCCATATAGACCTTCTTATCTTTCCTTTGTCAACTTTCCAAGCCAATCAAATAATTCATCAGTTGATAGCTACTAAAGGTGGCTCATCCATGAAGGGGTAAACCCTAAAATATCCTTGGAGAAAACACCTTCGAACCAAGGTTTAAATAGGCGCCCCATGGATCAAAAAGCTCAATAGTTCTGAGAGAATATATAAGTAACATAATGCAAGTGATAAATTGCAAAGAAAACCTCTCAATTGGGTAAATTTCATAAAAGTCCAAATGTGCATAAAATTGCATAACTTTCTCAAAAAGTGTCCAAATTGGACCAAATTTGAAACTTAAGCTTGTTTTATGATTTAAAAGCATATAACAAGGTTATATTAGGTTTATAAGAATTAAATTATGATAATTAAGCTTATTCAACTCATTAAGTAAGTTTAGGGGCCTTACAACTATAATCCCCTAACAGGGATTTCACCCTTGAAATCCAAGGTAAACAAAGTTGGGTACCTCCTTTGCACATCATCCTATTACCTTCACATGGTTACTTGTATATCATGGTGATGTCACATCATTCATACATATCTCATCTTGGTTTAGCACAAAAACCCCCACCTAAGAAGACATTTACATATGGAACATAGAAACTTGTTGTGTCATATGTACAACTCTAGTAGTAATGTTGAACTTTAAATTCTAGCTATCATCCTAAAATTATATTTATTGTATCAACACATTACTCAAAATTCATACTTTCTATCGTTTGACCAATCATGGCATGTGTCCCATACCATTCCTTGAAGCATAAAAAAGGTGATATATCCATCCTTTTTTTCAGATACATTGACACTGGAACACTTGTCAGTTCTTTTTCAGCATCAAAAGAAATGCTAATGCTGGCACCTATCATTCCATACAAGGAAACATAATTCCTAGTCAACCTTGTTAGGGGTGAAACAACAACACTATCTTCACCTTACTAGGATTTACACAACCTACTTAGAACACATATCATGATCCCATAAAGACACTTAATCAACCTCATCTCACTCTTGTTCAACTTGTCTCATAGCTATTGTTGCTTTGGCAACCCTAAGGTTTTTGAAGAAATATTGATCATATTTTTGACCATATTTGAAATACTTTGACATGTCATCATTCAAAGCTTGATATAACTTGTATGAAATGACTGGAACACTTTGTTCCTCCTATTCATAAATTCTATTTGTACATTGGTTAGTCTAAAGGACATAACTCTAAACTCATCATGGCTATATGAATTATTTCATCCAATCTAACTCTTGTGCATTGATATTTGATCATAATTTATCTTAAAGGAACTCGGTATCACTTATCTATTGACCAACAAACCATCTATCCTTGATAGTGGTCTTGCCCAGCTATCACTAGACCATACACAACATTATAGAATCACTTTTTTTTCCTTCTAAACAACATTTAGAGGGTCATCTTCAACTCTCTCTCTCTCTCTCTATGGGAGAGGAATACTTGGAATGTTCATTTAATAAACATCTCCAACCTTCACATACTTCCATATTGTTGATACATCTTGGATACTAGGATTCATTACCTTGGTATCCACCTCATGTGTTATAAGGAACTCACATCCTTATCTCATCTACTTTTACCAAAATAATAAATTTAAAACCATATAAGAGGAGTCTCGCAAATTATTGGAAGGCTCAAAAGCAAACTCATCACAAACTTTATGATCTTGGAACTATAGTACAAGCAACCTTATGCTATAATAGGCTATCCACCCTCATGTTTGCAGCGAATCCACACATACCAAGTGGCAATGACCCACTTAAAAGTTGTACCCTAGAAAGGAAAGACACAAAGGGAAACACACTTTCCACATCATAGCAACATTGTTCTAGGGTCACTAGCAAAAAGGTACCAAATTATATTTTCATTATGTAGGAGGTTCCTTGCCATTAGCATAGGAATCATCATGATTATCATATCTCATTACTCCTTCTTTGATGACTATTCATCACACTTGGGTATGTTCTCTTATTTATTATGTTTTTCAACCACTTATCAACAAGTAAATCATCATATTCCACATTTTCTTCATTAAATATGTATCATCTGCCTTAATTTCTTTCAAACTCCATGCTTCTTTTTCATTACCACTTTCTTACACACATAGGTTGGTTTAAGATTAAGTCAGGTTCCTCCTTATTCCTTTGTGATTGCTCTCATTTATCTTTTCATTTTATACTTATCATAGGAGTCCTCTCCATCTTATGTGAATTTCATACCTTGAATCACTTTATAAGAACAAACTTATCTATCTTTTACTTTATTATATTCTTGAATTTCATCTTCAAGAACTCATATTTTGATTATTTGGATTCAGATTTAAATTTTATGGTGTTGTATCTTTCTCTTATAGTTACCAACAATTCAAATTTTGATAGATAATGATGCAATCCTCACCTTCTCTTGAGGTAATATTGAGTTACCTGCACCATGATTTCTGATTCATTATGGTCTTTGGATTATTTCAAAATGACTACTTGATCAGAGTAATAAAAAAGATAACAATCTAAGAGTTTCGTACTTACCTTTTATTCAATAATTGAATACCTAGCTAGGGCACTCAAATACTGCGATTAGGCAGTATGCACCATATTTTTAAGTCATATTCCTAATTTTTACATCATCCTAGTTCTAAGTCCTAGTGTCCCTATAGACTCAGTAAATCGAAAGATCTGATACCAACTTTTCAGAACATGTTATACTAAGTGAGATTACTCAAAAAAAATCACAATAAATCACTAATTAACTACATACCCAAAAATATGGGTAAATTAAAACTGATTTCAACGTCAGCACCCGCTCAGAAACATTTACATAAGAGCCCAACATCCTTCTTATATCCATACTATGCCAAGAATTTGATAAAAATTGTTCTATCACCTTATCTACAACATATATACATAGGAGAACAATATTTGAATATGCCACACAACAAACATTAACATGCTAACAAAATTCTGATTTGTTTGAAACAACATATACAAACTTTTCCTACCCAGACCTAAGAGTAGAGGGATGACTCTAAGACACACTAGACATCTAATCAACTTTCTCAATGATTCATTACTGTAGTTCCTCTTTGCTGCCATGGTTCTATTGTCATCACTGCCTATTACCAAAACAGATGTGGCGAACCACAAGGGTGAGACCCATGTCCCAACAAGAGATATAACCTCCAACAACGCTTATTGATTACAACATTTTAAATAGTAGATAACTAAGCAATTGCAGGATTTGATAATCAATTGAATAGATTAGTTCAAGTATGCTAAACATATTAATAAATTAATCTTAACAACAAGTATGATCATCAATGCATATATAGATAACAAATAAATCCATTTCTTTAGATAGATATCTACTCAAATATCATCAAATTGCATCTAATAACAATCATTATCATTAATATGACTAACATCATATTCCTTACTAACAACATAAGCAATCTAGTAGCATAAGCATCGCTGATATTATGAATATGTCTAGTAACATAACATGGCTATCAATATTGACATCTCAAATAAAGGGAACATATCTATATCACAAGTAGAACTAACATTATAACACAATGAACTACATAGGCATGATTAGTAGTTTATGCATTTCTAATTACATAGGCATGGCTAGCAATATTAAACATAGCTAGCAGCAGTATCTTAACCATCGGTGTCAGTATATTTGATAACATAATCATGTTTACAACATGAGCATAACTACATCATAAGTATATTTATTATCTCTTATTGTACTATACATGATCTCACTGACAAGAAAGCAAACAAGGGTTATCATCCAATATGAAGTGTTGTGTATAACCCTAAATAGAAATGCTACATGGTTGTCTTACATCTTTTATTATGACCTATGGAATTTGAATCGTACCATCCAAAGTCCGACTGACCCGTGTGAAGGGCTATTCAGTTTCATACAAGATCTAGGAGTGTTGATATCCTAAGATCTCTTCCCCTCGGTCAATACGAGTAAGAAGGCAGTGACATATTAGTCAAAGCTTCCACCACAATGACATATAGTCAAGCTACTAACCACTAGTCCCCCTTGGTATAGGTCACGACACTAGAAACCAGGGTATACAAAACCCTCTAATCTGAGGTACAACCGCACTTGTCCTCAATCACATCATATGTATGAGGCATGTGTTGGGTTTTAGAGGAGGCAGAGAAGGCAGCGGAAACAAAAAAAAATTCTCCCAAACCCAGAATAAAGGAATTGTGTCAAGATATATACAGTAGAAAGGATGGTTTGTAGAGACATACCTTGTCCTGAGGCTTGCTCGGCGACATTACCTCGCGGCTTGCGCAGTCTTCACCTCCAGTCTTGGATGGTGTCTGTGCAGCTCATGGTCTCACCGGGACTGTCCGGATTGACAGCTATCCTCCGAGCGACAGAAGTCTCCCGCCTCTGTAGTAGTCCACACGGACTACTTGGAACTCCGATCGCCTTGTCGCACAAGGCACCGGAAGGAGTCGCAGCCTCCTATCGGCATACTAGTCACTGACACACTCTCCTACCACCAGTCATTTTTCTATAGTTGTCTTTCCCTTGTTGTGCCTCCCTTATCGGGTATCACTTGCTCGGACTCTCTTGGTTACCACAACCAGAGAGAATGACAACTTTGCAGAGCAACTGGTGTTCTGAGTAGTTATTGACAAGCCCCCAATACCCCTATATATAGGAGGTTTATGGGACAAGGTTCTCTACCCCAGGCAATGCAGGATTAAAGTAGGAGTAGAAGGGTTCGAGATTTTCCACAAAACAATCAACTATGTCAGCTGAACCGATCGTTTCAAGCATGAATTGATCGATTGGGGACCTGATTCGATCGATTCACACCTGATCTGATCGGTTGGGGCACCTGAGCCAATCGGTTCAAGCATGAGCCGATCAGTTCATTGTCCTGGTCCAACTCAAATTGACATTCATGCTTATTTCCAACTAATCAAATATCAGTCCTTGTCCAAATTAAATTTGTACAAGTGAAACAAATATGTTTTTGCAAAAAGAGTCTTCTGCCTTTCCAAACGATTTCGATTGGTCACACGAATCGACCAGTTCAAAAATTGAGCCGATCATTTCATTGACACATGATTCGATCGACTCACTACTTGAGCCGATCAGTTCACCAACCTGAACCGATCGGTTGGAAGTGCAGACTATGCAAAACTAGTCAATTGCAGTTTCAATCAATCTGATACTCTAATCAACCGGTCCAACACTGTGAACACTATGATATTGAGCTATCAATTGATTGAGTGTTTAATTGAACTACGAAACTCCTTTAGTAATCAATCTAAACATCCTTTGTGGACAAACTCCTCTTCCAGGTTAAATCCTATGTGTGTGACCTTGCATGCCTATTTCACGTTGGCAGTAAAAGTCCATAACACTTATGACTTCATAAGCAAAGAGCGGTGCCTAGTCGCACATCATTGCTACCCAAGTGAAAAGGGAAGTTGGAGAACAACTTTCAATCCTACAATCCATGAATGGTGTTACAGTGAATGTATAATTCCTTTGTCGCTGATATCCCGAATGAACTCAAGGCATGGAACAATCATCCTGTCAACGTTCATTCACTTTCTTGATCTCAGAATAGATTGGTGGAGATATGTATGGCATCAATATCACATACTGATTCACACATGTGTTCACACGCCTATCTCAATCCTACTCATCAAGTGGCCATGGATATCAAACTCCCTCAGGAGGGACAAATCCCATATCTATCACTCACCCCTCAAAAGCCACATGTGTCAAAGCCACCCAATCATCACCTTTATAACAACCCATGTTTCAAGACTGCATTTGTTGATGTCAAAGTGTACCCAACGACATGTGTTGAGCGTAGTGATTTTAGGTCAAAGAATCACACTCACCACCATCATTGTGAGAACTGATTGTGACTACCATGTCATGGTTCCATGTGTCAAACTCACGGTGCGTCTGTCCGGTACACTTGTTCTCTAATAAGTACCTATGTGTTTGGTTTGATATATCCATAGCAAGACTAATGAGATTCTATCATCAACCAACACCACAATCTAGTCTTGTGTGTCATTGTTGTCTATCTACCTTCCACAATGACATCCGACTAGGGACATAATAAGAATGTACAAACTCTTAGCATTCATATGATCTCATCGTTCAGGTCCTTAACCTGGAGGCATACGTCATTGAGTACTGTCATTCTGTAGACATTCAATCTGTTCTATCATTATCTCATATGACTAAACTAGAAAGAATTGGAAGCTTGCCTTTGGTGCTTATTAAATCAATCTTAATGTATCCCACCAATCATCCCATGATTGGCTCTCAGGGCATACATACCAACAGACTCCCACTTGCACTGTGAGCCAATCACCCTTGAATCATATTCTTAGTGATCTTCAAACATGTCCCAGATGTTATTATGCTCTAGTGCTTACATAGTGAGTTATGGAAACACCTTGCCAAAGTCGGTATTAACTGCATGTCTCTCATCTCTTCGTTGTACGTCACACGTATGAGATGGAGTTTCCATAATATGTGATCTAGTATTCCTTTGCTAACCTTTAGCCACATTGCATGACCAAGCACTCCTAACTTGTCATCAATGACTGAAATAACTACAAGTTCATCTTATGAACTTCCAGATCCATATAGTATCCACTAATGTTCTCTAACAAACATATACTCGGCTTTTCCTTTTAAACAACTTTATTGGAACATTTCCATTTATCAACAAACATTCACTTTTATATATGATATATATATTTTGCAATTAATTTTCTATCCTTTTTGGAAGTTCACATTAGTGTAACTCTTTATAGTGAATCCTTCCTCTTTTCCATATAACTAGTACTTCTCAAGTACTTATCAAGTTCTTATGGTATTCCAGTAACCCTTATTGGAACAAGACAGACATCCACACGTCATGTCCCAGACATGAGTTATTAGGATGAGCACATCATATTGTCATGTCCTACATACAAGATGATGAATGCATTTTATTCTTGCCATGATGGGATGATTACATACATGATAGATCCATATATATTCTTATTGTTCCCATTCTTCATAAGAATTGGACACTTGGTTGTGGGATACTGACTCCATGTAACATGGATAAGTTTTCTCCCACTGAATCTGTGCATACTGAACCCTTTAGTATAGATTGCCAATGTATGCTCTCTCTTTTTAGGTCAAGAGGTTTTTGAGAACTATCTCTATAGATCTCTATTCCAATCACATAGGAAACGTCTCTATCTTCCTTAAAGATAATTTCCACTTCGGATTTCCATTCTAGAACATTTCCATTTCACATCAAAATGTGGAATGTGAATATGCTCCCACTAAATCACAGATTCCTTCTTTATCTTTGTCATATCAGTCAAACCCTTTGACTATATTATCAAAGTAAAGATCCCAGCTCTGATTTGCTTGTCCTCAATCAATGACATTGATTAGTTGAGAAATTTGTTTCTAGTTTCCATATGATGGATAAATGTAGACTCTTTTGGTTAGAGAACTAGTAAGAGACATGAATCTCTTGAACATGATAAATCGATCTTCACTAGTGCTAGTGGGAGAATGATTATCCTATTAGGTATAATACATGTGATGTATTTACATACCTATTGGAGCAAATGCTAATACTTTAAATGGTGTTTAGAGAAATACCAATATGAATATCTTGAAGTGTTCAAGAATATCATAGATGAAGTATGAATTTGGTAAAGTGTTAATTCTTGATGAGATCAATGAATAAAATACTTGGACAAAATGTTTGAGATCCTTATGAGTGATTATGATTGTATATCATAGTGAACTCATGATTAAGTCATGGTGATGTCTAAATCAACAAGGATTCGTACTCTAAGGAGTTATATGATGATTATCAAATAACTAATTTCTTCTTAAATAAAGAATACCCTAAACTAATAAAGGACATTAAGAATCACAAAGGGTTGTGAGTTCTTATATCCTTGGTAGATACACCTCAATTATCTATGTGATGAGTTGGTCATGTGATGAGTCAACTATCTAGATGAATATGTGGAACCAGATTTTGAGTTATGGTTTATGACCATTACATCCTAAATGACTTCCATGTGAACCATAAGGTATGAACATGACATTTGATCGTTTGAGTTATCAATAACATTTAGGTATCATTTTATCTTATGCATACCAAGTACCACAATATAAACAAGGCATTTCCATAAAGATCATATCTTTGAAATTTGAAACATCAACTTTATTAATTTCTATCATTGTCATACAATATGCAAAAATAAAGGTGTTTCTATCCATTGGCAAATATGAAATAGCAGTTCATAACTCTATTACATGGCTTCAAGGCTGAAAATAAACTAAAGTACTCCTATCTATGGTGGAAACACTTGCCCTATTTATTGGGTGATTTACACTTTTTATCTTGGTATCAAATACCTTAAAAGTGTTATAAGTTTATTTCATGACACCTTCAGGTGGAGACATCTGTCGCCTCCTTCTTCTTTAGTTCTTCCAGATAGAGTAGACAATTCCTTTTCCAATGTCCTGGATTTTGACAATGGTGGCAATTACCTCTCTTAGTCATGCCTCCCTTGGCCTTGAGAGTTGAAGATAACTTGGGCTTCTGGCTAGCATTAGAACCTTTCTTAGCCTTACCTTTACCCCTGCGCTTGGACTTGCCTTTCTTGTTGTTGATCATTATCACAGACTTAGGCTTGTCCTTCTTCATTTGTGCCTCGGTTGTTCTCAACATGCCCAACAACTTTGTCAATGGCTTGTCAAAGTTGTTCATGTTGTAGTTCATCACAAATTGACTGTAGGATTCTGGCAATGATTGCAGTATCACATCAATAGCCAACTCTTGGCTCAGAGAAAATCCCAGTCTGGTCAGGTTCTCCACATACCCAATCATTTTGAGTGTGTGAGGACCAACTGGATCTCCTTCTATCATGACACACTTGAACAGTGCCCTGGAGACATCATATCTCTCTTTCCATGCTTGATCTTCATACATGTTCTTGAGATGTTGAATTATCTCAATGACACCCATGTTATCATATTGTCTCTGCAATTCGTGGTTCATGGAGCACAACATCAAGCAGTTTGCATCAATGGCATCTTCAGAATGCTTCTTATAAGCATCCCTTTCTGCCTTTGGTGAGGTAGGAGCAGGTTCCTCTGGAGCTGGAATATCCAGGACATAGAGCTTTTGCTCTTAAGTGAGAACAATTATCAATGTCCTAAACCAGTCGTGGAAGTTAGTCCCATTCAACTTGTCCTTTTCAAGGACCGTTCGCAATGAAAAGTGATTGTTGTTTGTTGTCATTTGTACTACAAAAGGAAATATATGCAATTTAGTCCAATACTCAATTTTGATTTATTTGATTGATTTGAAAGGTTGACGATATAATTAGGACTTTAATTAATTATTTCTCCCAATATTTTTGTTCAAATTGATAGCCCTCACCATCAATTCGGAAGATTGCATCGTACAATCTTCCAATGGGTCAAGATCCTAAAATCCTCTGAGTCATGGACCAGCTAGGGTTGTCACCCATAACTTAGATCTTCTAGGTAGGCAACTCTTGCCAATTACATCATATGAAACTCTTGAAAGATGTCATATGCAACTCCTTGCCATGATCACCCCCACGCCTCAATGTATTAGATCCTATCTAGGTCACCTTGTTAAGTCCGACCCAAAGCCAACACGATGAATATGCACCCTGCTAGAGCAGACCCACATATCCATCCTTCACGCTTCCACGAGATATACAGTGCACCATGCTAGGGCATGCCCACACTTGGCCGATCAAATTTTTCACGTGTGTCGCATTTGGAAGGCATCTAAAACTTTAATATTTAATGAGGGATTTGGTTTTTATAAGTACATATACATATCCAATCACCACAATATATAGTACATATCATATACATGCTATATCCCAAAGAAAACATGTGAAATGATAAAAGCGATGATTATGGCCATCCCGGTGTGATTCCTCGAGCCAAGAGGAATCACGGTCATCTAGGTCTACATCACATGCAACTTTTCAATGATGAAGTGATATAGCTGTACGAGTTGATCAACTCATCACATGAATGACCTGCTCGCCCTAGCCAGTCTTCTAGGTGCCACCAGCCGATCGGTTGGCTCCTTCAACCGATCGGTTCACCTAGTCGCCATGTGTCTCCTCATGGCTGCCACTCGATTGCCTCGCTCCATGAACCGGTCGTCTAGAATGCCAACCGATCGGTTTACGTCTTGTACTGATCGTCTCAGTCATTGTCAGGTTGTCCGTCATTCTTTGACATAACAGGAATAAAAGATCTATCCTATTTTACATTTGAATAGGGAAACCACGAGTTACATTCGGGGGAAGCAAAGGTAGGAAAGAAATCTCGAGTTACATCAGGAATAAGAGATAGGGAATTGGTGCGCAGACTGAGATGCAAGCAACCACATTCAACCAAGCACACATACATAGGGTTTATTGGCCATAACCATGCTATAAGTCCACCATAAAACTCATTTAAGGGCAACGTGTATCGAGTGCATTCATATTACATATCATATATGTATATTGGGATTTGTGGATTTAGTATTAGACATGCATAAAGCCAATTTTATCCGCATCGTATGCAATAAATAAAGGCGACAAACCAAAATCGATCATATCGATAATCCTAAAGTATAGAGTAGTTGGCATGGCTCTGATACCACTATTGGGTTTTATGGGAGGCAGAAAAGGCAGCGGAAACAAAAAATTTCTTCTCCCAAACCCAGAATAAAGGAATCATGTCAACGTCTATATAGTAGGAAGGATGGTTTGTAGAGACATACCTTGTCCCGAGGCTTGCTCGGCAACGTTACCTCACAACTTGCATGGTCTTCACCTCTGGTCTTAGATGGTGTATGTGCAGCTCATGGTCTCACCGGGACTGTCGGGATTGACAGCTGTCCTCCGAGCAGCAGAAGTCTCCCGCCTCTGTAGTAATCCACACGGACTACCTAGAACTCCAATCGCCTTGTCGCAAAAGGCACAAGAAGGAGTCACACCCTCCTGTCAGCGTATTAGTCACCAACACACTCTCCCGCTACCAGTCGTTTTTATGCAGTTGTCTTTCCCTTGTTGTGCCTCCCTTATCGAGTAGCACTTTCTTGGGATCTCTCGGTTACCACAACGAGAGAGAATGACAACTTTGCAGAGCAACTAGTGTTCTGAGTTGTTATTGAGAAGCCCCCAATACAAATATATATAGGAGGGTCATGGGATAGGGTTCACTACCCCAGGCAATGTGGGATTAACGTAGGAGTAGAAGGGTTCAAGATTTTCTAGAAAATAATCAACTGTGCCATCTGAACCGATCGTTTCAAGCATGAACCGATCGGTTGGGGACCTGAGCCGATCGGTTCACACCTGAACCGATCGGTTGGGGCACCTGAGCCGATCGGTTCAAGCATGAGCTGATCGGTTCATGGTCCTGGTCCAACTCGAATTGACTTTCATGTTTGTTTCCAACTAATAAAATATTAGTCCTTGTCCAAATCAAATGTGTACCAGTGAAACAAATATGTTTTTGCAAAAAGAGTCTTCTGACTTTCCAAACTATTTCGGTTGGTCACACAAATCGACTGGTTCAACAATTCATCCGATCATTTCATTGACACATGAGCCGATCGAATCACTACTTGAGCCGATTCATTCACCAACCTGAGCCGATCGGTTCATGACATGAGCTGATCGGTTGGAAGTGCAGAATGTGCAAAATCAGTCAATTGCAGTTTCAATGAATCTGATACTTTAATCAATTGGTTCAACACCTTTACTATGATATCGATCTATTAATCAATTGAGTGTTTAATTGAACTACTAAACTCCTTTAGTAATAAATCTAAACATCATATGTGGACAAACTCCTCTTTCGAGTTAAATCCTATGTGTGTGACCCTGCGGGCCTTTTTCACGTTGGCAGTGAAAGTCCATAACACTTATGACTTCACAAGAAAATAGCGGTGCCTAGTCGTACATCAGTGCTACCCAAGTGAAAAGGGAAGTTGGAGAACAACTTTCAATCCTACAAGTCGTGAATGGTGTTAGAGTGAATGTATAATTCCTTTGTCACTGATATCCCGAATGAAGTCAAGGCATGGAACAGTCATCATGTCAACGTTCATTCCCTTTCTTGATCTTAGAATAGATTGGTGGAGATATGTATGATATCAATATCACATACTAATTCACACATGCATTCACATGCCTATCTCAATCCTACTCATCAAGTGAACATGGATATCAAACTCCCTCAGGAGGGACAAATCCCATATCTATCACTCACCCCTCAAAAGCCCCATGTGTCAAAGCCACCCAATCATCACCTTTATAACAACGCATGTTTTAGGACTGCATTTGATGATGTCAAAGTGTACCCAATGATATGTGTTGAGTGCAGTAATTTCAGGTCAAAGAATCACACTCACCACCATCACTGTGAGAACTGACTGTGACTACCATGTCATGGTTCCATGTGTCAAACTCATGGTGGGTCTGTCTGGTACACTTGTTCTCTAACAAGTACCTATGTGTTTGGTTTGATATATTCATATCATGACTAATGAGATTCTATCATCAAACAACACCAGAATCTAGTCTTTTGTGTCATTATTATCTATCTATCTTCGACAATGACATATGACTAGGGACATAATAAGAATGTACAAACTCTTAGCATTTGTATGATCTCATCGTTCAGGTCCTTAACCTAAAGGCATATGTCATTGAGTAATGTCATTCTCTAGACATTCAATCTGGTCCATCATTATCTCATATGACTGAACCAGAAAGAATTGGAAGCTTTCCTTTGATGCTTATCAAATCAATCTTAATGTATCCCACTAATCATCCCATGATTGGCTATCAGGGCATACATACCAACAGCATGACCATAGCCATCCTCCACAACCTGCATTTTGGATGACAAGAATATATCCTCAACTTGCCACCCCCACATACTCAACAGTATGTGCTTCAAGTTTCCCTTAGGATTACTCGTTTCACCATCTAGCAAGTTCTGACACAGAAGATGGCGCTACGGAATAGGGCACTACATGATTAGAGTTGCACTTGATTAGTTATGCCAATTGGGTGAATTAAGGCTGCATCAAACAAGTAGACATCCAAACCCTAATTCAATTCTAGAAAGCATATAAATATCACAACATTTAAAAGATATAAAATGTGTGGAACATAATTTCTCATCTCATCATCACATGGTACTATTCACTTACCATTCATGAGACCACACTAGTCATCATACTATCATAAGATATAAATCCTTTTCACAATATCACATGGTATCAACCCTTATCAACATAAGAGGATTACACCTCATTCAGGGATCAACCATACCCAAAGGTCATTAAGACCATCATACTATCTCAGGATATAAATCCTTTTCACAATATCACACGGTATCAACCCTTATCAACAAAAGAGGATTACACCTCATTCAGGGCTCAACCATGCCCAAAGGTCATTAAGACCATCATACTTGTAATGACCTTGCCTCCCAATATCCCCCAATTAAGGGAGACCAAGAGGACAGAGTCGTTATACCAATTAACCAGATCAAAGGTTCGACAAATAATCAATAATAATTATAAAATTCTACCAAACTATACTGAAAGGCTGGAATAAAATAAAACTTTGCATACCTTTTAAAAACTTGGATATCTAACTTCTGTCCATAGCAGGAATATATTCTAACTAATCCTCCTTTCATTTTAATTCTTATTTTCACAATGTGCCACTTTAATGTTTGTCCTTTTCAATGTTGTACCTAAAACGCTGACAAATAAAATCTCCGTCAGCATATATGAATATGCCGGTATGTGGGGACAATCAAAATTTCACATATATGGCTAACAATCTAAATATCACAATCAAGTTAATTAACAAGCCAATTTATGCTTTCAATGTGATATTCTCCACCGCTTTTACCCTAACTCTGGAATACCCTCCTTAGGGTTTCTCTTTTGCCATTGACTTAAGGCCACATTCTCCATCCTAAGCTTGGTGTCTGGGGTCACCTCTCATGGTGCCTATTAGTCATGCAATATCATAAGGCCACCTTCTCTATCCTGAGCTTGGTGCCTGGAATCACCTCTCATGGAGCCCATGAGTCTTCCCTCTTAGGCTTGACCTCATTGCATCTTACATCAGGGTGGCATGTAGGTGTGATAATACACACTTATATCCTAATTTTGATAATCATATTGACTTTATGATTTTCATATATGAACATCCAAACAGATAGGTTGCATTCAATTTGATTAAACACCTAAGAAATCTCTTTGAAACTAAAGTAGTTAACCATAAATAACCACATACCTGTTTTGCAGATCTTTGAGATAGAATCAACCAATAAGAAAAGAAATCCAATCCAAGCAAGCAAGAAAGATTCCTGAAATAACATACAATTTCCTTTTTATTAATATTTACCCAAACCTTCTTACTTGTTAGGGTTTCTATCTGCTTTTTAGGTTTTCTATCTCTTTTCGTGTTTCATATGCAATTAGGGTTTTGTCGTACTTTTAACACCTTTAAACCCTAAATATACAAAATTACTCACAAACCCTAATTTTCTCATCTACTTCTCATAAAAGATCCTAAGATCATCTTTTAACCAAATATTCTTATATTTTCAGATTTTCTCTTCTTTTATCCACTTTTAGGGTTTCTACATATATTATCCACTAAATTAAGTTTAAAACTCTAAATAATGCAATTAATCATCTAAATTAGGTTAAAATTCAACATTATCATATAATAGGTTAATAATACTCAAATTAACCTATTACTACTCATAAAATTATCCATTACCATCAATTAGGGTTTCTAACCTAATTTTAATACCTTTTCATCAAAATAATATACTTTTGCAAAAAGATATGGATAAAGGCCTTCAAACTATTTTTATCTTATTCCTTGCATTTTTCTGATCAATTTTCATATATAAAGTTTTGTCACTAGGGTTTCCTAGCAATTTCTATGATTTTTACAAGAAAAAGCCTTTTTCTAGAATATTTGAGTAGAGAGGCAAATTACCAGAAAATTGGTGGTCGTTTGATCAGTGGACCGGTGACCCGCTCTTCGGATCTGACAATTCTCTTCGTGCACGCATAAGATAGATTGATCCTCTCTGGATCGTCGGATTTCCGCATGGGATCACGATGGACCGCGATCGGACGGTCGTTGGTCGTCATCTTCCTCCTCTCGCGTACAGGATCGAGGTCAACTCTGTGGTTGACTCCGAGCTCCAGGCCACCAGTAAGGAATCTAGGAAGATCAAAAGCTTTGTTGCTGCCGCTCGAACTCAACGAGCCTTTCAATTCCTCATTCGCTTTGTCCCTTCACCCTTAGCAGGTCGCTGAAACTTTGACGAGGTCGGTAGATTGCAGAGGAGGAAGATCAGGGTCAAAAGCTGAATTGAACTTGTCAATCGTCTCGTCGTCACTCTCCGAAGAATTTAGGGTAGGCTTTAGGTATGCTGGTACCCTTGAATACCCTCCCTATATATAGGGTTGGATCTGGGAGTCTGGTGAATTGGTAACTTCTTCCCGCGTCGATGATAGCCCTCAAAGTTAGGGTATAGATCCTTCGGAACATCCTCCTGAAGTCGATGGACTCAATAGTTCTTCGCATTATCGTCTCAAATGCTGGGAAATTGAAATCCCAATTATTCTCCCAATCCTTCTGTGAATCGAGGTATACAATGATCATATACCCTTAGATCTGTGGTCCTCTGGACCACACAGGTATCCAACAGCTGATCTCGCTCCCCTAAATCCAATTATCTTAAAATTGATTTTAAAAGGTGTTTTAACAAAATAACTTGGAAAATTCGTTTCTCTCTCCTTATTTAATATTTTTCTCTCAAAATCTATAGTAAACTCCATCTTGGTATTATCTAACCGAGTATTAAATTTTAAAGTCAAATTTCAACGGATGAGAGTGTTTCCTTCACATCCAAGTTATCCATTAATTAAACCAATTTTAATTAGTATTTCTTTTTCCTTTGTCGTTAACTTATTATCTCGAGTCCCTTGATCCTCAAGGAACCCTAAAGGTACAAAATATCCCATTGGGAAATATCCTTTTTCCTTTTCCATTTATATTTATCCTTTTCCTATATTTCTCCTTTTATTAGATAAATCCTTTTTCTTTTTACTTCTCTTTTCTTTTCAATTGTGCTCGATGGCCTAGAAAGCCCATTAACAAACAATCAAGGCCATTTTACATGAAATTCATTCATTCAAATAAAATCACACCATTATTTTTTGATATATCTATATTAAGAGAAATTGCATTTCTCTCCAAAAGAACCCAAAATTGGGGTTGTAACAATATTATTCCCTGCAAGATCATCATTATCTTTGCATGCCTTATAACAAGGCTCAACAATATCACTTATATATAATACACCAGATCAACACAATATTGCATTAACGAGCTAGGATATATTCATAAACAATCATAGCAGGGTTATATTAACATTAAAAACATTCCTTTATTACATCAACATGCAAGGAATCTAGATATGATTAACCCTCATCATATTCATAATGCACATTTTTAGCATAAGAAAGTACCAACCATGTGGCTATGATAACCACCAATTAACATATTAAGGTTATGATCATAATAAGAAGGTTATTCCACCATCATTCCATCATATAATAATGTTAAACATGAATACTCATATTTATCCATTTATATTAGAGTTAGATTCAACATGATAGATTATATTAATGTTACTAATCAACACTTATACCCAAACCCTAACTCAGGACATCCCCATTGGATCATGGATGAATAAGGTGAAGCATCACCATCACATTCCAAACTATTCTCAAGTATTAACCCACACATAAACCAAGGTGTAACCATCAGTTTATAGCATACTAGGGTTTCAACAATAGGTACAGACTACTCCATGATTGTATTAGTCATTCAATGACTATTCATACCCAATTACCATCATTTAGTTATATTAAAGCTAGGTATAACAAGCTATACCTCATTAGGGTTACCCACTAATTCATTATGGTGATTATAAATCATAATCATACGAGGGAAAGGGTAAGACTATAAGTTTAATGCATTGAACCATCAAATTATCATCATTTCAATCATAACATTACACTTCACGCTTCACCCAAAACAATGGGAATATTGAGGCATCAACTTCTAACCATGAAATGTTGAAAATGTAAAGCCATTGGTCATTCACATAAGTAAACACCTTGAATGAATCAGCTATTATGTTATTGAGTTGTGATCTATAAATGTCACCATTTAACCGTAGACATCCTTTGATTAATAACAATAAGGGTTCTGTTGAGATTAGGGTAAAACCCACAATCGACTATTCATTTAAAACAAGCCCTCCATTGTCAACAAGTAAGCTCCTTAAGTTGATAATATAAAGGAAACCATCTAAATCACATTATTAGGACCAACATATAACATTAGCCATCATTCCATTTTATTGGAGGAATAAATATTAGATCTTGATCATTGGGTCAAGTTCATATGTTAAAACCATCAATTATAGTATAGGTCCGACCATTACATGAAATTACCCAAGAAACCATTGGTCTAAGGCTTAATTGATGCTACAACTATATGATTAAGTCACCATAGGTTTTAGAGACCTGATACACCATCATTAGTGACCATTAAGTCACCATAGGTTGTTAGATCAGCACTATATACGTTAATCAACATCAAATATCAAACTAATATCACCATTGATTGATAGCATCATTAGGGTACTTAGTTGTTAATCACTAGGCTTATAATTAGGCCAACACCTGAACTAAGGGGTGAACATAAGTTGACACCCATGGTCACCACCATGAGCTATCATGAAGACAACACTATTAATTGTTTCTATGGTACCATCCCCGAGTCATGTGTTTATAGAAGAAATCAGCTTTAAACCCTAAAATTGATCATTGATTGATAGGTTTATAGCACCATAGTTTGCCAAACCAACCTGATCCAAGTCATATTATACCTTAAATAAGGTATACATGATCACAGGTTCATATACAACTGAAATCAGAACAAGGAATATTATAAAAATTGAAATCCAAGTCAAGAATATCTTTTTAGGGCACAGATCATCATTCAAAAGTAAGAACATGAGCTAGCAAGCTTATGGTAAGCAATAAACGTGGCGCAAGATATAAAACTTGCCTCTAATTAGAAGATAAACTCCCAAACATAAGAAAACACAAGAAGGTAGGGTATAAAATCCAAGCATAACATGTGAACTCGTCCATCTAGCACCTTTCTTGATCAAATGAGAAAACCATAAGCATAAGGAGCAAGAAAGGTAGGGTTTTAGAGCTATAGAGAAATTTCTATCATGGAATAGCAAGGTTCCGACCTGGAGAAAGGTAGGAGGAAGGATAAAAAAAATGGAGTAAATGAAGGGGATTCTTACTCTTTTAGGTCAATATCACTAGAAGGAAGCTTTTCAAACCCTAAAAGGAAGTCAGTTGCAACCCCAGATTCTTTTTCCAAGAAGATCCCCTCTTTCTTCTTCCTTGGATAGGAAATTCATAGTAGAATAGAGGGAGAAAAAGGTTCATATAAGGATGGAAGTGGTGGAGAGAAAATGGCTCGTTTGGGTGCTTAGGGATAAGTATATGAAACTTTAAGATAAAGAAAAAGAAAAAGTTGAAGTTCTAGTATCTTTCCAAGTGTCCATGGCCTTGAACTATTAAGAATATACAAGCACACACACAAGCAGATTCCCCACCATCCATATATACCTGTTTAGCTTTCATTTTTTGACTTTCCAAGCTAATCATATAATTCATTAGTTGATAGCTACTAAAGGTAGCTCATCCATGAAGGGATAAACCCTAAAATACCCTTAGAGAAAACACCTTCAAACCAAGGTTTGAATAGGAGACCCATGGCTCAACAAGCTCAATATTGATGATAGAATATCCAAGGAACATAATTCAAGTGATAAATTGCAAAGAAAACATTTCAATTGGGTAAATTGCATAAAAGTCCAAAATGTGCATAAAATTGCATAACTTGCTCAAACAATGTCCAAATTGGACCAAATTTGAAACTTAAGCTTGTCTTATGATTTCAAAGAATATAAAAAGGTTATATTAGGGTTATAAGAATTAAATTATGATAATTAAGCTTATTAAACTCATTAAGCAAGTTTAGGGGCCTTACAACTATAAACCCCTAACAGGGATTTCGCCCCCAAAATCCAAGGTAAACAAGGATGGGTACCTCCTTTGCACCTCATCCTATTACCTTCACATGGTTACTTGCATATCATGTTGATGTAACATCATTCATACATATCTCATCTTGGTTCAACACAAAAACCCCCACCGAAGAAGACATTTGCAAATATGGAACATAGAAACTTGTTGTGTCATCTGTACAACTCTAGTAGTAATGTTCAACTTTAAATTCTAGCTATCATCCTAAAATTAGATTTATTATATCAACACATTACTCAAAAGTCATACTTGCTAGCTTTTTACCAATAATGGCATGTGTCCCATACCATTCCTTAAAGCATAAAAAAGGTGATGTATGCATCCTTTTTTTTTAGATACACTGACACTGGAACACTTGTCAGTTCTTTTTCAGCATCAAAAGAAATACTGACAATGGCACCTGTCAGTCCATACAAGGAAATAGGGCTGGAAATCGGGTCTGGGTTGAGCGGGTTCTAATTCGGGTCAGGTCAAAAATAGTGGACCCGAACTCAACCCGAAATTAATTTCGGGTTCACCTTAGCTGACCCGAACTCAAAAAAATGATTTGCGGGTCTAACCCGAAAAACTCTTTTGAAAGTCTGGACCCGAAAACCCGAAAATTCAACCCAAAATTGTTGCAAGAATACAGACCTAAAATTGCTGGAAATTATGTTCTATTAGCCACCATTTGGTAAATAAATACTATATATGATAGCATTGACGTGTAAGATTGTACGACCTATCAAAATGGACATCATATACTTATAAAAGTATATGTACAAACTACAGAACATGCACTTACGTTCTTGAATCTCGGCACTTATAAAATAAAAGCATATGTGCAAAACATGCACTTACGTTCTTGAATCTCAACACTTATATAAAAAATAAGCATTTGTGCAAAACATGCACTTGCGTTCTTGAAAAAGCATTGCCTTTCATACAGCCACAAACATAAAAAAGCAAGATATATAAACATGCAACAAGTCTTTACTCTCATTTACAATCCCAATTACAAGTCATGACATGCCCAATATTTCAAAGAATAATGAATAACATCAATTCTTCAAGTACATAACAAAAGTTCAAATCGAAGAACATAACAAACTTCCAAACCTAGTATATTAAATTCTCTAACCACACAACACAAATCAATGAAGATCTTCATGTCTTCAACTATCAACTATCAAACACGCTCACAAGATACTCCAAGTCAATCTTCTTGTCTTCAACTATCAACCTACATTAGAAAGTAGAAACCATATGTATGTAACAATGCTATTATTTCAATTAACATGTTTCAAAGAAGAAATTCTATTCAAATAGGAAAATGCATTTGAAGTTGAAGCAATGTTTGATTTTGTTGAACTCTCTACTATTTTTTCCTCATCATGATTTTTCAAAACATCATCTAAGCTAAATTCATCAACACGTGCATTGCAAAAGTAGAACACACATAGAGGGTGCCTAAACCCAACAAGTTAGCATATTGCAAAAGTTAATGGAGTCATAATGTAAACATAGGTTGTCCCATATACCTTTGTCATAGAGCCAATCACGAGTGCAAATAATGGCTTCTACTACATTAGGTTTTAGAGAACTCTGATGGTTATCAAGAACACATCCACCTATGTTGAATGTGGACTCAGAAGCAACAGTAGAGATAGGGATATCTAGCATATCTCTAGCCATGCTAGCAAGCTCGGGATAACGAAACTTATTAGTATTCCAATAGTTTAGAATGTCAAGTTTTGTCTTTCTATCATATTTAGGCTCATCCAAATATACATCAAGTTGTGACTTTTTTTGAGATGGGAGAGACAACTCACTTTCAAAGTCATCAAAGTCCTATATGTAAAACAAAAATAATAACATGTCAATTATGTATTAAAAATTTACAAAGCATATCAAACTAAAAAATTATAGTAACCTGGATCATATCAAAGGAATTAGGTAACACATCCACTTCATTTTCTTTGGAGGATCTTGGATTGTGATTTCTTGATTCCGCTGGTTGGTAAGACTCGAAAATAGCATCTAATTTTTGTTTCACAATTTTCATTTATTTAGAATTCTTCCCATAGATCCGGTTATAGCAATACTCCACAAATTGCAATTTATATCTTGGATCCAAAACTACAGTAATAGCAAGAATATGTCTATAATCATTCCAATACTTCTTAAATTTTTCCAACATATCAGTAGCCATTTTTTTCATGAACTCATTTGTGCCCTCTTTGGCTTGGATCAAAGTTAAATGAACAATGAAAACTTGAGGGAAATACAAATTTGCAGTTGCATAGTCAGAACCATAAAATACACAAGTAGCATCATAAAATTTTTTTAAGAACTTGCATAACTTCTCCAATTGACTCCACTCATCTTGAGATGGACAAGAAGTGAAGTGACTATCAGTTAACATAAGGTTCATAAAAGCCTTTTGGTAATATAGTGCACTATCAAGCATAAGATATGTGGAATTCCATCTTGTAGGGACATCTTGAGTTACCCCCCTAGTTTTCTCAAGAGACATAATTTTGACACAATCTAAAAATTTCATCTTTCTAGCTTGTGAACCTCTAACATATTTCACAGATTCTTATATTTTCCCTACTGGATCATCAAGACACTTCAAACCATCCATCACTATCAAGTTCAAAATGTGAGCACAACAACGAATGTGGAAACAATCCCCATCACACAATAAGGAATTAGTCAACTTTAGATGATCTTTCAAGTTATCAATGAAGACTTTGTTGGCATATGCATTATCTAATGTGCATGAGAATAATTTATGTTCAATATTCCAATCAGCTAACATAGAAAAAATCTTCTCAGCAATTGCATATCTGCTATGTGGTGGAGCAAAGAAAGAGAAATTTAACACTCGTTTATGCATCACCCAAGCATCATCAATATAGTGAGTGGTTAAGCAAATATATCCATCAGTGGTGATAGATGTCCACAAATCAGATGTCAAGCTAATCCTCCTAGTTTGAGATTTCAATTCAGATTTCAATTTTATTTTTGCCTTATGATATCTTGACAAAACATCACTTTTTAGTGTATTTCTTGTGATCATCTTAGCATCCTCAGAAAGATAAGAAAATATCTCTCTAATAGCTTCATATTCTATAAAGAGAAAAGGCAACTCATGTTTGATAACAGAAACTATAAGTAGCCCACGAAATGTTGTTTGATCAAGCTTAGCACATTTTGTAGTCAAAGACCCATATCCTTGTGACTTTGCTAACAACATTTGCCCTACATCCTTATTTCCAACATCCCTACAAACTATTATATTCCTTTTGAAATTAGAAGTCCCATGCCTACTATTAGATATAATTTTTGTGCTACATTGGAGGCACTTTGCCCTTTGATGACCAGTTTCGGGGTCAGGAGAAGTTGGTACAAATTGAGACCAAATAGAAGAGCTACGTTGACGTCCACATTTCATTTTCAAAACCACACCCTCATTCTCAAATTGATTGTCAACTTCTATAGGGTTTTCACCATCATTTAAATATTGAGTATGTGAATCTTCATTATCAAGTGGGGCAATATTACGTGCTTTCCCCCTTCCAACCATTTTTGTATCTAGAAAACAATTTTAAAACATGTGTAAGAGATATACAGTTGAGTCGCATACAAGTGTTGTTTATATTAGAAATTTTTGTTCTAGATTCGTATTGGAATTCATGATAAAAAATTAAAAGGAAGAAAGAAACCTTACATTTCATGAAGAACTGGAGATAAAGAAGTTGGGGCTTCCAGTTTTATAGAGATATTTAATAGTAGCCAGCCTATCACCTCAACAATCAGGAATCTCATAATGGCACAATAGCCACGAAGACAAAAATGACTCCTTTGCCGCAATGTATTCAAGAAGAAGACCAAACAAGCATTGAAAGCTGAAGAGAAAGAAGGGCATATATTACAGATTTGAAGCTTGGGCTGGAATGGAAGGAACAAATATGTCCATAAGCTTAACTTAAACGAGATGAAGAATAAAAGGTGACCTCTGACCTGCATTTCGGAGTACACAATGTCCAAGGATCCAACTTCTTTTCGGAATTAGATAAGAGCTTGGTATGGCATTTGCTAATCGAGCTGATTAGAAGACTGATATCAGTTGGTTGCAGAATTGCGAAGCTTGCAAGAGAGAATGCAGTGAAGTCCAGCGGAACAACAGTATGTAGAAGCACTGTGACACTATAGCATAGCAGCATAGCGGAAAAGAAACCACCAACACTCCATGGAGCAGCCGAGTGCCGAGCAGACAAGTGGCTACGCGGACCTGACTTCTGGTGACGGCGATCGGGACCTGCTAATCGTAGCAGTCACCAGTCGGGGATTCGGGGGGTGGGGGGAAACTGAACAGTGGAAGCACCCAGGACCTGGAGGCGGTTGTGTCTGTGTGTGCACGACGTGATATAAACAACGACGATAGACTAGGTAGTGTGTGAATGGGATTGCACATTAGGTTTAGACTACAATCTACTAGTGATTTGCTGCTAGTTTTGGCCTCTGGCTCGGTTTCCCTTCTTTTTCCTATGGTTTGAGTTCGGTTTTCTCTGGTCTGCGGTTACACACCACAACAAACTGGTGAAAATATATTAAAAAGAATATTGGGTCTATTGGGTTTTTAGGGTTGACAATGTTAAACCTGGACCCGACCCGTAATTAATTTCGGGTTTTTTGGGTTCGAGTCTTTTCGGGTCGGGTCGAAAATGCATGACCCAAACCCGGTTTAGTTGGGTCGGGTCGGTCGAGTCGAGCGGGCCGGGTTAGGTTTTGCCAGCCCTATAAGGAAACATCATTCCTAGTCAGATTTGTTTGGGGTGAAACAACAACACTATCTTCACATTACTAGGATTTACACAACCTACTTAAAAGACATAACATGATCCCATAAAGACACTTAATCAACCCCATCTCACTCTTGTTTAACTTGTATCATAGCTATTGTTGCTTCGGAAACCCTAAGGTTTTTGAAGAAATATTGATCATATTTTTGACCATATTTGAAATACTTTGATATGTCATCATTCAAAGATTGATATAACTTGTATGACATGACTGGAACACCTTGTTCCTCCTATTCATAAATTCTATTTGTACATTGGTTAGTCTAAAGGACATAATTCTAAACTCATCATGGTCATGTGAATTATGTCATCCAATCTAACTCTTATGCATTGATATTTGATCATGGGTTTATCTTAAAGGAACACAATATCACATATCTATTAACTAGCAAACCATTTATCTTTGATAGTGGTCTTGCCCAGCTATCACTAGACCATACACAACATTATAGAATCACTTTTATTTTTCCTTCCAAACAACATTTAGAGGTTCATCATCAACTCTCTCACTCTCTCTAAGGGAGAGGAATATTTGGAATGTTCATTTAATAAACATCTCCAACCTTCACATACTTCCATACTATTGATACATCTTAGATACTAGGATTCATTACCTTGGTATCCACCTCCTGTGCTATAAGGAACACACATCCTTATCTCATCTACTTTTACCAACATAATAAATTTCAAAACATATAAGAGGAGTCTCCCAAATTATTGTAAGGCTCAAAATCAAACTCATCACAAACTTAATGATCTTGCAACCATAGTCCAAGCAACTTTATGCTATAATAAGCTATCCACCCTCATGTTTGTAGTGAATCCACACATACCAAGTGGAAATGATCCACTTGAAAGTTGAGCCCTACAAAGGAAAGACACAAAGGGAAACACACTCCCCACATCATAGCAATAGTTTTTAAGGGTCACTAGCAAAAAGGTTACCAATTCAATTTTCATTATGTAGGTTACAACTTCTTATGTATCATTTTACCTTTTTCATTTCGGGTTCCTTGCCATTAGCATAGGAATCATCATGATTATCATATCTCATTAGTCCTTTAATGACTATTCATCACATTTTGGTATGTTCTCTTATTTTATTATGTTTTTCATTCACTTATCAATAGGTAAATCATCATATTCCACATTTTCTTCATTAAACATGGATCATCTGTGTAAGGCCTCTAAACTTGCTTAATGAGTTGAACAAGATTAATTATAATAATCGAATACTTATAACCCTAATATGACCTTGTTATATGCTTTTAAATCATTATACAAGCTTAAGTTTCAAATTTGGTTCAATTTGGACACTATTTGAGCAAGTTATGCAATTTTATGCACATTTTGGACTTTTATGCAATTTACCCAATTGAGAGGTTTTCGTTGCCATTTATCACTTGCATTATGTTCCTTGGATATTATATCATCATTGGTTTGAGCCATGGGGCACCTATTTAAACCTTGGTTTGAAGGTGTTTGCTCCAAGGGTATTTTAGGGTTTTCCACTTCACGGATGAGCTACCTTTAGTAGCTATGAACTAAGGAATTATGTGATTGGCTGGGAATTTCGACAAAGGAAAGATAAGAAGGTCTAGAGGGATGGTCGAAGAGCTGATTGTGTGTGTGTGTACTTATATATTCTTAATAATTTAAAGCCATGGACACTTGGATATATACTAGAATTTCAACTTTTTCTTTTTCTTTATATTAAAGTGCCATATACTTATCCCCAAGCACCAAAACGAGCCACTTTCTCTCCACCACCTCTCTCCTTCTCCCAAATTCTTTCTCCCTCTGTTCAGATGCGAATTTTTCTTCCCAAGGAAGAAGAAAGTGGGGATCTTCTTGGAAAAAAAATTTTAGGGTTGCAATTGATTCCCTTTTTGGGTTTATAAAGCTTCCTCCTAGTGATCTTGACCTAAAAGTGTAAGTTTTACCTTCTTTACTCCGTCTATTTCTTTTTTAGCCTTCCTCCTAGATTTCTCCAGGTCAGAACCTTGGTGTTCCATGGTAGAAATTGCTCTAAAGCCCTAAAACCCTACCTTTCTTGCTCCTTATGCTTAGGGTTTGCTCATTTGATGAAGAAAGGTGCTAGATGGATGAATTCATAGCTTATTCTTGGATTTTCTACCCTAAATGTTCGAGATTTCTTCTGTGTGGGGTTTCATATTCTCATTAGAGTCAAGTTTTATAACTTTCTCCATGTTTATTGCTTACCATAAGCTCTCTAGATCATGTTATTGCTTGAAAATGATGATCCATGCACTAAAAAGCTATGCTTGACTTGGATTTCGATTTTTATAATATTCCCTGTTCTGATTTCAGTTATATATGAACCTGTGATCATGTTTATGTTATTCGTAAGGTACAATATGACTTGGATCAGGTTGGTTTGACAACCTATGGTTCTAAGCACCTATCAACCAATGGTCAATTTTAGGGTTTTAAGTTGATTTCTTCTATAAACCATGACCCGATGATGGTACCATTGCAACAACCCTATGGTGTTGTATTCATAACAACTGATGGTCATGATCAAGGGTGTCAAATAATGGTGACAACCTATTTTCACCCCCTTAGGTCAGGTTTTGGATCAATTAGAGGTTTAATGATCAACCATTAAGTACCCTACTGATATTATCAATCAATGTTGACATTAGCTTAATATTTGATGTTGATTAATGAATTAGTGTTGATATAACAACCTATAGTGATTTAATGATCACTAATTATGGTGGATCAGGTCTCTACAATCTATGGTGAGTTAATCATATAGTTTTAGCATCAATTTTGCCTTAGACCAATGACTTCTTGGGTCACTTGATGCAATGGTCGAACCTATACTGTAATTGATGGTTTTAATATATGAACTTGACCCAATGGTCAAGATCTATTGTTTATTCCTCCATTACGGTGAAATGATGGCTAATGTAATATTTTGGTCCTAATACTGTGATTTATATTGTTTCCTTTATATGATCAACTGAAGGAGCTTAATTGTTGACAATGGATGGCTTATATTAACTAAATAGTGGGTTTGACCCTACTCTGAATGGAACTTTTTGTATCAATTGTCAAGGAATGTCTAGGGTTAGATGGTGATTCTTTATAGAGAACAAATCAAGGACCTCATAGGTGGTTTATCCAAGGTATTTACTTATGTAAACAACCAATAGTCTTACCTTTTAAACATCCAATAGTTCTGGGTGATATTGTGGTATGGTGATATGGGTTGAATAATGATGGAACAAATGGAGGGTTACCCTTAATAAGTTAGTCTTACCTATTCACTCATATGAATAGAAGAGATGATAACTATATTGTGCTGATAAGTAACCCTAATTAGGTATAGCTTGTTATACCTAGCTTTAATATAACTAAATGATGGTAATTGAGTATGAATAGTCCTTGAATGACTAATACAATCGTGGAGTACTCTATTATTGTTGAAACCCTAGTATGTTATAACCTGATGGTTACACCTTGATTTATGTGTGGGTTCATACTTGAGAATAGTATGGAATGTGATAGTGATGCTTCACCTTATGCACCCATGATCCAATGGGGATGTCATGAGTTAGGGTTTGGGTATGAGTGTTGATTAGTAACATTGATATAATTTATCATGTTGAGACTAACTCTAATGCAATTAGATAAAGATGAGTATTCATGTTTAACATTCTTATATGATGGAATGATGATGGAATAACCTCCTTAACATGATCATAACCTTAATGTGTTAATTGGTGGTTATCATAGCCACATGGTTGATACTTTCGTATGCTAAACATGTGCATTATGAATATGATTAGTGTTAATCATATCTAGATTCCTTGCATGTTAATGTAATAATGGAATGTTCTTAATGTTAATATAACCTTGCTATGATTGTTTATGAATATCTCCTAGCTCATTAATGCAATATTGTGTTGATCTGGTGTATTAAATGTAAGTAATGTTGTTGAGCCTTGTTATAAGGCATGTAAAGATAATGATGATCTTGTAGGGAATAGTATGATGGTCTTAATGACCCTTTGGGCATGGTTGAGCCCCGAATGAGGTGTGATCCTCTTATGTTGATAAGGGTTGATACCCTGTCATATTGTGAAAAGGATTTATATCTTGTGATAGTATGATGACTAGCGTGGTCTCGTGAATGGAAAGTGAATAGTACCATGTGATGATGAGATGAGAAATTATGTTTCTCACATTTTATATCTTTTCAAAATTTTGATATTTATATGCTTTGAAGAAGTGAATTAGGGTTTGTATGTCCACTTGTTTGATGCAGCCTTAATTCACCCAATTGGCATAACTAATCAAGTTCAACTCTAATCATGTAGTGCCCTGTGTCGTAGAGCCATCTTCAGTGTCAGAACTTGCTGGATGGTGAAATGAGTATTCCTAAGGGAAACGCGGAGCACATACTATTGAGTATGTGGGGGTGGTAGTTTGAGGATATATCCTTGTTATCCACAATGCAGATTGTGGAGGTTGGCTATCGTCATGCCTCATACATATGATGTGATTGAGAATGGTTGTGGTCGTGTCTCGGTGATCATAACATGATGTGATTAGAGGACAACTGTGGTTGTACCTCAGTGATTGGGTTTGAATACCCTAGTTTCTAGTGTCGTGACCTGTACCAAGGTCGGACTAGTGGTTTTCAGCTTGACTATATGTTTTTGTGGTGGCAGATTTGATTGATATGTCACTGCCTTTTTACTCATACTGACCAAGGGGAAGAGATCTTAGGATATCGGCACTCCTAGATCTTGTACGGAACCGAATAGCCCTTCACAGGGGTCGGTTAGACTTTGAATGGTATGATTCCAATTCTCCAGGGAATAATAAAAGATGTAATACAGTCGTATAGCATATCTGTTTAGGGTTATACATGATGCTTCACATTGGATGATAACCCTTGTTTGTTCTCTTTACATAAAGATGATACTTAGTGCAATTTAGAGATAGTAATTATACTTATGTTGTGGATATGCATAAGACTATAAATGTGTACATATAGTAGTCATGCTTATGTTGATATCTATACTGCTACTATTGATTATAATCATGATGCTATCTATCTCATATTGTTAGTTATGTTTAGCATGCTAGCCATGCCTCTATAATTAGAAATGCCTATACTGCTAATCATGCTTATATAAATACTCATGCTTATGTTGATAGCTTTGCTTATGATATTGATTTGTTCAAACTTCTAGACATGCTAATGTTGTTAGATATTCTTATGATGCTAGACTTATTCATGTTAATAGAGATATCATGCTACTAGACTTGCTTATGCTAGTTATGCATATGCTACTGAATCTCTTATACGGTTAATAAGGAAAATGAGGATAATTGTTATCTACTCCTTTATGTATTTTGTTAATCATTAATACTGTTGATCTTATTTGTTATATCTGATTAAACTGCTCAACTTCTTAATTACTTTAAAATGTTGTAATCAATAAACGTCGTTGAAGGTTATATCTCTTGCTGGGACTGGGTCTCACCCCTGTGGTTCTCCACATTTTTTTAGGTAATTGAAAGTGACAAAAACAAACATGTGGCAGCAAAGAGGAGCAGTAGTAATGAATCTTTGATAAAGTTGATTAGATGTCTAGTTTGTCCTAGATTCATCCATGTACTCTTAGGACCGAGCAGGAAAAGTTTATATATGGTGTTTCAAACGAATCAAACTTTTGTTAGCATATTAATGCTTGTTTGTGTGGCATATATAAATATTGTTCTCATGTGTATATATGTTGTGGCTAAGGCAATAGAACAATTTGTATCAAACTCTTAGCATAGTATGGATATAAGAGATGGTGGTCTCTCATGCAAATGTTTTTGAGTGAGTGTTGACGCTGAAATCGGTTTTAATTTACCCATATTTTTGGGTATGTGATTATTTAGTGATTGATTGTGTTTTATGTTTTGAGTAATCTCGTTTGGTGTGACGGGTCTCTACAAGTTGGTATTAGAGATTTAGGTTCAATGAGTCTATAGGGACACTAGGACTTAAGACTAGGATGATGTCTAAGTTAAGAATATGACACAAAACTATGGTGCATACTGCCTAATCTCAGTATTTGGGTGCCCTGGCCAGGTATTCAATTATTGAAGAAAGGTAAGTATGGAACTCTTTGATTGTTATCTTTCTAATTACTCTGATCAAGTAGTCATTTTGAGACAATCTAAAGAGCATAATGAATAAGAAATCATGGTGTGAATATCTCAATCCTACCTTAAAGAAGATGAGAATTGCATCATTATCTATCAAAACTTGAATGTTTGGTTAATATAAGAGAATGATACAACACCATGAAATCTAAATCTAAATAAAATAAGGAAAAGAGGAGTTCTTGAAGATGTGATTCAAGAAGATAATAAAGTAAAATACAGATAAGTCTATGCTTATAAAGTGAATCAAGGTATGAAATACACATAAGATAGAGAGAACTCCTATAACAAGTACAAAATGAGAAGATGAATGGGAACAATGACAAAGAAATAAGGTAGAACCTGAGTTAATCTCAGACCAACCTATGTATGTAAGAAAGTGTTAATGAAAAATCAGCATAGCATGTAAAAGAAATTAAGGGAGATGATCCATGTATAATGAAGAAAATGTGGAATATGATGATTTATTTGTTGATAAGTGGTTGAAAAACATAATAAAATAAGACAACATACCCAAGTGTGATAAATAGTCATCAAGGAAGAAGTAATGAGATATGCTAATCATGATGATTCCTATGCTAATGGCAAGGAACCAAAAATGAAAAGGTAAAATGATACATAAGAAGTTGTAATATGCATAATGAATATAGAATTGGTTACCTTTTTGTTAGTGACCCCTAAACAATGTTGCTATTGTTGGTATGTATGCCCTGAGAGGCAATCATGGGATGATTGGTGGGATTCATTAAGATTGATTTGATAAACATCAAAGGCAAGCTTCCAATTCTTTTTGGTTCAGTCATATGAGATAGTGATAGAACAGATTGAATGTCTAGAGAATGACAGTACTCAATGACGTATGCTTTCAGGTTAAGGACCTGAATGATGAGATCATACAGATGCTAAGAGTTTGTACATTCTTGTTATGTCCCTAGTCAGATGTCATTGTGGAAGGTAGATAGACAACAATGACACACAAGACTAGATTGTGGTGTTGGTTGATGACAGAATCTCAATAGTTATGATATAGTGATATCAAACCAAACACATAGGTACTTGTTAGAGAACAAGTGTACCGGACAGACCCACCGTGAGTTTGACACATGGAACCATGACATGGTAGTCACAGTCAGTACTCACAGTGATGGTGGTGAGTGTAGTTCTTAGACCTGAAATCACTGCACTCAACACATGTCGTTAGGCACACTTTGACATCATCAAACGCAATCCTGAAACATGGGTTGTTATAAAGGTGATGATTGGGTGGCTTTGACACATGGGGCTTTTGAGGGGTGAGTGATAGATATGGGATTTGTCCCTCCTGAGGGAGTTTGATATCCATGGCCACTTGATGAGTAGTATTGAGATAGGTGTGCACACGCATGTGTGAATCAGTATGTGATATTGATGTCATACATATCTCCTTCAATCTACTCTGAGATCAAGAAAGTGAATGAACGTTGACAGGATGACTGTTCCATGCCTCGAGTTCATTCGGGATATCAGTGACAAAGGAATTATACATTCTCTGTAACACCATTCACAGATTGTAGGATTGAAAGTTGTTCTCCAACTTTCTACTTTCATTTAGGTAGCAATGATGTGTGACTAGGCACCGCTCTTTGCTTGTGAAGTCATAAGTGTTATGGACTTTCACTGCCAACGTGAAATGGACCTGTAGGGTCACACACATAGGATTTAACCTGGAAGAGGAGTTTTGTCCACAAAGCAATGTTTAGATTGATTACTAAAGGAGTTTAGTAGTTCAATTAAACACTCAATCAGTCGATAGCTTAATATCATATGGTTCAAGGTGTTGGACGCATTGATTGGAGTATCAGATTGATTGAAATCGCAATTGACTGATTCTGCACAACATGCACTCCCAACTGATCGGTTCAAGTGTTGAACCGGTCGGCTCAAGTGTTGAGTCGATCGGCTCATGTACAGAGTGAAACAAGCGGTTCAAGTGTTGAACCGATCGGTTCAACTGGTGCAACTGAGAAAGTTGGGAATGTCAGGTCGGTAAGAATTTTCCTTGCCCAATTTGATTGGAACAAGGATTGGTATTCGATACCAATTAGAAACGAAAGAAGGAAAGTCAATCGGGAACCGACCAGGACCACGAACCGACCGGTTCAGAAGTGAACCGATCAGCTCATGGGTCCCAACCGATCGGTTGGTGCTCCAACCGACCGATTCAGGTCCCCAACCGACCGGTTCACTTGTGAACTGATCGGTTCAAGTTGCGAGTTGGTTGCTTTTATGGAAAATCTCGAACCCTTCTACTCCTGCTTTTAGTCCCGTATTGCCCGAGATAGAGAACCATGTCCCATGACCCTCCTATATATATAGGGGTATTGGGGGCTTCTCAAAGTACAACGCAGTGCAACCAGTTGCTCTGCAAAGTTTTCATTCTCTCTGGTTTTGGTAACCGAGAGAGAGAGCCCGAGCAAGTGCTTCTCGCAAAAGGGAGGTGCAGCAAGGGAAGGACAACTGCAGTTGCAACTGGAGGCAGGAGAGTGTGTTGGCGACTAGTACGTCAGCAGGAGGGTGCGAATCCTTCCACTTCCTTGTGGGACAAGGAGTGTGGAGTTCCAGGTGGTCCGTGTGGACTACTTCAGAGGCGGGAGTTTTCTGTCGCTCAGGAGGACAACTTTCAATCCTGACAGTCCGGTAGGAGGAGGATTCGTTAGTCCCGGTACGACCAGGAGCTGGACAGACACCGGAGGTGAAGACCGCACAAGCCGCGAGGTATTGTCGTCGAGCAAGCCTCGGGACAAGGTATGATTCCACAAACCATCCTTTCCTAATATATAGACGTTGACGTGTTTCCTCATGCTGGGTTTTGGGGAGAAATTTTTGTTTCCAATGCCTTCTCTGCCTCTCCTAAAACCCAACAGTGGTATCAGAGCCACGTCAATTGTTCTATATTTTAGGAATATTGATATGATTGATTTTGGTTTGTCGCCTTTATTTATTGCATACAATGTGAATAATATTGGCTTTATGCATGTCTAATCCTAAATCCACAAATCCCAAATTACATATATGATATGTATTATTAATGCACTCGATACGCGTCGCTCTTAAACGAGTTTTGTGGTGGAAGTGTGTAGCATGATTATGGCCTATAAACCCCTATCTGTGTGTGGTTGTTTGTGGTTGCTTGCATCTCGGTCTGTGCACCGATCTTCCCTCTCTTATTCCTGATGTAACTCGAAATAATTTGAGATTCTTTCCTACCTTTGCTCCCCCCGAATGTAACTCGGGGTTTCTTCTTTTAAGCAATGTAATAATAGGATAGATTTTTATTTCATGTTAAGTCGAAGATCAGAAGACATCAAGACGGCAGTTGAAACGATCGGTTCAAGGCGTGAACCGATCGATTGACGTTCCAGACAGTCAGTTCAAGGAGTGAACCGATCAGTTGATGACCGATCGAGGAGCGAGACGACCAGGTGGCGGACATGACGAGATGCACGACATCCAGGCAAACCGATCGGTTGGAGGAGCCAACCGATCAGCTGGTGGCACCCAGACGACTGGCTAGAGAGTACAAATCATTCATGTGATGAGTTGATCAACTTGGATGGCAAGGCACAGATGTTCATCTTGTACAGGTTGCATGTGATGTTGACCTAGATGACCGTGATTCCTCTTGGCTTGAGGAATCACATTAGGATGGCCATAATCATCGCTTTTTCTCATTTGTGCATGTTTTATGTGGGATATAGCATGTATATGATACGTACTATGTATTGTGGTGATTGGATATGTATATGTATATAAAAACCAAATCCCTCATTAAAATATTAAGTTTTAGATGCCTTCCAAATGTGACACACGTGAAAAGCTTGATCGACCAAGTGTGGGCACGCCCTAGCATGGTGCACCGTCTATCTCGTGGAAGCGTGAAGGATGAATGCGTGGGTCTGCCCTAGCAGGGTGCATATTCATCGTGTTTGCTTTGGGTCGGACTTAACAAGGTGATCTAGAAGGGATCTAGTACCTTGAGGCATGGAGATGATCATTGCAAAGAGTTGTACATGACATCTTATCAAGAGTTGCATATGATGCAATTGGCAAGAGTTTCCTACCTGAGAGATCTAAGTTGTGGGAGATCAACCCTAACTGACTCATGACTTAGAGGATTTCAGGATCTTGGCCACTAGAAGGTTGTACGCTGCAATCTTCCGAATTGATGCTGAGGGCTATCAATTTGAACTAAAATAGTGGGAGCGATAATTAATTAAAGGCCTAATTTTATCGTCAACTTTTCAAATCAATCAAACAAGTCAAAAGAGTTTTGGACTAAAATTGCATATATTTCCTTTTGTTAAAATAAATGGTTAATCAACAAATCACTTTATTTGTGATCGGTCTTTGAGACCAACAAATTAAATGGGAATAATTCCACGGTTGGTTAGGATAATGAGAAGTGTTCTCAATCGAAGAGCAAAAGCTCTAAGTCCTAGTTATACCAAGACTGGATGAACTCAATCCCACCACATCAATGGCTGAAAGTATGCTTATGGAAGCATACCGAGGAAGACATTGACGAGGAGTGCTTGATGTTGTGTTCTCTGAACTATGAGTTGCAGAGACAACATGAGACATATGATGTCTCCAAGACATTGTCCTAGTATATCATGACAGAAGGAGATCCAGTAAGGTATTCACACACTCAATGTGATTGGGTATGTGGAAAACCTGACTAAGAAGGATTCCCTCTGAGCCAAGAGTTGGCTATTGGTATGATATTGCAAATGTTGCGAGGATCATACAATTCATGATAAGCTACAACATGAACAACTTTGACAAGCGTTGACAGAGTTGTTGGATATGTTGAGGATAGTAGAGGCAAAGATGAAGAAAGACAAACCATGATCTTTGATGTGATCAAAGAGAAAGGTAATTCTTAAGGGCAAGGATAAGGGCAAAGCAAAGAAGTGTTCTAATGCTAGCCATCAATCCAAGCCATCTTCAGCCTCAAGGCACATGGGGAAAGGGTGTATGAGGGAATTGCCCTCTATATCTGGAAGAACAAAAGAAGATGAAGGAGGGGATGGAGATCTCCACCTAAGGTATCATGAAATGAACCACTTCTTTATCCTAAGTATATGATACCAAGATATGGATATGTCATATATGATATGCAATATCCGCAAAGAAGTGATGGCCTTTGTGAAAGGACCAAGAAAGAAGTACCCATCATTGGAGCAAGTGTTGCTGCCATAGATAGGAGTACCTTTCAGTTCATTTCATCCTAAAGGGCACGAAATAGAGTTGAGAACTGCTATTTCATATATTTCCAATAGATAGAAACACTTTATTTTTGCATATTGTATGACAATGATGGCAATTAATAAAGTTGATGTTTCAATCTTAAAGATATGATCTTTGTGGCAATGCCTTGCTTATCTTGTGATACATGGTATGCATAAGATAAAATGATACCTAAAGTTATTGATAACTCAAATAATCAAATTAGCATCAATCATGAGAAATTCATTTCTAGTTTCCATATGATGGATAAATCTAGACTCTTTTGGTTAGAGAACCAGTAAGAGACATGAATCTCTTGTACATGATTAATCAATCTTCACTAATGGTAGTGGGAGAATGATTATCCTATTAGGTATAATACATGTGATGTATTTACATACCTATTGGAACAAATGCTAATACTTCAAATGGTATTTAGTGAAATACCAATATGAATATCTTGAAGTGTTCAAGATTATCATAGATGAAGTACAAATTTGGTGAAGTGTTAATTCTTGATGAGATCAATGAATGAAATACTTGGACCAAATGTTTGAGATCCTTATGAGTGATTATGATAGTGTATCATAGTTAACTCATGATTAAGGCATGATGATGTCTAAATCAAGAAGGAATCATACTCTAAGAAGATAGAGAATGATTATCAAATAACTTAATTCTTCTTAATAAAAGAATACCCCACACTAATAAAAGAAATTTAGAATCACAAGGGTTGTGAGTTCTTATATCTTTAACAGATACACCTCAATTATCTATGTGATAAGTTGTTCATGTGATGAGTCAACTATCTAGATGAATATGAGGAATCCAATTCTGAATTAAGGTTTATGACCATTACATCCTAAATGATATCCATGTGAACCATAAGGTATGACCTTGATGGTAGCACCCATTGGATGAAATCCATAAGTGCAAATGAGTCTTAAGTGTTAAGACACATGGATAACATTTTGACAAGGATGATGCTTATTGATTGCAACTTAATGACTAAGGCATTTGGCATATGGATACTAAAACCACATTCCTATGTGGAATAAAACAAGGATGTGTACGTGACACAACCTATAAGGTTTATGAATCCACTAATGCAAATGAAGTCCATAAGTTACAATGGACTAATCAATGTGATTGATTGAGTACAAGCAACTCAGAATTGGATCTTTACTTTGATGATATAGTCAAAGGGTTTGACTGATATATCAAAGATAAAGAAAGGATATGTGATTTAGTGGGAGCGTGTTCACATTCCACATGTTGATGTGAAATGGAAATGTTCTAAAATGGAAATCCAAAAGTGGAAATAATCTTTAAGGAAGATAGAGATGTTTCCTATATGATAGGAATAGAGATCTATAGAGATAGTTCTCAAAAAATCTCTTGACCTGAAAAGAGAAAGCATACATTGGAAATCTGTACTGAAGTGTTCAGTATGCACAGATTCAGTGGGAGAAAACTTGTCCCTGCTACATGGAGTTAGTATTCCAAGGCCAAAGTGTCCAATTCTTATGAAGAATATGAACACTAAGAATAGACATGATCTATCATGTATGTAATCATCCCATTATCTTTCATGTATGACATGGCAAGAATAACGTGCATTCATCATTTTGCATGTAGGACATGGCAATATGATGTGCTCATCCTGATAACTCGTATGTGGGACATGACGAGTGGATGTCTGTCTTCTTCTAGTAAGGGTTACTGGAATACCATGAGAACTTGATAAGTACTTGCGAAGTACTAGTTCTATGGAGATAAGGAAGAGTTTGATGTAAAGAGTTACATTGATGTGAACTTCTGAAAGGACAGAAAATTAATCGCAATATATATATATATATATAAGATATATAAGAGTGAAATTTTGTTGATAATTGGAAACGTTCCAATAAATCCGTTTAAAATGAAATGTCGAGTATCTATGCGTTAGAGAACAACAATGGATACTATATGGATCTAGGAGTTCATGAGATGAACTTATAGATATTCCGCTCATTGATGACAAGTATGGAATCCTTGATCATGCAATGTGGCTAAAGGTTAGCAAAGGAACACTAGATCGCGTATTACGGCACCTCCATCTCATACGTGTGACGTACAGTGAAGAGATGAGAGACATGCAATTTATAATGACTTTGGCAAGGTGTTGCCATTACTCACTATGTTCACACTAGAGCACAATAACATGTGGGACATGTTTGAAGATCACTATGAATATGATTCAAGGGTGATTGGCTCACAGTGCAAGTGGGAGTCTATTGGTATGTATGCCCTGAGAGCCAATCATGGGATGGTTGGTGGGATTCATTAAGATTGATTTGATAAACATCAAAGGCAAGCTTCCAATTCTTTCTGGTTTAGTCATATGAGATAGTGATAGAACAGATTGAATGTCTAGAGAATGATAGTACTCAATGACGTATGCTTTCAGGTTAAGGACATGAATGATGACATCATACAAATGCTAAGAGTTTGTACATTCTTGTTATGTCCCTAGTCGGATGTCATTGTGGAAGGTAGATAGACAGCAATGACACACAAGACTAGATTATGGTGTTGGTTGATGATAGAATCTCATTAGTCATGATATAGTGATATCAAACCAAACACATAGGTACTTGTTAGAGAACAAGTGTACCAGACAGACCCACCGTGAGTTTGACACATGGAACCATGACATGGTTGTCACAGTTAGTACTCACAATGATGGTGGTGAGTGTGATTCTTAGACCTGAAATCACTGCACTCAACACATATCGTTGGGCACACTTTGACATCATCAAACGCAATCCTGAAACATGGGTTGTTATAAAGGTGATGATTGGGTGGCTTTAACACATGGGGCTTTTGAGGGGTGAGTGATAGATATGGGATTTGTCCCTCCTAAGGGAGTTTGATATCCATGGCCACTTGATGAGTAGGATTGAGATAGGCGTGCGCACACATGTGTGAATCAGTATGTGATATTGATGTCATACATATCTCCTTCAATCTACTATGAGATCAAGAAAGTGAATGAACGTTGATAGGATGACTGTTCCATGCCTCGAGTTCATTCGGGATATCAGTGACAAAGGAATTATACATTCGCTGTAACACCATTCACAAATTGTAGGATTGAAAGTTGTTCTCCAACTTTCTACTTTCACTTGGGTAGCAATGATGTGTGACTAGGCACCGCTCTTTGCTTGTGAAGTCATAAGTGTTATGGACTTTCACTGCCAACGTGAAATGGACCAGCAGGGTCACACACATAGGATTTAACCTGTAAGAGGAGTTTTGTCCACAAAGCAATGTTTAGATTGATTACTAAAGGAGTTTAGTAGTTCAATTAAACACTCAATCAGTCGATAGCTTAATATCATATGGTTCAAGGTGTTGGACGCATTGATTGGAGTATCGGATTGATTGAAATCACAATTGACTGATTCTGCACAACCTGCACTCCCAACCGATCAGTTCAGGTGTTGAACCGGTCGGCTGAGGTTGCTGAACCAGTCGGATCAAGTGTTGAGTCGATCGGCTCATGTACAGAGTGAAATGAGTGGTTCAAGTGTTAAACTGATCGGTTCAACTGGTGCAACCGAGCAAGTTGGGAAAGTCAGGTCGGTGAGAATGTTCCTTGCCCAATTTGATTGGAACAAGGATTGGTATTCGATACCAATTAGAAACGAAAGAAGGAAAGTCAATTGGGAACCGACCAGGACCACGAACCGACCGGTTCAGAAGTGAACCGATCGGATCATGGGTCCCAACCGATCGGTTGGTTCTCCAACCGACTGGTTTAGGTCCCCAACCGACCGGTTCACTTGTGAACCGATCGGTTCAAGTTGCGAGTTTGTTGCTTTTATGGAAAATCTCGAACCCTTCTACTCATGCTTTTAGTCCCGTATTGCCTGGGATAGAGAACACTGTCCCATGACCCTCCTATATATAGGGGTATTGGGGGCTTCTCAAAGTACAACTCAGTGCAACCAGTTTCTCTACAAAGTTGTCATTCTCTCTGGTTTTGGTAACCGAGAGAGAGCCCGAGCAAGTGGTTCCCGCAAAAGGGAGGTGCAGCAAGGGAAGGACAATTGCAGTTGCAACTGGAGGCAGGAGAGTGTGTTGGCGACTAGTACGTCAGCAGGAGGGTGTGACTCCTTCCACTTCCTTGTGGGACAAGGAGTGTGGAGTTCTAGGTGGTCCCTGTGGACTACTTCAGAGGCGGGAGTTTTCTGCCGCTCAGGAGGACAACTGTCAATCCCGACAGTCCGGCAGGAGGAGGATTCGTCAGTCCCGGTGCGACCGGGAGTTGCACAGACGTCGGAGGTGAAGACCATGCAAGCTGCGAGGTATTGTCGCCGAGCAAGCCTCAGGACAAGGTATGATTCCACAAACTATCCTTTCCTAATATATAGACGTTGACGCGTTTCCTCATGCTGGGTTTTGGGGAGAAATTTTTGTTTCTGTTTCCTTCTCTGCCTCCCCTAAAACCCAACAGCTATGATGTGGGAAGTATGTTTCCCTTTATGTCTTTCCTTTCTAGGGCACATATTTCAAGTGTATCATTGCAACTTGGTATGTGTGGATTCATTCTAAACATGAGGATGGATATCTTACTACATAATAAGGTTGTTTGGACTATGGTTCCACGATCATAATGTTTGTGATGATTTTGCTTTTGAGCCTTCCAATAATTAGGAATACTCCTTTTATATGTCTTTATATTTGTTATGTTGGTAAAAGTAGATGAGATAAGGATGTGAGTTCCTTATAGCGCATGAGGTGGATACCAAGGTAATGAATCCTAATATCCAAGATGTATCAATAATATGAGAAATATGTGAAGGTTGGATATGTTTATTAAATGAACATTCCAAGTATTCCTCTCTTGTAGAGGGAGAGAGAGAGTTCATAATGATCCTATAAATGTTGTTTGTAAGGAAAGACAAAAGTGATTCTATAATGTTGTGTACATTTAATGATAGCTGGGAAAGACCACTATCTAGGATAGATGGTTTGTTGGTTAATAAATATGTGATACCATGTTCCTTTAAGATAAACCTATGATAAAATATCAATGCATAAGAGTTAGATTGAATGACATAATCCACATGACCATGATGAGTTTAGAGTTATGTCCTTTAGACTAACCATTGTACCAATAGAATTTATGAATAGGAGGAATAGAGTGTTCAAGTAATGTCTTACAAGTTGTAGCAATCTTTGAATGATGACATGTCAAAGTATTTCAAATATGGTTAATAATATGATCGATATTTATTCAAAAACCTTAGGGTTGCCGAAGCAGTAACTGCTATGAGAACAAGTTGAATAAGAGAGAGATGGGGTTGATTAAATTTCCTAATGGGATCATGATATGTCTTCTTATGTGGGTGTTTTTGTGCTGACCCAAGATGAGATATGTATGAATGATGTGACATTACCATGATATGAAAGTAAGCATGTAACATCCTCGAATTCTATTGTCTCAAGACTTAGAAGGCCCGAGAGGACAAATCTGAAAATGTTAGCTAATGGTTTCAGAGAGTGATGCGGAAGCATAATACGCATACATGAACATACAACCATAGGCATACACCATAACCTTTCTCAACAATTAACATGTATATTAATACAAGTTGACTTATTACAACATGAATTACATTTACATATTAAAAGTAGATTTAGAATTCTATGAACATGTATGCTAACAGGATCTTAACAGAATTGGTACAACCTGGACAAATGCTCACTTCCCGTTTTTTATTCCATGCTATCTCTGAACCTAAAACATACCTGAAATAATGAATCAAAACACAAGGTGTTGTGTATGTGGGTAGAAAGATACATACTAATATGCTTGCATAATTGAAATAACTTGAGAAAGAAAGAGTAAAAGAAAGCATTATTTAAAATGATAATCTGGTAAACATCCTTTTTATTACATTTATTTGATGTGGTTGTACTACACTTATTTGTACTTGACTTACATCCAGTATGGGAAAAAATTATATCATCATACATCTAACATGGGCCAAAGCATCATGCATCCATGTTAGGCAACATACATCCATACCGGGCTAGGTGTACTAGTAGCTACAACCCATCCATATCCTTTTATGTTATTTTAGATTTTGGCGAAGTATAACTCATAATAGTTCAACCAAGCAATGAATATCCAAATAATAGCATTCATGATATTACATATCATAAGAAACCAAGAAATCTAGTCTTATACTTATAAGACCACGTACCTTAATTCAGAGAATCATAGCCATCCTTGATCATCTAAACAATCTGGTCATCACCTGATTAATAGAAATTAATCATCATTAATATGAGTTCACCATTATTAGTGGTATTTAAGTTATGTTCAGGATTTTGGTCAAACTTAGGTTCAAACAGACCTTAACTGGTTTCTAATATTTTATACTGATGTAAAAGTCATTATTAAGGTCTGGTACGATTTTCATATGTTTCTGATAACTGGTCTATTTTCTAGAATTAATATGAGGTTAAAACATGTAATTTAGGCATTACTGAGAAAAGGCCTAACATAGAACAATAAAACCCAGATCAGAGTCCACAAGTGGGTTTCCAGTGTTATTAGGGTTCTACTAAAATTTTCTAAGAATTAATATCACCTGGATACTATTTATTTCATTTAATGAATCCTAAAAAGGAACTTTTTACTCTAAATTAATTATCATCATTGAAAGTGGTTCAAGGCTCTGATCTAGGAGACCAGTAATATTGAGGATATTTTTCTGAGTCTAGGGATATTTTTGGGGCATTTATTGGTCAAGGGAGCTATTTATAAAGTATTTTCTAAGATGAGGTCATTTTCTGGAATTAACAATATTGTACCTTAAGTAGTGGGCTCCAATTTTTGGGATGGCGCTCCTGGATTGGGCCACATTGGCCAGGCATCCTCCCTTCTCTGACGCTTAGCTCATGTGGTCAAGAAATAATCGGATGGTTCTGGATGTTTCCACCCGCTGAGCCGACCTGACTCCCTCCTTTCTTCCTCGTGCTCTCGGAGCACTTTTGCTGTGTGCGGTGACCACACCGCCAAGGACGGGAGCGGCAAGGAAATCTATGGTGGTTGGGACCTCCTCGCCTAGGGATAAATCTGTAGCATCTTTGGCTAACCTTGTAGAGTTGAGGAAGAAAGTTCACAAGGTCTTAAAATGCTCTCTTCCGGTTCTATTTGGGAGCCTTCCTCCTCGATTCATATCTTGACTCCTCCGTAGTGGCGCGCATCGCTAGGGCCATTAGAGAGCTTCACCCGGGTCTGTTGTGAGGATCCCGATGGTTGATAGAACCCTACCCTGACTTTAACACAGATCCAGGTGAACCACCAGCACCTTGGCTCGTAGGACTAAGCTCTAAGGTCTGTGGGTTACTTGTGGGTGGTAGGCGGATGGTGTATCCTCTCTATCGTCTGCCTCGATGACCACGACCTCCACTCAGATTGATGTCTTCTGCTCTATCATGGTCAAGGAGGTGTGATTGGTGATTCCTATGACACAACCTGGATGAAGAGAACTCTTTGACTCACAACACATCAGGAAGACCATGCCGCGGAGTCTGCCATCACACCCTACTGGCTCAAAAGATGAAGAAAGGGGAAGAAGGTTGCCCTCATCAAGGCTAGCGAAAATCTCCTGGAGATCTAACAGAAGACACGCACCTAGGTTTTGTGTTGGTTGTAATGGGAGACCTCGAAGCCTCCTCTTCATCAGCCACAATGGATGATCTCTGAGGCCATGAAGAAGGGAAACACAGGCAGAGCATCAACCTCGGCCCACCCCCTGTTAGTTGTAGAGGAGTGGTATAGGAAGATCCACCTACGATCATCTGCCTACATACCACTATACCCACACTGAGGGGAGGGGGTCGTTGAGATCCTAAAAGTGTGGCGGACTTGGCCAGTTCAGCCTAGACTTCGATTCCTCCTAATGACTCCCTCCGCCAGCATCCTAAAGAATGGTCACCTGCTCCTCAGTTTGCAGAGGTGAAGGATGAAGTCTCCCTCATCAGACCAGCTGGTAGTAAGCTGCCACGTAGCCCGCCAAGGGAATTGGGTGTGTGACAGGGTAATAGGATCAACCATGCTCTTATGTATATTTGAATATCATGATCATAAATTAAATTTCAACAACTTCAAACTCTTGTACCTCCTAGTAAAACACTCCAATTCATCTAAAATTGAACCATGGTTTCTACATCACCTAAACCCTCTTGTTAATAAGTTGATGCTAGAAATACAACATTTGGTCATCTACTTTAATTCCTCACATAACCTCATAAATAAATGTATAATCCTTGAATTCAATTTAAGTAATCACCAATTATTGGTCCAACAAGTCCAACAACACTTCTTATAAATCCTAAAATACCTCAAGTCTCATCAATTGATCACTTGATTTCATTACGACTACTAAATCGACATCTTGCACTCATAAGTACCCAAGTCGGTGAATAAAAATATATTCATTGTAATGGATGTCAATTAGATCTAATAATCATTCATTGCATCTATGCTTACCCTTTTTAAGTGAAAGAGTCCAAAATTGAATGATTAACCCCTCAATTTGGCACTAAACATCTACATAACATTCATGGTCTTCACTTTCTATATGGGGTATCTAAACCCAAAAATCTGGGTTATCACATTCACCCCACCTTAAAAAGAATTTTTCCCTCAAACTTCAACTAATGTGATCCTCAAGAGGTTATTTAGGAGTTCAGCTTCATATACACCATCGTTGCTTAGGTTCTAAGACCACCATAATTGCATACACTCTATGTTGTCAGCTTAGGGTCTAGAGATTCTTGGGTGTGTCCACCCCACCTTATATATATTTGGAAGCATCATTTAATGTCTTAGTCATAACATGACATTATGATATCTTAGGATTACATCACCCCTAAGGGTACAAGTTTTATTCATACTTTTAAAGTTCAAGAGGAATTCATTTATATTCCATGGTATTCAGATCATTCAAATCTAACATCATTAACATCTTACAATGATTTCAGCATTAGAGGAGATTTATCTTTATCCTTCATATTAGAATTTTTGTACTTAATAAGGGCTTACGCAACATGTTTGAAAATTAGGGTTTCACCCTATGGTGTGATATTCATACTCAACTTAGAACCATACATTGAGAAGGATCAAAGTTATGAACTATATTTCTGATCATATATCCTATGATCCAAAAATATCTTTATATCAAGTTGATGAGTTCAACTTTTTATGTCTTGCATGTATTATGTGAAGGGAAAGAGAGAATATACTAAGTTTATCCCATGATCTCAGCATCATATCTTTCATGGTTCATATGAAGGGGAAGAGAATATTTTAAAGTCAAACTTATCATGATTTCAATCTTGGGTGCTACATGTATGATATAGGGGGGAAATATAGAATAGGTCAAGCTTATACGAGTGACTCCTCATATATAAATCATCTATATAGCTCAAGTGAGGTTTCTATCATCATATATTAAGAAAGATAAGAAGAAGGGAGAACATGTATTTTGAGTATCTTTTGCACAAAGCATCATACTCTCATAACTAGAGTTCTTATATTACCTCACTTGCAACTAATGATGATATTCATCAAATATGTCACTCCAGCTAGGACCTAACTCAGCCAAAGGATTTACTTTATAATATGGGTCATCTACACATCCTTTTCTTTTACCCAATTCTCACATATAGATTTGAATCATGCATAAGGACTCAACTCAACACTCAAGAGTAATCTAGTGTAGGACATTTTTTTAACACATATCTCATATATTGGAGGCTAGGTCCTATGACGTTCTCCCTGTGGGTCTTACTCTCTCTAGATTTCACCACATATCTCATCCTACCACTAGACATCCTCCTTGTATAAGAGCTTGAGGCTCATGCACACTCATCTCTATCTTAACTTATCTTATCTTAAGTAGGAAAAGGGAATGTACTTTCATCATCACGACTTAGCATAGATCCTCTAAGAGTGGATTCAGCTCATATACAACTCAAATCTTAATAAGGAAACTTATACCATCATGGATTAAAGTCAGATAAGATTCTATATGCTTATTTCCTTCATCTTTGTTTTGTCTATCTATGTATCACATAATCTTATGAGGCTCTAGAGGTCTAATCTAGATATATTCTCTCTTCTAGACCAATGCCACTCCCTTTCACTTAGATTGCATGAACACCCACTACTCTCCTGTGTGAGGGACACATTTTTATATTTACATATATCTAATAAAATATTATATAGATTTTCTCTGAGAAAGAAGGCGTCAGAGAAAATTGTCGAGGTGCGAGCCAAGTGGGAAACAAAACCAAACCAACAAACTCGAGTGTCCAACACACAGTAGATAGTCTGGTGCCATGTAACCTAGTGAAATGGTGAGAACATGGTGTAGATAAGTGTATCTACCCAATACATATGAGCTCTATATGCAAAAGGTTTCAGACACTTGTCTAAACCTAGTTCTCGAACATATAGGTTCTAACTTAGAGGATAAGTCAAACCTTATTCCTATAGAACAACTTACTAAGTTTCTAAGATTTAAAGTGAGAGGTGAAATTTAGTTTTATGTTTCATGGTGAGCAATTGCTAGGTGTAGCTATTATTCATGCTCTGATACCAACTGTAACGTCCCCATATTCTGCTGTCTCGAGACTTAGAAGGCCCGAGAGGACAAATCCGAAAACGTTAGCTAATGGTTTCAGAGAGCGATGCGGAAGCATAATATGCATACATGAACATACAACCATAGGCATACACCATAACCTTTCTCAACAATTAACATGTATATTAATACAAGTTGACTTATTACAACATGAATTACATTTACATATTAAAAGCAGATTTAGAAGTCTGTGAACATGTATGCTAACAGGATCTTAACACAATAGGTACAACCTGGACAAATGCTTACTTCCCGTCTTTTATTCCATGCTATCTCTCAACCTAAAACATACGTGAAACAAAAAATCAAGACACAAGGTGTTGTGTACGTGGGTATAAAGATACATACTAATATGCTTGCATAATTGAAATAACTTGGGAAAGAAAGAGTAAAAGAAAGCATTATTTAAAGTGATAATCAAGTAAACATCCTTTTTATTACATTTATTTGATGTGGTTGTACTACACTTATCTGCAGTTGACTTACATCTAGTATGGGCAAAAATTATATCATCATACATCTAACATGGGCCAAAGCATCATACATCCATGTTAGGAAACATACATCCATACCGGGCTAGGTGCACTAGTAGCTACAACCCATCCATATCCTTTTATGTTATTTTAGATTTTGGTGAAGTATAACTCGTAATAGTTCAACCAAGCAATGAATATCCAAATAATAGCATTCATGATATTACATATCATAAGCAACCAAGAAATCTAGTCTTATACTTATAAGACCACGTACCTTAGTTCAGAGAATCATAGCCATCCTTGATCATCTAAACATCATTAATATGAGTTCACCATTATTAGTGGTATTTAAGTTATGTTCAGGATTTTGGTCAAACCTAGGTTCAAACAGACCTTAACTGGTTTCTAATATTTTATACTGATCTAAAAGTCATTATTAAGGTCTGGTACGATTTTCATATGTTTCTGATAACTAGTCTATTTTCTAGAATTAATATGAGGTTAAAACATGTAATTTAGGCATTATTGAGAAAAGGCCTAACATAGAACAATAAAACCCAGAGAAGAGTCCACAATTGGGTTTCCAATGTTATTAGGGTTCTACTAAAATTTTCTGAGAATTAATATCACCTGGATACTATTTATTTCATTTAATGAATCCTAAAAAGGATCATTTTACTCTAAATTAATTATCATCATTGAAAGTGGTTCAAGGCTCTAATCTACAGTCTAGTAATATAGAGGATATTTTTCTGAGTCTAGGGATATTTTTGGGGCATTTATTGGTCAAGGGAGCTATTTATAATGTATTTTCTAAGATGAGGTCATTTTCTGGAATTAACAATATTGTACCTTAAGTAGTGGGCTCCAATTTTTGGGATGGCACTCCTGGATTGGGCCACATTGGCCAGGCATCCTCCCTTCTCTGATGCTTAGCTCGTGTGGCCAATAAATAATCGACCGGTTCTTGATGGTTCCACCCGCTGAGCCGGCATGACTCCCTCCTTTCTTCCTCGTGCTCTCGGAGCACTTTTGCTGTTTGCGGTGACCGCACTTCCAAGGACAGGAGCAGCAAGGAAATCTGTGGAGTTTAGCTCATGTTTGAATTTGGAACAAAATGAGGGGCGGCGCCGAGATCCGGAGCTCTGGCAACGTAGCGTCGTCCTAGGGTTTCTCCTACCGCCGCCCGCGGCGGCAGTCGCCTCACCCTCCGGAGTCCACCTGCCTCTTTCTTTCTCCCCTCGATAGGCCTGACGGATGGCTGGCACGGGTCGGCTGATGAACGATCGGCGTGATAATCCCCAGATGATGATGGATAACCGGACGAGCACGCAGGAGGTGGTTGCTGCTAGGAGGGTGAGCTTTACGGCTTCGATGGCCTCGCCTGACAAAGTCATCCCGGAGATCCAGATGTTGATGCAGAACCCAGGGGGGATGACTGTTGATAGAGACCATGCAGCGCGCACGGAGGGGGAATTGATGATGGCGGATATTGATGTTGTCTCGCGACACGAAGACAGTAGCAGTCGCATAGCTACGGCACAGGCTAGTGAAACCCTAGCGGCGGGAGTGGTTTCGTCTGATCCGAGGGGTGTAACGGCGGTGCATGTACAGGCAAAACGAGCCACGGTAGATGGTCCTCTGACATTGGGGATGATTTCTGAGCAGAACCAGCACCGATCGAATGAGCCTCCGAGGAGACGTCTCCCTCTCTATAACATACCGCACGATGTTTGCTTTCGTTGCATGGGGAAGGGTCATTGGCAGGCCCAGTGCATGAGAAGAAAGGTTTTCTACAACTGTAGAAGACCGGGTCATACGGCATCGAGATGTTTTCAGAAGAGCCAGGCTCCTGTCATACCAGATGTTCATTCCCATGCGGCTTTCCCTCCTTTGCCACAGGGGATCCCGGCTTGAGGCACCCCACAGCATGTTCCGAGGCGGATATCGGTTGATATGGGCCCAAATGATGTCCAACGTATTAACAAGAAAAAACACATTGAAAGGGCGGTCAAGATCTCCTAGTCACATGCTTTGAACTGGACGGAGCTTAATCCTTTTCTGAGAAGTTGTTGGCCATCGGCGACGGAAATATATAGGTTTGCTGCGAGGAAAGCTATTGTTGTTTTCTCATGTTCAGAGGAGGCCAAAGAGATGGCTGAGGGAGGGTTGCCAATGTTCGAAAATGTTAAGCTTGGTGTTATACATCTGTGTGATGGGGAGAGACTACGTAAGAAAGAGGCCTTTTGGTTCTGGTTATATGATATGCCTTTGATATGTCAAGATGATGATTCTATAGCCAAGATAATCAAACCCTTCGGCGAGCTTATTTACATTTCGAACTGGCAGAGAGGTAGTGATGATTACTCAGGCATGTTGATTTTGGTTGAGGCGTTCTCGGAGGACATTCCACAGTTTGTTTCTATTACTCTTGGAGATAGGCGCACAGAAGTCCAGTTTGCTATGGTTGCAAGAGGTCCTTGTGGATCTAATGTCGTGCACATGACGGAGAGTGGTAAGGAGTTGGGGATGTCATTCGAGGTGTTGACAATCAAGGATAGTACGACATCATCATCTGAACTGGTGGTTACACATGAGATGCCTCCACCTGTGATGCCTCCTCAAGCTATGATTGAGAGGCCGGACCGGGCTACGTCACCGACCAGAGTCCATCGTCAGGAGCCGAGATCACCAAGAAGAGTTATCCTCGACAGAGATGGATATAGAAGAATGCTTCCACAGACCAGACTAGAAGATTTCTTTGATAGGGAGTTTAACAGGGATTTGAGGAGGACTGGTAAGAATCACTACTTATCCTCAAGCTGCAGAGATGATAGAGAGAGACATCGGTACAAATATGTCAATTATCGCCAGAGCAGAAGAGATCGATCTAGAAGAAGATACTCATATGATGATCGTTACAGCTATGTAGGTGATAGCGAGGAGGAAGGTGAGTGGAGGGATAGTCACTAGGTGGTGGTGACAGGAAGAGCGGCTGCGGTAATAGGTTATTTATGGACAGTACGTCTCTTTTCTGGAACATAAGGGGAGCTTCTAACAACCTGACTAGAAGGGTGCTTAGCAGGCTTTGTGGAAGATTTAAACCTAGTGTAATAGCTTTGTTTGAGCCTTTTCTCCATGCAGAACAGGCTGTGGAGCTTCTTGATGTAGTCAGATTGGATTGGGCAGCTGACAATCTTGACTGTGATGGTAAATTTTGGTTCTATGCAGAGTCGAACCACAAATCGGAGATCTTTAGAAAGCACAACCAACACATCACTTTCCGGCTGCAGACAAATAGTGATGACTTCTTCTTCGTGACTGCGATCTACGCCAGCTGCGAATGTTCATCTAGAGAGGAGCTGTGGAATGAGTTTAGAATCATGCATGATCATATTGGAGGGACAAAGTGGTTTGCTGCAGGCAACTTTAATGTCGTTAGGAAGGTCCAGGAGCGAAGACGGGGTAATCCGCCACCTTTTCAAGATATGCTAGATTTTAACGCTCTTATTTCAGATGTCCTTATGGAAGAGATCCCTTTTGAAGGCAGTAGGTTTACTTGGGTTAACAAACAGATCCGCACTCCCACTATGTGGCAAAGAATTGACAGAGTGATTGCAAATGAGGCGTGGACAGTGGCGAGACCGGCAACGAGGACCATACATCTTACCAGGGCCAGGGTATCGGACCATTGCCCCATTATAATGATTCCAGGGGAGCACAGCGTCGTCAAGAATAAGTGGCACTTCGCGTTCTCATCGACGTGGCTAGCACACGAAGAATGCACCCAGTTGATTGAGCAGGTCTGGGAAGGAGAGGTGGTCGGACATCCTTCTTTCACTTTCTGTCAGAAGCTGAAGAAAACGAGGGCTGCCCTGCACGTCTGGAGTAGAGATAAGTTTGGGGACATCAAGCAGCGTATCTTAGACCTTGAGGATGTGGTTTTTACATCTCAGGTGGCGTTTGACGATAATCCAAGCTCGCTAAATGAATACAATTTGAGAAGCGCGGAGGTTGAGTTGCAACAGTTGCTTGCTGATGAGGAAGATAGATGGAAGGAGAGAGCTAGGATTAGTTGGCTTAATGAGGGGGAGAGAAATACCCCTTTCTACCACACTATCATTAAATCGAGAAGAAAATACAGACGTGTTACCTCCTTGGAGTTGCAGGATGGCACCATGATATCCAACCCAGAGACAATGGCAGAGATGGCGGCGGACCACTTTCAAAAATTTTTTAATGAGGTTACTGATATTGAGGAGGAGGAGATGAGAAGGCTCGTGGAGGAGATATCGGAGAGAGTTTCTTTGGAGGATTTTTTTTCTCTGGCGACGGTCCCATAAGAAGATGAAATTCTGAAGACGATGAAGCAGATGGACTCTTCAGCTGCCCCAGGTCCTGACAGCTTTACCTTATCATTCTACTTAGTGGCCTGGAATATCATCAGGACTGATTTTATGGCGCTCGTCGATAGATTTTTTAAAGGCCAACAGTTCCATAGGGGCCTCTTTTGTTGTAGAATTCTTCTCATACCGAAGCATAGTTTACCTAAGAAGCTTACATCGGACTTCAGGCCGATCTCGATTGAAAACTGCTCTCTTAGAATTATAGCGAGGATCTTGAGTAACAGACTGGCGGGCTTGATGCCGCGGTTGATCTCATGCCCACAAGGTGCTTTCATGAAGGGGAAGGATATCACTCATCATATCAGATTGGTTAAGGAGCTTATGCATGATATTAACCATGGGGGGGAAACACCTAATGCCATGATAAAGATCGACATGTCGAGGGCCTATGATAGGGTCGACTGGAAAGTTTTGAGGCTGGTTATGCTGTGTTTCAGTTTCACTGAGGAAGTGGTCGAACTTTGTTTAAGCTTCTTCTCACATTCGTGGGCTACTGTGACCACAGGAGATGAAACGGAGGGATTCTTTCCTTTTGGAAAAGGGCTCAAGCAAGGCAATGCTTTGTCCCCGTTCCTGTTTATCTTGTTTGAAGAGTTGCTGTGCAGGAAGTTTCTCCGGATGCAGGTTGACCCGTCGATTGGCAGGTTCAAGGTTAGGGGTGATGCGGAGGCGCCACTTATACTCTTATATGCAGATGATATCATGGTGATGTTCAATGCTGATCCAGTGTCCATAAATAAGTTGAAAGATTCACTTGATTCTTATGAACGAGCGATGGGCCAGCAGATTAATAGAAGTAAATATGTCTGTGTGGTTGGGGGTCATGATGCAAGTGCAGCGAACGCGATCGCGGAAGCTTTTCACATTAATAAAACTGATGACTCTTTCCTTTACCTCGGGATCCCCATTTCGAAAGGTAGATGGAGGCTTCGGGACTATGACTTTCTGATGGAGAAGATTAATACAAAGATAGCGTCTTGGAAGGCGAGGCTTTTATCTTTTGCAGGAAGGCGGCTCCTCATAGCGCATGTTCTTTCCTCGATGACAGTCTACACAGCAATAGCTATAGGGCTTCCATCGGGCATTTCTCAGAGGATTGAGAACAGACTTTCCAATTTTTTATGGGCTGATAGAAATGATCATCAGAGAAGAGCTTGGTTAAGATGGGATAAGGTTGCTACTCCATTTAGGAAGGGAGGTATCGGCCTTGTTTCCATCAGGTCGATCAATGATGCTTTCACGGCGAAAGCGTGTTGGGAAATGTTGGATGGTAGTTCTTTATGGGCGTTTTTCTGCAGTAACAAATATGCAAATGGTAGCTTGGGACGCTCGGCGTCACACCCAAACCACCTTAAGTTGGGTGCCACATTGTCGCCGTATTGGAAGAGGGTGTGGGATATGTTTCCTAAGATTTATCTGAGATGTAGATGGGTGATTCGCAAAGGACATCTCCCTTTCTGGGATGCCTGGTGGTGTGAGGGCAGACTGGTTGATCATGCGTTATATGCGAGTGATAGAAGACAACCCTTCCTCGTCAAAGATTTCTGGATTGATGGGCAAGGATGGGATTGGTACTCCCTTGGTTAGATATTGGATGATAGGGGAGTTGAGTTGGTTCGAGAGATGAGGGCGTGGATTGATGAGGATGATGATAGACTGGTATGGGGACCGGATTTGAGAGGTCGTTTTTCTTTGAGATCTGCAAAGAAAATGTTACTGTCTGATGATAACGTGATTGAATCGTATCAAGACTTTCCCTGGGATGCTGATATACCCAAAGCGGCTGCTCTTGTTTGGAAGATGGTGAGAAGAGCTCTTCCAACTGATGAGAACGTGCATGAGAAATGCCATATCCAGCTGGAGTCGCGCTGTAGTTGATGTGAGATTGCTGCCGAAGAACATACACTCCATGTTTTTTCCATGGACAGTCAGCGAGAAGGCTATGGGAAAAGTTTTCTAAATTAACTGAGGAAGAAACGCCCGATACTGAACAGGCCATGTTGAATTTATGTTATAAAGGGGGGACTAGCAATATGATACAATGGCTGTCGGGGAAACTTGCTTTTCTCATCCCCCTCAGTATATGGAGGATGAGATGCACCGTCCGTTTTGAGGGTAAGACTATTCCGTTGGGTGTTGAGTGGGACAGGATAACATGAAGCATCAACTCTCTAATGAAGAAGCACTCTTTCAGAGTCTGTCCTGGAGATCCTATCTATGGGAGGATGACGGAGATGGGCATCCAAGAACTGCCCTCGAGGATGAGAGAAATACATCTCCTTAGATGGAGCAGCCCGGATATTTTTAACCTAAAGCTTAACTTAACCATTGGATGGAGTCAGGACAGCCTTGGTGATCGTCGTAGATGGGCGGCGGGTGTGATCCGTAATCATGACGCGAAGTTGTGTCTTGCCTTTAGAGCGTGGCTCAAGATTGATGACTTTACGCTAGCCTACTTACAAGCGTGTATTATTGGTCTTAAGCTTGCTAGGGATCAGTGGTTGAACATTACCAACATTGAGATAGATGATGGTTACACTTTTGATATTTTATGGGAGGGAGCTAAGGAACCTTGGCGCACCTCTGCTTATGTGAAAGAGGTCAGGGCCAAGCTGACTGATTCTAATATTACTGGATCGTTGGTGCATAAGACTTTAAATACGGTTCTGAGAGAATTTGGCCGATGGGGAAGTAGATATGATGAGCTGGTGGTTATATCAGACATCCAGAGAATCCCTAACAAGATAAGAGGGCTGATGATTATGGAGAAAAGGAAGATGCTTTACATTACTTTCAAGAAAGGGGCGTAGTTCTTGTGATGGATGGAGCGGTTTGTTGTTTTTTCAGGGGTGTTGTGTTCCTTTTTGTGGGGCGGGAGGGATACGCGTGTTTTATGTGGGGGGAAAATACCCGAGTTATAAGAGCGGGAGTTGTATTATTTTTGTGATGATTTAGCCCAAAAGAGGGGTGTGGGATGAATAAAAGCGACCCCTGGCTTAATTAAAAAAAAAAGAGGAAGAAAGTTTGGGACCTCCTCGCCCAGGGATAAATCTACAGCATCTTCAGCTAACCTTGTGGAGTTGAGGAAGAAAGTTTACAAGGTCTTAAATTGCTCTCTTCCGCTTCTATTTGGGAGCCTTCCTCCTCGGTTCATATCCTGAGTCCTCCGCAGTGGCGCGCGTCGCTAGGGCCATTAGCGAGCTTTGCCCGGGTCTGCAGTGAGGAGCCCGATGGTTGATAGAACCCTACCCTGACTTCGACACAGATCCAGGTGAACCACCAGCACCTTGGCTCGTGGGACTGAGCTCTAAGGTCTGTGGGTTACTTGTGGGTGGTAGGCGGAAGGTGTATCCTCTCTATCGTCTGCCTCAACGACCAAGACATCTGCTTAGAGTGATGTCACTGTCTGCTCTATCATGGTCAAGGAGGTGTGATTGGTGATTCCTATGACACAACCTGGATGAAGGGAACTCTTTGACTTGCAACACATCAGGAAGACCATGCCGCGGAGTCTGCCATCACACCCTACTGGCACAGAAGATGAAGAAAGGGGAAGAATGTTGCCCTCATCAAGGCTAGCAGAAAGCTCCTGGAGATCTAACAGAAGCTACACACCTAGGTTTTGATGTTGGTTGTAATGGGAGACCTTGAACCCTCATCTTCATCAGCCACAATGGATGATCTCTGAGGCCATGAAGAAGGGAAACACAGACAGAGCGTCAACCTCAACCCACCCCCTGTTAGTTGTAGAGGAGAGGTATAGGGAGATCCACCTACAATCATCTGCCTACAAACCACTATACCCACACTGAGGGGAGGGGGTCGTTGAGATCCTAAAAGTGTGGTGGACTTGGCCAGTTCAGCCTAGACTTCAATTCCTCCTAATGACTCCCTCCACCGGCATCCTGAAGAATGGTCACTTGCTCGTCAGTTTGCGGAGGTGAGGGACAAAGTCTCCCTCGTCAGACTAGCTGGTAGTAAGCTTCCATGCAGCCCGCCAAGGGAATTGGGTGAGTAACAAGGTAATAGGATCAACCATGCTCTTATGTATATTTGAATACCATGATCATAAATTAAATTTCAACAACTTCAAACTCTTGTACCTCCTAGTAAAACACTCCAATTCATTTGAAATTTGAACCATGGTTTCCGCATCACCTAAACCCTCTTGTTAACAAGTTGATGCTAGAAATACAACATTTGGTCGTCTACTTTAATTCCTCAAATAACCTCATAAATAAGTGTATAATCCTTGAATTCAATTTAAGCAATCATCCATTATTGGTCCAACAAGTCCAAAAACGCTTGTTATGATCCTAAAATACCTCAAGTCTCATCAATTGATCACTTGATTTCATTACGACTACTAAATCAACCTCTTGCACTCATAAGTACCCAAGTCGGTGAATAAAAATCTATTCATTGTAATGGATGTCAATTAGATCTAATAATCATTCATTGCATCTATGCTTACCCTTTTTAAGTGAAAGAGTCCAAAATCGAATGATTAACCCCTCAATTTGGCACTAAACATCTACATAACATTCATGGTCTTCACTTTCTATATGGGGTATCTAAACCCAAAAATATGGGTTATCACAAAGCATGTGAAGGTAATAGTATGAGGTGCAAAGGAAGTACCCATCTTTGTTTACCTTGGATTTCAGGGGCAAAATCCATATTAGGGGTTTATAGTTGTAAGGCCCCTAAACTTGATTTATGAAATGAACAATCTTAATTATCATAATTGAATACTTATAACCCTAATATAAACTTGTTATATGATTTTAAATCATTAGACAAGCTTAAGTTTCAAATTTGGTCCAATTTGGACACTATTTGAGCAAGTTATGCAATTTTATGCATATTTTGGACTTTTGTGTAATTTACCCATTTGATAGGTTTTATTTGCAATTTATCACTTGAATTATGTTGCTTGGATATTATATCATCATTCTTGAGATTTTTGAGCCATGGGGCACCTATTTAAACCTTGGTTTGAAGGTATTTTCTCCAAGGGTATTTTAAGGTTTTCCACTTCACGGATGAGCTACCTTTAGTAGTTATCAACTAAGGAATTATATGATTGGATGGGAATTTAAACAAAGGAAAGCTAAGAAGGTCTAGAGGGACGGTGGGAGAGCTTCTTGTGTGTGTGTGTGCTTATATATTCTTTATAATTTAAAGCCATAGACACTTGGATATATACTAGAATTTCAACTTTTTCTTTTTCTTTATATTAAAGAGTCATATACTTATCCCCAAGCACCAAAACGAGCCACTTTCTCTCCACTACCTCTATCCTTCTCCCAGCTTCGTTCTCCCTCTGTTCAGCTGCGAATTTTTCTGCCCAAGGAAGAATAAAGTGGGGATCTTCTTGAAAAACAAAATTTAGGGTTGCAATTGATTCCCTTTTTGGGTCTATAAAGCTTCCTCCTAGTGATATTGACCTAAAAGTGTAATGTTTACCTTCTTTACTCCGTCTATTTCTTTGTTATCCTTCCTCTTAGCTTTCTCCAGGTTGTAATCTTGGTGTTCCATGGTAGAAATTACTCTAAAGCCCTAAAACCCTACCTTTCTTGCTCCTTATGCTTAGGGTTTGCTCATTTGATGAAGAAAGGTGCTAGATGGACGAATTCATAGCTTATTCTTAGATTTTCTACCCTACCTGTTCGAGATTTCTTCTGTGTGGGGTTTCATCTTCTCATTAGAGGCAAGTTTTATACTTGTTCCATGTTTATTGCTTACCATAAGCTTCCTAGATCATGTTCTTGCTTGAAAATGATGATCCATGCACTAAAAGCTATGCTTGACTTGGATTTCAATTTTTATAATGTTCCTTGTTCTGATTTCAGTTATATATGAACCTGTGATGATGTGTATGTTATTCTTAAGGTACAATATGACTTGGATCAGGTTGGGTTGACAACCTATGGTGCTAAGCACCTATCAACCAATGGTCAATTTTAGGGTTTTAAGTTGATTTCTTCTATGAACCATGACCCGATGATGGTACCATTGCAACAACCCTATGGTGTTGTATTCATAAAAACTGATGGTTGTGATCAAGGGTGTCAAATTATGGTGATAGCCTATGTTCACCCCCTTAGGTCAGGTTTTGGATCAATTAGAAGTATAATGATCAACCATTAAGTACCCTACTGATGTTATCAATCAATGTTGGCATTAGCTTAATATTTGATGTTGATTAATGAATTAGTATTGATCTAACAACCTATAGTGATTTAATGATCACTAATGATGGTGGATCAGGTCTCTTCAATCTATGGTGAGTTAATCATATAGTTTTAGCATCAAATAAGCCTTAGACCAATGGTTTCTTGGGTCACTTGATGCAATGGTCGAACCTATACTGTAATTGATGGTTTTAATATATGAAATTGACCCAATGGTCAAGATCTATTGTTTATTCCTCCAATAAGGTGTAATGATGGCTAATATAATATGTTGGTCCTAATAATGTGATTTCGATTTTTTCCTTTATATGATCAACTGAAGGAGCTTAATTGTTGACAATGGATGGCTTATTTTAACTAAATAGTGGTTTTACCCTACTCTCAATGGAACTTTTTGTATCGATTATCAAGGGATGTCTAGGGTTAGATGGTGACTCTTTCTATAGAACAAATCAAGGACTTCATAGGTGGTTTATCCAAGGTATTTACTTATGTAAAAAACCAATAGTCTTACCTTTAAAACATCCAATAGTTCATGGTGACATTATGGTATGGTGATATGGGTTGAATAATGATGGAACAAATGGAAGGTTACCCTTAATAAGTTAGTCTTACCTATTCACTCATATGAATAGAATGTATTATAACTATATTGTGTTGATAAGTAACCCTAATTAGGTATAGCTTATTATACCTAGCTTTAATATAACTAAATGATGGTAATTGGGTATGAATAGTCCTTGAATGACTAATACAAACATGGAGTACTCTATTATTGTTGAAACCCTAGTATGTTATAACCTGATGGTTACACCTTGATTTATGTGTGGGTTCATACTTGAGAATAGTATGGAATGTGATGGTGATGCTTCACCTTATGCACCCATGATCCAATGCGGATTTCATGAGTTAGGGTTTGGGTATGAGTGTTGATTAGTAACATTGATATAATTTATCGTGTTGAACCTAACTCTAATGCAATTAGATAAATATGATTATTCATGTCTAACATTCTTATATGATGGAATAACCTCCTAAACATGATCATAACCTTAATGTGTTAATTGGTGGTTATCATAGCCACATGGTTGATACTTTCGTATGCTAAACATGTGCATTATGAATATGATGAGTGTTAATCATATCTAGATATGCTTTCTATAAGTGAACTAGGGTTTGTATGTCCACTTGTTTGATGCATCTAATTCACCCAATTGGCAAAACTAATCAAGTGCAACTTTAATCATGTAGTGTCATGTGCTGTAGAGCCATCTTCAATGTCAGAACTTGTTGGATGGTGAAACGAGTATTCCTAAGGGAAACTCGGAGCACATACTGTTGAGTATGTGGGGGTGGCAGGTTGAGGATATATCCTTGTCATCCATAATGCATATTCTGGAGGTTGGCTATGGTCATGCCTCATACATCTGATGTGATTGAGAACGGCTGCGGTCGTGTCTCGGTGATTATAACATGATGTGATTAGAGGACAACTGTGGTTGTACCTCAGTGATTGGGTTTGAATACCCTGGTTTCTAGTGTCGTGACCTATACCAAGGTTGGACTAGTGGTTTTCAACTTGACTATATGTTGTTGTGGTGGCAACTTAGACTGATATGTCACTGCCTTTTTACTCATACTGACCGAGGGGAAGAGATCTTAGGATACCGGTACTCCTAGATCTTGGACGGAACTGAATAGCCCTTTGCAGGGGTCGGTTGGACTTTGAATGGTACGATTCAAATTCTCCAGGGCATAATAAAAGATGTAATACAGCCGTATAGCATATCTGTTTAGGATTATACATGACACTTCACATTCGATGATAACCCTTATTTGTTCTCTTTACATAAAGATGATGCTTGGTGCAATTAAGAGATAGTAATTATACTTATGTTGTGGATATGCATAAGACTATAAATGTGTACATACAGTAGTCATGCTTATGTTGATGTCTATACTACTACTATTGATTATAATCATGATGCTAGCTATCTCATGTTGTTAGTTATGTTTAGCATGCTAGACATGCCTCTATAATTAGAAATGCCTATATTGCTAATCATGCTTATGCAAATACTCATGCTTATGTTGATAGATTTGCTTATGATATTTATTTTTTCAAACTGCTAGACATGCTAATGTTGTTAGATATGCTTATGATGCTATACTTATTCATGTTAATAGAGATAACATGCTACTAGACTTGCTTATGCTAGTTATGCATATGCTATTGAATATCTTATACGGTTAATAAAGAAAATGATGATAATTGTTATATGCTCCTTTATTTATTTTGTTAATCATTAATACTATTGATCTTATTTGTTTTATCTGATTAAACTGCTTAACTTCTTAATTACTTAAAAATGTTGTAATCAATAAACATCATTGAAGGTTATATCTGTTGTTGGGACTGGGTCTCACCCCTATGGTTCTCCACATTTTTTTAGGTAATCGAAAGTGACAAAAACAAACATGTGGCAGCAAAGAGGAGCTATAGTAATGAATCTTTGATAAAGTTGATTAGATGTCTAGTTTGTCCTAGAGTCATCCATATACTCTCAGGTCCGAGATGGAAAAGTTTATATATCAAACTTTTGTTAGCATATCAATGTTTATTTGTGTGGCATATACAAATATTGTTCTCATGTGTATATATGTTGTGGCTAAGGCAATAGAACAATTTGTATCAAACTCTGAGCATAGTATTGATATAAGAGATGTTGGTCTCTCATGCAAATGTTTTTGAATGAGTGTTGACACTGAAATCGGTTTTAATTTACCTATATTTTTCAGTATGTGATTATTTAGTAATTGATTGTGTTTTATGTTTTGAGTAATCTCATTTAGTGTATCGGGTTGTGAAAATCTGCCTTAATTTCTTTCAAACTTCATGCTTATTTTACATTAACACTTTTGGTTTGAGATTAACTCAGGTTCCGCCTTATTCCTTTGTCATTGTTTTCATTTATCTTTTAATTTTATACTTATCATAGGAGTTCTCTCCATCTTATGTGAATTTCATACCTTGAATCACTTTATAAGAACAAACTTATCTATCTTTTACTTTATTATCTTATTGAATTTCATCTTCAAGAACTCCTCTTTTGATTATTTGGATTCAGATTTAAATTTCATGGTGCTGTATCTTTCTCTTATAGTTACCAACAATTCATGTTTTGATAGATAATGATGTAATCCTCACCTTCTCTTGAGGTAATATTGAGTTATCTGCACCATGATTTTTGATTCATTATGCTCTTTGGATTGTTTCAAAATGACTACTTGATCAGAGTATTCAAAAAGATAACAATCTTACAGTTCCGTACTTACCTTTACTTCAATAATTGAATGCCTGGCCAAGGCACCCAAATACTGAAATTAAGCATTGTGCACCATATTTTTATGTCATATTCCTAATTTTGACAACATCCTAGTCCTGTCCTACTATCTCTATGGACTCAGTGAACCTAAAGATCTGATACCAACTTGTGATAACCTGTTACACTAAACAAGATTACTCAAAACATAAAACACAATAAATCACCAATTAACGGCATACCCAAAAATATGGGTAAATTAAAAATGATTTCAATGTAAGCACCCACTCAGAAATATTTGCATAAGAGTCCAACATCCTTCTTATATCCATACTATGCCAAGAATTTGATACAAATTATTCTATCACCTTAGCTACAACATATATACACAGGAGAACAATATTTGTATATGCCACACAACAAACATTAACATGCTAACAAAATTCGGATTCATTTGAAACACCATATACAAACTTTTTCTGCCTGGAACTAAGAGTACAGGGACAAATCTAGGACACACTAGACATGTAATCAACTTTCTCAAGGATTCATTACTGTAGTTCCTCTTTACTTCAATAGTTCTGTTATCGTCATTGTCGATTACCTAAAACGATGTGGCGAACCACAAGGGTGAGACCCATGTCCCAACAAGAGATATAACCTCCAACAATGCCTATTGATTACAACATTTTAAATAGTAGATAACTAAGCAGTTGGAGTATTTAATAATCAAGTGAATAGATTGAAAAGTTCAAGTATGATAAACAGATTAAGCAATTAATCTTAGCAACAAGTATGATCATAAATTCATATATAGATAACAAATAAATCCATTTCTTTAGATAGATATGTACTCAAATATCATCAAATTGTATCTAATAACAATCATTATCATTAATCTGACTATCATCATATTCCTTGCTAACAACATAAGAAATCTAGTAGCATAAGAATCCCTGACATCATGAATATGTCTAGTAACATAACATTGCTATCAATATTGGCATCTCAAATAAAGGGAACAGAGTTATATCATAAGTAGAACTAACATCATAACACAATGAACTACATAGGCATGATTATTAGTTTGAGAATTTCTAATTACATAGGCATGGCTAGTAATATTAAACATAGCTAGAAGCAGCATCTTAACCATTAGTGTCATTATATTTGACAACATAAGCATGTTTACCACATGAGCATAACTATAACATAAGTATATCTATTATCTCTTTTTATACTTTACATGATCTCAGTGAAAATAAAGCAAACAAGGGTTATCATCCAATAAGAAGCATTGTGTATAACCCTAAACAGATATGCTACACAGTTGTCTTACATCTTTTATTATGCCCTGGGGAATTTGAATCATACCATCCAAAGTCCAACCGACCCATGTGAAGGACTATTCAGTTCCATACAAGATTTAGGAGTGCCAGTATCATAAGATCTCTTCCCCTCGATCATAATGATTAAAAAGGCAGTGACATATCAGTCAAAGCTACCACCACAGTGACATATAGTCAAGTTGCTAACCACTAGTCTTCCCTTGGTACAGGTCACAGTACTAGAAATCAGGGTATACAAAACCCTCTATTCTGAAGTACAACAATAGTTGTCCTCAATCACATCAGATGTATGAGGCATGACCATAGCCATCCTCCACAACCTGCATTGTGGATGACAAGGATATATCCTAAACTTGCCACCCCCACATACTTAACAGCATGTGCTCTGAGTTTCCCTTAGGAATACTCATTTCACCATCCATCAAGTTCTGACACTAAAGATGGCTCTACGACACAACACACTACATGATTAGAGTTTCACTTGATTAGTTATGTCAATTGGGTGAATTAAGGCTGCATCAAATAAGTGGACATACACACCCTAATTCAATTCTAGCAAGTATATAAATATCACAACTTTTAAAAGATATAAAATGTGTGGAACATAATTTCTCATCTCATCATCACATGGTACTATTTACTTTCCATTCATGAGACCACACTAGTCACCATACTATCATAAGATATAAATCCTTTTCACAATATCACAGGGTATCAACCCTTATCAACACAAGAGGATTACACCTCATTTAGGGCTCAACCATGCCCAAAGGTCATTAAGACCATCATACTATCGCAGGATATAAATCCTTTTTAGAATATCACAGGGTATCAACCCTTATCAACATAAGAGAATTACACCTCATTTAGGGCTCAACCATGCCCAAAGGTCATTAAGACCACCATACCATTCCTTGCAAGATCATCATTATCTTTGCATGCCTTATAACAAGGCTCAACAACATCACTTACATATAATATACCAGATCAACACAATATTGCATTAATGAGCTAGGATATATTCATAAATCATCATAGTAGAGTTATATTAACATTAAGAACATCCTTTATTACATCAACATGCAAGGAATATAGAAATAATTAACCCTCATCATATTCATAATGCACATGTTTAGCATAAGAAAGTATCAACCATGTGGTTGTGATAACCACCAATTAACATATTGAGGTTATGATCATTAAGAAGGTTATTCCACCATCATTCCATCATATAAGAATGTTAAACCTAAATACTCATCTTTATTGATTTTTATTAGAGTAGGATTCAACAAGATAAATTATATTAATGTTACTAATAAGCACTTATACCCAAACCCTAATTCACGGCATCCTCATTAGATCATGGATGTATAAGGTGAAGCATCACCATCACATCCCATACTATTCTCAAGTATGAACCCACACATAAATCAAGGTGTAACCTACGGGTTATAGCATACTAGGGTTTCAACAATAGGTACATAGTACTCCATGATTGTATTAGTCATTCAAGGACTATTCATACCCAATTACCATCATTTAGTTATATTAAATCTAGGTATAACAAACTATACCTCATTAGGGTTACTCATTATTTCATTATGGTGATTATAAATCATAATCATATGAGGGAAAGGGTAAGACTACAAGTTTAAGGCATTGAACAATCAAATTCTCATCATTTGAATCATAACATTGCACTACATGCTTCATCTAAAACAATGGGATTATTGAGGCATCAACTTCTAACAATGAAATGTTGAAAAGGTAAAGCCATTGGTCGTTTACATAAGTAAACACCTTGAATGAATCATCTATGATGTTATTGAGTTGTGATATATTAAAGTCACCATTTAACCCTAGACATCCTTTGATTAACAACAATAAGGGTTCTGTTGTGAGTAGGGTAAAACCCACAATCGTCTGTTCCTTTAAAACAAGCCATCCATTGTCAACAAGTAAGCTCCTTAAGTTGATCATATAAAGAAAACCATATAAATCACATTATTAGGACCAACATATTACATTATCCATCATTCCACTTTATTGGAGGAATAAACATTAGATCTTGATCATTGGGTCAAGTTCATATGTTAAAACCATCAATTACAGTATAGGTTCGACCATTACATCAAATGGCCCAAGAAACCATTGGTCTAAGGCTTAATTGATGCTACAACTATATGATTAAGTCAGCATAGGTTTTGGAGACCTGATCTACCATAGTTAGTGACCATTAAGTCACCATAGGTTGTTAGATCGACATTATATTCATTAATCAACATCAAATATCAAACTAATATCACCATTGATTGATAGCATCATTAGGGTACTTAGTTGTGAATCACTAGGCTTCTAATTAGGCCAACACCTGACCTTAGGGTGAACGTAATTTGACACCCTTGGTCACCACCATCAGTTTCCATGAAGACAACACCATCGATTGTTTCTAAGGTACCACCATTGATTCATGTGTTTATAGAAGAAATCAGCTTTAAACCCAACCTAAAATTGACCATTGGTTGATAGGTTCTTAGCACCATAGGTTGTCAAACCAACCTGATCCAAGTCATATTATACCATAGAAATAACGTACATATGATCACAAGTTCATCTAGTACTGAAATCAGAATAGGGAATATTATAAAAATTGAAATCCAAGTCAAACATAGCTTTTTAGTGCATGGATCATCATTTAAAAGAAAGAACATGAGCTAGCAAGCTTATGGTAAGCAATAAGGGTGAAGAAAGTTATAAAACTTGCCTCTAATTAGAAGATAAACTCCCAAATAGTAGAAAACATGAGTAGGTAGCATAGGAAATCCAAGCATAAGTTGTGAACTCATCCATCTAGCACATTTCTTTATCAAATGAGCAAACCCTAAGCATAAGGAGAAAGAAAGGTAGGGTTTTAGAGCTTTAGAGAAATTTCTACCTTGAAACAACAAGGTTCCGACCTAGAGAAAGGTACTAGGAAGGATAAAAAAGAAATAAATGGAGGAAAGAATGGGATTCTTACTCTTTTAGGTTAAGATCACTAGAAGGAAACTTTTCAAACCCTTAAAGAAAGTCAATTGCAACCCTAGATCCTTTTCTAAGAAGATCCCCTCTTTCTTCTTCCTTGGATAGGGAATTCATATAAGCACAGAGGGAGAATGAGGTTCATAGAAGGAGGGAAGTGGTGGAGATAAAATGGATCATTTGGGTGCTTAGAGATAAGTATATGTAACTTTAAGATAAATAAAAAGAAAAAGAAAAAGTTGAAGTTCTAGTATCTTTCCAAGTGTCCATGGCCTTAAACTATTAAGAATATGCAAGCACACACACAAGAAGCTACCCCACAAACCATATAGGACTTCTTATCTTTCCTTTGTCAACTTTCCAAGCCAATCAAATAATTCGTTAGTTGATATCTACTAAAGGTAGCTCATCCATGAATGGGTAAACCCTAAAATACCCTTGGAGAAAACACCTTCAAATCATGGTTTAAATAGGCTCCCAAGGCTCAACAAGCTCAAGAATGATGATAGAATATCCAAAGAACATAATGCAAGTGATAAATTGCAAATAAAATTTCTCAATTGGATAAATTGCATCAAAGTCCAAAATGTGCATAAAATTGCATAACTTGCTCAAACAGTGTCCAAATTGGATCAAATTTGAAACTTAAGTTTGTCTTATGATTTCAAAGCATATCACAAGGTTATATTAGGGTTATAAAAATTCAATTATGATAATGAAGCTTATTCAACTCATTAAGTAATTTTAGGGGCCTTACACTAAATTAGAGTCAGTTGAAATTTACAAAGAAGAGATGCAGATTTAGAGATAGTAGATTTAGATCCATAAATAAGAAATTAAGAATACAGATAGTGAAATGACATGAGAACATTAACTATAGACATTATAGTGTAACTCCTTACTAAAGAATCCTTGGATGAATCAGTGGTCACTACGGTATCACAGAGAGCACGTTGTGTCAAAAGGTGTGTTGCACCATAGAGGACACTTTGGTGTCAACAGAGTGCACATTGTACCAACAGAGATTGCATTGCGCCATAGATGACATTTCATTATCACATGGGAGGACTTATCACATAATGATAGCCACTAAGATAAAATGAGTAACTAAAAGATGTTGAGTCTTTTTCAGTATATCTTTCAGTCTTTTATGCACTTTATTCTTATTGTAGCAAATTCTTGCAACTTACTCAAATTCCTAGATTTCCTTGTTTTGTGCATGGTTGGGGACTCAACGTTAGCAGATAGTGAGTAGTTATCTAAGTAGTAGCTTGATGACTTGCATATTCAAAAGATATCTTTCACTAGTGCAACTTAATTTTAGGCGGTCCTTTCAGATTTAGAGTTTTTCATTTCATTTGTTTCTTTCCGGTTCTTGATGGGATCGTGATTTCCGAATTTGTAATTTTGTTATTTCAGACTTTGTTCTTGAACTCAATCTTTTAGTTATTTGAATGTTTTACTATGCCGGATACGTAATGTTTACTATGTTTTATTTATATATGTGTTGATGCTTCCGCATGTAATTTTGTGGTTAATGCAAGGACAAACGTTACAACATGTGTTTGTGTTCCCGAGGGAACCCCTTTTCTGTGTTGAAGTTTGAATGAAATCTTTGTCTTTTGGATTCTAAATCTGTCATTGGTTCCGAAGTTGAAGGGGTGATGGAAGCTTTCGCTCGATTCGTTCGACACTGAGAAAATGGTTCAATCTTTTTTGACCGAAGGCGACCCGGGCATAAGCACAATCTCCTAAAGCGTTTCCTTGATTGGACTAGTGAGCTAATCCAAACGGCAATGGAGCACTGCATTCGGTTGGATGATCTTATTGGTTGTTCTCTTGTATGTTGGACTTGCACTGGGAGTAGGATGTCATACTCAATAATTACAGTATATAGTAAGTGATTGGTGGTTGACCCTCCTATGACGTACTAATGAGATTTCTTATTCCGTTGGAAGGGAGCAGGGAAACATGGATGAGCCTTTGTTAGATATTGATCACCTCCTTTTTCTAGTGTCCAGATATGAACACGGGATAAAGGAAGGAATCAAGCTTTACATTTATAACCCGAAACCTTCTAAGGCGCCCGCAACTTTTATTAGGGGGTTGAAGTAGATATACGGGGTCGAACACATGGACGTGGTGACGTTTAGGATGTCACATATTTCATTCTTGGGTCAAATAAGCTAAAACTATAGTCGATGAAAAGCAAGGAGCTAAAACTAGTCTAGCGGGTTGTCACGGTTTAAAAAAATAAATAAAAAAAAAGAAAAGGAAATAAAGGAAAACAAAACAAAATGGAGCTCGTGGTTCTACTAATCAGAGAAAGAGAGTTCCTAGCTATGTAACCACAAATGGGACCGTCTATGCACTCATTCTCGGGCGTAGACAACCCTCAAACACCCAAGCAAGCATCTAGTACACATAGTGGCATCTGTTTGGTGGGTCATCCCACTTGCTCTCGCGATGCGTGACTAGGACCATCAATGACATGTCATCGAGCCTCTCTCAAGGATGACATGACAATACCTCAGAATATGCTAAGTTCCCTCTTCGGTCTTAGGACATCCAGAGATATTAGGAACATAGTACCCTGGCTCTTCCTCCTCTCAGATTCAGATCCAAACTATCATCTCTTAGCTATTCCTACAACGAATCTCTCAAAACATGCAGAAATAGCAGTTCAAGCGAGTATGAGATCAACCAAACTAGCAATCATAACTTAAAAAGAGAAAATAGAACATGCAACATACTAGATTTGATATGAATCTACTTGCTTAAGGTAAAAGTACATATACATGCCCAGATCGAGCTACATATCCAAGAAGGAGCTAACTAGCCATAGACAAGCATAGTTAGCACCGAACAAAGATGGATGAACATCATTTGTACAGATAACCAAAGAACACAACTGAATGAAAGAGAAGAAGGATGAGGTATATCCCGTAGAGGAGAGGTGGATCTCGCTGCTTGGCCTCCGTGTAGGCCAGATCTTGTCCCTTGGTCCTCCTCTTCGTCCTTCTAGACTCCTTGGTCATTTCTCTCTCTAGATCAACCCTGAATAGTGGCCCGGTAGAGGTGAGAGAATGGCAGTGGAGATTGATCTTCTCTCTCCTCAACTTTTTCCTTTAGAGATCGTAGACCATTAGTGGAGGAGGATGGTGATGTGGATCTTCTCTCTCCTTGGTGGTGAAAATGAGCGTAGCACATACCTTCTCTCTCCTCAACTCCGGCCTTTGGAGAGAGTAGATATGAGATGGAGATGGAGGAGAGAGGGTGTGGAGGCTCCTGGAGCACGTAGGCTAAGTGCCTTGGTCCTCTCATACTGTGGGATGATCCCACGGGACTTTGGCTCCATCCCGGAAGCCTTTTAGCGTCAGAACTGGGTCGATCTTCACTTCAACAGCCTGGCGGAGCTTGGGCGAGATCCCCCCCTCACTTTGGAGTGAGGCTATTTATAGTGCTAGATCGGGGGTCCTATTTGAGGTGTTGGTCGAGGTCTGTTGCCTTTGGGCACTTGACCGTGGACTATTGTTGATATGATCGTGGTTTGGAGCATGGGTCACAGCAGGTCTCGGTCCCTACTGTGCTGGGTCGTGGTGGCTTGTTGGGGTGTGAAGGACCCAACCGCAGGTCTGTAGAAGACGTTGGGTCGCGGTCAGGAGGAGGGCAGGTGCAGAAGTTCTCGATCTTGGGGTGAGGAAGAACCCATCACTGTTGTAGGTGGAGGAAGATGGGAAGGGCACCGTGGGGAGGTGTTGTCAATCACAGTTGTTGTGATTGGAGCGAGCTAGCTATGGACACAGGGCAATCTATAGTAGACCACTGGTAATGTTGTGACCGTGGTTGTCCCCGAGCCATTAGCGGCAGATGATTGCAGGCGGTGGAGTAGCTACTGCGATCTGGATGGGGGTGGTTGCGGTGGTGGAGAGTGGAGACCGCGGTTGGCGCTGACGGCTTGTGCAGGTGGTTGAGGTGATCGCAAGCGAGGTTGTTGGCTGGCGTGATGGCGAGAGGAGGCAACCACAGCCTGGACACCGCGACTGCGGTGTGAGAGAAGGCCACAATCGTCGTTGTGTAGTCGCGATGATCAGGTAAGAGAGAGGAGGTCATGGGTGTAGAGGTGATGACGGTCGTGAGAGGGTGGACCACAGGCGCGGTGAGAAAGACTGCGGGTCGCGATGAAGCCAATCCGATATAGGTGGACTGGAGGTGATGGTTTCGGGGTGATGTGGAGCCTATCCTTGATTGCGATCCAGCGGGAGGTCGCGATGATGCAGAAGTGCAGGCGTCGTTATCGCGGTGTGGTGAAGCTGCAAGCAGTGATGGGAGTCAGGGTTGTAACCGCGGAGGAGACCTTCGTTGCGATGTCGGTCGTTTGGAGGGGACCGCGGGTGCGGATGGCAGGTGGTCGTGGTCTTACATGCAGCAGGCCTCACCGCAGCTGGAGTTGAAGGAGGACCGCGATCGCGGTAAGATGAAGCAAGAAGCCTGCAGTTGTTGGGTGACTTGAACGGACTGCCGGCTAGGGTGAAGTCATAGAGCACCCCGCGGCTACTGTTACTTGACTAAAGAAGGGGCCACGATTAGTGTATGGGCCTTGGTTGAGAATGGACCAAAATTAACCTACACGTGCAAGATAAAATCCAATAAAAATATGAATTAAATCCACTAAGTTTATCATGGGTATATAAAGAGGATAAGAAAATAAAAGCAATTAATCATAACTAAACTGGGCCCAGGCTAGTGATTAGACGGTGGTTATCATAAGACAAGGTGTCAAGAAGTATAATTCATTGGGTCTCAGTTTAGGAGAGAGAGAGGGAGAGAGGTAGTTCATCTATGTTCGGTGCACGTAAGTCCAACACTGGCCATTTAGCTATGTTATTGGCTATTCTAGCTACATTATCTAAGAAGAGATAGAAAGCATAAAACATGAGCATTATTGGGAAAATTAAGACTAAAGTGACAGGAAACTATAAATAAAATGCATAGATAATATGCGTAGATTTGGGTGTTATCAATTACCCGAAGCTTAAAACTTTCTTGTCCTCAAGCAAGACTGTGCTCAAAGAACAAAAATATAACATCCAAATTAAGCTTGGCAATAGATGCTAAGGCTAAGATTAATAGTTTAAAGCATCAATACTCATGATCCATGTCATGTCAGGACAAACCCCCACCAATCAACCACAGTCCTTCCAAAGTAAGATCAAAGAGTTTCCAGGCAAGATTAAGTAAATTCACTACAACATGTCGATACTCATGAGGGTTTGAATCATAATTATTAAACATGAAAGAATTGTCACATAGGTGATCATGTGGGTGATGACCAATGAGTAATCACCATGAATCCATGCATACCAATCAGAAACAGCGTGCCTCTCACTTATTCATGTCCTAAGAAACAAAGCAAAATGACTCTAATAACTTGTGAGGATCTCGATCTGCGTCAGGTTGGTCCATGTAGTGAGCAACAATCCTTATAGTCCGGACCAGTTGGTCCAATGCAGTGAGACGAACTCCTTGTACTGTGCTCGAACCAACCCTACTGCTGAGATGATCTCATAGGTCACCTAGGGGTTTCTAGAGACTCTCTAATGAACTTTTAGAGTGATACTACCTAGTACGACATACCCGCATTCATGAGCGCAGTCATACACTGGCTGGGCATCATCCTCAACTCTCCTAAAAGAGAAAACAATGCTCATTTATTATTCACACTCAGGCTTTTATCGTCTACATTCTATTTGTAGGCTTGGGTGAGAACTATATAGATATTTTTGGGATTGTGTGGGTGGTCAAGCCTCTTTTGTACATTTTTATATTTTTTATCTTTTTGACTCAATCTAATGTGACAAGGTGTGTAGTCCATCAAGGAAAACATTTCATCTTGATTATAGCTAAAAACTCATCATGATCCGCTTTACACATGTGTTAAAAGTTGCAATTATAATTCAAGAATCCTTAGAATAGAGGCAAGCTCATGAAACTACAGCTAGGATTCTTTGATCGTGTTTTAGCTCATTCCAACGGTCCTTTACCATGGGTTTTCCATTCACGACATAGATCAAGGGAATTTAGCATTAAGCTATGAAAAAGGGGCATAACCTTAGATTTATTTCCAAACTCAAGGAAAGAGTCAAAGAGCAAGTCAAGCAAAAGGTCAAGCAAATTTTAAGATGAAAATTGTGCATTTAGGCATAAAGTCAATCATTTATCTATTAGATTCGCACCATATAGCCATAATTGCAAAGCTAAAAAGCTGAAAATTTTTGAAAATTTTAAAACTAAATGCAGGAAGTAAACATGCATGCTATAAGGATGGAGAGATAGAAAGGCGACTACCACCCCAAGCTTAAAACTTTGATCGTCCTTGAACAAGATGTAAACTTGAAATAGTGAGGCAGGAATGCATGATTTTTACGACAGTTATTAAAGTTCTAAAGATGATGCATGGATGCAAGGATATAAAAAACATTTAGAGGAAAGAAACTAACTAGCAAGAATAATGACGAGCAAAAATTATTATAATAAAAGGGTGGGAGGGTGGGTAAGAGAAAAGGGGGTGGCTGCCCCACGATACCGACACTGGGATCCCAAATCCTAAGTTTTGGGACCAGTGTCACATGTGTCTTGCCTACGGGTTCTGCCACATAATATGAGTAGAATAGGAGGATGTGTTGGCCCTGCCGAGTCCAAAGAAGCGAAGTGAAATCTAGCGACTCAGTGAAATCATCTTTGTGTTGGAAGTGGCTTGAACTGCACTGGGATGAATTCTTCGACATTTCATCCTCAGGGTACCTTTCATTATATGAATCTGAATAAGAAGGTCCTAGGATGTCGACACAAGATGAGATGGAGGGGATAGGTTGAATGACTTGGGTAGGATCCATTTCTCCTCCCTCCATCTTTGAACTTGAGGTTGGATGCTCAGATAAGCTACTATATATAGTCTGACTCATCCAATCATCTTCTGAACATGAAGTGTCCCCAGAAGAGTATGATTGATGTTTTTCCACCCCAAGCTTGTCGCTTTCTGTGGGGTCTGGGGTTTCTTCATGCTCAACATCCATGTTGTAGTAAACTATCCATCTACCTTCCTTGAGTTCCACCAAGCCTTGAGGAGGGATGTTGGTGATTGTAAGCTCGTGTTGTTCTAGCTCATCGTCGTCGATGTATTTGCTACATTGAGATGAATAGTTGTCGTCATCCTCACCATATATATTGTTCCAAACCATGATCGTCATACTGCTCAAAGCTAAGTGACAAGTCTCAATGTGAGGGTCATCACTCTGGTCTGGATCACTATTTGAATTAGATTCGTCAGAACAAGCTACACTTTTTGATAGTGAGTTTGTTTGACTTTCCCGATGAGGATAGGAGTCATCATCTTTGTAGACCCATTCTTGTTCCTCCATTGATTCATCAATTGGCTCATCTGGATAGAATGAAGAACTTCCCCACTTAGGTTGGTCTTCATAGAAAAACCCCAGTGTATCTAGTTGATGGTCTGAATAGGATGATGGCGCATAATCCACTTCAGACCCAATGGAATGGTCTTGATGACTAACATCTTCGTTGTCTTGTGATGGAAGTTGTAACCTAATTGTAACCAAATTTATGAGCTCTTGGAGCCTCCTGCCTTGTTCAACATCTTTATCATGAAGTTGTTGTACTTGAGCAGCAATGCTTTCGAGACCCGTCGATTCTGCCATGCACATATGAGGAGAATCCGCTATATTGAATTGATGCACTTGGATGGATCCTTGCTCAAGAGTTCGAAGTAGACTTCTATTGCGGTCTACAGCCTCGATGACTAGTTTGATATGACGATCCTCCTCTTCTAGTAGTTGTTGCATTGGATCAACATCTTCTTGGAGATGAGGGACTAAGGAGGTGAGTGTGTGAATACTTTCCCTAGCCGACTCCACTTCCTTAATCAGTTCTTGATCCCATAATAGTACGGGAGTCGAGGGCTGACTGATAGTCTCCGTTGTTGGAATCTCGACATATGACAATGGTGGAGGTAAGTATAAATCGACTAGCTGTAGAGCACGACCTTCAATTATTTTCCAGCAGTCGGGACTGCGAAAAAAACTCGAGAGGATAGGTGGACAAGATCACTTGTCTTGTCGAAGCGAGATCTATGGCTGAAAAAGAGTATAGGAAAAAATAGAAAAGGTATTCAGAATATATAAACAAGTATGTTTAAAATAAAAGAAAAACTATGCATATATATACGGGCTTAAAGGTGACAAAACAAGAATCTTTTAGACGTATAAACTTGGAAAACCACATCCCCAACAACGGCACCAAAAAGTTGATCGCCTCCTTTTTCTCATGTCCGGATACATATGTGGGATAAGGGAAGGAATCAAGTTTTACATTTGTAACCCGAAACCTTCTAAGATGCCCACAACTTTTATTACGGGGTTGAAGTAGATATACGGGGTTGAACACAGGGATGTGGTGACGTTTAAGACGCCATAGATTTTTTTCTTGGGTCAGATAAGCCAAAACTATAGTCGATGAAAAGTAAGGATCTAGAACTAGTCTAGCGGGTTGTCACGATTTAATACAAAATAAAGAAAATAAAAGAAAATAATGGAAAACAAAACAAAACGGAGCTCGTGGTTCTACTAATCAGAGAAAGAGAGTTCCTGTCTATGTAACTACAAACGGGACCATCTATGCACTCATTCTCGGGCATAGACAACCCTCGAACACCCAAGCAGACATCTAGTACACACAGTGGCATCTGTCTGGTGGGTCATCCCACTAGCTCTCGCGATGTGTGACTAGGACCAACAACGACATGTCATCGAGCCTCTCTCGAGGATGACATGTCAATACCTCAGAATATGCTAAGTTCCCTCTCCGGTCTTAGGACATCCAGAGATATTAGGAACATAGTACCCTGGATCTTCCTCCTCTCAGATTCAGATCCAAACTATCGTCTCTTAGTTATTCCTACAACGGATCTCTCGATACAGGTAGAAATAGTAGTTCAAGCGAGTAAGAGATCAACCAAACTAGCAATCATAACTTAGAAAGAGAAAATAGAACATGCAACATACTTGTAGATCTGATATGAATCTACTTGCTTAAGGCAAAAGTACATATACATACCCAGATCGGGCTACATAGCCAAGAAGGAGCTAACTAGCCATAGACAAGCATAGTTAGCACTGAACAAAGATGGATGAACATCGTTTGTACAGATAACCAAAGAACACATCTGAATGAAAGAGAAGAAGGATGAGATATAGCCTGTAGAGGAGATGTGGCTCTCGCTCCTTGGCCTCCGTGTAGGTCGGATCTTGTCCCTTGGTCCTCCTCTTCGTCTTATGGACTCCTTGGTCCTTTCTTTATCTAGATCTGCCCCGAACAGCAGCCCGGTAGAGGTGAGACAATGGCGGTAGAGACTGATCTTCTCTATCCTCAACTTTTACCTTTGGAGATCGTAGATCAGTAGTGGAGGAGGACAATGATGCATATCTTCTCTCTCCTTAGTGGTGAAGATCAACATAGCACATACCTTCTCTCTCCTCAACTTTTGCCTTTGGAGAGAGTCGATATGAGATGGAGATGGAGGAGAGAGGGTGTGGAGGGTGGTGGTTGTTGGAGTGCCTTGGTCCTCTCAGACTTTGTCCTCTCAGACTTTGGGATGTTCTCATGGGGCTCTGGCTCCAACCCCGCAGCCTTCCGGCGTCTGAACTGGGTCGATCTTCAGTTCAGCAGGGCGATATCCCCCCCTCACTTTGGAGTGGGGCTATTTATAGTGTTGGATCAGGGGTCCTGTTTGAGGTGTTGGTCGAGGTCTGTTTCCTTTGGGCACTTGACTGCGGGCCGCTGTTGATATGATCGTGGTTTGGAGCATGGGTCACAGCAGGTCGCGGTCCCTACTGTGCTGGGTAGCGGTGGCTTTTTGGGGTGTGAAGGACCCAACCGCGGGTCTGTAGAAGACGTTGGGTCGCGGTCAGGAGGAGGGCAGGTGCAGAAGGTCGCGATCTCACGGTGAGGAGGAACCCATCACTGTTGCAGGTGGAGGAAGATGTGAAGGGCACCGTGGGGAGGTGTTGTCGATCGCGGTTGTTGTGGTTGGAGCGAGCTATGGGAGCGGGGCGAACTGTAGTAGACCGCTGGTGATGTTGTGACCGTGGTTGTCCCCGAGCCATCAGCGGCAGATGATTGCGGGCGGTGGAGTAGCTACCGCGATCTGGATGGGGGTGGTCGCGGTGGTGGAGAGTGGAGACCGCGGTTGGCGTTGACGACTTGTGCAGGTGGTTGAGGTGATCGCGAGCGAGGCTGCTGGCTGGCGTGGTGGGGAGAGGAGGTAACTGCGGCCTGGACACTGCGACTGCGGTGTGAGGGAAGGCCACGATCGTCGTTGTGTAGTCCCGATGATCGGGGAAGAGAGCGGAGGTCGTGGGTGTAGAGGCGATGACGGTCGTGAGAGGGTGGACCACGGGCGCAGCGAGAGAGACCGGGGGTCGCGGTGAAGCCGACCGCGGTCGAGGTGGACTGGAGGCGATGGTGTCAGGGTGATGTGGAGCTTGTCCTCGATCGCGATCCAGCGGGAGGTCGCGATGATGCAGAAGTGCAGGCGTCATTATTGCGGTGTGGTGAAGCTGCAAGCAGTGATGGGAGTCGGGGTTGTAACCGCGGAGAAGACCTTCGTTGCGATGCCGGTCGTTTGGAGGGGACCGCGGGTGCGGATGGCAGGTGATTGCGGTCTTGCATGCAGTAGGCCTCACCGCAACTGGAGTTGAAGGAGGACTGCGATCACGGTAAGATGAAGCAAGAAGCCTGCAGTTGTTGGGTGACTTGAACAGACCGCGGCTAGGGTGAAGTAGTGGAGCACCCCGCGGCTACTGTGACTTGACTAAAGAAGGGGCCACGATTAGTGGATGGGCCTTGGTTGAGAATGGACCAAAATTAACCTGCACATGCAAGATAAAATCCAATAAAAATATGAATTAAATCCACTAAGTTTAGCATGGGTATATAAAGAGGATAAGACAATAAAAGTAATTAATCATAACTAAACTGGGCCCAGGTTAGTGATCAGACTTTGGTTATCATAAGACAAGGTGTCAAGAAGTACAATTCCCTGGGCCTCAGTTTAGGAGAGAGAGAGGGAGAGAGGTAGTTCATCTATGTTCGGTGCACGCATGTCCAACACTGGCCATTTAGCTACGTTACTGGCTATTCTAGCTACATTATCTAAGAAGAGATAGAAAGCATAAAACATGGACATTATTGGGCAAATCAAGACTAAAGTGACATGAAACTATAGATAAAATACATAGATGTTATGCGTAGATTTGGGTGTTATCAGATATTTAGAGTAAAAAATTGTTGTGTTGTTTAACGTGTTGCACTGTCATGTTAGTATTCATAGCACATGATAAACATGTTGGTGGGTGAATGACGGTGTATCTAGGGGTGGTAATCGTGTTCGGGTTGAGTGAGTTTTATTTCGGTTCAACACATTTTGGTTAGATTTTAAATTTACAAAAGATGGATTTTATGGTCGAACTCTTTGTCGAACTAACCTGTAAATAATTTCAAATCTATCTAGTCTGATCCGTAAATTCAATACTAAGAGAATAATAATAAAAATATTATGATTTTTTTACTCGTTGATAATTTCAAATTTCATTGTGATAAACTTACTAAGAAACACGTATAAAGCCTAAATGCTATTGTAGTTTGTCAAACACAAACTCGTAACATAACTAGTATAATAAGTCATACAAATCAATACAAAACCATATAGAATTGTCAAAATAAACTTCATGATTGATGGATTAGTAATCTAATAAGCCATTGAGTGTCTTAAAATATAGTATTTATAATTTCATTTGAAATATAATTGTGAATTTGAGGTCAATCTAATCAATTTGGGTCTAAAGTCGAAATCTATACCCAACCCTAAATTAAATTTTGAATTCCTCAGGATTGGGTCAATTTCAAATCGGGTCGAAAAACCTTAAACTTTAAATTCCTTAAACTTTCGAATTCAAGTCGGATCATTCAGTTCGGGTCGTCTTATTTTACCTGCCGTAGATGTATCTGACTTATAATGACGACGTGGTCCATTTAGCAAGCCCGAGATTGTGGCCATGTAGTTAAAGCAGGAAAAGGAACAAAAATGTAACAAAAAGTGTTGAACAAAGGCTAAACATGCATATTCGAGAATCGTATAGAATGTGTATATATCAAAATTGTTTTGTCCTTTTTGCTGTGTATATTTCAGCATTTCGTGTCGGAAGTTGCGTGTCGCAGCGGGCTGGTGTGGTGTGTGGAAGGAAGTCTGCCCAGGGAGTACTGGCACGTGGGCATTGTCGTCATGTCTATGTCCCGCACATGGGCTGGGCCGGCTGTCGTGCCCGTGCCAGTGACATGGCTCGCGTTTACTTTTGTTTCCCGCTTCAGCCATTATCAAGTTGTAGAGGCGAGCAAGTTGATGAAGTCCTGGTCGGTTGTAGACATCATTGCACCTGCCAAGAAAAATTGGAATCTACATTGAATCTGAGTATATACGGTATACATAGACCACACACCCTTCATAACCAAGTAGTTCAACTATGATTTCGTCTTCTTAATTAACTTCTTCTCAACTACGTCCGTACATATGTATATGTATACTAATTCAGACACTGCCGATACGAGTATGCAAAACGGCAAACTGATATTGATTGATTCAACAACTTCAACCGTACGTTGTCCAAGCTGATTAATCCAAAATACACAAGCTGTGAGTCAGGGGCGGAACTAGAATGTGAACATTGAGGCAACCGGTTTGATTCTGATGGATCACTTCAAAAATATAATAGAGTGCATGATTAATTTTGTGCATTATTTTTCTTAGTTTTTATGTACTCAAACATGTCCAAGATTATGTGTATTCTTTTATAAAAACATTTTAGAGAGACACATTTAAGAACTCATCTAACGATATTTCATGTCCCATAAAGTAATAGAAGATACAATAATAATATTATCTAATGATACACCAAATTAAATTGGTGAAACGTAATCAGAATAATTATTATTTTTGATAATGAGATATGTGTGTATGTGTGTGTGCATGTGCATGGGTATGTGTGTGTTCGCATGTGCGTGGGTATGTGTGTGTGTGCGCGCGCTACATACATATTTGTGTGACTAGTGTACCCTGAAAAAGATTGAGACCGATTGGAGGGTTCGTGGTTAAACACACAATAAGGATACATGTGTTGGAACATGTCTGTTGAGGAATCAGGATGAATGAAATCCCCTTGGTTGTGGGAAGAAAGATGTTTTGGAACATGCAGTTCGAATAGATAGTCAAGAAGGATCTTTTGCACCTACATAAACATGGGTTTGATTTCATATTTACTTTCACAAAAGAAAGAACTCTAGAATTATCAAAGATTGTTACATCATCCACAACGGGTGAAGGCTAAGATCAAAGTAAGCGTCATGTGAAGAAGTGTGTATCGATTGGTACATGAAACTTACATGTATCAGCTAGTAAAATATAATCTAAATCCCATATTACTGAATTCAAACATATGGATCAAATCAAAACCATCAAGATTTGATGTGTTTCAAATATCACAAAACATCATGTTCATATGTCATTATATCATGATATATAGTTATACACTATTCAACTATTTTTATGATCTCAATGACTTATCATTGATTGCGAAATATAAATCTTCTCTTTTCATATTATCTATGAATTGCAAAGTGAGTTGGTTTTTGATACACAAATAATCTAAAAGAATATCATATTTATAAGATTAGATTATTTTGTAGAGTTTTATATTTACGTTAAATTAAATTGGTTACATAATTTGTGATATAATGTATGAATGATTAATGTGATGATTAAGATAGAAAACTTAAGTACATGGTTTGTAAAGAACCTAAATGGTGGTGTACAATTTAATAAATGAAACGAGTTACTATGATTTTCTCTTCATACATAAAAAACTAATTTTAAAGCTAAATATCTAAAAGAAAAACTATAGTTAGCCAATACAAAAACTAAATACTTAACTATATTTTAGATATAAAAAAATATCCTATGACAAAGAACATCACAATCTAATATGAACAAGCAATACCCTCTTTTGGTGACAAGAAGTGAGAAAAGAAAGGCCTACCAAGCTAGATTTTCAAAACTTATATATGACTTTAAAAAATCATTATAAAAAAAATTATGAAGGAATTTATTTGCAGCTCTTTATGTTTACCTAACTATTCACACAGTCTAGTTTTAACTGTCTTAATACAAAAAATAGAAACTCATTTATATTTTGATTTCAACCATCACATCATTTTATATAACTACTAATAGAAAATATAGTTGAAAGTATTTATTCGTAGAAGGTAATTCAAAATTATGCACACTTTATGGGTCTATCATTAAATATGAAGATATAGACAAACTTTTATTGAAAAATATTATAGAAATTAACAACTGTAGGGTTGGGAGTGGAACCCACATTGTTATTCGACAAACACAACACACTAGTCACATGGGCTACATTTTTTTAGTCTAAAATTAGCGTACCCCATATATATAATAGAATTTAACTAAATATTAATCAATATGAATATCTTTTAAATATATTTTTGAGGGGGCATGGCCCTATCCCCCCCTCTAGTTTCAACATTGCTTCTAGCTAATTGCAGGTAAGACCCTAAGGACATGTTTGGTTGGGCAACAAATAAGTTCATATAGTTCTAACTACACTATTTTTTCTAATCCCCATGTTTGGTTGGGTGTTGTTCCAACCGTTAGATGGAAAACATGCCTACAAGAATTATAGGAAAAACAAACCTCGCTCTATATAGGCATCATCGGTGGAAAAATAAACCACGCTCCACATGGACATCAATGTCAGTCTGAGTAATGTTGATGTTTTGACCTAGTTCATATATGTTGTTTTATTATATACCTACTAATTAGTATGCAATTGTATGCTAATGACTTATCCATGTTATGAATTTTTATCAAATAAATAAATGGGTGTGGGTAACTATTTGTTTTCATATTATGCCTAATTCAACATTATAATCCAGATCTCATTCAGATCATGCACAACCATTCATTTGAGTGGTCACTACCCTATTTTTTTTTGCCAACACAATAGTCATTCCCATTTTTCTCACCCTTTAACTATTCCTTTCTTTCTTTGCTCTCTGTGATAGCCACCGACCAACTACTTTTAAAAAAACAAATACAAACAAATCAATGAATCAAATCTTCACCTGCCCAAATGGACGTTGCAGATCTAACCCATATCATTTTGTTTCCTATTTTCAAACTAGAGTTCTGGGTTGGTTCTGCATACAATCATATAGGATCTAACCCATAGTTTGGTGGTGGGAAATATCTACACATAGTCAATCTAAAATATATGTCAAGTAAGCTTTCAGATCATGTTCTCACATAATTCATTCAAAGGGTTGCAATATTTTCGAGAGTACCATTTTGGTGAAGAAGTGACATGCAGATGAAATGAGATGATAAATTCAAGTTGAAACAAAATTAAGTTCATCGTGGAGGTGTTTTGCGACCTGCTTATTTACTTGAGGGTATATAGTATAAAAACGGAAGTGCCAGTCACATGTGTAAATCCATTTTGGTGTTTGGCAAGTAGTACATGTCACACTGCAACCTAGCTACATTTTAAAAAGAGTAAGTGAATAGAGAAGTTCACGGAAATTGCAAGAAATCCTACGATGTTGACCATGGAGAGGAGAGATGATGATTCTCATATAGCGATCATTGGGAACAACAACAACAAGGGCATGTGCTTCATACTGGAGGATATTATGGCTATGATTCTAGCTCTAATATTTCATCTACTAGTATTTTATAATGTTAAATGAATATCTTCTAAACTTCAATTTGCTAAGACATACTGTTAAGGAGTGCCTCCCCCAGGACTTTACAACTATTTTATTTTCATCAGCATTTCTATCCTTTATTTTTACCTCATCCTTATATTGATACTCACGATCACACACCTACTATTGTTTTAGATTCATCACCTTGTACTTCCTTATTTTGCAGACGGATATGTTCCCAAACCTACTATCTGATATATGGACCCTTTTATCAAAAAGAAAGAGAATCTCACCAATTTATTTATTTGAAATTAGATGCATATTTGATGACCATTTCCTAACTTTATTAGACCCCCTAATTAGCATTCCAATAGTCAAATTTCGTTTTATTCCAATTGGTGGTCTAGACTTCCTAGCACTGTAGGAATTGTAACAAGTGTTATTGCAACATCCGTTCAATTTAGATGACTACACATGATCATGATTATCAATGGAGGTAAAGACTGTGATGTAAGTTGCGGGAGTGGGGTGAGAAAAACTTATAATCCTATCAGATGAATGATCTTATCATTGTAATAGTCATATATGATTTTCATTAGGATAATTCTATGTCACATGGACAAGGTGGAAAGTAAAAAAATTAATATCATTATGTGTGGATGAGTACAGTGTTGGATCAATGGGCTCTAGAGGGGGGGGTGAATAGAGCTTCACAATTCTCACAAGACAAATTAGACCACCAAATTATGTAAAGAGTAAAAGCTTAGACAAGAAGAAAATTGATGTCTTAATCTAACATGCATAGAAAGGATGAGAGACAAGGATAAGTAAGCACTTGGACAGGTGGTTTAGAGTAGTTCCATGTCCTAAACTTAGGAGCAATGTCAGTCCACTACCTAGAGTGGGTTAGTCTCTAGGATTTGCAATCTTGGTACTCTTATATTCCACAATAAGATTACAAGACACAACAACCACACATCTAAGGGTTTAGTACCTCAAGCAAAGATCTTCAACCTATAGAAGGAGCTTACCCACTTGAACCATGGAGTCTTCAGCCATCAACATGGACTTATCCACTCCTTCCTTCAAGTCTTTTTCCTTCAAGGCATTACCTATCTTCCTTGAGCGTCGCCTTGACTATCTCCTTTACTTGGAGATCTTGAGCATCTATCTCCTTTACCTGGAGATCTGGAGCACCTTGCTTTCTTCAACCTTGAAGAACAACACCTCCTTCTCCTTCACTTGGATAAGATCTTGAAACTTTATCTTCAAAGGGAATTGAGGTAGGAAGATGGAGGAGGAGAGCTTTACATCAATACAGGGAGTATCTCTCTTACACAAGAACCTATCTCACTCATACTCACAAATTTGATGTGAAGGTAGAGAGAGAAAGGGGCTCAAAATGTTAGAACACTCTAAACTATGCTAGGACCAAGTTTGCAATGAATGAGTAGCCTTGGAATGAACTCCAAGAGGTCCTATTTATAGTTTAAGGTGCCCCTTTAAGTTGTAGGACACTTAGATACGAAAATAGCCATTTTTTGCTCAAAGAAACGACTCTATTTTCGCTCAAAACATACACCAACGGTCCATCACTTTTTCTTAAAAATTCCGTACAGTGCAATCGGTCGAGTTTCAATAAAGTTAACTCGATCGATCAAGTAAAAGACAAAACTAATATTCAAACTGTCGGTCGAGTTTGTCCGGGAGAAACTCGACCGATCACTGAAGATTGTTTTGGTCAGGCACTCGATCGGTCGAGTTTTATGGAAACACAACTCGACCAATGCTATCTCCAGAAAACTGACCAAGATGGATCAGTCGAGTTTGTCCTGGGGAAAACTCGACCGATCAACAACTTGTTGTCAATCTTTGGAAAATGCATCTAAAGTGATTTAACTTTGGCATTTTATGTCCCAATCATTTTTCTCATCTAAGTTACAAGTCAATTCATCATTACAAGTGATTAAAAAAATGTTCTAAGGTCATTTACATAGATTTCCACAAATACACACTTGTAGCTTTTTGACTTGAACTTGAGCCATTCTAGGGATTTTGATTTTGGATCCTTTTCATGTACCTAATACCTGAAATCAATCTTTAATACACATATTAGATACATATGAATGGAATGGTTAAGTCATTATCAAAACATGGACAATGTATAACCTCAAGGTCAACATTCTCCCCCTTTTAGACAATGACAAACCATTCCTCAAACATATTGAAAAAGGATGTAGAAGTTATACCTTTGCCTTGTGAATTAGGGGGATTCATGATACAAACAATGTGAATTGCTCCCCCTCAATCTATGCTTCCTCTAACCTACATGGTTAGTCTATCTACACATAGAGATAATAATATACATGTAGTATGTAGTCCTTTGCAAGTTCACATGATGAACAGTGAATGAATAAGAAAAGGATCTCACAAGCTAAAAGCAGTAGTATAAAAATGAATACCAATATGATTGAGTTTCAAGACTTGAAATATCTCTCCCCCTTTTGACATTATAAAAAAGTAAGGGGGTAGAATAGCGTAAACTCAAGTCTTCTCCAACACATAAACAACCACATATGTAGAAACAATAGGCAATCACATAGCATATATCACACAGAGACAGAAGATAACATACAATCTAAGTTGTAAGCAAAATGTGGTAGAATATGGCACCAACACATACAAAAGATCAGAGTAACAAGCCAGAGTGCACATCAGATATATAACAACTCCGAGATATGTTCACATGAGAGCAACTACAAGCATAATATGATGAAAACAAAGATAAAATAGTACAACTCAGATATATGTGCCAAGATGTTTCTTATACAAAATAGTCTAGAAAGATGTATATGATAATCATGCTAGACTACAAACTAAGAAACAATCTAAACATCTAAGCTATCTATATCTACGGTATCGTCATCATTTCTAGGCGTGTAGTCCTCGTCTCTGTCAGAAGGTGGAGCAGCAGTGCCATCATCATTGGAGTCAGCACCATCACCATCACCATCATCTGAAGCATCCTCGCCATCTCCATCATCATCAACATCATCAGCCTCAGCATATTCAGCCTGGTCCAACATCTCCTCATCAACAAGAGGTCCAAAAGATCGACCGGGCCAACAAGCATTCTACTCAGCCCAAGACATACCAAGAGTGTGAAGCTCATTGGCCTATGGGAAGGACAGAGCAGAGTATCCAACACTGGCAAGAAGAGTGGCCATGGGGCCAGCATGCAACGGTAGATAGACCGGAGCAGAGCTACCAATAGCAAAAGGTGGCAGAGGTGGAGGAGCAGCAACAGAAGGCTCGGGAGTGGGGTAATAATGATTATATGCATAGGAAGCATAATCACTACTGGGGAAGGGCTGGTAGGTGGGATAAGGGTGAGCACAGGATAGGTTCATGGTAGACATGATGGAACACAGATCCTGATGCAGATGATCCAGAACCTATTGGTTGTGTGCTTGTTGGTGCATCATATATCCCAAAAGGGTTTCATTTGATACACGAAATGAAGCATGGTTAGGTCTGGGAGGAGGCTGTAGTGGTGGAGCTCGGGTGGAGGAGGTTAGGGCTGCAGAAGCTGAGGGAGAAGCATTGGGGGTGGAGGAGAACACAGGCACAGACTTTTGAAGTGTGGTCTCACTGATGCAAACACCCTTTCTGGCAATCGGGTAGTGGAAGTCAGAAAAGAGGGATTTGTCAGTAGTGAACTTGAAATAGACACAAATCAAATCCGGATAGGGAGGGTGGGTGCCTTTTGTGTTCTTACTAGTCTCAAAGTAGGCCATATGGCATAGAATATATCTGGCCCACTTGACACTGATGTTCTCTAACAAGAAATACATAATGACAACAATGTTCTCTGCAATGCTCGTTTTGTTTTTCTTTGGATGGACATTACAGTTGATCACTAAAGCCAATATGTGCTTCCTAAGGTCAAGGGAGGAGGAAGGTAGGGTGGACCTCTTCTTATAAGGAACGTCAGGTTTCTTCAAGTAACGATGAATATTAGGTAAGGTTAATTCATTTTACTTGTAGAAACCTTTCGGGTCCATAAGATCAAAATACTCTCCGTAATCCTTGCGCCAAGTCTTGTTTTCCTCTTCTTTGGAAAGAAAGACATTTAAGGTGTCCTCGGAGATTTGTAAATGGTGACCCGTGATCATCGGTGTGAGGATCACTTGAGTATTTAACGGGGGGATAAGTGAGTCATAGTTCCAACACAAATTTACATAGAACTCATGAACTGCCTTAGCGCTCGACATAGAGTTGTTAAAGCAATCACGTTCGATGGCTAGGGAGGATAGATGGTGGATGGCTAGCAACTTAGCTACTTGGTCAATAATTGTTTGATGTCTAGGAGAGGGCTCGATCAAGGCACAAAAAGGAAAAGGGCTTTGAGAAATAAGTTCCTTGTACCGATTTACAGCCTCTATCGATATAAATGATGTATCATCAAATGGAATCAAGCGATTAGAGGACAAAGAAGCAGGTGCATTGCTCAAAGCAGGTCATTTCCTTCTTTGGGAGGCCATGTAGGCAAAATAGATGAAGAAAACGTGCAAACAAGCAAAACAAACCTTAAAATTTGAACAAGAACCACCAAGGATTTCCCGGGAAGGTCTAGGTTGAGCTACCTAGGTCGGGAAATAGATGGAAATGGGAGTTTTAGGGATAGGGTTGAGAGCTCAGGGCTTGAGGATGATGGATCGGTCAGCTGTTTTCTATTTGAGAGGGAAAATAATTGCCCGATCATAACTTAAAGTTGACTCAACCCGCTGATCGGTCGATTCTATGAGTGTGAAACTCGACCGAATGGTTCTCTGAAGAACAACTCTTGGCTCCTGATCGGTTGAGTTTGTCTTGGGAAAAACTCGACCGAAGGTCAACTTGACCTAAAATAGTCATTCTTAATTTCTAGCCATATTCATGCCAATTAAATTCATTTTTCAATTCTATTATGTATAATTAACATACTTAGACACATGTAGCTCATCATTGGGTACTATTTTGTGATAAAACATGAAATTCGATAAAAACCATGTTAACAAGAAAGTTAGGCTCAATTTAAGCGTATATAGGTAGACAAGGTGAGGAATGACATGAGAAAACATATAGGATAGAGATAACTAGCTAGATCACATAGCAACATCATCTAAAGCAATAATGAGCAGTTCAGATTGAATAAAATTAAATTGCTCTCAAGCTATAGGTTTAGTGAAAATGTCCGCCAAATGATTTTCTGTGTCCACATGCATGATATAAATATCCTTCTTGGCAATGTGATCATGAAGAAAGTGATGGCGAACCTCTATATGTTTAGCTCTACTATGCACTATAGGATTATAAGAGAGATTGATTGCACTAGTATTATCACAATAGATAGGAGAAGCATCAAAATGTATGTTAAAGTCTTGGAGCATTTGCTTCATCCATAGGACCTGGGCACAACAACTCCCGACTGCAATGTATTCGGCCTCGGTATTTGATAATGCCACGGTGCTCTGTTTCTTGGAAAACCAAGACACCAAGCATGGTCCTAGAAGGAAGCAAGTGCCACTTGTGCACTTTCTATCCAAACAACCTGTGTAATCTGCATCACTATATGCCACAAGAGTAAAGTCCCTTGACTTAGGATACCATAGTCCAAAATTTTGAGTTTTGGCTAAGTACCTCAAAATCCTCCTAACGGCAATAAGATGTGATTTCCTAGGGCTAGATTGAAAGTGAGTACACAAGCCAACACTAAACATAATATTAGGTATAGAGGTAGTTAAATAATGTAAACTTCCAATCATACCTCAATAGAGCTTCTCATCTACCTTCTCACCTTCTTCATCTCTATCAAGTTTGGCGGTGTTGGACATGGGAGTATCAATCAGCTTCATGTTCTCCATCCTAAAGCATTTGAGTAGTTCATGTGTGTACTTGCCTTGGTTGATGAAGTTTCCTTCTTTTGTTTGCTTGATTTGAAAGCCCAAGAAGAAAGTCAACTCACCCATCATGCTCATCTCAAACTCACTCTGCATGAGAGAACTAAACTCCTTGCAAAGATCAAGATCTGTCCCACCAAAAATGATATCATCAACATAAATTTGAATAATAAGAAAATTGTTAGAAGTGTGCTTTAGAAACAAGGTAGAATCAAATTTGCCCATGACATACCCATTATCTAACAAAAAGTTCTTTAATTTCTCATACCAAGCTTGAGGTGCTTGTTTGAGTCCATAGAGAGCTTTTTGTAACAAATAAACATGATTGGGTAGCTTGTCATTTTCAAAGCCCGGAGGTTGAGCAACAAATACTTCCTCATCGATTGTACCATTCAAAAATGCACTTTTAACATCCATTTGATATAACAAGAATTTTTTTTAACTAGCAAAGGCAAGTAGAATTCTAATAGATTCAAGTCTAGCAAAAAGAGCATAAGTTTCATCAAAGTCAATACCTTACTATTGGTTGTAACCTTGTGCTACTAACCTTGCTATGTTCCTTACCACTTTTCCTTGCTCATCTAGCTTGTTGCGGTAGACCCACTTGGTTCCAATGATCTTTCTATCACTTGGTCTTATCACTAGAGTCCACACACGATTCTTCTTGAATTGCTCCAACTCTTCTTGCATGGCAAGGATCCACTCATCATCACCAAGGGCTTCTTTGGTGTTCTTTGGCTCTAGTTGTGAGATGAAGGCACTGTCTACTTATTCTTTGTTGTATGCAGCTCGTGTCTTCACTCTCTCGAATGGGTTGCCAATGATTAGCTCCTTAGTATGGTTCTTTGCAAAGCAGGGAGTAGTATCCGTCTTTTCTGCTTCATCTGCTTCTATCAACATCTTACCTTTGTTGTCAATGTTGAGGTCTTTCAAGATAGGAATTAAGTCATCTGCAACATCATTATCAACAACATGATTGCCAACAACAGGGTTAGTTTCAATAAACATAACATTAATAGATTATTCAATTTTAGGCAATTCAATGTTGAAGACTCTATAAGCCTTGCTTGTAGTGCTATAGCCTAGGAAGAAAGCCTTATAAGGTTTCAGATCAAACTTGTCAAGAGAATCCTTCATGTTTAAAACAAAACAAGGACATCCGAAAACATGAAAGAACATAGGGGTGTTTCTTCAAAGAAAGATGTGTAAAACTTGATTCTGCACAAAACAAGCGGTACACACAGATTCAGCCCAAAACTTCTTAGGAATGTCATATTCAAGAAGCAATGTCCTCGCCATCTCTTGAAGTGACCTATTCTTCCTCTCTACTAACCCATTTTGTTGAGGCATACGAGGAGAAGAGAAATTGTGTGAGTAACTAGATTTTTCACAAAAATGTTCAAAAAGATCATTTTCAAATTCCCCCCCATGGTCACTATGGATAGAAACAATCCGACAAGAAGCTTCATTTTCAACCTGTTTGCAAAAGCTCGAGAAAACATCAAGAGTATCACTTTTTGAAACGAGAAAGAAGGGCCAAGTATATCGAGAAAAATCATCGACAATAACAAGACAATACTTGGAACCGCGAAGCGTTTGCATTCTCATTGGTCTAAATAGATCAATATGAAGAAGCTCAAGATCTCTTTTGGTAACCATGACTCCTTTGGATTTGAAGGAGTATTTTGTTTGTTTCCCTTGTGTACAAGGTTGGCATTCCTCATCCTGCTCAAAATCCAATTTGGGAAGTCCTCGAACCAAATCCTTTTTGCTCAACTTCTTCATTTTATGCATATTCACATGACCCAAATGACGATGCCAAAGAGAGATATCATTTTTATCTACTACCAAGCATCTATCAAGAATGGGATTAAGAGCATCAAGAACAATAACATAAAGATTACCATTTCTAGTTCCCTTATATATGACATTGTAAGAGAGGGAATCTAGAAGAAAACATTCTAATGATGTAAACAACACAAGATATCCATTTTCACATAGTTGACTTACACTAATCAAATTGTGATGTAGGCCATCAATAAGAAAAATATTCTTAATACATAGATCATTGCCTACATAACCCTCACCTATGACCTTACCCTTCTTGTTGTCCCCGAAGGTTACCGATCCTCCTTTCTTTTTCACAAACTTGTTGAAATGGCTGATTTCTCCAGTCATGTTCTTAAAGCAGCCACTATCAACAATCCATCTCTTTTTAACCTGCAAGAAAGAAGGATGTCGGAACCCAACTCAAAATTTAGGATCTGAGGTTACCTTAGGGACCATTTCATCTTTGGGTTGGTCCCCTTGGGCTTGTAAGGACAATAAGTAGAGTAATGGTCATCACATTTACAATGAACACAAACCATAGGGTTCTTAGAGTCGGAAGTCTCTCAATGGAAAATAGGAGGTTCCACACTCTTCTTCTTACCCTTGTTCTTGCTCTTTTTCTTACCTTTGGGAGCAGTCCCATCATATCCCAAACCACTAGTACCAATTTGTTTGGTAGAGTGTTCTAGGACATCATTGAGGGATTTCTTTCCCGAGAGAAACTTTTACAAAGAAGATCTTAACTTGGCATTATCATCACTAAGGTTAATGATAGTAGTAGAAAGACTATCAAGATCATCTCTAGCATGCAATAGGTCGGCCTCTAAATAGAGAGCTTTAGTATGAAAGGAATATCGTTCTAAAGCTATGCTAGCAACTTCATTACTTTGCAAAATAGGTCTAGAAGATAAATCATTAACTTGAGCAAGTAACTTGGCATTTTCAGATTTAAGCAACAAAATTTCCTTTTGATAAACATGAATCTCTTGCTTCCAAGCATCATCAATGTGAGTTAGTTATACATTTTTTGTTTTAAGAGCATCTAACTCATCTTGGCACTTTTGGTTTTCTTCCTTAAGATCTGCAATAGTCTTAAGATAGACCCCATTCTCAATCTCTACTCCATTATGTTGAAGCTCAAGGTCAAGAAATTGCCCTTGCAAAGAATCTATGCTATCAAGGAGCAGTTTTTCATTATTATCAAGAATCTCAATTTTAGCATAAAGATCATCTACTATCTTGCCTAATCTTTTCCTTTTAGATTTGCATTTAGCAAAGGATGATCGACAATCAATAAGCATATCAATAAGAGTTCCTTAGATAACTCATGCAAATTGACTTCACTTACCTCACTTACCTCACCTACATCTTCACTTGTAGAGGCCCTAAGATCAAGGTGCCATTCTCCATCTCCGGAGCTTGAAGAGCTTGAGGATGACTCCTCCCAAGCTGCATGAGATGCATCTTTGGATCTTCTTTCTTTCTTTCTTTCCTCTTGTACTTGCCTTCTCTCTTGTGCTCCTTGTCTTTCTTGTGGCTACTCTTGTGATGACTCTTCTTGGCCTTTCGGCAGTCACTCTTGAAATTGCCTTTTTGGCCACACTCATAGCATCTCAGAGGTGATGAAGAGGGCTTCCCCTTGTAGTGCTTGCCCTTGGAGTAGTTTGCTTCATGCTCATTTGGGCCTTCATCTTCACTCGAGGAAGGGGTAGGAGACTTTAGAGCTAATTGTTACTGCTGCATCATCTCTTCTATTTGTGCTTTGAAGGTTGTGTCCTTTATCTTCTTGGACTCCTTCTCTTCTCTTTTCTCTTCCTCTTCTTGCTTATCAAGCCTAGGTTCATGGGCTTGAAGGTTACCAACCAGCTCCTCGGTTGACAACTCACTTAGCTTGTACACCTCTTCAATAGATGTAACCTTGGTCTCCCATCTCTTAGGAAGAGATCTCAAGATCTTGGAGTTGATAGTGCCTTTATCTAACACACTCCCAAGGGCTACCAATCCATTGATGATCACATTGAGCCTAGTGTACATATCATCCACTCTCTCATTCTTACCCATCTTGAAGTTCTCAAGTAGCCCACCAAGCATGTAGATCTTGGCTTCCTTTACTTGCTCTGTACCTTCATAGGTGACACATAGCTTGTTCCAAATTTCATATGCAGTGTCCCAAGAAGATATCCAGTTGAACTCGAATGGAGTGAGGGTTGCGTAGATGATGCTCACTACTCTTGCATTGAGTTGGGCTTGCTTCATTTGTGCTTCAGTCCAAGTGGAGATTTCCCCCTTTGGGTCTTCATACTTGAGGTACACCACCTTCCACATCTCATAGCTCACACCTTTAAGGTAGAACTGTATTCTTCTCTTCCAATATAGGAAGTTGGTGTCGTCGAAGACCGAAGGTCGCATGGAGAAGTTCCCTTCTGGGTTGAGGGATCCAAGTGCCAAATCACCCATCTTCTCTTACTTGTTAAAGTAGCGTAGAGAAGATCTATTCTGATACCACTTGTTGGATCAATGATCTCTAGAAGGGGGGTGAATAGAGCTTCACAATTCTCACAAGAAAAATTAGACCACCAAATGATGTAAAGAGTAAAATCTTAGACAAGCAACAAATTTATGTCTTAATCTAATATGCATAGAAAGGATGAGAGATAAGGATAAGAAAGCACTACGAAAGGTGGTTTAGAGTGGTTCCATGTCCTAAACTTAGGAGCAATGTCAGTCCACTACCTAGAGTGGGTTAGTCTCTAGGATTTGCAATCTTAGTACTCTTATATTCCACAATAAGATTACAAGACACAACAACCACACATCCAAGGGCTTAGTACCTCAAGAAAAGATCTTCAACCTATAGAAGGAGCTTACCCACTTGAACCATGGAGTCTTCATCAATCAACATGGAATTACCCACTCCTTCCTTCAAGTATTCTTCCTTCAAGGGATTACCTATCTTCCTTGAGCGTTGCCTTGACTATCTCTGTGGGACACATCTCGGGGAAAATGTTATTAACTATGCGGAAGTGATTAATTAGCAGCAGAATTATTGAAAATCACTAAAAATTAAAACTTTTCGTAAGGAGATCTACAAATTATGAAACTCTTTCATAAGGTAACATGATAAGTTATTTACAAACTGATCCTTCATTACATCTCTGTAATATCACATCTCGAGAGTCATAACACTGACTGCCCTGTTGAACTGTACATGAGCAATAAACAAAAATCTCGAGGCATTACACCAAAATATCATATCTACATTAAACATCTACTAACTCCTAGGACCTAAGAGTACAGAGACGACACATAGGACATTCTATCTACCAGACTCGACAGACAGTGTCTCTACCTGAGGATCACTGCTGTCCCGGATGTTGCTGCTGCTGTTGTTGCTGCTCACCCACTGATGGGTTCCTTCGTCCTCGGCGTCTACCTAAAAAGTTGAATCCCACGGGGGTGAGACAATTGAATAATTATCCCAGCAAGAGTTATAACTCTCCGCCAGAAGCTTTGTTATTGCAATAATGGAATAACATTGATTAATAGAACTATAATTATACAATAGCAGGTAAAACATTGAATAATCTAAGTAGAACAATATTTCATAAGCAATCATTTCAATTATAACTTGATTGAATGACAAGACACATATCAATAAGGAATATGAAGAACATGTATACTAGTTATTTAACTAGAAAACTATAAACAATGTATTATCAATCATAGTTTCTCGTAGTTCAACCTAAGCAATAACGCTATACAGCTGATTAAATTTTTTTTCAAACATATTTATGCCCTGAGGAGATGAGTCACACCTCTCATACTCCAACCGACCATTATGAAATCACAATCGGTACCATACATAGGTCATCAGAAGAGTCGGATTCCTATGACCTCATCTTCCTCAGTCAATGTGAGGAATAACATGCAGGACATCCTGTGTCTCTGCCATAATAGCTTTCCAGGGTATTCTGGCAACTTCGCTATTAGAGTTACAGTGGCGTGTTGTACTCTCTTCTCCATCGAGGGATTTCTTGTTTATCTCACATTGATGCGGCATTAACAATATCATTGGGAGATTAGTGATACATCATCCCGGCATAAACATATAATGAAGGATTGAGAGATTAAATGTACATCTCACATCAATTCCCACATTAGGACGTAAGGATATTCACGTCCATAACCCCCACATACTCAAAAGTATGCTCTCTAGGAGTTCCCTTAGGAAAACCTGTTTCACCATCATTTTAACTTCTGACAATGATGGATCTATGGTCAGGGCTCTACATGATATCATTATACTTGATTATTTAAGTACATTATAGCATTCTTTTAGTATCAGGAATGTTTTCAAACATAAACCATTAAAAAAATTTCTATAAGAAAGAATACTAATTGTATCCAGTTCATTTCACATCCAGTTATCATTGGGATATCAATCCCTAACCATCTCATCATTATGATTCAGGAATATGGGTGTTCAACCCTTAAATCATCAAAACACTTGTTACCAAGTAACATATTGATGACTTGATGGCAATACAGATATTTCTCATGGCTCATATAGCCTATCAATCTCATATGTTACCTCTTACTAGGCAACATAGAATGTCATTACTTTCAAAACTTATAAAGTGCTTTCAATGAATATGACATCATAACCCTTGCCTGGTTATGATCACTTCTTTACAAAGACATGCATGACTAACACAATTGATAACATGCACATTATATCTATATCAGCACAATACAAATTATTTCCAAGTCAAGTATAGAACACCACGACCGAGCTATCTTGCACGGTCATGCTACAGAAGATATACCACGACCGTGTTACATCACCACAACTGGTTTCTAGGGTTATGGTTTCTTATTCAATTTAATTAGATTTATTCAACCCTTTTAGCTTACAAAGGCATAGTGATTCCTCATTTCATAATTCAATCATAGAGTTTCATGCTTAAAAGCATAACCCAGAATTAGGATTTACTGTTCACACCATCACATTTCCCTAGATTAGGGTTTACTAATCACATTACATCACATTACCCTAGATTAGGGTTTGCTATCCTCATTTATTAGGATTAGTTCCATTAATGCTCTCAAATTAGGGTTAAGATTCATTAACCATCATAATTAGGGTTCTCATGATCTCACTATGAAGGATCATACCCTGATTAGACATATGCATACATATTGAAGGTTTATTACTTGATTCTCATTCATATAGGGAGTCTTATCTCTCCTCTTTCTATCAGATGATGTTTACATCACCCTTGATTAGGCTAAGCCAATTCAACACTGACATCATGGGTTGTGTCATTACTATTGTGGTCATTAAGGTTCACTTGATCAAAGGTTATTGGTTGCTCTATCCTATCAAGGTACCTTTGTAATGATCACCACTGATTAAGACATACATTAATCAACTAATTACTTGGTCCCTTAATCACTTTAGGTATCTATGAGGTTTAGGTTAATCAACCACTAAACCATCTTGACCACTAAGGCATCAAACGATCTTGACCTTTTTAGACCTCAAACGGTCTTGCACACTAAACCCCCAAACGGTCTTGGACATACCTTGAAACCGTTTTGTGTTGAAGACCGTTTGGTCTTGTTGACTTTTGAAACTGTTTGGTAAAGTGCACACTCAAGACCATTTGCCCAAGATGGGGTGAAGACCATTTGGTCATGAAGACTGTTTGGTAATGTTTGACTTTGAAACCGCATCGGCATAACTGATCTTGAAACTGCATGAGATCAAACAGTTTGGGATCGTTTGGTCCCAAACGGTCTTGAGACCATTTGGTCCCAAATGATCTTGAGACTGTTTGGACTCAAATGGTTTTGAGACCGTTTGGACCCAAACGGTCTTGAGACCGTTTGGTCCAAACCACCACAAAACCGCATGGATAAAAAAGTGTCTCAACCTCTTCAATTGAGTTAGGGTTTCCAATGTTGAACCCCTCAATCGATCATGCACTTGTTAGCCACTCATCAATTGAGTCTATAAGGTCAACCCTCAACTGATTTGACACTCAATTGACCCTCAATTGATCATCAATTAGGGCTTGGATCAATTGGATTAGGGTTTGGAATCAATTACTCTTCAACATTCATCAATGTGAGTCGAATTGATTTAAAACGATTAAACCATCATTCAATTTGATCATGACCTGATCCCAAACGGTCTTGGGATCATTTTGATGTCCTCCAAACGGTCTTGAGACCGTTTTCCCATTATTTCATCAAAAACCAAGTCATTCAACTAAGTTTTGAACCCTAGGTTTGGTCACCAAATCAGCAATCAATTATTCATCAACTTGATATCATTGGGCCCTCAATTGGTTAAACCTTCTTAACCCTAGACCTCCAAATAGTCTTGGGTGATCACCAAACGGTCTTGAGACCATTTGGGTGATCCCCAAATGGTTTTGAAACCGTTGGGCCACTCAACCCAAACTTCAACATAAATCTATTATTGAAAACAACAATTAACCCGATTAGGGTTTAGGTGGTTGATGGGCCTTCAATTGGTGATTCACTTGGATTTAATTGATGAATATTGGAAGGTAATTAGTTTACTTTATTTTCAATAGACCTCCAAATGGTCAATGCCTTTTCAACGCATCCAAATGGTCTTGGACCATTTGCTTCCCTTCATTCTTGTGAAACCGTTTGCATTCAAACGGTTTGAAACCGTTTACTCCAAACGGTGTGGCAAACCGTTTTCTAAAGTTGGGAGACCATTTGTTAAAGTTAGTTCTTGGATAAACACAGGAATTAACATCATCATCTTCTACCTCAAGAATAGGGGCTTTTCTTCGCGGAAATGATAGCAAGAACACACAAAGGTGTCTAAGAAAGAAGTATAAGCAATGATTCTAGGAAAGAAGAATGCAAAAGCAAAGCTCAAGGGTTTAGAGTTATAAAACCTACCTCTAGGACTGATACAGAGATCCAAGCTTCGTAGCTTTAATGGTGGATGAAGCTACAATACTTTTCCAAGGTCCGTTCTTCAAGTTTTGGATGGAGAAGATGGCTAGAAAGAAGAATTGTGTGAACAAAACTAAGAAACCAACCCTGTTTTAGGGTTTCCACCATGAATTCGAGTTAGATGATAATCAACACTTACAAAGTCAGCTTGGTCGTCCTTCCTCTGCTCCAGAGCTCATTCTTGGTCGGCCAAAGCAAGAAAATAAGAAAAGGAACTAAGGGAAACGATCCCTTGCTTTGTCGATAAGAATGCTTTATATATTTATGGGTATTTTCAAGGAAAAAGGAAAGAGATAATTATTTGCTTTTATTTCCCAAACATATCCACTAAGGTTTCTTCCATTCTTGGCCACGTTTCCTATTTCTATCCTTATGCAAAGATCCTCCAATATCTAAGGTTAATTGGAAAAGAACTAACACCTTAAAGAGAGGTATACTAATATCCACCCTTATTGGATATTGCTTTTATATTTATTAGTGTGAGTAATTTCCACTTCTACCATGATCATTCAAATGAGGTGCCACTCTCCTTTATTTTTCTCTTCTTGATGCCAATAAACATGAGAGATCCTCTAGAGATATATTTTACATGTTGGACCCAAGGTTTTGGGTAATTTGCACATTACACCAAAACTAGGTTTTAAAGCACAAGGATTGCTCTACAAGCTATATCTTGGTTCTCAAGCTTGTGGAATCCATATTACCACATCATACTTATTTTTATGATGTCTCAACATCAGAGGAACATCTTAACATGTGCAATTTGCAAGTTAACCCCTTTACTTGGGTAATTTGCACTTTAGTCCATTATTGACAAAACACTATTTCAACATTATGCAAAAAGGACTAAAATAGAAATATAAGTTCCTCAAAAGCTTTAATTACATTTCAAAAGATAACCAAAAACATCTAATTTCTTAATTAAGCAAAACACCTAGGGTTAGTACATAACCCAGGTCAGGGATGTTACAAATTATCCACCCCTTACAAGGATTTCGTCCCCAAAATCACCAAAGACATATTAAGAGAAAAGGACATGGTATTTCCTTCTCATCTCTTCCTCTAGTTCCCACGTGGCTTCTTCAATACCACGGTGATTCCAGAGGACTTTCACAAGACTTATATCTTTCTTTTTCAACTTTTTAATTCTGTTGTCAAGGATCGATACAGGTCCTTCTATATAAGATATATCATCATTCAACTCTACTTCCATAGGTTGCAGAACTGATTCTGTATCAGGATGACATTTCCTAAGCATGGAAATGTGGAACACATGGTGTAACTTTTGTAGCTCTAGTGGTAACTCTAGCTTATAATCTACTTTTCCAATCTGTTCAATGATTGGGTAAGGCCCCATAAACCTAGGAGCTAACTTTCCTTTCCTTCCAAATCTAAGAACTCCTTTCCAAGGTGAGACTTTGAGGTACACTCTGTCTCCAACCAGGAATTCTAAAGGTCTACGACACTTATTGGCGTAAGATTTCTGCCTATCTTGTGCAGTCTTTATCTGTTATTGTATTACTTTAATCTTCTCGGTGGTCTGCTGCACAAGATCATGACCAAAAAGTTGATATTCACCAGTTTCATACCAACATAGGGGTGATCTACAACGTATACCATACAAAGCTTCATAAGGTGCCATGTCAATGCTATGTTGATAGATGTTGTTGTAGGCAAACTCTATCAAGCTTAGGTGCAGATCCCAACTTCCTGTAAATTGAAGAACACATGCTCTAAGCAAGTCCTCCAAAGTCTGTATAGTTCTTTCTGACTATCCATCAGTTTTAGGATGAAAGGTTGTACTAAACCTTAACTCTGTGCCTAAGGCTTTATGAAGTCGCTCCCAAAACTGACTCATAAATTGGGGACCTCTATCAGAAACCATGATAACTGGAACCCCATGCAGTCGTACTATCTCATCGACATATAACTATGCCATCTTCTCAGCAGAATAGGTTGTTTTGACAGGTAAGAAATGTGATGTCTTTGTCAACCTATCAACTATTACCCAGATGGAATCATGACCTTTGGCTGTTCTGGGTAGACCAACCACAAAGTCCATGGTTACATGATCCCACTTCCACTGCAGTATGGGTAAAGTTTGCATTGTTTCTGTAGGCTTCTGGTGTTCAGCTTTAACTTGCTGACACACAGGACACCACATAATGAATTCAGCAACGTCCTTCTTCATTCCAGGCCACCAATACATATCTTTCAAGTTTCGATACATCTTGGTGTTTCCTGGATGCATAGCATACATCGAAGAATGAGCTTCTTCCAGGACTAACTTCCTCAAGTTATCCACATCCGGTACTATCATCCTACCATGGTAATAAGCTACTTGATCATCTAAGTCATGGAAACTGTCTCGTTTCTCACTACCATACTCCGATCTAATCAGTTGAACTACAACATCAACTTGTTGTGCCTCCTTAATCTGCTCTCTCAGAGTAGGTTTTATGTGCATCTCAGCTAACAACCTGGCTAACAATGATACTTTTAACTATACATTGTCTTGCCTTAAGGAGATAAGCATATCTCTCCTTGAGCACACTAAGGAATTCAGCTGTGCCTTGTCTAGGGCTGGTGTTGCTGATTTCCTACTCAAAGAATCAGTGACTACATTGACCTTCCCTGGATGGTAATCAATTGTACAATCGTAGTCCTTGATTAACTCCATCCAGCGGCGTTGCCTCATGTTAAGCTCATGCTGAGAAAAGATATACTTAAGGTTCTTATGGTATGTGAAAATCTGGAATGTTTCCCCATAAAGATAATGTCTCCATATCTTCAAGGCATGAACTACAACAGCTAGCTCTAAATCGTGTGTCGGATAATTCTCCTCGTGTTTCTTAAGCTGTCGGGAAGCAAAAGAAATAACTTGTTTATCCTACATTAACACACATCCTAGTACATTCTTAGAAGCATCACAGTAAACTATATATCCTTTCCCTTGTTCAGGTAACACAAGCACTGGTGCACTTGTCAACCTCTCCTTCAACAACTGAAATGATTGTTGACACTTGTCATTCCAGGTAAAAGGAACATCCTTCCTGGTCAACTTAGTCAAGGGTAAAGCTATAGAACTGAAGTTCTTAATGAACCGTCGGTAATAGCCTGCCAACCCTAAGAAACTTCGAATCTCCGTCGGTGTCTTCGGCTGCTCCCATAGTAGAATGGATTCTACCTTTTTAGGGTCAACACGAATACCTGAAGCAGATATTATGTGCCCAAGAAAAGAAACTTCTGGTAACCAGAACTCGCACTTGCTAAACTTAGCATATAACTTGTGTTCTCTTAGCAAAGTTAGAGTCTGACGAAGATGTTGTTCATGCTGCTGAGCATCCCTACTGTAGATCAGAATGTCATCTATGAAGACAACAACACACTGATCGAGAAAAGGTCAGAAGATTCTATTCATGAGTTCCATAAATGCAGCTGGTGCATTAGTTAGTCCAAATGACATAACTGTGAACTCATAGTGACCATACCTTGTCCTAAAGGCAGACTTAGGTATGTCACCATCCTTAATACACAGCTGATGATATCCTGACCTCAAATCTATTTTTGAGAAGACTGTTGCACCACGCAACTGGTCAAAGAGATCATCAATCCTTGGTAGAGGATACTTATTCTTTATAGTTACTTTATTTAACTGTCTATAATCAATGCACAACCGCATTGACCCATCTTTATTTTTAACAAAGAGGACCGGAGCACCCCAAGGCGAAATACTCGGTCGGATGAAACCCTTCTCCAACAACTCTTGTAGTTGTTTCTTGAGTTCTTCCATCTCAGCAGGCGCCATCCTATACGATGTTTGTGCTATAGGTTGCATATTCAGAATTATATTAATTTCAAAATCAATCTCCCGGGGCAGTGGTACACCTAGAAGTTCATCAGGAAATACATCTTCAAACTCCCTGACTATAGGAACTTCAATAGGATTAGGACTCTTCATGGTAGTATCTACCACATGGGCCAAGAATGCATAACATCCTTGCCTTGTCAGCTTCTCAGCAACCATAGCCGATACAAGACAGGTTGGTAGAATCTTTCTTTCTCCTTGAAAGATCCATGTGTCACTTTCATCAGTGAACACAGCTTTCTTGGCCTCACAATCCAAACCAACCTTATACCTTTCCAAGGTATCCATCCCATGGATTACATCGAATCCATGAATCTCAAGTGGTATAAGATCCACTTGAATGCGATGCTCAGAAAAGAAGAGAATGCAGGGAAAACATATCTCCTGCAACACAGCAGATCCCATCAACGGAGTTTCTAACAACAAACTATCTGCTCTATGATTTATAGTTAGGCTGCAGTCAAGAATCACTCTTCAAGTGGTAAAGGAGTGTGTAGCACCCGGATCAATCAAAACATATACCACACAAGATGTAAACATATCAGAATTAAACAACTTCATCTGACCTGCCACAACCCGACTGTTGATCACTGCATCAGGTGGGTTCATCGTGTAAAACCTTATTGTCGCTTGTGGTTGATTCGGTGCTCGATGACTAGGTGTCGATGATCTAGCTTGGGACGCTTGTCCACGTCGTCTAACGTTACCTGGAAACCTTCATCTTTGAGATCCTTGCTGACTTTGCCTTTGAGGTTGAGTTACACTCACTTCTCGGGCTCTACAATCTTTCATCAGATGTCCCATCTTTCCACATATATAACAACTTCTATTCAGTTGTTGTGGTCTGGGTGGTCCTATAACCGACATAGATGCTGAGCTACAAGCTCCTTCTAAAGGTAAGCTTCGTCCTCTACCCCTATTTGACGTCCACTGCGTCTAGGTACTAAATCTAGGTGGTGGTATAGGTACAGAAAACCTAGGTTTCTTGAAACCTTTAGATGAAGATCCTTGGAACTGGGGATACGTATTCTTGTTTTTAGTTTGTCTCTTTTCTGCCACAAACCTCTCTACCCTTCTAACAGATTCCACGAAGGTAGCAAACCTTTCCCTGTTCTCTAGAGCAGACACAGTAGTAGTCAACTCAGCGGTGAGTCCTTTCTCAAAATGCATAATCCTTTCTTCATCTATGGTCACCATATGCAGACCGAACCGCAATATCTCCATGAACTTAGCCTCGTACTCACTAATGTTCATCGGTCCTTGTCTTAACCTCTCAAACTGAGAGATTTTCTCGTCTAGAAATGTCTTAGGGAAGTATTTGTTAACAAATTCTCTTCGGAAAACTTCCCATGCAATCTCCACACCTGGCCTTTTCTGTTCTTCCATGGTCCACCAGTGACCAACACTCCCCTTGAGAAGGTACACAGCATGCCTAACCTTCTCAGCTTTTGGGATGTTTAGGATTCTAAAGGCCTTCTCTGGTTCAGTTAACCATAAGTCAGCATCTGCTGGGTCAGTTGTTCCAGCATACTCTGTGGCTCCAACCCAGCGAAGTCATTCAAACGTCTTGCCAGCTCCTTGTCCTTCAGGATGGGTAGGTGCCCTAGGTGCAGGTATAGGCATCCTATCAGTCATATGTGTCATGGAAATCATAAATTGCCCAAACATGGCTTGGATGGATGGGTTCCCCATGTCAGTTGGATTGAACTGGGGTGATTCAGGCACATGTTCTTCTCTTTCTAGGTTTCTTGCACCTCCTCTGGGTGCAGCGACACTACTCTCAGCAACGTGTTCCTCATGTAGTCCAGGCGTCTTTAGTTTTATCTTCTCCTCCTAAATGAGTAGAAGACACTATCAAATACACTGGAAGGCACTAGAACAGACTCAACAACCTAAGTCTTATGTCTTTGTAGACTCAGCGAACCTAGAGCTCTAATACCACTAATTGTGAGACACGTCTCAGGGAAAATGTTATTAACTATGCAGAATGATTAATTAGCAGCGGAATTATTGAAAATCACTAAAAATTAAAACTTTTCGTAAGGAGATCTACAAATTGTGAAACTCTTTCATAAGGTAACATGATAATTTATTTACAAACTGATCCTTCATTACATCTCTGTAATATCACATCTCGGGAGTCATAACACTGACTGCCCTGTTGAACTGTACATGAGCAGTAAACAAAAATCTCGAGGCATTACGCCAAAATATCAGATCTACATTAAACATCTACTAACTCCTAGGACCTGAGAGTACAGAGACGACACATAGGACATTCTATCTACCAGACTCGACAGACAGTATCTCCACCTGAGGATCACTGCTGTCCCGGATGTTGCTGCTGCTATTGTTGCTGCTCACCCACTGATGGGTTCCTTCATCCTCGGCATCTACCTAAAAAGTTGAATCCCACGGGGGTGAGACAATTGAATAATTGTCCCAGCAAGAGTTATAACTCTCCGCCAGAAGCTTTGTTATTGCAATAATGGAATAACATTGATTAATAGAACTATAATTATACAATAGCAGGTAAAACATTGAATAAGCTAAGTAGAATAGTATTTCATAAGCAATCATTTCAATTATAACTTGATTGAATGACAAGACACATATCAATAAGGAATATGAAGAACATGTATACTAGTTATTTAACTAGTACAATATAAAAATGTATCATCAATAATTGTTTCTCGTAGTTCAACCTAAGCAATAACGCTATACGGATGATTACATTTTTTTTCAAACATATTTATGCCCCAAGGAGATGAGTTACACCTCTCATACTCCAACTGACCATTACGAAATCGCAATCGGTACCATACATAGGTCATCAAAAGAGCCGGATTCCTATGACCTCATCTTCCTCAGTCAGTGTGAGGAATAACATGCAGGACATCTTGTGTCTCTGCCATAATAGCTTTCCAGGGTATTCTGGCAACTTCGCTATTAGAGTTACAGTGGTGTGCTGTACTCTCTTCGCCATCGAGGGATTTCTTATTTATCTCACATCGATGCAGCATTAACAATATCATCAGGAGGTTAGTGATACATCATCCCGGAATAAACATATAATGAAGGATTGAGAGATTAAATGTACATCTCACATCAATTCCAAGATTAGGACGTAAGGATATTTGCATCCATAACCCCCACATACTCAGAAGTATGCTCTCCAGGAGTTCCCTTAGGAAAACCTGTTTCACCATCATTTTAACTTCTGATAATGATGGATCTATGGTCAGGGCTCTACATGATATCATTATACTTGATTATTTAAGTACATTATAGCATTCTTTTAGCATCAGGCATGTTTTCAAACATAAACCATTAAAATAATTTCTATAAGAAAGAGTACTAATTGTATCAAGTTCATTTCACATCCAGTTATCATTGGGATATCAATCCCTAACCATCTCATCATTATGATTCAGGAATATGGGTGTTCAACCCTTAAATCATCAAAACACTTGTTACCAAGTAACATATTGATGACTTGATGGCAATACATATATTTCTCATGGCTCATTTAGCCTATCAATCTCATATGTTACTGTAAAGAGTGAGACTCGAAAGGGGATCCACTCAAAATGATATAATACAAGAGCCATGTAATAATAAAGCAGCGGAAACAAAACTATTACAAAGTTACAATGGGTATCATTATACATTAGTTTATCACCATAAAAAGGTGAAATTACAAAAACTTGAACTATCTACAAATGAGCCCAGTAGCAGAGAGTAACCTAGCCATTCCAAGCTATCCTTAGGTACAATTCTCTTTACATGATCTTTGAGCAACCTTGACCTTTAATGCACCTAAACCTGGGTGGGAAGGAACATCACCCAGAACATAGGAAACAACAAAGAGGTCAGCAAAGGCTGAGTATGCACATATATAAAACATTCTGGGCATTATATAGGATTAAAAGTACAAATGAGATGTTCCCACAAGAAAAGGGAGCTATTTACAATTGGGTATGTTCAAGAGGAAAGTAACAAAAGAAATGAAGCAAAAGAAATGAGACATATTAAATTCAGATTACAAGCATGATAATAAAAGAGTGTCTTGCCATAACAATCATCCACAGATTCACATTAAAACAATAAATATTTGCATGCATAACAATGTAGACTAAATATACCTAAAATAGGGCCATATCACCATAGGATCATGGCCTAAAAATAAACAAGGGTGGAAACGCACACCCCGAGCGGAATACGCACACCCTATATAAATATGGTTGTACATAAGTACCGATATTCTAGATATTCTAGTCAAACATGTAGCATGCATAAAATAGAATGGTAAGACTATCATTTTAGTCAATTTCAAATAAAAGATAACAAGGCAGGAGGGGCCCAAAGACCCATAGGAACATAGCAATTTAAATATCACAGAAACAAAAGGAATTCACATCAGGAGCAATAAATGTCCAAGTATTTGGATTTTAAAAAGGATTTACAATTCAAGAGATGACTCATTAAAAGATATATGGATTTCAGTCATTTAATGCCCAAAATAAAAATAGAGAGTGTACATACCTTAGGATCATACCTAGTTATTCAGTAACACCTCCTAAGCATAGGGTCAGGGTTGTCTTAACCTAGTCATAATATGTGTGCATCCGATTAATATAAAATGTATTAAATCTTTTACTTAGAAATCGACCCTACTTTAGGCTGCGAACCTGGGCGTGAAACATGTCCCAATAACTCAGACGTTTTTTTTCTTCTTTCAAAAACATATATATTTATATTTTTAGTTATCAATAATCTATTAAGAATATTTCCAGATATAACATTTCTGATTATTCGATAAAATCAAATGAACATGGCCTGATATGCCCTCACACCTGATTATTAGCTAACTAGGTGGGACAAGGCATATATGCAATTGAACTATGGCCAAACTCGTGTAGTTTAAACCAGATCAAGCAGTGCAAGGTCATCCAGACCTAAAATTGTATCAACAGTATCGTGAGAAAACACAGATAACACAAGCTTATGACAGGGAAAGAGCTCGAGAATCCAAGGCATGGTGCCCAGTGAGTCCAAAACATAATTGGTTGGGAGCAACATATGACAGTGAAATCATGTAGCCAAGGACGGATAAAGGCCACGAGGGATCTAGAGAACACGTTTACCGCCAGAAAGGTAGTGGAATGGTCGAAGACAGGGTTATTCAAGAACTCCGGAGCAATCGTTGGTTTAAAACCAGAATGACAAGATATTCGCACCATCGATGATCCATCGAGAAACAAAAACCATGGAATCATGAAGAACTGACCAAAAGAGAAAAATGAAAAACCATCTGGTCCTAAAGCCTTCAGCTTCCTCGCTCTTTTCCTGACCCGTCAGGACCAACAAATCAAGTTGGCAAATGATCCTTGGACCAAGACATCATCTTCTTCCATAGGGCAGATCGGGAAAGAGCTTGATAGCTTGCAGATCCTCTGCCAGCTACTACTAGCGGCAGGAGCATTCTCACCGCCCAGGCCACTGGGCACAGGGAGAGCGGACGGCACCGCAAGATCGATCAAACCAGAGTCAAAAGAAGCCTGCGACGTCGCATGCGGCTGAGACAGACGGAGGCAAGGTAGCGCACAAGCAAGACTCATGGACATACATAGGCCAAAATAGGGGAAAACAAAAGCATTTTGTCGATCGAACAGATGAGTTCATCTCGCGATAAATCGACCACATGGAAAGAAAGAGCGGGGGTCACAGATGGTTACCTCGCGATCTATTGGACTGAGGTGAAGTGAAGCGGCAGCTGCTCGCCGTCCTTGCCGGAGAAGAAAAACAACGCTGGCAGCAGCTTCCAAGCACTGACACCAGCAATTAATGGAAGAGGACGCAAGAGGGGGCGTCGGTGGTCGAACCCAGAGCAGGTGATGCGAAGTGGAGGCACTGGAGTGAGGGTTTCGTGAGTTGGGAAAGAGGCAGCGACAGCTGCTGGGAAGGTAGAAATAGGCGTTTTAGTTCTAGGGTTCCATAAAGGCTGAGTAAGGGATCCTTGGACTCGGAAGGGAGAGGGGATGTCGTTGGCAAAAAAATTGTGAAGAATTAGTCAGGCTAGTGCGAGGGAGAGACCAGGGAACAACTCGGCAGTGTGCAAACTCACGCACGCGAGAAAGCCGGAGGTTAGGGATGACTAGGTCCCGACCCGCCCCGCTCGCCTGAGAAAGAGAACCAGAAATAAACCCGGTTTGGAAACTTGATCCGGGTGTGACAAGATGAATCAATTAATCGACCATTGTTTTTAGGTAAAAACTTACATAGTCCATTAGGGTTTAATTGAGAGTGCATTTGATGTCCGAATGACCCCAAAATTGGAGGGTTGACTAATTAAGCTATGGGGAACTCGATTATGGGCTTAGATTTGGGTTTTGGGACTTCCTTAACAATTATTCAACCATTATGCATAAATCATTCAATTAATGAAATGACTTAGACCTAATGGTCATAGGTGGTCAAATCTTCCACCCAAAGCTCGATTATGATCCTATATGATACCCAAGCCTATCTTGGTTCACAAATCTAGGGTAAATCAATCTAGATTATCATTATTGTTAATAAGTTTCCCAATTGAGGTATTAAGGTAGCAATATCATATGCCTTCATTTCTATGGATCATAAAATGAGTCAATCTAGGGTTTGAATATCAAAATATGGTTTTGTCTATTCTAACACAGTGAAATATAGATATTCAAAGGTAGTCAAGGAAAAAGGGGGAAAGGATATTGGATAACCGTCTAATCCATTAGGGGCCTAGAAGAATGAAGGATTAGCCTATATGTCTGGAATTGAGTATGTTACAAAACTCCACCCCTTAAAGAGGATTTCGTCCCCAAAATCCATCCACTGCTAGACATGTGTGCTAGTTTGTTCTACAGATCCTCATATTCCATCACTTAAGCATGAAAAAACAATCTTCATTTACAAATTTCCCAATAGAACCATTTAGATTGAAACCGCTAACTTGGTGTACTACTTTTGCATATGAACATCAATCCTCAAGTACCATGATTCCTGTCATTATTACTACTAAGGAGAAATTCGTTATCAACATTATCATCATCATCATCATTGTCAATGCCATCATCCTCGTCATCCACATCATCATGGTTACTACCTTCTCATCTACTCATCATCATCATCATCATCATCATCATCATCATCATCATCATCATCATCATCATCATCATCATCATCATCATCATCATCATCATCATCATCATCATCATCATCATCATCATCATCATCATCATCATCATCATCATCATCATCATCATCATCATCATCATCATCATCATCATCATCATCATCATCATTATCATCATCCTTATCAACAAAATCAGTATCATTATTATCATCGATATCATCACCTAATTCTCATCATCGTCATAAACATCATTAACATCTTATTATCTAAAAGGGTCACGTGGGAAAAGCTCAGAATTTCCACCATCCTGAGTATGTTCATCCCAGCCTATACTATATAGTCATCCCTACCATTAAATTATTAGCAGTTTGGGGTACAGAATATTGACTTGAGCTTTTAAATGATTTTTTTTTCTTGACATACATACATCTATCAAAGATAACCCAAGATAAAATTTTAAAAATCTATTTTAATTGTCGAGATAAATCTTATGATGGTAAGAATAGCAAGACTTGCCTGGAATTCTCATTTTGGTAGCCTCTACATATGTTTGACATTAATACTAGGATTTATCCAGGTTTTACTTATTGTAACCACTATTAATCATGGTCATGCCTACAGTTAGTTTGATTCATAATGAATAAACTGTATGAAACTCCACCCCTTAAAGGTTCAAACTATAACTTGGTACATAATCTAGAGTGGCAAAAGGGTGGATCCACTATGTCTGATATATACATATGAACTAACTATGTCAGTCTTAGGCCTAGGGTATTGGGGTTGAACATACCAACCAAGGGTACTTCACTAAAGAGATCCTCTATCTCAACTTCCTTGGGATGGAGACTTGGTTCCAAAAACTATCGATAAAATCTGAAAACTCTTCTTTTGTACATATAAATTGATAATGAAAATAAGTTTGATGATGCAAAACTTGCAGTGAAAAATCCAAAATTGGCGCCAAAAAAAATCGGGAAACCAAGTCAACCACCAATCACAACCTGACACATACACTACTATCCTATCATCACTTCCTCCTCTAAAAGGGTCTGATCCTCCTATCTCCAAAAAGATCATACGACTATTCTCTAGAGAGAGAAGGGTTTCTTATTACTCGCGGTCAACCCCAAACAAAATCTATGAAAGCATGACGTTCCACCATTCCCCATGTCATTCTTAAGCATAACTGACACAACCTCATCACAATACCTAAGGGAGTCATAAGGTCATCCAACCATTATAGGAAGAAAATTGAGATTTTCCCAATACTAGTTGGTTTACATTTATAGTGCCTTCTGAAGATAACGTAACCCTACGCAGCGAAGCTATTCATCTTCAAACATTAAATAAAAAAATCACACTATGTGATATGAGAGAGATGATTACTCATGGGTATCTACCAAAACTTGTAGCTTTCTTAGTAAACTATAAATATGGGGCATGACAAGCTCAATGAAAATGGTACCCAAATCTTACATGGATTTAGGTAGATCTATGTGTGACATACCCCATATTGAAGGCAAGACATTCCTAAGTATACATAGCTAATTAATTCAATCACCTACTATCCATGTAATCATCAACATGTTTCAACCCATGTCATTGTTATATATATGTCATCGATACATGCTTCCGTACATACCAAGCCCTCCTAGTGGGCATACCTGAGACATGCTAGACAAACAACTAGAATAGGGCCCATAAGGGAATTAGGGTTAAGCCTATATACTAGTGTTCGAGACCACCTACATCTTAACACTAAACTATATTTCCATGCGGTGGGAAAAATTAAGTTTAATAACCAGAAGAGTCGACCCCTATTTTGGGAAATTTATTTATCCATATGGGGTGTTGGGTGAACTACGGTTCTAAAAATCAAAGTCTCAACCATTAGTGGTTTGGGGAGTGAAAGTGACCAATTTAATCATGGGTTAAACCCTAATTGGCATTCCACCACTAGCAATTAGGTGTATCAACAACCTCTAAGAGTCACCTATTTAATTAAGGGTCAACTTAGGATAACTTGAAATAGTCAAGTTACTGACTGCTTAGGCTCTGATACCATTTTGTAAAGAGTGAGACCCGAAAGGGGATCCACTCAAAATGATATAATACAAGAGCCACGTAATAATAAAGCAGCGGAAACAAAACTATTACAAAGTTACAATGGGTATCATTATACAATAGTTTATCACCATAAAAAGGTGAAATTACAAAAACTTGAACTATCTACAAATGAGCCCAGTAGCAGAGAGTAACCTAGCCATTCCAAGCTATCCTTAGGTACAATTCTCTTTACATGATCTTCAAGCAACCTTGACCTTTAATGCACCTAAACCTGGGTGGAAAGGAATATCACCCAGAACATAGGAAACAACAAAGAGGTCAGCAAAGGCTGAGTATGCACATATATAAAACATTCTGGGCATTATATAGGATTAAAAGTACAAAAGAGATGTTCGCACAAGAAAAGAGAGCTATTTACAATTGGGTATGTTCAAGAGGAAAGTAACAAAAGAAATGAAGCAAAAGAAATGAGACATATTAAATTCAGATTATAAGCATGATAATAAAAGAGTGTCTTGCCATAATAATCATCCACAGATTCACATTAAAACAATAAATATTTGCATGCATAATAATGTGGACTAAATATACCTAAAACAGGGCCATAACACCATAGGATCATGGCCTAAAAATAAACAAGGGTGGAAACGCACACCCCAGGCGGAATACGCACGCCCTATATAAATATGGTTGTACATAAGTACCACTATTCTAGATATTCTAGTCAAACATGTAGCATGCATAAAATAGAGTGGTAAGACTATCATTTTAGTCAATTTCAAATAAAAGACAACAAGGCAGGAGGGGCCCAAAGACCCATAGGAACATAGCAATTTAAATATCACAGAAACAAAAGGAATTCATATCAGGAGCAACAAATGTCCAAGTATTTGGATTTTAAAAAGGATTTACAATTCAAGAGATGCCTCATTAAAAGATATATGGATTTCAGTCATTTAATGCCCAAAATAAAAATAGAGAGTGTACATACCTTAGGATCAGACCTAGTTATTCAGTAACACCTCCTAAGCACAGGGTCAGGGTTGTCTTAACCTAGTCATAATATGTGTGCATCTGATAAATATAAAATGTATTAAATTTTTTTCTTAGAAATTGACCCTACTTTAGGTTGCGAACCTGGGCGTGAAACCTGTCCCAATAACTCAGACATATTTTTTTTAATTTCAAAAACATATATATTTATATTTTTAGTTATCAATAATCTATTACGAATATTTCAAGACATAACATTTATGATTATTCGATAAAATCAAATGCACATGGCCTGATATGCCCTCACACCTGATTATTAGCTAACTGGGTGGGACAAGGCATATATGCAATTGAACTATGGCCAAACTCGTGTAGTTTAAACCGGATCAAGAAGTGCAAGGTCATACAGACCTAAAATTGTATCAACAATATCGTGAGAAAACACAGATAACACAAGCTTATGACAGGGAAAGAGCTCGAGAATCCAAGGCATGGTGCCCAGTGAGTCCAAAACATAATTGGTTGGGAGCAACATATGACAGTGAAATCATGTAGCCAAGGACTGATAAGAGCCACGAGGGATCTAGAGAACAAGTTTACCGCCAGCAAGGTAGAAGAATGGTCGAAGATAGGGTTATTCAGGAACTCCAGAGCAATCATTGGTTTAAAACCAGAATGACAAGATACTCACACCATCGATGATCCATCGAGAAACAAAAACCATGGAATCATGAAGAACTGACCAAAAGAGAAAACTGAAAAACCATCTGGTCCTAAAGCCTTCAGCTTCCTCTCTCCTTTCCTGACCCGTCAGGACCAACAAATCAAGTTCGAAAATGATCCTTGGACCAAGACATCATCTTCTTCCATAGGGCAGATCGGGAAAGAGCTCGATAGCCTGCAGATCCTCTGCCAGCTACTGCTAGCGGCAGGAGCATTCTCACTGCCCAGACCGCTGGGCACAGGGAGAGTGGACGGCACCGCAAGATCGATCAAACCAGAGTCAAAAGAAGCCTGCGACGTCACGTGCGGCCGAGACAGACGGAGGCAAGGTAGCGCACAAGCAAGACCCGTGGACATACATAGGCCAAAACAGGGGAAAACAAAAGCATTTTGTCGATCGAACAGATGAGTTCATCTCGCGATAAATCGACCACATGGAAAGAAAGAGCGGGGGTCAGAGATGGTTACCTCGCAATCTATTGGACTGAGGTGAAGCGACACGGTAGCTGCTCGCCGTCCTTGCCGGAGAAGAAAACCAACGCCGACAGCAGCTTCCAGGCGCCGACACCAGCAATTAATGGAAGAGGACACAAGAGGGGGCGTCGGTGGTCGAACCCGGAGCAGGTGATGCGAAGTGGAGGCACTGGAGTGAGGGTTCCGTGAGTTGGGAAAGAGGCAGCGGCAGCTGCTGGGAAGGTAGAAATAGGCATTTTAGTTCTAGGGTTCCATAAAGGCTGAGTAAGGGATCCTTGGACTCAGAAAGGAGAGGGGGTGTCGTTGGCGAATAAATCGTGAAGAATCAGTCAGGCTAGCGCGAGGGAGAGACCAGGGAACAACTCGGCAGTGTGCAAACTCACGCACGTGAGAAAGCTGGAGGTTAGGGACGACTAGGTCCCGACCCGCCCCGCTCGCCTGAGAAAGAGAACCGGAAATAAACTCGGTTCGAAAACTTGGTCTGGGTGTGACAAGATGAATCAATTAATCGACCATTGTTTTTAGGTAAAAACTTACACAGTCCATTAGGGTTTAATTGAGGGTGCATTTGATGTCCGAATCACCCCAAATTTTGAGGGTTGACTAATTAAACTATGGGGAACTTGATTATGGGCTTAGATTTGGGTTTTGAGACTTCCTTAACAATTATTCAACCATTATGCATAAATCATTCAATTAATGAAATGACTTAGACCTAATGGTCATAGGTGGTCAAATCTTCCACCCAAAGCTCGATTATGATCCTATATGATACCCAAGCCTATCCTAGTTCACAAATCTAGGGTAAAGCAATCTAGATTATCATTATTGTTAATAAGTTTCCCAATTGAGGTATTAAGGTAGCAATATCATATGACTTCATTTGTATGGATCATGAAATGAGTCAATCTAGGGTTTGAATATCAAAATATGGTTTCGTCTATTCTAACACAGTGAAATATAGATATTCAAAGGTAGTCAAGGAAAAAGGGGGAAAGGATATTGGATAACCGTCTAATCCATTAGGGGCCTAGAAGAATGAAGGATTAGCCTATATGTCTGGAATCGAGTATGAATGACCCCAAATTTTGAGGGTTGACTAATTAAGCTATGGGGAACTCGATTATGGGCTTAGATTTGGGTTTTGAGACTTCCTTAACAATTATTCAACCATTATGCATAAATCATTCAATTAATGAAATGACTTAGACCTAATGGTCATTGGTGGTCAAATCTTCCACCCAAAGCTCGATTATGATCCTATATGATACCCAAGCCTATCCTAGTTCACAAATCTAGGGTAAAGCAATCTAGATTATCATTATTGTTAATAAGTGTCCCAATTGAGGTATTAAGGTAGCAATATCATATGACTTCATTTCTATGGATCATAAAATGAGTCAATCTAGGGTTTGAATATCAAAATATGGTTTCGTCTATTCTAACACGGTGAAATATAGATATTCAAAGGTATTAAAGGAAAAAGGGGGAAAGGATATTGGATAACCGTCTAATCCATTAGGGGCCTAGAAGAATGAAGGATTAGCCTATATGTCTGGAATCGAGTATGTTACAATTACATCTTACTAGGCAACATAGCATGTCATTACTTTAAAAACTTATAAAGTGCTTTCAATGAATATGACATCATAAACCTTACCTGGATATGATCACTTCTTTATAAAGACCTGCATGACTAACACAATTGATAACATGCACATTATATCTATATCAGCACAATACAAATTATTTCCAAGTCAAGTATAGAACACCACGGTCGTGCTATCTTGCACGGTCGTACTACAGAAGATATACCATGACCGTGTTACATCACCACAGCTGGTTTCTAGGGTTAGGGTTTCTTATTCAATTTAATTAGGGTTATTCAACCTTTTTAGCTTACAAATTCATAGTGATTCCTCATTTCATAATTCAATCATAGAGTTTCATGCTTAAAAGCATAACCCAGAATTAGGGTTTACTGTTCACACCATCACATTTCCCTAGATTAGGGTTTACTATTCACATTACATCACACTACCCTAGATTAGGGTTTGCTATCCTCATTATTAGGATTACTTCCATTAATGCTCTCAAATTAGGGTTAAGATTCATTAACCATCATAATTAGGGTTCTCATGATCTCACTATAAAGGATCATACCCTGATTAGACATATGCATACATATTGAAGGTTTATTACTTGATTCTCATTCATATAGGGAGTCTTCTCTCTCCTCTTTCTATCAGATGATGCTTACATCACCCTTGATTAGGCTAAGCCAATTCAACACTGACATTAGGGGTTGTGTCATTACTATTGTGGTCATTAAGGTTCACTTGATCAAAGGTTATTGGTTGCTCTATCCTATCAAGGTACCTTTGTAATGATCACCACTGATTAAGACATACATTAATCAACTAATTACTTGGTCCCTTAAACACTTTAGGTATCTATGAGGTTTAGGTTAATCAACCACTAAACCATCTTGACCACTAAGGCATCAAACGATTTTGACCTTTTTAGACCTCAAACGGTCTTGCACACTAAACCCCCAAACGGTCTTGGACAGACCTTGAAACCGTTTGGTGTTGAAGACCATTTGGTCTTGTTGAATTTTGAATCCGTTTGGTAAAGTGCACACTCAAGACCGTTTGCCCAAGATGGGGTGAAGACTGTTTGGTCATGAAGACCGTTTGGTCATGTTTGACTTTGAAACCGCATGGGCATAACCGATCTTGAAACCGCATGAGATCAAATGGTTTGGGATCGTTTGGTCCCAAACGGTCTTGAGACTGTTTGGACCCAAATGGTTTTGAGACCGTTTGGAGCCAAACGGTCTTGAGACCATTTGGTCCAAACCACCTCAAAACCTCATGGACCAAAAAGTGTCTCAACCTCTTCAATTGAGTTAGGGTTTCCAATGTTGAACCCCTCAATCGATCATGCACTTGTTAGCCACTCATCAATTGAGTCTATAAGGTCAACCCTCAACTGATTTGACACTCAATTGACCCTCAATTGATCATAAATTAAGGGATTGGATCAATTGGATTAGGGTTTGGAATCGATTACTCTTCAACATTCATCAATGTGAGTCTAATTGATTTAAAACGATTGAACCATCATTCAATTTGATCATGACCTGATCCCAAACGGTCTTGGGATCATTTGGATTTACTCCAAATGGTCTTGAGACCGTTTTCCCATTATTTCATCAAAAACCAAGTCATTCAACTAAGGTTTGAACCCTAGGTTTGGTCACCAAATCAGCAATCAATTATTCATCAACTTGATATCATTGGGCCCTCAATTGGTTACCCTTCTTAACCCTAGACCTCCAAACGGTCTTGGGTGATCACCAAACGGTATTGAGACCATTTGGGTGATCCCCAAATGGTTTTGAAACCGTTTGGGCCACTCAACCCAAACTTCAACATAAAACTATTATTGAAAACAACAATTAACCCGATTAGGGTTTAGGTGGTTGATGGGCCTTCAATTCGTGATTCACTAGGAATTATTTGATGAATTTTGTTAGGTAATTAGTCTACTTTATTTTCAACAGACCTCCAAATGGTCAATGCCTGGTCAACGCAACCAAACGGTCTTGGACCGTTTGCTTCCAAGCGTTCTTGTGAAACTATTTGCATTCAAACGGTTTGAAACCGTTTACTCCAAATGGTTTGGCAAACCGTTTGCTAAAGTTGGGAGACCGTTTGTTAAAGTTAGTTCTTGGATAAACATAGGAAATAACGTCATCATATTCTACCTCAAGAACAGGGGCTTTTCTTCACGGAAATGATAGCAAGAACATACAAAGGTGTCTAAGAAAGAAGTATAAGCAACGATTCTAGGAAAGAAGAATGCAAAAGCAAAGCTCAAGGGTTTAGAGTTATAAAACCCACCTCTAGGACTGATCCAGAGCTCCAAGATTTGTAGATTTAATGGTGGATGAAGCTCCAGTACCTGTCCAAGGTCCGTTCTTCAAGTTTTGGATGGAGAAGATGGCTAGAAAGAAGAATTGTGTGAAGTAAACTAAGAAACCAACCTTGTTTTAGGGTTTCCACCATGAATTCGAGTTAGATGATGATCAACACTTACCAAGTCATCTTGGTCGTCCTTCCTATGCTCCATAGCTCCTTCTTGATCGGCCAAAGTAAGAAAATAAGAAAAGGAACTAAGGGAAACGATCCCTTGCTTTGTTGATAAGGATGCTTTATATATTTATGGGTATTTTCAAGGAAAAAGGAAAGAGATAATTATTTGCTTTTATTTCCCAAACATATCCACTAAGGTTTCCTCCATTCTTGGCCACGTTTGCTATTTCTATCCTTATGCAAAGATCCTCCAATATCCAAGGTTAATTGGAAAATAACTAACACCTTAAAGAGAGGTATACTAATATCCACCCTTATTGGATATTGCTTTTATATTTTTAGTGGGAGTAATTTCCACTTCTACCATGATCATTCAAATGAGGCGCCCGTCTCATTTCCTTTGCTCTTCTTGATGCCAATAAACATGAGAGATCCTCTAGAGGTATATTTTACATGTTGGACCCTAGGTTTTGGGTAATTTGCACATTACACCAAAACTAGGTTTTAAAGCACAAGGATTGCTCTACAAGCTATATCTTGGTGCTCAAGCTTGTGGAATCCATATTACCACATCATACTTATTTTTATGGTGTCTCAACATCATAGGAACATCTTAACATATGCAATTTGCAAGTTAACCCATTTACTTGGGTAATTTGCACTTTAGTCCATTATTGACAAAACAATGTTTCAACATTATGCAAAAAGGACTAAAATAGAAATATAAGTTCCTCAAAAGCTTTAATTACATTTCAAAATATAACCACAAGCATATACTTTCTCAATTAAGCAAAACACCTAGGGTTAGTACATAACCCATGTCAGGGATGTTACAATCTCCTTCACTTGGAGATCTTGAGCACCTATCTCCTTCACCTGGATATCTGGAGCACCTTGCTTTCTTCAACATTGAAAAACAACACCTCCTTCTCCTTCACTTGGAGAAGATCTTCAAACTTTATCTTCAAAGGGAATTGAGGTAGGAAGATGGAGGAGGAGAGATTTACATCAATATAGGGAGTATCTCTTTTACACAAGAACCTATCTCACTCATACTCACAAATTTGACTTGAAGGTAGAGAGAGTAAGGGGCTTAAAGGGTTAGAACACTCTCAACTATGCTAGGACCAAGTTTGCAATGAATGAGCAGCTTTGGAATGAACTCCAAGAGGTCCTATTTATAGTTGAGGGTGCCCCTTTAAGTTGTGGGACACTTAGATGCGAAAATAGTTGTATTTTGCTCAAAAAAATGACTCTATTTTTGCTCAAAACACACACCAACGGTTACATCACTTTTTCTGCAAAATTTTGAATAGTGCAATCGGTCGAGTTTCAATAAAGTTAACTCGACCGATCAAGTAAAAGACAAAACTGATATTCAAACTGTTAGTCGAGTTTGTCCTGGGGATAATCGACCGATCATTGAAGATCATTTTGGTCACGAAATCGATCGGTCGAGTTCTGTGAAAACACCACTCAACCAATGCTATCTCCAGAAAACTGACCAAGTTGGATTGGTCGAGTTTGTCCTGGGGAAAACTCGACCGATCGACAACCAATTGTCAATCTTTGGAAAATGCATCTAAAGTGATTGAACTTTGGCATTTTATGTTCCAATCATTTTTCTCATCTAAGTTACAAGTCAATTCATCATTACAAGTGATTACAAAAATTCTAAGGTCATTTACATATATTTCCACAGATACACACTTGTAGCTCTTTGACTTGACTTGAGCCATTCTAGGGCTTTTTATTTTGGATCCTTTTCATGTACCTAATACCTGAAATCAATCTTTAATACACATATTAGATACATATGATTGGAATGGTTAAGTCATTATCAAAACATGGACAATGTATAACCTCAAGGTCAACATACAAATATACACTACCATAGTCTATATAGTATTACATCTTAAGCCATGGTAGATCTCTACCCTTCAAATTAGATTAGCAAGTATAAATTTGCCACTTGTGCATACTAGCTTCACATGTGCATACACCCTTCACATATCATTTGTTTTGTCATGCAGTTGTGCATGCATAAATTAGGGTCTTTACGGTCATATTTTACTTTTAATTTACTTTTCTTCCTTTTAGAATTGTGAGCAAAGAAAAACTTTCATTCCAAATAGTGACAGATGAAGTGCCCATACAATTGTCTTAGTTTCAAACTACACCAAGACGTGGTTATATCAGATCTTATGAGTATTTTTTATTGATGTATTTATTACTTAATTAAGAATAAAAAAAACCTATCACATCAAATTACAGTCGGTGTAGAAATGACGTTTCATAGGTCAACAGTTAAAGACAACAATACATTTGGCAGATCTTTTATTACATAAATGCATAGAGGAAAATAAATGCATAGAAGGAAAAAATGACAATCGTATGCCATTTTTCTATTTACACCACCAAATGATTTTTTTCCGATTGTAGACCTATAAAATTGTATGGCATGGATGCTACTTTCTTCTCACACTGCACAATTTAGGTTCAACTTTGTGACATATCATCAATGTTGATCCTAATCTTGTATAATGAAAAAGGGTTCGATGCCCATTAGGGAATTGTCGACTGTTGTGTGTGTAATAATAAAACCAAGCTACAAAGTCTATGTGAGGGGAGCAAACTAAACATTATGAGAGTATCTTTATATGCATCTAAATAAAGGTAGGTGGCGTGTCTGTGTGTTTGTTTTTTCAGTAGCTAGAGTGCCTACTAATTTAGATTTTTTTTCTTATGACATTTCTAAAAACAAAGTTGATATACATGTGTGCTTTCTTTTTCAGTATCTAGGGTGGTTGCTTGGCATGCAGTTCATATTTTAAATAAGTCACGTGTCTGTGTGTTTGCTTTTCACGTACATGTGTACTTTCTTTTCCAGTAGCTACGGTATCTACTTGACACATAGTTTAGATTTTTTTTTCTTATGACATTTTTAAATATGAAGTTCACATGCAAGTGTACTTGCTTTTCTAGCAACTAGGGTGTCTGCTTGACACACATCTCATTTTTTTCTTTTCACATTTCTAATATATAATAATTGTCTCCTATTTCATTAGTTTTAATTATTTACTAGGAAATAGTAGGCTGAGGGGCATTATTTGATGGACAATTGTGTGTACCATGTCATAGATGTGATGTGTCATCATATATACTATATAAGAAATTTTCATTATTTTTTAAAATTACATCCATGTGTTTGTACAATATACTTTTATCTTTTATTTTTTAAAATTTTATATTGTATATAGAGACTCATCAATACTATATAAGAAAGGTCACAGACGCTAAATGAAATTTTATGCATTATTTTTTAAAATTACAAACCGATTTGTGTATATACACTATACTTTTTTCTTTTCTTTTTAAAATTTTATATTGTATAAGGAGCACATCTAGAGTATAAGAAGCACACGGAGGAGGCTGAATGCAATTTTCTCAATTATTTTTTGAGTTACAAATAGGTCAATATATGTGTATACTAAACTTTTATTTTTTCTTTATAAAATTTTATATTATGTAAGGAAACTCATCTATACTCTATAAGAAAGCCTGCAGAGGGCATTGAATGTAATTTTATCCATTAGTTTTTGTAATTACAAACAATTCCCTGTGTATACAGTACACTTTCGTCTTTTCTTTAGTCATCAACATATCAAAAATGATAATTCAAACTCACATGAAAAGCTATCTAACAAATTTTTTGTAATAAAAAAGAATAGATTTCAAGCAACCCATTATGCTATAATTATTACATAGTCACATATTATATTGATTCAACTGTAGCACGTGTCTTCCGCTCATCTTCCCATAGCGTCTAGTTTGTTGTAGTTGTAGGGACATTCCCATACAATCATAATTATGTATCTTCTTTTGGTTATATTTCTTTCGTTTGGGGGTCAAAACATTTGATGGATATTGTATCATTGCTTTTTATAGATTTACCCACTGGTTGTCCGGCACTATGGTATTTTTCCGCACATCATGAGAGTTTCCCTCATTAAGTTTAGTAATGTTTCTATATCTTCTTGTGGTTCTTTTCTTGGGTTTAGATACTCATCAAAAATAATTTAGTGAATTTTTCCTCACATTTCCATTTATCATATTGCATATACACACATATACCCTACAGGTGATATCAACATGTAGGGTACAGATACAATTCCAAATGAGAAAGAGTGATGATGCAACAATGATAAAGCTATCAAGTGCAGGTAGATTTAAAAACCTGAGAGGAAAGATATTCAACATTGCAAGAAATTTTACGATTTGAGAAATGGACAAATGTGAAACAATATATTTGATGTAGAATGCACCAAATTAAATAGGAAGACCAAGGAAACAATGCATACTGACTCCAAATTTTCATGTTCCATCCCATATGAGATCAATGCCACTGGTCTCTGAAAAAAACATAACAAATTGACTGACCGGATGACCGTGACTTATAAATCTTTCTTGATCAGGAAATTTGTGAATTTATAATATAGAGGCATGGATATCATCATTATGCACATGGATGAATTTCCCAACCTTGTTAATCAACTGCGCTCGATTAAGATTGTTCTTGATGATGAACCCCAAACACTAATTCTTATGGTTTCATTGATTGATAATTGGAACACACTTGTAGTGACAGTCAGCAAATCTACACAATTTGGAAAGTTGACACTGGATCAAGTGAAGAACAATCTACTAAATGAAGATCCTTGACCATGGGCATCACACAACATAAATTTTGAGTTGCGCTTCACCAAGAATAGGAGCAATGATAGAGCAAGAGAGCATTTTAGACATCAAAGATTTGGTGAGTCCCAAAACTGTGGGAAGGAATGCAGAGATCTAAGTCAGTGATCAAAGGTTGTTTTCATTGCAAAAATCCATGTATTTTCAAAAAGAATTGCAAGGTTTGGAAAAGAAAACATGGGCCAGAACCCAAGTAGAAGAAGAATGGTGACAAGAACACTGCAAAAACAATTTAGATGATAGGAACAATGAATGATGTTGTTTTGATAATCTAGGAGCAGTGCCTACTTGATGATGAGGATGATTATAAGTGATGTTGGATACTGTAACTTCTTATTACACATCCCCATTAAGGAGTTCTTCATTACAAATAGGAGTGAAGAATTTAGTAGGGTACATATGGTAAATACTAGTTTCTCTAGAATCATCGAGATTGGATACATAAATGTCTAGCTTGGTATAAGTTGCATAATCAAGCTCAACGATGTTTGGCATGTTCTTAATTTACAGATGAGTGTAATATCTGGTTCATTCTTCACTATTTAAAGCAAGTAAAATGTATGATTGCAAAGGGGTCTTTGATTTTTGTATGTGATCAGTTGTATTTCATGTTGTACAAGACGCGGTTAAAAGTTCTTGAAGGTAGTATATATGAAATTGAGGATCACTAGAAAAATCTATGGAACAAACAGATGGGGCACATGAGTAAGAAGGGCACGTAGATTCTTTCAAACAAGAGGTTAATTCCTTATGGAAAACACACCAGTTTAAGTTCATGTGACTCATGTCAGATAGAAAATCATCAATGAGTTTCTTTCCAAAATAGATCAATGGTTAATTTAAATCTTATGTAGATGGTTCATTTGTATATTTATAATCCATTTGAGGTGGCTTCACTAGGTGGCCATATGTATTTTGTCACATTCATTGATGATGCATCTTAGAAGGTGTGGGTATACTTGTTGAAGACCAATGATCATGTTTTTATTGTTTTAAAAAATTATATGTGGGAGGTAGAGAAGAATTTGAATCATTTTTGCAAATACAATGGGGAAAGTACACCTAAGTTATGGGAGTATTGCATGTATAATGGTATACAACATGAGAGGACATAGCTCGATATGTCACAAAACAATGGTATAGCTAATAGGACTAACTATATGATTATGGAGAAGTTGGATGTATGTTAATCATTACATAGTTTCCAAAGACATTCTTGGAAAAGGAGATAAGTACTACTTGTCATTGACACCCCATTTTTTTGCCATCAATCCAACGATCAAGATTAGATCTTTTGCTTTTGCTAACGATAAAGTCATCCCATTTATTCTATATTTTTCCAAAATTTTCCATCAATTTAATCAACGTGAAGGAAATCGAGTTCATCAAGTAACCCCTTTGTTGTTATCAAACCATTTACACATAAATAATAGGACTCTAAACTTTTGTATAGTTAGTTTCCCATATGTCTTCAATGTCACTGTAATAAGACATTTTTCCTTCACGTGGTCTCTTATCCTTGTCACATGAAAAATACAAATTTCCCAAATGTCTTCAATGGTACCATAAAGAAAATCCATTTATGTCAAACCATTCATAAGATGTAACACACATATTTGGCTTATACACAAGCCATTTGCTAATTTCTTATAACATTATTCAGTGGTTGAGATAGTTGACTGAATACTTTCTCTTCAATCCACCTAATAAATATTTAATTATTCTCTCTAGCAAGACATGTTGAACTGGTTCGAGGATAGTTTGTCTTGAGATCATTGGTGTGTTTGGTGATATAAATACCCAAATCACCAATGTTGTGTAAAACATACAAGTGTGCTTGTTCCCACTATTCATGACTGATATCAATCTGTCGTCCTCCCAAAGTGCATTTATTGGAATAAACATCAGGATTCAAAATATTAGTAGGAGTTTTGTTGCAACTTAAAAAGTCATTACAAAAATCCATAACCTCCCTAGAAACATAGCCCTCAATGATACTACCTTCGGGCCAACAAAGGTTTCGACCATCACCTTTAAAAACACTTATGTACTGCTCGAAAGGACACTTCCAATGCAAGAAAATTGGACCCAACATTTTCACTTGCCAAATAAAATGGAGAACAAGATGTACCATGATATTAAAGAATGAAGTTGGAATATATTACTCAAGTTGGCACATGGTAACAATCACTTCTCTTTCAACTTATTTAAAATTTAAGAATCAATTATTTTGTTGCATAGATATTGAAGAAGAAGCATAGCCTAGTGACTGCAAACCTTACATGCTTAGGAAGGATAGATCAAATAGACATAGGAAATATATGTTGTATTTGATTGTGGAAATCATGAGATTTAAGACCTATCAGCTTTAGATCATTCATTGATACCAATCTACAATTATTGTCCAAGTATCCATGTGACACCAAAACATTAAGCAAGCACTCAGAAAAAGTTCTCTTATCCCGTATAGACAAATTGTAATAAATAGGATCTAAACATGTGTAGTGACCCTTTGTAACTTATTTTATTAATTCTTTCCTTATACCCATTCCATTTAGGTCCAATATGGATTTTATTCCATCTTTAGTCTTTTCTTTTATATTCAACAAAGTACCAAAAATGATATCACAAATATTTTTCTCAACATGCATGACATTGATACAATGTCTAACTATCAATGAAATCTAATAAGGAAGATCGCAGAATATTGACCTCTTTTTTAATAGAAAATTTCCTCCTATAGGAGTAATATATGGTTTCTTACCATAATGATTTACAATTTTGTTTACTCTTACATAAACATCCTCCCCTAACATAGGTTTAGGGGAACTCCCTTCCCCAGTTGATCAATTAAATGTTTTATGCAACTTTCGGTAAGGATGCACCTTTAGTAGAAACCTTCGATGACCGAGATATACAATCTTACCACCATGTTTTAGTCAGAGTGAATCAGTATTTTCCTCGCATATATGACATGCCTTGGATCCTTTGACGTTGTATCCAGGCAAGTTGCCATAAGTTGGAAAGTCATTAATAGTGCAAAACAACATAGCACGTAAATGTAACATCTCTCCACGCAAAGAATCACAAGTCATCACACCTTCTCCCTAGAGTTTCTTTATGTTATCAATAAGAGGTTCAAGGTAAACATCAATATTATTACCAGGTTTTTTGGGACCCGATATCATCAAGGAAAACATGACATGTTTATTCTTCATACACAACCATAGAGGAAGATTGTATATAAAAATTGTGATAGGCCAAGTGTTATGTTGGTTGCTTAATGTTCCATATGGATTCATCATGTCGATACAAAGTCCAAGTCTTAAATTCATGGCATCGTAACCAAATTTAGGATACAATGAATCAATCTTCTTCCAGTACGCAGAATTAGACGCATGTTGTAGCATACCATTGTTTTCTATAGGCATATACTGCATCACCTTCTTTACAATGAATCAATCTTCTTCCAATTTTCTTTACATTTGCAAGCCAAGATAATTTTTTTGCATCAACAGTATTAGCAAACAAGCATTGAAATCATGGTACTATAGGCATATACTGCATCACCTTGGTAGGAGACCCAATTTTTGTCTTACCTGATGTTGTCCTTTTATATCTAGACGACCCATATTTTGTACATTCTTTCAGATCCATATAGTCCTTTTAAAAAGCACACAGTTATTTGGTCATGCATGTATCTTCTTAACCTCCATTCCCATTGGGAATGACATCTTTGTTGTTTTGTATTTTGATATTAGAAACTCATTCCCTTTAGGGAGAATTTCTTTCAACAAAGACAATAGAGAAGTGAAGCTTTTTTCGCTTGATCTATTGTTAGCCTTCAGAGTAGACAATCTCAACACATCACTCAACTTCATAAAATTAGTCAACCTAAGTATTAATGTTTCTCAAAATCATGCACAACTTTTCTAAATAAGGGAGGTGAATCTATAACATTTACCCCACAACTATCTACCATTAGCATCAACCATGTATGCTAGAATTGATTCGTTCTCATCAACATAAACAACCATTTATTCTTTGACACAACTACCACTACTAACATCTTTAGGTTTCATACTAGGAATTTCTCCATGCCAGCACCATTCTTTATTGCCTTGTACATTCCCATTGCACATGAGATGATCTTTGATCATGTCAACAATGTCAACATTCAAGTTGCTACTACAATTCCTACAGGGCTGATAGAACCTATCTCTAGGTTGTTTTCTATGTTCCTCTACAAATATTACAAAGTCATCTAGACCATAATAAATTCCATAGTTAAGTGATTTGGATTAGACATCCATTATCAATCCATTCTATGATCAGATGGGAGACAAGTAGCTCATAAAGTATTAGCTAATAAGTTTATATAAGAAAAAAATATTTGAATTGAGCCCTAATAATATATTAGCATTCAAATTCATGAATGTGTACCACCTATCCTATGCTTGAACACTTCATATGACAAGTAGGTGTATAGTGTGTGTTCAATTTCAGTAAATTTCAGCATCATTTCCCCCCATTTCTCCAAGTAAATAGATGTAGATTTGAAAATATCGACCTACATATGTACCCAAAGAATAAGATGGGAAGTGTTGTAGAAATTTATTTAAACTAAACACACATTATGCACTTACATCCTATGTGCGATGAAGTACTCAAGAATAGTCCTTAATCGAGGACTATCTAAGGTTTAATCCAAATAAGTAAATCTTGGATGAGTTTACAGGCCAACAACACGGTTTAGAAATTTGGGTTTAGAATCTAGGGTTTATTGATTATAGTTTACAGATTAGTGTTTACATATTAGTGTTTAGAAATCATTGGTTTATATATTATAATTCAAAAAATTAGGGTTTATATATTAGGGCTTACATATATTATTCAAACATAATATTTAAATAAACCAAATAACTGATTCAAAACTCATATCGGACTAAGGAATCCCAATTTTTTTCTTAGGGCTTACATATTAGTCAAATAATGACTATGGAGCCAACAATATTATACAATCATCTCATTCATGCAGTGACATAGTTATTGTAAAACAAAATTTAATATTGGAAATGAGATATGGTTCATGTAATCTAGCAACCCTACATGAATGACATTATCATTCTAATATGAATAATATTGTGTTATATCATTTGTATTTTTTCATCATCAAGTTATACACATATTGAACATTATCAACAATCCTATTTATCAAATCAAGGGTTTTCTTGCATTAATTATCCCATAATTGAGTGGAAAGGGAATTCCCATCATCATTAATTTTTTTACAATATATTATCTACAGAAAAAATAAAGGATAAGGATAGGACGCAGTTAACGTACCTCACAACGGTGAGGAGTCCACATTGGTATCTGCCTAGATTTGGAGAAGTAGAAGGTCTTTGGCATTGATTTGGAGCAATAGGGTGCACACACAAGGGAGGAGAGTAATGTGAAAATGGAGGACAAGTTGATAGTGGTGGAAAAGTGAGTAGTAGCAGTGACGACGGCCGACGGAGGGGAAGGAGTTGTCTGTGGGGTTTGTTGAGTAGCAACATCGTGGCTAGGGGCATCGGCGTTGGAGGGGGAAGAAGAAATCACTAGAGCAACTCTAGAGAAATGTGGGGAGGGGAAAGATGGGTTTCTTGCAAGGTTTGTGTAAGACAAACCTTGTCAGTTATTGTAAAAACTGAAGAGATAGACGGATGTCGTCTGTTAAACTGGTCGCCGATGAAACATGTGTCTTTGCAAACTAATGTCATCAATTTATTACAACATAACCGATGGAGAATGATGCATCCCACCCAACACCTATGTTGTAGGTTTTAGGTCATGAAAACTAATGAGATAATCCGATTTTGGGGTGGGGATTTTATGGGATGTTTGGTGCGCATGCATTTTTTGTCAATTCATGTAGGAAAACTGACGAGATAGACAAATGATAATTTTCATGAAACTCTTGATGTGTACCTCTTTATTTGGCTAGTATTTATACTAGATCCCAAAGAAATAGGGTTTTGGGAGACAAATGAAATGCCTCTCACATATATGTGTGAAATTGTATTTTCACGAGAAATTTGTCTTGTTGATTTCATTGTGAAACAACCAACTAGATAAATAAAACGCAGTCTGTGTTTTCTCAGTGGGTCAACCATGGTGTTTTTCTGTAAGAAACTGGTGAGATAGATTATACCATTGGTTTCCCTTAAAAAAAACCTACGACATATGGCATATCTGTAATAGTGATTCTGCTAGGTTGCATGTGGAAAAATCTCACTTTCCACGAGTGGTTGGCACTATGGCATGCAATTTTCTCCTAGATCTAATCCAGAACCTTCTTCATGATATGATGGACCCCTCAAACTCTGTATACTGGCTATAAATATCCCCAATACAAACTACTTTTAGTTGTATATATCTCCACAACATTCCCTTAAAATCCAACACTTAGACAAAAAGAATAATGCACAAAGATAAATGATGGAATCCTTCATTTTTCATATGTCATGTGAAAGAATCTTATTTTTCTTCCTAAACCTTCTTCTTGAAATCTAGAGAGCAAACTATTCCTCTATTTTAGTTCTGTTGCCCAGGTGTGGATCATTATTCTAGCAAAACCACTTCTCCTATACTAAAAGGAAACTGAGACTATATGGAGGCACATGTTTTCTTGTTCTTCCCATGATCAAAATTGCATATTAGTAATTACTTTTAGGCTGCATTCCAAAACTATTTAACTACTTAGGCATTTGTTTTGGTAGCTTATTCAACTATCCTAACTATCAATCAAAATTTCTTAACTACTCTGATTAATTGCATCGTAATTATCATAATCTGATCTCTATGAAATAAAAACTTTGACATCTCAATTTACTACCAAGTAGCCTAATTGTTAGTTGTGTTGTTAGATATGGTCAAATAAGAATAAATCATTCTTGTGATTGAATATCCCTTATCGTCTCTCTCTCTAGCTAATTCCCACACTCTTCATACCAATTTCTCAGGATGGATCTCCATCATGAGAGATCTTGAGTCGATTGGGATCTCTTAACTAAAAAAGATAGAATCTTTAGAGAAAATGATGGGGAAACAAAGGTCATATCTAGTCTCTAAATATTTGTAAATAAAAATTTTGATTTCCTGGTTTTACCATTTTGTTTCCCTTAACCAACCAGAACTGTTATTTTCAAATGAACTCAATATTTACAAAAATGTGATATTATTTTCACAGGTGATGTGGGGGTGCCAAACACCTTTCCCACATGTAATCAGAATACAAAATTCATTTTCTTGAGCTTGCTTTTTGTGCTTTCATCCACCCATTGGTGGAGTCTACCTTTTTTTTTGTTACAACCCGTTCCTAGATTTGCCGGTACTCTAAGAGTTTCAAGATAATCTTAATTCTTGGCATACTTTTGTTAGTAATTTTCTATGTTGTTCTTTGTCTTAAATTTGGTAACCTTAAACACTTGTTTAGGAAACTCATAATCATGACTTAGGCATACTATAAAGATCCAAGTTAGATTTAATATAGCATTAACCCATACATATGTGCAAGAAGAGAGTTAATGACATTGAAAGAAATAATTATTAAATGATTTTTTTTATAATATTATGAAAATTATATTGTATAATTTATATAATTTAATTATGAATCCAACACAAAAATAATGAACCAAATCGGAGTTAAAATGAGAGATTAATGCCCTTTTTAGTAAACATATACAGAGCATCGCGACCGCGACCGCGACTGAGACCGCGGCCCATGACGCTGCGTTGACACAGCGACCCACGATGTTAGCACCATGACCATGACACTACATCGACACCATGTCCCGCAACACTAGTACCATGACCATGACGCTACGTCGACACCACGACCGCGACCGATGCCACCCTGAACAACCAATCGTAAAACGATCATTTCTCGAGCAATACTTATCCGTTTTCAACGAAACGTAGTGCGTTGAAACTACGATTTGATCCACTATTATCCCATATAACTTATTTTATGAGAGGGTGACTTGGAAGGTGATTTTTGGAATAGTTTTTGGGGAATAATGTGAAGAACGGCGGAAATCCAAAAGGGTTTCTATAGATTCGACTTGGTAAGTAGTTTTAACCGTAGATTCTTCCTTCTCTTCATTTCTCCTTACTCGAAATCTCTGATCTAGAGATTTTGAGGTTGGATTGACCTTTGATCTTCATCTTCTACCTACAACAGACCTTCTTTAGGGCTGAAAGGAAGAAAAAACTACTAATTTGCTAGGGTCTTGCTATGGATTCGAGATTTTTAGAGATGGGTTACGTTTTTAAGGTGTTTTCACACCTTAGGGTGAGTGGGTACTTCCTTTAAATAGTAAATTGCACGAAAATGTGTTAAATTATCACAATATCCTCAATTTCTTGGTATGCGAGTACAAACACTAAGTTGCCTTTTTGATCTAGTTTTTGCGAGTTGATATGAAATGGATTATTTATCTATTGTGATGAATTTCAAATGACGAAATCATATTAGAAATGGGTACAGTCCATGTAAATGATAATTCTTAAAGTATTTGCAGAGGTTATAAGAGAAAACTAAAATTTAGGGTATTTGGCTTTGACTGAAATTGTTGTATAATTGAATAAAGAAGTTTGTCTAGTTGAATCTCCTTTCTTATGAATGATTGTTTTATTTTTATGCGTATTACATATATGTCAAATAAGATTTTAGATTCTATTCAATGATATCAATGTTTTCTTGATATATTAGTAAGGAGGGTGAAACCCTAAATGAATGGAAAGTTGGAGGTTTGCAAATAGACATCTTCATTCAATGTTATTCAATGTTATTCAATGTTATTCTTGATGCATGATGTTTTAGTAAATAGCGTGGAAACCCTAGTTCAATTCATTACAGGGTTGCATATATATATATATATATATATATATATATATAAAATTATATGTGAACTTCTGAGAGCAATTCTTATTAAATGATGTTATGATGTATTCAATCCTTATGTGAATTATGTGATAAGTGAATGAGGTAAATGAAACCCTAATGATAGGGTGTTCAGTGAAACAAGTATTGTGATATTAATGTTTCGCAGTTTGAGATAACAGTTCAGTTGTGGTAAATGTTATCAGATGGTTTATGAAATGAACAATTTACAAAGATGAACAAAGATATGTTGATGTGATGATTGAATTGTGAATTTAAAGAGCGAATCAGACATGTAGATGCCCTGAACAGTATAGAATCCTCACAGGATGAGGCATGCATTGTGAGGACGAAACAGTTTCCCGATTAGAGATAGTCCAGATCAAGGTAAACTGGAGCGCACTAGTAGGATGTGGGGGTCTTGACCAGTAGGGCATACTCGTTACAAATATGTGGTACCCAACACCAACCGGGGATGTTGGTGGTACCTGTGTTACATGTTGAGTGACCAGTGGTTAGTAGGTCCACTGATGCACAATAAGCCTGAGGGCTTTGACTCACCACCTAAGTACCCAGGTTGAGAGATGGAGTCTGAGATATCTGACCACTCCCATTAGCCACGGATAGGCAGACGTGTCAAGGCCCGCTACATACGGGGTCTTACTCAAGAGATAGGCTTAGGAACCCGAGCATGCTTTTGAGCCTTGTACAGTGAGATCGTAGCTTGCTGTGATTCTTTCACATGTTGTAGTACACCTCATGTGGGTTCAGGGCATAATAAGATGAATGAGAGGTGAAACAAGTGTGCATAGTTATTCAATTATTATTTGTATGTCTTCTGGGAGCGCGATGGCACGGGGGAGAGGTGGGAGAGGGCGACGACGAGGGTGACAACCTAGCGCGAGTGGAGGAAGGGGGCAAAACACTGCTGAGCCGTCACCGACTCCTCCGATCGGTCAACTGGAGGTCGATGGAGAAGGAAGCGATGTCAATCCGGAATCCCTGCAGGCTAGGGCTCAAGACGGCGCCTCTACCAGCCACCCCAAGTCACCGCCGAGCTGCTCTGATGATGGTCCCATACCCATTCATCTCGCAGACTGGTTCCCCTCCAGTAGACAAGGTAGGGCAGAGATCTCATCAGATCGGATAGAGTTCATCGAGCCGGCGCTAAAAGAAGGCGTGAAGTGTGCCTCAATCTCGAGCCAGGAGTGCTCCGTTCCATCTTGGGAGGAGTATCTCTCTGTTTGGTTCATTGATAGAAATCCCTTCAGCAGCCATCTTAGAGGATGGATTCAAAGGCAGTGGTGCCCTAGTGGCCCAGTCGACATTGTTGCTGAGGAGCGTGAAGGCTACATTGTTAGAATGCCGACGGAAAATGAGAAGGAACGGGTGCTCGATGAAGCCCCTTGGTTCATGGATGGATCTCTGATAGTTGTCCATTCATGGAAGCCAGGGTCATCTCTTCAGCCTCTCTCTTTCTCGCGGGTTCCAATCTGGGCCAAGATGGAGAATCCTGGGCTGCCATGGACCAAGCGGCACATTGCCTGTGCTGCAAGCACCATGGGTGTTCCAGTGGATTATGACGATCATTCGGTTGCTGCTAGTTGTCTTGGTGACGCCCTGGTCTATGTTGAGATCAGTTGTGAAGCCAAGCTTCCAAGAACTATTATGGTGGAGGTGGATTCATCCCCAAAATTCTTGAAGGTGGAGCCGATTGCTCAGCTAGTTGTCTACCCCAGCTGCAATAAGTTTGGGCACAGGGGGATGTCGTGTCCCCTGAAGTCGAGGAAGCCACCGCTGGAGAAAGACATTCAGGTCAAGTTAGGCAAGCTTGTCGCTTGACAAAATGTCAAAGATAAATCCAAGCCTGCAAAGATGATCTGCGATGAGATTCAGAACAGTAGTGCTTGTGATAACCAAATTGAGTTGGATGATAATCTGTAGGAGATCATAGCTCAGCAGGTTAAGTACACTGTCATTGACAGTACACGAGAGCTCTCCCTTTCCCAACCTCCTGCTGCTGTCAGCCAAGTGGTGGAACCCGACATGGCTGGAAGTTCTCCCCTTTGCAACTTCAGTAGTTTGGATTTAGGATGGGAACTGGAGATAGCCAGAAGTGGCAAGGAAGCTTTAGTTTCTAAGTCTTGGATGCCGAACAAGATTTGGAGTAGTTGTGAGTTTTCAGCTCAACAACAAGATAGGGTGGAAAACATATTCGAAGAAGAGGGGTCTAATGAATCTGATCTTGAATCGGGTCATTGGGACTCAAAGTACATGGACTACGACCAATCTTGGTCTAAAAGGAAGAAGAAGCCTGAGAGGAAGAAGGTTGGCTAGACCTTATTTTTTCATGTTTCTGTTCCTGGTTCTGATCGCTTCTATGGAGGCATATGTTTGCTCAAAGCTCTGGAGATGCTTGATTTGATCTCTGATCATGGATATGAAACCTGTCTAGAGTCCATCCTTTCAGGATATGAGCATAACGTTATGGAGGATATGGATGCTCTCATATTCTGTGGACATGGGTCTGAAATCCTTGCCATTGAAAGGTCTTTGAACAGGAATGTGCAGATTAGAAGCTTTTTGTTGGGTTATGAAGAGCCGGATGACTGTTCTAGGTTGATTGTACTTGCTATCCTAGTAGTCTACACCTTCTTTAGGAGGCTAGAGGTCACAATTTGAAGGTTTTTTTCTTGTTAGTTGACTTTCTGGTCTCTTGTAAGTAGTGTTGCAGCTGTTAGGATGGTTAGTATAGGATAGCTAGACTTTATGTTAGCTTTTCCTTTCCTTTTGTGAGATTCATATTTTGGATGTTTTTTTTTTTTTTATGCCTATCCTGGTTGTAGGAGTGCATCGCTTGTACCCAAAGTTTTAGATTATCTTTATATAGCAATAGAGTTTTTTACCGACCAAAAAAAAGTTATTAGTTCTCTATATAATCAATCAAGCATGTTCATATATTGATTCACTCTTGTAGATGTCTAGAGTATTGTGCCATATTTATGTTTGTGAAAAATTAGTCTCTTTAAAGTTTACAACACTTATAATTGATATCAGTTGTTCAAAAGTATATATGTAATTATATCAATACTTTAGACTATTTCTTTGAAGTATTCATTCACTGACCGAGTAGGCTCACCCCTCTACTCACAATTTTTAGGGAAACCACATGGACTTGAAGAAGGTCAAAGCATCAAAGTGGATCTACCACATGAGTTAAGTATGCGATTAGTTAAGTTCAATCGGTCCCTAACACTCTAGGTCCTTGTATAAATGTGAGAGAGTTGTAAATGATGTTTTCTTTCTTTGTTTCCTTATCAAGAGAGAATGTATTTGATTATCATGTCATATGTACATGGAAGTGTGAGAAGTAGAATGAATGTATGTATGTTATCATTACTGTTGAGATCATATTAGAGTAATCAAAGTTTGATTATCTTGTAAAATTTGTTTGTGTGATTGGATGTGAGAAATCAAAGAGTTTGAAATGAAATAAAAGGAAACAAATTCGATAGTGGACTTTGTATTAAGTATAATCCTCAAACTTATGCCCTAATCTCATGATTAGTGGTAATTGTGGGATTCGGGTGTGACACCTTTTGGTATCAAAGATTAGGCTAAGTTTTCAGGGACCATTAGGATAGAAAGTTAGAGTTATAAGTGTGGCAGATAGTAGGTAATGTGTCTATAGCTCTGGGAGGTCTGAGTATTTAGATACCCTGGCCCAATATCTGAATACTTAGATTGACCAGTATTAAGCTACTCTGTCTATTCTTCTCTTGATGCCCTGACCGGGTATGCAGAGGAAGGATGGGCTAGAGAGAAACCCTAGAAATCTTAGGGTTAGGAGATCGAAGTGTAATGAAGGAATAAGAGATTAAACATAGAATGTGATACAACTCTTTCTTTATATGGCTTCTTTGATTGGAGATAAATAGAAATGATCTTATATGTATGAATTCATATTATCAATTTTTAGAATATATATGGTTCTATTATATTATTGTGTATCATGAAGTGATTCATTTATTGTTTATATTCTTTGTATCAAGTAGACCAGAAGTTATGTTTAAATGAGTTTGCCCTAATTGGATATTCTTTCCACTTGTTTGAGATTAATAGGAGTTGTTAAATCTTGATTAGCTCTTGGCTTAAGGACTACATGTTCGGCCTAGTCCGGTTGGTCGAGTGCGTTACTGGGATCTAATGACTCCTATTGAAAATATAATAAGAGTAGACTATGGATAAATTAGACCCACATCATAGTGAGAATGTTCATACACTAAGATGTTGAAACATATGGGAAAGATTTGAATAGCTAAGAATCAGTTGGAACTGGTATCTGAGATCCAACTTTGGGGCCTCATATGAGAAACCCTTAATTGTGAATAAAGGAACATGACATAAGGTTCATATTAAGTTTAATGGTTAGTATTATGCGAACTCTAAATATGAAATATGGAAAAGATATGAGAAAGGTATGTAAGGGCCAAGATAGTAAGAATCAACCATGAGGAATGGATCATATAATCAAGCAAAATGGTTTTAGGTACTCCAAAGCAAAGGCAAAATGGAAGAAAAGAGTTGAGTATACAATAAGTACATAGAAGTGAAGAGTCTTTTGAAGAGTTAAAGTAAAGAAAATTAGATGAACATGTAAATCATAAGACTGGGATAACAATCTTAGTTGAAACAAAGAGAAATGTTGGAAACTATGAGCTTGATTAAGAAAATGAGGGTTACATGATATAATTGAGTGAATGAATGTATACCTTTATTATGAAGTTTAATACATTCATCCTTACTACCTTTGGACTCTAAGTCTCTATAGAACAACAAACTAGTTTCTAAAAGAAGAACAAAAGTGTAGCTTGACAAATGAATAAGTCAAACAAAGGTACACTATATGTAGGAAGGAAAAACTTGATTAAAAGAGAAACTAAGTTTGACCCATGCATGAGTTGTTTGATTTAAAATGAAGGATATGTAATGTATTAAAGATGAGGTGAAACTAGTAGAGAGATTATTGATTTAGAATTTCAACTTCACATTAGTAGAAGGATAAAAAGAAATATGTGCAACATGGTATACATGATCATACACATGAATAAGCAACATGAATATAAGAGAAAATTTGAAGTTAAAGATGACAAGTGGAAGAATAGTATACGGTAAGAGGATTATGGAAAGTAAGGAAGGGTTTGAAACATGATGGAGTAATATAGATTTTAAAAGAAATAGGTTGTGAGATTCAATCAATTGATAATTAGTCAAGTATCCTTGCTGATAACCAATTAAACCTACATACAAGAAATGTATTAAGGGAATGTTTGAAGATAAGAATTCTAGGTCTCGTAATCATCTTCTCTTTCATATATTACTTAATGAGAGAAATGTGGAAATGAAGTGATAAGAAAATGAATCATATATGATGCATAACCACCATGGTAGAGGCATCTAGTGAATGTAATAATGACACACAATATCATGATGAAACCCTAGCAGGGTAAATTGAGAATGTAATATATCTGAATGGCCAAATAAGAGAAAGGAAATTCATTTGATAAGGAAGACTTTAGTAAAACTTGTGAGATCCAAAGTTTGAATTTCAAATTAAGGGAGCAAAGTCACATCACAATAATGTCATGCTACTGATAAGGACCAAACCCTAGAATGTTTTGAGTTGTAGTAGTTCAAGGGATGGCACTAATGATTTGTCCTTGTATACTAGCATCTCTATGAAATAAGATCATGAGATTTGCACTATGAGAAGTAAACTAGCACTGATAGTAATCCAGGGTTTAAAGGTAGCTAATCTGAAAGGTTTATAAACAATATGGAAATGATACAGAGAAAAAGGTAAGAAATAAATTTGAAATGTAACAAGTGTGTTTTGAACAAAAGGAGAAATACAAAATGAGTAAAGTGTGATAAGAAATAAATTATTGCAGTTATGTCAAGAATGATGAATAATCTATTCTTACCTTGCATGTTTCAATTTTAGGGATGTTTATTTTACATGATCAAAATGAGAAGGATAAGTAGAAAAAAGTAAGTAGTAATGAATGAGGAAAAAAATAAGAGAAAATGATGGCTTTCAATGATAGGTGAATTTTTTTTAGAAGTGTAATTTGTTGAAGGTATAATGAGGGATGTACATTGGTTCTACATATGATTTTAGTGTACATGTGCAAGCAATATGTTAATTAAAGGGGTCTCATAGTTCTAGTCACTCATACCAGTAATCCATCTTAGTATTGTAAAATTGTGGTACGGTGATATGGGTTGAATGATGTTGGAATAAATGGAGGGTTACCCCGAATAAGGTAGTTTTACCTATTCACTCATATGAATAGAGGGCGTGATAACCATATTGTATTGATATGTAACCCTAATGAGGTATAACATGTTATACATAGCTTTAATATTACTAAGTGATGGTAATTGGGTATGAATAGTCCTTGAATGACTAATAAAATCATGGAGTACTCTGTTACTATTGTTGAAACCCTAGTATGCTATGACCCAATGGTTACACCTTGATTTATGTGTGGGTTCATACTTGAGAATGGTATGAAATGTGATGGTCACGCTTCACCTTATGCATCCATGATCTAATGGGGATGTTGTGAGTAAGGGTTTGGGTATAAGTATTGATTAGTAACATTATTATCTTATGGAACCTAAGTCTAATATAAAAAGATAAAGTTGAGTATTCATGTTTAACATTCTTATATGATGGAATGATGGTGGAATAACCTCCTTAATATGATCATAACATTAATATGTTAATTGGTGGTTATCATAGCCACATGGTAGATACTTTCTTATGCTAAACATGTGCATTATGAATATGATGAGGGTTAAGCATATCTAGATTCCTTGCATGTTGATGTAATAAAGGAATGTTCTTAATGTTAATATAACCATGCTATAATTGTTTATGAATATCTCCTAGCTCATTAATGCAATATTATGTTGATCTGGTGTATTATATGTAAGTAATATTGTTGAGCCTTGTTAGAAGGCATGCAAGATAACGATGATCTTGCAGGGAATAGTATAATGGTCTTAATGACCTTTGGGAATGGTTGAGCCCTGGATGAGGTGTAATCCTCTTGTGTTGATAAGAGTTGATACCCTGTGATATTGTGAAAAGGATTTATATCTTGTGATAGTATGATGACTAGTGTGGTCTCATGAATGGCAAGTTAATAGTACCTTGTGATGATGAGATGAGAAATTATGTTTCACACATTTTATATCTTTTAAAAGTTGTCATTTGAAGAGGAACAAATGACTTAATGTTGAAAATAAAATTCTAGAACATGGCATTCGAAAGCTTAAAAGGAGAGAGATACCCCTTGTAAAGATTTTTTAGAGGAATAATGTACAGAAGAAGTTACTTCAAAAGTAGAATTGGAAATGTTTAACAAGAATCTTTTCCTCTTGAAATTTCAAGATGAAATTTTTATTAGAGGGGGAGAATTGTTACAACCCACTCCTAGCATTGTCGGTAATCCTAGAGTTTTAAGATAATCTTAATGCTTGGCATATTTTTGTTAGTAATATTCTATATCGTGCTTTTATTAACTTTGGTAACCTTAAATACTTTTTTGGGCAACTCATAATCATAACTAAGGCATACTATAAAGATCTGAGTTGGAGTTAATATAGCATTCACCCATAAATTTGTGCAAGAAGAGAGTTAATGATATTGGAGGAAATAATTAATAAATAATTTTTCATTCAATAATATTATCAAAATGATATTGTAATATTGTATATAATTTAATTATGAATACAAAAAAATGAACTAAATCGGAGTTAAAATGAGAGAGTTATGCCCTTTTTAGTAAACATATATAGAACACCGCGACCGCAACCGGCACCGCAATCGACGCTGTGTTGACACCACAACCACGGTCAACAACACGACCCATGATGCTAGCACCGTGATTGTGACTCTAGCACCATGACCATGATGCTGCATCGACACCGCGACCACGACGCTGCGTCGACACCACGACCGAGACGATGTGTCGACACCACGACCGCGACCGACGCCACCCAGAATAGACAATCGTAAAACGACCACATCTCGAGAAATACTTATCTATTTTCAACAAAATAAAGTTTGTTGGAACTACAATTCAATCCTCTATCATCTCAGATAACTTGTTTTACAAGAGGGTGACCTGGAATGTGATTTATAGGGCAATTTTTGGGGAAGAACGTGAAGAGTGGTAGAAATCCAAAAGGGTTGCTATAGATTTGACTTGGTAAATAGCGTTAACCATCGATTCTTCCTTCTCTTCATTTCTCCTTTCTCAGAATCTCTGATCCAGTGATTTTGAGGTTGGATGAACCTATGATCTTCGTCTTCTACCAACACCAGACCTTCTTTAGGGCTGAAAGGATGAAGAAACCGCTAATTTGCAAGGGTCTTGCTATGGATTCGAGATTTTCAGAGATGGGCTACGTTTTTAATGTGTTTTCACACCTTAGGGTGAGTGGGTACTTCCTTTAAATAGTAAATTGCATGAAAATGAGTTAAATCATCAAAAAATCTTCAATTTCTTGGTATGCGAGTACAAACACTAAGTTGCCTTTTTGATCTCATTTTTGCGAGTTGAAACGAAATGGATTATTTATCTATTGTGATGAATTTCAAATGATGAAATCATATTAGAAATGGGTACGATCCATGTAAATGATAATTATTAAAGTATTTGTAGAGGTTATAAGAGTAAACTGAAATTTAAGGTATTCGGCTATGACTGAAATTGTTGTATAGTTGAATAAAGAAGTTTGTCTAGTTGAATCTCCTTGCTTACAAATGATTGTTTTATTTGTATGTGTATTACATATATATCAGATAAGATTTTAGATTCAATTCAATGATATCGGTTTTTTCTTGATATATCAGTAAGGAGGGTGAGACCCTAAATGAATGGAAAGTTGGAGGTTTGCAAATAGACATCTTCATTTAATGTTATTGTTGATGTATGATGTTTTAGTAAATGTTGTGGAAACCCTAGTTCAGTTCATTACAGTGTCAAATATATATATATATATATATATATATATATATATATATATATATATATATATATATATATATATATTCGATTATATGTGAACTGCTGAGAGCAATTCGTATTGAATGATGTCATGATGTATTCAATCCTTATGTGAATTATTTGATAAGTCAATGAGGTAAATGAAACCCTAATGATAGGGTGTTAACTGAAATAAGTATTGTGATATTAATGTTTCTCAATTTGAGATAACAGTTCAGTTGTGGTAAATGTTATCATATGGTTTTTGAAATGAACAGTTTACAAAGATGAACAAAGATATGTTGATATGATGATTGAATTATGAATTTAAAGAGTGAATTAGACATGTAGATGCCCTGAACATTGTAGAATCCTCACAGGATGAGGCCTGCGCTGTGAGGAGGAAATGATTTCCTGACTGGAGGTAATCCAGATCGAGGTAAGCCAAAGCACACTTGTAGGGTGCAGGGTTCTTGACCAGTAGGGCAGACTCCTTACAATTGTGTGGTACCCAACACCAACCGGGGATGCTGGTGGTACCTGTGTTACATGTTGAGTGATAAGTGGTCAGCAGGTCGACTGATGCACAATAAGCCTGATGACTTTGACTCACCGCTTGAGTAACCAGGTTGAGAGGTGGAGTCTAAGATATCCAACCGCTCCCATTAGCTGCCGAGAGGCAAACATGCGGAGGTCCTCTATAGACGGGGTCTTACTCAAGAGATAGGCTTAGGAACCCGGACATTCTTTTAAATGTTGTACAATGAGATCGTAGCTTGTTGCGATTCTTTCACATGTTGTGGTACACCTCATGTGGGTTCAGGGCATAATAAGATGAATGAGAGGTGAAACAAGTGTGTGCAGTTATTAAATTATTCTTTGTATGTTTCTAAGTTATTAGTTATAATCAATCAAGCATGTTCATATATTTATTCACTCTTGTAGATGTCTAGAGTATTGTGCCATATTTATGTTTGTGAAAAATTAGTCTCTTTAAAGCTTACAACTCTTATAATTGATATTAGTTGCTCAAATGTATATCTGTAATTATATCAGTGCTTTAGATTGTTTCTTTGAAGTACTCATTCACTAAGTGAGTACGCTCTCCCCTCTACTCATAATTTTTAGGGAAACCACGTGGACTTGAAGAAGGTCAAAGCATCAGAGTAGATCTACCACATGAGTTAAGTATGAGATGAGTTAAGTTCAGTCGGTCCCTATCACTCTTGGTCCTTGTATAGATGTGAGAGAGTTGTAAATGATGTTTTGTATCTTTGTTTCCTTATTAAGAGAGAATGTATCTGATTATCATTTTGTATGTACATGGAAGTGTGAGAAACAAAATGAATGTATGGATGTTATCATTAATGATGAGTTCATATTAGAGTAATCAAAGTTTAATTCTCTTGTAAAGTTTGTTCAAGTGATTGGATGTGTGAGAAAATAAAGAGTTTGAAATGAAAAAAAAGGAAAACAAAGTCAGGAGTGGACTTTGTATTAAGTATAATCTTCAAACTTATGCCCTAATCTCATGATTAGTGGTAATTGTTGAATTCAGGTGTGACATTTTTGGTCTTTTTGTGTTTGACCACTGATTTAAATGTGTGTTTTATTTCCTATGTTTTATGTGTAGACCAAAATGATGAATCCAAACCTTATATTTCTTTTGGTTTTACATTGACTACCAAGTCTAGCCTCCCATAATCTTTTTCTCTCATGTAAAGTAGTCTAGTGGATCCATTGGGGACCACGAGAAAACTTGATCTTCTCCCATCATTTTTTCCAATTTCATTTAGGTTTTTTGGTTTTTATTTTTTTTCCTTTTTTGTTATTTATTTTCCATTCTAAGGTTTTCCACATATTTATTTTTAGGGTTTTCCCCGCTTCCCTTTTAGGGTCTTTGTAGCTTCCCTATTTCGATTTCTTTCTCTCCCCTTTCAAGATATTTTTGGCTTTGCAATTAGGGTTTTTGTCACTTCTTTTGTGGGTTATATATTTCTTCCCTTTTAGGGTCTCCACCACTTTTATTTTAGTGTTTCCATTTATTTCTTGTTAGGGTTTGTAATTGTTCTATGGATAACACCACACTTAGGTCAAAACTGATATTTCCTAGGTCTACAAATAAAAAGTGCTAGGACAATTGGTACATTTACTTTATAGATAAAAAATAAGATAAAAAAATGACAATGGTGTGACATTTTTAATCACACTATCAATTGTAATGATTCTTTCTGATTGTAGACCTAAAAACTTTAGTTTGTGATTTAAAACTAAAAATCATTATAGCAACCCCATCCTCCCTTATTCGCAATAATGAGGACTAGAGAATCTAGGGATGTTACATTATTTTCAAGACCTTATTTGTAGAAATAAGTAAATATAACCAATAATTCCATTTAAGAGATATGACAAAATATATTAAACAAAGTTGGATTCTAAATGGAGCTACATCACTTGATTATTTAATTTGTAAAACTAGAAAACCAAATCCTCTAGATAACTAAAATCATAAAATAAAAATCTCTGGTTGTTAGTTGTTTTAGAGATTCATTCCTTTCCATTTTTCGTGTACAACCACAACTTTGCATCTGGATATAGAGTTTAACCTAAAATTCTAACAAACATGGATACACATATATCAAGTTTTGTCTATCGGTGCAACCACAAAAGTGTGTACACAATACTAATGCATATGGTAGTAAATGATCATATATTTTCTTGCAAGTAATGATTTGCACATTTTCATTTCATTATTCTAAATTATAAGTTACATATCTCAAATAGTGTACCAATGTTCCTTCTAGTATCAAATTCATTATCTTACTTGAGCAATTGACTTTATATTATTTTCTAAAAATGGGCTCTAATTGATGTTCCAAGATTGAAATCTTATTCTTGGTAACTTCCTAGTGACGGTCTTTATTCACCTCCTTAGTGAGCATACCTTTATGTGATCTTCAAGTCACATTTAATGTTGATTTTGGGTTTTAATGATACACATAAGTTTTATCTTGTGCAAGAAATAAAAGGTACAATACAATATTTCAAAATAGACAAACTTCATAAAGTATCAGGAATTGGAGAAAGATTAAGTCAGTTAATCATGAAAAACCTATGTACTTGTTTTGGAGAGTATGACATGTCAAAATTATATTAATCCAAACAATCTAAGCTCTAATTTGAAGTTAGGAACATTACCCTCAAAGTGTTATTGCATAATCCAAAAATGTCCCTTGGAGAGTTCTTGAAATGATTCTAGGGTTTAGATATGGAATAGGATTACGGTTCAATGTAATCCAGGGTTTGAGTTTTTTTAACTCTTTCTTTGGGTAAACAACCCCTCATCAAAGCATTATTTTTCATCATTTTGAATCATATTATCACCACCATAAAGGTTATCATTAAGTAGAGACCATGATATAAGGTTTTCAAAAGATTATGAAGCCCTCACCTTATTAGGTTTAGGCCAGAGTGGCCAAAATTTGCAGCAAAAGGTTTTTCTCATTTTCCATTATTTAAATAGTGTACTTTAAAATTCCATGTAAGTAGTAATTATATATAGGTCATAAGGGTGTCTTATAGGTGTTCCTATCATTTTTTTAAATAGAAGTGACTATTTATTTATATTATTTGGAGTTAGGGGCTATTTATTATGATTTATTTTACATTATGTATGAAATGGATTTTCTATCAAGAGGGGTTCAACACCTTCTTGTGAAAAAGGGCGGTGTTGATATTTAGAACATGGTGATCTTTTAAAGATCCTACACCCAAGGCACGTCACCTCCACCTTATGAGTTACGTTGTAGTGGCATAATGTGGCACAATCATGGCCATCGGTCCCTTGGTCTCCAATAGACCAAATAGATGATTAGATGGCTCGGAACAACTTGCCCCATTAGCTTGTTTATGGTGGAGGCCAAGGTAATTGGCATCATGAGATTTCGTCGCTCATGGTGAATTGCTACTTACAGAATATTGGATGGAAGAAAGTCTTGGCTCCATAGAGAAATTTGTATGAGGGAAGAGAGACATGTTGTTCTATCTCAGAATCTAGATCAGCCCCAGTCTTTCATTGTTTGTGATCTTATATCTATGTGAGATTGTCTCTCTTATAGAGTGTCTTGTGTGAGAGTAAGATAGAGGCACTGTAGTGTCCTTCTCATTGGATAAACAAGGATAGGGAGAGGTAGAGAACATAGGGTTGGCTAGTTAGTTGTTCTAGATTGGGGTTGGAAACAAAACTAGAGGTGGTGTTTATTAATCATGAAGTTATCAAGTTTTAGGGTTTTAGAGCTTGGGATTTCAAGATTGAGAGGGCATATCTGGTGAGGCTCGAACTTAGTTTCCAAGACAAAAATCATGATCACATCACTACATATTCATGTTGGATAGTTAGTTGTTCTAGATCGGGGTTGGAAACAAAACTAGGGGGGTGTTTATTGATCATGAAGTTATCAAGTTTTAGGGTTTCTGAGCTTGTGATTTTAGGATTGAGAGCACATATCTGGTGAGGCTTGAACTTGGTTTCCAAGACAAAAATCATGATCACATCACTGCATATTCAGGATGGTTAAGAGAGGGGATAAAAAGGAAAGGAAGAAAGGGTAGAGGAGAGGTTATGAGGGAAGGAGGGGTCAAGGAAATCATGGTATCACTTTCCTGGTCTGGTTGGAGGTTGGAGATGATCTCAAAATCATTTCTCCTGAATCGGGTGGCTTTTGGGCGACATGATGCATCAAGGGGCCAACTGTGCCCTTTAGTTCCACATTACATTAATTGGTCAAAGTTTTAAATACATAGAAAAATTGATTTTCTAGTATAATTAAAGCTAAAATACTTACCAAAATAAAATCAGTCCACTATAAAGGTATGATTTCATTTATTTGTTGAGATAATCTTCCTAATATCATGTTTTTGTTACAAAAAAATGATGGCAACCATATAAGTGAATATACTATCCTATTCTTGGATTTTAATTTAGACTTTTATTCATTCAAATTGAAACGTATGAAGTTCACATATTAAATCATATTATGATAAAAAAAATTCAAATATGGATTCATAAGGCATTATTAACAGTATTAGAATCCCATTTGGTTGATATTTTGACCATTGAACCATATATTGTTGAAGCTTATCCCAAGAGACTTAAAACAAAGAATCACAACAAATATTATCTATCCAAATTTTATTTCATTAAATACTCTTTTCAATTACGAATTATAAGAAAAGGAGGAATATTTCATGTTCTCACATCCTTCCCTTCCTTATAAGATTGTTTCCTTCAAAATTTAAATCCTAAAATTTTCAAGATAGATGTTCGTTTGTATTTTTATTCGCACCACAAGTGCTAAGTCTTAGATGATTCCAAACATGTCATGATTTTTGGGCCATATTAATTAATTGTACTTAGTGATTTATTATACATTAAAAGGCTAGATCAAGTTTGGTCTTCAACTGAAAAACAAAGTTGCTCATGATTTATCAAGTATTATCCTTACAATTTTGAAACTAGGTAAAGTCTATATTAATCAGTTACTTGAAATCCTTCCTCTAGTTATAAGATGATTTTTGTAAAAATTCTTTTTACATCATATAACACAATGTATCACACAAATGGTTGTTATAGTGACCAAGTTTGATCCATCCTTCCTAGGGTCTTGGGCATACTTGTACTCATATAGAAATGAACATCTATTTGTTCATCAAGTTTCATTAGAATCTAAAAATAACATGAGGAAATTACCACTTTAAAATGGTTCTCTTATCCTATTGGAGAGTAGCCTAGTTTAGGGATGTATATACTATAGGAAATACTTTATGAGGCCAAACGTTCTCCTTTACTAAGGCTCAATATTTCTCAACTTTGAGATCCTCCTTCTCTAGGATTTAACTGGAGAACACTATAGTTGTCCCATACCTAGTTCTCATTATTCCTAGGGAGCATGTTCTTTAATATGGCCCTTGCATTGCATCACATACCTCACTTAGATTATATGCATTAATATATATATATATATATATATATATATATATATATATATATATATATTCAAGTACTCATGTATCAAATGAAAGAAGTCGAATTACCATCGGGGCTCTTTCCTCAAATTGATAATGCAATCATGTTTCTTGTCTAAATTATGCCATTGAGCCTATAAGGGTTTTCACATGTACTATTGGGGTATAATATCCCTTGTGAAAGATTTTATTTATCCTATAATTAACCTTCTTTAGGTGATCACATGTATAAAAAATTGTGGTTGGACCAAGAATATTTTAAGTATGGTCCCACATCCTTATTCATTGCATTATTTCACAACTTGATGACCATATATACAACTAGATCATATTCATGGACATGAACTACCATCTATATATACATATGATGTTGAGGTATTTCATATATATCTTATGGTCATATGATAAACTCCAGCGCATGTTATTTGCAACATATCATACTTGTGTGTATTAAAGGTGGATACCCATTCTCTTACACCTACACTAAGATGCAATAAATATTTGGACGCAGTCCAAATACAAAGTTCACCTTATTTCACATGTTGAAATTTTTAATAAACATATCATGTTACAATTATGTAATAAGGTTAATTCATTGTCAAAAAGAGTCTCTTCATGCTAGGGAATGTAGTCTCTATTCCTCCAGCCCTTCTGGAATTTCTTCCCAACTTCTATGGATTAGAGAATGAGAGTCCATATAAGCATATGTATTCCTTCATGCATACATGCTCTACTTTCCTCTCTTGAACTACTAGTGATGACTCTGTTCACCTTAAACTATTTCCATTATCTATAAAGATTATTCCAAAAAATGGTATTCTTCAAAAACCATGGAGATGACATGGGAAGAAATGAAAAATAAGTTCCTTAATAATTTATATACAATAATAAAGCTAACCAAAATGAGATGGAATGTCACCTCTTGTAGTCAAATGGGCCATGCACATTTTAAATAGAAAGATTCTAAGGGATTCCCCTCATCATGAGGTACCATTGTGGCATCTACTACATTTATTGTATTATGAATTATCTCAAATGGGACAAAATGTGGTAGACCCATCATGTGTAGTACAATTATGGCAAAGCCTCCCAAAGAGGCATGGCCTTTCTTTGAACACTTGGTAGAAAATGTCATAGGACCTCAAGGAATACAAGTTATTAAGATAGAGACATTGATGCTCATATAAGTATTGCACCATCTCCCTCTTCAAGTGAAGTCAACCCACGAATAATGAAAATGATGAAATTTGATGAAAAATTAAGTGGGAGGCACATTAAGCCACTCTTTGAAATCTATTGTTTCTCTTTAGGATGATGATAAATCTATGCAATATAATGGAAAATCCAAATAACATGGTCCCATGTCTAATTCTTATACGTTTGAGTGGAGGAATTACCCATACTTTTCTTAGAAACAACGAAGGGATGTTGTGCTAGTGAAGCCAAGTTCAATGATATAGTTCAATATTTGAGAGTGAAGTTCTGGGGATATTGAGAAAAATTGATGATGTTAATATAGATTGTCCACTCATGGACAAAACATCAATAGGCTTGGACTAGTCTTGAAACTTGCTCTCCGTGTGGAGGGGAGGCTTCATTCCTAAACCTTGGTAAACCCAAACAATGCTAGTGTACAAATAGTTTCCCCTCAATGATCCTATGGTCCACCACCTATGGAAGAGAATCATGTAAAAATTTATTGAGGTCTCCCTAAACTATATTGTCCTCCACAATCAATAACCATGATTCAACTACCAATTCCCTTATCCACCCCAACAACCACCACAACAACCATACATTCCTCCACCACACCTCAACAACAACTACCGCCACAATACGTATACACCCTCCAACACCCATACCATTGCCAATACCACATAATACCACACCATCACCATAAAAAATATCACAATTTTCCCCTCCCCCATGAGAATTTGAATGGGTTGACCTTATTGATGAGTGGAAAGATGCTTGAGAATCTGAAAAAGGGATGAGAAGAAAGTAAATTAGTGTCATGTTGATGTTCCATTTAAAAAACATCTTGTGATGATGTTATGAATACCAATAATTTTTTCATCCCACCTTCTTTTGAGTTTGTGATACCAAGTGTCCCACCAGCTACTCTGATTGGGAGTGAATCAATTCCATTCATTTCACTTGTGATACCAAAAGTTCCACTCGCAACACCATGTCCCTGTTGTGACAGGCCAAAATCCTCCTAACAATTTAAGTTAACAAAGGGAAGTGAAAATCCATTCATGGATGATTTTGAAGATCCCTCCCTCAAAAGGAGGAAGAAATAGATTCTAGACATTCTTACAATCATTATACAAGAGAAGGTCAACATCCCATTTTTTGGTCCCACCAAGCAAATTATAGCTTATGCAAAAAATTTAAAGGTGATGTAAATTTCCTGGAAGATAAACTATAGGATTAATTCCATATAAAATTAAGCTCATCAAGAAAGGGATCTCTATCTTTCATCGTGCACTTCCCCTCAAGAAAAAGGACTCTAAATTCCCTCTTATCACTTTCCACATTGGTGCTTATTTGGTTGAAAATTCTTTGATGCATTTGGGTTCAGGTGTGAACCTTTGCCTTATAGAATTTATCTTGAGTTGGGATTGGGTAAGCTAAATCTGTGAAATTGTACAATTCAATTAGATCAACGGTCTATCAAAGTCACAAGGGAAAGGTTGATTATGTTCTTGTGATGCTTGATATGGAGACAACGGTGTTCCTACCAAACTACATCTTTTTAGATATGGACCCAAAGGATAGGAATATTCTCCATATTGAGAAGACCCTTGTTTGATACAACCAATGTAAAAATCCCCATGAATACCAAAACCATTACAGTCACCTTCAGGAACTTGAGGTTGACCTTATACTTATTTAAGACATAGATGTCCCAAGAGGAGAAAAAGAAAGAATAGTTTGAGGAAGAAAGTTGTGAGGACCCCTCAGGACCCTTCAGTTTAACAACAGTTGCTAAATGCCTAAGAGAATGCCATGTACTTCAAGAATGTGACTTTAAGTTTTGCCAACATATGAAGACAAAAAACAACTAGCCTGAGTGTAGAAATGAAATTCAATGCTTGTGGGTGACAACCCACCCCAATTTGAGTACTTTTCTTCCACTCAAATCAGATTTTGGTTATATTTTTTGGTAATAACAATAAAAACATAGATGGGAGAATGATACATGGATATTCAAAACCAAGAAGAAGACTAAAGTCTAGAAAAGAAGAATAAGTTGAATAGAAAATATTGTAGGAAAGTAACCCACATGGCTTTTCCATCCATAACAACCGTGGTTCCAACCATCCAAAATGGTTGTTCTCCAAAAAATGACTGTGTTGGATCTATCTTGATGACTTGAATGCTATATGGATTTCCCACTTCTTGAAGATTAAACATGTCATCCCCATGATCATGACCCTATCATTATAATCTTCTATTTCATGATAAGGAGATTATCCATTTAAAATCTTGGGGTAGTAGGGCGGTAAGCCTTTGTTTTTCTTTATGTCCTTGATTATAAAAATTCTTCAATTCATGATCAACAACATGACTACCACAATACTTTTCTGGATATACCACTTTGCTACATATTATACACTTCATTTAGTTTACTTCCTTGTGATTGTTTATATTTTTCCAAAAGTTTTAAACTTTTTTCCATGCCACCCAACCACTTTGCATTTCATGTAGATTTTCAAAATATTTTGTGTTTGGTTATCTGGAATATTCTTTCATTTTATTACTTACTTTGTAGCTTAGATATTTTTTAGAATAAAGGCCTTTGCCACCATTTTTCCAAAACCTTTCCCAAATTTTAAATGTTTTGTTCTGAAATGCTTGTTCTAATTTAATCTCTACCTTGTTTGATTGAGAACTAAAGGTGAATGACCAAGGATAATTGCACTCTTATTTGTACTTGATCATAATCAAATGATTCCATGTTTTGAATATATACATGTTTTCCACCTCTCTTGTGAAATTGTTGGGCTGATTGGTTGGAATGCAATAGAAGCAAGCCATAGAAGTTTAGCATTGTTTAAGTCTTGTCAAAAGAATTTTGTTTACTACCAATGATTACTCATCATGATTTTGTAAATTACATGTGAATTATGATTTGAATAGTTTGCATGTAGGATACCAAGGATAATTGAGAACTAAAATTGAATGACCAAGGATAATTCCCAAGGACTATTGAGAACTCAAATTGAATAACCAAGGATAATTGTACTCCTATTTGTACTTGATCATAACCAAATGATTCCATGTTTTGAATTTATACATGTTTTACACCTATCTTGTAAATTGTTGGCCTGATTGGTTGGAATGTAATAGAATCAAGCCATAGAACTTTAGCGTTGTTTAAATCTTATCAAAAGAACGTTATTTACTACAAAAGCTTACTCATCATGATATTGGAAATTGCATCTGAATTATGATTTGAATAGTTTGCATGCAGGAGACCTTATGTTAAGATCCACATTATGACCCATCTATTGATCCACCTTTTTTCATCATTAAATATCCCTCCACCTGATGAAAACATTCTAGAAAGTTTAAGAAGTATAAACCTTGTCCACCCTCAAAAGTTTTAGGTAGCCAACACGTCCTCCTATATGCTTCACTCGTATCACCATATGCCCTTGATAAACCAAGGGTAGAGAAAAATAAAACAAAAGGTTCTACTAAATAATAGAAAGTAAATAAAGAAAAGATGGGTGCTCTTATTTAATAACACTCCAATCTTTTTCCATATTCTTTCTCTTCTCATAGCATACCCATTAAGCTATGAAACATCAGGAATATATTCTTTTATCCTTATACATAGCCATGTGGGTCATGTGGATAGGATTTCCATATAAGGTCAAATGCATGCAAGTGAAATAACATCCCTAACAACTATAACAAACTCCAAAGATGAAATGGTTTACCTAGAGCTTTGTGAAAACTATATCACTTGCATAACTCTTAGTGCTATATATGGAAAACTTTGTTTTCATTGTGCCTCATTTACATTTTTTCATTTTGAGGTGTGATAAGAGAACATTATCATATGCATGAATTCATGCTTAAACTTATTCAGTATATAATCATCTACTTGAGTGAATTCCTCATTTAGTTTATGAATGGAATTGAAAAATGAGATTTTGATTGGATCATACTTACTGACAGTTATATTTAAAGCTTGTCATAGTGATGTCACCCAATTTTGGGTTTCCATATCGTGATATTTGTCTCGTATTCCCAAAACTATATGTAGAACGCATGTTATTTCCAATAAATATCATTTTACAAAAAATGCATGTGTTGTTCTTCTTTTATATTTTTATAAGCAAGTATTGATGGAAGGGAGAAAAGGTTGAGGAATCTTGGACATCCCTAGCAATGAAGGAGCCTAAATGTGTCCTAAGGAAACCCCAACCTACCCACAAGAGACCAAGGAACAAGTTGAATCAAGGAGCACCTTGGAAGGGCACTTACAACATCAATATAAAATCCAAAGCCCCAAAACTGCCATGTTGTATGGCACTTTTCTGCTACTAGAATGAAAATTATAGACACAATTAGGCCCACAGAAAGGCCCAGGATACCCAATCACAATGACTATTCTCACCACCACAATTATGGTAGTCAATATCCAGCATGAGTGTTTCATGCAATACGATCATATCAACAAACCTCCAGGACCCTCTCCTACCTCCTCCACCATGATCGTGGCACCCACCATGGTCACTCTACCCTCAAGACACCACGTCCTTGATGCCCATCATGGTTGTTCTACCCCACTTCATTACACCTAAAAATCATATGACATTTTTACCTTCACACCACGACCATTCCCATCCATTACAATCATTACCCTTACCCACCACAAACATTTTACCCACCTAAACCAATTGCTTCCTACCTATCACTTCACTACTTTGCCACACATAACCCTAGAACCCCTTGGCCACTATATATACACTAGTGGCATATGGGAATCTAAGGTTAGCTTTGCTAAGCCTCCATAGCTTCCATCCAATCCTATCAACATCTTCCCCTTCATTTCTTTATGCTTCCACCACCAGAATCCTAGTTTTCTAGTGTTTGGGAATATCTCTTCCATTTTTCATACAACTTCATATCCTTGGAGGAGGAGGACACCCTTGTAGCCCCTGGAGGTGAAAAGTGGAGCTTCCTCACCCATGTCCTATGGACTTTCTACCCACTCTTTTCCCTTCTTTTGGCATTTCTTTTACCAAGAGTAGATATATTACTTTATGATTGTTCAGGGCCAATAGTATGTAATTATAATACCATGTTCAAAAATATTTGTGCATCAAACTATGATTCATTATCTAATGATATGGTGTTTCTTACTCTCTTTCCCTACCTCTTGATATTGTTGTTTGAGCTATGGAATCACCTAAGATTTAGGAAAATGGATGATAGTGGCCTTTTTGGTGAAAAAATTAGATGAACCTTAGCTATTTTTTCCTCTTCCCCTTACACTTCATTCCCCTAACCTTAGGTGAGAGTTCTAAGTGACTATATGTACTCTTTTACTTAGTCAAATGGTTTGATTAGTGGTCAGATGGGGAAATTGTAAGGAGAAATACCCCCATGCTTTACTTCATTCCTTACTTCTTAATGTATTAGGAGAAATTGATCTAGAAACCTAGAATTGGACAATCTAGATATATGCCTACCTATTCCTTAGTAAATATAGCCTTGTAAGCCTATTTTGCATGTGTGCATCACATAGTGTGATGGTGTCTACTTGGATAGGTACATGAGAAGTATATTTAGGGCAAGTAAATAAATAGGAAAATCCATTGCTTATATACTATTGTTAGTTTACTCTTTGTACTCTTATTGGAGTTCTCATGTCAAGTGATGTTACCACTACTAGGTGAAGAGTTGTCTTATTCTAAATTCTAGATGTTCCTCTTTGGGGTCATGTAAAATTTTTGTGGGTATTTTTCATTTGTTCATATAATGATATTTGTATGCACAACTATTGTTTATAAGAAGAAAGTGATGAGTTTTGATATAAATATTTTAATTATACTAGTAAATTATTAAATATGCTTACTATAAGAACTTATGTTATCTAGAAGGAAAATGTTACTCTTTGAATAATTAAAGATCTTAATCATTTTTCCTACCATAATATTCTTGTTTTACGTGTATGATCATATTCAAATAGCATTTGGAGTTAGTTTTGTGCTAAACCTCATTAAGTCTTAGTTAAAAAAGTGTTAGTGGAAATAAGTATTGTGTATCAACACTCTCACTACGAGTCAAGTGTTATTTAACCTTGTCAATTAAGGGACAAACCCAACCAGTAGGGTAGAATGTTCTTGAATATTCCAATATAAAAATTATTCATTTGATACACTATCAAAGGTACAAAATGACCTTATTAACAATTTATTCAATTTTTTATTCTTTATGTTGATATATTACATTCTTCCTTCATTTCTTCTATTTCGCTTGAATTGGGTGCTTTATCGCATCAACACGTTTGTGTTACATTTTAACTAAGCATGTATTGAACATGTAAGCAATTCTTTTGGGAATTATCAATTGTTCTAGAAACATTCAAGAATATTACACTATTATTAGTGTTGACAAGGAGTGCCTCAAGTAGTCAAGCACAGTGTCTCCTAACAAAAGGACCCGGGTTCAAATCCCAGTTGCCACCAAGATTTACCACCCTCTCGGCAATTCAACCTCCACCACGATCATGGGAGAGGGGGAGAGAATGCCTCTCCTAATCCAATAAATTTATTATTTTACGGATTATGTTTTCATTCTTTATTTGTAACTGATCACATTGTAATTTTATCCATTTATTGGGAAAAGTTCAGTTGGGTCATAAAGATGTAAGCAAGATTTAACACTTCATTAACCCTAAGTTCACCATTTCAGAGAGAGTCGGGTCAAGATTCTTGGCTTCAATAACACTAGATTTATAAAGATTGAACATAATCATACTATAACATGTATCCATTTATTGAAAAAAATAGTTAGATCATAAAGATTTAAGAAAGATATTGGGCTTGACTAACCCTATGTTTCCCAATTTAGCAAAAAATGGGTCAATTACTCCGTGAGAGGTTCTTTTTCTCTTTGTTCACCTCATGCTACTATGAAATGTCTATTGCCACCTTGGTACATGTCATTGTACTTCGATTATTCCTAGACATACAGACATATTTCCATTTTGGCCTCATTCTTACATCAAAATTTAATGACCAAATTCAGGTTAGACTGTAACCCTATATTTATTCCTTATACATAGTTAATATATCCAATTTAAAAAATAGACTAAAACCCTGACTAATGACAATGACACTTAATAATTACTAGTCCTAACTGAGTGACTACAAATTATTATAAGTTATGGATAACCTTAAGATGATGCGACAATTCAATTAATGTCTAAAAATTAAAAATAAAATTTAAACATTGGCTTACTCAATGACATGATGAAATAGATGATTATTGAATGGGAATATTTAAATATCATAAATTGAATTTATGTTTCTATAATATGTTAAGATCGGAAGAAGAATATGCTAAATTTATTTTTCAATTACAAACTAATTAATTAGAAACCTTGAATGAATGATTTTGTTTTCTAATTTTAATGAGTAAATACTTATAATTTAACAAAGTGGAGGTTCATAGATTAAAACAAGTGTGGGACTAAATTTGGGGCCTTAATGCACCTATAATAAAATCAGGTTGGCCTAAACCCAACTAGATCCAAACTAGTATGGCCAGGGTAATGTTACAAGCTATCTTGAACCTTATCTTGATGTTCGTTTCAGTCTACTTAGGAAGTTATCAATTTTAAATGAACACATTAAGGTTTAGCAAAGGCTTGGCCATATTGGTGTTCTAGAAAAATATTAAGGTTTGTCTATGAAAAGACTTGAACCTGATTGGGTTGAGGACCCCAAAACAAATTCATTTTTCCTTTGATATTTTGCTTTATTTTGTGAGTTTGAGAAAGATTAAAATATATTTGATCTTTTGGTCACAAGCTTAGGAAGTTTGGGTGAAGACTCTGCTGTGCTGAAACCCAAAGTTTTCTCAGTGTCCATTTTATATTGGTTGATGGACCCCATTGAGCATTTAGAAACCCCATCGGACTGGATGAACACTAAAACTCATCTATATAAGCAATCAAAGATACTTCATCCTTCTCTATTCACTTAACTACTTTTGTGTCACGATCAACTAGATTTCTAAAGAGACAACTCTAGGCGTTCATTATCTGCAAGGGCCAAATGAAGTACTTTCTTATAGATTCCATCTTATCAAGACCAAATTTTTGCTCCTCTTCATTGATTAATGATTGGTTTTATATAGAATCTCATTTTCCTACATTTTCACTTCTCATCTTTTCACTTTTAGTACGTTTTAAAAAAAAACATTAACCCTGGTATCTTCTCCTTTTATGTCATTCTCATGATCAGTTTCTGAGCTAAACCAATCTAGTACAAAGTGGTATAAGGATATGATCTTATGGAATAGTCATCTGTTTGCATTTTTTGAGTCAAAATTTGCTAAATTTTGAGTTTCTTCTTGCCTCTTCCTTTTATACAAGTTGAGTAGATGCTAATCTTTAATTTGCGAGTGCTTATATACATTTTCTAAAACTCTAACTTTCCTAGAAAAAAAGTGTTGCTTGAACCTTGGATGACTAAAATCATATGATTAGATCAAAATCCCATCTCTTATGAACATTTGTCCCTTGTTTTTCACTTGATCCAGTGTTAATCTTGTAAGAGAGACCATGGATTTGATATTTATTACTACATGCATGATAAATAGTGATGAAAGTAGATGAATATGAATCATGATAATATTGTTTTTCTTCTTCCTGTGAAATCAGTCATTGGAAAGAACTCTTCAGTATGTTTTAATATAATAACATGTTAAAATGTCATGTTTACTACTTCTATGAATCAAAATCATATCACAAATGATGACAGTAGTTGAACACGAATAATAATTATATTTTTTTCTTATTCTTGTAATATCAATCATTGGAAAGAATTCTTCAGTCTATTTTGATATAATAACATGTTAAATGTGATGTTTGCTACTTATATGATATTTCCCTAGTTAGAAGTTGTATAGATCATCTAATTTCAAATATTAGGGGATAAAGAGAAGGATAAGTAGTGTTTCCTAAGGTAGAACAGATTGTATTAAAACATAAAAGTCATATAACATCTACAGTTCGATCTATGGTGACACCAGATTGAGAACAAAGGACCCAACACATTATAATGAAGATATTAGAAACCGGTAAAGTGCTTCAGATTTGATTCCTCGTTGACACACAAAGGAAACTTTTTTACAAAATCCCTCTTCAATCTTAATCATAATCCACATATAAAGATCCCGGTTAATCCCTGTACTTTAACTGGAACTACATATCCAACAGTAATAGCCCTTGACTTTCTTTGAATAGTAGTTTGGCCTTGGAACACTCCACCTATCTATAGGAAAAAATTGTAACAGGGGGACACCCCATCATGGATAGTGATTTGGGGAACCCAAGTCATATACACCTTCATGCATGGAGGGAAATCCATCACAAATATAGGAGGAAGAGGTCACTGAAATGACAAGCAAACCATGCAATAAACTACCCAAAAAGCAAAATAATTGAGAAGCAAAATAAACAACTAAGTAGAGGGGTAGAAGACAATAGATAGAAAGAGATAGAGGAGAAAAATCCAACCCCCTTGTGGATCGACAATGAGAAAGAGGGAAATTGTTGAGGAATGGAGGGAAGTAAGCTTCCAAGAGAAAGCTGACTTGCAAACACCACCTCAAAAAGCCTAAAACAACCGTTGATACATGCGCTCAATAGTTGGATCTAGAGTCGAGACACCAAGTCGTCGTAGTAGTATCTCTTCTAGACCACAATAGCCTTCTCCACTCGTGCCAGCCCAACAGGAAGAAGGAGCGATTAAAGAGCCCTTGGGGAGATCAGCATGCCAAATCAGTTGGCTGCCACCTTGTCCCTAGAGCTGGGGGTGCTCGAGGAACCCTAGCGCACTTGTTGGGCAGATAGATTAGAAAATGCAGCCACGTTCGATCAAAGATTATGACATTTTCTAATAAGGATAAGTAGCCAAAATATGAATTAATTCAATATTATGAATGCATCTAGATCAACTACATTTTATTTGGTGATGACATTTTTAGACTCTTGCGGAGTTGAGAAATAGGATAAAAAATGATTTTGGCCTTGAGAAAATGGTTGACTATTAATATGATGTTTTGGTGGCATGATGAGCCATTAAACTAAAAATGTGTGCATGGTGATGATTGTTTCTTAAGCCTACTGTATAATTTCTCTCTTGAATTGTTACTTATTCAACACTATTGTTCTTAACATTGTTAATTTTCTATGAAAATATTAGTTAGATATTCAATATCAAAAGAGAATTTAATGCATCTTTCTAGGAGCCCAATATATTATGATCCATCCTCGATATCAATAATGGGGTGTTGAATTGAATGTGTCTAACTTAGGTTGAAATTCAAGTGATGAAGACTTGTGGTATATTAAGCCTTGAGAGGTAATCTAAATAAGGTTGTGGAAGTTCCACAAAGGTGGAAGTAAGACCCCAACCTTCTGAAGTATATGGGTGACACCCAGCTACGCTATTTGAGATTATTCAAAATAAAACACACAATCAATTACTAATTAATTACATAGTCGGAAAAGTTAATAATTAAAAATCAATTAAATATCACCAACATGTCTAGAAAGATTTACCCATAGGTCCAAAAACTTGCATAAAAGCACATACCATGTCAGGTATTTACTTCTATGTACAGTGGTCTCGGCTACAACCTATATACAAAAAGCATGTTGTTCCTCATGTACATGTTATATACAACACCAACATAATGTCAAAACTCGATTTGATGTACATATCATGTACAAAACATCCCTTATCTGGGCCTAAGAGTACAAGGATGACTCTAGGACACACTAAACACTAGTCAACATTTTTCTTCTAATGATCTCCAAGCTCCTTTTCCTCACCACCGTGATCCTAACAATGTTTTTGATGATCAATTAAAAAGATGTGGTAACCCATGAGGTGATACCCATGTTCCAATGAGATATATAACTCTCAATAACTATTTTTTATAGTAGCTTATATTATTAAACAAATGAAGCAGATTGTATAACAACAAATATGATTAACATGATATGTAGAGGAATGCATAAATATATCACCTCTTAAATAGATGAGTTCTCTTATTGCATTATAAATGTCAACTGAACATTACAAGAAATAAGGCAAGGGTTATAAACCAATGTGAATCATGTTTAACCCTAAGAAATATGCTACACCACTAGATTATGTCTTTTATTAAGCCCTGGGTATTTTGAGGTATACCACTCAGACTTCCAACTGACCACTACAAAATACCAATCAATTTCATAGAAGATCTAGGAGAACCAGAATCCTAAGATCTCTTCCCCTCTATCAATATGACTCAACCGCAACAACATATAAGTCAAGCTACAATCAGCCTAGTCTGCTCATTGTATATAGGTCACAACACTGGAAAACATGGGCATATAACCCTATCATCTGAGGTACAACTATAATTGTCCTCAATCACATCATATGTTCATATATTTATGATACAAAATCAACTGATCTCAATGTGAGGTATGACCATAGCCACCCTCCAAACCTTGGGATCAAGACGACAAGGATACAAACTCCCTACACCGACATATACTCAATAGTGTATGACTCTGGGCTTCCCTTCAGGAATACCCATTTCCCTACCCAGAAAGTTCTGACATTGGATAGTTCTACGGTACATGACACTATATGATTAGGGTCTCACTTGATTAGTTAATGCCAATTGGGTGAGATAAGACTGCATCAATCAAGTTACATATAAACCCTAAAAAAATCTACAAAAATAGGGGTGTATAACAACTCCATAAGGTATAAAACGAATGAGATCTATTTGTTATCACATCATCATAGGATACCAATCCTTATCACACATGAAAAGGATTACACATCCATTAGGGATCTAGGCATGCCCAAAGGTACTTAAGCCCATCAAATAATCTCTTACAAGAACATCATTATCATTCAACACGTTATAGAAGGTTCAACAATCATCATCATTCTTGTGGTATAAAAGTTTAGCATAAGATTGCATTAAGTACATGAACTATGATGTTTTCCAAGGTGACATAGTAGGGTTACCACTAGAATTATGAGAATATTCCTTCATCATATCAACAAAGAAGGAAGATAAGTGTGATTAATGATCATCACTTAATTATTCAACTAAGGTTCAACAAGATGGATTGAGTTAAAATTACAAATCAGCACTAAAAAGTAAAACTTAGGATCACACATATACTTGGGTCAAAACATAAACATATACAACTATCATCCCCATCAGATCATGGATGCACTTAAGACAAACACTATAATCAAGTTATGTACTCCAAACCCAACCATCAGATCATGATTACTTAGTCCAAACACCACCATTAAATAATGGAACTCACATGAAACCATTGGGCTCAAGATAGACAAACCATTTAATCATGTACATAGGAAATCCATCAGATTATAGGCCTGGAGAGGCCATCGTTGGTTGACAAATAGGTAAACCATCGCTTGTGAACTAATAGGTGAACCATCCTTTATGAACAACTAGGTGAACCATTGGTTGTGAACAACCAAGAAACCCATCAATTGTAAGCACACATTAAGAGCATTGAATCATGATCCATTGAGACCATCGAATCATGGCCCAGTGAGACCATTGAATGTCATCACTAGGTAAAGACAAAACTTGCACATAAAGAGGAAACCATCCTTTCTAGGGATAAGGAAACCATTGAATTGAACCACTTGATAAGAGCATCAATACCATCGGTTCAAGATAAAGCATATGCATCAGTTTTGAACACAATAGAGATCCATCAAAACAATACTAAGTCTAAAATGATTGGTTGTCACAAGGATCAAAACCATAGAGTCATGAAAACAAGAAAGAAATCAATCCAAGACACTCAAGGAAAAACCATCATTTCTCACCTCAAAACACCATAGATTCCTTGACATGCAAGGCCTAGAACATCGAATTCCAAGAAAGGAATGTGCAAAAGGTTCATAGGTTCATCAAGGAAGATCATCTACCCAAGAACTACCTCATCATCTCACAACCCTAGTCAAAGATTCAATCTTTCTACTTGGTATTACAGTTTTAGAGGAAGAACTATACATGCAAGTTAAGAGTAAGCAATAGACATGATGAAGGTTATAGACTAGCCTCAAGGTTGAAGATGAAGGTCCAAAAAGTAAAGTACCTCAAAGAGAGAGGAAAGAAACCCTAGCTTGAGCACTCCATACATCTAAGCTAGATCCTTTTTTCAAGAACAAGTGAACCCTAGGCAAAAGAAGAAGAAAGAAGGTGTTCTTCAACCTTTATCACATGATCTACAAAGAACACCATAGATTTAACCAACAAGGAAGAGAGAAGAAGGTAGGGCAGTAAGAAAAATGAAGGAAGGAAGGGGATCTTACTTTCTTAGGTCAAGAAACAAATATAGGAAGCTCCAAACAATCGAAAAAAGGTAGATCTGAACCCTAGGTGCACATACAAGAAAGATCGGCCAAGCTTCTCTTCCTAGATCTCCTTCTCCTCCACCAAGAAAGATGGGCAGACCTCCAAGAAAAAAGGAAGAAGAAGGTGAAGAAGTGTGTAAAGAGCTCATTTCTATGAAAGGAGAGAGGTATATAAAGCTTGCAGTGAGGGAGAAAGGAAGCTAGAGGTGTCAAGACATGCATGCCATGTGTCCCATGGTCAACCTCACATCCATGAAAAACCAGGTCAACCATTAAATCTCAAAGCCAGGAGGTCCATTGGATGTCAACCCTAGGATCTTGTAACATACCCTCATCTTGGACCCTACCCTAGAATTTTGACCTTTTGGACTTAGCCAAACAAGGTTGAGGTTAGACCTAAAAGATGTTCAGTTGAACCCTAATAAGATAAAGCATGTATAAATCATCCTAATGTAACCTAATGTTCTCACATTAGTCTTAGGCCTATAATGGACACATAATATATGTCACATGAAGTAATATAAAATTTGTGCTAATAATCCCACTTAATTCTTTTGGTGATAATATTAAGTTATGAAACATAATGGAATAAGAAAAAGTGATAATAATGAAATAATGTGATAAGAATGACCTTAAATATTAATTATGTCATAACTAATTAAAAGAAACCTAAAAAGTAAAATCTAAGTTAAAAATCATGTTCCTTGGGTCCCAATTGTTTTGGGAGTCAAGTTTCACATTATTCACATAATAATAATTAAGTTAATTCAATTTGGATTGAGAAGATCTAAGTTTTCCCCAAAACATCGAATAAAATAATAAATGACTCCAAAAGAGGAAAATAGTCTTGGATTCATAATCTATATAATACAATAGTCTTTGGGTGAATTTTCATCCAATTTGGAAGATGCATTTTTAAAAGATGAAATCAAGAGAGAGAAAGTGTGAAGAACCTTCAAAGTATTAAATAAATACTCAAACAGTCCCAACATGTGAAATTGATAGCAAATTCGTATCCAACACATTAAATATGACTTGTGGGTGAAGTTTCATAAAATTTGGATGATCCTATTGTCATTAATGAAGGAGGAAAGAGGAAATAAGATTTGATTTATTTACCACATCAAATGTCTTCAAACGGAAAATCTAATTTCATAATGGGAATCTACATGCTTTAGTTAGCCCCTGTACAAAATTTCACTTAATTTGGATAATGTTTGAACCCTTCATTGAAGAGAGAAAATAAGGAAACAAAATATGTCAATCACATTAATGAATTAAGCAATTTGCATGTCACATTTATTTTACTGATTTTTTCCTAAGTTTTCCTGTCACGCAACTTCATTAGTTTCCCAATTTTGTGTTGCTTTATGACCCTTGATTTTATGATCTGACGCCTATTATGTCATCTCCTACCTTGGGTAGGAGTCCGACCCACCAGTAAACTGTGAGCCACACATTCCTTCTTTCCATTCTTCCTCATCTCTAAATCTTTCCTCTTGATTCTTCGTCTAATGGTTTCCTTTTTCAATCTTGATCCTGATGATCCTAAGATGGGACCCTAATACCCTATAAATACAAAACCCCCAATTTCCCTCTCTCCACAATTTTTCACAGACACTCAACCACCGCGTCTTGTCCCCGTGAAAATACTCAGAGGTAGACCTTTGTCTCCTAGTGACTCGTCTCCACCTTCAATTTTCCCGAATACCTCACCAAAGCGCCCGTCCTTCATCATCTTCTTCCTATGGTTTCTCGATCTTGACCTACTTGCAGACGCTACTAGAACCCAATCAGATGCACGTACATCATCTTCGTACTTGCTAGGGCAACCTCTGATGCCCAGTTGACCGTGAGTTCCCCTGGTCTGTTCCCCCCTCAAAGTTGGTTTCACTACCGTCATCGACTCTCATCTTCTGACCTCTCGGGCTGCATTCTGATCTCGGTAAGCTGCTCTATCAACTCTGTGTTATTCATCGGTGTCGCCTCATGAGTAGTTGTGTAGTTATCTGCTACGTTGATAGGTTTCTACATTCTTTGTCTTTTGGTTGAGATCTCGATGTGGAAGGAACTCTCTTCCTTCCTCCCTGGTGCTTCGATCTTGAGTACATGCTTGGTGTGCTCGTCGACTCTTCATGAATTTACCTAACCCACTTTTGGATTGCGAAGTGGAGCATTGCTCGGTATCACCTCACCACTCAAAGCTCATGTGGAAGTCCATGGAGAGTGAAGCAGGATTGAGGGATGAATCCCCTATAGTCATTCCCCTCTTTGCCCTTTTACTTCTGTTTTGTTTTGATATTCCTTAAGGGCATTTTTGTAACTTCACCTAATTTTGTTTTATGCCTGATGCTCGCTGATGTGTTTGAGTGGCCAGTCGAGTTGTCCAACCCTGATTGGGCCAACTCAGACCGCACGGCCCACTCCCTCTCTTTCTTCCACTTTCTCAAATGTTTTGCCACAGGGAATTTTATGATTTGTCAAATCTTGCAAAATTTTTAATAATTCACTCACTGATTAGAAAAATATGGATAAATAGTCATTGGATTCTAAAAAATAAGAGATATCTTTTGGTGTTGGTTTTGTTGCCCAAATCCTGTGAATAATTATAAGTAATTTAAATGGATTAATCTAAATAAGTAATAAATTGTAAAATTTATAATTAAATAAGTATATGTCAGAAAAATATAATAAAATATGATTTGGGATTCGAATAACATAAACTAAAATATAGCATGGTTTTTATAACCTAATTCGCACATTAAGAAAAAGGTGTTTTATAGGGTTTCAATAATGGGCATCAAATTGACACGAAATTTACATAATTGTTTAATAGGACCTTGGAGACCTAGACTTGGATCTAGAAGTGACTTTAGACTTTGGACTGTTAAGTTGAGATATGTTTGCATCCTTGATTATTCTTTTTGAGAAATTAACCTATGTTTCTTCTTTCTCTTGGTCCTATGGACAATAGTCTATACACAATGTCTTTTCTTTTGAAAATCATGGTTAATATGAACTACCTTATTTGATATTGATCTTGTGATCATGGATATTTTATTGGACTCTTTTTCATATGCTTTGTGCATGTTGGACTTATTTGATGATATGTTCCCACTTTGTAGTGGATGTTGCTTCCTTTCCTACCATGGTAGTGGATGTTACTTTTACGGCACATTATTCTTTTATTCTTTCTTATCTTTTGTTATGCATCATGTGGCGGCTACTAGTATAATGTTGAATGTGCTTTTATGTGGATGTGAAAATTCCCACATATGAATGCAGATGTGAAAATTTCTACATATTTATAAATTATGGCAGATGTGAAAATTCATGCTTGGCAGATGTTGACAGACCCTGCCACCACCCTATTATAGAGTAGATGTATACAAGACCCTACTCGCTCTACATTTTTGGTATATGTGTATTTCCAACCTACATGATATATTATTCTAGTATTGTCACATGTGGAACACATGGATGACTTGTTTATAAACCCTCTTGCTTCATTATTATTTTGTTGTTTAGATTCTTTTACGTCATATTGGGTAGTACTTTACCTTTCTATGGGAAGCCCTTTTAATTTGATGTCCTTTATTCTTTTAAATTTCTCAAGCTTCTATTTAGTATGCACATACCAACCTTTGCTGATGTCTTTTATTTTTCTCTTTTTGCTAGGGTATGCTTCCAACCCTAGGTGAAGGACTTGGATGACATGGCATGAAGACTTGGATTTAAATTAAGGAGTTAAAGTTGGAGACAAAGTTGTTATGGTTTAGATTTCCCTCTACTTGATCATTATGATGTACCATTTATGTATACCCTTATGGGAGATGATGTTGAGGTACCTTTGTAATCTTATGATAAATTGAATATAGTCAATATTTGTATTCCACTTCTAAACTTTGGTTTTATGATATACATGTTGAATACTTTTTTTTTGGTGACTGAGAGAACCCACCTCGGGCGAGCCCGACATGGTAAACTCTCGAGGCATGAGAGGGTGTGGTCTGATCACCCCCCTCCAGTGCCTAATCAGCATGGATTGCCGTTCGCAAAGTGCCTTCGGTGAGGTTCGAACTCGGGTCCTTCATTGGGACTTACCAAGCTCTTACCACACGAGCTACTATGCCAGGCCTAGCAACGTGGGCCTGTAACCCGAGGGGGGGCATTAAGGTGAATATGATAACATGTTGAATAATTTGGTTTCACCCCTTTGGAAGAAAAATTATATTGGTCTTTGTTTTGGGATGCTGCCTTTTTATTTTAGTAGGGAGTGGTTCCCCTTTGAGATACCACTCCTTATAGAGCTCCATCATTAATCAACAACATGTGGTCTATCGGGTCATGCCCTCACTTGGTCACCAAAAGAAACCTTAGGTCATCCATCAGTTATTACACCTCACTTGGAGAACCATATCAACCTAGGATTCTCAAAGACAAACCATTAAACCTCAAGTCACTAAGAACCATCAGATCCCACCACCTGAAGGTGGATCATCAGATCCCAACACAAAGGGGAGACCATCAAGTTAGGGCATCTAGATGAGGAAACCCGAAGTCTCAACCCTAGGCTACATGATCCTAAACATTGATGGCACAACTAGGTGTCCCAAGATACAACTATATCAAACATGATATGAAAGTTTAGGAAGCACAACATACATGTCACAAATTACTGATACAACCCTATATATGAAAAAAATGCATAAAAGCCCTTACAAATGTATAAATTGTATAACTTGCTCAAACAATGTCCAAACTAGACCAAACTTGAAACTTAGCTTTGTCACATGATATAAAAGCACTAATTAAGATTTGAATCACTTAATTAAGATAATAAAACATATTCAAACATAAATAAAGATCAGGAATCTTACAACCATAAATCCCTAATAGGGATTTTACCCCTAAAATCCTATCCAAACTAAGTCAACTACTTCCTACACATCTTGTCCTATAACTCCCGTGTGGCTTCTTCCACACCATAGTGATGCCACAACCCCTTCACCAAGGATATATCCTTCTTCCTCAGCTTCTACAGATGCTTATTTAGGATCAACATAGGACCCTCCACATATGAAATATTCTCCTCCAACTCAACCTCCATTAGTAGTATCCTTTGCTATGTATCTAGATGACACTTCATCTACATACAAACATGAAAGACATTATGCAACTATGCAACTTTGGTGGAAACTCTAACTTGTATGCCACCTTTCCAATGTGTTCCACAATAGGGTAAGATCCCATAAACTTCAGAGCCAACTCACCCTTCTTACCAAACCTAAGCACACCTTTCTAAGGGAAAACCTTGAGATACACATGATCTTCAACATGGAACTTTGATGACCTACAATGGTTATCAGTGCACGACTTCTACCTATCCTAGGTCGCCTTCAATTGTTGTTGTATCATCACCCTTCTTACCAAACCTGAGCACACTTGTCCAAGGGAAAACCTTGACATACACATGATCTTCAACTTGGAACTCTGATTACCTACAATGGTTATCAGTGTACGGCTTCTGCCTATCCTAGGTCGCCTTCAATTGTTGTTGTATCATCTTGATCCTTTATGTAGTCTTCTACACTAACACATGACCCAAAAGTTGATACTCACCTGCCTCATACTAACAAAGAGGTGACAGACAACATCTCATGTACAAAGATTCATACAGTGACATGTCCATACTTCTTTGATAGTTGTTGTTGTAGGTGAACTCAATCAAACTCAGACATATGTCCCATCTATGAAGAAACTATAGAAAACACGCTCTCAAAAGATCCTACAACATCTTAATGGTCCTCTCTGACCGACCAACTGTATGTGGGTGAAAAGTTGTGCTAAACCTCAGTTGTATCCCCTAAGTTTTTATGCATGCATTCCCAAAACCAGCTTGCAAACTATGTACCTCTGTTAGACACTATGGTAACTAGAATACCATGCAAACAAAATATTTGATCAACATTGATTTGTGCCAACTTCTCTGTTGTATAAGTTGTCTTGACTGGATGAAAATTAGATGAATTGATCAACCTCTCAACTATTACCCTATGAAATCATGCCCTTTGGTTGTCCTTGGAAGACCAACCACAAATTACATGGTGATATGATCCCATTTCCACTGAGGTATTAGAAAAGGTTGTAATGTCCCTGCAGGCTTTGGATGCTCCACCTTGACTTTCCTGACAAACTGGACACATGAAAACAAACTCTACGACATCATGCTTCAAACCAAGCCACCAATACAACTCCTTCATATTGTGGAACATCTTTTTACTACTAGAATGCATCGCTACATCAAGAAACAAGCTTTCGCAAGCAGCATCTCCCTCAGTCCATCAACATTTGGAACCACTATTTAGTTATGGAAACACACTATCCCATAATCTAACTCATGTGTACCATCACACTTCCTGCTACCAAACTTTGATATAATATTATGTATCATGCTATCATTCTTTTATGTGTCTCTGATCTATAGTATCAACATTGGTTTCGCCTACAACTGTGCCAACAAGGAAACCTCCAATTGTACTTTCATCTGTCAAAGCGACACTAAAATGTCCTACTAGTGACATACCATAGAGTGTAACTATATTTTATCTATAGATGATGATGAAGACAACTTCCTAAATAGAGCATCAACCAATACATTCACCTTCCCCTCATGGTAGTCTATCTAGCAATCAAAGTCCTTGATCAGCTCCATCCATCTTCTCTGCCTCATATTCAGCTGCTGCTTCAGAAAGATATATTGAAGGTTCTTTTGATCTATGAAGATCAAAACCCATACAAATAATGTCTCCAAATCTTCAGGGCATGAACCACAACTTCAGGTCATGAGTTGGGTAGTTCTCCTCATGTTTCTTCAGTTGTCACAAAGCAAAAGAAATAACATTCTTTTCCTGCATCAACACACATCTCAAGCCATCCTTTGGAGCATCACATAAGATGATGTAGCCTTTCCCCTATTTTGGAAGCCCTAACACTGGAGCACTAGTCAACTTCTCCTTTAGAAACCGGAAAGAATGATGACACTTGTCATCCCAGATAAAAGGAACACCTTTCCTAGTCAACTTGGTTAGGGGTAACACTACAACACTAAAATTCTTTACGAATCTCTTTTAGTATCCATCCAAACCTAGGAAACTTTGGACCACAATCGGTGTCTGGGGATGATACCACTGTAGAACTCACTCCACTTTCTTCAGATCTATGCAAATACCCTTATAAGATATGACATGACCAAGAAAAGATACCTCAGACAACCAGAACTCACATTTGCTAAACTTGGAATACAACCGGTGTTGCCTCAACAACTCCAATGCTTGGTGAAGATGTTTCTCATGTTTTGTAACTATCCCTGGAGTATATCTAGATATCATTCATGAACATTACAACAAATTGGTCAAGTTACAGTAGGAACACCCTGCTCATCAAATCCATGAAAGCTATCAATGCATTGGTTAACTGTAACGTCCCAGGATTTCAAGCCTTCAATAACATGATCTTAAAAGGAATGATTGGAATACCCATATCACTAAGGTGCACCACCTTTTCTGGGACCCATCCCTTAATAACTCCATAGTTAAGCATTCTCAACTTGGAGTAGTACTAGGATGGGTGACCAGTCGGGAAGTTGACCTCGGCTTGCGCATGAGTGAGGAAAAAGTGCGTAGTTAAGGCTAGTGTGGTTTGTGGGGCTAGTCGTCATTCCTAAAACTCTACTAGAGCCTAGGGAAATGGGCCCAGTTGTTAGAAATGGTATCAGAGTCAATTCCCCTCCAGTAGGTGGGGTCCACATGGGCATGTGGCATGCCAGTCTTGAGTTGTACGGTCCACACATGTAGGAAAGGGCTATCCATGGTGATGTAGCCATCCTTACACTGGTATTCTATGTTCAGGAGCTGGGTGTCCATGGGCTATGTTGGGTCTACACTTAAATGGGAAAATATTTTGAGGCCATATAGTTGAGCCTTGACGAGGATGCCTAGAGTCTAAGTGGGGGAGATTGTAATGTACCAAGATTGTAGGCCTCAGATAACATGATCTTAAAAGTAATGATTAGACTACCCATATCACCATGGTGCACCTCCTTTTCTGGGAGCCCATCACTCAAGAACTCCATAGTTAAATGTGCTCAACTTGGAGTAGACTAGGATGGGTGACCAATCGGGAAGTTGACCCCGGCTTGCGCGTGAGTGAGGAAAAAGTGCATAGTTAAGGCTAGTGGTGGTATGTGGGGCCAGTCGTCATTCCTGAAACTCTACTAGAGCCTAGGGCAGTGGGCCTGGTTGTTACATTAACCAAATGGCATAACCACAAACTCATAATGGCCATAACAAGTCCTAAAAGTAGTCTTAGGTATGTCCCCTATGATGCACCAAATACACATGATGAGATAACTCAAAACAAAGTGTGTGATTAATAACTAACATCAACATTACCACAAAATAGGGGAAATTAAGGCCAATCTCATATAACCATCTCAAATAGAAACATACACATCAAGGTTCACAACATGTACCATATCACATACCATAAAGGTATTCACATCACTATTAAGTGGCCATTTTTTCACAAGCATGTTACAAAAGATATCATGTTCACATATACAAGACACTTATGTACAACCAAGGCATACTTACAAAACCTTATATTGATATACAACATCTATAAAACACTCCATCCAGAACCTGAGAGTACAAGGATGACACATATGACTCTACTATAAAACACTAACATCATATCCAACCTTCTGCATTCACTGATCTCCTTACTGCTCTTCCTCAATAGCACAATCTCTACCACATCACTGACAACTACCTAAAAAGATGTGGAAACCCACGGGGTGAGACCAACTACCCAACGAGAGATATAACACTCTACCAACAACTATTGTGAACTCAGATAATATTTAAACATGAAATAACATTATTAACTTGATGAGAAGTTTCAGCTAAATGAACAATGAAAATTGTTTAGACAAGTTAAGAAGATTAATTAGCTACAATTGATAAGCAGAACATCACTACAGAAATAGCATTCAGTGTCGCTTTTCTGGGCGTCGGTTATTCAGAAAAACCAAAGCCTATAATATTAAACATCGGTTATTTATGCATATCGACATCTATATTCGAAGACCATCTAGACACAGGTACCGCTTTGTATTCAGCGTCGACTGGTTATAACAGACCGACGCCTCAAATTGCCCGCGAAATCCAATTTTCGAGCAAAAACATTTTAGGTCACCTACAGCGTCGGTTTTTTAACTATTCATCGAAGCCTGTTGAAAATGAAAATTTGCGCGAAAAGTCCCACTTTCAGTGTCGGTTATCCTTTGATAACCGACGCTGATAATGGTTCCCGCCAAATAATTTAGGGTAAAGGTTGTCTAGTTGGGCATCGGTGTTTTACTATTAACCGACGCTAAAGCATAATAGGCGTCAGTTTTGTAGATAATCGACGTCATTGACCAACTTAATAGACCTGATCACACCCGGCTCTTCCCCCTTTCTTCCTGCTTCATTGTGACTTCTCTTCTGTGCTGCTGCTCGCCGGCGTTCTCCCAAAATCGCCCGTCGTCGGTTGCTGTTGCTCGCCGCCGCTGCTCTGGTGCTCTTCTTCTCGCCGGCGCCACTGCCCGTCACCCGCCACTGCTGCTTCTTCTCCTGCGGCTTCTCCGACCGGTGCCTGCTGCTTCTCCGGACGTCAGTTGCTTCTACCTGCCACCTGCCCCTCTTCTTCTTCGCCTGCTCACCGCCACTGCTGCCACCGCTCGCCGCCGTGCTTTCCATGCTAGCTCCAGGTAGCGCTACCTCTTTGCTTCCTTCTCCCTGGCTATTTACCAACATGCAAGCACGGCCATGGCTGTGTTGGCCTACCACGGCCGTGTTGGACAGCACGGCCGTGGTAACGGCCGTGGTAGGACAACACAGCCACGGCCGTGGTAGGCCAACACATCCACGACCGTGCTTGCTGTTGGTAAGGATATGAACAAGTTTTTATGTAATGCTTTATGTAAATCCTAGGATATGAACAAATTTTTTGCTTGCATATATTTTTGCTTCTAATCCTAATGTTTGACTTAATTCAGTAAATTTTGATGCATGTTGAAATAAGATTTAAACTTGTCAATTATAGCATCCTAATTTGATTTGATTAAACCTAACATTGATGAAACACTAACATAAATTGTGATGAAACCCTAACATTAATTGTGATGAAACCCTAACATGTACATATCTATTATTGTGTTTGTTGGCCTAGAAACCCATCCATGATTTACTCATTAGGAGTAAATCTTGGATAGTCCCTGGTTTGGGACTGTTCTTCAACACCTAATCTCACTTAGGATGTAAGTGTACAATGTGTATTGGGTTTTCGAGAAAATTTCGGTAGCATTTCCCCATTTGTTCTATAAGTACATATGTACTTAGAGAACAGCGGGGAAATGCTGCCGAAATTTTCTCGAAAACCCAATACACATTATACACTTACTAGTGAGATTAGGTGTTCAAGGATGGGATAGGTGGTACACATTTATTATATATAAGAATGACATCACAAGTGTTTGTTGGCCTAGAAACCCATCCAAGATTTACTCATTAGGAGTAAATCTTGGATAGTCCCCGGTTTGGGACTGTTCTTGAACACCTAATCTCACTTAGGATGTAAGTGTATAATGTGTATTGGGTTTTTGAGAAAATTTCGGTAGAATTTCCCCGTTTGTTCTCTAAGTACATATGTACTTAGAGAACAGCGGGGAAATGCTGCCGAAATTTTCTTGAAAACCCAATACACATTATACACTTCCTAGTGAGATTAGGTGTTCAAGGATGGGATAGGTGGTACACATTTATTATATATAAGAATGACATCACATGTGTTTTTTGGCCTAGAAACCCATCCAAGATTTACTCATTAGGAGTAAATCTTGGATAGTCCCCGGTTTGGGACTATTCTTGAACACCTAATCTCACTTAGGATGTAAGTGTATAATGTGTATTGGGTTTTCGAGAAAATTTTGGTAGCATTTCCCCGTTTGTTCTCTAAGTACATATGTACTTAGAGAACAGCGGGGAAATGCTGCCGAAATTTTCTTGAAAACCCAATACACATTATACACTTACTAGTGAGATTAGGTGTTCAAGGATGGGATAGGTGGTACACATTTATTATATATAAGAATGACATCACATGTGTTTTTTGGCCTAGAAAGTGAACAATCATTGTTCTTTATATTACTTGTACATTGGTATAAATTAGAATGAACAATCACTAAATTATATACTGTTTGTATAGAGTCCGGCTTCATTGTAGATAATAGGAGTAAATCTTGGATAGGATGTAAGTGTATACCCTAATCTTATTCTAATATATACTTGTTTTCTCTTTGATCATAGAATGGATAGATCATGGATGTCCATTCGCAATCGCTGCACCCCAGAGTTTATATCTGGTCTTGATCAGTTTGTTAGATTTGCTGAGGAACATAGGAAAAAACCTACAGAGAGGTTCGACTGTCCATGTAGGCATTGCGGTAACAACTTGAAAGTCAACACTGGTGAGGAAATCAAAAGTCATGTCATGTGCAACGGGATTGTACAAGGCTATACAGAATGGCACTGGCATGGAGAGATTTCAAACTCTAATAGTAGTGCTTGGGTGGAAGAAGAAATTGCCTCCGATGACGTAGATGTGAACGAACCAATTCCAGTAGACATCGTTGATGTGATGCTGGATAGTTGTAGGGTAGAGCACACTGATCCACCTCCTATCTTTAGAAACATTGTGCATGATGCTGAGATACCGTTATACATAGGCTGTGCTAAGTTTACGAAGCTTAGCGTTGTGTTGTGATTGTATAAGTTGAAAGCTAACAATAGATGGAGCGACAAAAGCTTCACTGAATTATTGACTTTGTTGAAAGAAATGCTTCCTGAAGGAAACGAACTGTCAATCTCAACATACCGGGTAAAGAAAATGTTGTTCCCAATGGGAATGGATGCCAAGAAGATACATGCATGCCTGAATGATTGTGTATTATTTTCAAAAGGATTATGTAGATTTGAAAGATTGTCCAAAATGTGGTGTGTCACAGTATAAATTGACGACTTCGAGGGAGTCCAAAACTGGTTCTCCTACCAAGGTGTTGTGGTATCTACCTATAATATCACAGTTTCAACGCTTGTTAGCAAATCCGAAAGATGCAAAGAATTTGAGGTGGCATGCAGATGTTAAGAAAAATAATGATGGGATCCTACGGCATGCATCTGATTCCCCACAGTGGAAGAAGATTGATCTATTATACCCCAAATTTGGTGAAGAAGATAGGAATCTAAGACTTGGGCTTTGTACAGATGGGATGAATTCGTACGAGACATTGAGTAGCCAACATAGCACTTGGCCAGTCATGCTTGTTATATACAATCTTCCTCCCTGACTGTGTATGAAAAATAAGTACGTTATGCTGTCATTGTTGATATTGGGCCCTAAACAACCCGTAAATGATATCGATGTTTATCTTGAACCTCTGATTGATGACTTAAAGAAACTTTGGGCTGAAGGTGTGATGACCTATGATGCTTCAGGAAGAGAGACATTTCGTTTGCACGCTATGTTATTTTACACTATTAATGACTTTCCAGCATATGGGAATTTGTCTGGATATAGTGTCAAAGGAGCTAAAGCGTGTCCTATATGTGAAGAAAACACTGATTCAATAAGACTAAAACATGGCGGAAAGACTGTATATCTTGGTCATCAAAGGTTTCTTTCAAAATTCCATCCGTATCGTAGGAAGCGCAAAGCATTCAATGGATGGAATGATGAACGGAGTGCACCTAAACCTATACCAGGGGATGTTGTTTATGAAAGAGTAAAAGACATTGTCAATGAATTTGGTAAGAAATCACAATGTAGTATGGCCACACGGAGTGACAATTCTTCATTCAAGAAGAAGTCAATATTTTGGGATCTTCCTTATTGGAGTTCTTTGACAGTCAGACATTGTATCGATGTAATGCACGTTGAGAAAAATGTCTGTGATAGCATCATTGGTACTCTGTTAAATATACCAGGTAAGACTAAAGATGGGATAAAATCCAGACTGGACCTACGTGAAATGGGAATAAGGTCAGAATTAACAGAATTACATGAAATGGGTAATAAAAGAACATACTTACCTCCCACTTGTTACACGTTGTCTAGAAAGGAGAAGAAAGCTTTTTGTGAATGCTTGGTAAATGTTAAGGTGCCACATGGTTACTCATCCAACATCCGTAGATTGGTATCAATGAAAGATCTGAAGTTGATAGGTCTTAAATCTCATGATTGTCACACTCTAATGCAAAAAATATTTCCTGTGGCAATTCTATCTATATTGCCGAAGCATGTAAGGTTTGCAATCACCAGACTTTATTTCTTTTTCAATAGTCTATGCAGCAAAGTTATTGACCATGATACTCTCAATAATTTGCAAAGAGAAGTGGTTGTTACCCTATGTCAGCTTGTGATGTATTTCCCTCCTTCGTTCTTTGATATCATGGTACATCTTGTTTTCCACTTGACTAGGGAAGTGAAAATGTTGGGACCAGTTTTCTTGCATTGGATGTATCCCTTTGAACGATACATGAGCATTTTTAAAGGTGATGTTCGAAACTGTTATCGGCCTGAAGGGAGTATTATTGAAGGTTATGTGGAGAGAGAGGTTATGGATTTTTGCAATGACTTTCTGAGTGGTAATAACACTCCTGTTAATGACAAAATATTGAGCAGGGCAAAGGAATTTTGGGATCACGGGTGAAAGTAATCAGCCGTGAGCAGTTGAACAAGCTCACTTGTATATTTTACACAACATGGATGAAGTGAGTGTTTATATCGAGGAACATACCAATTTCATCAAGAGACAACATCCTCGAGCAAGTTCAATGTGGATTGCTAAAGAGCATAATAAGACTTTTACTAAGTGGTTTGAAGATAAAGTCTTACATCAACTATCTCAAACACCAAATGATATTACAGAAACTATCAAATGCCTCGCCTTTAAACCAAAACCGAATGTTATGTCTTATGAAGGGGTTGACATTAATGGGTTCACATATTACACAAAGTGCCAAGATGATAAGAGTGTCATCCAAAACAGTGGGGTCACTCTTCAAGCGTCGACTATGTATTTTGCAAGTGCAAAGGATAAGAGTCCACGTGAAGCTCAAATGTCATATTACGGTGTCATTGAAGACATATGGGAGTTTGACTACATAGATTTCAGAATTCCGCTCTTTAAATGTAATTGGGTTGATAACACCAAAGGAGTTATAGTGGATGAATTGGGTTTCACTTTGGTGAACTTTGAAAAGATTGGCGAGAAGGGTGAACCATTCATATTGGCATCATAGGCGAAACAAATATTCTATATCAATGATCCTACAAATGATAAATGGTCGGTTGTTCTTCATGGTAAAAGACAGTTCATTGAAGGTCCTATAGATGAAGAAGAGTACTATGATAAGTATGATGACTCCAGTCCATTCTCAGTTGGGTTGCCAACTCCACAAAATATTGAAGCTAATGATGACTAATATGTGCGCGGAGATCACAATGAAGGATTGTTGATTGATAAAAGATCACAATTTTAGAGACATGTATGTTTATACAAATGCTAAATGTTTGCCTTTTTCTAGTTAATACAAATGCTAAATGTTTGCCTTTTTCTAGTTAATACAAATGCTAAATGTTTGCTTTTTAATGACATTTTCAGATGGTTGACCTTGATGAGCATGAAGTCCATGATGAGCATGTTGTCCATGACGAGCATGGCGAGGATACCAATGTAAGTTCTAAAAACATATCCTGTATTTCTATAAAATTCATTATCTTCTAGTTATGTCATGTATCCTATATTTCTATATTGGGCTAATTCAGTGTGTTTATTTTTGTCAAATTTGAGGTTGATGATGCACATGTACCCACTGAAGCACTGGAGCAACTTGATGCGCAGCACCAAACACTTAACAAGAAAAGGGGCATCACTCTGTTGAAGAAGTTAATAGCGCTGAGTGGCAGTGGATCCAAATTGGTTGTTGAGTTTGATAATGGAGGAAATGCAATTGGAGTGAACCGCAATAATTTTGTAAACTATCTTGGGTGTGTCACTCGAAGCCATTGTGGTGTTAAGTATGATAATTGGCATAAAGTTCCTCAGGCGAAGAAAGACTTGATATGGAAGGATTTATGCGTGAGTTATTATTATTTGCAATTCTATTATGTAGATTACAAATTATATTACAAATTATATTTTTGGATACTAGTTAATAAGAATTCTATTTTACAGAATCTGTTTGCATTGGTTGAGAAGCTGCATCATAAAAGCGTGATGCAACGTGCTGGAAAGATGCTTATGAACTATAGGACAAATCTGAATAGAGAATACATAAAAGATGGTGATAAGAAGAAGAAGTCAGGCCTTGAGCAGTGGAACTTCTTGGACAAAGAAGATTCGGACAATTTTGTTGCTTCAAGAAAATTTGAAGAATTCAAGGTATTAGGCGTCACTCCCAATTTAATTAATATACGTTGTATTCACCTATTCAAGATTAAGATTTAGTGCTACTAACCAAATCATTAATGTGCATACTAACTAGGCCCTCAGTGACGTGCAAAAATCAAGGCGTGCACTGAATGTGCATGACCACACTATGGGTCCAAAGGGCTATGCAAGCATTCACCAAAGACTACAGGCGGAGTCTGCGGCTACTCAGGAGTCTGCCACACCCATGCCTCGCCATGATATCTGGATAGTTGGGAGGCAAAACAAGAAGGGTGAAATAAAGAAGCTCGTAACTGCTGAGGCGGCTGCGAAAATGGTAAAATATAACCCGTAGAGCAATTGTTTGAATATTGATTATTTGTGGTGTTAACTTACCAATTTCAGTTGATGGTGATTAGCGGGAGCTGCACGAGCAGAGGAAACAAGGCACATTCATCCCTCAGGGCACAAGGGATGAATTGACAGTTGCTCTGGGTAACCCAGAGCATCCTGGACGTGTTAGGGGTGCAGGCGCTGGTGTGGGCATCAAAGCATTCTTTGGGCCATCCCAGCACAAACCCAGAGTGGGACTTTCACAAGAAAAAGTAACCTATTCTTTTTTTAGAATGTTACTGCAAAAGGGAATTCAATAATAAGAAGCTAATGTTTCTTTTATCCATGTATAGGAGAATAAGAGAGTCGAGGATATAGTTGCAAATAAGTTCAATGATATAGTTGCTGAGAAGGTCAAGGAAGAAATAGTGCGGTGGAAGGCATCTCAGGCTTCCAATCAGCCTATGGCGACCCACTCTTCTCCTGATGCACATACTGCGAGTAATCCTGGAGACCCATCGCCTAGAACGTCTCCTGTAAGTATTGTTTATGACATTGTAGCTAGTCTTTTCAAGATGATATGTTTTCAAGATGATATGTATATCTGTATAACATTCTTTACGTAAATTTGTAGGCATTGAAGTCATGACGCTTAAGAATGAAAGACTATGTTGTTGCAGAGGCGCGGGCTTACCCGTCCCTTCCTGGGGCAACGTTTCATGGGACTCCAATGCTGCAGGGCTACGTTCGTGCGAGCTCGATATGTGTATTACCTGATTGGAGGGAAGCTGCATTGCCATATGCCCACCCAGATATTGATACACTTGGTGAGGCGGAAGGTGGGGTGATATTGTGGCCCAAAGCAGATGTCGTCTACACTACTAAAATTGTAAGATAAATTTACATTACTTTAGATTGTTAATGTGTATATATGAGGTCAACTGATCTGAAATTATATATACAGGTTAAAAAGAAGACACCCGGAGCACCTAGGCCTCCAACTCCACTTCCTGCATTACCAAATTGGGTTCCAACTGACCTAAAATACCCGTTAGGTCCTGCTTGTAGGGGAATGGCATGTTGGCTACTGGCACATAATATACATTTCCATATAGTTGTTTCTTTAGAAGCAGATTATGCAGGTCAATCATATGATAGCTCTTTATTTATACAAGATATTACTGAGATGTTTATGTATGATTGGTTGAATACATCAATGATAGAGACATGGATAAGGTGACATCTTGTTTATACATCCATATACCTTGTGCAAGATCCGGTGATCTTATTTCTTATATATTAATGCATACGTAATACATGTTTTGCAGCTACTTAGTCAAAGATCAATGCAAACAATTTGCATTTGATCATGTGGGATTTTTGATTCCATCATTGATTAGTATGGTAGCTAAAGACACTGATAGTGTTCAACAATACTGTATAGATGCTTTTACAATATTCGGTCAGCAAAAGAAGACGATAATAATAGCTCCATTCAATGTCAAGTAAGTTTACTTTATTTATAATTTGGACTTAAGAAAATTCCATTTTTATTGTGCATTTTGAGTTATTAATTTTTAACTTTTTTACCTATAGCGCTAGACATTGGGAGTTACTAGTTATTTTCCCTGGGACATTCACTGTTTATTATCTAGATCCTTCGGGAAGTACATTGAACACTAAAATTGGACACACATTGAGAATGTCATTATTCTAGTGAGAAATATTTCATTTTTATATACGTTAACATATGTTATTACATTACTATTTAATTATGCAATTTACTGTGTTACATTAACATGTAGGGGTTTAGATGCATTCAAAAATGCTGGAGAAAATGTCCCAAGGAGAAAGAACCAACCAATAATTTGGGAGAACGTAAAAGTAAGTTCCTGACTCTAATGTATATATTATTTATGTGAACTGTGCTTAGTTGTATTTTTTAATATTTTGTATGTTTCAATTTATAGTGCGCTACACAAGACAACGGCTGTGGGCTCTGATACCACTAATTTTGGGCTCTGATACCACTAATTGTGGGCTCTGATCTCCAAACCGCGATATAATCTCGATTTAAACTTAGCGGAAGCGATTCGATAGACAGCGGAAGACAAAAATCACGGGAAATTAAAACTTTTCGGACAAGAGCTTGAATCCATAAAAACTTCTTTCATAACAAGAGATAAACTGTTTACATCTCATGATAATTACTTCTTGAGTAATTATATACATCAAGATACAAAATCTCAAGAACTCACACAAAAGACTCCAAGACCTGAGAGTACAGAGGACACGTAGGACTGACTCTAACTACACCGCATGGTAGGCTAAACCTCCACCTGAGATTACTGCTGCTCCTGGTGCTGCTGCTGCTACTGAGATTGGTCACATGTAGACCGGTTCCTCCGTCTACGACGTCCACCTAAAAAGTTGAAATCTACGGGGTGAGACAATTTTACATAATTGTCCCAGCGAGAGTTATAACTCTCCGCTAGAAGCTTTATTATATCATCAAAGAATATCTTAAGCAGTAAAGCTTTCAAAGTATTCAATAACAGTTGCAACTATATAACAAGAGTTCAACATATATGAGACATGAAGGAAAAAAAATAAGCACTATCACAGTGTATCATCAGTCAACTAACTCGTAGTTATCTCTAGCAGGTATACTATGTGGTTGATTATGTTTTACAAACAACATTATGCCCTGTGGAGATGAGGCATACCACTCATACTCCAACTGATCGCTGAGAAGTCACATCAGTATCATACATAGGTCATTAAGAGAGCCGGATTCTCATGACCTTCATCTTCCTCAGTCAGTAAGAGGATCACTTGTAGGACATCTTGTGTCTCTACTTATTATAGCTCACCAGGGTAAACTGGTCCTTCGCTATTTTAGAGTTACAGTGGCGTTCTGTACTCTCTTCGTCATCAGGAGTTTTCATGTTTATCTCCACTGATACGGATATCTATGTTTTCTTCGTCATCCGGAGGTTTCATATTTACCTTCCACTGATACGGTAGGGTTTAGTAGTGAAGGGTTGACGGATTACACATCTACATCAATCACCTACACTAGGATGTAAGGTTCTACACATCCATATACCCCACATACTCAATAGTATGTGTTCCAGGAGCTCCCTTAGGAAATCCTGTTTCACCATCATTTGATCTCTGACAATGATGGATCTATGATCAGGGCTCTACATTATACTTGATTAGTTAGGTACATTTAGTATTCATTTAATCCTCACACATTGTTCTTCAAACAATAACAGTAGCATAACAGCTATGAAAGGAGAATACTAAATGTAACAAGCCTAACTCACATCAATCATCATTTCCCATTATACTCATCACCAGTCATCTCTGAAGCATGACTTGGTGGTATTCATGGCTCTTACAGCCCATTAACTCATAGGATGCCACTGACAAGGCATCAAGATATTTTACTTATTCATAAAGCCTTTAACATGCTTTTAATGAATACAGTATCATCATCCATACCTGGATATGATCACCTTCATATCAGGACCTGCATAGTTAGCTCAACTGATAAAGGTAATTTAAAACAAGGAATATACTTCTCACTCTTATCATAAGAGCTAAGTTCTCTGATTCTTATCAATTAGAGTTTAATACTCATAAAGCATGTCATTACCCTTGAATTAGGGTTTACTATTCACATTGAAGTGAATTGAACTCATAACATCATCATGTAAGTGGAACATCATCATTGATTCTCTCAGAATGGCTTAAGATTCATCATACATCATAATTAGGGTTTCCATGATCTCACACAGGTGGATCATACCCTAATTATTCACATTCATGTGTATTGAAGGTTCTTTAATTGAGTTTCCACCTAAAAAGGGTACTTTCTCTCTCTAGAAGTACTTTCTCTATCTAGAAGTACTTTCTCTCTCCTCATACAAGTAGATGGTGATAACATCACTCTAGATCAAGTTGAAATAAGTCATCATGGGCTAACGTAGCCAAAAACATCACTAACATGTGATTAGGGTTTGATTTGATCAAGGTATTACTCAATTGACCCTTCAAGGGTATTTTGGTAATTCACCCCATTGATCACCATCATGGGTTAATTCATTAGTCACTTAGTCCTTTAATGTCCTAGGTTATCATTAGGGTTTAGATTAGGGCATCATAGAACCATATATACCTTTAAGTGGTTAGTTGAAATCAACCTTTGAAAGTCCTCAAATGGTCTCAACCTCCAACCTCCAAACGGTTTGAAACCATTTGGATGGGTTCACCATTTACTATTGTTGACTTCAAGACCAAGAAGAAGTGTAGACCATTTAACCATGTTGACTTCAAGGCCGAGAGGGCAAGTTGGGTTGAGATCGTTTGATGGCTCTCGGTCTTGAGACCGTTTGATGGCTCTCGGTCTTGAGACCGCGAGCCCTCTCACGGTCTTGAGACCGCGAGCCCTCTCATGGTCTTGAGACCATGAGGCTTCTCACGGTCTTGAGACCGCAAGCCCCCTCACGGTCTTGAGACCGCGAGGCTCACATGGTCTCCAACCGCTTGGACCATCAACAAGGTTCAAGGTTACAACCGATTATGTCAACCAATGTTGAAGCCCTCAAAAGGTCAAAGCTATGGTGACCACTTATGGATTGAGTCAATTAGGGTTATGATTAACCATGTGGTCACTCAATTGACCCTCAATTGTTGACCAATTGGGGTTGAAGTCGATTCATTTAGGGTCTATCAATGTTCAACCATCAACACTCATCAATGTGCATCAATACAAGGTTGAACCCTTCAATTGAGCTCCAATTGGGCCCAAACTTGGCCCAAACGGTCTTGAGATCGTGTGGATGAACTCCACACGGTCTTGAGACCTTTTGCCCAAGATTTCATCAAAATATAATGTAATTTGATAGGGGTCAAACCAAGATTGAGTCACATAATCAGAATTTTGATTAATTGATAACTTATTGCAATTGGGTCCTTAATTGATCAAAATAGCTTAACCCTAGACCTTCAAATGGTCTTGGGTTGCCACCACACGGTCTTGAGACCGCTTGTATGAGTTCCAAACGGTCTTGAGACCGTTTGCCCATCCAACTTTTGGATTCTAGTGAAAAATTCTTCAAGGTTGGACCAATTGAATTGATGATTATATCAATACTTAATTGCAATGTAATTTGGTATAATTGTACCTTCAATTGGTCAACTATTCTTGACCCCAGACCTTCAAATGGTCTTGGGTGATTGTCCTCGCAGTCTTGAGACCATTTGGTTGATCCCCAAACGGTCTTGAGACCGTTTAGGTCAATCAACCCCAAAAACCCTAAATTAATCATTGATATTTCAGTACTGATTTTAATTAGGGTTTGCCCTAGTAATCACCCTTCAACTCTTAGCTTGATTGAAATTAGTCCATAAAATTTGGTGGGTTGTTAATTAACATTATTTTTAACAGTAATATCATACGGTCAATGCCTGGTCAACGACCTTACACGGTCTTAAGACCGTTTGCCCAAAAAGGCTATTTCATACCGTTTGAAAATCAGGGATAAATTCAATTAAAGTTGTTGATTACAATGGCCATATCTCCCGATTCCTTTGGAGTTAACCTATAAATTTTTGAGGGTGATTAGTCTACATAATTATAAAGAGGTTTATTATACGTTCCATGCTCGGTCAATGGGGTTAAATGGTCTTGAAGACCGTTTTCCCTCTCGCGGTCTAGAGACCGTTTGCTCACCTCGCGGTCTTAAGACCGAGAGAGCAAGATGGGGAGACCGTTTAACAAAGTGAAAAGCGGTGGGTTTTTCTTGGAAATAACGCCTTCATCTCCTATCTCAAGAACAGCATGGATTTCCCATGGATTTTCTTGCAAAGTAGCAAAGGAAAGTAGGGAAAAAGAAGAACTATCATCTACATGCATAAATGAGATGTATATAATAAAGCATGGGTTTAGAGTTATAAAACCCGCCTAAAGCTTGCTCCTTGAGCTCCAAGATTTCGAGCTCTAAGATTTAATGGCATCCTTGAGCTTCCACAGGTCGGCCAAGGTGAAAACTCCAGGGAAAGTCTAGAAGAGATGGCTAGAAAGGTGGAGCTTTGTGAGCTAGTCATCAATTTGACCTTGAATTCGAGTTCTAACCATGAAATTAGGCAAGAAGAGGAATCCAAACCTACCTTGCACACCTTGGGTAGTCCTCCTGAGCTCCAAGCTGTTCCTTAGTCGGTCAAGCAAAGGGGAAACAGTGAAATGCATGAAGGAAAGGTTCCTTTGCTTGAGAGGTAAAGTGTATATATACTTGGGGTGGGGTTTCCAACTTAAGCTTATAAGTTTTTCATAATATCAACCAAGTCCCTCCATCTTTACTTGCTCGTCCCTTCCTCTTAATTCTAAGGACAAACCTTCTCTCAAGGTAAAGAAAATAAGGGCAAGGAAGATTAACCTAATACTAAGGTACATATATAAAGAGCTATTGTACATACACCCTGATTATTCAATCACCAGGTATATTTCATAACTTGATTATTCAATTGAGGTGACTCGCTCATCATTTCTTCTCCAAATGATTTCAAGAGTCTTAAAAGATACATTAGATATTATATTTTTACACATAGCATCCCTTAATTTGGGTAAATTGCATTTTACCCCAAATTAGGGTTTCAAGCACCGGGATTGCTTCCACAGCTGCACCTTGGTGCCCAAGCTTGGGAAATCCCTCTAACTTCAACATAATCATTTTCATGATGTCTAAATATCAGAGAATCATCTTAACATGTGCAATTTGCAAGTTAACCCTTCTAAATGGGTAAATTGCACATAGGTCCCTGTATTTCCACACAATGCTACAACTTTATATAAAAAGGAGCAAAAACTGAAATATATGTTTCTGAGAAACTTAATTACATGTCCAAAGTTAATCACAAGGATTTAATTACATAATTTAGACAAAACACCTAGGGTTAGCTTATAACCCAGGTCAGGGATGTTACAAATTATCCACCCCTTACAAGGATTTCGTCCCCGAAATCGATAAGACATATTAAGAGAAAAGGGCAAGATACTTCCTTCTCATCTCATCCTCTAACGCCCAAGTGGCTTCTTAAACACCACGGTGGTTCCAGAGGACTTTCACAAGACTTATGTCTTTCTTCTTTAGCTTTTTAATTCTTTTATCAAGGATTGACACTGGTCCCTCCTCATAGGATACATCATCATTCAATTCTACCTCCATAGGTTGTAGAACTGACTCGGTGTCTGGGTGACATTTCTTCAGCATAGAAATGTGAAACACAGGGTGTAACCTCTGTAACTCTGGAGGCAGCTCTAGTCTATATGCTACCTTTCCAATTCATTCAATGATTGGATAAGGTCCCATAAATCTAGGAGCTAACTTCCCTTTCCTTCCAAAACGAAGGACCCCTTTCCAAGGCGAGACCTTGAGATACACTCTGTCTCCAACCTAGAACTCTAAGGGTCTACGACGCTTGTCAGCATACGACTTTTGCCTATCCTGTGCAGTCTTAATCTGTTGTTGTATTACTTTAATCTTCTCTGTGGTTTGCTGCACAAGCTCAGGACCCAACAACTGATGTTCACCAGTTTCATACCAACACAAGGGTGATCTACAACGTCTACCATAAAAAGCTTCATAGGGTGCCATATCAATACTATGTTGATAGCTATTTTTATAGGAAAACTCTATTAGGCTTAGGTGTAGATCCCAACTCCTGACAAACTGGAGAGCACATGCTCTCAACAGGTCTTCTACGGTCTGTATGGTCCTTTCTGACTGTCCATCAGTCTGCGGATGAAAGGCCGTACTAAACCTTAGCTTGGTGCCTAAGGCTCTGTGCAACTGTTCCCAAAAACGACTGGTAAACTGGGGACCTCTGTCAGAAACTATAGTGTCAGGAACTCCGTGCAAACGCACTATCTCTTGCACATACAACTGTGATAACCCTTCAGCAGAATAGGTTGTTTTGACGGGTAAGAAATGTGTTGTCTTAGTCAACCTATCAACAACTACCCAAATGGAATCATGTCCTTTGCTTGTCCTGGGTAGGCCAACAACAAAGTCCATGGTCACATGGTCCCACTTCCACTGTGGTATGGGTAAAGGTTGCATTGTCCCTGCAGGCTTCTGGTGTTCAGCTTTAACTTGCTGACACACAGGACACCTCAGAACAAACTCTTCAACATCTTTCTTCATCCCAGGCCACCAATACAAATCTTTCAAATTCCGGTACATCTTGGTGCTTCCTGGATGCATAGCATACATGGAAGAATGAGCTTCTTCCAGGACTAACTTCCTCAAGTTATCCACATCCGGCACTATCATCCTCCCATTATAACAAGCTACATGATCATCTGAGTCATGGAAACCATCTCTCTTCTCATTTCCATACTCAGATCTGATCTGCTGAACTGCATCATCACCTTGCTGTGCTTCCTTAATCTGCTCCCTTAGGGTAGGTTTAATATGCGTCTCAGCCAACAATCCGGCTAACAACGACACCTTCAACTGTACATTGTCTTGCCTTAAAGAGATAAGCATATCTCTCTTAGAGCATACTAAAGAGTTTAGTTGTGCTCTATCCATGGTTGATGTTGCTGATTTCCTACTCAAGGCATCTGCAACAACATTGGCCTTGCCCGGATGGTAATCAATTGTACAATCATAGTCCTTGATTAACTCCATCCAACGACGTTGCCTCATGTTAAGCTCATGCTGAGAGAAGATATACTTAAGGTTCTTGTGGTCTGTGAAAATATGGAATGTCTCTCCGTAGAGATAATGTCTCCAGATCTTCAAGGCATGAACCACGGCAGCTAACTCCAGATCGTGTGTCGGATAATTCTCCTCGTGTTTCTTAAGCTGTCGGGAAGCAAAAGAAATCACTTGTTTATCCTGCATCAACACACATCCAAGTCCATTCTTGGAAGCATCACAGAAGACTACATATCCTTTTCCTTGTTCAGGTAGCACAAGAACAGGTGCACTTGTCAACCTCTCTTTCAACAATTGGAAAGACTGTTGACACTTATCACTCCAAGAAAAAGGAACATATTTCCGGGTCAACTTGGTCAAAGGTAAAGCTATAGAACTAAAGTTCTTAATGAACCTTCGGTAGTAGCCAGCTAACCCTAAGAAACTTCGAATCTTCATCGGTGTCTTCGGTTGTTCCCACTGTAGAACAGATTCTACCTTTGTAGGGTCAACATGAATTCCTGAGGCAGATATCACATGTCCAAGAAAAGATACCTCCGGCAACCAGAACTCACACTTGCTAAACTTAGCATACAGCTTGTGTTCCCTTAGCAAGATCAAAGCTTGGCGAAGATGCTGCTCATGCTGCTGAGCATCCTTACTATAGATCAGAATGTCATCTATGAAGACGACAACACACTGATCAAGGAAAGGTCGGAAAACTCTATTCATGAGTTCCATAAATGCAGCTGGTGCATTGGTTAGTCCAAACGACATAACCGTGAACTCATATTGACCATACCTTGTCCTAAAGGCAGACTTGGGTACGTCACTATCCTTAATACAAAGTTGATGATATCCAGACCTCAAGTCTATCTTTGAAAAGACTGTTGCACCACGCAACTGGTCAAAGAGATCATCAATCCTCGGCAGAGGGTACTTGTTCTTTATTGTTACTTTATTGAGTTGTCTATAATCAATGCACAACCGCATTGACCCATCTTTCTTTTTAACAAACAAGACCGGAGCAACCCATGGTGAAGTGCTCGGTCGGATAAAACCCTTCTCAAGTAACTCTTGAAGTTGTTTCTTGAGTTCTGCCATTTCGGCAGGCGCCATCCTATACGGAGTCTGGGCTATGGGTTTCGTATCTGGGACTAAATTGATCTCAAAATCAATTTCCCGAGGCGGTGGTACGCCTGGAAGTTCTTCAGGAAATACATCCTCGAATTCCCTGACTATAGGAACTTCCGCAGGATTGGAAATCTCCTTGGTAACATCTACCACATGGGCTAAGAATGCACAACATCCTTGCCTCAACAACTTATCAGCAACCATAGCTGACACAAGGCAGGTGGGCAGAATCTTTCTCTCACCTTGAAAGATCCATGTGTTGCTTTCATCAGCAAACACAGCCTGCTTGGACACACATTCCAAGACAACTCTATACCTTTCTAAGGTATCCATCCCGAGGATTATATCAAATCCTTGCATCTCAAGTGGTATAAGATCCACTTGAATGTGATGATCAGAAAAGAGGAGGATGCAAGGAGAACATACCTCCTGCAAAATGGCAGACCCACTCAACGGAGTCTCCAAAAACAAACTATCTGTCCTATGACTAGTTGTCATGTTGCAGTTACGTATCACTTTACGAGTGATGAAAGAGTGCGTAGCACCTGGGTCAATCAAAACAGATACAACACAGGATGTAGATATATCAGAATATAAAAGTTCCATCTGACCTGCCACTACCCGTGGATTGATCACTGCTTCTGGTGGGTTCATAGCATAGAACCTCGCTGTCGCCTGGTGTTGAGGTGGTGTTGATGATCCAGCTTGAGACGCTTGTCCACGTCCTCGAGCTGCTCCTTGAGATTGCCTTCTCTGTGATCCTTGTTGATTCTGTCTCGGAGGCTGTGTCACATTGACAGGCCTAGATCGGCAGTCCTTCATCAAATGTCCCACCTTACCACAGTTGTAGCAGCTTCTCTCCAGTTGTTGTGGTCTGGGTGGTCTAGTAACTGAAACTGATGTTGAACTATGAGTCCCTTGTTGAGGTAGGCTTCGTCCCCTGCCTCTACTTGGTGACCATTGAGTTTGAGAACTCGATCTGGGTGGTGGAGGTGTAGGTGCAGAGAATCTAGGCTTCTTAAAGTCTCTAGATGAAGAACCCTGGAACTGCAGATATCTCTTATGGGTTTGCCTCTTCTCAATTACGGATTTCTCTATCCTTCGGACAGACTCAACGAAGGTAGCAAATCTCTCCCGATTCTCTAGGGCAGATACGGGCGTAGTCAAGTCAGCATTTAAACCCTTTTCGAACCTTCTGATTCTTTCTTCTTCTGTGGCAGCCATGTGCGGACAGAACCGCAACAACTCCATGAACTTAGCTTCATACTCGCTAATGTTCATCATTCCTTGTCTCAATCTCTCAAACTGAGAGATCTTCTCATCTAGGAAGGTCTTTGGAAAATATCTATTGATAAATTCCCGACGAAACTCTTCCCATGAGAACTCTACTCCAGGTCTCTTCTGCTCTTCCATGTTCCACCAGTGACCAGCACTACCTTTGAGAAGATAGACAGCATGTCTAACCTTCTCAGCTTCTGGGATGATAAGAATCCTGAAAGCCTTCTCCAACTCTGTCAACCAAAGGTCAGCATCGGCAGGGTCGGCAATCCCGAAGTACTCGGTAGCTCCGACACGATGAAGTCATTCGAACGTCTTACCGATACCTTGTGCTTCAAGATGGACAGGTGCCCTAGGTGCAGGCATGGGCATCCTGTCGGTTATGTGTGTCATGGCAGTCATAAACTGCCCGAACATCGTTTGTACAGCTGGGTTACCCATGTCGGCTGGGTCAAACTGGAGTGGCTCTCTTGGTGACTCAGGTGCAGGCTGTTCTATTTCTGGAACCCTTGCACCGCCTCGAGGTGCACTAGCACTACTCTCCACCACGTACTCTTCATGTGGCTCAGCCATTCTTATGTATCTTCTTCTCCTGAGGAGCAGAAGATTCTATTAGATAAGGAAGTAGTACTAAAGATAGACTCGACATCCTAAGTCCTATGCCTCTGTAGACTCAACTGACCTAGAGCTCTGATACCACTAATTGTGGGCTCTGATACCACTAATTATGGGCTCTGATCTCCAAACTGTGATATAATCTCAATTTAAACTTAGCGGAAGTGATTCGATAGATAGTGGAAGACAAAAATCACGGGAAATTAAAACTTTTCGGGACAAGAGATTGAATCCATAAAAACTTCTTTCATAACAAGAGATAAACTGTTTACATCTCATGATAATTACTTCTTGAGTAATTATATACATCAAGATACAAAATCTCAAGAACTCACACAAAAGACTCCAAGACCTGAGAGTACAAAGGACACGTAGGACTGACTCTAACTACACCGCATGGCAGGCTAAACCTCCACCTGAGATTACTGCTGCTCCTGGTGTTGCTGCTGCTGCTGAGATTGGTCACCTGTAGACCGGTTCCTCTGTCTACGACGTCCACCTAAAAAGTTGAAATCTACGGGGTGAGACAATTTTACATAATTGTCCCAGCGAGAGTTATAACTCTCCGCTAGAAGCTTTATTATATCATCAAAGAATATCTTAAGCAGTAAATCTTTCAAAGTATTCAATAACAGTTGCAACTATATAACAAGAGTTCAACATATATGAGACATGAAAAAACAAATAAGCACTATCACAGTGTATCATCAATCAACTAACTCGTAGTTATCTCTAGCAGGTATACTATGTGGTTGATTATGTTTTACAAACAACATTATGCCATGTGGAGATGAGGCATACCACTCATACTCCAACTGATCGCTGAGAAGTCACATCAGTATCATACATAGGTCATTAAGAGAGCCGGATTCTCATGACCTTCATCTTTCTCAATCAGTAAGAGGATCACTTGTAGGACATCTTGTGTCTCTACTTATTATAGCTCACCAGGGTAAACTGGTCCTTCGCTATTTTAAAGTTACAGTGGCATTCTGTACTCTCATCGTCATCAGGAGTTTTCATGTTTATCTCCACTGATACAGATATCTATGTTTTCTTCAACATCAGGAGGTTTCATATTTACCTTCCACTGATACGGTAGGGTTTAGTAGTGAAGGGTTGATGGATTACACATCTACATCAATCACCTACACTAGGATGTAAGGTTCTACATATCCATATACCCCACATACTCAATAGTATGTGTTCCAGGAGCTCCCTTAGGAAATCCTGTTTCACCATCATTTGATCTCCGACAATGATGGATCTATGATTAGGGCTCTACATTATACTTGATTAGTTAGGTACATTTAGTATTCATTTAATCATCACACATTGTTCTTTAAACAATAACAGTAGCATAACAGCTATGAAAGGAGAATACTAAATGTAACAAGCCTAACTCACATCAATCATCATTTCCCATTATACTCATCACCAGTCATCTCTGAAGAATGACTTGGTGTTATTCATGGCTCTTACAGCCCATTAACTCATAGGATGCCACTGACAAGGCATCAAGATATTTTACTTATTCATAAAGCCTTTAACATGCTTTTAATGAATACAGTATCATCATCCATACCTGGATATGATCACCTTCATATCAGGACCTGCATAGTTAGCTCAACTGATAAAGGTAATTTAAAACAAGGAATATACTTCTCACTCTTATCATAAGATCTAAGTTCTCTGATTCTTATCAATTAGAGTTTAATACTCATAAAGCATGTCATTACCCTTGAATTAGGGTTTACTATTCACATTGAAGTGAATTGAACTCATAAAATCATCATGTAAGTGGAACATCATCATTGATGCTCTCAGAATGGCTTAAGATTCATCATACATCATAATTAGGGTTTCCATGATCTCGCACAGGTGGATCATACCCTAATTATGCACATTCATGTGTATTGAAGGTTCTTTAATTGAGTTTCCACCTAAAAAGGGTACTTTCTCTCTCTAGAAGTAATTTATCTCTCTAGAAGTACTTTCTCTCTCCTCATACAAGTATATGGTGATAACATCACTCTAGATCAAGTTGAAATAAGTCATCATGGGCTAACGTAGCCAAAAACATCACTAACATGTGATTAGGGTTTGATTTGATCAAGGTATTACTCAATTGACCCTTCAAGGGTATTTTGGTAATTCACCCCATTGATCACCATCATGGGTTAATTCATTAGTCACTTAGTCCTTTAATGTCCTAGGTTATCATTAGGGTTTATATTAGGGCATCATAGAACCATATACACCTTTAAGTGGTTAGTTGAAATCAACCTTTGAAAGTCCTCAAATGGTCTCAACCTCCAACCTCCAAACGGTTTGAAAATGTTTGGATGGGTTGACCATTTACTATTGTTGACTTCAAGACCAAGAAGAAGTGTAGACCATTTAACCATGTTGACTTCAAGGCCGAGAGGGAAAGTTGGGTTGAGATCGTTTGATGGCTCTCGGTCTTGAGACCGTTTGATGGCCCTCGGTCTTAAGACCGTTTGATGGCTCTCGGTCTTGAGACCGTTTGATGGCTCTCGGTCTTGAGACCGCGAGCCCTCTCAAGGTCTTGATACCACGAGCCCTCTCATGGTCTTGAGACCACGAGTCCTCTCACGGTCTTGAGACCGTGAGCCCCCTCACGGTCTTGAGACCGCGAGGCTCACATGGTCTCCAACCGCTTGGACCATCAACAAGGTTCAAGGTTACAACCGATTATGTCAACCAATGTTGAAGCCCTCAAAAGGTCAAAGCTATGGTGACCACTTATGGATTGAGTCAATTAGGCTTATGACTAACCAATTGGTCACTCAATTGACCCTCAATTGTTGACCAATTGGGGTTGAAGTCGATTCATTTAGGGTCTATCAATGTTCAACCATCAACACTCATCAATGTGCATCAATACAAGGTTGAACCCTTCCATTGAGCTCCAATTGGGCCCAAACTTGGCCCAAACGGTCTTGAGATCGTGTGGATGAACTCCACACGGTCTTGAGACCGTTTTCCCAAGATTTCATCAAAATCCAATGTAATTTGATAGGGGTCAAACCAAGATTGAGTCACATAATCAGAATTTTGATTAATTGATAACTTATTGCAATTGGGTCCTTAATTGATCAAATTAGCTTAACCCTAGACCTTCAAATGGTCTTGGGTTGCCACCACACGGTCTTGAGACCGCTTGGATAAGTTCCAAACGGTCTTGAGACCGTTTGCCCATCCAACTTTTGGATTCTAGTGAAAAATTCTTCAAGGTTGGACCAATTGAATTGATGATTATATCAATACTTAATTGCAATGTAATTTGGTATAATTGTACCTTCAATTGGTCAACTATTCTTGACCCCAGACCTTCAAATGGTCTTGGGTGATTTTCCTCGCGGTCTTGAGACCGTTTGGTTGATCCCCAAACGGTCTTGAGACCGTTTAGGTCAATCAACCCCAAAAACCCTAAATTAATCATTGATATTTCAGTACTGATTTTAATTAGGGTTTGCCCTAGTAATCACCCTTCAACTCTTAGCTTGATTGTAATTAGTCCATAAAATTTGGTGGGTTGTTAATTAACATTATGTTGAACAGTAATATCATACGGTCAATGCCTGGTCAACGACCTTACACGGTCTTAAGACCGTTTGCCCAAAAAGGCTATTTCAGACCGTTTGAAAATCAGGGATAAATTCAATTAAAGTTGTTGATTAAAATGGCCATATCTACCGATTCCTTTGGAGTTAACCTTTCAATTTTTGAGGGTGATTAGTCTACATAATTATGAAGAGGTTTCTTATACGGTCCATGCTCGGTCAACGGGGTTAAACGGTCTTGAAGACCGTTTTCCCTCTCGAGGTCTAGAGACCGTTTGCTCACCTCGCGGTCTTAAGACCGAGAGAGCAAGATGGGGAGACCGTTTAACAAAGTGAAAAGCGGTGGGTTTTTCTTGGAAATAACGCCTTCATCTCCTAGCTCAAGAACAGCACGGATTTCCCATGGATTTGCTTGCAAAGTAGCAAAGGAAAGTAGGGAAAAATAAGAACTATCATCTACATGCATAAATGAGATGTATATAATAAAGCATGGGTTTAGAGTTATAAAACCCGCCTAAAGCTTGCTCCTTGAGCTCCAAGATTTCGAGCTCTAAGCTTTAATGGCGTCCTTGAGCTTCCACAGGTCGGCCAAGGTGAAAACTCCAGGGAAAGTCAAGAAGAGATGGCTAGAAAGGTGGAGCTTTGTGAGCTAGTCATCAATTTGACCTTGAATTCGAGTTCTAACCATGAAATTAGGCAAGAAGAGGAATCCAAACCTACCTTGCACACCTTGGGTAGTCCTCCTGAGCTCCAAGCTGTTCCTTAGTCGGTCAAGCAAAGGGGAAACAGTGAAATGCACGAAGGAAAGGTTCCTTTGCTTGAGAGGTAAAGTGTATATATACTTGGGGTGGGGTTTCCAACTTAAGCTTATAAGTTTTTCATAATATCAACCAAGTCCCTCCATCTTTACTTGCTCGTCCCTTCCTCTTAATTCTAAGGACAAACCTTCTCTCAAGGTCAAGAAAATAAGGGCAAGGAAGATTAACCTAATACTAAGGTACATATATAAAGAGCTATTGTACATACACCCTGATTATTCAATCACAAGGTATATTTCATAACTTGATTATTCAATTGAGGTGACTCCCTCATCATTTCTTCTCTAAATGATGTCAAGAGTCTTAAAAGATACATTAGATAATATATTTTTACACATAGCATCCCTTAATTTGGATAAATTGCATTTTACCCCAAATTAGGGTTTCAAGCACCGGGATTGCTTCCACAGTTGCACCTTGGTGCCCAAGCTTGGGAAATCCCTCTAACTTCAACATAATCATTTTCATGATGTCTCAATATCAGAGAATCATCTTAACATGTGCAATTTTCAAGTTAACCCTTCTAAATGGTTAAATTGCACATAGGTCCCTGTATTTCCACACAATGCTACAACTTTATATAAAAAGGAGCAAAACCTGAATATATGTTTCTGAGAAACTTAATTACATGTCCAAAGTTAATCACAAGGATTTAATTATATAATTTAGACAAAACACCTAGGGTTAGCTTATAACCCAGGTCGGGGATGTTACAACGGCTGGTCATGCACATACTATGTGATGCAATTTATGCAGATGATTATCTGACATGCCGCATTGGATATTAATAGCATACATGAGGTATTATATATAGTCTCATTAGTTAGTATGAAATATATCAATCTTATTTTTATATTATTACTTATATATATACATCATTCTCTTTGCAGGTGTTTAAAATTGACCACACTATAGGTAAATGCTTAAAAAATGAACATGCTCCATATACGATGGAAGCATTAAATGAAGTAAGAGAAGAATGGGAAAAAGCCATATAAGAAGTGGCGATTGTAAGATATAATTGGGATGCTGATAGCAATGATGAATGATATTTTGTAAATGAATATTTTTGAATGTTTATACATGTCTGAATGTTTCTACATGTATTTGAATGTTTCTACATGTGTGAATGTGAGAATTGAATTGATGTCTGAATGTATCTACTTGTGTGAAAAAATATTTGTTGATTTTGTAGGTTTGTGGCTTGTTTGTAGGCTGATATCAATGGATGTCGTAAACTTGCAGTTCAAAAAACTGAACTATAGGTTCTCATCCTGCTGACCAGCCACAGCAGGCCTACAATCTGATAAGAAAAAAAAATTAAGGTATAGGAGTCGGTTATTTATAGAACACCGCCATAAAAGGCCTACACCATCAATTATTTGATAAAAACCGACGCCTAATATGACAAACAACCCGACTGTGCAGGAAAGCATGGCCGTGGTGGAAAAGGCGTCGCATATTCGTATAAAACTGACACCTATAGTACTAAACACGGCCGTGCAGCGAAGCACGACCGTGTCGTCTGAGAGTATGGCGTCGGTTGTTCAGTTGTTAACCGACGCAGAAAGTGTCCTAGGCGGTGCTCTTTTTTGTGGAGCGAACCCTATAGACGTCGGCCAGCTATATATAACCGACGGCTATATATCATATAGGCTTTGGTTAGAAAATCGACGCCAAAGAGTTCGACCTTTAGCGGCGCCCACATAGGCGTCGCTTGAAAACCGTCACCAAAGGGGGTTAAATAACTGACGCCAAAGGCGTGTTCTGTAGTAGTGTCATATACTTCTTAGAAGGAATATGAAGAACATGTATAGTCGGTAACCACTGAATTGTATTAAATACAATGCAAGGGTAAACATATGATATGATTCGTGTTTAACCCTAAGAAGAAATACTATATGGTTGTATTATGTCTTTTAAGCCATGTGGCAATGAGGTATACAACTCATACTCCAATTGACCACTGCTAAGTCAAAATTAATGTCATACAAGATCCAGTAGAGACAAACTCCTATGACCTCCTCTGCCCTTGGTTAGTATGAGTCCACCGCAGTGACATATAGAGTCCAACTACATAACAGTCTAGTCCACCTTGGTATTTAGGTCACGACACTTGTGAATAGGGTATACAAACCCATTCATCTAAGGTACAACTACAAAAGTCCTTTGTCACATCATATAAACTGAGATATGACCGCAGTCATTCTCCTTCCAAGGCATGACCTCATCCATCCTCTAAATCATGGAATCAAAATGTCAAGGACACTTGGTCACTTTCACCTCACATTCTCAACAATATGCGCTATGAGTTTCCCTTAGGAATATTAGTTTCACCATCCAGTAAGTTCTGACATTGAAATTGATCTCTGACGTAGGGCATATACATGATTAGGGTTTCACTTAATTAGTTAAGTTGATTGGGTGTCTTTATTACTGCATCAATCAAGTTACAATGTACTAACCCTAAACAAATTCTACAAACATAAGGGTATGTTGAAACTTCACAAGATATAAAATGTATTAAGAATAAAGTTGATCACATCACCACATGATATTGTCTCGCTGCCATACACAAGCCTATCACCATTATCACCACACTATGTGATAACAAATCCCTCATCACATCACTAGTTCACCTCAAACTAGGCATTAAGCCTCTACCAAGGTCATAGACCTAATCACATAGTTCACGCATAATATCATTATCTCATCATATGCCTCATTAAGGCTCATAATCACCACATATATGTCGTATAATAGTTACCACAACAATAATTACATATGGTTTTCACTCAAACTACAATTAGGGTTGCAACATGTTGGGAGAGAGAAATAAATTCATCAATCATGCTAATTTCTCAAGCAACTAAGTATTAATCCACCATGTTTCTCAAATTAGGATTTGGGTTACTCATAGCTAACCAATTAGGGTTTTCATAACTACACATAACATTATACCATATTGTTTACCACTTCCCACATTCTTGGAATCCATAAGATCAAACGTCGTCGTCATTATCAACTTAACATGAAATTAGCTTAGTGTAGCAATCGACAATATGCAACCACCTCTGGTGACTGCCAAGAATAAGGTGCACTAGAGGCTTCTAGAGTTAGGGGTCTTCCATTGCAACCATCATCACACTATCACCATATGGACCCCAATAAGTAATAACCATAGCAACTGCAACAAAAGTTCCATGCATAACAACGACCACATATTCAAAGCATAGCGAACAACATCAAGCCATCACCATAACAACCATGCAAGGTCAGATTAACACATTGGTTGTTATGGGTGTCATAGAGACTAAGGGAGTTGGGTTACAGTTATAGTGACCAAATCAAAACCCAAACTCAACCACCTTCATGGTCATAAAGGCCACATGGAAAAATCACTTCGATTAACACAAAGCATCCACCATGATATCCACAACAAAATCTCAAGCATCACAACTAAGAGAGCTAGGGTTAGGGTTATAAGGATCAACCCCAAAACAAACCTCAACGTCCAACATGGACCTAGTGACCACCTGAAAATAAAAAATCATGGTGATCCAAACATATGGTGAAACATTAGGAATCCATAGAGTCGCTAAACAGAAAACCTCATGGGGGAGATGAAAACCTAAACCCTAGAGATGATCGTCACAAAGTTCAACATAGAACCATGATAAGAGAGAGAAAACCAAGCATCAAATATATGCAACCAAGAGTCAAGACCTCCATCCTCCACATGATAGTTGAACCATACTAATAAGGTTAAAACCAAAGTTCAAGATGTACATGTAAAAAATCAACAACTCCATCATCAACTATATCTGAGGTACAAGAATCAGGGTTCAAGAAAAGGAGTTAATCTATGCAAGATAACCACATAATCATAAACCCTAGTTCAAGGTATCATCATAAATCTACTTGTAATCTCATTTTATGAATAAATAAACTTTCATGTAAGATTAATTGCAACAATACTTCAGGAGAGAGTTATATAACCTATCTTGGATTGTGAAGAACAGCTCCAAAGCCAAGAAGCTTCAAGTGATAGAAGAAAGCCAAATCTAGGATCAACTTCATGGCCAAGCAAGATCAACCCAAGGAAAGAAGATGATACCTAGGTCAAAAGAAATCTTAAAGAAGAGACAATACAAACCCTAGTCTGAAAAGAAAGGGGAAAGAGGAGATCTCCATTTCATAATAGGTACTACCATAGGAAAACCATGAATTTGACCACAGAGAGAGAAGTTCCTCAAGGGAACCACAATGGAGAATCATGGTTCAGCAAAGAGAAGAAAAGAGAGGAGCATATTTGCAAGAAAACAAAATCAAGATGGATAGACCACTTACCAAGAACAAGGATCACCAAAGTATCAACAAAAGAGATTTAATCCAACCTTAGATAACCATATGCAAGGGTTCAACCTCCTTGATAGAAGGTTGAGATCCTTCTCTACCAAGCACTAAAGAGGGACGAGCTCCAAGGATGAGAGAGAAATAGGGTGCAAAAGAGATTACTTGCATGTGAAGAGAGGGGTATAAATACCCATGGGTAGGAGACATGTGAGGGAGATGAGGTGTCAAGACACTAGTGACACTTATCCCTACAAAAATCAGCCATGCAAGAACTTAGGACATGCATGAATAAGGGTGATAAAACAAAGTTAGGGTAGTGATCACTTGAACATCAAAGCACTTCAGTCGAAACAAAACATGGTGATCAACATGGTAGCGACCAAGAACATAGTGACTGTGCTGATCAAAAGCAAATGATCCCCACAACTAAAAGCACAAGCCCAAAACACCTTCAACCACAACAAACAAGGTTCAAATATGGCACATTAGTCACAAAAAAAAGACCAAGGAAAACACTTTGGTCGCAACACACAAAGGATCAACATCAACTCAAGCATCCATGCAACCCATGCAAACCCTAACACCAACACAGATGCCACCTCGTCAACAAAGGTCCAACAAGAATCCCCTAACAATCACTCTCTCCATCATGATGCAAAATCATAGGAGGCACATCTCACATGTGACAAATTGCTAGATAAACCCTCAATATGGTTAAATTACAACTTGGTCCAAAACAAGCATACATATAGCATAACTATCTCAAACATCATCCAAACTGGACCAAACTAAAAACATAAGCATGTTAGATGTTATCAAAGTGCTTTAAGAGATTAGATTAAGGCTTTCAACATATTATTATTCCAATCAAGCCAGGTCAAGAATAAAACTAAGTCATGGTTCTTAAGCCCATAAACCCCTAATGACGATTTCACCACCAAAATCCTAAGAGAAAAGAGATGGGTACTTCCTATGCATCTAGTCCTCCAAATCTCATATGGCTTCTTCCACACCATAATGATGTTACAGAACCTTATCCAACACTATCTCCTTCTTCTTCAACTTCTTCACTCTCTGAGCCAAGATCAACACGGGACCCTCAACATATGACATATCCTCTTACAACTCAACCTCATCTAGATGCAGTACCAACTCGGTATCTACATGACACTTCCTCAACATTGATACATAGAAGACTGGATGCAACCTATGCAACTCTAGAGTAGCTCCAACTTGTAATCCACCTTCCCAACACATGCCACCACATGGTAAGGTCCCATATACATGGGATAAAACTTACCCTTCTTTCCAAACCTTAGCATGACTTTTTAAGGAGAGACCTTAAGATACACCTTGTCCCCTACTTGGAACTCCAAAGGCTTGTGATTATCAGGCTTGTAAGACCCCTGACCTGAGTTTTGGGGTAACCCTATTTTCTTTATCTTAATCATGTGCTTTGAACCTTTCTCTAATCTTTTGAGAAGAAATTAGGACTTGTGGATAGCTTAAGTTCAAGTTTGAGCTTGTTTGGATGAGGTTTGTGCTTTTTGTGCTGGTTTTGGAACAAATTGTAATTTACCCAAGTTGATGGGTGATCTTGCAATTTATCACATGTAGAGTATGCCCTTATCTCTTTGGCATCATTAGAGATAGAATGATGCATGGTGGTGCCTTGTATGGACCTTGGTTGATGAGGTGGCATCATGAGATGATGCTAGGGTTTTCTACGGTTTACTTGAGGGTGACCTTGGTGCACATGTTGGAGTTCCACAACCTAGGTGTTCTTTGGATGTGTCTCGATCGAGACACTTTCCTTGGGGTGTGGTGGTCATGACCTAGATAGTCTTGGTTATGTTTGGGGTTGAGATAGTTTGTTTTTTTCTGAGGTGTCTCGACCTATGTTGTTGGGGATGCTTGTTTCTCAACCAAGACACTTGTATCCTATTTCACTTGACCATCCTTGAATGTCTCAACCACAAACTATATGTTGGGGACCCTAAGAGGTTGAGACCCTACCTAGAGTGTATCACCATGTCTTGCATGTTAGGCTAGAGAGGTTGCATGTCGGTCTTTTGAGTGGGAAAGTGTCCCTTTGGTACCTTAGAGTGTTGACACATCATCCCTTTCATTCTCTCTGATCTTCCACCTATATAACCCCTTATCTCTTCATGAAGTGACCCCTTCCATCCTTCCTTCTTCCTGCTTCTCTTTTTCTCGTCCTTATAGCTTTGTGGAGCAAAGAAGGGTTGATCCTTGGAGCTTTGGTGATTGGATCCCTTGCATGTGGTGATCTTTGCTCATCTTCAACCTTGGTAAGTGTCTACCTATCTTTCATGATGTTTCCTTGGATCTTCTAACCTCATCTACTTCTCTCTTCTCGTCCTTTGACCATGGATCCTCCATGGTGGTCGTTCTTAAGGAGTAATCCCCTCATCACAAGGTTCATAGTTCAAGTTTTGACAAGGTAGACCCAAGTGTGAGAGGTTTCTTTCTCTCTTTCTCCCTACTACTTTTAGTTCGTCCTAGATCTTCTTTGCTCTATTATCTTGAAGCAGTCTTTGACCTTGGTGTCTTCTTCTTCTTAAAGTGATCTTGTGGCCAAAGGTGGGGCCTTTGGTGTAGCTTCAACATTCTTGGTGATCGAGTGCTTGGAGATTACAACCCCTGGAGTGATCTTCCTTTAGGCAGGTTATATAACTCTTAACCTTCTCTATTAATGCACTTTTCCTGTATGCATGTTGATGTTTTCTCTTTCTAAAATGTTCCCTTAACATGCTAGTGGGTGATGCTAATCTCTAGGGCTTTTTTAATGTCAAAACCATGCTTGGTTTTAAAGTGCTCTAAAACCCTAGTTGATACCTAGTTTTGGTAATTATGGTGTAATGGTGGTTTTTCCTCTAACTCTTTATCTTGGTTTTGATCACATGCATGATGATCATGTGTCTTGAGGTTCTATTGAGTTTTGGTTCTGTTTTGGAGGGTTCTAAATGTGGTGTTTCATCCTCTTGCATGAGGTTCTTTCATTGTGGATTCATAACTTTTATTTATAGGGTTTGGAACTTGTTTATGTGGGAAGTTTTTCTCCATAATAACGATGGTTTCCTATGACGTTATCTCCTATTTTGGTTGGAATTTCTCTCTATTTTGATGATGCTTAAGTGTTGTTGGGGTGTCTTGATCTTGGTGGTCAAAACACATAGTTTATCTTGGGATAGTACAAGCCTCTTTGGTGTAGTCTTGGTCGAGAGGTTTGATAGGTTTGGGTCACAACGCTGCCTTGGTCGCGATCACGACGTTGTTTGGGTTTGGTCATGACGCAACATTTGGTCCCAGTCAAAATGCGTTGTCTTTGTAATTGGTCACGCTGTGTGTGTGGTTTCGATCGAGTCTTGCTACCTAGTGCTCTTGATTCGTGACCTAGTCTTGGTGTTGGTCAAGATCAGAGGGTGTCAAAACCTAGTCTTGGTGTTGGTCATGATGTTGTGTTGTGTCTAGTAGAGACGTTGTTTGGGTTTTAATGGCGACACTTGTTCCTACTTCGGTCGCAACACCATGCTACTGGTGGTCGTGATGCTTAATTGTTGTGAATTCGAGACACCTTGTTTGTGTGTAATCACGACCTTTGTCTTTTGGTGGTAGCGGCCCATGTATGATGGGTAGTTGTGACGTATGAATAGTGGGTGGTCGACACATATTTTGGGATACCTAATCAACACATATATATGTGAGTAATGATATAACCATGTCTAGTGTTCTTTATATGATGTTTTAATAATCCCTAACCATGTTCCTCAACACTAAAGTGATCCAAGGATATGGGAGATGTCATACATGGGGTTTGGTGTTTTAATATAGTTATACAACCCTAATCGGCTAAGTATGAAACCCTAACCCTAATTATAGGGCCATGTGATATGTTTACACCTCTCACTCAGAATGGTTGTTATGTATGATGTTTTCTCTCTCTTGGTTATGAATCCCTAACCTTATAGGTGATATGAGATTGAATGTCATAGCTAGTGTAAGATATCGTAAATATGATGTGACATAGGTTGAATGAGCATGAATGAGGCATGATAAGATATGTGTGATGCATGATTGATGTAAATGGGTCAATGACCTAGTAGGTTCCTTGTGCATGATTTTAGGGGATAACCTATGGAGGTGTGATTAAGGGATCGATATCCCATAGTGACGTGACTTTGGTGATAGCTTTGTGTGGTTGTGTGATAGGGAGGATGGCATTGGGAATGGTTGTGTTGCCAGTGCTATGTGATGATGTGACAAGTTCAACCTTATATGTTTTATATCTTCTAAAGTTTTATCATGCCCTTATCTTTGTAGAGCTTGTTATGTCTTTGTATATTATAACTTGATTGATACTAAAAGGCACTTAATTGACTTTACTAATAAAGTGGAACTTAATTATGTAGGTTCCATTTGAAATAGATCCATTCCAATTTCAGTCTTAGTGTTGATGGTGAAATGAGTTCTTACTTAGTGGAATCATGGAGTCATATACTATTGAGTATATGCATTCATAGGATTGGTTGCGGGCCATACCCTGGCAGGAGTACGACTATGGGTCATAACTGAGTGATGTGGCTTAGTATTTACTTTCACAGGATTGGTTGTGGGCCATACCCTGGTAGGAGTGTGACTTCATGTCATAGCTTAGTTTCACTAGCGTAGTGCCTATATACCAAGGAAGGTTAGTCTATTTTGTAGATGACTCATATTGTGGCATCCGACTTGCAAAAAAAAGGATTAACTAATGAGGAAGCGAATTATTAGCAGTGGAATTACTAAAAATCACTAAAATTTAAAACTTTTTACAAAGAGATCCACAAACTGTAAAACTCTTTCATAAGGAGTCAAAATAAGATATTTATATTCTAATTCATCATTACATCTTTGTATCATCTCATCTCAAGAGTCACAAACATTAATTGCCATGTTAAACTGTACATAAGAAGTATATAAAAATCTCGAGGCATCAAGCCAAAAATCTCATATCTATATCAAACCATCTACTGACTCCTAGGACCTGAGAGTACAGAGATGACACATAGGACTCTCTATATACAGGACTTGACAGACAATGTATCCACCTGAGGATCACTGTTCTCCTTGTTGTTACTGCTGCCGCTGCTATTGTTCACCCTCTGTAGGGTTTCTTCCTTTTCCTCGACGTCTACCTAAAAAGTTGAATCCTACGGGGGTGACACAATTGAATAATTGTCCCAGCAAGAGATATAACTCTCTGCCAGAAACATTGTTATTGTAGATAATAGAATAACACTGAGCAGTAGAATCATAATATTCAGCAGCAGGTAAATCATTGATTACACTACTACAGAAACGACCTTTGGCGTCGGTCGTTTAACCCCATTTGGCGTCGGTTTCCGACCGACACCTATGTGGGCGCCGCTAAAGGTCGAACACTTCGGCGTCAGTTTTTTAACTGACGCCTATTTAATCTATAGGCGTCGGTCTTTTGGTATATAACCGACGCCAAAAGGGTTCCCGCCACAGAAAACGGCATCATCTAGGGCAGTTTCTGCGTCGGTTATTTACTGAACAACCAACGCCTATATGGAATATAGCGTCGGTCTTTTAGTAGATAACCGACGCATAAAGTGCCCTAGATGACGCCATTTTCTGTGGTGCGAACACTTTTGGCGTCGGGTATATATAAAAAGACCGACGTCTATAGATTAAATAGGTGTCGGTTTGATACGAATATCCGACGCCATTTCCAGGACTGCTTTGGCCACATCAGGCGTCGATTTTTATCAAATAACCGACGTTGTATGTCTTTGCTGACGGTTTTCTATAAATAACCTACGCCTATTTATATATATTTTTTTTCATATCAGTTTGCAGGCCTGCTGTGGCTAGTCAGCAGGATGAGAACCTGCAGTTCAGTTTTCTGAACTGTAGGTTTACGACATCCATTGATATCAGCCTACAAACAGGCCGCAAACCTGCAAAAGTCACAAGGAAAATTCTACACAAGTACATACATTCAGACATCAATTCAATTCTCACATTCACACATATAAAAACATTCAAATACATGTATTAACATTCATAAATATTCATTTACAAAGTATCATTCATTATCGCTATCAACATCCCAATTATATCTTACAGTTGCCACTGCTTGTATGGCTTTTGCCCATTCTTCTCTTACTTCATTTAATGCTTCCATCGTATATGGAGCATGTATATTTTTTAAGCGTTTACCTATAGTGTGGTCAGTTTTAAACACCTGCAAAGAGAATGATGTATATATATAAGTAATAATATAAAAATAAGATAAGATTGATATATTTCATACTAACTAGTGAGACTATATATAATACCTCATGTATGGTATCGATGTCCAATGCGGCATATTTGATAATCATCTGCATAAATCACATCATATAGTATGCGCATGCCCAGCCATTGTCTTGTGTAGCACACTATAAATTGAAACATACAAAATAATACAACTAAGCACAATTCACATCAATAATATATATATTCGAGTCGGGAACTTACTTGTACGTTCTGCCAATTTATTGGCTGGTTCTTTTTCCTTGGGACCGTTCCTCCAGCCTTTTTGAATGCATCTAAACCCCTACATGTTAATATAACACAGTAAATTACATAAGTAAATAGTAATGTAATAACATATGTTAACAGATACAAAAATGAAATATTTCTCACCAGAATAATGGCATTCTCATTACGTGTCCAATTTTAGTGTTTAATGTACTTCCCGCGGGATCTAGATAATAAACAGTGAACGTCCCGGGGACAATAACTAGTAACTCCCAATGTTTACCGCTAGAGGTAAAAAGTTAACAATTAATAACTCAAAATGCAAAATAAAAATGGAATTTTCTTAAGTCCAAATTATAAATAAAGTAAACTTACTTGACATTGAATGGAGCTATTATTATCATCTTCTTTTGCTGACAAAAAATTGTAAAAGCATCTATACAGTATTGTTGAACATTATCAGGGTCTTTAGCTACCATACTAATCAATGATGGAATCAAAAATCCCACATGATCAAATGCAAATTGTTTGCAATGATCTTCGACTAAGTAGCTGCAAAACATGTATTACGTATGCATTAATATATAAAAAACCAGATCACCGGATCTTACACAAGGTATATGGATGTATAAACAAGATCTCACCTTATCCATGTCTCTATCATTGATGTATTCAGCCAATCATACATAAACAGCTCAATAATATCTTGTATAAATAAAGAGCTATCGTATGATTGACCTGCATAATCAGCATCTAAAGAAACTATTATAGGGCAATGTATATTATGTGCCCGTAGCCAACATGCCATTCCCCTACAAGCAGGACCTAACGGGTATGTTAGGTCAGTTGGAACCCAAGTTGGTAATGCGGGAAGTGGAGGTGGAGGCCTAGGTGCTCCTGGTGTCTTCTTTTTAACCTGTATATATAATTTCAGATCAGTTTACATCATATATACACATTAACAGTCTAAATCAATGTAAATTTATCTTACAATTTCAGTCGTGTAGACGACATCTGCTTTGGGCCACAATATGACCCCGCCTTCTGCCTCACCAAGTCTATCAATATCTGGGTGGGCATATGGCAACGCAACTTCCCTCCAATCGGGTAATACATGTAGCGGGCTCACACGAATGTAGCCCTGCGGCATTGGAGTCCCATGAAATGTTGCCCCAGGAAGGGACTGGTAAGCCTGCGCCTCTGCAACAACATAGTCTTGCATTCTTAAGAGGCATGGCTTCAATGCCTACAAATTTACGTAAAGAATGTTATACATATATACATATAATCTTGAAAACATATCATCTTGAAAAGACTAGTTACAATGTCATAAACAATACTTACAGCAGACGTGCTAGGCGATGGGTCTCCAGGATTACTCGCAGTCTATGCATCAGGAGAAGAGTGGGTCGTCATAGGCTGATTGGAAGCTTGAGATGCCTGCCACCGCAGCAATTCTTCCTTGACCTTCTCAGCAACTACATCGTTGACCTTCTTAGCAACTAAATCCTCAACTCTCTTATTCTCCTATACATGGATAAAAGAAACATTAGCTTCTTATTAATGAATTTCCTTTTGCAGTAACATTCTAGAAAAAGAATAGGTTACCTCTTCTTGAGAAAGTCCTGCTCTGGGTTTGCGCTGGGATGGCCCAAAGAATGCTTTGATGCCAACACCAGCGCCGGCACCTCTAACACGTCCAGGATGCTATGGGTTACCCAGAGCAACTGTCAATTCATCCCTTGTGCCCTGAGGGATGAACGTGCCTTGTTTCCTCTGCTCGTGCAGCTCCCGCTAATCAGCATAAACAGAAATTGGTAAGTTAACACCACAAATAATCAATACTCAAATGATTTCTCTAAGAGTTGTAGTTTACCATTTTTGCAGCCGCCTCAGCAGTTACAGGCTTCTTTATTTCACCCTTCTTGTTTTGCCTGCCAGCTATCCAGATATCATGGTGAGGCATGGGTGTGGCAGACTCCTGAGTAGGAGCAGACTCCGGAGTAGCAGCAGACTGCTGAGTAGCCGCAGACTCTTCCTGTAGTCTTTGGCGAACGCTTGCATAGCCTTTTGGACCCATAGTGTGGTCATGCACATTCAGTGCACGCCTTGCTTTTTGTTCGTCACTGAGGGCCTAGTTAGTATGCACATTAATGATTTGGTTAGTAGCACTAAATGTTAATTAAATTGGGAGTGACGCCTAATACCTTGAATTCTTCAGATTTTCTTGAAGCAACAAAATTGTCCCAATCTTCTTTGTCCAAGAAGTTCCATTGTTCAAGGGTTGATTTCTTCTTCTTATCACCCTCTTTTATGTATTCTCTGTTCAGATTTGTCCTATAATTCCTAAGCATCTTTCCAGCGCGTTGCATCACACTTTTACGATGCAACTTCTCATCCAATGCAAACAGATTCTGTAAAATAGAAATGTTATTAACTAGTATCCAAAATAGAATTGCAAATAATAGAATTTGTAATCTACAAAATATAATTGCAAATAATAATAACTCACGCATAAATCCTTCCATATCAAGTCTTTTTTCCCTTGAGGAACTTTATGCCAATTATCATACTTAACACCACAATGGCTCCGAGTGGTACACCCAAGATAGTTTACAAAATTATTGCGGTTCACACCAATTGCATTTCCTCCATTATCAAACTCCACCACCAATTTGGATCCACTACCACTTAGCACTAATAACTTCTTCAACAGAGTGATGCCCCTTTTCTTGTTAAGTGTTTGGTGTTGCGCATCAAGTTGCTCCAGTGCTTCAGTGGGTACAGGTACATCATCAACCTAAAATTTGACAAAAATAAACACACTAAATTAGCCCAATATAGAAATATAGGATATATGACATAACTAGAAGATAATGAATTTTATAGAAATACAGGATATGTTTTTAGAACTTACATTGGTATCCTCGCCATGCTCTTCATGGACATCATGCTCATCATGGACTTCATGCTCATCATGGACATCATGCTCATCATGGTCAGCCATCTGAAAATGTCATTAAAAAGGCAAACATTTAGCATTTGTATTAACTAGAAAAAGGCAAACATTTAGCATTTGTATTAACTAGAAAAAGGCAAATATTTAGCATTTGTATAAACATACATGTCTCTAAAATTGTGATCTTTTATCAATTAACAATCCTTCATTGTGATCTCCGCGCACATATAAGTCATCATTAGCTTCAATATTTTGTGGAGTTGGCAACCCAACTGAGAATGGACTGGACTCATCATACTTATCATAGTACTCTTCTTCATCTATAGGATCTTCAATGAATTGTCTTTTACCATGAAGAACAACTGACCATTTATCATTCGCAGGATCATCGATATAGAATATTTGTTTCGCCTGTGATGCCAATATGAATGGTTCACCCTTCTCGCCAATCTTTTCAAAGTTCACCAAAGTGAAACCCAATTCATCCACTATAACTCCTTTGGTGTTATCAACCCAATTACATTTAAAGAGCGAAATTTTGAAATCTATGTAGTCAAACTCCCAAATGTCCTCAATGACACCATAATATGACATTTTAGCTTCACGTGGACTCTTATCCTTTGCACTTGCAAAGTACATAGTCGACGCTTGAAGAGTGACCCCACTATTTTGGACGACACTCTTATCATCTTGGCGCTTTGTGTAATATGTGAATCCATTAATGTCAAACCCTTCATAAGACATAACATTCGGTTTTGGTTTAAAGGCGAGGCATTTGATAGTTTCTGTAATATCATTTGGTGTTTGAGATAGTTGATGTAAGACTTTATCTTCAAACCACTTAGTAAAAGTCTTATTATGCTCTCTAGCAAGCCACATTGAACTTGCTCGAGGATGTTGTCTCTTTATGAAATTGGTATGTTCCTCGATATAAACACTCACTTCGTCCATATTGTGTAAAATATACAAGTGAGCTTGTTCCAACTGCTCACGGCTGATTACTTTCACCCGTGATCCCAAAATTCCTTTGCCCTCCTCAATATTCTTGTCATTATCAGGAGTGTCATTACCAGTGAGAAAGTCATTGCAAAAATCCATAACCTCTCTCGCCACATAACCTTCAATAATACTCCCTTCAGGCCGATAACGGTTTCGAACATCACCTTTAAAAATGCTCATGTATCGTTCAAAGGGATACATCCAATGCAAGAAAACTGGTCCCAACATTTTCACTTCCCTAGTCAAGTGGACAACAAGATGTACCATGATATCAAAGAACAAAGGAGGGAAATACATCTCAAGCTGACATAGGGTAACAACCACTTCTCTTTGCAAATTATCGAGAGTATCAGGGTCAATAACTTTACTGCATAGACTGTTGAAAAAGAAACAAAGTCTGGTATTTGCAAACCTTACATGCTTCGGCAATATAGATCGAATTGCCACGGGTAATATTTGTTGCATTAGAGTGTGACAATCATGAGATTTAAGACCTATCAACTTCAGATCTTTCATTGATACCAATCTACGGATGTTGGATGAGTAACCATGTGTCACCTTAACATTTACCAAGCATTCACAAAAAGTTTTCTTCTCCTTTCTAGACAACGTGTAACAAGCGGGAGGTAAGTATGTTCTTTTACTACCCATTTCACGTAATTCTGTTAATTCTGACCTTATTCCCATTTCACGTAGGTCCAGTCTGGATTTTATACCATCTTTAGTCTTACCTGTTATATTTAATAGAGTACCAATGATGCTATCACAGACATTTTTCTCAACGTGCATTACATCGATACAATGCCTGACTGTCAAAGAACTCCAATAAGGAAGATCCCAAAATATTGACTTCTTCTTGAATGAAGAATTGTCACTCCGTGTGGCCATACTACATTGTGATTTCTTACCAAATTCATTGACAATGTCTTTTACTCTTTCATAAACAACATCCCCTGGTATAGGTTTAGGTGCACTCCGTTCATCATTCCATCCATTGAATGCTTTGCGCTTCCTACGATATGGATGGAATTTTGAAAGAAACCTTCAATGACCAAGATATACAGTCTTGCCGCCATGTTTTAGTCTTATTGAATCAGTGTTTTCTTCACATATAGGACACGCTTTAGCTCCTTTGACACTATATCCAGACAAATTCCCATATGCTGGAAAGTCATTAATAGTGCAAAACAACATAGCGTGCAAACGAAATGTCTCTCTTGCTGAAGCATCATAGGTCATCACACCTTCAGCCCAAAGTTTCTTTAAGTCATCAATCAAAGGTTCAAGATGAACATCGATATCATTTTCGGGTTGTTTAGGGCCCGATATCAACAATGACAACATAACGTACTTATTTTTCATACACATCCTGGGAGGAAGATTGTATATAACAAGCATGACTGGCCAAGTGCTATGTTGGCTGCTCAATGTCCCGTACGGATTCATCCCATATGTACAAAGCCCAAGTCTTAGATTCCTATCTTCTTCACCAAATTTGGGGTACAATAGATCAATCTTCTTCCACTGTGGGGAATCAAACGCATGTCGCAGGATCCCATCATTATTTTTCTTAACATCTGCATGCCACCTCAAATTCTTCGCATCTTTCGGATTTGCAAACAAGAGTTGAAACCATGATATTATAGGTAGATACCACAATACCTTGGCAGGAGAACCAGTTTTGGACTCCCCCGAAGTCGTCAATTTATATCGTGACGCACCACATTTTGGACAATCTTTCAAATCTACATAGTCCTTTTGAAATAATACACAATCATTCGGGCATGTGTGTATCTTCTTGGCCTCCATTCCCATTGGGCACAACATTTTCTTTACCTGGTATGTTGAGATTGGCAGCTCGTTTCCTTCAGGAAGCATTTCTTTCAACAAAGTCAACAATGAAGTGAAGCTTTTGTCGCTCCATCTAATTTTATCTTTCAACTTATACAATCTCAACACAGCGCTAAGCTTCGTAAACTTAGCATAGCCTGTGTATAATGGTATCTCAGCATCATGCACAATGTTTCTAAAGATAGGAGGTGGATCAGTGTGCTCTACCCTACAACTATCCAGCATCGCATCAACGATGTCTGCTGGAACTGGTTCGTTCACATTTACGTCATCGGAGGCAATTTCTTCTTCCACCCAAGCACTGCTATTGACATCTACTGGTTTCGATTTTGAAATCTCTCCATGCCAGTGCCATTCTGTATAGCCTTGTACAATCCCGTTGCACATGACATGACTTTTGATTTCCTCACCAGTGTTGACTTTCAAGTTGTTACCGCAATGCCTACATGGACAGTAGAACCTATCTGTAGGTTTTTTCCTATGTTCCTCAGCAAATCTAATAAACTGATCCAGACCAGATATAAACTCTGGGGTGCAATGATTACGAATGGACATCCATGATCTATCCATTCTATGATCAGAGAAAACAAGTATATATTAGGAAACAAGTATATATTAGGAAAAGATTAGGGTATACACTTATATCCTACGTGTATAATGTGATGTCATTCTTATATATAATAAATGTGTACCACCTATCCCATCCTTGAACACCTAATCTCACTAGTAAGTGTATAATGTGTATTGGGTTTTCAAGAAAATTTCGGCAGCATTTCCCCGCTGTTCTCTAAGTACATATGTACTTAGAGAACAAACGGGGAAATGCTACCGAAATTTTCTCGAAAACCCAATACACATTATACACTTACATCCTAAGTGAGATTAGGTGTTCAAGAACAGTCCCAAACCGGGGACTATCCAAGATTTACTCCTAATGAGTCAATCTTGGACAGGTTTCTAGGCCAACAAACACATTTGATGTCATTCTTATATATAATAAATGTGTACCACCTATCCCATCCTTGAACACCTAATCTCACTAGTAAGTGTATAATGTGTATTGGGTTTTCAAGAAAATTTCGGCAGCATTTCCCCGCTGTTCTCTAAGTACATATGTACTTAGAGAACAAACGGGGAAATGCTACCGAAATTTTCTCGAAAACCCAATACACGTTATACACTTACATCCTAAGTGAGATTAGGTGTTCAAGAACAGTCCCAAACCGGGGACTATCCAAGATTTACTCCTAATGAGTCAATCTTGGACGGGTTTCTAGGCCAACAAACACATTTGATGTCATTCTTATATATAATAAATGTGTACCACCTATCCCATCCTTGAACACCTAATCTCACTAGTAAGTGTATAATGTGTATTGGGTTTTCAAGAAAACTTCGGCAACATTTCCCCGTTGTTCTCTAAGTACATATGTACTTAGAGAACAAACGGGGAAATGCTACCGAAATTTTCTCGAAAACTCAATACACATTATACACTTACATCCTAAGTGAGATTAGGTGTTCAAGAACAGTCCCAAACCGGGGACTATCCAAGATTTACTCCTAATGAGTCAATCTTGGACGGGTTTCTAGGCCAACAAATACATGTGTTGTCATTCTTATATATATTAAATGTCTATAAAGTACAGGCAACATGGTTAATCCTAATCAACAGAGCATTATTAAATAATAAATCAAGAAATCAATATACATCCTAAAGTGCCACAAATCATATAATAACATTAAACTCTACTCAAGTCCTAATCTAGAGTTTAGGTTTCCTTATTATCCTGTTATCATTAGGGTTATTCTTGAACCCCCAATTCCTAAGTTCATTGATTTAATGACATAAAAAGATCTAGTTCATATTATGTTTAGCCATGATTATAAAACTATCATGTTATGATATTAGGACCACTTAAAGTAGATTAGGCACATTAAGCAAGCAGAGTAGGGAGCCAATTTCGCGCAAGCAGATTAGGTCGGCACACAAAGAACCAATTTCGTGCCTGGGCAAGCAGAGTAGGGCGGCAGGTACCTGGGCAAGCAGAGTAGGGAGAGGTCGAGCTGGTTGAGTACGTGGGCGGCGGCCGGCGAGCACCAGAACCATCAGCAGCGACTCTGACGAGCAGGGAGCGTCAGCGGCGGCAGGCAGGCAGGCGGCCAGGCGGCGGCAGGCAGGCAGCGGCCAGGCGGAGGAGAAGGAGAAGGGGGTGCGGCGGCAGAGGAGAAGGAGAAGGGGGCACCGGAGAAGGGGGCGCCGGAGTAGCAGTGGCGGCACGGCGGCGCTGTCGTGGAGAAGAAGGAGCAGAGAGTCGGGCGACAGCATAGAAGAAATCGCTCGCAATGAAACAGAAGAAAGGGGAAGAGTCGGGCGATCGAGGGTTATGAAGTTCCCAAATAGCGTCGGTTGTTTACAACAACCGACGCCTAAACATCTTTAGCGTCGGTTGTTTGCAACAACCGACGTCCAATTGGACGATATTTTCATGAAAAATGTTTGGCGGGAACCACCTTCAGCGTCGGTTATACAAGGATAACCGACGCTGAACGTGACATTTTCCGTGCAAATTTTCATCGCACATAGGCGTCGGTTTTCTAGGTATATAACCGACGCTGACAATGACACGATTTTTTTTATCGAAATATGGATTTCGCGGGCGACTTTAAGCGTCGGTTTTTTATAAACCACCGACGCTTAATACAAAGCGGTACCCACGTCTGGCTGGTCTTCGAATATAGACGTCGGTTTGCTTAAACAACCGACGCCTTATATGTTAGGCATCGGTTTTTCTTAATAACTGACGCCCATAAAAGTGACACTGAATGCTATTTCTGTAGTAGTGTTAAACTATGTAGATTAGTATTCTCTATGCATTTCATTTCAATTATAACTTAATAAAGCAACAAGTCAGTTATTCAATAAGGAATATGAAGAACATGTATAACATTTATCCAACTAGGACATAATAGACAATGTATCATCAACCATTGATTCTCATAGTTCAACCCTAAACAAATATGCTACAAGGCTGATTACATTTTTCAAACATACTTATTCCCTAAGGAGATGAGGTATGCCGCTCATAATCCAATCGACCATTGCGAAATAAAAACCGGTACCATACATAGGTCAATAAAAGAGCTGGATTCCCATGTTTATCTCAATCGAGAGACTTCATGTTTATCTCACATCGATTCGGCATTAACATCATCATCGGGAGATTAGTGATACATCATACCGGCATATACATATAATGAAGGATTGAGAGATTTAATGTTTATCTCACATCAATTCCTCCATTAGGGCGTAAGGATATTCGCGCCCATAACCCCCACATACTCAAAAGTATGCCCTCCAGGAATTCCCTTAGGAAAACCTATTTCACCATCACCAAACTACTGACGATGATGGATCTATGGTCAGGGCTCTACATGATATCATTTCACTTGATTATTTAAGTACATTACAGTATTCTTTTAGCATCAGGCATGTTTTCAAACATAAACCATTATAACAATTTCTATAAAGAATGAGTACTATTTCTATCAAGTTCATTTCATAGCTTTATTAACATTGGGATTTCAATCCCACATCATCTCATCATTATGATTCAAGAATATGGGTTTTCAAACCATGAGATCATAAAAATACTTGGTTACCACTTTAACAGGTAACTTAATGCCATCAAGTCATCTGACAGTGTAAACATGATAATTGCAGTGTAGATATTTCACATGGCTCTTACAGCCTAATAATCTCTTTTGTTACCTCTCACTAGGCAACATAGCATATCATTGTTTACAAATCTCATAAAGTACTTTCAATAAACAAAGCATCATATCTCATACCTGGCTATATTCATTATTTCATAACACCTGCATGATTAGTACAGATGATAACAGATACCTCAATTTCATGTCAGCACAATGCAAAACAATTATAACATCACTATTCATGGGTTACACCACTATGCCCTTACTAGGGTTGGGGTTTCCATTTTTATTTCAATTAGGGTTAATCATCCCCTTTAGCTCAATTAGGATTAGTGACTCATCATTTCATTATCCAACCTTAGAGTTTCTTGTCATATAATATAACCCAGGATTAGGGTTTCACATATTCCTTTACCTTATTTGGAATTAGGGTTTACTATTCACACCACATCACCCTAGATTAGGGTTTATATTCGATAACCCACAATTAGGGTTTGCTATTCACCCCAAGTAGGGTTAATCATCCAAATACCCTGAATTAGGGTTTCTCATGCCATTACCATGAATTAAGTTCATATCATCATCATGTATTAGGACTTTACCTATCCATGCCCTCAATTAGGGTTATTATTCATTAACCTTCTTAATTAGGGTTTGTACTCATGATTAGGGTTTATAATCTCCCTATTGAGAATTATACCCTCATAAGACATTCATCCATAGTGAAAGTATTAAGACTTACTCATTACATGGTTATCATTCATATAGGAAGTCTTCTCTCTCTCATCTTCTATGAATGATGCTTACTTCATCCTTGATTAAGCTAAGTCAACTCAACTTGAAGAAGAATTGACACCATGAGTTATGCCATTATCACCATGTTCATTAAAGCTTGATTATTTAAAGGGTTCTAATCACCCTATCTCATTAAGAGTACCATTATTATAATCAACATTGGTTTACATCTTGTAATTATTCACTTAAACAATTGACCTTCAACCACTTTAAATATCCATGCGCTTTTGGTTAGTTGATTCTTAAACGATCTTGGTCACTTAGAACCCAAATGGTCTTGACCAAACAGACCTCAAACGGTCTTGCTTAACAAACCTCCAAACAGTCTAAGACCGTTTAGACCTCCAAACGGTCTTGAACATACCCTTGAAACCGTTTGGTAAAGTTGAGGTTGAAACTGTTTGCCAAAGTGGTTCTTGAAACCGATTGCTAAAGTTGGAATTGGAAACCATTTAAGCTCAACCGGTTTGGGATCGTTTGGTCCCAAATGATCTTGAGACCGTTTGGTCCAAACCTCCTCAAAACTGAATGGACCAAATATGGTCTCCACCAATCATGTTGATTTAGGGTTTCCAATGTTGATCCCCTGATCGATTGAATTCATATAATCATCCATCAATTAGACCTATCATCATACTTCAATTGAGCTTAATAGGTCATCCTTCAACTGATTTAACCCCCAATTGGTCATCAGTTAGGGTTTTAAATCAATTGGATTAAGGATTAAAATCGATGAACCTTCAATGTTGATCATTGTAGAACTAATTACTTTGAAATCATTGGATTACCATCCAAATTGAACATGACCTGACCTCAAATGGTCTTGAGGTCATTTGGATAACCTCCAAACTGTCTTGAGACCATTTTCCCATGTCATCATCAAAATCCATGTCATCCAATTAGGGTTTGGATCAATGGATTGATCATCAAATCGATTATTGATTGTATTCCACTCTGGTGTCATTGGATCTTCAATTTCTCAACCATGCTTAACCCTAGACCTCCAAATGGTCTTGGGTGACCACCAAACGGTCTTGAGACCATTTGGGTGATCCTAAAATGGTTTTGAAACCGTTTGGGTCAATCAACCCAAGTTTCCAAATTAATCAATTCAGAAATCTGCACTTACCCGATTAGGGTTTGGTGATTGAAGAACCTTCAACTAATGAACCAATTGAAACTAGTCAATTATATTTAATGAGTCATTAACCATTAACATTATCAATAGTTCTCCAAATAGTAAACCATGGTCAATGCCCCCAAATGGTTTGAAACCGTTTCCTTTCAAACTGTTTGATGAAATTGTTTCCTCTCAAACGGTTTGAAATCGTTTGCTCCCAAACGGTTTGGGAAACCGTTTGAGCAACTTCTGGAAACTGTTTTTCCTAATAATTTATTGGGGAATGTGTCAAGATGATGTCATCATCATCATCCTTCGTACATCCAAGAACAGCAACCATTTTTCATGGGAATTTCAGCAATGAATCACAAGAGTTCCAAATAGAAGAAAATAACCAACAAATCATGGAGAATTGAATGCAATACTAATGTTTAAGGGTTAAAGTTATAAAATGCACCTCAAAATCTGATCTACAAGCTCCAAGATCCATGGTTCTAATGGTAGCAACTGCCTAAGGTCCGTTCTTGAGCTATTGTATGAACAAGTTAGCTAGGATTGGAAATCAAGTGAAGAAAACCAATAATCAAGCATTAATTTAGGATTTTCACCATAAATCCAAGGTGGAAGATGATCAAAAGCTTACCAACAGGTTAGAGTCGTCCTTATACTGCTCTTGAGCTCTCCCTTGGTCGGCCAAAGCAAATGAGAAAAGGAATTCCAAGGAAAAAATCCTTAAGTGGTTGGAAAAAGGATATGTATAAGGGTTTTCAAGGAAAGAGAAAAAGAAATTATTTTCTTTAAATTCCAAAATTATTTCCACAAATTCCCCCTCCATTCCTTGGATACAAAGACACCTTCATATACTTGCAAAACCTCTCCATTATCCAAGAATTAATGGAAAAGGAATTAAGCGCCTTAGTGAAATTTATACGAATATCCAACTTTTAGTGGATAATACTTTTTATTATAATAATGTGAGTGGGCTTCCACTCAACCAAGATCTTTTTGTTCCATATCAAGGAACAAGCTCGTCCAACACTATACTATTTCACCCCTCAACTTTTGGTTGAAGGGATCCTCAATTAATTTATTTCTTTTGCATTAAATTAAATTAAAGTTCCATTTATGCTTAAATCTTGATTATTTTAATGTCAAGATTCTCTCTCCTCCATGATAATTCAAATGAGGCGCCCCTCTCAATTTATTTTCTCTACTGGATGTCAAGGAACATGTGGGACCCTCTAGAGGTGGTATTTTGCATTTTGAACCCTAGGTTTTGGGTAAATTGCACATTACACCAAAACTAGGTTTTAATGCACAAGGATTGCTTTACAGCTTTATCTTGGTGCCCAAGCTTGTGGAAACAATACCACTACATCATATTCATTCTTATGATGTCTCTACATCATAGGAACATTTATCATGTACAATTTGCAAGTTAACCTCTCAACTTAGGTAATTTGCATTTTAGTCCAAAATTAACAAAACAATGTTTCAACATTATTAAAAAAGGATTGAAATTGAAATATAAGTTCCTCAAAAGTCTTAATTACTTTTCAAAGGATAAAAGCAAGAATTTAATAAACTTTATTAATCCAAAACACCTAGGGTTAAAGCATAACCCAGGTCAGGGATGTTACAAATTATCCACCCCTTATAAGGATTTCGTCCTCGAAATCATTAACAAGATATTTTAAGAGAAAAGAGTAGGGTATTTCCTCCTCATGTCTTCCTCTAACTCCCATGTGGCTTCTTCAATGCCACAATCATTCCAGAGGACTTTTACAAGACTAATGTCTTTCTTTTTCAACTTCTTGATCCTTCTGTCAAGAATCAACATAGGTCCTTCAACATAAGATATATCATCGTTTAACTCTACTTCCATAGGCTGTAGAACTGATTTTGTGTCAGGATAACATTTCCTTAGAATGGAAATGTGGAACACTGGGTGCAACTTTTGTAGCTCAGGTGGTAACTCTAGCTTATAAGCTACCTTTCCAATTTGTTCAATGATTGGATAAGGCCCCATAAATCTAGGAGCTAACTTACCTTTTCTTCCAAATCTAAGAACTCCCTTCCAAGGTGAGACCTTGAGGTACACTCTATCTCCAACTTGGAATTCTAAAGGTCTACGAAGCTTGTCAACTTAGGATTTCTGCCTATCATGTGCAGTCTTTAACTGTTGTTGTATTATTTTAATCTTCTCGGTGGTTTGATGCACAAGATCAGGACCCAAAAGTTGATATTCACCAGCTTCATACCAACATAGGGGAGATCTACAACGTCTACCATACAAGGCTTCATAAGGTGCCATGTCAATACTGTGTTGATAGCTATTGTTGTAGGCAAACTCTATCAAAATTAGATGCAGATCCCAACTTCCTGTAAACCGGAGGACACATGCCCTGAGCAAGTCCTCCAAGGTTTGTATAGTCCTTTCTGATTGTCCATCAGTCTGAGGATGAAAGGTTGTACTAAACTTTAACTGTGTGCCTAAAGCTTTATGAAGTCATTCCCAAAAATGACTCATAAACTGGGGACCTCTATCAGAAACAATGGTAACTCGGACCCCACGCAGTCTCACTATGTCATCTACATATAACTGTGCCAATTTCTCTGTAGAATAGATGGTTTTGACAGGTAAAAAGTGTGATGTCTTTGTCAACCTATCGACTATTACCCAAATGGAATCATGACCTTTGGTTGTTCTAGGTAAACCAACCACAAAATCCATGGTTACATGATCCCACATCCATTGTGGTATGGGCAAAGGCTGCATTGTTCCTATAGGCTTCTGGTGTTCAGCTTTAACTTGCTGACACACCGGACACCGCATAACAAACTTAGCAACATCCTTCTTCAAACCAGGCCACCAATACATATCTTTCAAGTTGTGATACATCTTGGTTCTTCCTGAATACATAGCATACATTCAAGAATGAGCTTCTTCCAAGACTAATTCCCTTAAGTTATCGACATCAGGTACTATCATCCTACCATGATAATAGGCTACCTGATCATTCGAACCATGGAAACCATCTCATTTTTGACTACCATACTCTGATCTAATCTGCTGAACTATAGTATCAGCTTGCTGTGCTTCCTTAATCTGTTGTCTCGGAGTAGGTTTTATGTGCATCTCAACTAACAACCCTAATAACAATGATACTTTTAATTGTACATTGTCTTGTCTTAAAGAGATAAGCATATCCCTCCTAGAGCAAACCAGAGAATTCAGTTGTGCTTTATCTAGGGCCGGTGTTGCTGATTTTCTACTTAATGCATCAACAACCACATTGGCCTTCCCTGGATGATAATCAATTGTACAATCGTACTCCTTGATTAACTCCATCCAGCGGCATTGCCTCATGTTTAGCTCATGCTGAGAAAATATGTACTTTGGGCTCTTATGGTCTGTGAAAATATGGAATGTCTCTCCATAGAGATAATGTCTCTAGATCTTCAAAGCATGGACTACAATAGCTAGCTCTAGATCGTGTGTTGGATAATTCTCCTCGTGTTTCTTAAGCTGTCGAGAAGCAAAAGAAATCACTTGTTTATCCTGCATTAACACACATCCTAGTCCATTCTTAGAGGCATCATAGAAAACTATATACCCTTTCCCTTATTCAAGTAACACCAACACTGGTGCACTTGTCAACCTCTCCTTCAACAACTGGAATGACTGTTGACTCTTGTCATTCCAGACAAAAGGAACATCCTTTCTGGTTAACTTGGTTAAGGGTAACGCTATAGAACTGAAGTTCTTAATGAACCTCCTGTAATAGCTTGCCAACCCTAAGAAACTGTGAATCTCCATTGGTGTCTTCGATTTTTCCCATTGCAAGATAGATTCTACCTTTTTAGGGTCAACACAAATATCTGAAGCAGATATTACGTGTCCAAGAAAAGAGACTTCAGATAACCAGAACTCACACTTGCTAAACTTAGCATACAACTTTTGCTCTCTTAGCAATGTTAGATCCTGACGAAGATGTTGCTCATGTTGTTGAGCATCTCTACTGTAGATCAAGATGTCATCTATGAATATGGCTACACATTGATAGAGAAAAGGTCAAAAGATTCTATTCATGTGTTCCATAAATGCAGCTGGTGCATTAGTTAGTCCAAATGACATAACTATGAACTCATAGTGACCATATCTTGTCCTAAAGGCAGACTTAGGTATGTCACCCTCCTTAATATGCAGTTGATGATAACCCGACCTCAAATCTATCTTTGAGAAGACAGTTGCACCACACAATTGATCAAAGATGTCATCAATCCTTGGCAAAGGATACTTATTCTTTATTGTTTCTTTATTTAATTGTCTGTAATCAATGCACAACCACATTGACCCATCCTTCTTTTTAACAAAGCAGACCGGAGCACCCCAGGGTGATGTGCTCGGTCGGATGAAACCCTTCTCAAGAAACTCTTGCACCTGTTTCTTAAGTTCTTCCATCTCAGTAGGCGCCATCCTATACAGTGTTTGTGCTATTGGTTGCATGCCCGGGATTAGATTAATCTCAAAATCAATCTCTCAGGGTGGAGGTACACCTGGAAGTTCTTCAAGAAATACATCTTCAAATTCCCTGACTATCGAAACTTCAATAGGATTAGAACTCTCCATGGTGGTATCTACCACATGGGCCAAGAATGCATAACATCCTTGCCTCATCATCTTCTCAGCTACCATAGCTGACACAAGATAGGTTGGAAGAATCTTTCTATCTCCTTGAAAGATCCACGTGTCACTTTCATCTGTGAACACAGCTTGCTTGGACTCACAATCCAAGACAACCTTATACCTTTCTGAGGTATCCATCCCCAGGATTATATCGAACCCATGCATCTCAAGTGGTTTAAGATCCACTTGAATGTGATGTTTAGAAAATAAGAGAATGCAGAAAGAACACACCTCCTGCAACACAACATATCCCGTCAAAGGAGTTTCCAACTTCAAACTCTCTACCCTATGATAAACTGTCATATTGCAGTCAAGAATCACTCTTCGAGTGATAAAGGAATGTGTAGCACCCGGATCAATTAAAACAAATATGACTCATAACGTAGACATATCGGAATAAAATAGTTCCATCTAACATGTCACAACCTGAGGGTTGATCACTGCATCAGGTGGATTCATCGCGTAGAATCTTTCCATTGCCTGTGGTTGATTCGGTGCTCGACTACTGGGTGCCGATGATCCAGCCTGGGACGCTTGCCTACGTCCTCTAGTGCCACCTGGAAACTTTCTGCTCTGAGAACCTTGTTGACTCTGTCTCTGAGGTTGAGTCACACTTGCCTCTTTAGCTCTACAATCCTTCATCAGATACCCCATCTTTCCACATATGAAACAACTTTTGATCCCTGGTTGTGGTCTAGATGGTCCTCTAACCGACACGGAGGCTGAGTTGTGGGCTCCTTCTGGTGGTAAACTACGTCCTCTACCCCTATTTGACATCCACTGTGTCTGGGTATTGAATCTAGGTGGTGCCATTGGTGCAGAAAACCTCAGCTTCTTGAAACTTTTGGATGAGGATCCTTGTAACTGGGGTACACCTTCTTCTCCTTAGTTTGTCGCTTCTCAGTCACAAACCTCTCTATCCTTCTTATAGACTCCACAAAAGTAGCAAATCTTTCCCTGTTCTCTAGGGCAAACACAGGGGTGGTCAACTCAGCGTTTAATCCCTTTTCAAAATGCCAAATCCTTTCTTCTTCTGTAGTTGCCATATGCGGACAGAACCGCAAAAGCTCCATGAACTTAGCCTCATACTCTCTAATGTTCATTGGTCCTTGTCTTAACCTCTCAAACTGAGAGATATTCTCATCGAGGAACATTTTAGGAAAGTATCTATTGACAAATTCTCGTCGAAATACTTCCTATTCGATCTCCACACCGGGCCTTTTCCCCTCCTCTATGGTCCACCAGTGACCAGCACTCCCTGTAAGAAGGTACACAACATGTCTAACCTTCTCAACTTCTGGGATGTTCAGGATTCTAAAGGCTTTCTCTAGTTCAGTTAGCCACATGTTAGCATCTGCATGGTCAGCTGTCCCACCATATTCTTTGGCTCCAACCCAGCGAAGTCATTCAAACGTCTTGCTGACTCCCTATCTTTCATCATGGGCAGGTGCCCTAGGTGCAGGTATGGGCATTCTATCAGTCATATGTGTCATGGCAGCTATAAACTGCCCAAATATGGCTTGTGGAAGGCTGGGTTCCCCATGTCAGCTTGATTGAACTGGGGTGGTTGAGGCACAGGCTCCTCCCTTCCTTGGTCCCTTGCACCTCCTCCGGGTGCAGTGACACTACTTTCAGCAACATGTTCATCATGTAATCCAGACATCTTTAGTTCTTCTTCTCCTCCTATATGAGTAGAAGATACTATCAGATAGACTGGAAAACACTAGAACAGACTCAACAACCTTAGTCTTATGTCTCTGTAGACTCAGCGAACCTAGAGCTCTGATACCACTAAATTGTGGCGTCCGACTCACAAAAATAGGATTAACTAATGCGGAAGCGAATTATTAACAGCGGAATTACTGAAAATCACTAAAATTTAAAACTTTTTACAAAGAGATCCACAAACTGTACAACTCTTTCATAAGGAGACAAAATAAGTTATTTACATTCTGATTCATCATTACATCTCTTTATCATCTCATCTCAAGAGTAACAAACATTAACTGCCATGTTAAACTATACATAAGCAGTATACAAAAATCTCGAGCCATCAAGCCAAAAATCTCAGATCTATATCAAACCATCTACTGACTCCTAGGACCTGAGAGTACATATACGACACATAGGACTCTCTATATACAGGACTTGACAGACAGTGTCTCCACCTGAGGATCACTACTATCCTTGTTGTTACTGCTACTGCTGTTGTTCATCCTCTGTAGGGTTTCTGCCTTTTCCTCGATGTCTACCTAAAACGTTGAATCCCACGGGGGTGAGACAATTGAATAATTGTCCCAGCGAGAGATATAACTCTCCGCCAGAAACATTGTTATTGCAGATAATAGAATAACACTGAGCAGTAGAATCATAATATTCAACAGCATGTAAATCATTGATTAAACTATGTAGAGTAGTATTCTCTATGCATTTCATTTCAATTTAACTTGATAAAGCAGCAAGTCATTTATTCATTAAGGAAAATGAAGAACATGTATAGAATTTATCCAACTAGGACATAATAGACAATGTATCATCAACCATTGATTCTCATAATTCAACCCTGAGCAAATATGCTACATGACTGATTACATTTTTCAAACATACTTATGCCCTGAGGAGATGAGTTATATCGCTCATACTCCAACCGACCATTGCGAAATCAAAATCGGTACCATACATAGGTCAATAAAAGAGCCGGATTCCCATGACCTCATCCTCCTCAGTCAGTGTGAGGAACAACTTACAGGACATATCATGTCTCTTCTAAATAGCTTTCCAGGGTATGCTAGCAACTTCACTATTAGAGTTATAGTGGCATGTTGTACTCTCTTTGCAATCGAGAGATTTCATGTTTATCTCACATCGATTCGGCATTAACATCATCATCGGGAGATTAGTGATACATCATCCCGGCATATACATATAATGAAGGATTGAGAGATTTAATGTTTATCTCACATCAATTCCTCCATTAGGGTGTAAGGATATTCACGTCCATAACCCCCACATACTCAAAAGTATGCCCTCCAGGAATTCCCTTAGGAAAACCTATTTCACCATCACCAAACTACTAACGATGATGGATCTATGGTCAAGGCTCTACATGATATCATTCTACTTGATTATTTAAGTACATTACAGTATTCTTTTAGCATCAAGCATGTTTTCAAACATAAACCATTATGACAATTGCTATAAAGAATGATTACTATTTCTATCAAGTTCATTTCACAGCTTTATTAACATTGGGATTTCAATCCCTCATCATCTCATCATTATGATTCAAGAATATGGGTGTTCAAACCCTGAGATCTTCAAAATACTTGTTACCACTTTAACAGGTAACTTAATGCCATCAAGTCATCTGACAGTGTAAACATGATAATTGCAGTGTAGATATTTCACATTGCTCTTACAGCCTAATAATCTCTTTTGTTACCTCTCACTAGGCAACATAGCATATCATTGTTTACAAAGCTCATAAAGTACTTTCAATAAACAAAGCATCATAGCTCATACCTGGCTATATTCATTATTTCATAACACCTGCATGATTAGTACAGATGATAATAGATACCTCAATTTCATATCAGCACAATGCAAAGCAATTATAACATCACTATTCATGGGTTACACCACTATGCCCTTGCTAGGGTTAGGGTTTCCCTTTTTATTTCAATTAGTGTTAATCATCCCCTTTAGCTCAATTAGGATTAGTGACTCATCATTTCATTATCCAACCTTAGAGTTTCTTGTCATATAATATAACCCATGATTAGGGTTTCACATATTCCTTTACCTTATTTAGAATTAGGGTTTACTATTCACACCACATCACCCTAGATTAGGGTTTATATTTGATAACCCACAATTAGGGTTTACTATTCACCCCAAGTAGGGTTAATCATCCAAATACCCTAAATTAGGGTTTCTCATGCCATTACCATGAATTAAGTTCATACCATCATCATGTATTAGGATTTTACCTATCCATGCCTTCAATTAGGGTTATGATTCATTAACCTTCTTAATTAAGGTTTGTACTCATGATTAGGGTTTATAATCTCCCTATCGAGAATTATACCCTCATTATACATTCATCCATAGTGAAAGTATTAAGACTTACTCATTACATGCTTATCATTCATATAGGACGTCTTCTCTCTCTCATCTTCTATGAATGATGCTTACTTCAGCCTTGATTAAGCTAAGTCAACTCACCTTGAAGAAGAATTGACACCATGAGTTATCTCATTATGACCATGATCATCAAAGCTTGATTATTTAAAGGGTACTAATCACCCTATCTCATTAAGGTTACCATTATTATAATCACCATTGGTTTACATCATCTAATTATTCACTTAAACAATTGACCTTCAACCACTTTAAATATCCATGCAGTTTTGGTTAGTTGCTTGTTAAACGATCTTGGTCACTTAGACCCCAAACGGTCTTGACCAAACAGACCTCAAACAGTCTTGCTTAACAAACCTCCAAACGGTCTAAGACCGTTTAGACCTCCAAACGGTCTTGAACATACCCTTGAAACCGTTTGGTAAAGTTGAGGTTGAACCATTTGCCAAAGTGGTTCTTGAAATTGATTGCTAAAGTTGGAATTGGAAACTGTTTAAGAACAACTGGTTTGGGATCATTTGGTCCCAAATGGTCTTGAGACCATTTGGACTCAAACGGTCTTGAGACCATTTGGTCCAAACCTCCTCAAAACCGAATGGACCAAATATGGTCTCCACCAATCATGTTGATTTAGGGTTTCCAATGTTGATCCCCTAATTGATTGAATTCATATAATCATCCATCAATTAGACCTATCACCATACTTAAATTGAGCTTAATAGGTCATCCTTCAAGTGATTTAACCCCCAATTGATCATCAGTTAGGGTTTTAAATCAATTGGATTAAGGATTAAAATCGATGAACCTTCAATGTTGATCATTGTAGAACTAATTACTTTGAAATCATTGGATTACCATCTAAATTGAGTATGACCTGACCTCAAACGGTCTTGAGGTCGTTTGGATAACCTCCAAACAATCTTGAGACCGTTGTCCCATGTCATCCAATTAGGGATTGGATCAATGGATTGATCATCAAATTGATTATTGATTGTATTCCACTCTGGTATCATTCGATCTTCAATTGCTCAACCATGCTTAACACTACACCTCCAAATGGTCTTGGGTGACCCCCAAACGGTCTTGAGACCGTTTGGGTCAATCAACCCAAGTTTCCAAATTAATCAATTAAGAAATCAACACTTACCCGATTAGGGTTTGGTGATTGAAGAACCTTCAACTAATGAACCAATTGAAACTAGTAAATTATATTTAATGAGTCATTAACCATTAACATTATCAATAGTTCTACAAATGGTCAACCATGGTCAACTCCCCCAAATGGTATGAAACCATTTCCTTTCAAATGGTTTGATGAAACTGTTTCCTCTCAAACGGTTTGAAACTGTTTGCTCCCAAACGGTTTGGGAAACCGTTTGAGCAAATTATGGAAACTGTTTGTCCTAATAATTTATTGGGAAATGTGTCAAGATGATGTCATCATAATCATCCTTCATACATCCAAGAACAACAACCATTTTTCATGGGAATTTAAGCAATGAATCACAAGAGTTCCAAATAGAAGAAAATAACCAACAAATCATGGTGAATTGAATGCAATACTAATGTTTAAGGTTTAAAGTTATAAAACCCACCTCAAAATCTGATCTCCAAGCTCCAAGCTCCACATATTAATGGTGGATGGAGTTCTAGCAACTTCCCAAGGTCTGTTCTTGAGCTATTGGATGAACAAGTTAGCTAGGATTGGAAATCGAGTGAAGAAAACCAATAATCAAGCATTGATTTAGGGTTTTCACCATGAATCCAAGGTGGAAGATGATCAAAAGCTTACCAATAGGTTAGACTCGTCCTTCTCCTGCTCATGAGCTCTCCCGTGGTCGGACAAAGCAAATGAGAAAAGGAATTCCAAGGAAAAGATCCTTAAGTGGTTGGAAAAAGGATATGTATAAGGGTTTTCAAGGAAATAGAAAAAGAAATGATTTTCTTTAAATTCCGAACTTATTTCCACCAATTCCCCCTCCATTCCTTGTCTACGAAGCCACCTTCATATCCTTGCAAAACCTATCCATTATCCAAGAATTAATGGAAAAGGAATTAAGCACCTTAGTGAATTTTATACTAATATCCAACTTTTAGTGGATAATACTTTTTATTATAATAATGTGAGTGGGCTTCCACTCAACCAAGATCTTTTTGTGCCATAGAAAGGAACAAGCTCTTCCAACACTATACTATTTCATCCCTCAACTTTTGGTTGAAGGGATCCTCAATTAATTTATTTCTTTTTGCATTAAAGTAAATTAAAGTTCCATTTATGCTTAAATCTTGATTATTTTAATGTCAAGATTCTCTCTCCTCCATGATAATTCAAATGAGGCGCACATCCCAATTTCTTTGCTATAATTGATTCCAAGGAACATGAGGGACCCTCTAAAGGTGGTATTTTGCATATTGAACCCTAGTTTTTGGGTAAATTGCACATTACACCAAAATTAGGTTTTAATGCACAAGGATTGCTTTATAGCTTTATCTTGGTGCCCAAGCTTGTGGAAACCATACCACTACATCATATTCATTCTTATGATGTCTCAGCATCAGAGTAACATTTATCATGTACAATTTTCAAGTTAACCCCTCAACTTGGGTAATTTGCATCTTAGTCCAAAATTAACAAAACAATGTTTCAACATTATTCAACATTATTTAAAAAAAGGTTTTTTAAATGTTGTCGCGTTGTTTTCTAGGGTAAGCTCTCGCTTCTCTCTAGTTTTCTCCGGCGGCCACCGCTGGGGGGAGGGAGTGCGCCCCTTGGCAGCTTTCTCCCCCTGGCCTTCACTGGTCTCACATGATCCTCTCCAGCTCTCTTTGCTCAGTGCGTCTACGTGTCCAAGCGGCGCCTCTCCGAAGATAGGGATCTCGAGCAGCTCTGGACGCCATCCTTTTGGGGCGGATTTCAGCTTGGAGCAAGAAGGGGGTGTGATGTGTAGCGTCGAAGCCAGAGTCCAGGTCGTCGGCAGCATCAACATTGTTGACTCCACTCCGTTAATAGGGATGGATGGAGAGTAGCCACCTCCTACATATTTTGGTTTCAAGTACGGCTGCTCCATCCTCTTCGTTGGCTTCTGCCTTTCATCCTTCGCGGCGTCTAGTTCTGGGGTCCCTGTCTCACAGAGGATGTCACTGCTGTTATGGACGAACAAGGAGGCTAGCCTGAAGAAAATCTGTTGACTCGCAGCTGTTGCGTGCTGGAGCACTGGCAAGGTGCTCGATGACTGCTCCGCGGGGATCTGCTTTTGGCTGCTTCTTCGTGCGAGCCGACCTTCAGCTGAAATGGGCTTCAAGCCCTGGTGCGGTGGCGCCTTCTGGATTGATCGTTAAGTCCAGGCTAGCGGATGCCCATTCTCCGTTGCGGGTCTTCTCCGACCGATTGATCCCATGCACTTTGTACATCAGGTGTGGCTGGCTCTCTGTTGTTACGAGGTAGAGCACCCTCAAGGTGCTCGCCCTGTTGCTCCTCAGAGCTTGTCTTGGCTCCGGGGATACCATTAAGGTGGTTGTCATTTAGCCTCTTCACAAGAAGTTGGCTGATGTGGAAAGGGTGATAGGGTTCCCCCCTGTTGTCCCTGCTGCTGTGAATCAGCATAAATGAAGAGGGACGGGGGTTGAGTTGTTACTTTTATCCCTTTCCTATTCTTATGTTGCTGCTGGTCTCGAGCTGGACTTATGGATTTATCAGTTGCAATCTTGGAGTCGGGGTCAGAGGTTCACACTGCCCTCAGGATGCGGACCAGTCCTCAAAACTTTAGGAAAAAAGCTTATTGTTAGTGTGCGAGTAGTCAGTCATATGGACCATGTGTTTTGATGAGCCCAGCTTAGGGGTTCTTCTTGATGATTGCTCAGTCTGCTGGGGATTGTTTCTGGTTTCTGGTATGGCAAAAGGATTGATCAGATGGTCTTTGGACTTTGGTTTATCTGGTTCAGAGTGTCTCTTGTTGGTTGGTTAGTCCACAACCTCTCAGAAGCTTTTTTGGTTGGTTCTTTTGCTTGCCAGAAATGTGTGTTCTAGATAATAGTGATGGGGCTTCATACCATGCTGCTTCTCGGGTATCCTGGATGCTGAACTGATGATTCTGGCTACTCATGCTGTCATACTTTCAGAGGATGGATCTAGTGCCAATGTCAGTATGAGTTGTTGTTGAATGGTCTATTTTGTATCTCTGGTTACCTTTGAGTCTATACTGTGGGACTGCCCCCTACTGTTGTTAGGCAGATAGTTACTTTTTAGTAGCTTAGTTCAGATAGTTTATCTTGTTGTTTGGATGTTTCATCCAGGTTTGTTATGGGGCGCAATCTCTTGTACCCAAAGTTTTGGGAAACAAAATTTTAGTAACAGGATTTTTTACCGACCAAAAAAAAACATTATTCAAAAAGGACTGAAATTGAAATATAAGTTCCTCAAAAGCCTTAATTACTTTTCAAAGGATAAAAGCAAGCATTTAATCAACTTTATTAAGCCAAAACACCTAGGGTTAAAACATAACATAGGTCAGGGATGTTACACATATGTTATGTCATTGTGGTGTTTCTCTCATACTGACAGGAAGGTGTGGAGAGATCATGGATTCTAGCTCTTCCATAGGACTTGTATGTCACTGATTTCAACTTAGTAGTGGTCAGTTTGAGTATTAGTGGTATACCTCATCTTCTCAGTGCATAATAAAATATGTAATACAACTGAGTAGTGTAATTGCATAGGGACAAATGTGAAGAACATTGAATGAAGCCTTGTCTTGCATTTGTATAGCTTAGATGATAAAGGATATACATGTTCTTCATATTCCTTATTAAATTATTAATTATTCTACTTCTCAGTGATAATTCCTAGTATTTCTTAACCTACTTTACATGTTGGATACATATCATTTAGTTGAATCTTATTAGTTAGTGATTATGTTATCTATCTACTTCAGTTTATTTGTGCTTTAATAGACATTGGCTGAGAGTTATCCCTCGATGGGACATTTGGTCTCACCTTGTGGGTTTCCACATATTTTAGGTGGCCATGTACGATGTGTTGGGGATCGTGCAGTTGAGGAAGAGAAGCAGCAAGAAGGACAGTAGTTGACAAGGTTGAGTGTGATGCTAGTCTTTTGGTGTTAGATTCCTAGAGCCATCCCTGTATACTCACGTCTTATGGGTGTTCTCGATGTTTTGTTTAGTTATGTTATCATCACGAGGGTTTTGGCATGTGTGCCTTTTATTGTATAGTTATGGTAGATGTACATATATATGTGGAACATGCTCTTCGTGTAACAGGTTGATGACAGGAATGTGAAAACAATCATGAAAGCACCTTGTGATATATGACATGATACATGTGTCCTGTTAAGGAATTACATGTGAAACCTTTAATCTTTATGCTTTTATGAAATCGATTTTAATTTCCCATATTTTTTTGATAATATGCTTTCTCAGTGTTAATTTGGTGTTTGGTTTTGAGTAGTCTTGATTTTTGTGGTGCAGGGCATTATAGTTTGGTTGTTATTAGAGCTCTAGGTTCACTGAGTCTACATGGACCTTGGACTAGGGTTTGTATTTGTTCTAGTGTCCTCTAGTATGTCTTATAGTAACTTCTACTTGTGCAGAATAAGAAGAGTTGAGTAGATGAATGGAGAATGAGAAGAACATGTTGTTAAGAGTGGTGTTGCTACTCCAGGTGAAAGTGTAAGGAGGTAGGATGATGAGGAGAGGGAGCTTGAGATGCCCCCTACAGTGGTGGCCAATCACGCTTTTCAATCCACGTTTTGATAGTTTATGGCCATGATTACACATATGGAGGACAGAATGCCCATTTTTAAAATGAGAGTAGCAGTTCCCAATGTGGAATCTCTGGTCTCAGGGAAGACCTTTGAACGGTTAAGGCATGTTTGAGTTGTGGAATACATTGGTACGGAGGATCCAGCGGGTGTAGATATATGGTTGATGAAGTTGGAGAAGGCCTTCAAGATCCTCAACATTCCCAAAGAAGACAAGGTGAGGCATGCAATGTACCTAATAAAGGGAACTGTTGACCATTGGTGGGAAATAGAATAGGAGAAGAGGCTAGGTGTTGTGATCGGTTGGGGGAGTTTTGATGTGAGTTCGTTAGTTAATACTTTCCTAGGATTTACCTTGATGAGAAGATTAGCCAGTTTGAGAGGATCTAGCAAGGATCCATGTCGATCAATGAGTATGAAGCAAAGTATATGGAATTTTTTAGGGTTTTGTCCTCACATGGCCATGACAGATCAGGAAAGGATTTGATATTTTGAGAAGGGGTTGAGTGCAGATATGATGACACTGGCATCAACTTTAGAGAATAGAGAGTGTTTTTCCATGTTTGTGGAATCGATTAGGAGGATAGAGAGGTTTGTGGTTGAGAAGCGTGAGAAAGGTGCCAAAAAGAGATCTGGTAAGTACCAAGAATAGTCATTGGGTGGCTTTAAGGAGCCAAGGTTCTCATCACCGCCAGCATAGAATAGGTCTAGTCACGAACACAGTGGTCTCCAAGTACAGGTAGAAGCCGCAATTTTCCACCTATTGGAGCTCACAGTGCAACATCTATGTCAGTGATGGGGTCATCTAGGCCATAGTATGAGACCAAGACTTGCCATAAGTGTTGGCAAGTAGGACATCTGAGGCGGGAGTGCCCATTGAAAGGTGATGAGGTGACCCAAGAGTCGAGGTAGATCTAGCAGATCTCACAGAGATAGTAGTTGAGCAGTGATAGAGGATGAGGATGTGGACATGTGTCGCAGGCTGGTTCCTCTAGACAGGGGATGGCTAGGCTTTACGCCTTGGGGTAGCCAAAATAAGAGGTCAACCTACAAGCTGAAATAGGTAAGATGAAGTTATTTTTCATTCTAATATGTATTCTTTTGCTTTTATGTCTGTTTTGGTTGACCCAAGTTGAAGTCTAAGGTAGAGACATGAAGGTAGTGCTCGTCTCTTTTCATTGAGGATTCGGGGGAGAAATCCATGTTAGGGGTTTATGGCTTGTAAGACCCCTGAACTGAGTTTTGGGGTAACCCTATTAGCTTTGGCTTAATCATGTTCTTAGAACCTTGCTTTATTCTTTTGAGAAGTAATTAGATCTTGTAGAGAGCTTAAGTTCAAGTTTGAGCTTGTTTAGATGAGGTTTGTGTTTTCTATGTTGGGTTTGGATCAAATTGTAATTTATTCAAGTTGTGGGGTGATCTTGCAATTGGTCACATGTAGAGTGTGCCCTTAGTTCTTTAGAATCATGAGAGAGAGAGAATGATACATAGTGGCACCTTGTATGTACCTTGGTTGATGAGGTGGCATCATGTGGTGATGCTAAGGTTTTCTAGGGTTTGCTTGAGGTTGACCTTGGTGTACATGCTATAGTGTCGTGGCCTAGGTGTTCTTTAGATGTGTCTCGACTGAGACACATTCCTTGGGGTGTGGTGGTCATGATCTAGATGGTCTTGGTTGTGTTTGTGGTCGAGATAGTTTGTCTTTTTGTGGGGTGTTTCGACCTACGTTGTTGGGGGTTATTGTGTCTCAACCAAGACACTTGTGTGGCGTTTTTCTGAACCATCCTTCAGTGTCTCGACTATAACCTATATGTTGGGGACCCCAAGAGATCAAGAACCAACCTAGAGTGTATCAACATGTCTTGCATGTTCGTGTAGAGTGGTTGCATGTTGGTCTTTAGAGTGGACAAGTATCCCTTTGGTAACTTTGAGTGTTGACACATCATCCCTTGCCTTCTCTCTCATCTTCCATCTATATAACCTCTTATATCTCCATGAAAGTGACCCCTTTCTGCCTTCCTTCTTCCTCCTTCTCTTTTTCTCATCCTTGGACCTTGGTGGAGTAAATAAGGGTTGATCCTTGGAGCTTCGGTGATCGTATCCCTTGCATGCGGTGATCTTTGCTCATCTTCAACCTTGGTAAGTGTATGCCTATCTTTGATGATGTTTCCTTAAATCTTCTACCCTCATCTTCTTCTCTCTCCTCAGACATAGACCATGGATCCTCCATGGTGGTCATTCTTGAGGAGTGATCCCCTCATAAAAAGGGTCATAGGCTATGTTTTGACAAGGTTGACCCAAGTGTGAGAGGTTTCCTTCTCTCTTTCTCCCTCCTCTTTTAGTTTGGCCTATATCTTCTTTTCTCTCTTTTCTTGAAGCAATCTTTGACCTTGGTGTCTTCTTCTTCTTGAGGTGATCATGTGGCCGAAGGTTGGGAATTTATTGGAGCTTCAACATACTTGGTGATTGAGTGCTTGGAGATTACAATCCTTGGAGTGATCTTCCTTAAGGTGGGTTATATAACTCTTAACCTTCTCTACTAATGCACTTTTCATATATACATGTTGATTTTTTCTCTTCTAAAACACTCCCTTAACATGCTAGTGGGTGATTTTAAGCCCTAGTACTTGTTTGATGTTAAAACCATTCATGGTTTAATAGTAATATAAAACTCTAGTTGATACATAGTTTTGGTTATTATGGTGTAATGTTGGTTTTTCCTCTCTCTCCTGGTCTTGATTTTGATCAGATGCATAATGATCGTGTGTCTTGAGGTTCCATGAAGTTTTGCTTCTGTTTTGGAGGGTGTGAAATGTTGTATTTATCTCTCTTGCATGAGGTTCCTTCATGGTGGATTCATAACTTTTATTACTAGGGTTTGGAGCATGTTTGTGTAGGAAGATTTTCTCTGTAACAACGATGCTTTCCCCTTGACATTATCTCCTATTTTGAATGAAGTGTCTCTATATTTTGATGATGCTTAATTGATGTTGGGGTGTCTTGAACCTGGTGGTCAAGACACATAGTTTAGCTTTGGCTGGTACAAGCCTCCTTGATGTAGTCTTGGTCATGAGGTTTCATAGGTCTGGGTTACAACGTTGCCCATGGTCTCGATTGCAAAGTTGTTTGGGTTTTGTCACGACTCAATGTTAGGTCCCAGTCGACACACTTTGTCTTTGTGCTTGGTCACATTGTGTGTGTGGTTTTGCTCGAGGCTTGCTACCTGGTGCTCTTGAGTTGTGACCTGGTCCTAGTGTTGGTCGAGATCAGAGGGTGTCATGACCTGGTCTTGTTGTTGGTCATGATGTTGTGCTATGTATGGTCAAGACATCATTTGGGTTTTGATCGCAACACTTGTTACTGCTTTGGTCGCGACACCATGCTATTGGTGATTGTGATGCTACATTTCTATGAAGTCGAGACACCTTTATTGTGTGTGATTGTGACCCTTGGATCTTGGTGGATGTGACCCATGTATGAGGGGTGGTTGTGATGTATGAATAGTGGGTGGTCGACACATGTTCTTCGACACCTAATTGAGACATGTATATGTGAGTAATGATTGAACCATGTCTAGTGTTATTTAGATGATGGTTTAATCAACCCTAACAATGTTCCTCAACCCTAAAGTAATCTAATGATATGGGAGATGTCATAACTGGGGTTTGGTGTTTGAATATAGTTATACAACCCTAATCGGCTAAGTATGAAACCCTAACCATAATTGTAGGGCCATGTGATATGTTTGCACCTCTCACTTGGAATGGTTGTTATGTATGATGCTTTCTCTCTCTTAGTTACAAATCCCTAACCTTATAGGTGATATGATATTGAATGTCATAGGTAGTGTACACTATGGTAAATATGATATGACACATGTTGAATGAGTATGAATGAGGCATGATGAGATACTTGTGATGCATGATTCATGTAAATGGGTCAATGAACTGGCAGGTGCCTTGAGCATGATTTTAGGTGATAACCTCTGGAGGTGTGATTGACAGATCAATATCCCATAGTGACGTGACTTTGGTGATAGCTTTGTGTGGTTTTGTGATAGGGAGGATGGCCTTGGGAATGGTTGTGCTATCAGTGCTATGTGATGATCTGACAAGTTCACACCTTATATGTTTTATATCTTTTGAAGTTGTATCATGCCCTTATCTTTGTAGAGCTTGTTCTGGCTTTGTACAATATTACATTATTGATACTAAAAGACACTTAATTGACTTAACTAATCAAGTGGAACTTAAATATGTAAGTGCCATGTGCCATAGATCCATTCCAGCTTCAGTCTTAGTGTTGATGGTGAAACGAATTCTCCCGTAATGGAAGCTTAGAGTCATATATTGTTGAGTATATGAATTCACAGTATTGGCAGTGGGCCATACCCTAGCAGGAGTAGGGATATGGGTCATATCTCATTGATGTGACTCAATATTTACTTTCAAAGGATTGGCTACATGCTATAGCCTAGCAGGTGTGTGACTTCAGGTCGTAACTCAGTTTTACTAGTACAATGCCGATATACCAAGGCTGGCTAGGTTTTTTTTTGCAGATGACTCATATGTTATGTCACTGCGGTGCTTCTCTCATGTTGACTGAGAGGTGTGGAGAGGTCGTGGATTCTAGCTCTACAATAGCCCTTATATGGCAGTGATTTCTATTGGGTATTATGGCCCCAGAGTAGGCAGCGGAAACAAAAAAATTACTGGCCATTAACACATAACAGGAGATCGCATTAATGACTATGTAATGGGAAGGATAGTTTTAGAAAGATATACCTGGTCCTAGGGCTTTCCCAGTGACAATACCTAGAAGCCATGTGCAGTCTTTGACGCCATGTCTTGGACGGCGTTTATGCAACTCCTGGTCTTTGCCATGGACTCTAGCCTCCACCACATACTGCGGCTGACGTGTCCTCCTGAGTGGTAGACATCTCCCACCTCTACAAATAGTCCACACAGACCACCTGGAACTCCTACCATTCTAGAAGATCTGGAAGTAAGGAGACAACCTTCCTATTGGTGTACAAGTACCAACCTACTCTCCTAAACTCAGACTACTTTTTTACAGTTGTCTTTCCCTCGTTGTACCTCCCTATTCGGGAAGCACTTGCTCGGGCTCCCTCAGTTAGAAAAACCAGAGAGGACAACAACTTTGCAGAGTAACTGATGTTCTCAGTTATGTGTTCTGATAAGCCCCAAGTACCCCTATATTTATAGTAGAGGGAAGGGTCAGGGTTTCCATTCTGTTCGGGAGTAGAAGGATCCAAAAATTCCATGAATACCTTGCATTGTGGCAGGCGAACCGATCATTTCACAACTGAAACGGTCATTTGGCAAGGTGAGACGATCGGTTCACTAGTGAACTAGTCAGTTGGGAGTGTGAACCAGTCGTTTCACTTCCCATACTTGCCCACAATTGACTTTCCTCAATCGTTTCCAATTAATTCAAAGATTAATCCTTATTCCAATCGAATTGAACAAGTGAACCATGAAAGTTTTCCTCCAACCAGGAATATTCCAATTTCCTCAGTTGGTAGGATTGTGAGATGCCCGGTTCACCAAGTGAACTAGTCATTTGGCTCACACCAGTCGATTGGCTCACAAGGATGAACCACTCAGTTGGCAGTCCTGACATTGTCAATGCAGTCTCCAATCAACCTGACACTCTAACCAGCTAGTTCAACACTTGAACTTGATAGTTCTGAGTCCAGTTAGTCAATTGTATGTTTAATTGAGTACCTAAACACCTTTATTCTCAATATAAACATTATTCATGGACAATCTCCTCTTCCAGGGGTATCCGATGTGTGTAACCCTGTAGGTTCCAATTTACGTTGGCAGTGAATGTTCATAATAACTTATGACATCACAAGCAATGAGCAGAATCTAGTAACTCATCATTTCTACCCAATTAATTTAGAAAGTTGGAGAACAACTTCAAACTACAATTGGTTATAAGTGTTACAGTGATTGTATAGTTCCTTTTTTACTGACATTCAGATTGAACACAAGGCATGGAACATCATCCTCTTCAACATTCAATCAATGTTTCTTGACCTAGAGTAGACTGACTGAGATGCATGTGAATTCACATATCATATATTGAATCACATGTGTATGTCCATACAATTCTCAGTCTCACTTATCAAGGGGCCCTAGATATCATACTCCTTTTAGGAGGGACAAATCCCATCTCTATCACTCACAGTCTATCCCCATGTGTTAAAGTCACCCAATCATCACCGTTATAACAACCCATGTTTTAGGACTGCGTTTGATGATGTCAAAGTGTACCAATCACATGTGATGAGTGCATTGATTTTAGGTCTGAGAACCACAATCACCACCATCACTATGAGAGACGATTGTGACTACCATTCCATGGTATCCATGTATCACTCTCATGGTGGGTCTGTCTGATATGTTGTTCTCTAACATATATCTATGTGCTTGACTTGATATCATATATCATGACTAATGAGTTTCTGTCATCAATCAATACACACTCTAGTATTACGTATTATTGTTGTCTATTTTGTTTCCACAGTAATATCTGACTAGGGACATTACAAGAATGTATGTACTCTTAACATACATATGGTCTCATTGTTCAAGTCCTTAACCTGAAGATATATGTCATTGAGTCACATCATTCTTTAGACATCTATCATGTATGTCTCATCATCTCATGACTGAGACAAACATAATAGATGGAATTACCTTTATTATTATCAAATCTGGTATCTAATGCCTCATAACAATCATCATATGATTGGCTCTTTGGGCATACCATACCAACAGACTCCCACTTCCACTTAGAGCCAATCACCCACAAATCATATTCCAAGTGATCTTAACATGCCCATCATGTTTCTTCTACACAAGTGCTTTTATAGTGGGTAAGAAACATTTGCTTCAAGTCAGTATATTGTATGTTTCACATCCCCTTGCTGTACGACAACTAGTATGAGATGGAAGTGTTGTAATATGCTATCTGAGATTCATTTACCTAACCATTAGCTCCATTGTTGTTACACTATTACTACTGAGTCATCAATGGTCAGAACCACCCATAAGTTCATCCATATGAACTTCTAGATCCATACAATATCCTTTATAATGTTCGTAACACTAAGGTATTCAGCTTCTTATTGTATAATTAATCAATTCTTATTCCAATGTCAAACACAATTTTGTCATTTCAAAAGCTTGCATCGGTGTAACTCTTTACACCCAACTCTTCCTTATTACCATAACTAACGAACTAATCCTTTTAGTACTTCACAAGTACATAAAGATGTCCTTCATGGTATTCTAGTAGCTCTAATTGGAGTTCGACAGATATCCATTCGTCATGTCCAATACATACAAAATAACTGGATATTTATATCATCTTGTCATACAAAATGATGACTTCATATCTTCTTGTCATATCCCATACATACAAGATGATGAGTTTGTATATTCTTGTCACATCCAATTAGTTCATAATTTCTTGTCATGTCCAATACATACAAGATAATGAGATGATTTCATACGTGATAGATCCAATTGTGAATGCATATGGCATCTATCCATGTGTTCCTTATTCTTCATAAGAATTGGGACACTTGTCTCTTGAGAGACTAACTCCATGGAACATGGACAAGTTTTCTCTCATCATGTTGAACCCTTTCAGCATCTTGCTGATGTATGTTCTCTTTCTTAGGTCAAGAATCCCTCTTGTTCTATCTCTATAGATCTTGATTCCTATCACATAGGATGCTTCTCAAAAAACAAATTAGAATGCACTTCGTTTCCAGATTTTGTAGTATAAGGATGATACTTCCCATCAATTCTTGTAGTGTATATATATATATATCTATATATATATATATATAGAGAGAGAGAGAGAGAGTCAGGCTAGAATACACTCGAGTGTACGGATCGCACGAATACACTCAAGTGTGTTTGCATATTAAGACTATTTTTTTCAAAATGTAAACCTTTGATCTTTACCATCATACTATAACTAAGCTACATACAAATTTTGAGCCCATTTGGATGAGTGTAAGTCACTCATCCAAGGGCAACAAAATCGACGCGTGAAACTAATTTGAAATGCATAATTTTTGCGGTCTTCATAACATGAGCTATACATATCCAAATGTGATCAAATTTTGCATATGAGTTGTTCATGAGATGTTTAAGAAGATCAATGGATTAGATTTTCAAAAAAAATATTGCATCATGAAAAACTACTTGAGTGTATTCCGCTCCGAATACACTCGAGTGTATTCTAGCCTGACTCTATATATATATATATATATATATATATATATATATATATATATATATATATATACACACACAAATATATATATATATACACACACACAGATATATATATATATATATATATATATGCTCTAACTAAATTCTTGTAATCACATATTACATCTTCATTCTGACTCAATTCAAACTTTTTGACTATCTTGTCAACTTGAAGATCCAGTTCTGAGATACTTGCTTCAATCCAAAGATTGATCTATGCAGCTTTACAGACTTTATTTACATTATCAAATTTATATAAAACCTTTAGTTTGTGTTACATACACATCCGTCACAATATTCCATTTTGAAAAACACTAGAGGCGAGGTGAATAGGGTTTTATGATATTTTAAAAAATTAATTCAACCAAGCAACCACAAAAATATTGGAGAAAGAGACAATGCGTTTAGAGTGGTTCCACCCTTAGCAAATACTAAGGGAGTCAGTCCACTACCCAATTGTTTCCAATTAGGATTTTTAAAGCAATTGTATTTTATTACCTCACAAGGATGTTACATAAGATACAACTACCTTCACAACCCTTTGGACAGCCTTCCCCCAAAGTTGTCTCACCAACCTTGAAGCAGCCTTCACTTGAAGTAACTTCAAGCTCCCCCTTGAAGTAGCTTTCCTCCTTGAAGTAGCTTCCTGTTGAGACCTTCTAGAAGTAGTCCAAAGTCACGCCAAGCTACCTTCACCACTGAAGAAGCTCTAACAACCTCCTTTCCACAACATCCAACCTAGGAGTAGAAAAGGAGAACAAAATACAATAAAAGGAACAAAATTGGAAGAAAGCAACAATGTTACCAATTGAGTACAGCTCTTTGATCCTATATCAAGCCTATTGATCTCCTATCCACTGTGGACGAACGTGGTAGTGTGGTGGCTAGGAGATACTAAGCTATAGGACACTAATGTAGAGCTCAATGAAACAGATTGCAAGTATAGCTCAGCTTGTTGATCACAAATATTGGATCTCAAGTGTAATTGTATGCACAAGTGATGCTTTGGGTGTCCTATAGCTTGTCCTATTTATAGGAGTGGTTTGTTAATGCTTGGGTACGTTCTATACACCTTCTAGGATTTTCTTAGTGCTTAACTAGCAGTTATGTGTCCACTAATTATATTACAATGGCTAGTTGTTTAATGTTGAAAAGTGCAGTCCAGAACTTTTTTCGGTCGAGAAGTTTGTCGACCGAGAGTCTCTCAGTCGAGGAATTTGTCAACTGAGTGGGAGTCTGAGTCAATATGTTGTAACGTTCGATTCCAACTCCCAACTACTTTTCTAACTCAGTCTATTGTTTAGGAGGGACTATTCTCAGTCGAGGACTTTGTCGACTGAGAGTGTCTCGGTTGAAGTTTTTATCGATCGAGAATATCCCTGATTCAATGTATTCATTTACTGAGTGTGTATATCAATGAGCAATTGTGACGCTAACTTAGGAGATGACCTGTCAAAGTGTTGTGTGTAGGTAGGGAAGATCTAAATGATTGATTTACATGATATCTAAGTACTTGTACAATATATATTTGTATAAGTTTTTACATTTGATTACAATCATGAAAATTTTAGCAAATTAATCTTCTAAGTCTTTGCTATCCACCACATTATATGCTTGTCCCTGAAACACTTAAATAGCAAGTTAAAACCATAAGAAAGAAATGTTTGTCATAATCAAAATAAAGGGATTATAATAATGACCAATTTAGCCAACAATCTCCCCCTTGTTGAAGATGACAAACATTTCCAAAATATAAATCAAGGAAATATAAAACTTATGAGTTTCATACATGAAGTTTGCCTTTTCTAGCCATTCTCTTATTTGTGAATTGTGTGCAAGTATGCGCTAGCCGAGAGATTATGAAATTTATTTTACTTTATTTTATTGATTTTATATTATTTCTCCCCCTTTTTATTTCAAAAATATAACCAAGTTAAAAATTAAGTATGACTTTTATTATTCCCCCTTAATTATATGCTTTGATGCTCCCCCTTAATAAGATATTCAATTTTAAAAGCAAGGGATTAATATTAATGCAAACCACTTATTGTCAAATTTTGCCCCAATTTATTTCTCAATCATTTGCAAAGGATGTTAAGCCTTGAAATGATATGAGATCCTTTTACGTTCATGGCATATGTGTTTTGATTTCTCAATCATTTACAAGGGATGTTAAGCCCTGAAATGATATGAGATCCATTTAGGCTCATGATGGATATATGTATTGATTTTTCATCCATTTTACAAGGGATGTTAAGCCTTGAAATGATATAAGATTTTCTTTACGGCATAGTAGGATCAAGAAATATATCTCTAATCAATAATGAGGGATGTTACGCCCATATTTCTATAGAGAGTCCATTTTAGATCAGGATAATTCAATAATCCAAAGGTCATAGATAGTTTTTTTAAAGTTTGATTTGATCAAGATTTATCATAATGTTTACAAAGTTTTGCGAGCTCCCCCTTAATCTTATAATCAAGATAATTTAAAATTTCTAAGGTCATAATAAGCATTAGAGTTTGAGTTAAACTTTTATGAGAGCTTTGCACAAAAATCTGGTTTTCAATATGATGAACGAGTTTTAGACCAATATACTAAGATTGAGTGCAAACAAATGATTTACAACTAAGAATTTTGTCAAGATTATTTTAGGTCGACCTTGACTTTGACCTTGGCACCCCTCAGTCGAACTCTTTTTCGATCGAGAGGCATTTCTGCAAATTTCAAATTTAAGCATTCACAATAATCCACTTGATTGAATATAAAGTCTTTATATAACAGGTGGATACCAATTTGAAAGAGTTTATAATTTGAAAGATTATAGATTAATTCATGTGAGAAATATTTGATTTTGAAATGGTGTCTTGCTTCTTGATTTGCTTAAAATAGGCTTTAGATAGAATATTGAAATAATTTTATTCTAAGCAAGACCTCTTATTTCACTAATTTTCCCAATTAAACTTTTCTCAATCATGATCATAAAGTATGTCTTTTCTTCATATAAAGAAAAATTCTTTTTAAGAGAGTCTTATTTGCAAGAAATACAGCTTTGAAATTCCTATATAATTTAAATACTTAGAGCAATTTATTATGTAAAGTTTTATTTCACAAGATTGCAAGTAGAGTATTTGTTTTTCGATCTTAGAGAAAAATTGTATGAATATAACATCATCTCTATTTGCAAGGCAATGAGCTATGAAAAATAATAGAAACAAGTCCATAATTTCGATTTATGAAGTTTTCTCAAAGCAACATGGTTCATAATTTTCAAATTGGCTAAGAAATATTTCTAGGCAAACCATGTATAAGATAATATAGCAGTTGAAAATATAAGAACTTGCAATCTATGCTATATTGATTTATTTTTGCAAGAAAGCATGTCCAATTGTAGTAAGAATATAGATTTTAATCAACATCATTATTTGCATCAATTTTGGTAAAAACATCATATACATTACAAATTTATTGAGTTATGATGCAAGACTACCAATATGTTTTGATTTGACAAGTTTGTCTCGCAGTTCTTCAAAAGGTTTATTTTAATCCCACTAATCATCTTAGTTAGGTATTTGATAGCAAACTAAATCAATTAAACATGTTCAACAGAGCTTATGTCGGTCGAAGTATTTCTTGACTGATTTTTTTTAGTCGAAGTTCTTTTTGATCAAGTGAGTTGTTGTTTATTAGTTAGAATAGTGTTAGGTTCGGTCCACTAATCTTTGAATGGATATTTATTCGGTGAATTCTTTTTCGACTGGGATGGTTACTATTTTTATAGAAGATTTCAGTTTTGATACAGGTATTCACTCGTTCGAATACTTTCTCGACTGAGAAGTGTCTCGGTCAAACTATTTGTCGATCGAAGTTGTTTCTGTTTGTTTTTAGTAATTTGTTTATGTATGTTTGAGCTTAAATCATTGTAGTACCATTCTATTTAGTTGAGATAAGACATTAAGATATTCAAATGAGGTTTTAGGTCAAATATCAACTTAGTCATATTAAATTTTCTAAGTTTGGGGTCTTGGAACCCATACTAACTCAATATCCTTTTTCTTGTAAGGACATGAGAAGGAATAATGTCCAAGACGCAAGCAATAGTGACAACAAATTGAGTCAATTTCATTTCTCTTTCTAGGATTTTGAGTTGTGTTCTTAGGTACAAATATGATCTTGGTCTTGGGTGCTTGAGTTCTCCTAGGTTTAGGTTGATAAGAGTTTTCTTTTGGAACATATCCTAAACCTCTTCTTCCACTATAAGCAGAAGAATTCTTTAGGATCTTATCAAGAATACCATTATTTATCAAGATATTAACTTCTTTTTGTAACTTAGCAACCTCATCCATTTTCTTTTTGATGTCTAACTTTGCTTGATCTAGATCAGATGATAAAGCATCTCTTTCTTTAACAATAGCATCATAATCTAGATGAGTACATAGGATAGGTTGAGTCTGAAAATTATTTAGTTTTGTAAGTACTTCAACCTTTACTTGAGAAAGAAAATCATAGTTTGTTTCAAGAGTAGGCAACTTTGTATTGCAATCATTAAAAGATGATTTCAAGGAAGAATTTTCAGAGATAATACTTTCTTTTTCAGAAGCAAGATCATTTAATTGAGCATACAAATCCTCATTAGTTTTAATAACTCTTTTTAGTTTCTTTTTACAATCAATATATTTATCATGTAATTCATCAATGCTAGCAACCAACTCTTCTTTAGATAAATCAAAAAGTCTTACCTTATCTTCTTTTTTATTTGTTGTAGCAATAACACTCTCTAATTATTCTTCTCCATCTTTACTATCATCACTTGAATCATCCCATGCAGATTTGTAGGCTTTTTCTTTCTTCTTGTGAGAAAATTTCTTTCCCTTCTTAAGTTTAGGACAATCACCTTTTAAGTGTCCATTTTTGCCACATTCAAAGCACCTGGAGGAAGAAACACTAGAAGTTTTTTTAGTTTTAAAACTTCTATACTGCTTACCGTTTACAATGAGAGTTTCTTCTTCACTATCTTCTTCGCATGTGTCATGGCTAATCTTGGTTGATGCTTTGAATGAAATGTCCTATCTTTTCTCATTTTTGTGTTCAGCCGCCAATCTTTCTTCTTCCTCCAAGGTTGCCTCATGTGCTTCTAAGTTGCCAATGATTTGTTCCATACTCAGTCGAGTGAGGTCATTGGCTTCTTCAATTGCAGTCACCTTAGGCTTGTACTTGGGAGGAAGATACCTAAGAATTTTAGACACTTGATCCTCTTCACTAATGGCTTTACCTAATGCATTCAAACCGTCAACAATAGAAGAAAGCTTTTCATACATTTCACCAATAGACTCATTTGGTTCCATATGAAACTGTTCAAACTTTTGTTTAAGCATACCAATTTTGGAATTCTTTACTTGAACAGTTCCTTCATAAGTAATAGAGAGTATATGCCATATTTCATATGCAGTTTCACAATTTGATATTCTATTAAACTCACCTACGAAAATTGAATAATAAAGGATACTTACAGCTTTTGCATTTAATTGAGACAATTTTACAGTATTTGCATCCCATGTAGCATACTCTATTTGAGGAAGAGTGTAGGCATTTGACACCATTCTCCAAAGATCCCAGTTGTTCCCTTGAAAGTAGAATTGCATCCTCCTCTTCCAATAGTTGTAGTTGGTTCCATCAAATGGTGGAGGTCGAGCTACAAGAGTTCCTTCCAAGTTGAGGTTATTTAGAACTCCATCCCCCATCTTCTTCAAGACTCGATTAGAGCTCCTTGAAGCCTGCTCTAATACCAATTGAAAAATACTAGAGGGTGGTGAATAGGGTTTTATAATATTTTTAAAAATTAATTCAACCAAGCAACCAAAAAAATATTAGAGAAGGAGACAAGGAGTTTAGAGTGGTTTCACCCTTAGCAAATACTAAGAGAGTCAGTCCACTACCCAATTGTTTCCAATTAGGATTTTGAAAGCAATTGTATTTTATTACCTCACAAGGATGTTAAATAAGAGACAACTACCTTCACAACCCTTTGGACAGCCTTCACCCCGAAGTCGTCTCACCAACCTTGAAGCATCCTTCACTTGAAGTAACTTCAAGCTCCCCCTTGAAGTAGCCTTCCTCCTTGAAGTAGATTCCCATTGAGACCTTCTAGAAGTAGTCAAAAGTCACACTGAGCTACCTTCACCACCAAAGAAGCTCCAACAACCTCCTTTCTGCAGCCTCCAACCTAGGAGTAGAAAAGGAGAACAAAATACAATAAAAGGAACAAAATTGGAAGAAAGAAACAATGTTACCAATTGAGTACAACGCTTTGATCCTATATCAAGCGTATTGATCTCCTATCCACTGTAGATGAACGTGGTAGTGTGGTGGCTAGGAGATACTAATCTATAGGACACTAATGTAGAGCTCAATGAAATAGACTATAAGTATAGCTCATCTTGTTGCTCACAAAGACTGGATCTCAAGTGTAATTGTATCCACAAGTGATGCTTTGGGTGTCCTATAGCTTGTCCTATTTATAGGAGTGGTTTGCTAATTCTTGGGGACATTCTAGACACCTTCTAGGATGTTCTTAGTGCTCAACTAGCTGTTATGTGTCCACAAATTACATTGCAACGACTAGTTATTTAATGCTGAAAAGTGCAGTACAGAACTTTTGTCGGTCGAGAAGTTTGTCGACCGAGAGTCTCTTGGTTGAGGAATTTGTCGACCGAGTGGGAGTCTGAGTCAATATGTTGTAACGTTTGATTCCAACACCCAACTACTTTTATAACTCAGTCTAATGGCTAGGAGGATCTATTCTCGGTCGAGGACTTTGTCGACTGAGAGTGTCTCGGTCGAAGTTTTTGTCGACCGAGAATATCCCTGATTCAATGTATTCATTTACTGAGTGTGTGTATCAATGTGCAATTGTAACGCTAACTTAGAAGATGACATATCTAAGTGTTGTGTGTGGATAGGAAAGATCTAAACACTTGATTTACATGATATTTAAGTACTTGTTCATTATATATTTGTACAAGTTATTACATTTGATTACAATCATGAAAATTTTAGCAAATTGATCTTCCAAGTCTTTGCTATCCACCACATTATATGCTTGTCCCTAAAACACTTAAATAGAAAGTTAAAACCATAAGAAAGAAATGTTTGTCATCATCAAAATAATGGGATTATAATAATGTCCAATTTCACCAACACATTTAAGTATTGTAGTTTTAACATCCAGATGCCAAATCTCATAGTCATATTTAGCTACAATGGCAAGCATTATCCCGATGGATTTATTCTTAGTAATTGTTGAAAAGATTTCATCATGTTCAACACTTTGAACTTGTTAGAAATGCTTTGCAACCAAATTACCCTCCATGTCAGTCTTCTTCTAGAATACCCAAAAGTACCCTATGAGTTTTACCCCTTCAGGTGGATCAACCAAAGTCATACTTTTTTGATGTACATGGAGTCCATTTTGGATTTCATGGCTTCAAGTCATATCTCAATTTTTGGCTCTCATTAGATTCTAGGTAGACTGTTGACTCATTATATGATCAAATCACTACATTATTGTCCATAAGATATCATATATCATTCAAGCTCTAGGCATGTTCTACCAAAATCATGAGTTATGTGTGTTACTTAAGGAAATTTGAGATTCCAAAACATTTTGTGATTCTCTTTGTTCCTAATGTTAAGCATGTACCTAAAAGGAAATTTGAAGTTTTAACTAGTAATCACACTCTGACTTATCCAGGTGTGATTCCTTCTTTCTGATACACTTCTCATGATATACTATCATTGTGTTTCAGGTGGAGTCCATCATGATACATTATCATGATCTTCCAGAAGGTTCTCAAACTCTTGGTTCATAGTATTTCCATATCGATCATATCAAAATTTTATACTTATACCAAGTTTTTTATGTACTTCATTTTAATCTTCTTGAACACTTCAAGAGATTCATGTTTGTATTTCACTAAATACAAACTATCATATCTACTGAGGTCATCAGTAAATACATTGAAGTACCGGTGATTACCTTTAGCATTTATTCTAAAAGGTCTATATACATCAATATGTATAATCCTTAATAGAATAATCATCCTCCCACTACATCTAGTGAAGAACCTTTGTCATATTTCATAATGAATGAGGTTAGCATGTCTCTATTGGTTCAACAACCAAAAGAGTCTAGATATCCATCATATGGATTCCATAATTCAATCCCATTTATGAGCTCTAGATGAATCACTATAGGCATTCAAGTTTGAGTTATCATGTCATTCATTACATGTGTCACACACATTTGTCTCTTTAACTATCAAGTATAGTTAATGATACATAGGCATTTCCATCAAAGATCATATCTCTAAAATGAAACATCAGTCCATTATTCTTGCCCATACAAGATGTATGATGTTTTCATTGATGGCATGTATATAATAGAAATTCAATAATTCTATTATATGCCCATGAATGTCATGTTGTAACTGTAATGGCAGCAACTCTTACTCTGTACAGTTTCTAGCTTACTTCCTCTCAGGTCATGAAGTAGAGATCTCTATCTCTTTCATCTTCCCAAGATCCTCTATAAAGAGGTTATTTCACTTTCCAATGTCAAACAAGTGACAATGGTGGCACTTTCTTTTCTTATCTTTATAAGTGAAAAAGGACATATTCTCTTTTACACTTACCCCTTCTCCATATCTTAAGTGATGAAGATTTGGACCTTAGCTTGGCTTCAGAACACTTCTTGACCTTGCTTTAGTCAATGGAGTTTACTCTACTGATCATTATCATAGGTTTTGTCCTTTCTTCATTCATGCTCTGGCATCAACATGCCAAGCACTTCATATAGTGGTTTGCCCAAGTTTCTCAACATTTGGTAAACTGGATATATGATTCACACAATGATTTGTAGAATCATATGTTTGGTCAACTCTTGACCTATAAGTAATCATAGTTGATCTATATGCACAATCATATTGAGTATATGAGATTATACTTGATCTCCATCTGTCTGATTATACTCAAACATTGCTTTGAAGACATTATACCATTCACACTTTACATGATTTGTAAGATGTATAACCATCTCAAGAATGTCCATGCTTCAAGCTATTTATGCAACTCATGGTTCATATAGCTCAGTATAAGGTTCTTCATATCTTAGGCACCATTGGCATACTTCAAGTAAGAATCCAATTTTATCCTTAGCCGCATTTGGAGTGGTTCAATGGGCTCTGGTCTTTCAAGGACTTTAGAGTTTACACTGACCACTGAGAACACTTCTCAAAGGTCCCTAACCAGATTTGAAGTTTATTCCATTTATAAACTGATCGCAATGATAATGTATTTGTGTTTGTCATTTGGATTCTACAAAAGAATTTTGTAACTTTGTCAAAAAAAAATTGATTTGTTTGATTTGATAAATTTGACGATATTAATTAGGTCTTAATTAATTATCACTCCCACTATTTTGTTCAAATTGATAACCCTCATTTATCAATTTGGAAAATTGCAGTGTACAACCTTCTAGTGAGCCAAGATCCAAACCAATTGAGTTATAACCCGGCCAACGCCAACGTCCATAATCAATTATTAAGGTAGGTAACATTTACCAATTGCATCTTAAGCAATTTTTGGATAGATGATATGCACAACTCTTTGACATAGTCATCTACATGCCTCTAAGTGCTTAATCTCATTAAGACCACTTAGTTAAGCTTGACCCAGAAACCAATATGATAGGTGTGCACCCCTCTTGGCGGGCCCAAACAACTACCATCACACTTCCACGAGATAGACAGTGCACCACCATTGGGATGCCCACACTTTTCGATCAAGCTTTTCATGTGTACTTCTTATGGAAAGAATCTAACACTTAATATTATATTGAGTGATTTTATATAAGTACATATACATATCCAATCCCCACATATTTATAGTACGTATCATATACATGATATAACCACAACGAGAAAACATGCAATATCGATAAAAGAGATGATTATGGCCATCCTATTGTAATTCCTTGGAGCCACAAGGAATTATGATCATCTAAGGTCTACATTATATGCAACATGTTGTTGATAAAGATTATTGTGCTTCAACCATTCCGGGTTGATCGGCTCATCCTATGACACAATTGACTCACCTCCTAGTTGTTGGTTGGTCGGTCTGGACTCTGATGTTGGGACACCTCCAACAAGCAGTTGGGCCATCAACTGATCAGTTTAGATCCTTCACAATCCTCCATGGTCCTCCAGGCAGTCGGCTCGTCTGGTGTTGAGCGTCTTCTTCTTTGATGTAATAGAAAATATAAGCTATCCTACTTTTACATCATCTTTGGGAAACCTCGAGTTACATTTGAGGGGAGCAAAGGTAGAAGAGAAAGGATCTTGAGTTATCTCGAGTTACATGTGGTATAGAAGGTAGAGGACTTGATATGCAAACTGAGATGCAAACAACCATAACCAACCAAGCACACATAGGGTTTATAGGCCATAATCATGCTACACATCCACCATCAAAACCATTTTAGTGCGACACGTATTAATTGCATATATACCATATCATATATGTATATTAGTTTGTGGTCGCATGTGGTATTTAATCAGATATGCACATTAGTCATTTTAAATATTCACATCGTGTGAAATAAATAAATGATGATAAAAACAAAATCCACTCATATCGATTTATCCCAAAACATAGTATGTTGATGTGGCTTTGATACCAGTGTTGGGTTTTATGGCCTCAAAGTAGGCAACGGAAACAAAAATTTTACTGGCCATTAACCCATAACAGGAGAACGCATCAACGAATTTGCAATGGGATGGATGGTTTTAGTAAGATATACCTGGTCCTGGGGCTTGCCCAGTGACAATTCCCCACATCCATGTTCGGTCTTCAACACCATGTCTTGGATGGTGTCTGTGCAGCTCCTGGTCTTTGAAATGGACTCTAGCCTCCACCACGAACTACAGATGACAAGTCCTCCTGAGCGGAAGACATCTCCCACCTCAGCAGATACTCCACATGGACCACCTAGAACTCTTGTTGTTCTAGAAGAACTGGAAGGAAGGAGATGACCCTCCAGTTGGTGTACTAGCACCAACCTGCTCTCCCAAACTCGGATTGCTTTTCTACAGTTGTCTTTCCCTCATTGTGCCTCCCTAGTCAGGTAGCACTTGCTCGGGCTCTCTCAGTTACTAAAACTAGAGAGGACAACAACTTTGCAGAGCAATTGATGTTCTCAGTTGTGAGTTTTGAGAAGCCCCCAGTACCCCTCTATTTATAGTAGAGGGCAGGGTCAGGGTTCCCAGTCTGTTCGAGAGTAGAAGGATCCAAAAGTTCCATGAATAACTTACACTACGGCAGGCGAACCGATCATTTCACAAGTGAAATGGTCATTTGGCAAGGTGAGTTGATCAGTTGACTAGTGAATTGGTCAGTTGGGAGTGTGAACCAGTCAGTTCACTTCCCAGACTTGCCCACAATTGACTTTCCTCAATCGTTTCCAATTCATTCAAAGATATTCATTATTCGAATTGAATTGAACAAGTGAGACGTGAAAGTTTTCCTCCATCTGGGAAAATCCCAATTTCCTCAGTTGGTAGGACTATGATCCACCTAGTTCACTAAGTGAATCAGTCAGTTGGCTCACACCAGCCGATCAACTCACAAGGGTGAACTAGTCATTTGGCAGTCCTGACATTGCCAATGCAGTCTCCAATCGACCTGACACTCTAACCAGGTAGTTCAACACTTGAACTTGATAATTCTAATTCCATACAGTCAATTGTATGTTTAATTGAGTACTTAAACACCTTTAGACTCAATTTAAACATTATTCATGGACAACCTCATCTTCCAGGGGTATCCTATGTGTGTGACCCTACATGTTCCAATTTACATTGGCAGTGAATGTTCATAACAACTTATGACATCACAAGCAATGAGCGGAATCTAGTAACTCATCATTACCACCCAAGTAACTCAAAAAGTTGGAGAACAACTTCAACCTACAATCTATGATTAGTGTTACACTGATTGTATAGTTCCTTTTTCGCTGACATCCAAATTGATATCAAGGCATTGAACGTCATCCTCTTCAACATTCAATCCATGTTCCTTGACCTAGAGCAGACTTTCTGAGATGCATGTCAGTTCACATATCATATATTGATCACATGAGTATGTCCATACAATTCTTAGTCTCAATTATCAAGGGGCCCTATATATCATACTCCTTGTAGGAGGGACAAATCCCATCTCTATCACTCACAATCTATCCCCATGTGTCAAAGTCACCCAATCATCATCGTTATAACAACCCATGCTTCAAGACTTCGTTTGATGATGTCAAAGTGTACCCAATCACATGTGATGAGGGTAGTGATTTTAGGTCTAAGAACCACAATCACCACCATCACAATGAGAGATGATTGTGACTACCATTCCATGGTATCCATGCATCACTCTCACGTTGGGTCTGTCTGATATACTATTCTCTAACATATATATTTGTGCTTGACTTGATATTATATATCATGACTAATGAGACTTTGTCATTAGTCAACACACACTCTAGTCTTATGTATTACTATTTTCTATTTTTCTTCCACAGTAATATCCGACTAGGGACATTACAAGAATGTATGTACTCTTAACATACATATGGTCTCATTGTTCAAGTTCTTAACCTGAAGACATATGTCATTGAGTCACATCATTCTTTAGACACCTATCATGTATGTGTCATCATCTCATGACTGATACTAACATAATAGACAGAATTACCTTTATTATTATCAAATTAGGTATCTAATGCTTCATCACAATCACCATATGATTGGCTTTCTGAGCATACCATGCCAACAGACTCCCACTTGCACATAGAGCCAATCACCCATGAATCATATTTCAAGTGATCTTAACATGTTCATCATGTTTCTATTGTACAAGTGCTTTTATAGCAGGTAAGCAACATTTGCTTCAAGTCGGTATATTGCATGTTTCACATCCCCTCATTGTACGGCAACTCTTATGAGATGGAAGTGTCATAGTATGCTATCTGAGATCCCTTTGCCTAACCATTAGCTCTATTGTTGTTATAGTATTACTACTGAGTCATCAATGGTCGGAACCTCCCACGAGTTCATCCATATGAACTTCTATATCCATAGAATATCCTTTACAATGTTCATAACACTAAGGTACTCAGCTCTTTATTATAGAATGAATCAATTCTTATTCCAAGGTCAAACACAATTTTGTCATTTTGAAAGCTTGCATCGGTGTAACTCTTTACACCCAACACTTCCTTATTACCATAACTAAAGAAGTAATCCTTTTAGTACTTCACAAGTACATAAAGATGTCCTTCATGAAATTCCATTAACTCTAACTGGAGTTCGACAGATATCCATTCGTCATGTCCAATAATAAAAATTAATTGGATATTTATATCATCTTGTCATACAAAATGATGACTTCATATCTTCTTGTCAAGTCCAATACATACAAGATAATGAGATTGTATGTTCTTGTCTTGCCCAATTAGTTCATATTTTCTTGTCATGTCTAACACATATAAGATAAAGGGATGAGTTCATACATGATAGATCCAATTGCAAATGCATATGGCATCTATCCATGTGTTCCTTATTCTTCATAAGAATTGGGACACTTGGCTCTTGAGAGACTAACTCCATGGAACATGGACAAGTTTCCTCTCATCATGATGAACCCTTTCATCATCTTGCCGATCTATGTTCTCTTTCTTAGGTCAAGAAGTCCTCTTGACCTAACTCTATAGATCTTGATTCCTATCACATAGGATGCTTCTCAAATAAACTTTTAGAATGCACATCGTTGCCAGATTTTGTAGTATAAGGATGATACTCCCCATAAATATGTGGAATATATATATATATATATATATATATATATATATATATATATATATATGATCCCACTAAATTCTTGTAATCACAAATTACATCTTCATTCTGACTCAAGTCAAACTTTTTGACTATCTTATCAAATTGAAGATCCAGTTTTGAGATACTTGCTTCAATCCAAAGTTTGATCTATGCAGCTTTATAGACTTTATTTGGATTATTGGATCTATAAAACCTTTAGGATGTGCCACATACACATCCTTCACAATATTCCATTTAAGGAATGTGGTTTTAACATCCATAAGCCAAATCTCATAGTCATATTAAGCTACAATGGCAAGCATTATCCTGATGGATTTATCCTTGGTAACTACTGAAAAGATTTCATCATGTTCACCACTTTGAACTTGTTAGAAATGCTTTGCAACCAAATTACCCTCCGTGTTAGTCTTCTTCTGGAAGACCCAAAAGTACCCTATGGGTTTTACCCCTTCAGGGGATCAACTAAAGTCATACTTTGTTGATGTACATGGAGTCCATTTTGGATTTCATGCCTTCAGGCCATATCTCAGTTTCTGGCTCTCATTAGCATCTAGGTAGATTGTTGACACATCATATGATCAACTCACTGCCTTCTTATCCATAATATATCATATATGATTCAAGCTCTAGGCATGTTCTACCAGAACCATGAGTTTTGTGTGTAACTTAAGGAACTTTGAGATTCCACAATATTTTGTGATTCTCTTAATTCCCAATGTTAAGCATGTGCCTAAAAGGAAATTTGAAGTTTTAGCTAGTAAACACACTCTTACTTATCAAGGTGTGATTCCTTCTTTCTGATACACTATCATTGTGTTTTAGGTGGAGTCCATCAAGATACATTATCATGATCTTCCAAAAGGTTCTCAAACTCTTGGTACAAAGTATTTCCATATCAATCATATCAAAATTTAATACTTATACCAAGTTTGTTATGTACTTGATTTTGATCTTCTTGAACAATTCAAGATATTCATGTTTGTATTTCACTAAATACAAACTATCATATCTACTGAGGTCATCAGTAAATACATTGAAGTACTAGTTATTACCTTTAGCATTTATTCTAAAAGGTCTATATACATCAATATGTATAATCCTTAATAGAATAATCATCCTCCCACTACATCTCATGAAGGACCTTTGTCATATTGCACAATGAATGAGATTAGTATGTCTCTATTGGTTCAACAACCAAAAGAGTCTAGATATGCATCATATGCATTCCAGAAATTCAATCCCATTTATGCTCTCTAGATGACACTGCTATAGGCATTCAAGTTTGAGTTATCATGTCATTCATTACATGTGTCACACGCATTTGTCTCTTTAAATATCAAGTGTAGTTAGTGAGACATAGGCATTGCCACCAAAGATCATATCTTTAAAATGAAACATCAGTCCATTATTTTTCCCATACAAGATGTATGATGTTTACATTGATGCATGTATATAATAGCAATTAAGTAATTCTATTATATCCCCATGAATGTCATGTTGTAACTGTAGTGGCAGCAACTCTTTCTCCGCACAGTTTCTAGCTTACTTCATCTCAGGTCATGAAGTAGAGATCTCTATCTCTTTCATCTTCTTGAGATCCTCTATAAAGAGGTTATTTCCCTTTCCAATGTCAAACAAGTGACAATGGTGGCACTTTCTTTCCTTATCTTTATAAGTGAAAAAGGACATATTCCCTTTTACACTTACCCCTTCTCCATATCTTGAGTGATGAAGATTTGGACCTTATCTTAGCTTCAGAACACTTCTTGACCTTGCTTTAGTCAATGGACTTTACTCTGCTGATCATTTTCACAAAATTTGTCCTTTCTTCATTCATGCTCTGCCATCAACATGCCAAGCACTTCAGACAGTGGTTTGCCCAAGTTTCTCAACATTTGATAAACTAGATATATGATTCACACAACTATTTGTAGAATCATATTTTTGGTCAACTCTTGAACTATAAGTAATCATAATTAATCTATATGCACAATCATATTGATCATGTGAGATTATACTTGATCTCCATATGTCTGATTATACTCAAACATTGCTTTGAAGACCTTATAATTTTCACACTTCACATGATTCTTAAGATGTATTAACATCTCAAGAATTTCCATGCTTCAAGCTATTTATGCAACTCATAGTTCATAAAGCTCAGTATAAGGTTCTTGATGTCTTAGGCATCATTGGCATACTTCAAGTAAGAATCTAATTTTAGGCTTAGGTGCATTTGGAGTGGTTCAGCAGGCTCTGGTCTTTCAAAGACTTTAGAGTTTACACTCACCACTAAGAACACTTCTCAAAGGTCCCAAACCAGATTTGAAGTTTATCCCATTTATGAACTAATCGCAATGATAATGTATTTGTGTTTATCATTTGGATTCTACAAAAGAATTTAGCAACTCTGTCAAAAAAAATTGATTTGTTTGATTTGATAAAATTGATGATATTAATTAGGTATTTAAATAATTATCGCTCCCACTATTTTGTTCAAATTGATAACCCTCGTGTATCAATTTGGAAGATTGTAGCATACGACCTTCTAGTGATCCACGATCCAAAACAATTGAGTTATTACCCGGCCAACATCAACGTCCACAATCAATTATTAAGGTAGGTAACATTTACCAATTGCATCTTATGCAATTCTTGGATAGATGATATGCACAACTCTTTGCCATAGTCATCTACATACCTCTAAGTGCTAAATCTCATTAAGACCACTTAGTTAAGCCTGACCCAGAAGCCAACATGATAGGAGTGCATGCTGCTTGGTGAACCCACACAACTACCATCCCACTTCCACGAGATAGACAGCACACCACCCTTGGGATGCCACGCTTGTCGATCAAGCTTTTCATGTGTTCTTCTTATAGAAAGCATCTAAGACTTAATATTATATTGAGGGATTTTATATAACTACATATACATATCCAATCACCACATATTTATAGCATGTATCATATACATGCTATGACCATAATGAAAAAACATGCAATATCGATAAAGTGATGATTATGGATATCGTATTGTAATTCCTTGGAGTCACAAGGAATTACGGTCATCTAAGGTCTACATCATATACAACCTATTGTTGATGAAGATCTTTGTGCTTAAACTATTCCGGGTTGATCGGCTCATCCTATGACACGATCGGCTCACCTCCTTGTTGGTTGGTTGGTTGGTTGGTTGGTTGGTTGGTTGGTTGGTTGGTTGGTTGGTCTGGCCTTCGATGTCTAGATACCTTCGACAAGTAGTTGGGCCATTAATTGGTTAGTTCGGCTCCTTCGCAATCCTCCTCGATCCTCCAAGCGGTTGGCTCATCTGGTTCTAAGCGTCTTCTTCTTCGATGTAATAGAAAATAAGCTATCTGACTTTTACATAATCTTTGGGAACCTTGAGTGACATTCGAGGGGAGCAAAGGTAGAAGAGAAAGGATCTCGAGTTATCTCGAGTTACATGTGGAATAGAAGGTAGAGGACTCAGTATGCAAACTGAGATGCAAACAACCATAACCAACCAAGCACTGATAGGGTTTACAGACCATAATCATGCTACACATCCACCATCAAAACCATTTTAGGGCAACGCGTATCTATTGCATATATACCATATCATATATGTATATTAGTTTGTGGCCGCATGTGGTATTTAATCGGTTATGCACATTAGGCATTTTAAATATTGACATCGTATGCAATAAATAAATGATGATAAAACAAAAATCTGATCATATCTATTTATCCCAAAACACAGTATGTTGACGTGGATGTGATACCACTATTGGGTTTTATGGCCTCATAGTAGGCAGCGGAAACAAAAATTTTACGAGCCAGTAACCCATCATAAGAGATCGCATCAATGACTTGGTAATGGGAAAGATGGTTTTAGTGAGATATACCTGGCCCTGGGGCTTGCCCAGTGAAAATACCTCACAGCCATGCTCGGTCTTTGACGCCATATCTTGGATGGTGTCTGTGCAACTCTTGGTCTTTGCCATGGACTCTAGCCTCCACCACGAACTGTGGTTGACGTGTCCTCCTGAGCGGAAGACATCTCCCACCTCTACAGATACTCCACACGCACCACTTGGAACTCCTTCCATTCTAGAAGAATTGGAAGGAAGGAGATGACCCTCCTGTTAGTGTACTAGTACAAACCTGCTCTCCCAAACTTAGACTGCTTTTCTTCAATTGTCTTTCCCTCATTGTGCCTCTCTAGTCGGGTAGCACTTGCTTGGGATCTCTTGGTTACCAAAACTAGAGAGGACAACAACTTTGCAGAAACTGATGTTCTGAGTTGTGTGTTATGAGAATCCCCCAGTACCCCTCTATTTATAGTAGAGGGTAGGGTCAGGGTTCCCAGTCTATTCGAGAGTAGAAGGATCCAAAAAATCCATGAATAATGTGCACTGTGGCAGGTGAACCAATCGTTTCACAACTAAAATGGTTGTTTGGCAAGGTGAGACAATCAGTTTGCTAGTGAATCAGTCAGTTGGGAGTGTGAACCAGTCGGTTCACTTAGTGAACAAGTCATTTCACTTCCCAGACTTGCCCACAATTGACTTTCCTCAAACATTTCCAATTAATTCAAAGATTGATCCTTATTCCAATCGAATTGAACAAGTGAAACGTGAAAATCTTCTCCCAACTAGGAAAATACCAATTTCCTTAGTTGGCAGGACTGTGAGCCACCCGGTTCACCAAGTGAACTAGTCGGTTGGCTCACAAGGGTGAACCGGTCGGTTGGCAGTCCTGACATTGGCAATGCAATCTCCATTCGACCTGACACTCTAACCAGCTAGTTCAACACTTGAACTTGATAGTTCTGAGTCCACCCAGTTAATTGTATGTTTATTTGAGAAGCTAAACACCTTATGTCTCAATATAAACATTATTCATGTACAATCTCCTCTTCCAAGGGTATCTTATGTGTGTAACCCTACAGGTTCCAATTTACGTTGGCAGTGAATGTTCATAACGACTTATGGCATCACAAGCAATGAGATAAATCTAGTAACTCATCATTTCTACCCAAGTAACTCAGAAATTTGGTGAACAACTTCAACCTACAATCTATGATTAGTGTTACAGTGATCGTATAGTTCCTTTGTCGCTGACATATGGATTAAACTCGAGGCATGGAACATCATCCTCTTCAACACTCAATCCATGTTCCTTGACCTAGAGCAGACTGTCTGAGATGCATGTGAGTTCACATATCATATATTGAATCACATGAGTATGGCCATACAATTATCAGTCTCGCTTATCAAGGGGCCATGGATATCATACTCCTTGTAGGAGGGACAAATCCCATCTCTAACACTCACAGTCTATCCCCATGTGTCAAAGTCACCCAATCATCAGCGTTATAGCAACCCATGTTTTAGGGTTGTATTTGATGATGTCAAAGTGTACCCAATCACATGTGATGAGTGTAGTGATTTCAGGTCTAAGAACCACAATTACCACCATCACTATGAGAGATGATTGTGACTACCATTCTATGGTATCCATGTATCACTCTCGCAGTGGCTCTATCTGATATACTATTCTCTAACATATATCTGTGTGCTTGACTTGATATCATATATCATGACTAATGAGACTTTGTCATCAGTCAACAAACACTCTAGTCTTATCAATTACTGTTGTATATTTTTCTTCCACAGTATTATCTGACTAGGGACATTACAAGAATGTTTGTACTCTTAACATACATATGGTCTCATTGTTAAAGTCCTTAACCAGAAGACATATGTCATTGAGTCACATCATTCTTTAGACATCTATCATGTATGTTTCATCATCTCAAGACTGAGACAAACATAATAGATAGAATTACCTTTATTGTTATCAAATCAGGTATCTAATGTCTCACCACAATCATCATATGATTGGCTCTCTTAGCATACCATACCAACAATTTTGACTTAGCCATGGTCAGTTTGAGTATGAGTGGTATACCTTATCTCCTTAGGGCATAATATAATATGTAATATAGTTGAGTAATCTAATTGCATAGGGAAAAATGTGAAGAACATTGGTTGAAGCCTTGCCTTTCTCTTGAATATCTTATATGATAAAGGATATACATGTTCTTGATATTCCTTCTTAAATTATTAATTATTCTACTACTTTGTGATAACTTCCTAGTACTTCTTAACATGCTTTACCTGTTGGATACTCATCGTTTAGTTGAATTTTCTTAGTTAGTGATTATGTATCTATCTGGTTTAGTTTATTTGTACTTAAATAAACGTTTGCTGAGAGTTATATCTTTGGCTGGGACATTTGGTCGCACCCCATGGATTTCTACATCTTTAGGTGGTTGGTGCACGACGTGTTGGAGATCGTGTCATGGAGAAAAAGTAGTATCAAGAAGGACAGTAGCTGACAAGGTTGAGTGTGATGTTAGTCTTTTGGTGTTAGAGTCCTAGAGTTGTCCCAGTGCACTCAGGTCTTGGGGGTGTTCTCAATGTGTTGTGTAGTTATGTTATCATCATGAGGTTTTTGGCATGTGTGCCTTTTTTTGTATAGTTATGGTTGATGTACAGACATATGTGCGTGGAATTGGTTCTTCATATAACAGGGACAAGAATGTATAAACAATGATGGAACAACCTTGTGATATATGACATGATATACAGGTGTCATGTTAAGGACTTACAAGTGAAACCTTTAAGCTTGTGTGCTTTTATGAAATCGGATTTAATTTCTTGTGTTTTTTTGGTAATCTACTTGGTTAGTGTTATTTCCGTGTTTAGTTTTGAGTAATATCGCTTGTTGTCACGTGGGGCGTTATTTTATATGACTTTTGTCTTTCCTGGGTTTCCTTTGACTGTTGTTGTATCACTTGATCTTTTCTATTATCTGATGTACAAGCTCAAAACCCAAAAGGCCATACTCACCAGTCTCATACCAACACAACGGAGACCTAAAAATCCTTCCATACAAGGCTTCATATGGTGCCATGTCGATACTCCTCTAATAGTTTTTGTTGTAAGAAAACTCTATCAAATTGACGTGCAAATCCCAACTACCCAAAAACTATAAAATATAAGCTCTCAAAGGATCTTACAAAATCTGAATGGTCCTTTCAAACTATCCATCTGTTTGCACATGACATGATGTACTGAACGTCAATTGTATACCCGTCACTATATGCAGACGTTCCCAAAAATGTGGTAAAATGGGGACCTCTATCAGACATTATGGTAGTTGGAATACCATGCAAATGTATTATCACATCAACATATATCTAAGCCAACTTCTTAGTGGTATACGTCATCTTCACAAGAAGGAAGTGCGCTAACTTGGTCAACCTATCAACTTTCACCCTTATGGAACCATGACCTTTGGTTGTCCTAGGGAGACCAACCATAAAGTCCATAGTGATATGACCTGGTATTGGAAACAATTGCAACATCCATGCAAGTTTCGGATACTCAGCCTTGACCTGTAGACACACAAGATACCTTGCCACAGACTCAACCATGCCATGCTTCAATCCATGCCACTAATACAGATCCTTCAGATTATGGTACATCTTGGTGCTGCTTGGATGCAATGCATACATCAAAGAGTGAGCCTCCTTGAGAACCATCTTCCTCAAACAATCAATGTATGGAACCACTTATCTACCATGGAAACACACAGTTCCATCCTGTATCTCATGGAAACTCTCACACTTTTGTCTGACTGGATCTTTTGTGTCATTGTATCATCATGATCTGCATCTCTGATCTATTGTCTTAATGTGGGCTTCACCTATAATTGTGCTAACAATCCTGCTATCATGTAAACTTCTAACTTCACATTCAACTGATGCAACGACACAAACATATCTCTCTTGTGGCACATCAAGGAATACAACTATGCCTTATCAGCAAATGATTACGAAGAAGACTTCCTAGTAAGTGCATCTTCCACCACGTTCACCTTTCCTGGATGGTATCTATAGTGAAATCATAGTCCTTGATCAACTCCATGCAGCATCGTTTCCACATATTCAACTCTTGTTTTGAAAAGATGTACTAAAGGTTCTTGTGGTTGGTAAAGATCTGACACTTCTCACCATAAAGATAGTGTCTTAAAATCTTCAAAGAGTGAACCATAGATGCAATATTTTGATCATGTGTTGGGTATTTCACCTCGTGTTTCCTAAGTTGTCGTGAAGCAAAAGAAATCATATTTTATTCCACATCATCACGCAACCCAAACCATTCTTTTATGCGTCACAAAAGGTAGTATAACCTTTCCCTTTCTCAGGAAACACTAACATGGGTGCACTGGTCAGTTTCTCCTTCAAAATCATGAAGGAACATTGACACTTGTCATTCCAAATGAATGGTACATCTTTCCTTGTCAACTTTGTTAGGGGTAACGCCATAGCACTGAAGTTCTTAATGAACCTCCTATAGTATCCTGCCAAGCATAGGAAATTGTAAATCTCTATCAGCGTCTTAGCCTTCTCCCATTCTAACACTGACTAAACCTTCTTAGGATACACACAAACACATTTATCTTATATCACATGCCCAAGAAAAAATAGCTCCTTCAAACAAAACTCACACTTGCTAAACTTAGCATACAACTTGTGCTGCCTCAACAACATTAACGCTTGTTGTAGGTGCTTCTCATGTTGTTGACTATCTCAGGAGTATTGGATGTCATCAATGAACACAACCATGAACTGATCTAGGTACGTCTTGAACACATTGTTCATCAGGTTCATGAACATTTTTGGTGTGTTGATTAGCCCAAATGGCATTCCCACAAACTCATAGTGACCATACCTAGTCTTAAAAGCTGACTTGGGCATGTCATCTACCTTGATCTTCTATTGATGGTAACCTAACCATAGATCTATCTTGCAAAACACTACAACACCTGTAGACTGGTGAAACATATCATCTATCCTCGGCAAAGGGCACTTGTTCTTGATCATAACTTTATTTGATTGTCAGTAGTCGATGCAAAACCTCATAGAACTGTCCTTCTTCTTAGAAATCAACACAAGAGCATCCCAAGGGGAAGTGCTCAGTCTGATAAAGCCCTTCTCTAACATATCTTGCAACTACTTCTTCAACTCCTACATCTCATCTGGTGCCATCCTATAGAGTGACTACACTACTGGTTGTGTACTAAGAACCAAATTGATCTCAAAGTAAATATCTCTAGGAGGGGGGACATTAGGAAACTCATCAAGAAGCACATCCTCAAACTCTCAAACAGCATGCACCTCCTAGATACTAGGATTCCTCACCTTGGTTTCCACCACATGCGCCAAGAAAGCCCCACACACTTGTCTCATCAACCTCTTTGTTGTTATCACTGACACCAAGCATGTTAGAAGAATCTTCCTATCTCCTTGGAAGACCCAAAAAATGTCACTGCAAAAGAACGTCACCACCTTGGAACTATAGTCCAAAACCACCCAGTAATTCTCTAAGGTATCCATCCCAAGGATCACATCGAATCCATGCATGTCAAGTGGTATAAGGTCCACCTGAATGTTGTGTCCTGAGAAAGAAAGAAAGCAAGATGGACACACCTTCTGCAACTCAACAGAACCAAGAAAAGAGGTTTCTAAATGAAGGCTATAATATCTATGACTAACATGAAAAGAATAACTATCTATCACATCTCTGGTGATAAAAGAGTGTGTCGCACCCATGTCAACCAAGATAGATATAAAGCATGAAGAAGACATATCAAAATGAAATAACTCCATCTGACCTGTCATGGCCCGTGGTTTGACCACTCCCTTAGGCTGACTCATGGCATAGAATTGAGTCATCACCTTTTGTCACCCTAGTCCTCTATTATCCTACCCAGAAGATCCTTCATGTGATGCCTAATTGTGTCCTTTGCCTCCACCACTGCTAAACTATCATAGTCATGACCCTTGTTGACTCTGTCTCGACTTTTGGGTCACCTCCTCATCCTTCATAGGACAAGACCATCTGATGTGTCCTACTTGTATACACTTGTGCAAGTCCTTGAGTCATACGACAGTCTTAACAGCCCTATCACAGACACTGACTCTATATTGTGAGCTCCTATCGGTAGAAATGTACGACCACTACCTTAGCTCGATGACTAATGCAACTGAACCACTAACCTCTACGGTAACTGAGGTGACAAAAACCACATCTTATTGAATACTCCATAAGATTGCCCCTAAAACTGAGCTGGTCTCTTCTTAATGCTAGCTTCATGCTTCTCAATAGTTGACCACTCAATCCATCTCACATACTCCACAAACATCGCAAGTCATTCTCTATTCTCCATAGCTAATATTGTCATTGTCAAATCCCTCAGAGCTTTCTCAAAATGTTATATCCTCTTCTTATCTGTCGCATCCATGTGAGGACAAAACCTCAAAAACTCCATAAAGTTGCCCTCATACTTGTTCATTGTCATAGATCCCTTCTAGATCTTATCAAATTGCAAAATCTTCTCGTCCATATGCGTCTACTAGAAGTATTGGCTCACAAACTCCCACCAATAATCCTCCCAACTGATCACCACCCCATGTCTCTTCTCTTCCTCAATGGCCCACTAATGACTAGCACTAGCCTTCAACATGTACAACGCATGCTTCACCTTATCCTCCTCATGGATATTAAGGATCTGAAAGGCCTTCTCCAACTCTGTCAACCACATATCTGCATCGGTTGGATATGCCATATTCACATACTCCAACACTCCAATTCACTACAACCTCTCAAAAGCATCCCTAGAATCCTAGGATTCTGCATTGGGAACAACTGTCCTCTCTAGAGGTACGAACACTCTATCTGCCATATGTGAAATCGTAGTTGTAAACTGTCCAAACATGGACTAGAAAGTGGGATTTCCCATGGTAGATGGGCCAAGCTAAGGCTCTTCACGCACTCCATCTACTCTTGTCTGCCTCCTCGACCACCCACTGGTGCAACAACACTACTCTCAGCTCTGATACCGACCAAAATTTTAATGCACCAACCCCACATGATGAGATAACTCAAAATAAAGTATGTGATTAATAGATGACATCAACATTACCACAAAATAGGGTAAATTCAAACCAATCTCATATAACCATCTCAAGTGGAAACATACTCATCAAGGTTTACAACTTGTACCATATCACATACATAAAGGTATTCACATCATGGTATAGTGTCCATCTTGCCACAAGCCTATACAAAAGACATCATGTTCACATATACAAGACACTTATGAACAACCAAGGCATATCACCAAAACCTTATATTGATATACAACATCTACAAAAACCCCATAAAGAACCTGAAAGTACATGGAGGACACATAGGGCTCTACTACAAAACACTAGCAGCATATCCAACCTTCTACGTTCACTGATCTCCTCATTGCTTTTCCTCAATAGCATGGTCTCTACCATGTTGATGACGACCGCCTAAAAAGATGTGGAAACCCACGGGGTGAGACCAACATCCCAGTGAGAGATACAACTCTCCTCCAACAATTATTGTGAACAAATAATACTACTTAAATAGGAAATAACATTATTAACATGATGAGAAGATTCAACAAAATGAACAATTAAAACTATTTACACAAGTTAAGAAGATTAAGAGGCTATAATTGATAAGCAGAGTATCATATACTTTTAAAAGGAATATGAAGAACATGTATGAGCGGTAACCACTAAACAATATAAGAAACAAGGCAAGGGTAAACATCCAATGTGAGTCGTGTTTAACCATAAGAAGACATACTATACATATGTATTATGTCTTTTAAGCCCAGTGGAGATGAGGTGTACCACTCATACTCCAACTGGCCAGTTATTAGTTGAAATCAATGACATACAAGATATGGGAGAGCCAGACTCCTATGATCTCCTTTTCCCTCTGTCACTATCAGTCTTCCACAGTACAATATAGAGTCCAACTACATAACAACCTAGTTTGCCTTGGTATATAGGTCACAACACTAGTGAATAGGGTATACAAACCCAATCATTTGAGGTACAACCTCATATGTCCTCTATCACATCATATATACTGATATGCGACCACAATATTTCTCCTACCAAATCATGACCACATCCATCCTCTAAATCATGGAATCAAGATATCAAGGACACTTTCTCACTTGCACCTCACATACTCAACAGTATGAGCTCTGGGTTTCCCTTAGGAATACTCGTTTTACCATCCAGCAAATTCTGACACTAGAATGGATCTATATGACATCAACGTGATTAGGATTTCACTTGATTAGTTAAGTCGATTCGATGTCTTTCATACTACATCAATCAAGTTCCAACGTACAAACCATAAATAAAATCTACAAAGATAAGGGTAGTTTGTAACTTCAGAAGATATAAAATGTATTACGCATAAAGATGATCACATCAACACATGATATTATCTCACTTCCATACACAAGGTTATCGCCATTATAACCTCACTATGGGATAACCAAATCCCTCATCACATCACTAGTTCACCTAAATTAGGCACTAAGCCTCTGCCAAGGTCATAGACCTAATCACATGGTTACTGCATAATATCATTATCTTATCATGCCTCATCAAGGATCATAATCACCACATGTGTGTCCTATAAGAGTTACCAAAACAATCATTAGCTATGGTGTTCATTCAACCTACAATTAGGATTACAACATGCTAGGATGGAGAAAGAAATTCATCAATCATGCTAATTTCTCAAGCAATTAAGTATTAATCAACCATGTTACTCAATATAAGTTTAGGGTTACTCATAGCTAACCAATTAGGGTTTTCATAATAGCATATAACATTATACACTATTTTTTACCACTTCCCACATTCTTAGAAGCCATAAGACCAAACATCATCATCATTATCGACACTAACATGAAATCAGCAATGTGTAGTAACCAAGAAGATGTAACCACCTCTAACGACTACTACAAATAAGGTGCACTAGAGACAACTAGGGTTAGGGTCTTACATAGTGACCATCATCACAACATCACCACATCGACCACAATAACCACTAACCATAGTGATCGCAACAAAAGTTTGATGCATTATGACCGCCAAAGATTCAAAGCATAGTGACCAACATCAATCCATCACCATAATGTCCATGCAAGGTCAGATAAACACAACAGCCATTATGGTTGTCATAGAGACTAAGGGAGTAGGGTTAGGGTTATAGCAACCAAACCAAAATGCAAACTCAACCACCATCATGGTCATAGTGGACACGTGGAACAACCACTTTGATTAACACAAAGCATCCACCATGGTGATTACAAAAGAAACTCAAGCATTACAACCAAGCGAGCTAAGGTTAGGGTTGTAACGAACCCCAAACCCAAACTTCAAAGTCCAACACCGACCTAGTGACCACCTAAAAATAGAAGATCATGGAGACCAAACCAAATGGTGCAACATTAGGAATCTGAAGAGTCAGCAAAGAGAAAACCTCATGGAGGAGATGAAAGTTAAAACCCTGAAGATGATCATCACATAGTCCAACATAGAACCATGACATAAAAGAGAAAACTAAGCATCAAACACATCTAACCAAGAGTCACAACCTTCATATTCCACATTTTAGTCGAACCATACTCATGAGGATACCAATGTTCAAGATGTTCATGCAAGAACCAACAACTCCATCATCCACTAGATCATATGGGTACAAGAATTAGGGTTCAAGGAAATGAGTTAATCTATGCAAGATAACCACAAAATCATAAACCCCGATTCAAGGTATCATCATAAAGCAACTTGTAATAACATTTTAAAGATAAATAAACTTGCATGTAAGATTAAGTGCAACAATACTTGAGGAGAGAGTTGTATAACATGCCTTGGATTGTGAAGAACAACTTCAAAGCCAAGAAGCTCTAAGAGAGAGAAGAAATCTAAAGCTTGGATCAACTCCACTAGACAAGAAAGATCACCTCAAGGAAAGAATATGAAACCTAGGTCAAAAGAAAGCTCAAAGAAGAGAGGGTACAAACCCTAGGCTAAAAAGGAAGGGAAAAGAGGAGATATTCATCTTATCATAGGTACTACCATGTCAAAACCATGGATTCGACCACATAAAGAGAAGTTCCTCAAGAGAACATCCATGGAGAACTATGGATCAGCCAAAGATTAAAATAGAGGGGGGATTGTAAGAAAACAAAATCAAGAAGGATAAACCACTTACCAAGAACAAGGATCCCCAAAGGATCAACAAAAGAGAGATGATCCAACCTTAGATCACCACATGCAAGGGTTAGGCCTCCTTGTTCCAAGGTTGAGATCCTTATCCTCTAAGAACCAAATAGGTATGAGCCCTAAGGAAGAGAGAACAAGAGGGTGCAAAAGAGATTACTTGCATGTGAAGAGAGGGGTATAAATACCAAAGAATAGGAGAGAAATGAGGGAAATGAGGTGTCAAGACACTAGTGACACTTGTCCCTCCAAAACTCAATCTTGCAATAACTAAGGATAAGAATGCAACAAGGATAATAAAACCAAGGTAGGGTAGAGACCACTTGAACATCAAATCACTTTGTTCGAAGCAAAACATGGCGACCAACATGGTAGCGACCAAGAACATACCACAATGGTGATCAAAAGCAAATGATTGCCACAACTAAAAGCAAAAGCCCAAAACACCTTCGACCGCAAAAAACAAGGTCCAAACAAGGTACATTTTTCACTAGAAACAAGACCAAGTAAAACACTTTGGTTGCAATACACAAAGGATCAACATCAACATAAACTCAAACATCCATGTAACTCGTGCAAACCCTAACATCAACACAAGATGCCACCTCATCAACCAAGGTCCAAAAAATGCCCCTAAGCATCACTCTCACCAACATGATGTAAATACATAGGAGGCACATCCAAAATGTGTCAAATTGCAAGATAAACCCTCAACATGGGTAATTTGCAACTTGGTCCAAAACAAGCATACATATAGCACAACTAGCTCAAACATCATCCAAACTAGACCAAACTGAAAGCATAAGCATGTTACATGTTAGTAAAGCACCTCAAGAGATAATATTAAGGTTTTAAGAATATTATTTATGCTTATCAAGTAAGATCCATCATAAAGGTAGGTCAGGGGTCTTACATCATTAGCCTTGATCCTCAACTAATGATATCATGGCCTCAAGTCAATCTTGGTGAACATTGTAGAACCTCTCAACTGATCAAATAGGTCATCAATCCTAGGCAACGAGTACTTGTTCTTCACTGTGACATTGTTCAACTATCTATAATTTATGCAAAGTTTCATACAACCATCCCTCTACTTCACAAATAACATTGGGGCACCCCAAGGAGAAATGCTCTATCTGATGAAACCCTTCTCTAGCAACTCCTGTAAGTTTTTCTTCAACTTTTGCATCTCTATTGATGCCATCTAGTAAATACTAGGACTTCACAAAAAATACTAGGGAACTAAATTGATCTCAAAATCAATCTCTCTAGGAGGTGGAACACCAGGAAACTCATTTTGAAAGACATCCTCAAACTCACACACCATTAGTACCTACTAGATACTAGGACTTATCACCTTGTTAACCACAACATGAGCTAAGAAAGTCTGACAACCTTGTCTCATCAACTTCTATGCTATCACGGTTGACACCAAACATGTAGGAAGGATCTTCCTATATCCTTGGAAAGTCCAAGAAACATCTCCATCTTAGAATGTAACAACCTTAGGACTACAGTCTGAAACAACCATCTACTTTTCCAATGTATCCTTTCCTAGGATTACATCAAATCCATACATGTCAAGTGGCATGAGGTCCACATGAATGTTACATCTTGAGAAAGAAACTAAACAAGATGGACACAGGTCCCACAACTCAGTAAAACCAACTAAAGGGGTTTCTAGAAAAAGGCTATAAGATTTAGTACAAACAGGCAGACAACAACTACTAATCACATCTTTGGTGATAAATGAGTGCATCACACCCAGGTCAACCAAAATGGATACAAAATAAGAAGCATACAAGTCATAATGAAAATGTTCCATCTGACCTATCACGACTCATGGGTGACCACTCCCTCTAGATGACTCAAAGCATAGAATCTAGTCGTCGTTTATTGTTGTCCTCATCCTCTACTAGTTGGTCCAGATGACCCTACTTGTGATGCCTGACCACGTCCTCTACCACCACCACCACTATACTATTGATGTTGTGACCTCACGGACTCTTCCTCGGATATTATTTCACTTCCTCATCCTTCATGGGGTACGACCACCTCACATGCCCGACTTGCCCACACTTGAAATGTGTTCTGATATCATATTGTGGCCTAGACAACCCTATCATTGACATTGATGCTTCACTGTAACTATGTCCTCTACCATTACTAGAGGACCACTATGAATGTACTCGTGATCTTATTTCAGAAAAAGTTGATCTCTTCTATTACTGTGATAATGAAAAGATCAGCTTCTTGAAGCACTAGATGATTGTCCTTGAAACTGAGCTAGTTTCTTCCTAGATTTGTTTGGCTTCACGCTTTTGAAGAGAAAATCTATGAATCCTTCTCACAGACTCCATAAAGGTAAATAACTTCTCCCTATTCTCCAAAATAGATGTTTTTATCAACAAATCAAAAGTCATACCCTTTTCAAACCTTCAGATCTTGTCCTTCTTTGTTATTGCCATATGAGGACAGAACCTCAAAAGCTCCATAAACCTCAGATCATAATCATTGATAGACACTGACCCTTGGTGAAACAGCTCAAACTAGGTTGTCTTCTCCTCTAGATGTGTCTCTAGGAAGTAATGACTCATGAACTCTCACTGAAATTGTTTCCAAGTCACAACAACTCCTGGCCTCTTCTTTTCTTCTATGGCCCACCAATGGTCAATATTGTCCTTTAATAGTTAAACAACATGCTTCACCTTGTCCTATTATGGGATTTTCAAGATCTTAAATTCCTTTTCCAGCTCGGTTAACCACATATCAGCATCTATCAGGTATGTTGTACCCGCATACTTGGTAGATGTAATGTGCTTCAACCACTCAAACATCTTCTCGGGAACCTAAGATTCTGCATTAGGGACATCCGCCCTAGGTTGAGATGCAAGTGCCCTATCTACTAAGTGCACAATCGTCACTGTGAGATGTCCAAACATGGTTTGGAAAGATGGATTTGCCATGGATGTTGGGTCAAATGGAGGCGGTGCGGGCTGTTTCAGCACAGTCACATGTACTCTTCCATCAGGTACTGTCCTCCCACCACCTCATGGCACGACGTAGATACTCGGTACATGGTCTTCACGTTCTCTAGACATATATGCACAAGCGTAGCTATGAATAGATATGTGGTATTACATATGAATAGACACAATACCTAAGTCCTATGTCCTTGTAGACTCAATGAACCTAACACTCTAATACCAACCAAGTTGTGCACTCCACCAAGCTAATTGATATTACTCAAAATTAAACATGCGGTCTACTACTAATTAACTACATAGCAGGAAATGGGAATAATTAAAACTTAATTAAATATCACCAACATGTCCAAAAACATTTACATATAGGTCCAACAACTTGCATAAAAGCACATATCATGCAGGTATTTATATATCTATCCCATGGCCTCAGCCACAACTTGTATACAAAAAGCATGTTGTTCGTCATATACATGACGTATACAACATTAGCATACTGCCAAAACTTGAGTCAATATACATATATTCTACAAAACATCCCCTGTGTGGACCTGAGAGTACAAGGATGACTCTAGGACACACTAAACACCAGCCAACATATTTCTCCTACTGATCTCCAAGTTGCTCTTCCTCACTACAATAATCCCGACAATGTCGTTGATGATCACCTAACAAGATGTGGTGGCGCATGAGGTGAGACGCATGTCTCAATGAGAGATATAACTCTCAACAATATTATTGATTATAGCAGGTTATATTATTAGACAAATTAAGCAAATAGTATAACAACAAATATGATTAACATGATAGACAAAGGAACAGATAAAGCTATCACCTTTTAAACATTTGATTTCTCTTACTGCATTATATATATGAACTAAATAGTACAAGAACCAAGGCAAGGATTGTCAACCAATGTGAATCGTGTTTAACCTTAACAGATATGCTACATGGAGGGATTATTTCTTTTATTAAGCCCTGGGGAGTTTGAGGTATACCACTTAAACTTCCAACTGACCACTGTGAATTTGCAATCAAATCCGTACAAGATCTAGGAGAGTCAAAATTCTAAGATCTCTTCCCCTCAGTCAATACGAGTCTGTAGTAATGACATATAAATCAATTTGTAATCAGCCTAGTCCTCCCTTGGTATATAGGTCACAACACTAGAAAACATGGGCATATAACCCTATCAACTGAGATACTACCACAGTTGTCCTCAATCACCTCACATGTACATATATTTAAGATATGACCTCAACCACTCTCAATCCAAGGTATGGCCACATCCATCCTTTGAACCTTAGGATCATGATGACAAGGATACACATTCCATACACCAGAATATACTCAACATTATATGACTTCGGGCTTCCCTTTAGGAATACTTGTTTCCCTATCCAATAAGTTCTAACAGTGGATACTTCTAAGGTATAGGGAACTACACGATTAGGGTTTTACTTGATTAGTTCATGCAAATTGGGTGAGTTAAGACTGCATCAATCAACTTACATACAAACCCTAGAGAAGTTCTACAAAAATTAGGGTGTATAACAACTCCAAAAGATATAAAATGAGTGAGATTTATTTCTTATGACATCATCACAGGATACCAATGCTTGTCACACATGATGAGGATTACACCTCCATTAGGGCTTCAGACATGCCCAAAGGTCCTTAAGACCATCACATAATCTCCTACAAGAACATCACTATATTTCAACACCTTTTAGAAGGTTGAACAGTCATCATCATTCTTGTGGTATACATCTTTACCATAAGATTGCATTAAGTACAGGATATATGATGTTCACAAGGTAACGTAGTAGGGTTACCACTAGTATTATGAGAATATTCTTTCTTCATATAAACATACAAGGAACTTAAGTATGATTAACCATTATCACTTAATTATTCAACTGAGATTCAACAAGATGGAATGAGTTAAGATTACAAATTAGCACCTAAAATTAAACCATCAGATCATACACTTACTTGGGTCAAAACATAAACATATACACCTAGTATCCCCATCGAACTATGGATACACTTGAGTCAAACACAACCATCAGATCATGTAATCCAAACCCTACCATCAGATCAGGGTTACTTAGTCAAAATACCACCATTAAATCATAGATCTTACATGAAACCATCGCATTCAAGATAGACAAAACCATTGCATCTTTTACATAGGAAAGTAATTGGATTATAGCCTAGAGAGGTCATCATTTGTTGACAAATAGGTGAACCACTATTTGTGTACAACCAGGTGAACCATCATTTGTGAACAACCAGGTGAACCATCAGTTGTCAGCACACATGAAGATCATCAAATCATGTCCTAGTGATACAATCAAATGTCATCACAAAATGAAGATAGAAGATGCACATAAAGACAAAATCATCATTTCTAGGGTTAAGGAAAGCATCAAATGAAACCACTTGATGATAGCATCAAGACCATTGGTTCTAAAGTAAACATAGACATTAGTTTTAACACAAGAGAGATTCATCAAAATAACACTAAGTATAAAACCATCAGTTGTCACAAGGAGCCAAACCATCGAGTCATGAAAACAAGAAAGAAATAAGTCCAAGAAACTCAAGGAAAAACCATCATATCTCACTTCAAAACACCATCAATTCATGAACATGAAGGCCTAGAACATCCACTTATAAGAAAGGAACGTGCACAAGATTAAGATGTTCATCAAGGAAGGTCATCTATCCAAGAACTTCCACATGAGCTTAAACCCTAGTTAAAGATTCAATCTTTCAACTTGGTACTATGTTTTAGGGCAAGAACTATACATGAAAGTTAAGAGTAAGCAGCATACATGAAGAAGGTTATATAAATCACCTCAAGGTAGAATATGAAGGTACAAATAGAAAGGTAGCTTGAAGAGAGAGGAACGAAACCCTAGATTGAGCACTCCATATGTTCAAGTTAGCTCATTTCTCTAAGAACAAGTAAACCCAAGACACTTGAAGAAGAAATAAGGTGTTCTTCAACCTTTAGCACATGCTCCAACAAGAACACCATGGATCCAACCAAGAAGGAAGACATAAGAAGGTAGGGTAGTAGGAAAAATGAGGGAGGGAAGGAAATCTTAATTTCCTAGGTCAAGAAACAAATCTAGGAAACTGAAAATGACCCAAGAAAAGGTAGATCCAAACCCTAGGTGCACATGCAATAAAGATCGACCAAGCTTCTCCTCCAAGAGAACCTTCTCCTCCACCAAGCAAGAGGGGCGTACCTCCAGGAAGAAAGGAAGAAAATGATGTTTACTAAATTGGACATTATCTTATCTTCTCTTTTGATGATGACAAACATTTCTTACTTGTGGATTTACCATGCTACTTTAAGTGTTTCAGGAACCTCTTGGCAAACTCAAGATTGGTATATCAACTCTTTGACTAAAGTATTTATATGTACTTATTTGTATTTCATTCTTAGAACTCATGTAAAATCAAGCTTTGGACCAAGCCCACCTATCCCAAAACCGTTCACATGTCAATATCAAATGACTTGGATAGGTAGGTCACACTAGATAAATCATTAGATAAGTGACTCCAAAGTTTATTCATCTTCTATAGCTTTTTGGTCGAAGTCTTTGTGGACCGAGACTTAAATCAGTCAAAGAATTTTTCGACTGAGACACTACTCGGTTGAGGACTCAAGAAAACAAATTTCATATTTTGTGAGTCAAAACAAATTGTTGACCAACACATATTCGATCGAAAACATTGTCGATCGAGATATACCCATTGTAACCTTTGCCTAAAAAATTTTAAATTCAAGATTTACCCATTGTAACATTGATTATTATAGCCATTGGAGTTGTGGCATGTCCATCCTTGGATCAGTTGAGAAAATTGTCGACCGAGTTCTAGTCTGGTCGAGAAAATGGTTGACTGAGGAAGGTTCTGGAACAATTTTTTTAATTTGTTCAAACTAGTTGTTGTATCAAAATTAATTTCATTCAAATGGCTAGCTAACTCTTTAGAAACCTCTAGACTCTCCTAAAAGATGCCCTAGCCACTCATACTCCATTCCTATAAATAATAGTGGACTTGCAGCATCGAAAACACACTTACCTACTTGCATACATTACATCTTGAGCAATAAGAGTTGTAGCTATCCTTTTGCAAATCACTCACAGCAAAATCCTTTTGTGTCCTTGCCATTAGCTTAGCCTACCATCATTCTTCAACCTTGATACATCCTTAAGTGGTTTGGTTCATAATCTTGATTCATAAGGACATTCTAGAACTTACTTGGTGTATTTCTTCTTCCTTTTTTATTTCTATAACTTGTGGTTCTCTTCCTCGGCCCTTGGTGCATTCATAAAAAAAGAGGTGTGGTGGTTCTCTTCCTTGGTCCTCAGTTCATCCATAAAAGAAGAGGTGTGGTGAATCTCTTCCTCGTCCCTCAGTGACTCCATAAAAGAAGATGTGTGGGGGTGCTCTTCCTCGTCTGTTAGCATGTCCATAAAAGAAGAGGTTTTGTGGTGCTCTTTTGTGGCCAGTAAAGAAGAAGGATTCATTTGTAGCAATCATCTTGTAATTTGTCCTCACCGATAAATTAATAAAAGTGTTTTCTGCAAATCCCAGTTGGCAAGAATTGGGTAGTGGAATGACGTCGTAGATGGAGCCACTCTAAATTTCATCTCTCTCTTTTGGTTGCCTCTTTTGTTTCCATTGCATTTTAAATTTGTTTAATTTTTTTATAAAACTTTATTCACCCCCTCCCCCTCTAGATCATTCATTTGGTATTACAGTAGATCTTCAAGGAGTCGTCACTGGTCTTGAAGAATGGGGGAGGGCATACTTGGCAACCTCAACATGGAAGCCACACACGTGAAAAAGCCACCTGTGTTCGATTGAACAAACTATACTTAGTGGAAGAGGAGGATGCAATTCTATTTCCAAGGATTAAGCTCTGATTTATGGAATATGATTGCTAGATCTTACATGCTTCCAACAACTGCACTAGACCAATGGGATGCAGAAATGGTAAAACAAGCTACATTGAATGCAAAGCTTGTAATCATACTCTATTGTTCATTATTTGCAAGTGAATTTAATTGTATATCCATGTGTGATACTTCTTATGAAATATGGAACAATCTTTCCATAACTCATGAGGGTACCAAAAAAGCAAAAAATACTAAGATTGTTATGCTAAAACATAAATTTGAATTATTTTGTATGCAACCTAACAAAAGTACTGTAGAGATGTATGTTAGATTTTCTAACATTGTTAATAGCCTAAGCTCCTTAGGAAAGAACATAACTGAAGAAGATAAAGTATCAAAGATACTTAGATCACTACCCATAAAGTATAAATTCAAGGTCACTACCATCAAAGAAGCCAATGATCTTACAAAACTCAAAATGGAGAAATTCATTGGAAATCTAGAAACACATGAAGTGACTCCAGAAGAAGAAGAGAAGATCAATGTTGAACAACAAAAGGACAAGAAGAAAGACATTGCTCTCAAAGCCACCTCCAAGTCATCATCAAAAGTCACTCAAGAAAATGGTGATACAAGCAGTGAAAATGAGGAAGATGCTTTAATTGTAAATGATAAGAAATATAAATGTATATGTTATTCTAGGTGTTTTGAGTATGGAAAGAAGAGCCACCTAAAGATCGAGTGTCCAAAACTCAAGAAAAAGAAATCACCATCAAAGAAGAAGGGATAAAATCCTACAAGGTCTCTTGGGACCAATCAAGTGATGAAAATGGGAGTAGTGAAAGAAGAAGGACAAGGGATAAAAATCCTACAAGGCCACTTGGGACCAATCAAGCAATGAAAATGGGAGTAGTGAAGAAGAAGAGATAGAATGTCTTGTGACAAAAGAAGAAACAAATGGGGTAGATATTTTTGAATTATCTAAGGATGAATTAGTAAATAATATTTAAGAAATTCATGCTAACTACTTTGATTGCAAGAAACAAAAGAAGAAACTTTCAAAAATTGTTGATGAACTTTTTGTTGATTTGGATAATATTAGTTCTGAAAATGATACTCTAAGGTACTCAAATAATGATTTAAAAGAATATATTGAGAGTGATAAGACTAAATTTCTTGATCTTGAAAATAAGAATAATCTTTTATCTAAAGAAAAAGTTGGCATGCTTGCTAAACTTAATGATTATCAAACTCAACCTAATTTTTTCAATCATGTAGACTATTTTTTTTTAAAGGAGCGGGGCTAATTATTATTCATTCCGTGCCCAACAACGGATAAAACAGTACTAATGTCTACTTGGTTTCCAAAGGTAAACCAAGGAGGTACAAACGAATTAAAGGAAAAGGAAACTGAGCAGGTACAAATGAATTAAAGGAAAAGGAAACCGAGCTATGTAAAGAGAATTTAGCTAAGCTGTCAGCCGCTCCATTATAGGCCCTAGGGACATGAAGGACTGCGCCTTGCAACGATGCACCATGCAGATGTATGTCCTCCCTAGAGTATACCTGGGAGAGGGGTTAGGTTTTGTGAAGGTGTTCACAGCTTCGACAGAGTCTGAGAAGATGTAGAATTCGCGCCAATTTTTGTTGGTGCACAGGCGCAAGGCTTGAAGAATGGCCGCAATCTCAGCGTGCAGAGGCGAGGAAGAGGCGACAATCTGACAAGAACCCAGGACATGGGTGCCTTGTGAGCTGACCATGTGAATCCCAACGGCAGCATGATTGTGTGTGTGCTTGAAGGCCGCGTCAGTGAAGACATATAACCCCCTAGCCGGGATTTGAGAAGAGGATACCCTGGTTTTTCTGGGACATTGCCCACGAGTAGCCTGGCTCCTGAGGATCGTGTCCACCCGAGCCTGAATGAAAGCAGCCTTAGTTCCAGCAGACTGAGTAACCCGCTGGTGTATCTGCATGTTTCGGCAAGTCTAGAGATGCCAGTAGGTAACCGCACGCAGCGCACGATTGCGGCTGTTACTCAAACCACCGTCGTCCCCAATGCACTAATGGATCCATTCCGTGTCACCGAAAGAGAAGTGGGTAGCTCCTAGGACAATAAGCGTCCAAACAGCTCGGCTGGTCGTACAGTCCCGGAGAGCATGAACAATGGTGTCTGGGTGGTTTTGACATATCGGGCAAAGCTCCGAGACATCCATGTGCCGCCGTATTTTCTCCATGTTAGTCATAAGTGCCTCATGTTGAAGAATCCAGAGGAAGAGCTTAACTCACTCGGGGAGTTGCAGACCCCAGATCCGACCCCACAGCCCTGGGGTGTGCACCTCCTTACCACCTCGAATCCATCGGTAGCAGGATCGCGAAGAGAAGTTTCCGTTCGCTTCCAGTGGCCATATCCAGTCGTCGCCGCCCGCTTCAGGTACTAGCGCCGGAGTAGAGGAAATAGCGAGCCAGGACGACTCCAGTAGGTAGTGCTGAATAAACTCCCAATCCCAACCCCCCTCCGTCAGACACATAGATCTGACTTGAAGGTCACTGAGATCGGCTGGGATGAGCCAAGAAGGGCAGAGGTCCAACACCGAAAGCCCGGACAGCCATTTGTCCTTCCAGACGTTGGTGGATAGGCCGTTGTTAATCGCCTTATGGAAGATATTGGTGATGCCGCCCAGGTTCTTCTTAATGAAACTCCAGGCTGAAGAGCAGGGGATAGAGGCGAAGTGATCCCCCTGACATACGTCTCGCGCATCACCCGAGTCCAAATCTTGGAGCTATCATTTAGAAAGATCCATACATTCTTCATCATGAGTGTGTCATTCTGGTCACGGGCATCCCGGATCCCTAACCCTCCAACATCCTTGGAAGAGGAGACCTTCCCCCATGCGACCAATGAAGATTTCCTGCTGAGTACCGGTACCAGACCAAATGAACCGACGGACCATACGATTGATGTCATCGCAGAGGCGAGGAGACAGCTTGACGGTTTGCATGGTATAAGTGGGAATCTCCTGTAGGGTAGACTTGGAAAGAGTTACCCTCCCAGCTAGAGACAGATGCCAGAGAGTCCAACTGTTAAGTCTCCTCTGAATGGTAGCCAGAATATCGCCATGAGTCTCCTTGTTCACCCGGTGGTGCAACAACGGCACTCCTAGATATCGTCCAAGGTCCTGAGTCCACCCAAAGCCCAAACGCCTGCTGATCGAGCGGGCCAAGGGTCGTTGAATGTTCTTACTGAAGTAGCATTTAGATTTCGGTTTAGAGACTTGTTGTCCTGATGCTTCAGAGAAGGTTCTCAGTACAGTGTTGATTACACAAGCTTGACGGACCGAAGCCTCGCCTAAGAGGAGGATGTCATCCGCAAAGAACATATGAGAAAGTTGAGGTCCTCCACGGGAAAGAGTGATGGCCTTCCATTCACCAGCTGCAACCGAAGCTGAGATAGCTTGGCTGAGACGCTCCATACACAAGACGAAGACATAAGGGCTCACCGGATCGCCCTGTTGGACACCCTGCGTGGACTTGAAAGGCGAGAGAGGGACTCCTTCCCAAAGAATAGAAGTCGAACCCTTGCATATGATTTGCATAGTGATGTTCAAGAGCTTGTTTGGGATACCTGTCCTTTGAAGGGTGTCCTGGATGAAGTCCATGTTCATCCTGTCAAAGGCTTTAGCAAGATCAAGCTTGATGCACATACAAGGTTTCTTCAAGGAGCGGAATCTCATGGAGTGTATGATCTCTTGAGCAAGCAAAATTTTATCACTAATGTGTCACCCTGGAATGAAGCTGGATTGTGTAGGAGCAATCCATCCATTCATAAAAGGTTTCAAACGCTCAACGATGACCTTGGAGATGATCTTGAAACAGCTATTATTCAGCGAGATAGGCCTGAGGTCTCCGCAGCTTTGTGGAGCTGCAACTTTAGGAATTAGTACCATATGTGAGTCTGCTAGAGTTTCCTCAATGTGCTCAGTACGGAAAACATCTTGGACAGTGCGGACAACAGACGAGCCCACACGATCCCAGTTTGCTTGGATGAAGCCAGTATGCACACCGTCGGGGCCAGGTGCTTTCAGCGGCGCCATGGAGAAAACTACCCTTTTAACATCCACCATGGTAGGCTCGGCTTCCAGCTTGGCGTAGTCGTCAACAGTGATAGCGGGGAAGGCCCCAGGAAAAAGAAGGATGTGACGCATATCTATAGGGTGGGCCTGAGACATCAGGTGTTCGAAGAAATTACGGACAAGCATCCTGATCGCGTCAGGGGACGATTCCCAATCGCCATCTGCATTTTTTAGACAGCTAATCCTGTTGTAATGCCTACGCGCCTTCACAAAGGATTGGAAGAATTTGGTATTCAGGTCGCCCGCCTTGAGCCAGTCGATGTGCGCGCGCTACTGCCAGTCCAGCTCCTCCTTTAGGAGAATCTCGTGCAGGCGTTCCTGGGAGCTGATAGAGTTATCAATAAAAGAATCATAGGGTAGGGATTGTTGTTGTACCTGGGCCCTAGTGATATGGGTGAGGAGATGCTGCTTCTCCTTGCGTTGCGCGTTTGCACGCTTTGCCTCCCACTTGATAGCCTTGTCTTTAAAGAGGCTTAGGCCGACCTGGAACGTCGAGTCTGCCGGCCATTGGTAGAGGAGCTCGTCGCGGAAAGCGGGGGTGGAATTCCAGAAAGCCTTGGTGCGGAAGAAAGGCCTCCGAGTTGACCTATCACCGCAGGAAAGCAGAAGAGGATGGTGGTCAGAGTAAAGCCGGGGCAGCACAGTGACAGACGCATTCTCAAATTTTTCCATCCACTCTGAGTTTGCTAGAACCCGATCCAAACGCTCCATGAGTGCTTGGCGTTAGAAGGTGAAGAAAGGTCCGTTGGAATTAAGCTCCGCAAGGCCAGTGTTAAGGAGAGCATCATGGAAACGCCTACTCGCCTGAGAGTCAAAGAAGACACTCCCACGCTTCTCATTCACATTGAGCATGGTGTTGAAATCTCCCATTACCGCCCAGGCTGTCGAGACAGATTGGGAAATTTCCTCTAGGCGTTCCCAAAGGAAGTTCCTTTTGGAAGGGTTGGGACTCATGTTGACGATGGTTAGAAACCAGCTTGAATTGATATTGCAATGTATGAATTGACGATGATTCATCAGAATCTCCACTAAGCAAATATGGTGATCCCAAGCAAGCCATATGCCACCTGAGAACCCATTTACCTCAACTCTGTGCGAGGAGTTGAAGCCCAATTTCTTGATTATATTATCAGCAGTAGTGCCACTACATCGAGGTTCAATGATGGTAACTATTTTGAGCTTATGACTAACTTTCATTTCTTTGATTAGCCGGATCTTCTTATCAAGGCCTGCACCTTGTATGTTCTAGCAGAACACGTTCATTCAGAACTTATTGAAGAGATGCACACAGTCCCACGGATTGTTCGTCTTCCTCAGTTGACATGGCCTCGATACATGATGCAGTAGCCTCCTCGAGGTGTTTCTAGAATTCCAGGATGCGTTTCGCCTGGGGTGGGGTTGGCTGGGCCTTCCGCCACTGGTTCTCAGACGCGCCCCTTCTTACGAACGCGATCCGGGCTCTGTGTAGACTGAATGACAATTTTACGATTTCTCAGCACTACAAACCCACCGTCGTTCCTGACATGGCGGCCACTGTGCCTACTGGTGGCCGTTGCGCCCTCAATATGGGCGGACTGGAACTGAAAAATGGTGTCATCAGCGTTGATGTGCGCCCTCCCAGGCATGACCTCATTCTTAGATAGACGAACGGCAGTGTTATCTAGGGGGGGGTTCCTTGCCTTTATCCTCACCGGCTTGCTGCGCCTTTGCTGCGGCTTCCCTCTGCCGTAGCCATTGCTTCGCCTTCTTGCTCAGGATAGGTTGGAATCCATCGGCCTCCTCCCCCGGGCTGGAACCGCCGGCGGTTGGGGCCTGCTTGGTCTGCCCCCCTTCGCCCGCAGGGCTGCGAGTATTGCTCGCAGGTTTGGCAGACGTAGGTTTACGTCGTTCAGGCATCTTTGCATGGATCGCAGCAGTGTAGCTAACTTACCTTGGGAAGCGTGATGCCCTTAGGGTTCGGGAGCCGGGGAGGCGGCCGCGGAGGCGGCCGCGGGAGCCTTGGCGGCTGGGGGCAAGGTCACGCCAGCCTGATTACTAGCACAATGGAGCATGACGTCTTGACAACACCAGCGCATGATCCTACCGGCGCGGTGGCCGCTGCATCTGCGGCGGAGGCCCAATCCACAGATACATCCATGCAGGATGCTGCAACCATAGAAGCCACCCCGCGACGTTCCTATAAGGAGGCGTATGTAGGGAAAGATAATGGTCTTCTTTCTTATATCAACCCTACTTCACCAGACATCCTTAAGGAGGAGGACATTAGGGTCGACCTATCCGGCGCCCTACCTTCCTTTTCGGTCCAGCACTCGTCCCTCGAACCCCTCCTGGCACCCTGGCAATTTGCAGTCGTCGTAAAGGCCATCGGCATCACGATAGGGTTTCAGGCTCTGGTTAATAAGATCAACCTCATGTGGCTGCCGACGGCGCAGTTTAGGGTCATCGACCTGGAGAACGGGTACTACATAGTGCAACTTGGCAACCAAGATGACTATGTTAAAGCCATGACCGGCGGCCCGTGGACTATTTTTGGTAATTATCTGTCAGTCCAATCCTGGACACCTGCGTTCCGGCCGTCCGAACGTATCCCTCACAAACTGGTGTTGTGGATGTGAGTAGTCGAGCTTCTGGTCTTCCTGTACCAGAACCAGCTTCTCACTCACATCGGAAACGTTGTGGGTAAGACCATCAAAGTGGATGAGAACACTCTCGTGGGCAATCAGGGGAAATTCGCTCGAATCGCCGTGGAGATCGACACTCAGAAACCGCTGCTGCCGGCCATATTCATCAATGGCGAGCATTTTCGGTTGGAGTACGAGAACCTGCCGCAGATTTGTCTGAAGTGTGGTCATCTTGGCCATGTTGGCAATGAGTTCAAGCAATCGTACACCCCCGCCGTAGACCTGGCGTCCACCTCGATCCCGATTTCAATCATGTAGACTATGACTCTTTAGTAAAAGAAAAAGATGGTTTACTTTCAAATCTTGCTATGTTGAACTTACATCTAAATAAGAAGATTTCTGAAAATGTTGATTTGCAAAAATGACTTTCTAGATTATTGCAAGGAAATAGAAATCTTGATAATAACTTAGTAAATACTTCCAAGAAAATAGGAAGAACAGGTTTAGGATATGTGCCTAAGAATCAACACTCACATATGCCTAGAACCAAAAAGAATTATGCTCCAAAGACTAGAACTATATATGTGCCTAAAAGTATTATTGTGGAAAAGAGAAATAAAATATCTTGTACATCATGTCAGTATTGCCAACGTTTTGGTCGTTACTCTTTTGCATGTGAGTATAGGAAGAATGGAACAATTGGCATGGTTTGGGTTCCTAAAAACCCAACTTAGAATTAAAGGAACATGTTGAGATTTGACCTATTCTTAATATGATAATTTTTTTGTCTTATATCAACACTAATTTGATACTCATTTGCAAATCTTTTAGATTTATTCCTATAGAAAATGTATGGCTAAATTAATTCAAGTTATATGCATATTTACTCTAACCATCATGGACTCCACTTGGGTACCAAAAATATTTTATTGTAGGGTTCGGTAGTTGATAGTGGATGCTCCAAACATATGACTGGAAACAAACATGCTCTCAAAACACTTCAAAAGAAAAAGGGAGGATCAGTCACATTCGGAGACAATGGGAAAGGAACCATCACTGGAATAGGTAATGTTGGAACTAATCATACTATTAAAAATGTATTATTAGTAGATGGACTGCACCATGACCTGGTAAGTGTCAATCAATTGTGTGATAGTGGGTATGATGTGCTCTTTAGAAAAACTTGTTGCAAATTACTTGAAGAAGACACTAATAAGGTAGTATATGAAGGAAAAAGGATAGGAAATCGATAAATTCTTAGACCTAACTCTATGAAATCAATCATTGGAAAATGTCTTATTGCAAATGATGATCAAAATCTATGACATAGAAAATTAGGACATGCTAGCACTCATACTATTAAGAAACTAATTAAACATGATCTTGTTCGTGGTTTGCCTAAAATATCTTTTGAAACCTTTGAAATTTGTGACCCTTTCACCTTAGGAAAACAAGCTAAAACTTCTTTTAAAGCAAAATAAATCCTAAGTACTTCTAGACCTCTTGAACTTATACATATGGATTTGTTTGAACCTATGAGAACACAATTCATAGGTGGAAAGAAGCATTGTTTTGTTATTGTTGATGATAATAGTAGATTCGCTTGGGTACATTTTCTTTCTATTAAAAATGATACTATCAAAATATTCATTAAGTTATGCTAAAAATTGAAAATTAAATTCAAAATAAAATTTGCACCATTAGGATTGATCACCATGTCGGCTAAATTGGACATTATTATAATCCCTTTGTTTCGATGATGACAAACATTTCATTCTTGTGGATCTAATGTGCTATTTGAGTGTTGCAGGAATTAGGTGGATGAAAAACTACTTGGAAGATCTATATGCTCAAATTGCTTTAATTCATAATTGTAATCAAATGTAAAAACGTGTACAAGTATATAATGTACAAGTACTTAGATATCATGTAAATCAGGCATTTATATCTTCCCTAGCCAATCACAACACTTAGATAGGTCATTCCCTATAATAGTGTCACATCTGCACACTCATTTACACATTTAGTATCTAGTTCAAAACATTGAAATAGGGTCATTCTTGCTCGACAAATTCCTCGACCGAGACACTTTCGGTCGACAAATTCCTCGACCGAGATTGACCCAAGTAGTCGTTAGACCCAGCAGACAAGGTGGTTGGGAGTTGGAAATGAACGTTGTAAACACTTGCTCCAGGACGTCCCTCAGTCGACAAATCCTCGACCGAGAAGGACTCTCGATCGACAATTTGTCGACCGAAAAGAGTTCTGTCTGCACTTTTCAGGATTAATTAACTAGCTGTTGCTAAAGCAACTAATGGCTACCTAATGGCTAGTTGAGCACTAAGAACCCCCTAGAAAGTGTCTAGAATGTCCTTAAGCATTCATAGGCCATTCCAATAAATAGGACAAGCCTTAGGACACCCTACACACACTTGTGCTACACTTGAGCATTCATACTTGCAATTGGCAATTCATTCTTGTGAGCAATTGAGCAATTCCAACATTGGCTATACATTTCTATTGCTCTAAATTCGTGTCCTATAGGCTAGCATCTCCTACCCACTGCACCTACACTTCCATATACATTGGTTAGGAGATCAAAACGCTTGATATAGGAAATCAAGCCTTGTGCTACAAGTGGTATTGTAATTTATATTTTTCCTTCTTGTTCCTTTATATTGTTTGTACTCTCCTTGCTACTCCTAGGGTTAGAGGCTGCGGATTCAAGAGGGTTTGACTTCTCAGGTGGAGAAGGTGGACTTTGGACTACTTCAAGAAGGTTGTCTCAACAGGAAGGTACTTCAAGAGGAAGGCTACTTTAAGGGGGAGCTTGAAGTTACTTCAAGGAAGGCTTCTTCAAGGTTGGTGAGACTACTTCTAGGTGAAGGTTGTCTGAAGGGTTTGGTGAAAGTGTTGTAATTTTATGTAACATCCTTGCGAGGTAATAAAATTAAATACTTTCAAAATCCCGGTTGGGTAAGCAACCGGGTAGTGGATTGATTGTCTTAGTATTTGCTAAGGTTGGAACCACTCTAAATCCTTGTCCCCTTGTCTAATATTTTATGGTTGCTTGCTTTGGTTAAATTATTATTAAAATATCATAAAACCCTATTCACTCCCCCCCTCTAGTGTTGTTTCAATTGGTATCAGAGTGGGCTTCAAGGAACTCTAACAAAGTCTTGAAGAATGGGTGATGGGGTACTCAACAACCTCAACTTGGAAGGAACACTCGTGGCTAGGCCTCCAGCTTTTGATGGCACTAACTACACCTACTGGAAGAGGAGGATGCAATTTTACTTCCAAGGAATCAGCTGGGACTTATGGAGAATGGTATCAACTCCATATGAACTTCTTAAAACGGAGTATGCAATTTGGGATGCTAATACGGTAAAGTCTACCCAAATGAATGCAAAAGTTGTAAGTATACTTTATTGTTCAATTTCCGTTGGTGAGTTTAATAGAATATCAAATTGTGAAACGGATTATGAAATATGGCATAGACTTTCTATAACATATGAAGGAACTATTCAAGTTAGGAATTCTAAAATCGGAATGCTTAAACAGAAATTTGAACAATTTTGTATGGATCAAAATGAATCTATTAGTGAAATGTATGCAAAATTTTCTTCTATTGTGAATGGTTTGAGTGCTTTAGGCAAAGTGATTAGTGAGGAAGACCAAGTGTCAAAGATTCTTAGATCTCTCCCTCCCAAGTACAAGCCCAAAGTGACTGCCATTGAAGAAGTAAATGAGCTCACCCGACTAAGGATGGAGCAACTCATTGGCAACCTAGAAGCACATGAGGCAACTTTAGAAGAGGAAGATAGACGAGAACATGAACTTCAACAAGGGAGAAAGAAGGACATTGCATTCAAAGCATCAACCAAGATTAGTCATGACACAAGTGAAGATGATAGTGAAGAAGAAACTCTCATTGTAAATGGTAAGCAGTATAAAAGTTTTGAAACTAACAAAACTTCTAGTGTTTCTTCTTCCAGGTGCTTTGAATGTGGCAAAAAGGGACACATGAAAGGTGATTGTCCAAAACTCAAGAAAGGGAAGAAATCATCTCACAAAAAGAAAGAAAGAAAGAGCATATAAAGCTGCATGGGATGATTCAAGTGATGATAGTAATGATGGAAAAGAAGAAGTAGAATGTCTTATTGCTACAACAAATGAAGAAGAAGAAGAGGTAAGTCTTTTCGATCTGCCAAAAGAAGATCTAATTGCTAGTCTTCAAGATACACATGAGAAATATATTAAGTGCAAGAAGAAATTTAAAAAATGAAATAAAGTAAATAATGAGCTACATGCTAAACTTCTTGCTCTCACATCTGAAAATGAAGATCTCAAAAAGGCTATTGAAGATCATGATATTAAGCTAAAATCTGTAGAAGCAAATTGCAATCTTCTTTCCCTAGAAAAGATAAACTTGCAAACTCAAGTAAATGATTGTCAAAAACAACATGTTTTGCGCACACATCTAGATTATGATATTGTTTTGAAAGATAGAGATTCTTTATTATATAATCTAGATCAAGCAAAATTAGATATCAAGAAGAAAATGGATGAGATTATGAAGATACAACAAAAAGTGAGTAGTTTGAGTAACAATAATATTCTTGATAATATCTTAAATGATTCTTATCGTCAAATTGGAAGGAGAGGACTAGGTTATAAGACTAAGGGAAAATATTATCGAAAACCTAGCTGGAGAAGGACACAAGTGCTAGAGAATCAATCCATGTATGTACCCAAGAACAACTCAACTCCTAGAAAGAGAAATGAGATTGACTCTATTAGTTGTCATTATTGCTTGCATCTTGGACACTACTCTTTTTCATGCACATACAAGAAAAGGAATGATGATCTAGCTTGGGTTCCTAAAACTTAGAGGTTTAAATTTGACTAGTTGAGATTTGACCTAAACTGATTCTTGATATAAAAATGTCATATCTCAACACAATCGAGCTTTAACTTTCATATTCTTGTTTTACTTAGAAACAATTACTGAAAACAGTTCTAAAACAGTAAAGAAACATTCTCGGTCAAGAAACTGTTCGACCGAGAACATTGTCGGTCGAGAAATAGTCGACCGAGCAGGTTACTATTTTCAAGTTTGCAACAAATCTGATAAAACCTGTACAAACAGCAGCATTCTCAGTCGAGAAAAATGTCCACCGAGATAAATTCGGTCGACAAACAGTTCGACTAAATCAAGTTCTGCTGAACCTATTTTCAATTAATCTAGTTTGCTATCAATTTGTTATTAATGATTGATTTAATATGCAAATCAAGAATAAATCTTGGAGACCATCTTTGAAACAAGACATATTGATCTTTTTGCATAATGAATTAAGGTATAACACTATGAATATGCAATCCTTAAACATATTACAAAAGTGTTATATGAAGACTGATTTTGAACAAACCTTATTCATTGATTGAAAAATTTTATTAGGCATGTTCATTTGCATGGTTTGTTTTAAAATTGAAAACTTATGAACCTGAATGCGATTATTTTGGTTTATTCTCTACATGGTTTGGCTTAAAACTAAAAATATGAACCATGATTAGTTTAATCAAGGAAATTAGTATTTTATCATAATCCACATGGTTTTTTTCCTATGTATTCCTTGGTCTATCTATATAGGAACCATGTATATTGAATTCTAATAATCATAATCATTGTATTTATATACTTTTATCTTGATCATTGCATTGTGGATATGATTCTACTGTTCTATCATAATTATTGTGCCATGATTATTTTGTTTCATTGGTTTGTCTAAAATAATCTTTGATCCATATATACAAACCATGAATGGATATTATTCTTGATCATTGTGATTCAGCTCATATGAAGATGCCATTTTTCATAAATAGTAAAACTTCATGGCACAAATGCATTTTATTTTGAAAATCTACAGAAATTGCCTCTTGGTTGAAATCAAGTTTGACCAAAGGATGCTATGGTCGAAGTCAAGGTTGACCTAAAATAAGCTTGACAAAATGCTTATTTGTAAATCATTTTCTTGAAATCAACCTTAGTATATTAAACAAGATTCTAGTGCATAGCTCTCATAAAAGTTTAATTTATTATGATCTAATGATTGTTATCACGTTAGCATCTTAAAATTATCTTGATTATAAGATTAAGGGGGAGTTCACAAAAAACCTTGTAAACATGTTATGACATTAATATTTTTAATCTTGGTTATGAAAATAAAGGAATCTACAAATTTCATGAATGTGATATATATCTTGTTCTTAATGGAATTCTCTAAACAAATCAGGGTTTAACATCCCGTGCATTTGGTTAGAGACACTTTTCATGTACTCTAAGCTTAAAGGATTCTCATATCATTTTCAAGGCTTAAGGGAATCTCATTTCATTTTCAGGGCTTAACATCCCTTATAAAATGGATGAGAAATCAATACACATATGCCATGAACTTAAAAGTAACTCATATCGTTTCAAGGCTTAACATCCTTTGCAAATGATTGAGAAATAAATTGTGGCTAAATTTAACAATAATTGGTTTTCATTAATCCCTTACTTTTTTTAATATCTCTGTAAGGGGAGCATAGCATAAAATTAAGGGGGAGAAATAAAAAGTCATACTAAATGATTTTCTTAGATATCTTTTTGAAATGACAAAGGGGGAGAAATAATATAAAATCAAAAACATAAAATAAAATGAGTTTCATAATATCTCAATCAGCACACACTTGCAAAACAAGAGAATGGCTACAAAAGGTAAATCTCAGGTATGAAACTCGTATGATTTATATTTCCTTATTTTATATTTAGGAAATGTTTGTCATCTTCAAAAAGGAGGAGATTGTTGGCTAAATTGGACATTATTATAATCCCTTTATTTCGATGATGACAAACATTTCATTCTTGTGGATCTAACGTGCTACTTGAGTGTTGTAGGAATTAGGTGGATGACAAACTACTTGGAAGATCTATATGCTCAAATTGCTTTAATTCATGATGGTAATCAAATGTAAAAACGTGTACAAGTATATAATGTATAAGTACTTAGATATCATGCAAATCAAGCATTTAGATCTTCCCTAGCCAATCACAACACTTAGATAGGTCATTCCCTATAATAGTGTCACATCTGCACACACATACACACATTTAGTATGTAGTTCAAAACATTGAAACAGGGTCATTCTCGGTCGACAAATTCCTCGATCGAGACACTCTCGATCGACAAATTCCTCGACCGATATTGACCCAAGTAGCCGTTAGACCCATCAGACAAGGTGGTTGGGAGTTGGAAATGAACATTGTAAACACTTGCTCCAGGACGTCCATCGGTCGAAAAATCCTCGACCGAGAAGGACTCTCGATCGACAATTTGTCGACCGAGTAGAGTTCTGTCTACACTTTTCAGGATTAATTAACTAGTCGTTGCCAAAGCAACTAATGGCTACCTAATGGCTAGTTGAGCACTAAGAACCCCCTAGAAAGTGTCTAGAATGTCCTTAAGCATTCATAGGCCATTCCTATAAATAGGACAAGCTTTAGGACACCCTACACACATTTGTGCTACACTTGAGCATTCATACTTGCAATTGGAAATTCATTCTTGTGAGCAATTGAACAATTCCAACATTGGCTATACATTTCCATTTCTCTAAATTCGTGTCCTATAGGCTAGCATCTCCTATCCACTGCACCTACACTTCCATATACATTGGTTAGGAGATCAAAACACTTGATATTGGAAATCAAGCCTTGTGCTACAAGTGGTATTGTAATTTCTATTTTTCCTTCTTGTTCCTTTATATTGTTTGTACTCACCTTGCTACTCCTAGGGTTGGAGGTTGTGGATTGGAGAGGGTTTGACTTCTCAGGTGGAGAAGGTGGACTTTGGAATACTTAAGAAGGTTGTCTCAATGGGAAGGTACTTCAAGAGGAAGGCTACTTCAAGGGGGAGATTGAAGTTACTTCAAGGAAGGTTGCTTCAAGGTTGGTAAGACTACTTCTAGGTGAAGGCTGTCCGAAGGGTTTGGTGAAAGTGTTGTAATTTTATGTAACATCCTTGCGAGGTAATAAAATTAAATACTTTCAAAATCCCGGTTGGGTAAGCAACCGGGTAGCGGATTGACTGCCTTAGTATTTTCTAAGGTTGGAACCACTCTAAATCCTTATCCCCTTATCCAATATTTTTATGGTTGCTTGCTTTGGTTAAATTATTATTAAAATATCATAAAACCCTATTCACCCCCCTCTAGTGTTGTTTCAATTGGTATCAGAGCGGGCTTCAAGGAACTCTAATAAAGTCTTGAAGAATGGGTGATGGGGTACTCAACAACCTCAACTTGGAAGGAACACTCGTGGCTAGGCCTCCAACTTTTGATGGCACTAACTACACCTACTGGAAGAGGAGGATGCAATTTTACTTCCAAGGAATCAGCTGGGACTTATGGAGAATGGTATCAACTCCATATGAACTTCCTCAAACGGAGTATGCAATTTGGGATGCTAATACGGTAAAGTCTACCCAAATGAATGCAAAAGTTGTAAGTATACTTTATTGTTCAATTTCCGTTGGTGAGTTTAATAGAATATCAAATTGTGAAACGGCTTATGAAATATGGCATAGACTTTCTATAACATATGAAGGAACTGTTCAAGTTAATAATTCTAAAATCGGAATGCTTAAACAGAAATTTGAACAATTTCGTATGGATCAAAAAGAATCTATTAGTGAAATGTATGTAAAAAAAATTCTATTATGAATGGTTTGAATGCTTTAGGCAAAGTGATTAGTGAGGAAGACCAAGTGTCAAAGATTCTTAGATCTCTCCCTCCCAAGTACAAGCCCAAAGTGACTGCCATTGAAGAAGCAAATGACCTCACCCGACTAAGGATGGAGCAACTCATTGGCAACCTAGAAGCACATGAGGCAACTTTAGAAGAGGAAGAAAGACGAGAATGTGAACTTCAACATGGGAGAAAGAAGGACATTGCATTCAAAGCATCAACCAAGATTAGTCATGACACAAGTGAAGATGATAGTGAAGAAGAAACTCTCATTGTAAATGGTAAGCAGTATAAAAGTTTTAAAACTAACAAAACTTCTAGTGTTTCTTCTTCCAGGTGCTTTGAATGTGGCAAAAAGGGACACATGAAAGGTGATTGTCCAAAACTCAAGAAAGGGAAGAAATCATCTCACAAAAAGAAAGAAAGAGCATATAAAGCTACATGGGATGATTCAAGTGATGATAGTGATGATTGAAAAGAAGAAGTAGAATGTCTTATTGCTACAACAAATGAAGAAGAATAAGAAGAGGTAAGTCTTTTCGATCTGCCAAAAGAAGATCTAATTGCTAGTCTTCAAGATACACATGAGAAATATATTGAGTGCAAGAAGAAATTTAAGAAATCAAATAAAGTAAATGATGAGCTACATGCTAAACTTCTTGCTCTCACATCTGAAAATGAAGATCTCAAAAAGGCTATTGAAGATCATGATATTAAGTTGAAATCTGTAGAAGCAAATTGCAATCTTCTTTCCCTAGAAAAGATAAACTTGCAAACTCAAGCAAATGATTTTCAAAAACAACCTGTTTTGTGCACACATCTATATTATGGTATTGTTGTGAAAGATAGAGATTCTTTATTATCTAATCTAGATCAAGCAAAATTAGATATCAAGAAGAAAATGGATGGGATTATGAAGTTACAACAAAAAGTGAGTAGTTTGAGTAACAATAATATTCTTGATAATATCTTAAATGATTCTTATCGTCAAATTGGAAGCAGAGGACTAGGTTTTAAGACTAAGGGAAAATCTTATCAAAAACCTAGTTGGAGAAGGACACAAGTGCTAGTGAATCAATCCATGTATGTACCCAAGAATAACTCAACTCCTAGAAAGAGAAATGAGATTGACTCTATTAGTTGTCATTATTGCTTGTGTCTTTGACACTACTCTTTTTCATGCCCATACAAGAAAAGGAATGATGATCTAGATTGGGTTCCTAAGACTTAGAGGTTTAAATTTGACTAGTTGAGATTGGACCTAAACTGATTCTTGATATACAAATGTCATATCTCAACACAATCGAGCTTTAACTTTCATATTCTTGTTTTACTTGGAAATAATTACTAAAAACAGTTCTGAAATAGTACAGAAACATTCTCGGTCGAGAAACTGTTCGACCGAGAACATTGTCGGTCGAGAAATAGTCGACCGAGCAGGTTACTATTTTCAAGTTTGCAACAAATCTGATAAAACCTGTACAAACAACAGCATTCTCAGTCGACAAAAATGTCGACCGAGATAAATTCGATCGACAAATAGTTCGACCGAATCAAGTTCTGCTGAACCTATTTTCAATTAATCTAGTTTGCTATCAATTTGTTATTAATGATTGATTTAATATGCAAATCAAGAATAAATCTTGGAGACCATCTTTGAAACAAGACATATTGATCTTTTTGCATCATGAATTAAGGTATAACATTATGAATATGCAATCCTTAAACATATTGCAAAAGTGTTATATGAAGATTGATTTTGAACAAACCTTATTCATTGATTGAAAAAGTTTATTAGGAATGTTCATTTACATGGTTTTTCTTAAAATTGAAAACTTATGAACCTGAATGAGATTATTTTGGTTTATTCTCTACATGGTTTTGCTTAAAACTAAAAATATGACCCATGATTAGTTTAATCAAGGAAATTACTGTTTTATCATAATCCACATGGTTTTTTTCCTAAGTATTCCTTGGTCTATCTATATAGGAACCATGTATATTGAATTCTAATAATCATAATCATTGTATTTATATACCAGCGGGGAGGAGTAAATGAGGACTCGATTGAGAGATCTCGCGCTCTTGACTACGATTCAAAATTCTGAGTGAGCCAAAACCCCCACCTCACAAATTTGAACTTGGCAAGCCCTATTTTGACCAGCATACATGGTCTGTTCAACTTCCAAAACATTTCCCTTGCTGGCCCTTCTCCTTTCGGTGGCCATGGCTGCTACCTCAACTTTTCTTAGCACTAAAACTAGCCCTCAATGCTATATAAAACCCCCCAAGGATCGTATACACCACACCAAGCAATGAGACCCTTTGCTTGCTCATGCCCTCAACCCCAAATGCCTTGATTTGCTCCCCGACCTTCTTGATTCTGTGCAGCGTCACCACAAAGCCCAGATTGGGCGTCTCCTCCCCGCAGCGTTGGGCCACTAGATAAGAAGTTTGTCCACTCTGTGAGATCACACTGATCACGTACGACACCTCCCCAACCTCCCTCGATCACTGCTGCTCCCAAAGCCCCCCCTTGCAGTGAGGTCCTCCACTTATATTGTAGGCTCACATGAGTACTATCTAAAGAGGATAAGTTCCCTAGACTGCTCGGTCCAAGAAGGACCCAAGAAGGTCCAAGGCTTGGTCAAATTGCTAATGAACCGGTCACTCAAGAGTGAACTGAACCTTTTAGCCTCTGAATCAGACCGCCAAGAAAGGAGGCTGCCTCACCTATTATGACAACTCTCGGCCATCCTTTACACATCAAATGACCCCTCTTTTCCCAATTAAAGGTATTTTTTCTCCGTCTCTGCTCAAAAATCAAATAACTGGATGAATCTTGCTTTAATCGTAGAAAATGCATGCTGACTCCAAATAATTTGAGTACATAGTCAATCTTGATCAGAAAAATCCAATGAATCACTTAAAAATACTTTTGGAACCTATTTTGTTATGGATCTTTATGATATCCCTATACTTGAACTCTTTTTAGTTAGTTTATCAAATGATTCAATGTTGATGTCTAATCCTTAGAAACCCTAGATTTGGACTATAATCATTATCTTGTAACCTAGATCTAATATATTTGAATCATCTACTCTTGAAAATGAATCATTAGTGATCTAGATCTTTTTACCAGGATTCAATCTTGGTTATAATCATTATAATGAGTAATCTTGATCCTAATCTTGCAAAACACTTGATATAGTTTTGACCCATCAATCTGATCTTGATTTCCAATTATATTAAGTACCATGATGATAATCTAGAAATTGATGATGACTTGGATAATGATCATAAAACTAGGGTTTACACATATGATCCTAGAAAACCTAAGTAGGTCATCCACACTTGAAATATTCTTCACACTTGAATAATGTTAAACATACTGATATAATATGAATCATAAGTGGATGACCTAACCCTAAGGTTGACCTAGGAAAGTGTAACCCTAATCTCGAATATTGAAACATGATATCAAAATATCTTGATCTTAACCCTTGATCCAAATATTGTGTTTTAGGATCTAACTCGAAGAGTCGACCTATTATCAATTTATCTATACTCGAATTCCTTGGTGAAAGGTACGCTGTTATATAACTCGTCCTTAATTGTATTGAAGATACTTTTATGTATCTCTTGACCGTATGCTTGGCAAATTACTTCAATGATCAAATGTTCCCTATGATTAGTCTTCTATTTTACTATACTATATTTTGAAAAACATGAAAACATAAATTGCATGCCCATTATGACTACCCGTATATTGATAATGATGATGATATTGATAATGTTGATAATGTTGATATTGAGTGCAACAACCCCCTCATTTGGAGGTGGGACTTGTACATTGGTCTCTTATTTTCTATGGTGAGAAGGAGCCTAGTGACCTTTCCCATCACGTTGGGGAAATAGAGTCACACAAAATATATAAGCATGCTTATTTGATTACAACATAATGGGAACTCGTAATAAAAATTGAATCATTGAATAACAAACATTTTGTCGAATGATATTGGTTTTGGAAATCATTTGTTATTCTTTTAATATAAGTGTTGCCAAGTATACTCTTTTGTTATAAACCGCTTTACTTGATTTTGATAGTGTACCGTGCAATTGCATGATTGTGTCTTGATTTTCTTGATTTTAGGCAATACAAATGGAATACTGAATAAGATCTCTTCCGCACTCTACATACTCTGATGACAAAGACAAATTAGATATATCTCCATATTGGGTTAGTTGTTCTTTAAATATCCAATTTTCAAGTTATTATTTGTTATTGTATATGCCAGTGTGTTAGATCCTATTGGGCCACTCAGGGATGGGCACTTGAATCCTTTTTCTACTATCTAGGCAGTAGGATTGGGATTGGGGTAAGAATGGTTCCGTGACAGGACCATATAGTATGCATGTGTTGTATTGCTTTGTGTAGATAGACTAACTATGCAGGTTAAAGTAAGCATAGATTGAGGGGGAGCAATTCAAATTGTTCAAATCTTGAATCCCCTTACAATTCACAAGGCAAAGGTATAATTTCAATATCCTTTTCAATATGATTGAGGAATGGTTTGTCATTGTCAGAATGGGGGGGATGTTGACTTTAGAGTTCTACATTGTCCATATTTTGATAATGACTTAACCATTCCATTCCTATGTATCTAATATGTTTGTTCAAGATTGTTTTCAGGCTTTAAGTACATGAAAAGGATCAAATTACACAAGCCCTAGCTTGTTCGAGTTAAAGTCAAAAGCAATGCAAGTGCACATTTTAGGAAATCACTCCAAATGACCTTAGAAGAATTTTTAATCACTTGTATTGATGATATGACTTGTAACTAAGATGAGAAAAATATGAGGGACACAAAATACCAAGGTTTAATCACCCTAAAGTCAACTTCAAAAATTTGTCACAGGTTGTTCATCGGTCAAGTTGGAAAACTCAACCGATCCTATGATGGGTTTTCTGAAGATGACCCATTGATTGAGTTGCACACTCATAGAACTCGAATGGCCAACTCACTGAGAAAATCTAATTTTAGCTCATAGGTCAAGTTTACTAGAACAAACTCGACTGATAGTTTGAAAATTGGCTTTGTCTTTTAATTGATCGGTCGAGTTACCTTTATTGAAACATGACCAAATGTACTATACCAAAAATGTAGAAAAAGTGATTATAACCGTTGGTGAGTTGTTTTGAGTGAAAATAGATCCATTACATTGTGGAAAATGGCTATATTTTGACCCTAAGTGATCCCCAACTCAAGGGAACACCCCCATCTATAAATAGGACCCCTTGGTGTTCATTCCAAGTTTGCTCATTCATGCTATTCTAAGTCCTTGCTATAATTGAGTGTGTTGCAACTCCTTGAGCCCCTTTCTCTCTCTAGTTTACACTTCATTTTGGGATTGTGAGCGAGTTAGGCATATTGTAAGAGAGATACTCCCTTGTTCATGTAAAGCTCTCATCTTCTCCTACTTCCCTATCCCTTTCCTCCATGAAGAAAAGTTGAAGCAAGCTTGCCTAAGTGAAGGAGGAGTTGTTGTTGTGCCTCTTCAAGGTTGATGAAGAGGTGGTGATTTTCTCCAAGTGATGGAGAAGGCAAAGGCTGAAGATCCAAGAGGAGTTGAAAAGTCCTTGAAGGTGGAAGACGTGTTCTTGAGTGGGTAAGACTCTTACAAAGTGGGTAATTCCTTGGTAAGGTGGATTGATCCTTGTGGTTGGATGGATAAGTCCTTTGGTGGTCTTGTTTTGTAACTCTTATTGGTGATAATATAGATAAAAGAACTTACAATGTCCTAGAGGTTGACCTCTCTAGGTGGTGGACTGACGCTTTCCTTGTTTGGAGAGTGGAACCACTCTACAAAGCCTTGTCAAGTGCTAGCTATCAATCTCTCTCACCCTTACTATGCTTGTTAGTTAGGAATTCAAATTGCACGTAATCTATTGGTTTCAATTTGATATAATTTGAAGGTCTAGTCTATCTTGTGAGAAAATTCGTAGCTCTATTCACCCCCCTCTAGAGCCCTAGATCCAACATATGGTTCTCCAAGTGAGGTGCAATAACTGATGGATGACCTAGGGTTTCTTTTGGTGATCAAGAGAGAGCATGACCTGATGGACCACATGTTGTTCACAAATTATGGAGTTCTGAGGGTTGACATCCAATGGTCCCCCTAGTTTTATGATTCAATGGTTGACCTATTTTTGTATAGATGTGAGGGTTTGACCATGGGACACATGGCTTGCATGTTTTGACACCTCTACCTTCCTTTCTCTCTCAGTCCAAGCTTTATATACCTCTCTCCTTCCATGTAAATGAGCTATTTACACCCATGCTTCACCTTCTTCTAGAATATCTAGAGGGGGGGTGAATAGAGTTTTATAAAAAAATTAAACAAATTTAAAATGTAGTGGAAATAAAAGAGGCAACTAAAAGAGAGAGACCAGATTTAGAGTGGTTTCGTCTATGATGTCAGTCCACTGCCCAATTGTTGTCAACTGGGATTTGCAACAAACACTTTTATTAATTTATCGATGAGGATAAATTACAAGATGATTACTGCAAATAAATCCCTATTCTTTACCGGCCATGAATGAGCACCACCAAACCTCTTCTTTTACGGACATGTCGATGGATGAGGAAGAGAAGCACAACACCTCTTCTTTTATGGAGTCACTATGGGATGAGGAAGAGAACCACCATGCCTCTTCTTTTACGGATGAACTGAGGGCCGAGAAAGAGAACCGCCACACCTATTCTTTTACAGATGCACAGAGGGTCGAGGAAGAGAACTACAAGTTACAAAAATAAGAAAGGAAGAAGAAATACACCAAGTAATCTACAATGTCCTTATGAATTAAGTCTAGGAATCAAACCACTTAAGGATGTATCAAGGTTGAATAATGGTGATAGGCTAAGCTAATGTCTAGGACACAAAAGGATTTTGCAGTGAATGATTTTCAAAATGATAGCTACAGATCTTATTGCTTAAGATGTAATGTATGGAAGTATGCAAGTGTGTGTTGGATGCCCCTAGACCACTATTATTTATAGGAATGGAGTATGGGTGGCTAGGGCATCTCTGGGGTGAGTCTAGATGGTTCTAGAGAGTCAACTAGCCAATTGAATGAATTTAATTTAGATACAATGACTAGTTTGAATGGAATAAAAAATTTGTTCCAGAACCTTCCTTGGTCGACCATTTTCTCGACCGAACTGGAACTCGGTCGACAATTTTCTCGACCGAGCCAAGACTAGACGTACTACAACTCCAACGACTATAAGATAGTCAAAAAATATTAGTCAAACTTACAATGGGTAAATCTCAGAGTCATTTTTTTAGCAAAGGTTACAACAGATATATCTCAGTCGATAATGTTTTTGACCGAATATGTGCTGGTCAACAATTTGTTTTGACTCACAAAATATGAAATTTGTTTTATTGAGTCTTTAACCGAGCAGTGTATTGGTCGACAAATTCTTTGACCGACTTAAGGCTTGGTCCACAAAGACTTCGACCGAAAAGTTGTAACAGATGGATAAACTTTGGAGTCACTTATCGTGTGTGACCTCCTATCCAAGACATTTGATATTAATATGTGAATGTTTTTGGGATAGGTGGGTTTGGTCTAAAGCTTTGATTTTATATGAGTTCTAAGCATGAAATACAAATAAGTACATATAAATACTTTATTCAAAGAATTGATATTCCAATCTTGAGTTTGCCAAGAGGTTCCTGAAATACTTAAAGTAGCATGTTAAATCCACAAGTAAGATAAGTTTGTCATCATTAAAGGAGAAGATAAGATAATGTCCAATTTAGTCAACAATCTCCCTCCTTTTGAAGATGGCAAATATTTCAAATTGTAATAAAAAAAGAAATATTCATACCTTAGTGAAGTTTTCCTTGAGTATCTTCAAAATTTGTGCATATTAACATTTGAGAAGTATGGAACATATCATCCAACTCTCAAAGTGAAGTGCAACAATTAATATATGGCAAAGTGTCTCATAAAAATGTAAAAGCTCAAATGACATGCTCAAGGATATAAGTTTATGCATAGAAAATATTTCTCCCCCTTTGTCATCTCGAAAAGGTAAACCATGTGATGAGACAATGACTCCCCTTGAGTGAGATACTCCCCTTAATATGATCCACAAAAAATGTCAAATTTAGGCATATTATCACGAGATAATATTTCTAATTTCTAATGAAAGGAATGTTAAGTCCTTCATGTCAAAAAAATCCCATAAAGCAAAAGGAAAAAAAATCTTTTAAAAGATATTATAAACTAATGGTCAGGAATGTGAAGTCTGCCATGATGTAAAGATATCATAAAGCACATAGAGAATCTTGATAAGATATCAGAGAAAATCATCAATTTGTAAAGAGATCAAAAGAAACATCCTTAAGAGGAATAATGTATAATTTATCTCGTATAACTCAAAATTGTTCCAAAGAAAGAGGTTTTGTGAAAATATTGGCGAATTGATTTTCCGCATCCACATGATGAAGATAAATGTTATTTTTATCAATGTGATCATGGAGAAAATGATGATTAATTTCAATGTGTTTTTCTTGACTATGCAAAATAGGATTATGCACTAAATTTATGGCACTAGTATTATCGCAAAAAATTGGAGTTGATGATAGACAAAAACCATAGTCATTTAGTACTTGTTGGATGCATAATACTTAAAAACAACAAGAACTAGCTACCATGTATTTGGCCTTGATGGTGGATAAAGAAACAATATTTTGTTTCTTACTAAATCAAGAGATAAGTGATTTCCCAAGAAAGAAACAACCACCACTTGTACTTTTGTGATCTACATGGTAACCAGTGTAATCAACGTCAGTATAGGCTTTAAGGTCAAAAGGCTGATATCTTGGATACCAGATGCCATAGTCAATTGTACCAGCTAGATATCTCAAAGTTTGTTTAACAACAACTATATGAGATTTCATAGGTTTGGATTGAAAATGAGTGCATAAACCGATAACTTCCATAATATCAGGTCTAGAAGCAGTTAGACCTAACAAGCTACGAATCATGCCTCTATATAAAGAATTGTCAATTGGTTCACCATTTTCATCCTTACCTATTTAGCTTAAGTACCCATAGGACTAGATGCATGCTTACAGTTGTCCATATTACAACATTTAAGAAGTTTTTTGTCTATTTGTCTTGGTTAAGAAAGATACCATGAGGAGTTTGTCTTATTTGAAAGCCCAATAAAAATGTTAACTCACCCATGAGACTCATTTCAAATTCTTTTTGCATGATATCACTACATTTTGTGCATAGATATTCATTTGAAGCACCAAAAATGATATGATCGACATAAATTTGACTAATAAGAAAATATGAGTCATACATTTTAATGAATAAAGTAGGATCCGATTTGCCCATGGAAAAATCATTTCCAAATAGATAATCTTTAAATCATTCATACCAATTTCTAGGGACTTGTTTTAAACCATATAGAGCTTTCTTTAACTTGTAGACATGATTGATATGTGTTGGATCTTTAAAACTGGGAGGTTGAGTAACATAAACTTCCTATTGAATTATTCCATTTAGAAATGCACATTTAACATCGATTTGAAAGAGTGTAATGTTTTTATGTGCAACTAGAGCTAATACCATTCGAATTGATTCAAGTCTAGCTACTGGAGAATATGTTTCATCAAAATTAATTCCCTCTGGTTGGTTATAGCCTTGGGCAACTAATCTAGCTTTGCTTCTTACTACTTCTCCGACTTCATTTAACTTGTTACGAAATCCCCTTTAGTTCCAATAATGGATTTGTCTTTCGGTCTAGGAAATAAATCCCATACATCATTTTTAGTGAATTGATTTAATTCTTCTTGCATGAAAATTATCCAATAATCATCTTTCATAGCTTCATCAACCATTTTGGGTTCAATCATGGATACAAAGGTGATGTTAGCCGTATCTTTGAAAGATGATCTACTTTTCATTTTATCAAAAGGATTTCCAATAATAAGATCTTGTGGATGGTCTTTGATTATTCTTGGAATAGGTTCATGTAAATCTTCATTTTGATCTTTACTTAACTGATTTTCAACATTTTTGACGTCTTTAGATGATATTGTTATATCTTCCATTACTAGAGGGAGATCATTTTCTATTTCATTACTTGTTGGATTTTCATGGTTGGTTACATCTATTGAATCTTCCACATTCTTATAGACTGTATAATAGATTCTATAGGCCTTACTTGAGCTCGAGTATCCTAAGAAGAATCCTTTTTGTGATTTAGGATCAAATTTGTCTCTATTTTCTTTGTTGTTTAAAATATAGCAAGGTGTTCAAAAGATATTAAAATAACCTACTCCTAGTTTCCTCAAAAAGTAATTTCGTATGGAGTCTTTTTAAGTTGAGAATGGATTGATATTCTATTTTGAACATACCATGCAAAATTAACAACTTCATCCCAAAAGGTCATAGGTGTATTATGTTCTAAAAGCATAGTTCTTACCATTTCTTATAAAGAACAGTTTTTCCTTTCAACTATACCATTTTGTTGTGGAGTGTGACGAGTAGAGAAATTATGAGTGTATCCATTAGATGAGCAGAATTCTTCAGAAACATGATTTTCAACATCCCCCTAGTGTGAAACAACACTAGAGGGGGGTGAATAGGGTTTTATGATATTTTAATAATAATTTAACCAAAGCAAGCAACCATAAAAATATTGGACAAGGGGACAAGGATTTAGAGTGGTTCCAACCTTAGCAAATACTAAGGTAGTCAATCCACTACCCAGTTGCTTACCCAACCAGGATTTTGAAAGTATTTAATTTTATTACCTCGCAAGGATGTTACATAAAATTACAACACTTTCACCAAACCCTTCGGACAGCCTTCACCTATAAGTAGTCTCACCAACCTTGAAGCAGCCTTCCTTGAAGTAACTTCAAACTCCCCCTTGAAGTAGCCTTCCTCTTAAAGTAGCTTCCCATTGAGACAGCCTTCTTGAAGTAGTCCAAAGTCCACCTTCTCCACCTGAGAAGTCAAACCCTCTCCAATTCGCAGCCTCCAACCCTAGGAGTAGCAAGGAGAGTACAAACAATATAAAGGAACAAGAAGGAAAAATAGAAATTACAATACCACTTGTAGCACAAGGCTTGATTTCCTATATCAAGCGTTTTGATCTCCTAACCAATGTATATGGATGTGTAGGTGCAGTGGGTAGGAGATGCTAGCCTATAGGACACGAATTTAGAGCAATGGAAATGTATAACCAATGTTGCAATTGCTCAATTGCTCACAAGAATGAATTGCCAATTGCAAGTATGAATGCTCAAGTGTAGCACAAGTGTGTGTAGGGTTTCCTAAGGCTTTTCCTATTTATAGGAATGGCCTATGAATGCTTAAGGACATTCTAGACACTTTCTAGGGGGTTCTCAGTGCTCAACTAGCCGTTAGGTAGCCATTAGTTGCTTTAGCAATGACTACTTAATTAATCCTGAAAAGTGTAGATAGAACTCTTCTCGGTCAAGGATTTGTCGACCGAGGGACGTCCTGGAGAAAGTGTTTACAATGTTCATTTCCAACTCCCAACCACCTTGTCTACTGGGTCTAACGGCTACTTGGGTCAATCTCAGTCGAGGAATTTGTCGACCGAGAGTGTCTCAGTCGAGGAATTTGTCGACTGAGAATGACCTTCTTTCAATGTTTTGAACTAGATACTAAATGTGTGTATGAGTGTGCAGATGTGACACTATTATAGGGAATGACCTATCTAAGTGTTGTGATTGGCTAGGGAAGATCTAAATGCTTGATTTACATGATATCTAAGTACTTGTACATTATATACTTGTACATTATATACTTGTACATTATATACTTGTACAAGTTTTTACATTTGATTACAATCATGAATTAAAGCAATTTGAGCATATAGATCTTCCAAGTAGTTTGTCATCCACCTAATTCCTACAACACTCAAGTAGCACGTTAGATCCACAAGAATGAAATGTTTGTCATCATCAAAAAAAAGGGATTATAATAATGTCCAATTTAGCCAACAATCTCCCCCTTTTTGAAGATGGCAAACATTTCCTAAATATAAAATAAGGAAATATAAATCATACGAGTTTCATACCTGAGGTTTACCTTTTGTAGCCATTCTCTTGTTTTGCAAGTGTGTGCTGACCGAGATATTATGAAACTCATTTTATTTTATGTTTTTGATTTTAAATTATTTCTACCCCTTTGTCATTTCAAAAAGATATCCAAGAAAATCATTTAGTATGACTTTTTATTTCTCCCCCTTAATTTTATGATATGCTCCCCCTTATAGAGATATTCAAAAAAGTAAGGGATTAATGCAAACCAATTATTGTTAAATTTAGCCACAATTTATTTCTCAATCATTTGCAAAGGATTTTAAGCCTTGAAATGATATGAGTTCCTTTTAAGTTCATGGTATATGTGTATTGATTTCTCATCCATTTTACAAGGGATGTTAAGCCCTGAAAATGAAATGAGATTCCCTTAAGCCCTGAAAATGATATGAGAATCCTTTAAGCTTAGAGTACATGAAAAGTGTCTCTAACCAAATGCACAGGATGTTAAACCCTGATTTGTTTAGAGAATTCCATTAAGAACAATATATATATCACATTCATGAAATTTGTAGATTCCTTTATTTTCATAACCAAGATTAAAAATACTAATGGCATAACATGTTTACAAAGTTTTTTGTGAACTCCCCCTTAATCTTATAATCAAGATAATTTTAAGATGCTAAGGTGATAACAATCATTAGATCATAATAAATTAAACTTTTATGAGAGCTATGCACTAGAATCTTGTTTAATATACTAAGGTTGATTTCAAGAAAATGATTTACAAATAAGCATTTTGTCAAGCTTATTTTAGGTCGACCTTGACTTTGACCATAGCACCTCTTGGTCAAACTTGATTTCAACCAAGAGGCAATTTCTGCAGATTTTCAAATTAAAATGCATTTGTGCCATGAAGTTTTACTATTTATGCAAAATGCCATGTTCATATGAGCTGAATCACAACGATCAAGAATAATATCCATTCATGGTTTGTATATATGGATCAAAGATTATTTTATACAAACCAATGAAACACAATGATCATGGCACAATAATTATGATAGAACAGTAGAAGCATATCCATAATGCAATGATTCGGGAGGTAGGAGATGACCGGTGGCCATCAGATTGGGCCTTGATCTACAAGGGGAAGATCCAAGGGCCCTAAATCGCCCCCCTTACACACCCCACGGATTGCTGACATGGCAAAGCCAATAAAAGAGCAAATAAAGGGGTTTTTAACCCATTAACTTCAAGAATTCATAGAAAATTGTAGGAATGTCCAAATGAGCTAAAATTTGGATCATAGCTTAACAAAAATGTGGAGAACATTTATAAAAAGTTTAAGAACAAAAGGATGAAGTTTAATGGATCAATTTTCTTCCTTGGACAAAGTGATGAATTAATCAAATATAAGGTGTTATAAAATGTATAAAGTTCACATTGTTCACCATATTTTGTATTTGAGTCTCAACTTTGATTATGTAGAAAATAAAAATGAATTAGGACCATAAGTGAGTATGATGAGGGAAAAATTAATTCAAACTTATGCCAAATTCCACTTTTTCACATTCTTCCCTCCTTAAAAAGGAATTTTGTCCCCAAAATTCAAACAAACTTTAGAATTATACAAATCCAGATCATATCCTCAATTACTAGCACATATTCAACTGTATAATCAAAATTATGTCCTCAACATTATCATTCATCAACAGTCTCTCATAAATTGCATTGATCAATATGGGGGTCAAAGATCAAAGTTCACCAATTGAGTTCACTCTCAAATCATGTCTGAAATTGAGATAGTCGAGATTAAGTTGTATGGACCAAAAGGGTCATGCACTATCACGTAACCGTTCTTACCCCAATCCCAATCCTATTGCCTAGACAGTAGTAAGAGGATTGAAGTACCCATCCCTGAGTGGCCCGATAGGATCTATCACACTGGCATATGCGATAAGAAATAATAACTCAAACACTGGATATTTAAAGAACAACTAACCCAATATTGAGATATATCTGATTTGTCTTTGTCATCAGAGAATGTAGAGTGCAGAAGAAATCTTATTTAGTATTCCATTTTTATTGCCTAAAATCAAGAAAATCAAGACACAATCATGCAATTGCACGATACGCTATCAAAATCAAGAAAAGCAGTTTATAACAAAAGAGTATACTTGGCATGACTTATATTAAAAAGAATAACAAATGATTTCTAAAACCAATATCATTCGACAAAATTTTTGTTATTCAACGATTCAATTTTTATTACGAGTTCCCATTATGCTATAATCAAATAAGCATGCTTATATTTTTTGTGTGACTCTATTACCCCAATGCGATGGGGAAGGTCACTAGGCTCCTTCTCACCATAGGAAATAGGAGGCCAATGTACAAGTCCCACCTCCAAATGAGGGGGTTCTTGCACTCAATATCAACATTATCAACATTATCAATATCATCATCATTATCAATATACAGGTAGTCATAATGGGCATGCAATTTATGTTTTCATGTTTTTCAAAATATAGTATAGAAAAATAGAAGACTAATCATAGGGAATAGTAGTTCATCAAAGTAAGTAGCCATGCATATGGTCAAGAGATACATAAAAGTGTCTTCAATACAATCAAGGAGGAGTTATATAATAGGGTACCTTTCACCGAGGATTTTGAGTACAGATCAACTGATAATAGGTCGACCCTTCAAGTTAGATCCTAAAACACAATATTTCGATCAAGGGTCAAGATCAAGATATTTGGATATCATGTTTCAATATTCAAGATTAGGGTTACACTTTCCTAGGTCAACCTTAGGGTTAGGTCATCCACATATGATTCATACTATATCAATATGTTTAACATTATTCAAGTGTCAAGAATATTTCAAGTGTGGATGACCTACTTGGGTTTTCTAGGATCATATGTGTAAACCATTGTTTTATGATCATTATCCAAGTCATCATCAATTTCTATATTAACATCATGGTGCTTAATATAATTGGAAATCAAGATCAGATTGATGGGTCAAAACTATATCAAGTGTTTGTAAGATTAGGATCAAGATTACTCATTATAAAGATTATAACCAAGATTGAATCTAGTAAAAAGATATAGATCACTAATGATTCATTTTCAAGAGTAGATGATTCAAATATATTAGATATAGGTTACAAGATAATCATTAGAGTCCAAATCTAGGGTATCTAAGGATTAGACATCATCATTGAATCATTTGATAAACTAACTAAGAAAGAGTTCAAGTATAGGGATATCAGAAAGATCCTTAATGAAATAGGTTCCAAAAGTATTTTTAATTGATTCATTGGATTTTTCTGATCAAGATTGACTATTTACTCGAATTATTTGGAGTCAGCGTGCATTTTCTACGATTAAAGCAACATTCATCCAGTTATTTGACGTTTGAGCAAAGAGGGAGCAAAAATACCTTTAACTGGGAAAACAGGGGCCGTTCGATGTCTAAAGGATGGTCGAGATTTGTCCATGTAGGTGAGGCAGCCTCCTTGCTTGGTGGTCCAGTTCAGAGGCTAAAAGGGTCAGTTCAACTCTTGAGTGGCCGGTTCACTGGCGATTTGACCGAGCCTTGGACCTCCTTGGGTCCTTCTTGGACCAAGCGGTCTGGGGACCTTCTCCTCTTCGGACAGTACTCACATGAGCCTGCAATAGAGGTGGAGGACCTTGCTGGAAAAGGGGGGATTTGGGAGCAATAGTAATCGAGGGAGGTTGGGGAGGTGTCGTATGTGATCTGCATGATCTCATGAAGTGGACAAACCTCTTAGGTGGTGGCCCGGCACTGTGAGGAGGAGACGCCCAATCTGGGCTCTACGGTGGCACCACATAAAAGCAAGAAGGTCGGGGAGCAAATCAAGGAGTTTGGGGCTGAGGGCATGAGCAAGGAAAAGGTCTTGGTTCTTGGTGTGGTGTATGCGATCCTTGGGGGGTTTATATAGCATTGAGGGCTAGGTTTAGGGCTAAGAAAAGTTGAGGTAGCAGCCATGGCCGCCGGAAGGAGAAGGGCAAGCAAGGGAAATGTTTAGGTGGCTGAATAGAGCATGTATGTTGGTCAAAATAGGGCTTGTCAAGTTTGAATTTGTGAGGCGGGGGTTTTGGCTCACTTAGAATTTTGAATTGTAGTCAAGAGTGCAAGATCTCTCAACCAGGTTCTCATTTACTCCTCCCCACTGATTGCGGTAGGTAGGAGATGACCAATGGTCATCAGATTGGGCCTTGATCCACAAGGGGAAGATCCAAGGGCCCTGAATCGCCCCCCTTACACACCCCATGGATTGCTGACATGGCAAAGCCAATAAAAGAGCAAATAAAGGGGTTTTTAACCCATTAACTTCAAGAATTCATAGAAAATTGTAAGAATGTCCAAATGAGCTAACATTTGGAGAATATCTTCACAAAAATGTGGATAACATTTATAAAAAGTTTGAGAATAAAAAGATGAAGTTTAATCAATTTTCTTCTTTGTACAAAGTGATGAATTAATCAAATATTAAGTGTTATAATGTGTATAAAGTTCACATTGTTCACCATATTTTGTATTTGAGTCTCAACTTTGATTATGTAGACAAGAAAAATGAATTGGGACCATAAGTGAGTATAATGAGGGCAAAATTGGATTTAATTCAAACTTATGCAAAATTCCACTTTGTCACATCCTTCCCTCCTTAAAAAGGAATTTTGTCCCCAAAGTTCAAACAACCTTTAGAATTATCCAAATCCAGATCATATCCTCAATTACTAGCACATCCTCAACTATATAATCAAAATTATGTCCTCAACATTATCATTCATCAATAGTCTCTCATAAATTGCATTGATCAATATGGGGGTCAAAGATCAAAGTTCACCAATTGAGTTCACTCTCAAATCATGTCTGAAATTGAGATAGTCAAGATTAAGTGTCATGGACCAAAAGGGTCATGCACTGTCACAGAACCGTTCTTACCCCAATCCCAATCCTACTGCCTAGATAGAAATAAGAGGATTGAAGTGCCCGTCCCTGAGGGGCCCGATAGGATCTATCACACTGCATATACGATAAGAAATAATAACTCAAAAACTAGATATTTAAAGAACAACTAACCCAATATGGAGATGTATCTGATTTCACTTTGTCATCAGAGTATGTAGAGTGTGGAAGCGATCTTATTCAGTATTCCATTTGTATTGCCTAAAAACAAGAAAATTAAGATAGAATCATGTAATTGCACGGTAAGCTATCAAAATGAAGTAAAGCGGTTTATAACAAAAGAGTATACTTGGTAGGACTTATATTAAAAATAATAACAAATGATTTCCAAAACCAATATCATTTGACAAAATGTTTGTTATTCAACGATTCAATTTTTATTACGAGTTCCCATTATGATGTAATCAAATAAGCATGCTTATATATTTTGTGTGACTCTATTACCCCAACGCGATGGGGAAGGTCACTAGGCTCCTTCTCACCATAGGAAATAGGAGGCCACTATACAAGTCCCACCTCCAAATGAGGGGGTTGTTGCACTCAATATCAACATTATTAACATTTTCAATATCATCGTCATTATCAATATACGGGCAGTCATAATGGGCATTCAATTTATGTTTTCATGTTTTTCAAAATATAGTATAGAAAAATAGAAGACTAATCATATGAAATAGTAGCTCATCCAAGTAAGTAGCCAAGCATACGGTTAAGAGATACATAAAAGTATATTCAATAATATCAAGGAGGAGTTATATAATAGTGTACCTTTCACTGAGGATTTCGAGTACAGACCAACTGATAATAGGTTGACCCTTCGAGTTAGATCCTAAAGCACAATATTTGGATCATGTTTCAATATTCGAGATTAGGGTTACACTTTCCTAGGTCAACCTTAGGGTTAGGTCATCCACTTATGATTCGTACTATATCAATATGTTTAACATTATTCAAGAGTCAGGAATATTTGAAGTGTGGATGACCTACTTAGGTTTTCTAGGATCATATGTGTAAACCCTAGTTTTATGGTCATTATCCAAGTCATCATCAATGTCTAGATTATCATCATGGTACTTAATATAATTGGAAATCAAGATCAGATTGATGGTTCAAAACTATATCAAGTGTTTTGCAAGATTAGGATCAAGATTACTCATTATAAAGATTATAACCAAGATTGAATCCAGTAAAAAGATCTAGATCACTAATGATTCATTTTCAAGAGTAGATGATTCAAATATATTAGATCTAGGTTACAAGATAATCATTAGAGTCCAAATCTAGGGTTTCCAAGGATTAGACATCATCATTGAATCATTTGATAAACTAACTAAGAATGAGTTCAAGTATAGGTATATTAGAAAGATCCATAATGAAATAGGTTCCAAAAGTATTTTTAATCAATTCATTGGATATTTTTGATCAAGATTGACTATTTACTCGAATTATTTGGAGTCGGGATGCATTTTCTACGATTAAAGCAAGATTCATCCAGTTATTTGATTTTTGAGCAGAGAGGGAGCAAAAATACCTTTAATTGGGAAAAGAGGGGTCATTCGATGTGTAAAGGATGGACGATATTTGTCCACATAGGTGAGGCAACCTCCTTTCTTGGTGGTGCGGTTCAGAGGCTAAAAGGGTCGGTTCACACTCTTGAGTGGCCGTTTTACTGGCGATTTAACCGAGCCTTGGACCTGCTTCGGTCCTTCTTGGACTGAGCAGTCTGGGGACCTTCTCCTCTTCGGAAAGTACTCGCGTGAGCCTGCAATAGAGGCGGAGGACCTCACCAGAAAGGGGGGGCTTTGGGAGCAGCAATGATCGAGGGAGGCTGGGGAGGTGTCATACGTGATCAGTGTGATCTCGCGAAGTGGACAAACGTCTTAGGTGGTGGACCAACGCTGCGAGGAGGAGATGCCCAATCTGGTCTCTGTGGTGGCGCCACACAGAAGCAAGAAGGTTGACAAGAAAATCAAGGCATTTGGGGCTGAGGGCATGAGCAAGGAAAGGGTCTCGTTGCTTGGTGTGGTGTATGCGATCCTTGGGGGGGTTTATATAGCATTGAGGGATAGGTTTAGGGCTAAGAAAAGTTGAGGTAGCAACTATGGCCGCTGGAAGGAGAAGGGAAAGCAAGGGAAACATTTAAGTGGCTGAACAGCACATGTATGCTGGTCAAAATAGGGATTGTCGAGTTTGAATTTCTGAGGCGGGGGTTTTGGCTCACTCAGAATTTTGAATCGTAGTCAAGAGTTCAAGATCTCTCAATCGGGTCCTCATTTACTCCTCCCCGTTGATTGCGGGAGGTAGGAGATGACCAGTGGCCATCAGATTGGGCCTTGATCCGCGAGGGGCAGATCCAAGGGCCCTGAATCGCCCCCCTTACACACCCCATGGATTGCTGACATGGCAAAGCCAATAAAAGAGCAAATAAAGGGGGTTTTAACCCATTAACTTCAGGAATTCATAGAAAATTGTAGGAATGTCCAAATGATCTAAAATTTGGATCATAGCTTCACAAAAATGTGGAGAACATTTATAAAAGGTTTGAGAACAAAATGTTGAAGTTTAATGGATCAATTTGCTTCTTTGGACAAAGTGATGAATTAATCAAATATAAGGTGTTATAATGTGTATAAAGTTCACATTGTTCACCATATTTTGTATTTGAGTCTCAACTTTGATTATGTAGACAAGAAAAATGAATTGGGACCATAAGTGAGTATAATGACGACAAAATTGGATTTAATTCAAACTTATGCAAAATTCCACTTTGTCACAGGTCCTTTAGCAAGTCACATGATAAAGCATATAATGAACAAGAAAAGGATCACATAGGCAATGAAAATAATATGGTTTAGATTCAAAAAATATTTAAATTTTGTCCCCTTTTTTACATTATCAAAAAGGAAGGGGGTAGAAAAGCATAAAAATACGTCTTCTCCAAGCACAACTAAGCATATATTCAAAACAGATAATTCTCAAAAACATACACCAAATAGAGACGAGAGAAGCAACCAAACTAAGTCGTAATCAAAATATGATGAAACATGCCACCAACTCATAATATATAGCAAATCAAAGAGTAAGGATGAACAGAATTAAGATTACAACTCAGAAAGCAAGTTCTCATGAAACAGCTACAATCCAAAATGAGGAAAACTTAGGATGATAAAAATTGTACAGCTCAGAACATGTGCCCATATGTTTCTAATACAAAATAACCTAGAAAGATATATATGATCAGTGTCTAGACTAAAAAAACTAAAAACAACTAGACATCTAGGTCATCTATATCAACATCATCCACAACATCATCAGCATGAGGCTTGTAGTCATCATCTTCGTATGAAGGTGCAACAACATCACCTTCATCACTAGAGTCACTAGTGAAGCCATCAGAGCCATCATCATCGTCAAATGCAGCACCATTGTCATCATCATCACCAATAGTCTCATCAGCATCATTAGCCTCCTCATCAGCCTGGTCTAGCATCTCTTCATAAGTAGAGGGACCGAAACTACGACCGGGCCAATGAGCATGTTGCTCATCCCAAGTCATACCAAGAGCATGGAGCTCATTAGCCTGTGGGAAGGAAGGAGCAGAATTGCCAAGGCTGGCAAGAAGAGTGGCTAAGGGGCCAATAGGCAGAGGTAGGACAACGGGAGTAGGTCAACCAATAGAAAAGGGTGTAGCAGTAGTGGAAGGCGTAGGTGGAGGGGCAAGGTAAAAGTGATTGTATGCATAGGATGCATAATCACCTCTTGGGTAGGGCTGGTAGGCTGGGTAGGGATGAGCACAGGATATGTTCATGTTGGACATGATTGAACATAAGTCCTAATGCAGGTGCTCCTGGACCTGGAGGTTGTATACCTGTTGATGCATCATGTATCCCATAAGGGTTTCATTGGGCACATGAAATGAAGCACGGGAAGGTCAGGTAGGATGAGGTGGCGGAGGTTCTTGGGTAGAGGTAGAGGCAGAGCCACCAGGTGTGGTGGAGGAGAGGATAGGCATGGACTTCTGAATAATGGTCTCATTGATACAAACTCCTTTCCGGGCAGGTTTGTAATGAAAGTCATGGAAAAAGATTTGTCAGTGGCAAACTGAAATAGACCAGATATCAGAGCAGGGTAGGGAGGGTGCCACGGGTGTTCTTGCCTGATTCGAAGCAGGTCATGTGGTGGAGGATGTGTCTTGACCACTTGACTCTGACATTCTCTAAGAGGCAATACATGATCACTACAGTGTTCTCTACAATCTCCATTTGATTTTTCTTTGGATGGATATTGCAATTAACAACTAGTGCAAGGATGTGTCTCTTGAGATCCAAGGCAGAGGAGGGAAGGTTGCTCTTCTTCTTATAGGGGAATTGAGGCTTATTCAAGTAACGATGAATGTCAGGAAGAGTGAGATCGTATTGCTTGTAGAAAGCCTCAGGCTCGACTAGGTTGAAATACTCGGGGTAATCCTTACGTCATGTGTCAGTCTCATTCGTACTTGAGAAAAATATATTCGGGGTATCCTCGAGACTTGGAATTTCTTCCCGGCTATCATTGACGTGAGGACCACTTGATTATTAGGAGGGTGTCATAATTCCAATGCAAGTTAGCATAGAATTTGTGAACTACTTTCGTGCTAGTTATGGAATTGTTGTAGGACGCGTGTTCAACACCCAAGGAAGAAAGATAGTGAACGTGTAACAACTTCACAACTTGATCTATGACCTCTTGGCGTCTAGGGCTAGGCTCAAAGAGGGTGCAAAAAGGGAATGGATTCTGAGGAAGGAGGTCCTTATACCTATTTACAACCTCATTTGAGACAAAAAGAGTGTCATCAAAAGAGATCAAGAGGGAAGAGGATGAGGAAAATGGTGCATTAGTAGGGGCGGCTCTCTTCCTCCTATTGGAATCCATGGAGATGAAAAAGAGAGGAAGGAGAGAGAAAGAGCTAAAAATCACCACCAAAAACGTCCACAAACCTAGGTTTAACAAGGGGGAAGGTCTAGGAAGGTCAAACTAGGTCGAATTAGGGCTAAGTTGAGGAAGGGAAGGGCAAGGGTAGAGATCTTTGGGCTAATGGAGGTGGAATCGGTCAAATTTTCTCTAGTTGAGAGGGAGAATAGTCGGCCGAACCCAACTTAAGAATGCTCCAGTCTGGCTATCGGTCAAGTTCTGTGAACTCAAAAACTCGACCAATTAGTGTTTTAGAAAAGCTCTTGGCCATCGATCGTTCGAGTTGGCAACTCGACTGATGGTCAACCTGACCTAAAACCAACAAACTTAGTCTCTAGCCATTAGAGTTCTAATTAAATTTATTTTTTAAGTCCATTATGTATTTTGAACATACTTAGGCACATATCACTCATCATTGGATACTATTTTGTGATAAAACATACATTTGCAAAAAATACCCAAAAATAAGAGAAAAAAAAGGCAAAATGAACATGAAAAATGGATTTTTAGCATATTAGCAAGAAAAGATGATCAAAATAGAGACAAGACATATAGGATACGTGACAACTAGCTAGAAGGCATATCAGATTCATTCAAAGTAGTTATAAGTAATTTTGATCTAATAAAGTTAAATTTCTCTCTAGCTAGAGGTTTAGTGAAAATGTTCGCCAAATGATTTATAGGGTCCACATGCGTGATATAGATATCCTTCTTGGCAATGTAATCACGGATAAAATGATGATGAACCTCTATATGTTTAGCTCTACTATGCAAGATAGGATTATATGACAAGTTAATTGCACTAGTATAGATAGGAGAAGCATCAAAATGAATGTTAAAGTCTTGGAGCATTTGCTTCATCCATAGGACCTGGGCACAACAACTCCCGGCTGCAATGTACTCAACCTCGGTGGTTGATAATGTCATTTTGCTCTATTTCTTGGAGAATCAAGACACCAAGCATGATCCTAGGAGGAAACAAGTGCCACTTGTGCACTTTCTATCAATGAAGCACCCTGCATAATCTGCATCACTATAAGCAGTAAGAGTAAAAACCCTTGACTTGGGATACCATAGTCCAAAATTTTGGGTTTTGGCTAAGTACCTTAGAATCCTCTTAACATCTATAAGATGTGATTTCTTAGGGCTTGATTGAAAGTGAGCATACAAGCCAACACTAAGCATTATATAGAGGTTGTTAAGTAACGTAAACTTCCAATCATACCTCTATTGATCTTCTCATATACCTACTCACCTTCTTCATCTTTATCAAGTTTGGTGGTGTTTGGCATGGGTGTGTCCATCGGCTTGGTGTTCACCATCCCAAAGCACATAAGTAGTTCACTTGTGTACTTGCCTTTGTTGATGAAGTTCCCATCTTTTATGTGTACTTTACCGCTTTCATCAAGCTTGTTACGGTAGACCCATTTGGTGTCAATGATCTTTCTATCACTTGGTTTGGCATAAGGGTCCAAACTTTGTTCTTCTCAAATTGCTCCAACTCTTCTTGCATAGCTAGGATCCATTCTTCATCCCCAAGAGCTTCCTTGACATTCTTAGGCTCGAGTTGTGAAATGAGGGTGTTGTTGGTTTGTTCTTTTTTGAATGCAGCCTGTGTCTTCACTCTTTCAAATGGATCACCTAAAATCAGCTCCTTCAGATGATTCTTTACAAACTGAGGGGTTGGATCCTTCTTCTCATCATCTTTCTCTTCTTATTGAGTGGCCACCTCTTTTCCTTTTTGGGTGATGTTGAGCTCTGTTAGAATAGGAATTACTTCACCTACAACATCATCAATTGGAACAATATCTTTTGGAATAGAGGGGTTAGTCTCAAAAAACTTTACATTAATGGATTCTTCTACTATAGCAAGATCAACTAAAAACTCTATAAGCCTTGCTAGTAGTGCTATAGCCAAGAAAGAAAGCCTTGTAAGATTTTGGATCAAACTTGTCAAGAGAATCTTTGGTATTCAAAACAAAACAAGGACATATGAAAACATGTAAATACTCAATAGAAGTCTTCCTACCGTGCCATATCTCATAGGGGGGTTTCTTCAGTGAAGGATGAGTAAAAACCCAATTTTACACAAAACAAGAGGTACTGACAGCTTCAGCTCAAACCTTCTTAGGAGTATCATACTCTAGAAGCATGATCATAACCATCTCTTGTAAAGACATATTCTTCCTCTCTAAAACCCCATTTTATTGAGGTGTTCGAGGTGAAGAGAAGGTGTGTGCATAACCAGATTCTTGACCAAAACATTCAAAAAGTTCATTTTCAAATCCTCCCCCATGTTCACTACAGCTCGAAATAATGCGGCAAGATGCTTCATTCTCTACTCATTTACAAAAGATAGAGAAACATCAAGTGTATCACTTTTAGAAATGAGAAAGAAGGTCCAAGTATATCTATAAAAATCATCGAAAATAACAAGATAATACTTGGAACCACGAAGCAATTGAGTTCTCATTGATCCAAATAGATCAATGTGAAGAAGTTCAAGAGCTCTCTTGGTACTAAGGACTCCTTTGGATTTGAAGGAGGACTTGGTTTGCTTTCCTTGGGTACAAGGTTGTCATTCCTCATCCTTTTCAAAGTCTAATTTTGGAAGTCCCTTAACCAAGTCCTTTTTGCTCAACTTCTTCAACTAATGCATATTTACATGACCAAGTTGATGGTGCCAAAGAGAAATATCATTCAAGTTTACTACTAGGCATTTACCAACAATAGGCTTAATAGAGTCAAGAATAATAACATAAAGATTACCACTTCTAGTTCCCTTTTATATAACTTGGTAGGTGATGGAATCTAGAATCAATCATTCAAAGGAAGTAAATAACATAAGGCAACCATTATCACATAGTTGATTAACACTAATTAAATTGTGATTTAGGCCATCCACAAAAAGGACATTCTTGATACGCAAGGATTCACCTACATCACCCTCACCTTTGACTTTACCTTTCTTATTGTTCCCAAAGGTGACCGATCCTCCTTTCTTTTTGGTGAAATTGTTGAAATGGCTTATATCACCCGTCATGTGCTTAGTGAAACCACTATCAACAATCCATCTTCCTTTTTCCTACAAGAAAAGAGAATGTCAGTTCCAAACTCAAACTTTGGATCTGAAGCTAGCTTGAGGACCCATTTCATCTTTGGGTTGGTCCCCTTAGGCTTGTAAGGACAATAAGTAGAGTAATGATCATCACATTCGTAATAAGAACAAACCATAGGATTCTTAGTGCCAGAAGACTCTCCTACAAAGAAATAGGTCTCCTTGACCTTTTTATTACCTTTGTCTTTGCTCTTTCCCTTTGATGCTCCCCCTACAAATCCCAAACCACTAGTACCACTTTGTCTGGTATAATGGTCAAGGATTTCATTTAGGGAGTTCTTCCCTTCGAGGAATTTCTATAGGGATGCTCTCAATCTATGGTTATCATCATTTAAGGAAATAATGGTAGAAGATAAACTAGATATATCATCCCTAGCATGCATAAGATCATCCTCAAGACATAAAGCTTTTGTTAAATATGAATCTTTTTCAAGAGAGATGGAAGCAACATTAACACTAGGCAATAAAGGTCTAGAAGATAGATCATTTACTTGACCAAGTAACCTAGAATTTTCAGATTTAAGAATTTGGATTTCTTTAAGATAGACATCTCTCTCTTCTCTACAAGCATCAATATGGAGCTTAAATTCAGCATTTTTAGTTTTAAACATTTCAAGATCTTTAAGGTAATTTTGGTTTTCTTCCTTAAGATTCTAAATGTTCTTAAGGTAGATACCATTCTAAACTTCAACCTCATTATATTGGAGCTCAAGATCAAGGAATTTCCCTTGCAAATTATAAATACTCTAAAGATTGGTTTTCTCATTCAATTCAAGAATTTCAAGCTTAGCATATAGATCATTATTGATTTTTCCTAACCATTTTCTTATAGATTTACATTTAGCAAAATATGAACAGGTAGAGATAAGCATGTCAATAACAGATTCCTTAGATAACTCATGCTAACTTACCTCACTTACCTCACCAATATCTTCACTACTAGAGGCCATGAGTGCAAGGTGGCACTCTCCATCTTGTTTGGAACTTGAGTTGCTTGAAGATGAAGCTTCCCAAGCTGCATGAGCTGCATTCTTGTGTCTCTTCTCCTTGTTGTCCTTCCTCTTATATTTTCTCTCCTTCTTGTATTCCTATTCCTTCTTTGAGATGCCCTTGTGGTGTGACTTTCTTGACTTGGGACATTCACTCTTTTAGTGCCCCTTTTGCCCACACATGTAGCATCTCAGAGTAGAAGAGGAGGATGCTTGCTTTCCCTTGAAGTCTTTGCCCTTCATGTAGTTGGATTCATACTCACTTGAGCCTTAATCTTCACTAGAGGAGGAGGGAGAAGTTCGACAAACAAGTTGTCGTTGAAGGATGACAACCTCTACTTGTTCTTTGAAAGCACTATCTTTGATCTTCTTGGCTTCCTTCTCTTCTTGGTTGGCTTCTTCTTCTTGCTTGTCAAGCCTAGGCTCATGGGCTTGGAGGTTGCCAATGAGCTCTTTGGTTAGGATGTCACCAAGGCTCCTCACTTCTTCAATGGAGGTGACCTTTGACTCCTATCTATTTGGTAGAGTCCTCAAGATCTTGGAGTTGATTACACCTCTATCCAAAGTGTTGCCCAATGCATCCAGCCCATTGATGATGACATTGAGTCTTGAGTACATCTTCACAATCCCTTCTTTCTTGCCCATATTAAAGTTCTCTAGAAGGCTTTTCAACATGTAGATCTTTGCCACCTTGACTTACTTTCTGTCTTCATAGGTGATGCACAATTTGTCCCAAATCTCATAGGTGATGTCCCAAGATGAGATATAGTTGAACTCGATTGGGGTAAGGGTTGCGTAGAGGATGCTTATGACTTTGGCATTGAGTTGGGCTTCCTTTGGTGCAGCTTCACTCCATGTTGCAACACCTATGCTTGGATCCTTGTAAGGTGTGACCATCACCTTCCACATGTCAAAGTTCATCCCTTGAATGTAGAATTGTATACGCCTCTTCTAATAGAGGAAGTTGGTGCCATCAAAGACTGGAGGACGCATGGAGAAGCCTCCCTCTAGGTTGAGAGAACTAAGTAGGTTGTTGTCCATATTCTCATCTCGTGGGAGATTGTTGGAGAAGATCCTTGGCTCTGATACCACTTGTTGGATCTAGAGCTCTAGGAGGTGAATAGAGCTACAAAATTTCTCACAAGATAGATTAGACCTTCAAATTATATCAAACTAAAATCAATAGCTTAAGTGCAATTTGAAGTCCTAACTAACAAGCATAGCAAGGGTGAGAGAGATTGATAGCAAGAACTTAACAAGGCAATGTAGAGTGGTTCCACTCTCCAAACTAGGAGAGAGTCAGTCCACTACCTAGAGAGGTCAACTTCTAGGACTTTGCAAGTTCTTTTATCTATATTATCACCAATAACAGGTACAACACAAGACCACCAAAGGACTTACCCATCCAAGCACAAAGAGAAATACACCTTACCAAGGACTTACCCACTTTGCAAGAGTCTTTAGCCTTCTTACAAGGTCTTACCCACTCAAGCACAAGTCTTCCCCCTTCAAGGTCTTTTCAACTCCTCTTGGATCTTCAGCCTTTGCCTTCTCCTTCACCTGGAGAAGATCACCACCTCTTCATCAACCTTGAAGAGGCACAGCAATAGCTCCTCCTTCATTCGTGGAAGCTTGATTCACCTTTTCTTCATGGAGGAAAAGGATAGGAAAGTAGGAGAAGATGAGAGCTTTACATGAACAAGGGAGTATCTCTCTTACAATATGCTTAACTCACTCACAATCACAAAATGAAGTGTAAGTAGAGAGAGAAAGGGGCTCAAGGAGTTGCAACACACTCAACTATAGCAAGGACTTAGAATAACATGAATGAGCAAACTTGGAATGAACTCCAAGGGGTACTATTTATAGCTAAGGGTGTTCCCTTGAGTTGGGCATCACCTAGGGTCAAAATATAGTCATTTTCCACAATGCAATAGATCTATTTTCACCCAAAACAACTCATCAACAGTTATAATCACTTTTTTTGCATTTTCCATACAGTACATTTGGTCGAGTTTCAATAAAGGTAACTCAACCAATCAACTAAAAGACAAAGCCAATTTTCAAACTATCGGTCGAGTTTGTTCTGGTAAACTCGACCAATGAGCTAAAATTAGATTTTCTCAGTGAGTCGGTCGGTCGAGTTCTGTGAGTGTGCAACTCGATCGATGGGTCATCTTTAGAAAATCCATCATAGGATCGGTCGAGTTTCCAACTCGACCGATGAAAAGCCTGTGACAAATTTTTGAAGTTGACTTTTGGGTGATTAAACCTTGGTATTTTGCATCCCTCATATTTTTCTCATCTTAGTTACAAGTCATATCATCAATACAAGTGATTAAAAATTCTTCTAAGGTCATTTGGAGTGATTTCCCAAAATGTGCACTTGCATTGCTTTTGACAACAAGCTAGGGCTTGTGTAATTTGATCCTTTTCATGTACCTAAAGCCTGAAATCAATCTTGAACAAACATATTAGATACATAAGAATGTAATGGTTAAGTCATTATCAAAATGTGGACAATGTAGAACTCTCAAGTCAACACCATCAACCTAGGAGTGTCAAAGACAAACCATAAACCCTAAATCCAAGAGAATCATTAGATCTTACCACCTGAAGGTAGACCATCAAATCCCAATACAAAGGAGAGACCATTGAGTTAGGACATCTAGGTGAGGAAACCCCAAGTCTCACCCCTAGGCTACATGCTTCACAAAATTGATGGTGCAATAGGAACCCCAAGATACAACTATATCAAACATGGTATGAAAACTTAGGAAGAAAAACATACAAGTCACAAATTACAAATAAAGCCCTAGATATGGACAAATTACATAAAAGCCCTTATATACATATAAATCTCACAACTTGCTCAAACGATGTCCAAATTGGACCAAACTTGAAACTTAGATTTGTCACATGATATCAAGGCAAATATTAAGGTTTAAAAACTTAATGAAGATAAGCAAGAATATTTTACCATAAATCAATATCAGGGGACTTACAATATGATTAGGAGAGAACCTCCAACCTATTGTAGTTATGAAAATAAGAGAATGCTTGGTTCTTATATGTATGTGGTGAACCACGGCTTGTACCAAGATGGGAAAGTGGCTGAAAGGCTTTAATCCATACCTACAAGACTCATACATAGGTTTGAAATTGTCTTTGGGTGACCAAATGAACCCTAATGTATGAATGGTAAGTGTTTCATGTGAGTATACGATGATAATATCTACCTAACCATTTATAAATTAGGTATGTTCAGGGAAAATAATAAAATGACAAATTGTTATAATTAATTATTGATAGATATCCTCTATATTGTTTTTGTTCTTCCAAAATGAGTGTATACCTCTGACATTTTGTAATAATTGTTTTATTTCTATAGAAGAAGAAAGTTATAGTATTTACATATGTATATGTTATCTACTCACTTAAACATTGGATAAAGAAACAATGAGATAAAAGGTCATGAAGACAAGATACTAGCCACCTACCCCTCCTCTATTGAGTGATTTTACCACTGCTACATGAAGTCTTACCCTAACATGTTGATTTCTAGACATTCATATATAAGGTCATGAGATCTACATGTAGGCTTCTTTTGTGTTTTTATCCATAGAATAATAATTTTTATGGACAACTTCTTGCCTATAAGGTGAACTATTAATTTTATTGTAAATGTTATGAATAAAATTTAGAAAGACTGTATGACACATGTTAAATTAAATTGTGATGTTCAATGATGATTTTTAGTTAGATTTTTTTTATGTTTATGTAAATTCTCTTCACATATTGAGAGAGACACTTATTCATTTGTTGTATTAATTTACCACTTCGGGATAAGTGTTGATTAATATCTCAAGATTAGTATAAAAAATAAGAGTGCAACTGATTTATGGGATCAATATTGATATGACACTTCTCCTCTTCTCTCTTTTTGCACATTGATTTTAAATATAGTACAAGAGATTTGGGACTCTCTTACATCTTTGGAAAGCAAACCCATCAATGCTTCCATAGGGTCCTTCTTTGTATGACTTTCCTCATGTTATTCACAATGTGAACCTATTATAATTCCCAAATGTGTATAATTTATATTAATATTCAACTAGTGATTATATATTCAATACAATAAAAATGAATAGTAACTGAATGCAAAAAGGTAAACACTCACACATATGAAGATTACATGTAGCATTTTGCAGCTAAAAATGTGTATTCCTTCCTCATTGTCTATTACCCCATACCCTTCTTCAATAATTACTTCAAAACTCAAACCTCCCAAAGAAAAAAAAAATAGAATCCTTGAATATTTCATAGTATTTTTCTTGGTCAAAAATAAAATATCTTTGCTTTTAAGATTGGCATACTTAATTTTGTTTGTAGGGTCATCAATATAAAACACTTATCAAGCTTCAATATCTAGGGTAGATGGGTTATATTTCACACCAATATTTTCAAAAGTTATTAATGAGAATCCCATCTTGTGTACCTTAATCCCTTTATTATTCTAAATTTCATTTGTATACATGAATTTATCACGCATAAGCATGGGTCAAAAGTGTATACACAAGTCAAAGATATTGGATTTTAAATTTTTATCTGATTTCAAGAGATGTTTGCAACTCATAAGGGAGTTAATGATAGTAGGGTCGAACATAGAGATGATGAGAAACAACAATGTAAGAGACAAATTATTTATCTTAGTTTAGTCAAATCAAAAAGGTTGAAATTGGGGTTCCAATAAAAAAACAAATTAGTCTACTCAAAACAATAAACCTAAATGATAAAAGATCAACCATAACAAACATAAATGTGATTAGGATACATGAACTTGGACCAGGGTTCACCAATTAGTCCAATCTCAACCATGGAAAACTTCTATACATATTTATATATATTCTAATCATATTCTACAATACGTCACAAAAGATATCTAAGACTTTATTCTGTAGATATTGGGGTAGATGTCTATCTCAAGGCATCTCTTACGAGATGATAACCAATCGATAAAGGGCATGCATATGACTTTTGTTATAGTGACTCCTCACTCTCATGGATTTCACTAATCCATGGCATATATCTTCCTGAACTAGTTCCATCAAATTAATTCAGATCAAACATCATAAGAAGGTAGATAATTGAACAAGTGATACATATATAGAAATAGAATTGAAAGAATATACAAGTTGAAATAGAAGAATAAAGGATTACATGATTGGGAGGGCCTCATAGCTAATCCCAAGCTAAGTTAATGAGTTTAGCAATTCATTGTGCTAGAAAGAAACAATACAACTTGAACAATACATGGTTCTCAAAAGTACAATGAAAGCAGTAAGACAAAAGGAGAGAGGTCAATACATGGGTAGATCGAGTTGAGAGGTTGATCTACCCACCTTTCAGATGAATCTGACTGAGAGGTTGATAGTTGGAGAAGTCGATTAATCACTCCTATCAACCTTATAGGTTATAATCCTCACTTTGGTTGTTGGTGATCCTTGAATCAAGATGACACTTATCCAACGGTGGTGGAAGTGTCTGGTGGCAAGGTCAGAGGTTGATGCTCTTACTAGATCGATGGATTTTTCCTTTGTGTTTGCACCTTGAAACTAATGCATGGGGTCCTATTTATAGAGTTTGATCGGTCTCATTTTGACCTATGATTGGTCCACATGGCATCGACCCCTTAAATTTATGACTATCGAGCTTGAGAGATCAATGGTCTTCTTAATCGATAGAATTACTATCAATCTCAAGTCAACCTTTTATTGAGAGGTTAATGGATGAAGAGGTCAATCTCTGGGCTTTGCTTTTAGCTTGATATATTTGTGAATTATTGACCTGGAGCTCAATTGATGTGGTAGTTCGATTGATTTCCATCACCTGATTGAGTGTGCACCCTTGATCGAACTCTATAGGTCGATTGGTGGATTTTCCCTTTTTTGCTCGATATCTCCTTAATGCACAATAATCAACCTCTAGGGTCAATAAATTCTCAATCAAACTTCTTGAATTATAATATTTTTTTATACATTTTTATAGGTAACTTAGCTACAATAGAGTTTGATGCATGAGTGCAACAAAATAAAGATTTTATGACAATATTTACATGTGAAGATCATTTCCATGATAAAAGATATATGAAATATTCATGAAAATTGATGTTATCATGAACTCTAAAGTTAGTGTTGTAAAGTTTACAATTGTGTTCAACATCTCTGAATTATCATATCCCCAATTTGTGTGGAGGAATGTAATTTGTAGTAGTAAAGTATAAACAAGATACATAGAAAGTACTCCCAAATTTTTTATAACACTTTCTCAATCCCGACGCCAGATGTGCAAACATTATTTTTTTGTATGAATGTATACTACCTACCCATTTTTGGTCACATGATGTCACTAGTACATCTAGTGTGTGTACTATAATTTCCAAGGAAGTTTTACTAGTGTTTCCTTGTAGTTTTCTGAGTACATCAATCGAGGTAAGTGAGATACCCTATGTATGCACCTAAAGAATAGAAGCAAGAATCATATATATTTCCTTGATATAAAAAAATACACTTTAACAAATATCCTAAGTGGCATCAATTATCCCAAAATAGTCTCAATGGAAACTATTAATGATTTACTCCTAGTGAGTAGACCTCAGATGAGTATCTAGGTCATATAGAGTTTTATTTGTATACATCATGTACCAACTTACCTATTCTTATGCAATTGCTTTCTCTAGTGCATCTATACTGTGTATTTTGATTTCTAAGGAAATTTTAGTGGAATTTTTTAATAGTTGTCATATTACCACACTATGCAAGTGAACTTTCCTTGATATGTACCTACAGAGTACAATGGAAACTATGAATATTTTATTGGAACCAGAGTGCACATTGTAAACATGCATTCTAGGTGACATCAAGTGTTCAGATAGCCCTAATGCAAAATTTCTAGGATATACTCCTAGTGTTTAAACCATAAGGGGGTATCTAGGTCATATACACATGCTTTAGAAGATGTTACATCATTTATACATGATTTATGGACCATTTAGAGTATGTCAATAAAGAATGCTTATGTATATGCTATATAGTTAATTATTTGGATTCTGTGTAATTACTTATGTGATGCAACATAGAGTGACATATATCAAATGGAACGTGGAAAAAGTAATTACACAGAATCCAAATAATTAACTAAAGAGTGGTGAACACAAGTATTTTGTTATCCAAATAATTCTTAGCACATAAGACGCAATAAATAGAAAGTGAGTAGTAAGAAAGATTTGAGATGAACATTGTTTAACCTAACTTGATCGATATTAGATTAAATATGACCTAAACCAGATCATGTACTCATTCCAATTCAACCAAATTTAGCATAACTTGACCTAGATTATATGTGATTAAAATGGAATTTGGCTACTAATGACGATATGAGATGAGTATAATTTGACTTAACTTATATGACTAGTAATGAAAAAAAATGACATGAGATGAACAAATTTTGATTTTAGTTGGTCTACATAGGATATAATTTGTCCTATGAAGAACTGTCTCGTCCTGATTCAGATTCAATCAGACCTAATTAGGCCATAAATAAAAATCTGGCGTAAGATCATCCTATCATACCTAGTTTCCCTAATTTACACAACATTCACTTAGGTCACACCTAATCCCACTAAATCATGCCTTACTTGCCCTAACTTGACCCGAAGTAAACCTGATTTCACTAAACCAGACCTTAGTTGATGCTAAATGCATATTATCATGACTTTATAAATGATTAATTGGAGAAGGTATTTTAGTGGAAGGTGTATAACTAAGAAATTAGGAAGATAAGAAAATGAACCTTGTTTGCCAAGGCTGAATATAGATGTTGTTGGTAGTGATGTTTGGCGATATAGGGAGAAGTATGTTGTTGCTGAGGTTTTTCACAGCAACAAAAACAGAGGAGTTCTACTATTGTTCGGGTTTCCAACAAATGGTGAAAGGTTATTGCTGATGCTTTCTTACGGCGGCTACTATGGAAGGATGCTAAGGATGGCGGGACGAAGTTGCATAAACAATGCTTAGACAGGAGGAGCTATTTCATGTGGTACAGAGCGGAGGTGGGAGGGTTTACGTGGGATTTTCGAGAATCCCTTTTGCATTATGAAAATTGGCATAACGTCAATTGTTCGAAACAAAAAGCGTTACCGAAGCACTTGTCAGTCGGTTGGAGTGTAATTTCGATTGATTTTTTAGTGGTGAGTTGTGAGTTCAATAGCCTGCTGAAGCACCCGAAAGAAAAGTTCACAACCATAACAAAGATTCTCTTTCAAGGATCTACAATAGGGTTAGTTTAGTTGGGTGTAGTATGGTGTAATTATGTGAGTTCGCAATGTAAAAATGTACATCAAACACGCACTTTGTCGTCGGGCTACACCCTACCAAACAGGCCCTAAATATTAAAAAAATCATCACACAGTCAAAAGAAACTATTGCTGGAATTTCTTATTAAAAAAATCATAACACAGTAAAAAGAAACTATTGCCGGAAGTTCTTATTAAAAAAAATCCCGTGACGGATTCTCCTAACAAACTGCTGCGAGAACTTGTCAGCCATGTTGTGTGAAAATTCACATGAAAAAGTCTGAACTCCATTTGAACTAATTGCATCATTCCCAAGTGGATATGAAGTCGGTCTTCTGAAAACTTGACGGTGAAGAAGATAGAAATGGGAGGCAAGGAAATCAGCACAACCGCCAGAGCACTTCCTTGGTTGGATTAGTAAGCTGGTCGGCTGGAGAGCTACATGTGGTTGATCTTATTCGTTGTTATCTTGTTTGTTGGGAGTTGCACCGGGAACATGATATGCCAAATGCCATACTTGTGGGACAGTGGAGGTAGCAACAAAGTATATAATATGAGGCGGCAGTGAGTTGTGGTAGGGACCGTCTGTCGTAGTGAATATCTTCCTTATCCGGTTGGAAGGGGGCAGAGAAACATGAACGTGGTTAGTTAGCTTGTTATTTACAAACAAGAACTATATTTTGAGTGATGAATATGCTTGTAGCGGATGATAAGCATGTTGGTTTGTGAATGGATAATCAAAACAAAAAGTTGAAAATACAGATCTAAACCAGAATTGCTTGTAACCGACGAGAGACATGTTCCTGTATGTCGATGCCGTGTGTCACGGCTCGCATTTGCCTTTGTTCGGTCTAGATGATCAAGTTGTACAAGCACATACGTTGGTCAAGTGAACCTGGTCGGTCATAGCTAAGCCGGCGCAAGGTCGTAACATCTTTACCAAAGAGAGAAAAAAATGGAATCTGCATTCTATCTATGTGCACATGTATGCGTCCTCCGTAATATAAGCAAGTTGTTACGTTTTGTCTTCTTGATATTTTCTCAACTACCATCCGTACACGTATCTGTGAATCGGACATTCCACTGCCAATCTTACAGCAAATTAACTTACGCATCCAACTTCAACAGTCTGCGAAGCTGACTAATCCAAGTACTGAAGCAGCTAGCTGCAAGCGTGCCTTTAACGCTCTCCTACGAACATAATATGCACTTAGGGCACGTTTGATTTGTGGGATTGAGCTGGATTATCAAGATTACTGGATTTTCTTTGTCCCGCATCCATTAGTTTCTGTATTTGAGAAATGGAGCCATCTGAAATTGTATGTTTGGTCAAATGGATAGAGTTTTCTCTTTCTTCCCGGTGGGGCCACATCACAGCAGGCAGCAGTTAGCAATTCGTACGCAGATCATGGTGTAGTTGTCTGTTCGTCCGCGGGATCCCGGCGTCCGGCCGATTTCAGATGTAAATTGTAATCCAGCAAGTACTACATGCCCGAAAAACGCTGGATTTCATATTTTTCCTGCTCCGGTCAATCAAACGTAAACTTTAAGCTTATGGATTTAAGATTACAATCCAATCCAACTGTATCCGATAAAACAAACGTCCCCTTTAGTGGATCGTCCACACGAAGTCAGTTTACGTGTCGCAGCATCCCGTAGTGATTCTAGTTTGATTATTTCGACCAAACAGCTACTTTCCCATCTTTTCAAGAGCACCCAATCGAATGCAGGTCGGATCCGGTCCAGCTATCCCCCTCGTCCTGGCATTCTGACGGCCATCCTGTCATCCAAGCACCAAATTGTTCCCATGGAGATCTATGCTATCTTGGTGCACACGGATCTCTAGAATGGATAGTCTAGATTCAGTCTGATTCTGTTTGGCAACACAGTCTAATTCTGGTCAGCTTGTCATGATTGAGTCAGGATTCAGTCTGATTCTGTTTGGCTACTAGTCAGGTTCCAGTCTGATTTTGTTTGGCAACGTAATCAGGATCTGACTATCATGTCATGTTCTGTAAGAACAGTTTGTCCTTTTCTCACAGAAGTTTTAAAAATAATGACCGGAGAACTGTATTGACTGTGCAATACAAGATTAAAATTTATAATAAATACATAATTTAATACATGATTGATTATGTTTGTTATTTTTCATAGTATTATTTTTATATGTATATTTAAAGTAAATATTACTTTAACCACTACTGTGTGAATGCATGGCACATGCCTTGTTGTGTGTATGTTACTTGTGTATTTTTGTATAAATAGGTGAGTAACAAAATAATTGGCGACAGACAACTTAAATTTGTCATAGTACTAATATTCTGTTACACAATACAACATAACTTGCACACAAGTGTCATCACAATTTGAAATATAAAAAGGTCAAATGGTGTTAGGTACTAATATGCATTCGTTGCACTCATTGTCTGCATCCTTATTGGCTCAAATAACATTAGGTCGTTTGTTTGTCTCTCTGATTATCGATTGTTGTGCTTAGTTGATCGCTTCCCACTTGATTAAGTTGTTGTTGTATTGTCGGTGGGTAAGTATGGGGACTTGTCTAGAATGTGCGCGTAAATGCATCTACAATTTTTAGCACTTTCCACCTTGCCTTAAAGGCAGCCATGTTTATGTCAGTCCTCCCAATTAATGTATGAAATTATACAATGGCATCACGCCAACCATGACATACATGAGGCCTACGCAAGCGCCGCAAGTAGTACTGACGAACCAACATTATGCCAAGTGTGGCATCTGACTCATCATCCCATTGAAAATGATTCATTGTGTGCGAGAGCGTCTGTACCATAGATCAATAACTATCAAAATAATATATTTGATAAAATAGATGACATAGGTGAGAGAAATGACTTTAAAATAATATAGATACTTGATACATGTGTAACAAAGGACAAAATAAAATGTAACTAGATGTAAGGTACAAGGAACTTTGTTCAACCAACAGTATTAAAGTAAACCAAACATATCAGATTCATATTCTAATTGAAATGCGTATAAATATAACTGTTCTACAGAAATATAAAAGTAATTATTCCACATAAATATCACATTATAACTTAAAATTTGAAAATAAGGTAAAATCATGTCTAAATATTGGACAAATGCGGCATGTTCCAACGGAGAGGAGACAAAAAAATGAACAGTTTGCCCTGAAGTTGCCTAGATCTAGAAACCCAAAACCGGTCTAAGATGGCAACCAACCACTGTGATGCCCATTCTTCGATGTGGATGTAGGTTTTTGTTGATCCCAGGTGGGACCGTCTCAGTTTCCCCACTTAGGGCCTTGTCGTACTCATCCCATGATATGAGACACTCTTCCTACAACACTACCTTGTCTTGTTCTTTGACGTTATCTTTCGGCCAATCAAACAACAACGACAGATGACAAACTGGGTGAGTGACATCGTAATGACTTTGTTCTGCTTGCAATTGGGGAATGAAACTAGGAAGGCTCGCAACACTTCTTCTTGCACACGAGTTTTTTGTTCACATATTTCTCTATCCTTGCACGTGACATCATCATTTTTTCAAACTTTAATCGTGACTTTGTAAACGACTTTGACATCTAAACATAATAAATAAGTACAAGTTCGAGCAAATTATGATAACAACAAAGTAAGATTGATAATAAGTTACACAACTAGAAAAATAGTTAAGAGAAATTGAAATAAATAGTATATTTGGCGTAAACTTTAACATGTAATGGTTAATAATCATTACAAAAATAAAAGTTGGAGAACAAATATAAATAAGTACTCATTTGAACAAATACTAATAGTAACAAACTAACATTCATGATAATTTTTTGAGCAATCCGAACATCTTCATTACTTAAAAGCGATACGACATCTACACATAGGAAAAGTGATTCTGGAAGTACATACAACCAAGAGCAGGCCTATTCGATCCCCAAAACTCATATTGGAATGATAATAGAACGCTTCTGCATTGATCTCTTTACCACTAGGCTGACATAAGTAGCTTTTCATAAGAGATTTCTTCAACCTGAGCATAAATCGGAGATGATAAACCTACAAATGAAAAATATACAGACCCGTGTTTTCCGCCACATGCAGAGCCATAGACTCGGTAGTGAATCTAAACAAAAGAAATCGAGGCCAGCAAGAGCCAAGACTCATAGCTCCCAAATAGAGAGAACAACAATGCCGACAAACAACGACAACAACGTCGACGAGCGGCGAGAAACGGGCAGAAGAGCCTACCGCAATGCAAAACAAGAAAAAAACTACAAGGAAGAAAACCTAGAAACCGTAAGGACAGGAAGAGAGAAGAAGAAAGTAGCTCGATGCCGTGGAGATCAAGAACGGAGGTTTCCACACTGTTGTCTGAAGGGCTCTGGAACCACATGATAGTGCTGGCACTAGCCCTACCCCTTCGTCGTGGTCACCACGCCGGTCCACCATTGAAAGCCCCAAGTCCTGACTCGAAATCTGGAAACGAGACCTTCAATGGAGAAGAACATTCATGATAATTTGTAATTAGTGTTCATAATTATCGGATCAGGTATGTTTTTAAATGCATACAAAATGAAAAAATGAGCATCCCTAAGGTGGTGAGTAATTTCTTGCAACTTTATTCATTGCCTTCACCACCTAATCCCGCAGCTATGTCATTGTTGTTTTCAAAATTGTTTAGGTATTCGGCAACTCTTGGGGGGTAAGTGCGCTGAGTCGTCACAGAATTGCATGGAATGACATGTTGCACAACCAATGGATGAGGAGGTACAAAAGGTCCCAAAATGAAATAATTTTCTCTAATGAGCATTCTCCTAAGGTACAGCCATCGAATTTGTACCTCACTAAGAGATGTGTAAGGCACTCCCGTTATGTTTCAAAAGTCTCACCACACCTCCCTCCAAGCTTGTGCAGTGTATACTCCATTCACACATCTCCCCAGGTCATATTGGTTTCTCATCAAACCTTTCATGATCATATCACTCTTTGTACACCATATGACATATGGTGTCATACCTTGCTCGACCGTAATTACAAATTTTGTATGTAATATATTGCAATTGTGGGCTCTGATCTCCAAACCATGACATAAACACGATTAAAACTTAGCGGAAGCGATTCGATAATCAGCGGTAGACAAAAATCGCGGGAAATTAAAACTTTTCGAGACAAGAGCTTGGATCTATAAAGCTTCTTTCATTAAGAGAGATAAACTGTTTACATCTCAGGATAATTACTTCTTGAGTAATTATATACATCAAGATACAAAATCTCAAGAACTCATACAAAAGACTCCAAGACCTGAGAGTACAGAGGACACATAGGACTGACTCTAACTACACCACATGGCGGGCTAAATCTCCACCTGAGATTACTGCTGCTCCTGGTGCTGCTGCTGCTGCTGAGACTGGTCACTTGTAGACCGGTTCCTCCTTCTACGACGTCCACCTAAAAGTTGAAGTCTGCGGGGTGAGACAAGTTTACATAATTGTCCCAGCGAGAGTTATAACTCTCCACCAGAAGCTTCACTATAACATCAAGAATATCTTAAGCAATAAAACTTTCAAAGCATTAGATAGCAGTTGCAGCTATAAACAAGAACTCAACACTTATGAAGTATGAAGAAATATAAGCACTATCACAGTGTAACATCAATCAACTAACTTGTAGTTATCTATAACAAATATACTACGGGGTTGATTATGTTTTACAAACAACATTATGCCCTATGGAGATGAGGCATACCACTCATACTCCAACTGATCGCTGAGAAGTCACATCAGTATCATACATAGGTCATTAAGAGAGCCGAATTCTCATGACCTTCATCTTCCTCAGTCAGTATGAGGATCACTGGTAGGACATCTTGTGTCTCTACTATTATAGCTCACCAGGGTAAACTGGTCCTTCGCTATTCTAGAGTTACAGTGGCGTTCTGTACTCTCTTCGTCATCAGGAGATTTCATGTTTACCTCCACTGATACGGATATCTATGTTTTCTTCGTCATCAGGAGGTTTCATATTTACCTTCCACTGATACGGTAGGGTTTAATAGTGAAGGGTTAATGGATTACACATCTACATCAATCACCTACACTAGGATGTAAGGTTCTACACATCCATATACCCCACATACTCAACAGTATGTGTTCCAGGAGTTCCTTTAGGAAAACCTATTTCACCATCATTTAATCTCTGACAATGATGGATCTATGATCAGGGCTCCTACATTACACTTGATTAGTTAGGTGCATTCAGTATTCTTTAAACATCATACATTGTTCTTCCAACAATAACAGTAGCATAACAGCTATGTAGGTAGAATACCAAATGTAACAAGCCTAACTTTCATTAATCATTATTTCTCAATATACTCATCACAAGTCATCTCTAAAGCATGACTTGGTGGTATTCATGGCTCTTACAGCCCATTACTCATAGGATGCCACTGACAAGGCATCAAGATATTTTACTTATTCATAAAAGCCTTTACATGCTTTTAATGAATACAGTATCATCATCCATACCTGGATATGATCACCTTCATATCAGGGCCTGCATAGTTAGTTCAACTGATAAAGGCAATTTAAAACAAGGAATATACTTCTCACTCTTATCATAAGAGCTAAGTTCTCTAATTCTTATCAATTAGAGTTTAATACTCATAAAGCAGGTCATTACCCTTGAATTAGGGTTTCCTATTCACATTGAAGTGAATTGAACTCATAACATCATTATGTATGTGGAACATCATCATTGATGCTCTCAGGCTGGCTTGAGATTTATCATACATCATAATTAGGGTTTCCATGACCTCACACAGGTGGATCATACCCTAATTATGCACATTCATGTGTATTGAAGGTTCTTTAATTGAGTTTCTCCTAAAAAGGGTACTTTCTCTCTCTAGAAGTACTTTCTCCCTCCTCATACTAGTAGAGGGTGATAACACCACTCTAGATCAGGTTGGATTAAGTCATCATAGGCTAACATAGCCAAAAACATCACCACCATGTGATTAGGGTTTGATCTGATCAAGGTATTACTCAATTGACCCTTCAAGGGTACTTTGGTAATTTACCCCATTGATCATCATCATGGTCAAAACCTTAGTCAATTAATCCCTTAATATCCTAGGTTATTATTAGGGTTTTAGATTAGGGCATCATTGAATCATTTATATCTTCAATTGATTGAGTGAAGTCAACCATGAATCACCTTGATCGATCTCAACCATCAACCTTCAATCGGTTTGAGACCGTTTGAATATGTTGACTGTTTAGCCAATTTGACTTCCAAGACCGTGAGGGTGAGTAGACCGTTTGCTCACTTTTGACCTCAAGGCCGTGAGCCCTCATCCTACTCCAAGACCGCGAGCCCTCTCAAACTACTCCAAGACCGCGAGCCTTTAATTGATTTCAAGACCCCGAAGGTTGTGTAGACCGTTTGCTCACTTTTGACCTCAAGACCGCGAGGCCCCTCACGGTCTTGAGACCATGAGCCCTCTCACGACCTTGAGACCACGAGCCTCCTCACGACCTTGAGACCGCGAGCCTCCTCACGACCTTGAGACCGCGAGCCTCCTCACGACCTTGAGACCGCGAGCTCACATGGTCTCAACCGCTAAAACCATCAACAAAGATCAATGGTTACAACCGATGATGTCAACCAATGTTGAAGCCCTCAAAAGGTCAAAGCCATGGTGACCACTTATGGATTAGGTCAATTAAGATTATTCTTAACCAATTGGTCATTCAATTGACCCTCAATTGTTGACCAATTAGGGTTGAAGTCGATTCAATTAGGGTCTATCAATGTTCACCCATCAACACTCAACAATTAATGTGCATCAACACAAGGTTGAACCCTTCAATTGAGCTCCAATTGGGCCCAAACTTGGCCCAAACGGTCTTGAGATCATGTGGGTGGGCTCCACATGGTCTTGAGACCGGTTGCCCAAGATTTCACCAAAATCTAATGTGATTTGATAGGGGTTGAACCATGATTGAGTCACAAAATCAGAATTTTGATTAATTGATAACTTATTGCAATTGGGTCCTTAATTGATCAAATTAGCTTAACCCTAGACCTTCAAACGGTCTTGGGTGATTGTCCTCTCGGTCTTGAGACCGTTTGGATGACCCCCAAACGGTCTTGAGACCGTTTAGGTCAATCAACCCTAAAAAAAAACCTAATTAAGTCACCATAATTTCAGTACTGATTTCATCTAGGGTTAACCCTAGTAATAACCCTTCAACTCTTAGCTCGTTTGGAATTAGACCATAAAACTTGGTAAGTTGTTAATTAACATAATTTTGAACAGTAATTTTATATGGTCAAAGCTTGTTCAACGACCTTACATGGTTTTGAGACCGTTTGCCCAAAAAGGCAATTTCAGACCGTTTGAAAATCAGGAATAAATTCAATTAAAGTTGTTACTTAAAAAGGCCATATCTCCTAATTCCTTTGGAGTTAACCTCTCAATTTTTTGAGGGTGATTAGCCTACATAATTAGGAACAGATTTCTTATACGGTCCACGCTCGGTCAACGGGTCCAAATGGTCGTGAGGACCGTTTTCCCTCTCGCGGTCCAGAGACCGTTTGCTCACCTCGCGGTCCTGAGACCGTGAGAGCAAGTTAGGGAGACCGTTTAAGAAAGTGGAAAGCGGTGGGTTTTTCTTGGAAATCACGCCTTCATCTCCTAGCTCAATAACAGTACAGATATCCCACGGATTTGCTTGCAAGGTAGCAAAGAAAAGTAGGGAACATGAAGAACTATCATCTAACCGAATAAAGGAGATGTATATAGTAAAGCATGGGTTTAGAGTTATAAAACCCGCCTAAAGCTTGCTCCTTGAGCTCCAAGCTTTTGAGCTCCAAGCTCTAATGGCGTCCTTGAGTTCCCACAGGTTGGCCAAGGTGAAACCTCCAGGGAAATTCAAGAAAAGATGGCTAGAAAGATAGGGTTTCGTGAGTTAGTCACCAAATTGACCTTGAATTCAAGTTCTAACCATGGAATTAGGCAAAAGGAGGGTTTCAAACCTACCTTGCTTCCCTTGGTCGTCCTCCTTAGCTCCAAGGCATTCCTTGGTAATTCTTGGTGAAATGAAACAGTAAGGAAATGAAGGGGTAGTTCCCTTGCAATTAAGAGGAGGAGAGCTTATATACATGGGATAGGATTTTCAACATCAGCCCATAAGTTTTCCATAATTCCAACTAGGTCCTTCCTTCTTTACTTGCTCGTCCCTTCCTATTATTCTAAGGGCAAATCTTTCTTAAGGTCAAGAAAATGTGGGCAAAGAAGATCAACCTAATACTAAGGTTCATACATAAAAGGGTTATTGCACCTATACCCTGATTATTCAATCACAAGGTATATTTCATAACTTGATATTTCAATTGAGGTGACTTCCTCATCATTTCTTCTCTAATTGATGGCAAGAGTCTTAATAGATACATTAGATGATATATTTTACAAATTGCATCCCTTAATTTGGGTAAATTGCATTTTACCCCAAATTAGGGTTTCAAGCACCGAGATTGGTTCCACAGCTGCACCTTGGTGCCCAAGCTTGGGAAATCCCTCTAACTTTACCAAAATGGTTCTCATGATGTTTCAACATCATAGGAACTCCTCAACATGTGCAAATTGCAAGTTAACCCTTCTAACTGGGTAATTTGCACATAGGTCCCTGTATTACAAAACAATGCTACAACTTTATATTAAAAGGAGCAAAATCTGAACTATATGTTTCTGAGAAACTTAATTACATACTCAGAGTTAATCACAAAGATTTAATTACATAATTAGGCAAAACACCTAGGGTTAACTCATAACCCAGGTCAGGGATGTTACAAATTATCCACCCCTTACAAGGATTTCGTCCCCGGAATCGATAAGACATATTAAGAGAAAAGGGCAGGATACTTCCTCCTCATCTCATCCTTTAATTCCCAAGTGGCTTCTTCAACACCACGGTGGTTCCAGAGGACTTTCACAAGACTTATATCTTTCTTCTTTAACTTTTTAATTCTGTTATCAAGGATTGACACTGGTCCCTCCTCATAGGATATATCATCATTCAATTCTACCTCCATAGGTTGTAGAACTGACTCGGTGTCTGGGTGACATTTCTTCAGCATAGAAATGTGAAACACAGGATGTAACCTTTGTAACTCAGGTGGCAGCTCTAGTCTATATGCTACCTTTCCAATTCGTTCAATGATTGGATAAGGTCCCATAAATCTAGGAGCTAACTTCCCTTTCCTTCCAAAACGAAGGACCCCTTTCCAAGGCGAGACCTTGAGATACACTCTGTCTCCAACCTGTAACTCTAAGGGTCTATGACGCTTGTCAGCATAAGATTTTTGCCTATCCTGCGCAGTCTTAATCTGTTGTAGTATTACTTTAATCTTCTCTGTAGTCTGCTGCACAAGATCAGGACCTAACAACTGATGTTCACCAGTCTCAAACCAACACAGAGGTGATCTACAACGTTTACCATACAAGGCCTCATATGGTGCCATATCAATATTATGCTGATAGCTATTGTTATAGGCAAACTCTATTAAGCTTAGGTGTAGATCCCAACTTCCGGTAAACTGGAGAGCACATTCTCTCAACAGGTCTTCCAAGGTCTGTATAGTCCTTTCAGACTGTCCATCAGTCTGTGGATGAAAGGTTGTACTAAACCTTAACTTGGTGCCTAAGGCCCTGTGCAACTGTTCCCAAAAATGACTCGTAAACTGAGGACCTCTGTCAGAAACTATTGTGACAGGAACTTCATGCAAACGCACTATCTCTTGAACATACAACTCTGATAACCTTTCAGCAGAATAGGTTGTTTTGACAGGTAAGAAATGTGCTGTCTTAGTCAACCTATCAACAACTACCCAAATGGAATCATGTCCTTTGCTTGTCCTGGGTAGGCCAACAACAAAGTCCATGGTCACATGGTCCCATTTCCACTGTGGTATGGGTAAAGGTTGCATTGTCCCTGCAGGCTTCTGGTGTTCAGCCTTAACCTGCTGACACACCGGACACCTCATTACAAACTCTGCCACATCCTTCTTCAAACCGGGCCACCAATACATGTCTTTCAAGTTTCTATACATTTTGGTGCTCCCTGGATGCATTGCATACATCAAAGAATGAGCTTCTTCCAGGACTAACTTCCTCAAGTTGTCCACATCCGGCACTATAATCCTACCATGATAACAAGCTACCTGATCATCTGAGTCATGGAAACCATCTCGTTTCTTATTACCATACTCAGATCTGATCTGCTGAACTGCCATATCACCTTGCTGTGCTTCCTTTATCTGGTCTCTTAGGGTAGGTTTAATATGCATCTCATCTAACAACCCGGCTAACAATGACACTTTCAACTGTACATTGTCCTGCCTCAAAGAGATAAGCATATCTCTTCTAGAACATACTAAGGAACTTAGCTGTGCTCTATCCATGGTTGATGTTGCTGATTTCCTACTCAAGGCATCTGCAACCACATTGGCCTTCCCTGGATGATAATCAATTGTACAATTGTAGTCCTTGATTAACTCCATCCAACGACGTTGCCTCATGTTAAGTTCATGCTGAGAGAAGATATACTTAAGGTTCTTATGGTCAGTAAAAATCTGGAACGTTTCTCCATAAAGATAATGTCTCCAGATCTTCAGGGCATGAACCACAGCAGCTAACTCCAGATCGTGTGTTGGATAATTCTCCTCGTGTTTTTTAAGCTGTCGAGAAGCAAAAGAAATCACTTGTTTATCCTGCATCAACACACATCCAAGTCCATTCTTGGAGGCATCACAGAAGACTACATATCCTTTTCCTTGCTCCGGTAGCACAAGCACAGGTGCACTTGTCAACCTCTCCTTCAACAACTGGAAAGACTGTTGACACTTATCATTCCAAGAAAAAGGAACATCTTTCCGGGTTAACTTAGTCAAAGGTAAGGCTATAGAGCTGAAGTTCTTAATGATTCTTCGGTAATAGCCAGCTAACCCTAAGAAACTTCGAATATCCGTCGGTTTCTTCGGTTGTTCCCACTGTAGAACAGATTCTACCTTTGTAGGGTCAACACGAATTCCCGAGGCAGATATCACATGTCCAAGAAAAGATATCTCCGGCAACCAGAACTCACACTTGCTAAACTTAGCATACAGCTTGTGTTCCCTTAGCAAGGTCAAAACTTGGCGAAGATGTTGTTCATGCTTCCGAGCATCCTTACTATAGATCACAATGTCATCTATGAAGACGACAACACACTGATCAAGGAAAGGTCGGAAAACTCTATTCATGAGTTCCATAAATGCAGCTGGTGCATTGGTTAGTCCAAATGACATAACCGTGAACTCATAGTGACCATACCTTGTCCTAAAGGAAGACTTGGGTATGTCACTATCCTTAATACGAAGTTGATGATATCCAGACCTCAAATATATCTTTGAGAAAACGGTTGCACCACGCAATTGGTCAAAGAGATCATCAATCCTCGGCAGAGGGTACTTATTCTTTATTGTTACTTTATTGAGTTGTCTATAGTCGATGCACAACCGCATTGACCCATCTTTCTTTTTAACAAACAAGACCGGAGCACCCCAAGGTGAAGTACTTGGTCGGATAAAACCTCTCTCAAGTAACTCTTGAAGCTGTTTCTTGAGTTCTGCCATCTCGGCAGGCGCCATTCTGTACGGAGTCTGAGCTATGGGTTTCGTTTCTGGGATCAGATTGATTTCAAAATCAATCTCCCGAGGTGGTGGTATGCCCGGAAGTTCTTCAGGAAACACATCTTCGAAATCCCTGACTAAAGGAACTTCAGCAGGATTGGATCTTTCCTTGGTAACATCTACCACATGGGCTAAGAATGCATAACATCCTTGCCTCAATAGCTTATCAGCAACCATAGCTGACACAAGACAGGTGGGCAGAATCTTTCTTTCACCTTGAAAGATCCATGTGTTGCTTTCATCAGCAAACACAGCCAACTTGGACTCACAATCCAAGACAACTCTATACCTTTCCAAGGTATCCATCCCGAGGATTATATCAAAACCCTGCATATCAAGTGGTATAAGATCCACTTGAATGCGATGGTCAGAAAAGAAGAGGATGCAGGGAGAACATACCTCCTACAAAACGGCAGACCCACTCAACGGAGTCTCTAACAACAAACTATCTGCTCTATGACTAACAGTCACATTGCAGTTACGGATCACTTTACGAGTGATGAAAGAGTGTGTAGCACCCGGATCAATCAGAACAGATACAGCACAGGATGTAGACATATCAGAATATAAAAGTTTCATCTGACCTGCCACTACCCGTGGATTGACCACTGCTTCAGGTGGGTTCATAGCATATAACCTCGCAGTCGCCTGTTGTTGAGGTGGTGCTGATGATCCAGCTTGAGACGCTTGTCCACGTCCTTGAGCTGCTCCTTGATGTTGTCTATTCTGAGATCCCTGTTGATTCTATCTCGGAGGTTGTGTCACACTGACAGGCTTATAATGGCAATCCTTCATCAAGTGTCCCACCTTACCACAATTGTAGCAACTCCTCTCCTGTTGTTGTGGACGGGGTGGTCCAGTAACTGACATAGATGCAGAATTGTGTGTCCCTTGAAGCGGTTGACTCCGTCCTATACCTCTGCTTGGTGTCCATTGAGTTTGAAAACTCGATCTGGGTGGTGGAGGGTTAGGTGCAGAGAATCTAGGTTTCTTGGAATCTCTAGATGAAGAACCCTGGAACTGTGGATATCTCTTCTGAGTTTGTCTTTTCTCAACCACAGATCTCTCTATCCTTCGGACTGACTCGACGAAGGTAGAGAATCTCTCTCTGTTTTCTAAGGCAGACACAGGGGTTGACATATCAGAATTCAAACCCTTCTCTAATCTTCTGATTCTTTCCTCATCTGTAGCAGCCATGTGCGGACAGAACCGCAACAACTCCATGAACTTAGCTTCATACTCACTAATGTTCATCATACCCTGCCTTAGTTTCTCGAACTGAGAGATCTTCTCATCTAGGAAGGTCTTTGGAAAATATCTATTGATAAATTCCCGACGAAACTCTTCCCATGAGAACTCTACTCCAGGTCTCTTCTGCTCTTCCATGTTCTACCAGTGACCAGCACTGCCTTTGAGAAGATAGACAGCATGTCTAACCTTCTCAGCTTCCGGGATGATAAGAATCCTGAAAGGCTTCTCCAACTCTGTCAACCATAAGTCAGCATCTGCAGGGTCGGCAGTCCCGAAGTACTCGGTAGCGCCGACATGACGAAGTCATTCGAATGTCTTACCGATACCTTGTGCTTCAGGCTGGACAGGTGCCCTCGGTGCAGGCATGGGCATCCTGTCGGTTATGTGTGTTATGGCAGTCATGAACTGCCTGAACATCGTCTGTACAGCTGGGTTACCCATGTCGGCTGGGTCAAACTGGGGTGGCTCTCTTGGTGACTCAGGTGCAGGTTGTTCTATTCTCGGAACCCTTGCACCGCCTCCAGGTGTACTAGCACTACTCTCTGCCACGTACTCATCATGATGTTCTGACATCCTTAGGTATCTTCTTCTCCTGAGGAGCAGAAGATTCTATTAGATAAGGAAGGAGTACTTAAAGGTAGACTCGACATTCTAAGTCCTATGCCTCTGTAGACTCAACTGACCTAGAGCTCTGATACCACTAATTGTGGGCTCTAATATCCAAACCATGACATAAACACGATTAAAACTTAGCGGAAGCGATTCGATAATCAGCGGTAGACAAAAATCGCGGGAAATTAAAACTTTTCGAGACAAGAGCTTGGATCTATAAAGTTTCTTTCATTAAGAGAGATAAACTATTAAATCTCAGGATAATTACTTCTTGAGTAATTATATACATCAAGATACAAAATCTCAAGAACTCATACAAAAGACTCCAAGACCTGAGAGTACAGAGGACACATAGGACTGACTCTAACTACACCACATGGCGGGCTAAATCTCCACCTGAGATTACTGCTGCTCCTGGTGCTGCTGCTGCTGCTGAGACTGGTCACTTGTAGACTGGTTCCTCCTTCTACGACGTCCACCTAAAAGTTGAAGTCTGCGGGGTGAGACAATTTTACATAATTGTCCCAGCGAGAGTTATAACTCTCCACCAGAAGCTTCACTATAACATCAAGAATATCTTAATCAATAAAACTTTCAAAGCATTAGATAACAGTTGCAGCTATAAATAAGAACTCAACACTTATGAAGTATGAAGAAATATAAGCACTATCACAGTGTAACATCAATCAACTAACTTGGAGTTATCTATAACAAATATACTACGGGGTTGATTATGTTTTACAAACAACATTATGCCCTGTGGAGATGAGGCATACCACTCATACTCCAACTGATCGCTGAGAAGTCACATCAGTATCATACATAGGTCATTAAGAGAGCCGGATTCTCATGACCTTCATCTTCCTCAGTCAGTAAGAGGATCACTGGTAGGACATCTTGTGTCTCTACTATTATAGCTCACCTGGGTAAACTGGTCCTTTGCTATTCTAGAGTTACAATGGCGTTCTGTACTCTCTTCGTCATCAGGAGATTTCATGTTTACCTCCACTGATACGGATATCTATGTTTTCTTCATCATCAGGAGGTTTCATATTTACCTTCCACTGATACGGTAGGGTTTAATAGTGAAGGGTTAATGGATTACACATCTACATCAATCACCTACACTAGGATGTAAGGTTCTACACATCCATATACCCCACATACTCAACAGTATGTGTTCCAGGAGTTCCTTTAGGAAAACCTGTTTCACCATCATTTAATCTCTGACAATGATGGATCTATGATCAGGGCTCCTACATTACACTTGATTAGTTAGGTGCATTCAATATTCTTTAAACATCATACATTGTTCTTCCAACAATAACAGTAGCATAACAGCTATGTAGGTAGAATACCAAATGTAACAAGCCTAACTTTCATTAATCATTATTTCTCAATATACTCATCACAAGTCATCTCTAAAGCATGACTTGGTGGTATTCATGGCTCTTACAGCCCATTACTCATAGGATGCCACTGACAAGGCATCAAGATATTTTACTTATTCATAAAAGCCTTTAAATGCTTTTAATGAATACAGTATCATCATCCATACCTGGATATGATCACCTTCATATCAGGGCCTGCATAGTTAGTTCAACTGATAAAGGCAATTTAAAACAAGGAATATACTTCTCACTCTTATCATAAGAGCTAAGTTCTCTGATTCTTATCAATTAGAGTTTAATACTCATAAAGCAGGTCATTACCCTTGAATTAGGGTTTCCTATTCACATTGAAGTGAATTGAACTCATAACATCATTATGTATGTGGAACATCATCATTGATGCTCTCAGGCTGGCTTGAGATTTATCATACATCATAATTAGGGTTTCCATGACCTCACACAGGTGGATCATACCCTAATTATGCACATTCATGTGTATTGAAGGTTCTTTAATTGAGTTTCTCCTAAAAAGGGTACTTTCTCTCTCTAGAAGTACTTTCTCCCTCCTCATACTAGTAGAGGGTGATAACACCACTCTAGATCAGGTTGGATTAAGTCATCATAGGCTAACATAGCCAAAAACATCACCACCATGTGATTAGGGTTTGATCTGATCAAGGTATTACTCAATTGACCCTTCAAGGGTATTTTGGTAATTTACCCCATTGATCATCATCATGGTCAAAACCTTAGTCAATTAATCCCTTAATATCCTAGGTTATTATTAGGGTTTTAGATTAGGGCATCATTGAATCATTTATATCTTCAATTGATTGAGTGAAATCAACCATGAATCACCTTGATCGATCTCAACCATCAACCTTCAATTGGTTTGAGACCGTTTGAATATGTTGACTGTTTAGCCAATTTGACTTCCAAGACCGCGAGGGTGAGTAGACCGTTTTCTCACTTTTGACCTCAAGGCCGCGAGCCCTCATCCTACTCCAAGACCGCGAGCCCTCTCAAACTACTCCAAGACCGCGAGCCTTTAATTGATATCAAGACCCCGAAGGTTGTGTAGACCGTTTGCTCACTTTTGACCTCAAGACCGCGAGGCCCCTCACGGTCTTGAGACCGTGAGCCCTCTCACGACCTTGAGACCACGAGCCTCCTCACGACCTTGAGACCGCGAGCCTCCTCACGACCTTGAGACCGCGAGCCTCCTCACGACCTTGAGACCGCGAGCTCACATGGTCTCAACCGCTTAAACCATCAACAAAGATCAATGGTTACAACCGATGATGTCAACCAATGTTGAAGCCCTCAAAAGGTAAAAGACATGGTGACCACTTATGGATTAGGTCAATTAAGATTATTCTTAACCAATTGGTCATTCAATTGACCCTCAATTGTTGACCAATTAGGGTTGAAGTCGATTCAATTAGGGTCTATCAATGTTCACCCATCAACACTCAACAATTAATGTGCACCAACACAAGGTTGAACCCTTCAATTGAGCTCCAATTGGGCCCAAACTTGGCCCAAACGGTCTTGAGATCATGTGGGTGGGCTCCACATGGTCTTGAGACCGGTTGCCCAAGATTTCACCAAAATCTAATGTGATTTGATAGGGGTTGAACCATGATTGAGTCACAAAATCAGAATTTTGATTAATTGATAACTTATTGCAATTGGGTCCTTAATTGATCAAATTAGCTTAACCCTAGACCTTCAAACGGTCTTGGGTGATTGTCCTCTCGGTCTTGAGACCGTTTGGATGACCCCCAAACGGTCTTGAGACCGTTTAGGTCAATCAACCCTAAAAAAAAACCTAATTAAGTCACCATAATTTCAGTACTGATTTCATCTAGGGTTAACCCTAGTAATAACCCTTCAACTCTTAGCTCGTTTGGAATTAGACCATAAAACTTGGTAAGTTGTTAATTAACATAATTTTGAACAGTAATTTTATATGGTCAAAGCTTGTTCAACGACCTTACACGGTTTTGAGACCGTTTGCCCAAAAAGGCAATTTCAGACCGTTTGAAAATCAGGAATAAATTCAATTAAAGTTGTTACTTAAAAAGGCCATATCTCCTAATTCCTTTGGAGTTAACCTCTCAATTTTTTGAGGGTGATTAGTCTACATAATTAGGAACAGATTTCTTATACGGTCCACGCTCGGTCAACGGGTCCAAATGGTCGTGAGGACCGTTTTCCCTCTCGCGGTCCAGAGACCGTTTGCTCACCTCGCGGTCCTGAGACCGTGAGAGCAAGTTAGGGAGACCGTTTAAGAAAGTGGAAAGCGGTGGGTTTTTCTTGGAAATCACGCCTTAATCTCCTAGCTCAAGAACAGTACAGATATCCCACGGATTTGCTTGCAAGGTAGCAAAGAAAAGTAGGGAACATGAAGAACTATCATCTAACCGAATAAAGGAGATGTATATAGTAAAGCATGGGTTTAGAGTTATAAAACCCGCCTAAAGCTTGCTCCTTGAGCTCCAAGCTTTTGCGATCCAAGCTCTAATGGCGTCCTTGAGTTCCCACAGGTTGGCCAAGGTGAAACCTCCAGGGAAATTCAAGAAAAGATGGCTAGAAAGATAGGGTTTCGTGAGTTAGTCACCAAATTGACCTTGAATTCAAGTTCTAACCATGGAATTAGGCAAAAGGAGGGTTTCAAACCTACCTTGCTTCCCTTGGTCGTCCTCCTTAGCTCCAAGGCAGTCCTTGGTCATTCTTGGTGAAATGAAATAGTAAGGAAACGAAGGGGTAGTTCCCTTGCAATTAAGAGGAGGAGAGCTTATATACATGGGATAGGATTTTCAACATCAGCCCATAAGTTTTCCATAATTCCAACTAGGTCCTTCCTTCTTTACTTGCTCGTCCCTTCCTATTATTCTAAGGGCAAATCTTTCTTAAGGTCAAGAAAATGTGGGCAAAGAAGATCAACCTAATACTAAGGTTCATACATAAAAGGGTTATTGCACCTATACCCTGATTATTCAATCACAAGGTATATTTCATAACTTGATATTTCAATTGAGGTGACTTCCTCATCATTTCTTCTCTAATTGATGGCAAGAGTCTTAATAGATACATTAGATGATATATTTTACAAATTGCATCCCTTAATTTGGGTAAATTGCATTTTACCCCAAATTAGGGTTTCAAGCACCGGGATTGGTTCCACAGCTGCACCTTGGTGCCCAAGCTTGGGAAATCCCTCTAACTTTACCAAAATGGTTCTCATGATGTTTCAACATCATAGGAACTCCTAAACATGTGCAAATTGCAAGTTAACCCTTCTAACTGGGTAATTTGCACATAGGTCCCTATATTACAAAACAATGCTACAACTTTATATTAAAAGGAGCAAAATCTGAACTATATGTTTCTGAGAAACTTAATTACATACTCAGAGTTAATCACAAAGATTTAATTACATAATTAGGCAAAACACCTAGGGTTAACTCATAACCCAGGTCAGGGATGTTACAAATTATCCACCCCTTACAAGGATTTCGTCCCCGAAATCGATAAGACATATTAAGAGAAAAGGGCAGGATACTTCCTCCTCATCTCATCCTTTAATTCCCAAGTGGCTTCTTCAACACCACGGTGGTTCCAGAGGACTTTCACAAGACTTATATCTTTCTTCTTTAACTTTTTAATTCTGTTATCAAGGATTGACACTGGTCCCTCCTCATAGGATATATCATCATTCAATTCTACCTCCATAGGTTGTAGAACTGACTCGGTGTCTGGGTGACATTTCTTCAGCATAGAAATGTGAAACACAGGATGTAACCTTTGTAACTCAGGTGGCAGCTCTAGTCTATATGCTACCTTTCCAATTCGTTCAATGATTGGATAAGGTCCCATAAATCTAGGAGCTAACTTCCCTTTCCTTCCAAAATGAAGGACCCCTTTCCAAGGCGAGACCTTGAGATACACTCTGTCTCCAACCTGTAACTCTAAGGGTCTATGACGCTTGTCAGCATAAGATTTCTGCCTATCCTACGCAGTCTTAATCTGTTGTAGTATTACTTTAATCTTCTCTGTAGTCTGCTGCACAAGATCAGGACCTAACAACTGATGTTCACCAGTCTCAAACCAACACAGAGGTGATCTACAACGTTTACCATACAAGGCCTCATATGGTGCCATATCAATACTATGCTGATAGCTATTGTTATAGGCAAACTCTATTAAGCTTAGGTGTAGATCCCAACTTCCGGTAAACTGGAGAGCACATGCTCTCAACGGGTCTTCCAAGGTCTGTATAGTCCTTTCAGACTGTCCATCAGTCTGTGGATGAAAGGCTGTACTAAACCTTAACTTGGTGCCTAAGGCCCTGTGCAACTGTTCCCAAAAATGACTCGTAAACTGAGGACCTCTGTCAGAAACTATTGTGACAGGAACTCCATGCAAACGCACTATCTCTTGAACATACAACTCTGATAACCTTTCAGCAGAATAGGTTGTTTTGACAGTTAAGAAATGCGCTGTCTTAGTCAACCTATCAACAACTACCCAAATGGAATCATGTCCTTTGCTTGTCCTGGGTAGGCCAACAACAAAGTCCATGGTCACATGGTCCCATTTCCACTGTGGTATGGGTAAAGGTTGCATTGTCCCTGCAGGCTTCTGGTGTTCAGCCTTAACCTGCTGACACACCGGACACCTCATTACAAACTCTGCCACATCCTTCTTCAAACCGGGCCACCAATACATGTCTTTCAAATTTCTATACATTTTGGTGCTCCCTGGATGCATTGCATACATCGAAGAATGAGCTTCTTCCAGGACTAACTTCCTCAAGTTGTCCACATCTGGCACTATCATCCTACCATGATAACAAGCTACCTGATCATCTGAGTCATGGAAACCATCTCGTTTCTTATTACCATACTCAGATCTGATCTGCTGAACTGCCATATCACCTTGTTGTGCTTCCTTTATCTGGTCTCTTAGGGTAGGTTTAATATGCATCTCAGCTAACAACCCGGCTAACAATGACACTTTCAAATGTACATTGTCCTACCTCAAAGAGATAAGCATATCTCTTCTAGAACATACTAAGGAACTTAGCTGTGCTCTAACCATGGTTGATGTTGTTGATTTCCTACTCAAGGCATCTGCAACCACATTGGCCTTCCCTGGATGATAATCAATTGTACAATTGTAGTCCTTGATTAACTCCATCCAACGACATTGCCTCATGTTAAGTTCATGCTGAGAGAAGATATACTTAAGGTTCTTATGGTCAGTAAAAATCTGGAACGTTTCTCCATAAAGATAATGTCTCCAGATCTTCAGGGCATGAACCACAGCAGCTAACTCCAGATCGTGTATTGGATAATTCTCCTTGTGTTTTTTAAGCTGTCGAGAAGCAAAAGAAATCACTTGTTTATCCTGCATCAACACACATCCAAGTCCATTCTTGGAGGCATCACAGAAGACTACATATCCTTTTCCTTGCTCCGGTAGCACAAGCACAGGTGCACTTGTCAACCTCTCCTTCAACAACTGGAAAGACTGTTGACACTTATCATTCCAAGAAAAAGGAACATCTTTCCGGGTTAACTTAGTCAAAGGTAAGGCTATAGAGCTGAAGTTCTTAATGAACCTTCGGTAATAGCCAGCTAACCCTAAGAAACTTCGAATCTCCGTCGGTTTCTTTGGTTGTTCCCACTGTAGAACATATTCTACCTTTGTAGGGTCAACACGAATTCCCGAGGCAGATATCACATGTCCAAGAAAAGATACCTCCGGCAACCAAAACTCACACTTGCTAAACTTAGCATACAGCTTGTGTTCCCTTAGCAAGGTCAAAACTTGGCGAAGATGTTGTTCATGCTGCCGAGCATCCTTACTATAGATCACAATGTCATCTATGAAGACGACAACACACTGATCAAGGAAAGGTCGGAAAACTCTATTCATGAGTTCCATAAATGCAGCTGGTGCATTGGTTAGTCCAAACGACATAACCGTGAACTCATAGTGACCATACCTTGTCCTAAAGGCAGACTTGGGTATGTCACTATCCTTAATACGAAGTTGATGATATCCAGACCTCAAATCTATCTTTGAGAAAACGGTTGCACCATGCAATTGGTCAAAGAGATCATCAATCCTCGGCAGAGGGTACTTATTCTTTATTGTTACTTTATTGAGTTGTCTATAGTCGATGCACAACCGCATTGACCCATCTTTCTTTTTAACAAACAAGACCGGAGCACCCCAAGGTGAAGTACTTGGTCGGATAAAACCTCTCTCAAGTAACTCTTGAAGCTGTTTCTTGAGTTCTGCCATCTCGGCAGGCGCCATTCTGTACGGAGTCTGAGCTATGGGTTTCGTTTCTGGGATCAGATTGATTTCAAAATCAATCTCCCGAGGTGGTGGTATGCCCGGAAGTTCTTCAGGAAACACATCTTCGAAATCCCTGACTAAAGGAACTTCAGCAGGATTGGATCTTTCCTTGGTAACATCTACCACATGGGCTAAGAATGCATAACATCCTTGCCTCAACAGCTTATCAGCAACCATAGCTGACACAAGACAGGTGGGCAGAATCTTTCTTTCACCTTGAAAGATCCATGTGTTGCTTTCATCAGCAAACACAGCCAACTTGGACTCACAATCCAAGACAACTCTATACCTTTCCAAGGTATCCATCCCGAGGATTATATCAAAACCCTGCATATCAAGTGGTATAAGATCCACTTGAATGCGATGGTCAGAAAAGAAGAGGATGCAGGGAGAACATACCTCCTGCAAAACGGCAGACCCACTCAATGGAGTCTCTAACAACAAACTATCTGCTCTATGACTAACAGTCACATTGCAGTTACGGATCACTTTACGAGTGATGAAAGAGTGTGTAGCACCCGGATCAATCAGAACAGATACAACACAGGATGTAGACATATCAGAATATAAAAGTTTCATCTGACCTGCCACTACCCGTGGATTGACCACTGCTTTAGGAGGGTTCATAGCATAGAACCTCGCAGTCGCCTGTTGTTGAGGTGGTGCTGATGATCCAGCTTGAGACGCTTGTCCACGTCCTTGAGCTGCTCCTTGATGTTGTCTATTCTGAGGTCCCTGTTGATTCTGTTTTGGAGGTTGTGTCACACTGACAGGCTTAGAATGGCAATCCTTCATCAAGTGTCCCACCTTACCACAATTGTAGCAACTCCTCTCCTGTTGTTGTGGACGGGGTGGTCCAGTAACTGACATAGATGTAGAATTGTGCGTCCCTTAAAGCGGTTGACTCCGTCCTATACCTCTGCTTGGTGTCCATTGAGTTTGAAAACTCGATCTGGGTGGTGGAGGGTTAGGTGCAGAGAATCTAGGTTTCTTGGAATCTCTAGATGAAGAACCCTTGAACTGTGGATATCTCTTCTGAGTTTGTCTTTTCTCAACCACAGATCTCTCTATCCTTCGGACTGACTTGACGAAGGTAGAGAATCTCTCTCTGTTTTCTAAGGCAGACACAGGGGTTGACATATCAGAATTCAAACCCTTCTCGAATCTTATGATTCTTTCCTCATCTGTAGCAGCCATGTGCGGACAGAACCGCAACAACTCCATGAACTTAGCTTCATACTCACTAATGTTCATCATACCCTGCCTTAGTTTCTCGAACTGAGAGATCTTCTCATCTAGGAAGGTCTTTGGAAAATATCTATTGATAAATTCTTGACGAAACTCTTCCCATGAGAACTCTACTCCAGGTCTCTTCTACTCTTCCATGTTCCACCAGTGACCAGCACTTCCTTTGAGAAGATAGACAGCATGTCTAACCTTCTCAGCTTCCGGGATGATAAAAATCCTGAAAGCCTTCTCCAACTCTGTCAACCATAAGTCAGCATCTGCAGGGTCGGCAGTCCCGAAGTACTCGGTAGCGCCGACACGACGAAGTCGTTCGAATGTCTTACCGATACCTTGTGCTTCAGGCTGGACAGGTGCCCTCGGTGCAGGCATGGGCATCCTGTCGGTTATGTGTGTTATGGCAGTCATGAACTGCCTGAACATCGTCTGTACAGCTGGGTTACCCATGTCGGCTGGGTCAAACTGGGGTGGCTCTCTTGGTGACTCAGGTGCAGGTTGTTCTATTCTCGGAACCCTTGCACCGCCTCGAGGTGTACTAGCACTACTCTCCGCCACGTACTCATCATGATGTTCTGACATCCTTAGGTATCTTCTTCTCCTGAGGAGCAGAAGATTCTATTAGATAAGGAAGGAGTACTTAAAGGTAGACTCGACATTCTAAGTCCTATGCCTCTGTAGACTCAACTGAACTAGAGTTCTGATACCACTAATTGTGGGCTCTGATCTCCAAACCATGACATAAACACGATTAAAACTTAGCGGAAGCGATTCGATAATCAGCGGTAGACAAAAATCGCGGGAAATTAAAAATTTTCGAGACAAGAGCTTGGATCTATAAAGCTTCTTTCATTAAGAGAGATAAACTGTTTACATCTCAGGATAATTACTTCTTGAGTAATTATATACATCAAGATACAAAATCTCAAGAACTCATACAAAAGACTCCAAGACCTGAGAGTACAGAGGACACATAGGACTGACTCTAACTACACCACATGGCGGGCTAAATCTCCACCTGAGATTACTGCTGCTCCTGGTGCTGCTGCTGCTGCTGAGACTGGTCACTTGTAGACCGGTTCCTCCTTCTACGACGTCCACCTAAAAGTTGAAGTCTGCGGGGTGAGACAATTTTACATAATTGTCCCAGCGAGAGTTATAACTCTCCACCAGAAGCTTCACTATAACATCAAGAATATCTTAAGCAATAAAACTTTCAAAGCATTAGATAACAGTTGCAGCTATAAACAAGAACTCAACACTTATGAAGTATGAAGAAATATAAGCACTATCACAGTGTAACATCAATCAACTAACTTGGAGTTATCTATAACAAATATACTACGGGGTTGATTATGTTTTACAAACAACATTATGCCCTGTGGAGATGAGGCATACCACTCATACTCCAACTGATCGCTGAGAAGTCACATCAGTATCATACATAGGTCATTAAGAGAGCCAGATTCTCATGACCTTCATCTTCCTCAGTCAGTAAGAGGATCACTGGTAGGACATCTTGTGTCTCTACTATTATAGCTCACCTGGGTAAACTGGTCCTTCGCTATTCTAGAGTTACAGTGGCGTTCTGTACTCTCTTCGTCATCAGGAGATTTCATGTTTACCTCCACTGATACAGATATCTATGTTTTCTTCATCATCAGGAGGTTTCATATTTACCTTCCACTGATACGGTAGGGTTTAATAGTGAAGGGTTAATGGATTACACATCTACATCAATCACCTACACTAGGATGTAAGGTTCTACACATCCATATACCCCACATACTCAACAGTATGTGTTCCAGGAGTTCCTTTAGGAAAACCTGTTTCACCATCATTTAATCTCTGACAATGATGGATCTATGATCAGGGCTCCTACATTACACTTGATTAGTTAGGTGCATTCAGTATTCTTTAAACATCATACATTTTTCTTCCAACAATAACAGTAGCATAACAGCTATGTAGGTAGAATACCAAATGTAACAAGCCTAACTTTAATTAATCATTATTTCTCAATATACTCATCACAAGTCATCTCTAAAGCATGACTTGGTGGTATTCATGGCTCTTACAGCCCATTACTCATAGGATGCCACTGACAAGGCATCAAGATATTTTACTTATTCATAAAAGCCTTTACATGCTTTTAATGAATACAGTATCATCATCCATACCTGGATATGATCACCTTCATATCAGGGCCTGCATAGTTAGTTCAACTGATAAAGGCAATTTAAAACAAGGAATATACTTCTCACTCTTATCATAAGAGCTAAGTTCTCTGATTCTTATCAATTAGAGTTTAATACTCATAAAGCAGGTCATTACCCTTGAATTAGGGTTTCCTATTCACATTGAAGTGAATTGAACTCATAACATCATTATGTATGTGGAACATCATCATTGATGCTCTCAGGCTGGCTTGAGATTTATCATACATCATAATTAGGGTTTCCATGACCTCACACAGGTGGATCATACCCTAATTATGCACATTCATGTGTATTGAAGGTTCTTTAATTGAGTTTCTCCTAAAAAGGGTACTTTCTCTCTCTAGAAGTACTTTCTCTCTCTAGAAGTACTTTCTCCCTCCTTATACTAGTAGAGGGTGATAACACCACTCTAGATCAGGTTGGGTTAAGTCATCATAGGCTAACATAGCCAAAAACATCACCACCATGTGATTAGGGTTTGATCTGATCAAGGTATTACTCAATTGACCCTTCAAGGGTATTTTGGTAATTTACCCAATTGATCATCATCATGGTCAAAACCTTAGTCAATTAATCCCTTAATATCCTAGGTTATTATTAGGGTTTTAGATTAGGGCATCATTGAATCATTCATATCTTCAATTGATTGAGTGAAGTCAACCATGAATCACCTTGATCGATCTCAACCATCAACCTTCAATCGGTTTGAGACCGTTTGAATATGTTGACCGTTTAGCCAATTTGACTTCCAAGACCGCGAGGGTGAGTAGACCGTTTTCTCACTTTTGACCTCAAGGCCGCGAGCCCTCATCCTACTCCAAGATCGCGAGCCCTCTCAAACTACTCCAAGACCGCGAGCCTTTAATTGATTTCAAGACCCCGAAGGTTGTGTAGACCGTTTGCTCACTTTTGACCTCAAGACCGCGAGGCCCCTCACGGTCTTGAGACCGTGAGCCCTCTCACGACCTTGAGACTGTGAGCCTCCTCACGACCTTGAGACCGCGAGCCTCCTCACGACCTTGAGACCGCGAGCCTCCTCACGACCTTAAGACCGCGAGCTCACATGGTCTCAACCGCTTAAACCATCAACAAAGATCAATGGTTACAACCGATGATGTCAACCAATGTTGAAGCCCTCAAAAGGTCAAAGCCATGGTGACCACTTATGGATTAGGTCAATTAAGATTATGCTTAACCAATTGGTCATTCAATTGACCCTCAATTGTTGACCAATTAGGGTTGAAGTCGATTCAATTAGGGTCTATCAATGTTCACCCATCAACACTCAACAATGTGCATCAACACAAGGTTGAACCCTTCAATTGAGCTCCAATTGGGCCCAAACTTGGCCCAAACGGTCTTGAGATCATGTGGGTGGTCCCCACATGGTCTTGAGACCGGTTTCCCAAGATTTCACCAAAATCTAATGTGATTTGATAGGGGTTGAACCATGATTGAGTCACAAAATCAGAATTTTTATTAATTGATAACTTATTGCAATTGGATCCTTAATTAATCAAATTAGCTTAACCCTAGACCTTCAAACGGTCTTGGGTGATTGTCCTCGCAGTCTTGAGACCGTTTGGATGACCCCCAAACGGTCTTGAGACCGTTTAGGTCAATCAACCCTTAAAAAAAAACCTAATTAAGTCACCATAATTTCAGTACTGATTTCATCTAGGGTTAACCCTAGTAATCACCCTTCAACTCTTAGCTCGTTTGGAATTATACCATCAAACTTGGTAAGTTGTTAATTAACATAATTTTGAACAGTAATTTCATATGGTCAAAGCTTGGTCAACGACCTTACATGGTCTTGAGACCGTTTGCCCAAAAAGGCAATTTCAGACCGTTTGAAAATCAGGAATAAATTCAATTAAAGTTGTTACTATAAAAGGCCATATCTCCTAATTCCTTTGGAGTTAACCTCTAAATTTTTTGAGGGTGATTAGCCTACATAATTAGGAACAGATTTCTTATACGGTCCACGCTCGGTCAATGGGTCCAAATGGTCGTGAGGACCATTTTCCCTCTCGCGGTCCAGAGACCGTTTGCTCACCTCGCGGTCCTGAGACCGTGAGAGCAAGTTAGGGAGGCCGTTTAAGAAAGTGGAAAGTGGTGGGTTTTTCTTGGAAATCACGCCTTCATCTCCTAGCTCAAGAACAGTACAGATATTCCACGGATTTGCTTGCAAGGTAGCAAAGAAAAGTAGGGAACATGAAGAACTATCATCTAACCGCATAAAGGAGATGTATATAGTAAAGCATGGGTTTAGAGTTATAAAACCCGCCTAAAGCTTGCTCCTTGAGCTCCAAGCTTTTGAGATCCAAGCTTTAATGGCGTCCTTGAGTTCCCACAGGTTGGCCAAGGTGAAACCTCCAGGGAAATTCAAGAAAAGATGGCTAGAAAGATAGGGTTTCGTGAGTTAGTCACCAAATTGACCTTGAATTCAAGTTCTAACCATGGAATCAGGCAAAAGGAGGGTTTCAAACCTACCTTGCTTCCCTTGGTCGTCCTCCTTAGCTCCAAGGCATTCCTTGGTCATTCTTGGTGAAATGAAACAGTAAGGAAACGAAGGGGTAGTTCCCTTGCAATTAAGAGGAGGAGAGCTTATATACATGGGATAGGATTTTCAACATCAGCCCATAAGTTTTCCATAATTCCAAATAGGTCCTTCCTTCTTTACTTGCTCGTCCCTTCCTCTTTATTCTAAGGGCAAATCTTTCTTAAGGTCAAGAAAATGAGGGCAAAGAAGATCAACCTAATACTAAGGTTCATACATAAAAGGGTTATTGCACCTATACCCTGATTATTCAATCACAAGGTATATTTCATAACTTGATATTTCAATTTAGGTGACTTCCTCATCATTTCTTCTCTAATTTATGGCAAGAGTCTTAATAGATACATTAGATGATATATTTTACAAATTGCATCCCTTAATTTGGGTAAATTGCATTTTACCCCAAATTAGGGTTTCAAGCACCGAGATTGCTTCCACAGCTGCACCTTGGTGCCCAAGCTTGGGAAATCCCTCTAACTTTAACAAAATGGTTCTCATGATGTTTCAACATCATAGGAACTCCTCAACATGTGCAAATTGCAAGTTAACCCTTCTAACTGGGTAATTTTCACATAGGTCCCTGTATTACTAAACAATGCTACAACTTTATATTAAAAGGAGCAAAATCTGAACTATATGTTTCTGAGAAACTTAATTACATACTCAGAGTTAATCACAAAGATTTAATTACATAATTAGGCAAAACACCTAGGGTTAACTCATAACCCAGGTCAGGGATGTTACAGCAATGGTAAGGGTTCAATTTAAAATGGTGTGAACATTATATGATAATTCAAATATAAATATTTAATGTGCATATATCTGTTGAAGCAATAAAAAACCATCATTATGATAAAAAAAGATCATACATAAAGTAGCAAGCTTATGATGTATCTTTAACAGCAATCAAACTCAGGGTCTAATTGTTGAAAGTAAAAACAGAGCATACACAAAGTAGTAAAAAGAAGTATTCTTGCAACTTCATTCATTTCCCTCACGACCTACTCCTACAACTCCATTGTTGTTGTTTTCAACATTTTTAAGTGTTCTACAACTCTTAGGAGATCACATATTGCGCTAAGGGATGAGGAAGCAATAAATGTACCAAAAGGAAATAATTTTGTCTGATAAAGTCTTTCTTTAGGTTCTTCCAAATAGTTTTCAACTGGTCTAAAGTTATGAAATGAAACCCCATTATGTTTCGAATGTCACGTCATATCTCCATCCAAGCCTCTCGAGTATAAAATCCACGGACACATCTCCCCATGTCATACTGACTTCTCATGGCATCAAGTAGGATTTGATCGTGCTCTTGACACCATAAAGCAAACACGCTCGTTGGTTGCCCAGCCATATTACAGATTATGTAAGTAATATATTTCAGATGTAAGGGTGTATATCACAATTATGCGGATATAATATGATTATTCATTTTTAAATAACATACACCCTCCTATCTGGTCTAGACATAAAATATTATGCAACATTACGATAAAAATCAGCAATCTTATAATGTAATTCAATGTTTATATCAGCAGATGAATTAAGAAAGTTTATAATGTTAATAACATCCAATGATAGAAAATTTAAATTGATAGGACAATCTAAATCTAACACTTCCATTGAACATTATGGCATCGTCAGAGGTGAAGGAATATCCATAAGAAGACTACAAGTTTCCTCCATCTTGTCAATGGAGGTTTGTAGAACCTGATACTCGTACTTTTTGGAGGTGTATATATCTTTGGAGTTGTAATGGATTTCAACAAAGTCCTTCATGTTCATTGACTGGCCCCACACTGACTTGCACTCACCAGTTAGTAACATTATCTCAGCCTTCAAAGAATAAGTTGTTGGTGGGAGATTGACTACCCAATGGAAGTATATGCATTGATCTTTTCTGTAAAATGTATTTCCAAGTTTAAGTTAATGACAATGAATGTGTAACCTACACAAGGGAAACTAATTGTTTATGGATTTATTGTCGCACCTGACTAGTAGGACATATGTAATACATTGCGCCCCACCTTTCACTTAGAATGCCAAAGTCATATAACCCTAAATCCTCTATGTTAATCCGCAAGGCTGCAACTAGACCACAATGTCATCTCAGAAGTTCAGATGGATTCATCGACATCTAAAACGTGATTTTTGATTACTAACATAATGAAATGTTCATAACATAGATTTCAAATCTAATTTGAAGAGTATTTCGATAGTACAAGTTGATTGTTCTAACATACAAGCAAAGTTTATTTAGGTAGATCATATTGTATTACAACTATGATGTATTGTAGCCCTCTTCCAATGTTGAAGAGTCACTATCGGTCGGTAGGTGAAGTAGTTCATGAAGATAAAGGAGCCTCTTCCTTAGAGTTAAAATTTCCACTACTATCCTATCGGTGTCTGCCCTTTTCGAACAGACAAAGTCACATTGTGTAAACTAGTACTTGCGTTCATTGAGTACATAAGTAAGTTGTGTTAGCAGCACATCCCTAACTGCAGTAAGGGTGGCCGCGATAGGTTGTACTCGTTGTGCGGGCAACATCAGACGACATCTATTTAGAACAAGACCCCTACCACATGTAAAATACAGCTTGTGGGGGTTATTATCTTCAAACCATCCATTTGCCACATATGTGGCATCCGTGTACACTTGTACGGTGCATTTGAGGCTACATGGACACGACAACATTCCATTCTCCATTTTAAGACAACCTAATGAAACATATTGTGACATTTTTAATTAGAAACCATAAAAACATTTTATAAAACAAACATTTTAAATCAATTGGTAGATGAGTTTTCATACTCTACAGAAATGATGACTAGTACAAAGTAAGGTCAACGAGCATCCGAAATGAAATTGGAAATTATTTCACATAATACATCACCCTCCCTTGCATCGATCAGAGTTGTTTGTTGTAGCAAACTCAGGTCGACCTGATTGCTGGGAACGCTGATATTGAACTGTGTTCTGGGATTTCCTCCAACGTAGTGTCACCATCATTTTGGCTACATATAAAATTGTGAAGGATACAGCAAGCATTACGAGGTGACAATGTGAATGTATATGATACGTCACCCCTTTTTCAAGGTAGGCAAACCTCATCTTCGACACACGGAATTCTCTTTCTACCACATTATGTAATTGAGTGTGGCGATGGTTGAACATCTCCTTCTTATTGTTGTATGAATGTCTATTTCCTCATTACTCATATATATGGTAAGTTGTGTTGCGATAAGGTACAATAACCTGACAAGTGTTAGTGTACCCTGCATCAATTAGGTAAAACTTTCCTGATGATACTTTGAAATCACATGTGGTCGTTGCTACTTGTAGGACCCTTTGGTCAGTTGTCAATCCCTCCCACCCAGTCAGGACATATGTAAACTCCATTGAGAAGTCTACTACATCCATGACATTCAGAGACACATTCCCTTTTCTATCTCAGTATCAATTTTGCTTTTCGCATTTCACCAAGACTGGGATGTGTGTCCCGTCAATTGCCCCGATGGCATTCTACAACACTAAAATTGGGTTTCAACATACAAAATAATTGAAAATGATTATAAATTGTAGGGGATAACTATTACCTTGAAGTATTGATAGAACCTTGGGCTCTCTAATATATGATGATGTGTTGTTGCATTTGTGGTTTGCATGACAACATAGTTGGTGTGAAAAAGATACAATACACCTACAAGTGGAAAGAGATGCACACATAAAAGATTGTAAGGGGGATAAAATTTTCAATGAAAAAGAAGGAGAAAAAAGATGGCACAATACTCATTTTCTATTTGGTAACGGAGAGGATATTCTTTTTATTCTTGTATCATGTGCTTTATTTTGACTAATGCACATGTTAGTTTTAAGTAAAAGAAAATCAATACATTATTCCTTATGTGAGGAGTTTCCAGTGAGTCAAGGAGCCACACCAAAGAATCAACGCTCTTTCTTTTGGCATTATGGTCAACTTAATTGACTAAGTCTTCAAGAATTTATGGAAACAAGACAATTATTGTGTTCAGAAGACAAATGGCAATCCCACAAGCCATGGAAGTAGATGCCCTTTGGGAATCCCTAGCGGATAAGGAAGCTGACTCTTCAAACAGCGTATTTGTGGCCATTTAGAATGGCAACTATAACCCTCATGGAGTGCACGCCCAATACATAAATTGACCTGTCCAAAGAAGCTATAACAAGATATTAAAGATCGTCCATATTCCAGTCGACAATCCTACGTGCCTCCTCATGTGTGAGAACAAACAAACATTGCTTTTCTTTGCGAGAGCTTAGCCTAATTTGCAGGGCCAAAATCCTCCATCCTCTAGGAAGCATACACACAATAGATTTCTCACAGTGAGCAATAGTGTAAGATTCTCAATTTTGGTAAAATTTGAATTGTAAGAATATAAGACGTGTTTTGATAATAAAATTTTTGAATTGTAATTGATAGAATAATAAAGCCATCAACTTTATAGAATGGGTTTGACACATGGTCCAAGTAAGGCTCATGTGACCATTTTCTTTGCAAATAGGTCTTTGTGGTACAAGTTTAAGAAATAAGAAATTTTGTGCATAAATGAATTTATGAGTTGTTAGATAATTGAAATACGAAATAATATGTAAGTTTCTAAAATAATTAGTGACTTAAATAATTAAGGGAGTATTTATCTAAACATGACTTGCAACACAAGTTTTGAGACATCAAATAAGGATATTTCAATCTAATTTTTGGAACACTTAGATATAATGGGAAAACTAGGATAATTCTAGAATTTGAGAAGAAAATGACTTTCTATATGATGTGTGTAGTTAAATTAAAGAGATTCTTAAAGAGCAAGTTTCATTTGTAAGAGCTATCCCAATAGTTCTCTCTCTCTCTCTCTGTCTCTCTCTCTCTCTCTATATATATATATAGAGAGAGAGAGAGAGTCAAGCTAGAATACACTCGAGTGTACAGATCACGTCATACACCCCAATGGTGTTTTCCTATCTAGACCATGTTTTTTCAAAATATAATCCGTTGACCTTCATGGTTACAATAATAATAGGCCACATACAAAATTTTAACTCATTTGGATGAGTGTAAGTCACTCATCTAAAGATAACAAAATCGACGCACAAAACTAATTTGAAATGCATGATTTTTTCCTCCTTTAGATGCATCGGCCTATAAGTGCCCAAATGAGTTAAAATTTATTATATAGTATGTTCTTAAGATAATTAATAAGATCAATGGTTTCAATTTTTCAAAAAGTTACTACATCTTCAAAAATGACTAAGGTGTATGGTGCCTCCGGTACACTCGAGTGTATACTAGCCTAACTATATAGAGACCAATCTTTTCCTGTGTTATTTTGAGCATCACTACCAACGTAATTAGGAACCGATTGGGTCACACGCATTAGGATGCATGAAGGAATTATAGTTCACAATAAAACATTTGATTATTATGATTATGTGTCATGAACAGGTTGATTCACCGTCTGATCAAGTGACCAAAATGTTTGATTTGTTGATCAGACTAATTGTATGAATAGATCAATTGATTATCTATTGGTCGATTGCATTTTCCACTGTACTGGTGTAGTTGGCCGACCAGCTAACCTGATCGGGTAAACATAGTTCAATAGGTAAAGTCTTAGTAATTAGAAAGAAAGTTAGATCTAGATCTGAATAGACCTGATCAGTCGATTAGGTATCATGATCGGCTGATCAAAATCCAATCTGAGTTTTTTAGTATTGGATTGCTTTAGAAATTGCAATTGAGAAATATATTGGAATTGTGATTTTTTAAGCCCATGATTCTCCAATATAAAGAGGCCACATCCCAAAGGGTGAGATATATATTTTAAGATATCTTGTGAGACGATTTGTTATCAAACTTCTCTCTTAGAGAGAGAAAGAAACAAAAGGGGTTACTACCTGAGATAAAATAAGAAAGGAAGTTTTATCATGCCTAACACATCGAGGACTCATATTCCTCTTCAGATTGGTGTCCAAGGTGGTACACCACATTATCCATCATTCGTGTGTACACATTTGTGGTTGTGGCACACGTATGGAGGCTTGAAGAAGTTATTCCACAAGAAGACAATTGTGCAGTACCTTGATGGCCAATCAGGATATTCTTTTCATATATCCACATTTTGGGGCTTTTTTGAATCTAGATCCAAAAGATTACTTTCTTCACGGATATAAGACGGGTCTAGTTGTTGTAACACTAGTATGTTTTGTGGAAAATCTCGAACCCTTCTACTCCTACTTTTAGTCCCGCATTACCCGGGATAGAGAACCATGTCCCATGACCCTCATATATATAGGGGTATTGGGGGCTTCTCAAAGTACAACTCAGTGCAAACCAATAGCTCTGTAAAGTTGTCATTTTCTGGTTTTGGTAACCGAGAGAGAGCCCGAGCAAGTGCTACCCGATAAGGGAGGCACAGCAAGGGAAAGACAACTGCAGTTGCGACTGGTGGCAGGAGAGTGTGTTGGTGACTAGTACACTGACAGGAGGGTGTGACTCCTTCCAATTCCTTGTGGGACAAGGAGATTGGAGTTCCAGGTGGTCCGTGTGGACTACTTCAGAGGCGGGAGGTTTCTGCCGCTAGGAGGACAACCTTCAATCTCATCAGTCCCGGTGCGACCAGGAGCTGCACAAACACCGTCCAAGACCGGAGGTGAAGACCGCGCAAGGCGCGAGGTATTGTCGCCGAGCAAGCCTCGGGACAAGGTATGATTCCACAAACCATCATTTCCTATTGTATAGACGTTGACACATTTCCTTGTTCTGGGTTTGGGGGAGAAACTTTTTGTTTCCGCTGCCTTCTCTGCCTCCCCTAAAACCCAACAACATCTGTTGGTATGTATTCCCTGATAGCCAATCATGAGATGATTGGTGGGATACATTAATATTGATTTGATAAACATCAAAGGCAAGCTTCCAATTCTTTTTTGTTCAGTCATATGAGATAGTAATAGAATAGATTGAATGTCTAGAGAATGACAGTACTCAATGACGTATGCTTTAAGGTTAAGGACATGAATGATGAGATCATACAGATGCTAAGAGTTTGTACATTCTTGTTATGTCCCTAGTCGGATGTCATTGTGGAAGGTAGATAGACATCAATGACACACAAGACTAGATTGTGGTGTTGGTTGATGACAGAATCTCATTAGTCATGATATAGAGATATCAAACCAAACACATAGGTACTTGTTAGAGAACAAGTGTACCGGACAGACCCACTGTGAGTTTGACACATGGAACCATGACATGGTAGTCACAGTCAATACTCACAGTGATGGTGGTGAGTGTGATTCTTTGACCTGAAATCACTACACTCAACACATGTCATTGGGCACACTTTGACATCATAAAATGCAGTCCTGAAACATGGGTTGTTATAAAGGTGATGATTGGGTGGCTTTGCCACATGGGGCTTTTGAGGGGTGAGTGATAGATATGGGATTTGTCCCTCCTGAGGGAGTTTGATATCCAAGGCCACTTGATGAGTAGGATTGAAATAGGTGTGCGCATGCATGTGTGAATTAGTATGTGATATTGATGTCATACATATCTCTTCCAATCTGCTCTGAGATCAAGAAAGTGAATGAACATTGACAGGATGAATGTTCCATGCCTCGAGTTCATTCAGGATATCAGTGACAAAGGAATTATACATTCACTGTAACACCATTCACGGATTGTAGGATTGAAAGTTGTTCTCCAACTTTCTACTTTCACTTGGGTAGCACTGATGTGTGACTAGGCACCGCTCTTTGCTTGTGAAGTCATAAGTGTTATGGACTTTCACTGCCAATGTGAAATGGACCTACATGGTCACACACATAGGATTTAACCTGGAAGAGGAGTTTTGTCCACAAACAATGTTTAGATTGATTACTAAAGGAGTTTATTAGTTCAATTAAACACTCAATCAATTGATAGCTCAAAATCATAATGTTCAAGGTGTTGGACTGATTGATTAGAGTATTGGGTTGATTGAAACTGCAATTGACTGATTCTGCACAATCTGCACTCCCAACCGATCGGCTCATGAGATGAACCAATCGGATGAGCTTGGTGAACCGGTCAGCTTAAGTGTTGAGTCGATCGGCTCATAGTCAAGGTGAAACAATTGCTTCAAATGTTGAAACGATCGATTCAACTGGTGCAACCGAGCAAGTTGGGAAAGTAGGATTGGTGAGAATTTTCCTTTCATTTCACTTGCCCAATTTGATTGGGAAATAGGATTGGTATTTGATACCAATTAGAAACAAAAGAAGGAAAGTCAATCGGGAACTGGTCAGGACCACGAACCGACCGGTTCAAAAATGAATCGACCGGCTCATGGGTCCCAACTGATCGGTTGAGGTGTCAAACGACCGGTTCAGGTCCCCAACCGACCGTTTCAGTTGTGAAATGATCGGTTTAGGTTGCGAGTTGGTTGTTTTGTGGAAAATCTCGAACCCTTCTACTCCTGCTTTAGTCCCACATTGCCCGGGATCGAGAACCTTGTCCCATGACCCTCCTATATATAGGGGTATTGGGGGCTTCTCAAAGTACAACTCAGTGCAACCAGTTGCTCTGTAAAGTTGTCGTTCTCTGGTTTTGGTAACCGAGAGAGCCCGAGCAAGTGCTACCTGATAAGGGAGGCACAACAAGGGAAAGACAACTGCAGTTGCGACTGGTGGCAGGAGAGTGTGTTGGTGACTAGTACGCTGACAGGAGGGTGCGACTCCTTCCAATTCCTTGTGGGACAAGGAGATTAGAGTTCCAGGTGGTCCGTTTGGACTACTTCAGAGGCGGGAGACTTCTGCCGCTCGGAGGACAGTTGTCAATCCTGACAGTCCCGGTGAGACCAGGAGCCGTCAATCCCGGTACGACTAGGAGCTGCACAAACACCGTCCAAGATCAGAGGTGAAGACCGCGCAAGCCGCAAGGTATTGTCTCCGAGCAAGCCTAGGGACAAGGTATGATTCCACAAACCATCATTTCCTATTGTATAGATGTTGACGTGTTTCCTTGTTCTGGGTTTGGGGGAGAAAATTTTTTGTTTCGGCTGCCTTCTATGCCTCCCCTAAAACCCAACAGTGGTATCAGAGCCAGGTTAACTACTCTATACTTTAGGGATTATCTATATGATTGATTTTGGTTTGTCACCTTTATTTATTACATATGATGTGAATAATATTGGCTTTATGCATGTCCAATCCTAAATCCACAAATCCCAATTTACATATATGATATGTATTATTAATGGACTCGATACGCGTCGCCCTTAAACGAGTTTTGTGGTGGATGTATAGTGTGGTTATGGCTAATAAACCCTATCTGTGTGTGGTTGTATGTGTTTGCTTGCATCTCAGTCTGCGCACCGATCTTTCTTCTCCTATTCCTGATGTAACTCGAAATAATTTGAGATTTCTTTCCTACCTTTGCTCCCCTCGAATGTAACTCGAGGTTTCTCTTTTTACAATGTAAAATACGATAGAATTTTATTTCCTGTTATGTCAAAGAACGGAGGACATCTGACGATAGTTGAGACGATCGGTTCAAGGCGTGAACCGATCAGTTGACGTTCCAGAAGATCGGTTCAAGGAGTGAGCCGATCGGTTGATGATCGAGATGAGCGAGTGGCGGCCATGACGAGATGCATGATGACTAGGCGAATCGATCGGTTGGAGGAGCCAACCGATCAATTGGTGGCACTCAGACGACCGGGCCAGAATGAGCAAGTCATTCATGAGACGAGTTGATCTACTCAGAAGGCAAAGCACAAAGTTCATCTTGTACAGGTTGCATGTGATGTAGACCTAGATGACCATGATTCCTCTTGGCTTGAGGAATCACATTAGGATGGCCATAATCATCGCTTTTATTGTTTTGCATGTTTTCTGTGGGATATAGCATGTATATGATATGTACTATGTATTGTGGTGATTGGATATGTATATGTATATAAAAACCAAATCCCTCATTAAATGTTAAGTTTTAGATACCTTCCAAAAGCGACATACGTGAAAAGCTTGATCGACCAAGTGTGGGCACGCCCTAGCGTGGTGCACCGTCTATCTCGTAGAAGCGTGAAGGATGAATGTGTGGGTCTGCCCTAGCAGGGTGCATGTTCATCGTGTTTGCTTTGGGTCGGACTTAACAAGGTGATCTAGATGGGAATCTAGTACCTTGAGGCATGGAGATGATCATGACAAGGAGTTGCATATGACATCTTATCAAGAGTTGCATATGATGCAATTGGCAAGAGTTTCCTACCTGAGAGATCTATGGTGTGGGTGACAGCCCTAGCTGGTCCATGACTTGGAGGATTTCAGGATCTTGCCCACTAGAAGGTTGTACACTGCAATCTTCTAAATTGATGGTGAGGGCTATCAATTTGAAGTAAAATAGTGGGAGTGATAATTAATTAAGGCCTAATTATATCTTCAACTTTTCAAATCAATCAAATAAGTCAAAAATGAGTTTTTGGACTAAAATTGCATATTTTCCTTTTGTAGTACAAATGGCAACAAACAACAATCACTTTTCTTTGCGATTGGTCCTTGAAAAGGACAAGCTAAATGAGACAAACTTCCACGACTGGTATAGGACATTGAGAATTGTTCTCACTCAAGAGTGAAAGCTCTATGTCCTGGATACTCCAATTCCAGAGGAACCTACTCCTAATGCACCAAAGACAGAAAGGGATGCTTACAAGAAGCATTCTAATGATGCCATTGATGCAAAGTGCTTGATGTTGTGCTCTATGAACCACAAGTTACAGAGACAACATGAGAACATGGGTGTCATTGAGATGATTCAGCATCTCAGGAACATGTATGAAGATCGGGCACCGCAAGAGAGATACAATGTCTCAAGGGCACTGTTCAAGTGTGTCATGACAGAAGGAGATCCAGTTGGTCCTCACACACTCAAGATGATTGGGTATGTGGAGAACCTGCAAAGACTGGGATTTCCACTGAGCTAAGAGTTGGCTACTTACGTGATACTGCAATCGTTGCCAGAATCCTACAGTCAGTTTGTGATGAACTACAACATGAACAACTTTGATAGGCCACTTTTAGAGTTGTTGGGCATGTTGAGGACAGCCGAGATACAGATGAAGAAGGGACAAGCCTAAGTCTGTGATGGTGATCATGAGCAAGAAAGGCAAGTCCAAGCGCAAGGGCAAGGGCAAAGCTAAGAAAGGTTATGAAGCTAGCCAGGAGCCCAAGTCGTCTTCAACTCTCAAGGCCAAGGGAGGCATGACCAAGAAAGGAAATTTCCACCATTGTCAAAAGCTAGGACATTGGAAAAGGAATTGTCCTCTCTATCTGGAAGAACAAAAGAAGAAGGAGGCGACAGACGTCTCTACTTAAAGGTGTCATGAAAGTAAACTTGTAACACTTTTGAGGTATATGATACCAAGATGTAAAGTGTAAAGCACTCAATAAATGGGGCAAGTGTTGTCGCCATAGATAGGAGTACTTTAGTTTATTTTCAGCCTAAAAGGCATGTAATACAGTTATGAACTACTATTTAATATTTTCCAATAGATAGAAACACTTTATTTTTGCATATTGTATGACAATGATGGCAATCAATAAAGAGATGTTAATTTCTAAAGATATGATCTTTGTGGCAATGCCTTGTTTATCTTGTGGTATTTGATATGCATAAGATAAAATGATACCTAAAAGTTATAGATAACTCAAACAATCAAATTAGCATCAATCATGAGAAATTCATTTCTAGTTCCATGTGATGGATAAATCTAGACTCTTTTGGTTAGAGAACCAGTGAGAGACATGAATATCTTGGACATGATTAATCAATATTCACTAATGGTAGTGGGAGAATGATTATCCTATTGGGTATAATACATGTGATGTATTTACATACCTATTGGAACAAATGCTAATACTTCAAATGGTGTTTAGAGAAATACCAATATGAATATCTTGAAGGGTTCAAGAATATCATAGATGAAGTGCAAATTTGGTAAAGTGTTAATTCTTGATGAGATCAATGAATGAAATACTGAGACCAAATGTTTGAGATCATTATGAGTGATTATGATAATGTATCATAGTGAACTCATGATTAAGGCATGGTGATGTCTAAATCAAGAAGGAATCATACTCTAAGGAGTTAGAAAATGTTTATCATATAACTAAATTCTTCTTAATAAAAGAATACCCCACACTAATAAAGGACAATAAGAATCACAAGGAGTTGTGAGTTCTTATATCCTTGACAGATACACCTCAATTATCTATGTGATGAGTTGTTCATGTGATGAGTCAACTATCTAAATGAATATGAGGAACCGAATTTTGAGTTATGGTTTATGACCATTACATCCTAAATGACATTCATGTGAACCATAAGGTATGACCTTGATGGTAGCACCCATTGGAATAAAATTCATAAGTGCAAATAAGTCTTAAGCGTTAAGACACATGGATAACATTTTGAGAAGGATGATTCTTGTTGATTGCAACTTAATGACTAAGACATTTGTCATATGGATACTAAAACTGCATTCCTATGAGGAATAAAACAAGGATGTGTACGTGACACAACCTATAAGGTTAATGAATCCATTAATGCAAATGAAGTTTATAAGTTACAATGGACTAATCAATGTGATTGATTGAGTACAAGCAACTCAGAATTGGATCTTTACTTTGATGATATAGTCAAAGGGTTTGACTGATATGTCAAAGATAAAGAAGAGATCTATGATTTAGTGGGAGCGTGTTCACATTCCACATGTTGATGTGAAATGGAAATGTTCTAGAATGGAAATCCAAAAGTGGAAATTATCTTTAAGTAAGATAGAGATGTTTCCTATGTGATAGGAATAGAGATCTATAGAGATAGTTCTCAAAAACCTCTTGACCTGAAAAGAGAAAGCATACATTGGCAATCTGTACTGAAGTGTTCAGTATGCACAGATTCAGTGGGAGAAAACTTGTCCATGTTACATGGAGTTAGTATCCCAAGGCCAAGTGTCCAATTCATATGAAGAATGGGAACACTAAGAATAGATATGGATCTATCATGTATGTAATCATCCCATTATCTTACATGTATGGACATGGCAAGAATAAAATGCATTCATCATCTTGTATGTAGGACATGACAAGATGATGTGCTCATCCTGATAACTCATATGTGGGACATGACGAGTGGATGTCTGTCTACTTCTAGTAAGGGTTACTAGAATACCATGAGAACTTTATAAGTACTTGAGAAGTACTAGTTCTAAGGAGATAAGGAAGAGTTCAATGTAAAAGTTACATTGATGTGAACTTCTGAAAAGACAGAAAATTAATCGCAAAAAATATATAGGATATATAAAAGTGAAAGTTTGTTGATAATTGGAAGTGTTCCAATAAAACCATTTAAAAGGAAATGTCGAGTATCTATGTGTTAGAGAACAGCAATGGATACTATATGGATCTGGAAGTTCATGAGATGAACTTATAGACATTCCAGTCATTGATGACAAGTATGGAATCCTTGATCATGCAATGTGGCTAAAGGTTAGCAAAGGAATACTAGATTGCATATTACGGCAACTCCATCTCATACGTGTGGCGTACAGCGAAGAGATGAGAGACATGCTTTTTGTACTGACTTTGGCAAGGTGTTTCCATAACTCACTATGTTCGCACTAGAGCACAGTAACATGTGGGACATGTTTGAAGATCACTATGAATATGATTCAAGGGTGATTGGCTCGCAGTGCAAGTGGGAGTCTTTTGGTATGTATGCCCTAAGAGACAATCATGAGATGATTGGTGGGATACATTAAGATTGATTTGATAAACATCAAAGGCAAGCTTCCAATTCTTTTTGGTTTAGTCATATGAGATAGTGATAGAACAGATTGAATGTCTAGAGAATGACAGTACTCAATGACGTATGCTTTCAGGTTAAGGACCTGAAAGATGAGATCATACGGATGCTAAGAGTTTGTACATTCTTGTTATGTCCCTAGTTGGATGTCATTGTGGAAGGTAGATAGACAACAATGACACACAAGAATAGATTGTGGTGTTGGTTGATGACATAATCTCATTAGTCATGATATAGAGATATAAAACCAAACACATAGGTACTTGTTAGAGAACAAGTGTACCAGAAAGACCCACCGTGAGTTTGACACATGGGACCATGACATGGTAGTCACAGTCAGTACTCACAGTGATGGTGGTGAGTGTGATTCTTTGAACTAAAATCACTACACTCAACACATGTCGTTGGGCACACTTTTACATCATCAAACGCAGTCCTAAAACATGGGTTGTTATAAAGGTGATGATTGGGTGGCTTTGACACATGGGGATTATGAGGGGTGAGTGATAGATATGGGATTTGTCCCTCCTGAGGGAGTTTGATATCTAAGGCTACTTGATGAGTAGGATTGAAATAGGCATGCGCACGCATGTGTGAATTAGTATGTGATATTGATGTCATACATATCTCTTCCAGTCTGCTCTGAGATCAAGAAAGTGAATGAACATTGATAGGATGACTGTTCCATGCCTCGAGTTCATTCAGGATATCAGTGACAAAGGAATTATACATTCACTGTAACACCATTCACGGATTGTAGGATTGAAAGTTGTTCTCCAACTTTCTACTTTCACTTGGGTAGCACTGATGTGTGACTAAGCACCACTCTTTGCTTGTGAATTCATAAGTGTTATGGACTTTCACTGCCAACGTGAAATGGACCTATAGGGTCACACACATAGGATTTAACCTGGAAGAGGAGTTTTGTCCACAAACAATGTTTAGATTGATTACTAAAGGAGTTTAGTAGTTCAATTAAACACTCAATCAATTGATAGCTCAAAATCATAATGTTCAAGGTGTTGGACTGATTGATTAGAGTATCGGATTGATTGAAACTGTAATTGACTGATTCTGCACAATCTGCACTCCCAACCGATCGACTCATGAGATGAACCGATCGGCTAAGCTTGGTGAACCGGTCGGCTCAAGTTTTGAGTCGATCGGCTCATGGTAAAGGTGAAACGATTGCTTCAACTGTTGAAACGATCGATTCAAATGGTGCAACCGAGCAAGTTGGGAAAGTAGGATTGGTGAGAGTTTTCCTTTAGTTTCACTTTCCCAATTTGATTGGGAAATAGGATTGGTATTCGATACAAATTAGAAACAAAAGAAGGAAAGTCAATCGGGAACTGGTCAGGACCACGAACCGACCGGTTCAGAAATGAACCGACCGGCTCATGGGTCCCAACCGATCGGTTGAGGTGTCAACCGACCGATTTAGGTCCCCAATTGACCATTTCAGTTGTGAAACAATCGGTTCAAGTTGTGAGTTAGTTGTTTTGTGGAAAATCTCGAACCCTTCTACTCCTGCTTTTAGTCCCGCATTGCCCGGGATAGAGAACCCTGTCCCATGACCCTCCTATATATAGGGGTATTGGGGGCTTCTCAAAGTACAACTCAGTGCAACCAGTTGCTCTGTAATGTTGTCGTTCTCTGGTTTTGGTAACCGAGAGAGCCCGAGCAAGTGCTACCCGATAAGGGAGGCACAACAAGGGAAAGACAATTGCATTTACGACTGGTGGCAGGAGAGTGTGTTGGCGACTAGTACGCTGACAGGAGGGTGTGACTCCTTCTAATTCCTTGTGGGACAAGGAGATTGGAGTTCCAGGTGGTCTGTGTGGACTACTTCAGAGGCGGGAGACTTCTACCGCTCAGAGGACAACTATCAATCCTGACAGTCCCGTTGAGACCAGGAGTCTTCAGTCCCGGTGCGACCAGGAGCTGCACAAACACCGTCCAAGATCGGAGGTGAAGACCGCACAAGTCGCGAGGTATTGTCGCCGAGCAAGCCTCGGGACAAGGTATGATTCCACAAACCTTCATTTCCTATTGTATAGACGTTGACGCGTTTCCTTGTTCTGGGTTTGGGGGAGAAAATTTTTTGTTTCCACTGCCTTCTCTGCCTCCCCTAAAACCCACCAGTGGTATCAGAGCCAGGTTAACTGCTCTATACTTTAGGGATTATCGATTGGATCGATTTTAGTTTGTCGCCTTTATTTATTGCATACGATGCGAATAATATTGGCTTTATGCATGTCCAATCCTAAATCCACAAATCCCAATTTACATATATGATATGTATTATTAATGCACTCGATACGTGTCGCCCTTAAATGAGTTTTGTGGTGGATGTATAGCGTGGTTATGGCCAATAAAACCTATCTGTGTATGGTTGAATGTGGTTGCTTGCATCTCGGTATGCGCACTGATATTCCTTCTCCTATTCCTGATGTAACTCAAAATAATTAGAGATTTCTTTCCTACCTTTGCTCCCCTCGAATGTAACTCGAGGTTTCTCTTTTTACAATGTAAAATAGGATAGAATTTTATTTCCTGTTATGTCAAAGAACGGAGGACATATGACGACAGCTGAGACGATTGGTTCAAGGCGTCAACCAATCAGTTGATGTTCCAGATGATCGGTTCAAGGAGTGAGCCGATCGGTTGATGACCGGTTCGAGGAGCGAGATGAGCGGGTGGCGGCCATGACGAGATGCACGACGACCAGGCGAACCGATCGGTTGGAGGAGACAACTGATCGGTTGGTGGCACCCAGACGACCGGGCCAGAATGAGTAAGTCATTCATGAGATGAGTTGATCTACTCGGAAGGCAAAGCACATAGTTCATCTTGTACATGCTGCATGTGATGTAGACCTAGATGATCGTGATTCCTCTTGGCTCGAGGAATCACATTAGGATGGCCATAATCATCGCTTTTATCGTTTTGCATGTTTTCTATGGGATATAGCATGTATATGATACATACTAAGTATTGTGGTGATTGGATATGTATATGTATATAAAAACCAAATCCCTCATTAAATATTAAGTTTTAGATGCCTTCCAAATGCGACACACGTGAAAAAGCTTGATCGACCAAGTGTGGGCACGCCCTAGCATGGTGCACTGTCTATCTCGTGGAAGCATGAAGGATGAATGTGTGGGTCTGCCCTAGCAGGGTGCATGTTCATCGTGTTTTCTTTGGGTCGGACTTAACAAGGTGATCTAGATGGGATCTAGTACCTTGAGGCATGGAGATGATCATGGCAAAGAGTTGCATATGACATCTTATCAAGAGTTGCATATGATGCAATTGGCAAGAGTTTCCTACCTAAGACATGGGTTGTTATAAAGGTGATGATTGGGTGGCTTTGACACATGGGGCTTTTGAGGGGTGAGTGATAGATATGGGATTTTTCCCTCCTGAGGGAGTTTGATATCCAAGGCCACTTGATGATTAGGATTGAAATAGGTGTACGCACGCATGTGTGAATTAGTATGTGATATTGATGTCATACATATCTCTTCCAATCTTCTCTGAGATCAAGAAAGTGAATGAACATTGACAGGATGACTGTTCCATGCCTCGAATCCATTTGGGATATCAGTGACAAAGAAATTATACATTCACTGTAACACCATTCACGGATTGTAGGATTGAAAGTTGTTCTCCAAATTTCTACTTTCACTTGGGTAGCACTGATGTGTGACTAGGCACTGTTCTTTGCTTGTGAAGTCATAAGTGTTATGGACTTTCACTGCCAATGTGAAATGGACATGTAGGGTCACACACATAGGATTTAACCTGGAAGAGGACTTTTTTCCACAAACAATGTTTAGATTGATTACTAAAGGAGTTTAGTAGTTCAATTAAACACCCAATCAATTTATAGCTCAAAATCATAATGTTCAAGGTGTTGGACTGATTGATTAGAGTATCAGATTGATTGAAACCACAATTGACTGATTCTGCACAATCTGCACTCCCAACCGATCGGCTCATGAGATTAACCGATCGGCTGAGCTTGGTGAACCGGTCGGCTCAAGTGTTGAGTCGATCAGCTCATGGTCAAGGTGAAATGATTGCTTCAAATGTTGAAACGATCGATTCAACTGGTGCAACCGAGCAAGTTGGGAAAGTAGGATTGGTGAGAATTTTCCTTTCGTTTCACTTTCCCAATTTGATTGGGAAATAGGATTGGTATTCGATACCAATTAGAAACAAAAGAAGGAAAGTCAATCGGGAACTGGTCAGGACCATGAACCGACCGGTTCATAAATGAACCGACCGTCTCATGGGTCCCAACCGATCGGTTGAGGTGTCAACTGACCGTTTCAGGTCCCCAACCGACCGTTTCAGTTGTGAAACGATCGGTTCAGGTTGCGAATTGGTTGTTTTGTTGAAAATCTCGAACCCTTCTACTCCTACTTTTAGTCCCGCATTGCCCGGGATAGAGAACCCTGTCCCATGACCCTCCTATATATATAGGGGTATTGGGGGCTTCTCAAAGTGCAACTCAGTGCAACCAGTTGCTCTGTAAAGTTGTCGTTCTCTGGTTTTGGTAACCGAGAGAGCTCGAGCAAGTGCTACCCGATAAGGGAGGCACAGAAAGGGAAAGACAACTGCAGTTGCGACTGGTAGCAGGAGAGTGTGTTGGCAACTAGTACGTCAACAGGAGGATGCGACTCCTTCCAATTCCTTGTGGGACAAGGAGATTGGAGTCCAGGTAGTCCGTGTGGACTACTTCAGAGGTGGGAGGTTTCTGCTGCTAGGAGGACATCCTTCAATCCCGTCAGTCTTGGTACGACCAGGAGCTGCACAGACACCGTCCAAGACAGGAGGTGAAGACCGTGCAAGGCGTGAGGTATTGTCGCCGAGCAAGCCTCGGGACAAGGTACGATTCTACAAACCGTCATTTCCTATTGTATAGACGTTGATGTGTTTCCTTGTTCTGGGTTTGGGGGAGAAAATTTTTGTTTCTGCTACCTTCTCTGCCTCCCCTAAAACCCAACACATATATGTATACATACATGTATATAAAACATGTATATACATACATACACATATATATATGTATATATAGATATAGATATAGATATACATATATATGTATATATGTATACATATGTATATACACACATGAACACACAAATATTTTATATATATGTATATATATATGTGTGTGCATGTATATATATATATATATGATGTATGTATATGTCGGAATCAGGTAAATATATTTTGACTTCCTCCTATGAAAATAGGAGGTTAAGAGTTACATGTAGACCCAACGCCATACACCCAGAAAAATAGAGCAAAAACTCACTCATCGAATTAATGTGCAACTTATGTTTAACACATTTGCAAATTTTTACAACAAATGCTCCTCTTATTAGTGACTGTACATTAGTTTGTTCTTGCATTCCGTTCCTCCCAAATATGGTAGCATAGTGCAAAAATTAAAATTTTCTTTGTATCATCATTCTCACATCTTGTTAGCATTTTTCTCGGGTCCGCTTCAAGCATAATTTCAGCTGAAAGTCCTCACATATAAACTTCATACCTTTTTTGTGAAGTTGCAGCCTTCCTCTAGATGATCTTGGGACTTTTTTCCCTTCTTGTAAAGCAAGCACTATGTTGAGATGCCATAGTTCCATCCACACATTTTGTCAACGGTTGCTAATGCACTATGCAAAACTTTATAGACATGCATTTTCCATTTTAACACATGAATACTTGTTCAAATATGTTCTACATATATGTCCTTTGCTACCCTTGAACTTGTCGCTTCTCATAGATTCAGTTTTGTGTTTTTAAGCCTCCAATTTCCTAAAGTATGGGGATCTAAAAGATGTCTAATTAGCTGCCAAACTTTCATCATAACGTTGATGGTACGTGAATATCTCTCCCTTATTCTTGGTTTAAAATCCAGACCTCTTGGATACATTCCTGTCATTCATATTCCCCAAGTTGAGTAACCTTCTTGGTAGATAATAATTCTCCACATTGACCCCAACTTTGTTATATCTCTGGGTGTTTTCAAAATCATACCTCCTTCTTCTTTTAGAAGAGCCATTCTTTCATATCTCATTGGGTGGTGTTCACTTTTCCATAGATAATTTGCCATTTTCATCTCCATTTTGTCTAGGACCAAACCAAGAATCTCTCCTTGTTTAACCTAGAAAATAATAAGTCCCTCTATATCTTCTCGTATTAGAGTTGTTCTTCCCACCATGGATGTCTTCCATGTCACCCATCTACTAATCATTTCCTCTAATCTATATATACAGTCAACAAAGTCCTATACCTATATCTCACCCCCATCTAAAGGGAAACCAAAATATTTTGTTGGGAACTTCTCTTTCTCTACTCCCATAGCCTCCATCAATTTATCTTCCACATGGTAGCAATTTTTAGATAAAAAGAGTTGTGTTTTATTTGCATTCACACACAGTCCTATTTTCTCCTCAAACACTTTGAGTAGATTTTGCAAACTCCCTAGCATGCTTTGTTTGACTTCCACAAAGACCAACACATCATCTGTAAAATTTAGGTGGGCATCACTTTTGTGTCGTGTACTCTATAGGGTTTTATGTCCTTCCTTTTCTCTACCATCAACATTTCTATGTGAACTACTCCATAACAATCACAATAAGGGTAGGAGATAAGGGGTCCCCTTGACGCAACCCATTGCCTCCCCTAAACATACATGTATATGTGTCATTGACCAGAATTGAAAAGTTTGTAGTCCCAACACATTGTTCCATCCAGCCAATCCACTATTCACTGAACCCCATTTTCCACATGATCCACCATAGTTTTTCCCACCTAACACTATCATATGCTATGGACACATCCAACTTTAGGCAATCCTTCTTGTTTCCTCTCATCACATTGTAGTCCAGTAAGAATTTTCCTGTCAATAGAGCACAGTCACTAATGCTCTTTCCTATCACAAAGGCTCCTAGATTTATAGATATGAGATAAGGAAGAACCAACTTCAATCTAGTAGTAGAATCTTTGCAATAATTTTATATTGTACCAAACAACATGCAATGGGACTAAAATCAGCAAGGGAAGATTCCACCTTTTTCTTGGGAATGAGTACTAGAAAAGAATGATTAACATGTTTCACCATGTTGCTACCCTCCATGAACCAGCTGACATATGCAACCAAATCCTCCTTAATGATGTCCCTAGTCTTTTTGTAGAAATAAGTATTGAAACCATATGAACCTAGAGACTTGTTGTTTCCAATACTCCATACTTCTTCTTTGACTTCCTACTCATTGGTCTTTCTCATAAGGATGTTGTTGTGCATGTCAGTGAACTTGATCTTTGACTCCATCTCCTCCTCTTCTATTTCTTTCTCAAAACTTTTATTATATAGAGAAGAATAGAAATCTATGGCATGTTCTTATAAATCCTCCTACTTAATTATTGACCACTCTTCCTTCCGCATCAATCAACTCAGAGATGATATTGTCTATCTCCCTTCTCTTGATAGTAGTATGATAGAGTTTGGTGATTATGTCCTCATCTGCCATCCACTTATCTCTACTCTACCAGTAGAATTTTTCCTCTTGTTTCTTAAGGCCCTCTAGAATCATCTTCAACTCTCCATACTTCTTTATCAATTCTGTATTGAGTGGGTCACATAGCAATTTTTATCTGACATATTTACATTCTCTCTTTGTTTCTACAAGCAAGTTTGGAATCTTCAGTTCATCCTTGGCCCATCTTTTAAAAGCAGCTTTGGTATTCACCAGGTTTTTTACAAACACAAACATTGGGTTCCATGTCACGTGCATGCCCGATGTCTCCTTTATAACATCATTGAAGCCCTTCCAATCAGCCTAGTAGTTTAGGAAATAGAACGGTCTCCTCTTCTGCTTCTTTTCTATAATCTAGATTGAAATAGAGACATGTTCACTCAGTTTAGACCCACCTGCTTTCACATGTACATTAGGAAATATATGTAGTCATTCATCATTCACCAGATCTTACTTGAAATTTTGTCTTCTAGGGCTCCTCTCATTGTTCTAAGTGAAGATATAACCACCTGTCATTGGTAGTTTAAACAAGAAAATTTTATCTATGGTGTGGTTGAAAGCATCAATCTCTGCATTCAATGTTGGTCTTCTACCTCTTTTCTCTACCTACATCTGGACACTATTAAAATTCTCAATCACCAGCCATCATAGATTTACCTATCTGGATATAGAAATTAGTTCCTTCCATAGGTCCAATCTAGTTTTTGTACCATTATGAGCATACACAGTTGTCACCCACATGTACAAACCCCCATTATTACTGCAATCGACAGTAACATGTTGGTCGTACATCTATATCAGTGACACCTGACAAGCATTCAATTTCCATGCCACACGGACTCTGGCCACCTCAGCACACGCTACATCAGATACATGCTCCCATCCTTGTGGAAACAAATATTTAATATTGTTTTTGTTCTTTTCTTTTATTTTTGTTTCCACCAATGTAGTCAAAAAATGACCACTAGTAGTTATTCATTCTCAGATATCCTTCTTCTTGATCCTATCACACACCCCTTCAATATTCCATAATAGCATGGACATACTAACAGGTTGTTTGGGATCTGGTATGCCTTCCCGACTCCTTCTTGTTGTCCTTCCTCCTATCATCTTTTTCGTCTTATCTCAATGTTGCAACCTCTTCATTGTCTAAATCAGTTAAAGCCTCAAAGCTATATCTTGTGTATAGGATGATGCCCACCTCTTGGTTCTTGGGAATATTGTTTTTCTTAAAGCTCTTTCTCTTTGTAGAAGAAACAAATTCACCCTCCTCTTTCTCAATGCTTGAGTTACTGCTCTCACCTTTCTCCTAAGTTTTGTCTTGCACCTTGTAAGATGTTGCTGACCCATCCTCATTTTGCTTTATGTGCTTGGTGATTGCTTCTCCATTGATTGCACTCTTTGTTATTTCTTTTGCAGATTGATCATCCCTGTGCCCTTGTTGCGCCCCTTCCTCAACTAGCTTGTTCTTCTTTTTTACTCTTCATATCTTCAATGGTTCAGGATCTTGCATTTTCTCTGCCTCCTCACAGTCAGTGTGCCTGAAGGCCTTACATCTATTACACCTTTCCAGAACATAGTCATAAGCGATTTTAACTGGGATTGCCTCATGGTCGTTGATGTTGAGCTACACCATCGTGGGGTTGGGCTCTCAGCCACCAGCTTGACCAAGACTCTTGCTCTATCTTCTTCCAGGGATCTTTCATCCGTATGCAGGACTCTGCCGACTCCCACTGTGATCGTCCCTACTGCCCTCTTTGTCCAGGATCGTCCGAATGAGTTTAGGGATATCCAGGTCGGGATAGTGGCTAGCAGCTCCTTCACAATTTATATCCATGATTATAATCCTTCACCATGACCAATTGATAGTCAAACCACTGAGGTCCTAGGTTGAGTATTGTCTCCTTGTCCACTGTGTTAGAGAACTGGGCCAGAAATATTTCATTCTCACTCGACAGCTCCATGGAACCCTTGGGTTTCCAAGTCCTCTCTGTATGCAGGCCCGTAGGTGTGGGTAAAATGGTTGTTTTCCCACAACATACACAAGAACTATGAATTCCCAAATATTTCACATACGGTTGAATTCCTCCTCGTCGAGAGCAACATGGATCTCTCCCTCCTTCATAGTTGGCTCAGGGAACTTCATCTCATCATCCTTTCACACCAGTGGTTGCCTTAGCACCTGGTTCTATCCTTTCCTGATCTTCATTGTGCCTCCATCTACCTCTGTTGCCAACGGGTCGGGACTAGGGTTACTGTCGCTAGAGTTCCTTCCTCTCTCTCTTCTTTCTCTCTCGGCGTCAGGTGGATTGGAAGTGATATGTGGGGGGTGTGGGTGGTATGGAGGTGGACATTGCCGGACAGGGTGGCCAGAGGCATAGGCGCCATGCCATGGGGTCACGGTCGCCTGGGCATTGCCCAGCGGAGCCCTAGAGGATGAGCAGTCAGGTAGTTGTCTGTATATGTATATGTATATGTATATGTATATGTATATGTATATGTATATGTATATGTATATGTATATGTATATGTATATGTATATGTATATGTATATGTGTATGTATATTTGCATATATATGTGTGTGTCAATCTATCTTTTTTATATATAAAAATTGGCAACTAATTCATCCCATGACCAGGAGGTTTTGAACTTGTGACCTTTAGGTCTTACAACATCAACTTTACCATTGGGGTGCCACTGCATTGGTTGTCTATATATATATATACACACACATACATATGTACATATAGAGAGAGATTAGGAAGTGTATATCGATTGGTACATGTAACTTACATAAACCAGCCATAAGAATGGCATATGTAGAATATGTTAACTAAATCTAACCGTAAGGATTGAATCAACATTGTCTAGATTATATGTTATTAGAAATTTCAACCATATCTCATATATGTCATGAGATATAGCAATTGGCATTCAATACATTTTTTAGTGTCCACAACTTACCATTGATTAATAAATATACATTTTATTTCATTAGATGATCTAAAAATGTTAGATTGTGGTGAATTTTGATGTATATCTTATCTAAGGATATTTGTCACGTCCATAAGATTGTATTTTTATGTAAAATTATTCAATCATTAGAAATGAAGATGAGTACATGTAAGATATATGTACTGAGATACACAATATTTTTAGTCATATATATATATATATATATATATATATATATATATATATATATATATATAGATATATATATATACATATATACACATATATGTTTATATATAGAGTTAGACTAGAATACACTTGAGTGTGCCAATCATGTCGTACACTCAAGTGGTGTTCGCATATCTATTTTTTTGTAAATTCAAATGGTTGAATATTCATCTTTAAGACAAATATAGGCTACATGCAAAATATGAGCTCATTTGGATTCTTCTATGTCACTGATCATGATCAAAAATCCACACAGAAAACCAATTTGAATTATATAATTTTTGTATTTTTTAGATACATGATCTATAAGTGTCCAGATGAGCTTAGATTTTACAAATATCATGTTCATAAGATATTTATGAAGAGCAATCATTTATATTTCTAAAATAAATACTGCATGATGAAAAGTTACTGAGTGTATTCTATCTATGGTACATTAAAGTGTATACTAACATGACTCTCTTCCCCCTCTACATATATATACATGTGTATATATATTATATAATATATATATATCACATTTTGAATAGAGATTGATGTCGTATCCATGATTTTTACTTAATAAAGAATATCTCCTGACAATTTTTATCTGATTTATGAGTGGTTGAAATGAGAACATGATACACATGTATCTCCAGACATATGATTGTAGATTGTTGTGCTACAATTATATATATTATTAGAGTGTTCATCATGTAGTGAATTTTATTTGGTATGTGATAAAGTTGCTACTTTTAGTACAGATCCACAGTAAGGTAAGAAACTACACATAATGTTTTCAATAAGAATTTCAAGACACGCCATCTTGAAATCACATTATCATGTTGTGCTAATTAAAAAAGAGACAATGTGTCATGAATAGTTATGGTTTCTTTTAAGACATAGAATTTTGTAACAAGTATATCATACAAGAAAGTCAGTGGAGGCTTTTATATGTAAGTCATCTTCTATTTTTATAATCCACGCATCATTTTGTATATATTAATTGCAAATTATTTTATATTTTCATAAAGCATTCGATTGGGAGCATATAAGGACTTAGATGCATTTGTATTAGTTTCTAAAATTAATAATTAATCCTTGTAAAATTATGATAACTGTATATGAAAGGTCGTAGATGGGAATGATTTTCTTGCCTTTCGTTCAATAAATTACAAATTGAACGTTAACTTCATATATATATATATATATATATATATATACATAGAAAGTTGTGGAAAGGATGGAATTCAAGTTTTACCTTAAGTTCCTTAAACTGCTAAATAAAAATTGTGTATTTAAGTTTATTGTATGCATTGTTGTGATGGGAGTTGACTCTTACTGATTCCAGCACTCTTCTTTTTATAGTTGCTAGGTATGGAATTATTGTACAGTCAATTTTAGAGGATGTGGAGGACGTAGTTACCCCCCCCCCCCAACTTGACATTGGCAAGGACATATGTCAGTTGGTTCAACTAGTAAATTTGATCAATTTATTAGTCGTAGTGTAACGACCCCGCCTCCCGGTAACCCCCAATTCAGGGAGACTGAAAGGTCGATGCCGTTATCCAATTAACAGGATCAAAGGTTCGACAAATAATCAATAACAATTATGAAATTCTACTAACTAACTGAAATTTGATATAAAATTAAAACTTTACTTACCTTTGAAAACCTTGGTAATCTATCTATCCAAGCTTGAATCCACTCTAACTAATCCTCCTTGCACTTTATGTTTTACTTTCACAATGTGTCACTTTACTGTTTGTTCTTTCAAATGTTGTTCCTAAAACGCCGACAAACAAAACGTCGGTCAGTATATCGAAATATACTGGTATGTGGGAACAACCAAAATCTTGCAAATATGTCTAACAATTTAATAATCACAATCAAATTAATTAACATGCCAATTTACACTTTTCAGTATGACAATCTCCATCGCTTTTGCCCTAACCCTGGCATACCCACCTTAGGGTGCCCCTTTGCCAATGACTTAAGGCCACCTTCTCAATCCCGAGCTTGGTGCCTGGAGGTCACCACTCATGGTGCCCACTAGTCATGCAATATCATAGGCCACCTTCTTGGCGCCTGGGGTCACCACTCAAGGTGTCCATTGGTCTACCCATCTGAGCCTGACCTTTGGCATCATCTATAACAACACATGCCATTATTAAGATAAAAAGTGTCATTAACAAAAAAAAACATGCAGAAGCGATCATCACCAGCGGATTACTGAAAATCACTAAAAATTTAAAACTTTTTGCAAAGAGATCCTCACATAGGAAATCTTTTCTATCAAGAACCATTGTATAACATTTATATTCTAGTTCAAACGTACATAACATGTACCATCTCTTTTCAGAGACTACATCATCAACTGCCTTATAAACATTATATACAGATAGTGTACGAATCTCGGGGAATCAAGCCAAAACCTTAGATTGATGTATTAAAACACTGACTAAAAACTCCGAGGACCTGAGAGTACAGAGACGACACATATGACTTTCTAGCTACATAACTTGACAAACTGTATCTCCACCTGATATCTTACTGTTGTCCAGGTTGTAGCTTTCCTTTTCCTGTAAAATAGTATCTGCTTCTTTGTCCGCATCCACCTAAAAATGTTGGATCCCACGGGGGTGAGACAATTGTAAATTTCCCCAGCGGGAGATATAACTCTCTGCCAAAACATTGTTATTGCAGTTAAGGATATAAACTGGGCAGATGATGAGCAGTTTAAAGCATTCTCTTAATAAGGAATAGGAAGAACATGTATATCATTTATCCTCCATATTATACCATCATATCAAACTTCTCTTGTGGCACTCATTATCATGATATGTCACCCAAGAGACATTCTTGTTTCAACTTATTGGCCTAAGCCAATCTGTGAAACATATTCTGGTTATAATGGACATGAGAGTGTACATCATCATGTCTTATTCAGGCATTGGTCTATACCAATCCTATATAAGTATTCCATGCATTGGATTACACCAATCCTGTGCAACTAGTACAAGCATTAGATTTATATTATTCCTGTGTATCCATTCCAGGTATTGATCTATGTCAATCCTGTGCAACCATTCCAGGTATTGGGTTATTACCAATCCTGTGTTATTATTCCAGGTATTGATCTATGTCAATCATGTGCATTCCAGGTATTGGGAGTTAGCCAATTATGTGTTATTATTCCAGGTATTGATCTATGTCAATCCTGTGCATTCCAGGTATTGGGAGTTAGCCAATCATGTGTTATTATTCCAGGTATTGATCTATGTCAATCCTGTGCATTCCAGGTATTGGGAGTTAGCCAATCCTGTGTTATTATTCCAGGTATTGATCTATGTCAATCCTGTGCATTCCAGGTATTGGGAGTTAGCCAATCCTGTGTTATTATTCCAGGTATTGATCTATGTCAATCATGTGCATTTCAGGTATTGGGAGTTAGCCAATCCTGTGTTATTATTCCAGGTATTGATCTATGTCAATCCTGTGCATTCCAGCTATTGGGAGTTAGCCAATCCTGTGTTATTATTCCAGGTATTGGGAGTTAACCAATCCTGTGCATTCCAGGTATTGGGAGTTAGCCAATCCTGTGTTATCATTCCAGGTATTGGGATTTAACCAATCCTGAGTTATTATTCCAGGTATTGGGATTTAACCAATCCTGTGCAGATGTTATTCCAGGTATTAGACTTGCTAATCCTGTGCAACTATTCCAGGTATTGAACTATATCAATCCTGTAATGCTAAAAGTGATATTTATCACATATTGATATATCACTTTCCTCATCACTTTCAACTTCCTTAAGTTATCATCTTATCTTGGATTAAGGTATTTCCCATCTTAATCCTGTCATCCATTAACCTATCACCCTTACCATGAAGTGCATAGGTCACACATAAGAATGGTCCAACTATCTTTAATAATATGGACTCATCTCAAGTTAAAGCATTACTTGCTATAAGGATATCCACAATCAATCACTTTAGGCATTTCCCCCATCAATATATTAGTAACCATTCCATTATTAGGATTAGGGTTTCCCATACTATCATACTTCATTAGGGTGAGGATTGAATATAACATCACCCTTCATTAGGATTTCTCATCATATTGCCTAAAATTAGGGTTTACTATTCATGCCAACATGGGTTTCTCATGGCATCACCCTCAATTAGGGTTTACATGGAATCAACCTCAATTAGGGTTCACATGATCTCTTTATTAAGGATCATACCCTATTCATCACATGATCAATACTCATGTATGAATTTCTTTCCATCATCCTATCAACTTGATTAGGTTACATCAACCCTTCAATCAAGTATATACAACTATGGTTAACATAGTGTACTAAGACATTATTCTTATAAGCAATTAGGGTTCATCCCTTAATTGGCACTAATCACTTAGGTACTATTAGGGTTTCTACCTTTGTACCTTCATTGATTATCACTACTAGTCATCATTGGATCAATGTATGATTCATCATCTCTATTCTCAAGAGATTCAATCACATTGGACCTCCATTACTTAAGGTATCCAATTGAATTAGGGTTTTCAATGTTGATTCCTTCAATCATTGAATTCATGGAACCAATCATCAATTGGACCTATAATCATACTTCAATTGAGTTAAATAGGTCAACCTTCAACTGATTTGACCCTTAATTAACCCTCAATTGGTCATCAATTAGGGTTTGATTCAATTGAATTAGGGTTTGGAAACTATGATCCTTCAATACTAATCAATGTAAGACTAGTTACTTTGAAACCATTGAACCATCATACAAATTGGATATGACCTGACCCCAAACGGTCTTGAGGTCGTTTGTATGACCTCCAAACGGTCTTGAGACCGTTTTACCATCATATCATCAAAATCCAAGTCAACCAATTAAGGTTTGGATCATTGGATTGATCACCAAATCAGCAATTTATTGCAAATCAACTTGGTATCTTTAGACCTTCATATACTTAACCATACTCAACCCTAGACCTCCAAACGGTCTTGGGTGTCCACCAAACGGTCTTGATACCGTTTGGATGATCTCCAAACGGTCTTGAGACCGTTTGGCCCATCCAACCATTTGGATTCTAGTGAAAAATCATCAAGGATTGGTCTATCGAGTTGATCAACAATTCAGCACTTAATTGCAATATGATTGGTACCTTTGGTCCTTCAATTGATCAACTATACTTGACACCAGACCTCCAAACGGTCTTGGGGTGACCCCCAAATGGTCTTGAGACCGTTTGGGTGATCCCCAAACGATCTTGAAACCGTTTGGGCTAATCAACCCAAAATCTCCAATTAACTCATTGGAATTTCAGCACTGTTTTCAATTAGGGTTTGCCCAATTGAATAGCCTTCAACTCACGATTCCTTGGGATTTAATCCCTCAAATTTGGTGAGTCATTATACCACGTCATTAGTAACAGTAATCCCAAACGGTCAACCCTTGGTCAATGCACTCAAACGGTCTTGAGACCGTTTGCCCAAAAGGTTCAATTAAATCAGATTGATAATCAGCACTTAATCCAATTAGGTTTCCCTAAATGATTAGCCTTCAACTCACGATTCCTTGGGAGTTAATCCCTCAAATTTGTAGGGTCATCAACCAACATAATTATGAACATTAATATCAAACGTTCAATGCTTGGTCAACTCACTCAAACGGTCTTGAAACCGTTTTCCCAAACAGGTCAAGTTAATCAGGTTGAAAATAAGCATTTAAATCAATTCGATTTGCCTAATTGATTGGCCTTCAACCTACGATTCCTTTTGAGTTAACCCCTCAAATTTGGTGGGTCATTATCCTACATAATTAGGAACAAAATTCCCAAATGTTCAACGCTTTGTCAACCATCTCAAACGGTCTTGAAACCGTTTTCTATCAAACGGTTTCAAACCGTTTGCCTTTAAACGGTTTGCTGAAACCGCATAGCCAATCAAATTAAAACGATTTGGAGTAGCTATCAAAACCGTTTGGCTTGGTACTTTTCTTTGGATAAGCATCTAGGATGATGTCATCATCCCATGCCTTCGAACAACCAAGAACAGCAACCGTTCTTGATGGAAATTGCAGCAAGAAACAAGAGTGCATCAAATTGAAGAAATCAATCAACAAAGCATAGAGAATTGATGCAATAGCAATGTTTAAGGGTTTAAGTTATAAAACCCACCTCCAATTGAGCTACAAAGCTCCAAGATCACGCCATTAATGGTGTATGAAGCTCTTGCAACTCCCCCTAGGCTCGTCCTCAAGCTTTTGATTGTAAAAGTTGGCTAGGGTTGAAGAGGAGATCGAAATAAGAAGGAATCCATAATTTATTTTCGATTTCCACCATGAAATCATGAATAACGAGGGTCAAGAAGCTTACCAACAGGTTGGGTCTCGTCCTACTGTTGCTCCTAAGTCCTCTTGAGTTCACCCAAAGCAAAGGAAGAAGAAAGGGCCGAAAAAGCCTTTCAATTGATTTGGAAAAGGCACTTTTATAAGGAAATTGATGAGAGAGAAAATGCCTTATAAAATCCAATTAATCCCAATAATGTGGCCGCCTCTTTCCCCTCAACTTCCTTGGGTACGAGGCATCTTCCTTTGCCTTTAATGCTCCTTCATTATCCTCAATTTTAAGAAAAGAAAATTAAGCACTTTAATGCTTATTATATAATATCACGTATGTGAGTGGAAATTACTTTTCTGTATAATAAGGTGAGTGGAATTTCACCTACTTAAGATATTTTCGTTCCTTATCTTGGAAAACGAACGTCCATCCTTATTAAAAATTAACCAATAACATTTTGGTTTAAGGCCCTTTAATTAATACATTCATTTTTTCCCTAAATTGAATTAGGGTTTCAATTAGGATTAAATCTTGATTATTTTAATATCAAGATTCTCTCTCCTACAACTTAATTCAAATGAGGCACCCCTCTCATTTTATTTGCTCTACATGATGTCAAGAAACATTAGGGACCTAATTGAAGTGGTAAATTGCATATTGAACCCTTGGTTTTGGGTAAATTGCACATTACACCAAAACTAGGTTTTAATGCACAAGGATTGCTTTACAAGCTTAATCTTGGTGTCCAAGCTTGTGGAAACCATACTACTACATCATATTCATTCTTATGATGTCTCAACATCATAGGAACATCTTATCATGCAACATTTGCAAGTTGACTCCTCAACTTGGGTAATTTGCACTTTAGTCCAAAACAAGCAATCATTGCTTTAGCATTGTTCAAACATGACCAAAATTGAAACATAAGTTTCTCATGAGCCCTAATTACTTTTCACAAGATAATATTAAGCATATAATCATATTTATGGATCAAAACACCTAGGGTTAAAGCATAACCCAGGTCAGGGATGTTACAAATTATAAACCCCTAACAAGGATTTCGTCCCCGAAATCCCAAATAAAGGGAACATATATTATTCATTCATCATATCATCATGTCTCTTCATAAAACCTCATTGTTATGGAGACATCATAGAACTTTGATCAGCACAAAGTTCCTTCTCACAATATTCTCATAGGGTCAATTGAGATCTTATCTTAAAGACATATTTAGTTGTTATGTTTGTGCAAAGCATAAACCCCTAACATATGATGTTCATATCATTTTATATAATCAGACAGATTTCATAGTTGACCATTCTGGGTAGCCAACCTAAACCATCTGATAATTCTCAAATACCAGAATCTCTTACCTTGGTATCAGTCACATGTGTTGAAAACACATCATTTTCTCATCTTTCTGTTATCATATTTATAACTTTATTGAACAGGGATCACCTCCCTTGTTCTCTTTATCATCATATAAGGGTCATACTTTTACTTCCTCATATACACATACTGATCTGAATTCATACCAGATCCCTCTTTCTTGTACTTAAGATATGATACATTTATCCATACCATATTTCCAATTTGATGATACTCATTAGATTATCTCAGAATGATTTCTTGATCAGGGCAATCAAAAAGATATCAATCTAAGAGTTTCCATACTCACTTTATCATCAATAGTTGTATACCTGATCAGGGTTTACAAGTACTGACATCAAATAGTATGCACTTACATGCTATCATATTTCTTGCTTTTCATATTATCATAACATAAGATTTAACATTCTTGAATTTTATCCAGGCATCTCTTCTATACCTCTTCCTCTTTCATAGAGGTAAGATCAATATAGAGTATTTAAAAGAATATTGAACAGAATTCAAATTCTAGTTCTCATCATTTCTTCCCTATATAGCAACTAATAGGGAAAACAAAATCAACAATCCTCCTTTTTATAACAAAAAGGGTTTAGTGTACTCAACATGTACACATTTATAACATACCTTGTCCTCACATCATGGTCTTATTAGTTTTATTACTGAAGCAAAAACTAAGCCATGTAATCTTACAGGTGAAAGGTTAAGACCTTTGCACTTACTTAGTGGCTACTGCCCTGGTACACTAGGCATTTATTGCACTATTAGTACCAAAACTTGGCTTTTTAGAACCATTAGGCAAATGTATCTAAAATTATAGAGACCATTCCCTACTTCTAAGCTTATTGCCCTTCCTTGAGCACTGCCATCATAGGTTTATTATCTGACTAAACTCATGGCAGAGTCTACTTTCTTGCCATAAGTTAATCTTTTCCATATTTTCCCTTGTTCCAACATGACTAAGTCATTCAAGAAATCTTTTAAAGCTCAAGCTTTCTGTATTAAGGATTGATAATCTAGGTTGTAAGGCTAGTATCCAGTCCTCTATATGCATTATTGTTGCCCTAATCTACCCAACAAGAGCATGATCATAGGATTCTCTATCTTGATCAGGTCTTAATGGGGATTCTCAGGCACTTGTTCTGCTCTTGCCTGATCCCATGCACCCTCTCCTAGTGCAACAACATTTCCCTTAACAATGTGTTCCTTGTGCTCTCCAGTCATTTTAAAACTTTACCCTTTCTCTGCACAAGTAGAAATCATTATAGGGTATACTGGAGGACACTAACACAGACTCTACTACCTTAGTCCTATGTCTCTGTAGACTCAGCGAACCTAGAGCTCTGATACCACTAATTGTAACAACACATGCCATTATTAAGATAACAAGTGTCATTAACAAAAAAAACATGCGGAAGCGATCATCACCAGCGGATTACTGAAAATCACTAAAAATTAAAACTTTTTGCAAAGAGATCCTCACATAGGAAATCTTTTCTATCAAGAACCATTGTATAACATTTATATTCTAGTTCAAACGTACATAACATGTACCATATCTTTTCAGAGACTACATCATCAACTACCTTATAAACATTATATACAGACAGTGTACGAATCTCGGGGCATCAAGCCAAAACCTTAGACTGATGTATTAAAACACTGACTAAAAACTACGAGGACCTGAGAGTACAGAGACGACACATAGGACTTTCTAGCTACATAACTTGACAAACTGTATCTCCACCTGATATCTTACTGTTGTCCAGGCTGTAGCTTTCCTTTTCCTGTAAAATAGTATCTGCTTCTTTGTCCGCATCCACCTAAAAATGTTGGATCCCACGGGGGTGAGACAATTGTAAATTGTCCCAGCGGGAGATATAACTCTCTGCCAAAACATTGTTATTGCAGTTAAGGATATAAACTGGGCAGATGATGAGCAGTTTAAAGCATTCTTTTAATAAGGAATAGGAAGAACATGTATATCATTTATCCTCCATATTATACCATCATATCAAACTTCTCTTGTGACGCTCATTATCATGATATGTCACCCATGAGACATTCTTGTTTCAACTTATTGGCCTAAGCCAATCTGTTAAACAGATTCTGGTTATAATGGACATGAGAGTGTACATCATCATGTCTTATTCAGGCATTGGTTTATACCAATCCTATATAAGTATTCCAGGCATTGGATTACACCAATCCTGTGCAACTAGTACAAGCATTAGATTTATATTATTCATGTGTATCCATTCCAGGTATTGATCTATGTCAATCTTGTGCAACCATTCCAGGTATTGGGTTATTACCAATCCTGTGTTATTATTCCAGGTATTGATCTATGTCAATCCTATGCATTCCAGGTATTGAGAGTTAGCCAATCCTGTGTTATTATTCCAGGTACTGATCTATGTCAATCCTGTGCATTCCAGGTATTGGGAGTTAGCCAATCCTGTGCATTCCAGGTATTGGGAGTTAGCCAATCTTGTGTTATTATTCCAGGTATTGATCTATGTCAATCCTGTGCATTCCAGGTATTGGGAGTTAGCCAATTCTGTGTTATTATTCTAGGTATTGATCTATGTCAATCCTGTGCATTCCAAGTATTGGGAGTTAGCCAATCCTGTGCATTCCAGGTATTGGGAGTTAGCCAATCCTGTGTTATTATTCCAGGTATTGATCTATGTCAATCCTGTGCAACCATTCCAGGTATTGGGTTATTACCAATCCTGTGTTATTATTCCAGGTATTGATCTATGTCAATCCTGTACATTCCAGGTATTGGGAGTTAACCAATCCTGTGTTATTATTCTAGGTATTGATCTATGTCAATCCTGTGCATTCCGGGTATTGGGAATTAGCCAATCCTGTGTTATTATTCCAGGTATTAGGAGTTAACCAATCCTGTGCATTCTAGGTATTGGGAATTAGCCAATCCTGTGTTATTATTCCAGGTATTGATCTATGTCAATCCTATGCATTCCAGGTATTGGGAGTTAGCCAATCCTGTGTTATTATTCCAGGTATTGATCTATGTCAATCATGTGCATTCCAGGTAATGGGAGTTAGCCAATCCTGTGTTATTATTCCAGGTATTGATCTATGTCAATCCTATGCATTCCAGGTATTGGGAGTTAGCCAATCCTGTGTTATTATTCCAGGTATTGATCTATGTCAATCCTGTGCATTCCAGGTATTGGGAGTTAGCCAATCCTGTGTTATTATTCCAGGTATTGATCTATGTCAATCTTGTGCATTCCAGGTATTGGGAGTTAGCCAATCCTGTGTTATTATTCCAGGTATTGGGAGTTAACCAATCCTATGCATTACAGGTATTGGGAGTTAGCCAATCCTGTGTTATTATTCCAGGTATTGATCTATGTCAATCATGTGCATTCCATGTATTGGGAGTTAGCCAATCCTATGTTATTATTCCAGGTATTGATCTATGTCAATCATGTGCATTCCAGGTATTGGGAGTTAGCCAATCCTGTGTTATTATTCTAGGTATTGATCTATGTCAATCCTGTGCATTCCATGTATTGGGAGTTAGCCAATCCTGTGTTATTATTCCAGGTATTGATCTATGTCAATCCTGTGCATTCCAGGTATTGGGAGTTAGCCAATCCTGTGTTATTATTCCAGGTATTGATCTATGTCAATCCTGTGCATTCTAGGTATTGGGAGTTAGCCAATCCTCTGTTATTATTCCAGGTATTGATCTATGTCAATCTTGTGCATTCCAGGTATTGGGAGTTAGCCAATCCTGTGTTATTATTCCAGGTATTGATCTATGTCAATCTTGTGCATTCCAGGTATTGGGAGTTATCCAATCCTGTGTTATTATTCCAGGTATTGGGAGTTAACCAATCATGTGCATTCCAGGTATTGGGAGTTAGCCAATCGTGTGTTATCATTCCAGGTATTGGGATTTAACCAATCTTGTGTTATTATTCCAGGTATTGGGATTTAACCAATCCTGTGCAGATGTTATTCCAGGTATTAGACTATGCTAATCCTGTGCAACTATTCTAGGTATTGAACTATATCAATCCTGTAATGCTAAAAGTGATATTTATCACATATTGATATATCACTTTCCTCATCACTTTCAACTTCCTTAAGTTATCAGCTTATCTTGGATTAAGGTATTTTCCATCTTAATCCTTTCATCCATTAACCTATCACCCTTACCATGAAGTGCATAGGTCACACATAAGAATGGTCTAACTATCTTTAATAATATGGACTCATCTCAAGTTAAAGCATTACTTTCTATAAGGATATCCACAATCAATCACTTTAGGCATTTCCCCCATCAATATATTAGTAACCATTCCATTATTAGGATTAGGGTTTCCCATACTATCATACTTCATTAGGGTGAGGATTGCATATAACATCACCCTTCATTACGATTTCTCATCATATTGCCTAAAATTAGGGTTTACTATTCATCCCAACATGGGTTTCTCATGGCATCACCCTCAATTAGGGTTTACATGGAATCAACCTCAATTAGGGTTCACATGATCTCTTTATTAAGGATCATACCCTATTCATCACATGATAAATACTCATGTATGAATTCCTTTCCATCATCCTATCAACTTGATTAGGTTACATCAACCCTTCAATCAAGTATATACAACTATGGTTAACATAGTGTACTAAGACATTATTCTTATAAGCAATTAGGGTTCATCCCTTAATTGGCACTAATCACTTAGGTACTATTAGGGTTTCTACCTTTGTACCTTCATTGATTATCACTACTAGTCATCATTGGATCAATGTATGATTCATCATCTCTATTCTCAAGAGATTCAATCACATTGGACCTCCATTACTTAAGGTATCCAATTGAATTAGGGTTTTCAATGTTGATTCCTTCAATCATTGAATTCATGGAACCAATCATCAATTGGACCTATAATCATACTTCAATTGAGTTAAATAGGTCAACCTTCAACTGATTTGACCCTTAATTAACCCTCAATTGGTCATCAATTAGGGTTTGATTCAATTGAATTAGGGTTTGGAAACTATGATCCTTCAATACTAATCAATGTAAGACTAGTTACTTTGAAACCATTGAACCATCATACAAATTGGATATGACCTGACCCCAAACGGTCTTGAGGTCGTTTGTATGACCTCCAAACGGTCTTGAGACCGTTTTACCATCATATCATCAAAATCCAAGTCAACCAATTAAGGTTTGGATCATTGGATTGATCACCAAATCAGCAATTTATTGCAAATCAACTTGGTATCTTTAGACCTTCATATACTTAACCATACTCAACCCTAGACCTCCAAACGGTCTTGGGTGTCCACCAAACGGTCTTGATACCGTTTGGATGATCTCCAAACGGTCTTGAGACCGTTTGGCCCATCCAACCTTTGGATTCTAGTGAAAAATCATCAAGGATTGGTCTATCGAGTTGATCAACAATTCAGCACTTAATTGCAATATGATTGGTACCTTTGGTCCTTCAATTGATCAACTATACTTGACACCAGACCTCCAAACGGTCTTGGGGTTACCCCCAAACGGTCTTGACCATTTGGGTGATCCCCAAACGGTCTTGAAACCGTTTGGGCTAATCAACCCAAAATCTCCAATTAACTCATTGGAATTTCAGCACTGTTTTCAATTAGGGTTTGCCCAATTGAATAGCCTTCAACTCACGATTCCTTGGGATTTAATCCCTCAAATTTGGTGAGTCATTATACCACGTCATTAGTAACAGTAATCCCAAACGGTCAACCCTTGGTCAATGCACTCAAACGGTCTTGAGACCGTTTTCCCAAAAGGTTCAATTAAATCAGATTGATAATCAGCACTTAATCCAATTAGGTTTCCCTAAATGATTAGCCTTCAACTCACGATTCCTTGGGAGTTAATCCCTCAAATTTGTAGGGTCATCAACCAACATAATTATGAACAGTAATATCAAACGTTCAACGCTTGGTCAACTCACTCAAACGGTCTTGAAACCGTTTTCCCAAACAGGTCAAGTTAATCAGGTTGAAAATAAGCATTTAAATCAATTCGATTTGCCTAATTGATTGGCCTTCAACCTACGATTCCTTTTGAGTTAACCCCTCAAATTTGGTGGGTCATTATCCTACATAATTAGGAACAAAATTCCCAAATGTTCAACGCTTTGTCAACCATCTCAAACGGTCTTGAAACCGTTTTCTATCAAACGGTTTCAAACCGTTTGCCTTTAAACGGTTTGCTGAAACCGCATAGCCAATCAAATTAAAACGATTTGGAGTAGCTATCAAAACCGTTTGGCTTGGTACTTTTCTTTGGATAAGCATCTAGGATGATGTCATCATCCCATGCCTTCGAACAACCAAGAACAGCAACCGTTCTTGATGGAAATTGCAGCAAGAAACAAGAGTGCATCAAATTGAAGAAATCAATCAACAAAGCATAGAGAATTGATGCAATAGCAATGTTTAAGGGTTTAAGTTATAAAACCCACCTCCAATTGAGCTACAAAGCTCCAAGATCACGCCATTAATGGTGGATGAAGCTCTTGCAACTCCCCCTAGGCTCGTCCTCAAGCTTTTGATTGTAAAAGTTGGCTAGGGTTGAAGAGGAGATCGAAATAAGAAGGAATCCATAATTTATTTTCGATTTCCACCATGAAATCATGAATAACGAGGGTCAAGAAGCTTACCAACAGGTTGGGTCTCGTCCTACTGTTGCTCCTAAGTCCTCTTGAGTTCACCCAAAGCAAAGGAAGAAGAAAGGGCCGAAAAAGCCTTTCAATTGATTTGGAAAAGGCACTTTTATAAGGAAATTGATGAGAGAGAAAATGCCTTATAAAATCCAATTAATCCCAATAATGTAGCCGCCTCTTTCCCCTCAACTTCCTTGGGTACGAGGCATCTTCCTTTGCCTTTAATTCTCCTTCATTATCCTCAATTTTAAGAAAAGAAAATTAAGCACTTTAATGCTTATTATATAATATCACGTATGTGAGTGGAAATTACTTTTCTGTATAATAAGGTGAGTGGAATTTCACCTACTTAAGATATTTTCGTTCCTTATCTTGGAAAAAGAACGTCCATACTTATTAAAAATTAACCAATAACATTTTGGTTTAATGCCCTTTAATTAATACATTCATTTTTTCCCTAAATTGAATTAGGGTTTCAATTAGGATTAAATCTTGATTATTTTAATATCAAGATTCTCTCTCCTCCAACTTAATTCAAATGAGGCACCCCTCTCATTTTATTTGCTCTACATGATGTCAAGAAACATTAGTGACCTAATTGAAGTTGTAAATTGCATATTGAACCCTTGATTTTGGGTAAATTGCACATTACACCAAAACTAGGTTTTAATGCACAAGGATTGCTTTACAAGCTTAATCTTGGTGTCCAAGCTTGTGGAAACCATACTACTACATCATATTCATTCTTATGATGTCTCAACATCATAGGAACATCTTATCATGCAACATTTGCAAGTTGACTCCTCAACTTGGGTAATTTGCACTTTAGTCCAAAACAAGCAATCATTGCTTTAGCATTGTTCAAACATGACCGAAATTGAAACATAAGTTTCTCATGAGCCCTAATTACTTTTCACAAGATAAGATTAAGCATATAATCATATTTATGGATCAAAACACCTAGGGTTAAAGCATAACCCATGTCAGGGATGTTACAAATTATAAACCCCTAACAAGGATTTCGTCCCCGAAATCCCAAATAAAGGGAACATATATTATTCATTCATCATATCATCATGTCTCTTCATAAAACCTCATTGTTATGGAGACATCATAGAACTTTGATCAGCACAAAGTTCCTTCTCACAATATTCTCATAGGGTCAATTGAGATCTTATCTTAAAGACATATTTAGTTGTTATGTTTGTGCAAAGCATAAACCCCTAACATATGATGTTCATATCATTTTATATAATCAGACAGATTTCATAGTTGACCATTCTGGGTAGCCAACCTAAACCATCTGATAATTCTCAAATACCAGAATCTCTTACCTTGGTATCAGTCACATGTGTTGAAAACACATCATTTTCTCATCTTTCTGTTATCATATTTATAACTTTATTGAACAGGGATCACCTCCCTTGTTCTCTTTATCATCATATAAGGGTCATACTTTTACTTCCTCATATACACATACTGATCTGAATTCATACCAGATCCCTCTTTCTTGTACTTAAGATATGATACATTTATCCATACCATATTTCCAATTTGATGATACTCATTAGATTATCTCAGAATGATTTCTTGATCAGGGCAATCAAAAAGATATCAATCTAAGAGTTTCCATACTCACTTTATCATCAATAGTTGTATACCTGATCAGGGTTTACAAGTACTGACATCAAATAGTATGCACTTACATGCTATCATATTTCTTGCTTTTCATATTATCATAACATAAGATTTAACATTCTTGAATTTTATCCAGGCATCTCTTCTATACCTCTTCCTCTTTCATAGAGGTAAGATCAATATAGAGTATTTAAAAGAATATTGAACAGAATTCAAATTCTAGTTCTCATCATTTCTTCCCTATATAGCAACTAATAGGGAAAACAAAATCAACAATCCTCCTTTTTATAACAAAAAGGGTTTAGTGTACTCAACATGTACACATTTATAACATACCTTGTCCTCACATCATGGTCTTATTAGTTTTATTACTGAAGCAAAAACTAAGCCATGTAATCTTACAGGTGAAAGGTTAAGACCTTTGCACTTACTTAGTGGCTACTGCCCTGGTACACTAGGCATTTATTGCACTATTAGTACCAAAACTTGGCTTTTTAGAACCATTAGGCAAATGTATCTAAAATTATAGAGACCATTCCCTACTTCTAAGCTTATTGCCCTTCCTTGAGCACTGCCATCATAGGTTTATTATCTGACTAAACTCATGGCAGAGTCTACTTTCTTGCCATAAGTTAATCTTTTCCATATTTTCCCTTGTTCCAACATGACTAAGTCATTCAGGAACTCTTTTAAAGCTCAAGCTTTCTGTATTAAGGATTGATAATCTAGGTTGTAAGGCTAGTATCCAGTCCTCTATATGCATTATTGTTGCCCTAATCTACCCAACAAGAGCATGATCATAGGATTCTCTATCTTGATCAGGTCTTAATGGGGATTCTCAGGCACTTGTTCTGCTCTTGCCTGATCCCATGCACCCTCTCCTAGTGCAACAACATTTCCCTTAACAATGTGTTCCTTGTGCTCTCCAGTCATTTTAAAACTTTACCCTTTCTCTGCACAAGTAGAAATCATTATAGGGTATACTGGAGGACACTAACACAGACTCTACTACCTTAGTCCTATGTCTCTGTAGACTCAGCGAACCTAGAGCTCTGATACCACTAATTGTAACAACACATGCCATTATTAAGATAACAAGTGTCATTAACAAAAAAACATGCGGAAGCGATCATCACCAGCGGATTACTGAAAATCACTAAAAATTAAAACTTTTTGCAAAGAGATCCTCACATAGGAAATCTTTTCTATCAAGAACCATTGTATAACATTTATATTCTAGTTCAAACGTACATAACATGTACCATATCTTTTCAGAGACTACATCATCAACTACCTTATAAACATTATATACAGACAGTGTACGAATCTCGGGGCATCAAGCCAAAACCTTAGACTGATGTATTAAAACACTGACTAAAAACTACGAGGACCTGAGAGTACAGAGACGACACATAGGACTTTCTAGCTACATAACTTGACAAACTGTATCTCCACCTGATATCTTACTGTTGTCCAGGCTGTAGCTTTCCTTTTCCTATAAAATAGTATCTGCTTCTTTGTCCGCATCCACCTAAAAATGTTGGATCCCACGGGGGTGAGACAATTGTAAATTGTCCCAGCGGGAGATATAACTCTCTGCCAAAACATTGTTATTGCAGTTAAGGATATAAACTGGGCAGATGATGAGCAGTTTAAAGCATTCTCTTAATAAGGAATAGGAAGAACATGTATATCATTTATCCTCCATATTATACCATCATATCAAACCTCTCTTGTGACGCTCATTATCATGATATGTCACCCATGAGACATTCTTGTTTCAACTTATTGGCCTAAGCCAATCTGTTAAACAGATTCTGGTTATAATGGACATGAGAGTGTACATCATCATGTCTTATTCAGGCATTGGTTTATACCAATCCTATATAAGTATTCCAGGCATTGGATTACACCAATCCTGTGCAACTAGTACAAGCATTAGATTTATATTATTCATGTGTATCCATTCCAGGTATTGATCTATGTCAATCTTGTGCAACCATTCCAGGTATTGGGTTATTACCAATCCTGTGTTATTATTCCAGGTATTGATCTATGTCAATCCTGTGCATTCCAGGTATTGAGAGTTAGCCAATCCTGTGTTATTATTCCAGGTATTGATCTATGTCAATCCTGTGCATTCCAGGTATTGGGAGTTAGCCAATCCTGTGCATTCCAGGTATTGGGAGTTAGCCAATCTTGTGTTATTATTCCAGGTATTGATCTATGTCAATCCTGTGCATTCCAGGTATTGGGAGTTAGCCAATTCTGTGTTATTATTCTAGGTATTGATCTATGTCAATTCTGTGCATTCCAATAATTGGGAGTTAGCCAATCATGTGCATTCCAGGTATTGGGAGTTAGCCAATCCTGTGTTATTATTCCAGGTATTGATCTATGTCAATCCTGTGCAACCATTCCAGGTATTGGGTTATTACCAATCCTGTGTTATTATTCCATGTATTGATCTATGTCAATCATGTGCATTCCAGGTATTGGGAGTTAACCAATCCTGTGTTATTATTCCAGGTATTGATCTATGTCAATCCTGTGCATTCCGGGTATTGGGAATTAGCCAATCCTGTGTTATTATTCCAGGTATTAGGAGTTAACCAATCCTGTGCATTCTAGGTATTGGGAATTAGCCAATCCTGTGTTATTATTCCAGGTATTGATCTATGTCAATCCTGTGCATTCCAGGTATTGGGAGTTAGCCAATCCTGTGTTATTATTCCAGGTATTGATCTATGTCAATCATGTGCATTCCAGGTATTGGGAGTTAGCCAATCCTGTGTTATTATTCCAGGTATTGATCTATGTCAATCCTGTGCATTCCAGGTATTGGGAGTTAGCCAATGCTGTGTTATTATTCCAGGTATTGATCTATGTCAATCTTGTGCATTCCAGGTATTGGGAGTTAGCCAATCCTGTGTTATTATTCCAGGTATTGGGAGTTAACCAATCCTATGCATTACAGGTATTGGGAGTTAGCCAATCCTGTGTTATTATTCCAGGTATTTATCTATGTCAATCATGTGCATTCCATGTATTGGGAGTTAGCCAATCCTATGTTATTATTCCAGGTATTGATCTATGTCAATCATGTGCATTCCAGGTATTGGGAGTTAGCCAATCCTGTGTTATTATTCCAGGTATTGATCTATGTCAATCCTGTGCATTCCATGTATTGGGAGTTAGCCAATCCTGTGTTATTATTCCAGGTATTGATCTATGTCAATCCTGTGCATTCCAGGTATTGGGAGTTAGCCAATCCTGTGTTATTATTCCAGGTATTGATCTATGTCAATCCTGTGCATTCTAGGTATTGGGAGTTAGCCAATCCTCTGTTATTATTCCAGGTATTGATCTATGTCAATCATGTGCATTCCAGGTATTGGGAGTTAGCCAATCCTGTGTTATTATTCCAGGTATTGATCTATGTCAATCTTGTGCATTCCAGGTATTGGGAGTTAGCCAATCCTGTGTTATTATTCTAGGTATTGGGAGTTAACCAATCATGTGCATTCCAGGTATTGGGAGTTAGCCAATCATGTGTTATCATTCCAGGTATTGGGATTTAACCAATCTTGTGTTATTATTCCAGGTATTGGGATTTAACCAATCCTGTGCAGATGTTATTCCAGGTATTAGACTATGCTAATCCTGTGCAACTATTCTAGGTATTGAACTATATCAATCCTGTAATGCTAAAAGTGATATTTATCACATATTGATATATCACTTTCCTCATCACTTTCAACTTCCTTAAGTTATCAGCTTATCTTGGATTAAGGTATTTTCCATCTTAATCCTTTCATCCATTAACCTATCACCCTTACCATGAAGTGCATAGGTCACACATAAGAATGGTCTAACTATCTTTAATAATATGGACTCATCTCAAGTTAAAGCATTACTTGCTATAAGGATATCCACAATCAATCACTTTAGGCATTTCCCCCATCAATATATTAGTAACCATTCCATTATTAGGATTAGGGTTTCCCATACTATCATACTTCATTAGGGTGAGGATTGCATATAACATCACCCTTCATTAGGATTTCTCATCATATTGCCTAAAATTAGGGTTTACTATTCATCCCAACATGGGTTTCTCATGGCATCACCCTCAATTAGGGTTTACATGGAATCAACCTCAATTAGGGTTCACATGATCTCTTTATTAAGGATCATACCCTATTCATCACATGATAAATACTCATGTATGAATTCCTTTCCATCATCCTATCAACTTGATTAGGTTACATCAACCCTTCAATCAAGTATATACAACTATGGTTAACATAGTGTACTAAGACATTATTCTTATAAGCAATTAGGGTTCATCCCTTAATTGGCGCTAATCACTTAGGTACTATTAGGGTTTCAACCTTTGTACCTTCATTTATTATCACTACTAATCATCATTGGATCAATGTATGATTCATCATCTCTATTCTCAAGAGATTCAATCACATTGGACCTCCATTACTTAAGGTATCCAATTGAATTAGGGTTTTCAATGTTGATTCCTTCAATCATTGAATTCATGGAACCAATAATCAATTGGACCTATAATCATACTTCAATTGAGTTAAATAGGTTAACCTAAAACTGATTTGACCCTTAATTAACCCTCAATTGGTCATCAATTAGGGTTTGATTCAATTGAATTAGGATTTGGAATCGATGATCCTTCAATACTAATCAATGTAAGACTAGTTACTTTGAAACCATTGAACCATCATACAAATTGGATATGACCTGACCCCAAACGGTCTTGAGGTCGTTTGGATGACCTCCAAACGGTCTTGAGACCGTTTTCCCATTATATCATCAAAATCCAAGTCAACCAATTAAGGTTTGGATCATTGGATTGATCACCAAATCAGCAATTTATTGCAAATCAACTTGGTATCTTTAGACCTTCATATACTTAACCATACTCAACCCTAGACCTCCAAACGGTCTTGGGTGTCCACCAAACGGTCTTGAGACCGTTTGGATGATCTCCAAACGGTCTTGAGACCGTTTGGCCCATCCAACCTTTGGATTCTAGTGAAAAATCATCAAGGATTGGTCTATCGAGTTGATCAACAATTCAGCACTTAATTGCAATATGATTGGTACCTTTGGTCCTTCAATTGATCAACTATACTTGACACCAGACCTCCAAACGGTCTTGGGGTTACCCCCAAACGGTCTTGACCATTTGGGTGATCCCCAAACGGTCTTGAAACCGTTTGGGCTAATCAACCCAAAATCTCCAATTAACTCATTGGAATTTCAGCACTGTTTTCAATTAGGGTTTGCCCAATTGAATAGCCTTCAACTCACGATTCCTTGGGATTTAATCCCTCAAATTTGGTGAGTCATTATACCACGTCATTAGTAACAGTAATCCCAAACGGTCAACCCTTGGTCAATGCACTCAAACGGTCTTGAGACCGTTTTCCCAAAAGGTTCAATTAAATCAGATTGATAATCAGCACTTAATCCAATTAGGTTTCCCTAAATGATTAGCCTTCAACTCACGATTCCTTGGGAGTTAATCCCTCAAATTTGTAGGGTCATCAACCAACATAATTATGAACAGTAATATCAAACGTTCAACGCTTGGTCAACTCACTCAAACGGTCTTGAAACCGTTTTCCCAAACAGGTCAAGTTAATCAGGTTGAAAATAAGCATTTAAATCAATTCGATTTGCCTAATTGATTGGCCTTCAACCTACGATTCCTTTTGAGTTAACCCCTCAAATTTGGTGGGTCATTATCCTACATAATTAGGAACAAAATTCCCAAATGTTCAACGCTTTGTCAACCATCTCAAACGGTCTTGAAACCGTTTTCTATCAAACGGTTTCAAACCGTTTGCCTTTAAACGGTTTGCTGAAACCGCATAGCCAATCAAATTAAAACGATTTGGAGTAGCTATCAAAACCGTTTGGCTTGGTACTTTTCTTTGGATAAGCATCTAGGATGATGTCATCATCCCATGCCTTCGAACAACCAAGAACAGCAACCGTTCTTGATGGAAATTGCAGCAAGAAACAAGAGTGCATCAAATTGAAGAAATCAATCAACAAAGCATAGAGAATTGATGCAATAGCAATGTTTAGGGGTTTAAGTTATAAAACCCGCCTCCAATTGAGCTCCAAAGCTCGAAGCTCACGCCATTAATGGTGGATGAAGCTCTTGCAACTCCCCCTAGGCTCCTCAAGCTTTTGATTGTAAAATTTGGCTAGGGTTGAAGAGGAGATCGAAATAAGAAGGAATCCATAATTTATTTTCGATTTCCACCATGAAATCATGAAGAACGAGGGTCAAGAAGCTTACCAACAGGTTGGGTCTCGTCCTCCTGTTGCTCCTAAGTCCCCTTGATCTCACCCAAAGCAAAGCAAGAAGAAAGGTCCGAAAAAGCCTTTCAATTGATTTGGAAAAGGCACTTTTATAAGGAAATTGATGAGAGAGCAAATGCCTTATAAAAATCCAATTAATCCCAATAATGTGGCCGCCTCTTTCTCCTCAACTTCCTTGGGTACGAGGCATATTAATTTGTCTTTAATTCTCCTTCGTTATCCTCAATTTTAAGAAAAGCAAATTAAGCACCTTAATGCTTATTATATAATATCCCATATGTGAGTGGAAATTACTTTTCTTTATAATAAGGTGAGTGGAATTTCACCTACTTAAGATATTTTCGTTCCTTATCTTGGAAAAAGAACGTCCATCCTTATTCAAAATCAACCAATAACATTTTGGTTTAATGCCCTTTAATTAATACATTCATTTTTCCCTAAATTGAATTAGGGTTTCAATTAGGATTAAATCTTGATTATTTTAATATCAAGATTCTCTCTCCTCCAACTTAATTCAAATGAGGCACCCCTCTCATTTTATTTGCTCTACATGATGTCAAGAAACATTAGTGACCTAATTGAAGTTGTAAATTGCATATTGAACCCTTGATTTTGGGTAAATTGCACATTACACCAAAACTAGGTTTTAATGCACAAGGGTTGCTTTACAAGCTTAATCTTGGTGTCCAAGCTTGTGGAAACCATACTACTACATCATATTCATTCTTATGATGTCTCAACATCATAGGAACATCTTATCATGCAACATTTGCAAGTTGACCCCTCAACTTGGGTAATTTGCACTTTAGTCCAAAATAAGCAATCATTGCTTTAGCATTGTTCAAACATGACCAAAATTGAAACATAAGTTTCTCATGAGACCTAATTACTTTTCACAAGATAAGATTAAGCATATAATCATCTTTATTGATCAAAACACCTAGGGTTAAAGCATAACCCAAGTCAGGGATGTTACATCATCCATCAGGGTGGCATGTAGGTGCGAGAATTCATACTTCTATTTTTAATGTGATAATCATAGTGACTTTATGATTTGCAAGTATGAACATCCAACAGATAATTTGCATTCAATGCGATTAACCATTTGGAAAATCATCGGGAAACTAAGGCGGTTATTCATAATTAACCACATACCTGATCCAGAGCAACTCGATTGTCCAAGCAATAAGGATAAAGAATCAATCAACAAGCAATCAACAATATCCTGAAATTAATGCATGGGATCCAAGTGTTATAGTTTATCCAGAAATTCTAAAGCTAGACTTGGATTCCACCTTAGGCTTTCTAGTCCACATTAGGGTTTTATTAGGGTTTTTGTCTTCATAACGCTTATATCAAAAGCTCCCTTATTTCATAAACCCTAATTTCAACATCATTGGCCCAATTAAAGTTGATTACTACCTTTTTTATCCTTATAAATTATTTCAAGGTCATTAGACTCAATTATCGTCTTTAGTTTCTTTTGGATTAACAACTCATAATTCATGATGGTCTAATCCTCATATGAACTCGATTTTGCTATTAATTCCACCTTTTATTTATGTAAAAACCCTAATTTCTATATTAAGGTTATTTATCCACAAATTAGGGACTTTAATGCTCGAAATAGCCTAAAATCATTATATCTTATCTTTCTTTACTACTTTGAATAATTAAAGTTATTAAAAGATGAATTTACCAACATTAGGGTTTCAAGGCCCATTAAAGCATACTTATGCACATGAACTCCCAATTAAACTAATTATATGAAAAGTTCGTCCTTTTTCCTTCCTAATGTTCCTTTTTATCATTAACAGGCTAATATCAACTTTAATCATCTATTAAACCCTACTAATCACTTTAATCATATCAAATTAGGGTTCTTTAAATATTATTACATCTAAAGCTAATAACTTCCTTTACTTTTCGAATTGTAAAAGGAATAAGACTTCAATTATATTTTTATTGGATTCCTCTCGTTTTTTTGAGCAAAATTGATATATTATACTTATCAATCCAAGCTACCATTAATTAGTTATGATTTTTGTAATATTTCACTTACCCGGACCAATCGGAGAGCGCCATGTCGCCTCCTTGCCATGCAACGTTGCCTTGCTGTTTTGGAAACATTTCGAAATTACTACTCTACCCTTGGTTAAGTTTCAAGTTGTTCAGCCTGCGGAGGGCATAAACGTCCAACGACCCCTCCTTCTTCATCAACCTCGCAAACCCTAGGGTAGCCGCCGGTGCAGCTACGCGGGGGAGCTCTCCTCCTCCCTCCTTGGACTCCAAGGTGCCGGCGATGGCCCCAAGACGTCTGCCTCCCTCCGTCGCAGCTACAGGGAGCAACAGCCAGGGCCGTGTTGGCTGGGATTAAGCACAACTCTCTACAACTTCACGGCAGTCCTAAGGTCATTCCACAGCAGGTGCATACCGCTATGAGGAGGGGGACGACCACCGAGCGTCGTCTTACTGTCGTGGGAGAAACATGGCCCTATTGCAGCCTTCCCCACGGCCCCTCAGATCCAGGGATAGGGTTAAACCCTCAACCAAAAGAGTTAGTACGGAAAGGAGAAGGAGAAGGGATTGTATTGGGTGGAGTTTCTTTGGATCTCGACCAGGCTTTACCCCCTTTATATAGGGTGAGCAACGAACTCCTAAAGTGTGTATCTATAAGGACTCAAGTCCTTTCCCAAAAAGGAAACTTATTCTCCTTAGATAAAAGCAACCTTCTCTCTCCTCATCATCCCTTTGATATCCCTTTTCTTTAATCTTCTTTATTCATTAGATATTAGGAATTCGAGAATCCCCTTTCTCTTTCTCTTGGATTTTAACTTATTAGCCACGAAATTATAGTTTCCTTTAGTAGAAAATACTTTCTTCTTAATAAAACCACATAATTCACTAAATATGTATTACATTATTCCCTTATTTTGCAAATTTGGTATTTTCTCTTTCTTTCCTCTTTATTGGGACTCCTTGGATCCCAAGAAACTCTATTATTTCGAAATCCTTTTTATCGGGTACTCATTACCCTTCTAGATGCATCTAAATGCATTATTCCTCATTATCATGTGTATTTCTTATTAAAATATTTCCTTTTGTGGATTTCTCTTTATTTCTCTTTTATTTTCCTCATAGGTATTCCTTTTATCATTAGGAATCCTTGGAATACGAAATTCCACTTAAAAACACCTCTTTTCACTTATTTTCCATATTTCATCAATGTTTTTAATTTCTTTATTAACAAGGAAATACTCATTTGATCTTTTCTTTTCTTAATGCATTCTTTATGCAATGTTGGACTCCTCAGAATCCAAGGAACCCATGTGGCACGAAATCCATCCTTGGATTTGCCTTCTAGAGGTTTCCACATATTTCTTTTCTCCAATTATCAGTTATTCATTAATTAATTGAATATCCTTGTTATTGGGCCCAATAGCCAATAAAGCCCTCAAATCAAACAACAAGGCTATTTTAAATGAAACTCATTTATTCAACACAAATACCTTTAATATGAGAAATTATATTTCTCAGCAATTGATCCCAAAATTGGGGTTGTAACATTCTTCCCCTCTTATAGGAATTTTGCCCTCAAAATTCCATCAAGCAAACAATTCAGGATAAGCATTTCCTTTGTCCATCAGGGCTCCCATGTGGTTTCACCCTTTCCATGATGTTTCCCAAGAACCTTCATTATCTCATATTCTTCCATCTGAGTTCTTTCTTACCCTGGTATATCGTACCCTCATAGGTGACTCAGAACATTTCAGCCTCTCAAAAGTTGAATAGGTTCAGGGCTCAACACATGGCTTGGGTACCTCACATAGTACTCTAGATCGGACTCATGGAACACATTACACATCATGTTATCCGGTGGGACAGGGCTAAGCACAACCATCTCCACCAATCCATCTCAAATGGACCCATATATCGGGGATTTATCTCTCTCAGCTGTAGCTTAGAGGGGTCGGATTTTCACATTATATTCCCCCACGGCGAACTGCATGTCAGTCTGCTTTGCATCAGCTCATGACTCATGTCACCCTTGGGCTTTCTCTCAGCCATTGCTCGATCAAGCGACTTCATTTGCACTCATTGTGGTTCTTTTATGACTTTCACTAGGCCTCCTTCACCAACATCATCTTAATGAAGTGGTGACCGACACTACCTCCTTATTGAACTTCTTGCATCCCGATAAAGGCTATGGTGGTTAACATCACATCTTAAGAACTATCTCTTTGTATCACCCTGAACAAGCACACTTTCTCTCATCAGACCCTCTAGTCTGGATCATACTAACCATTAGTTAGGGGTGATAAACTATACTATCATCAAGCTTGTCATGTATCTACTTCCACTTCATGGAAGTGAACCTTGGTCATATCCAAGAACTTTTGAACTCACATCTTGGTGTGGTTGAACCATCTTCTCCCTTAAGTAGTTCGACCGAATCTGTCTCGTGACAACACTCTTCCTTTCTCATGTCATCTAGGTAAGGCGATCTACTATAACCCATATTGCACCTCGACCCTCCTTGGTCTAGGGGAGTCTTACCACAACATCCATAGTAATGAACTCCCATTCTCTCTCGGGGACTCTTATATCCTCTATATCCATGCACTAAGTTAATGGTGTTCGTCCTTCACTTCCTGGCTTGCATGGCCACATGCTTCATGCAACTTTGTTTTAAGCATCCAGAATGCTACCATCACTTACTATCTTTGTAGTACCAAGGTATATCATGTCCTCCTGTATCATTATGATTCCTCAAGCTTGATACCTTGGAAACCCTAAACCACTCTCAAAAGGGGTTTTATTACCTTCCTATCCAAAGAAGTGTATCTGAGGTCCTATCAACATCCTTTCACTACATCAAGGACTAAACTGGCTACCCAAACAACCATTAACTTGTTCAACATATCTTATTACATTCGGGTGTTAGCCAAAGCACATCTTCTTTCCAAACTTAGGGTTAGCCAAACAACCTCAACTTCTTCTAACTTCCAGCTAACTAGGCAGCTATATCTCAACCAGAGCATTCATTACCACCTCTCATCCTTAAGTGTTAGGTAACATACACCTCCATGTATTATACTTATCATCTCATCTCAAACTCCACGTTTGTCTTCATCAAGAAACTCTGAGCTCATCCTCATTGTGATTCAACTCAACTTTACAAATTCCACATAGCTCATGATAAAACATCCTCACAAGATGATTTCCTTAATACTCTTAGTGGTTGTAAACCATCCATGTATCATTCACTCCACAAAGGTATGTTATCATTTCTATCCTTATCCCTCGTAGCAACGTTCCAACTTACATCATCTTTATCGTTGGTGTAAGGCATGCGTACTGTCCTATCTCTCACTCCCATAATAAGAAGAAATAAGCATTTGGCTGCAGTCCAAATACAGAGTTCTTCCTGTTCCAAGAGTAGAGATGGTACAACCCACCTTGCCCGTACACTTTCAAATCCAAGTTGAAACATGCAGCTTATGTCTCTATATCATAAACATCATGATATCCACACTACTTCCAGGAAAACTGGTCTCGGACTTACTTGGTCCAAGCATAATCCTAGATCATCTCCTCTAGGTCTATAGGGTGCCAACACTTTTGGGGTCATCCCTCTTCCCTTATGCATCCAGAGAGTGCCCTACTCATCTGCCCTTTGGGTCCCACAAGTTCATGAAGGTGATCAATCTCCTAACCCATGGCCCTTAGACAATGATAGATGTTACCTCCCGACCCTATGGTCATGTGCAACTAGGGAATTAGGCAACTCCTTCTTCCATCGGTCTTATCCCTACCTGACCCTTGGATAGACTTAGGATTCTAACATAGTACATATCCAACTTAGAACCTTACCCAAGCCTTCATCATCTCTCTCTGCATTGATGATTGACTTTCATCCCTTCATAGGGGTCATGGCAACCTGCCTACCTTGGTCAGGCCCCATACCGGTTACCTCCATGGTAACACATCCACATGCACTTTAGAGATGGCTATGTATGGGTCTATAGGTTCATTCTCATGCCATGTAGTTTTCACTTAGCTTCTCAAGATCCTATGAACCTCTTGAGGTTATCTCAAAACCAACAAAATTGGTATACACCCTACCAACGGGTCCCTCTCCCAGGATGGGAGGAAACTACAACTTTTGACAACAAGGTCACAATTGTCCTTAGGGTTTACATTCACATGAGCATGCCTAACCCGACAACTACTAAGGCACAAGCGTACCTACTAAACCATGCTGGATCACACTTGTTCTCATCCTCAACATTAGATCAACTTAGTTGTGAGAGGTTCATCAAACATACCCTTACCTTAAGGGGTTTTCTTTACCTCTACACATTAAGAGTAACATGCTCGAAACTATAGAGACTCAAATCTCACCATGAGCATTGGATACACTGCTTCCCCTCTTTGGCCAGGAACCCTAGGTTCACTTTTGGGTATCCAATTGCATGATCAATCTCTTAACCACGAATCAAGCATGTCCAAGGCATGTCATGTACTTCCACAATCCTTTTATATGAGTAACATCTCAGGGTTGAGTCCTCTCAAGGACAACCAACTAGGTACAAGGCCTCACAACCTACTACCAAACCTCTCCAGGTCTAAGGAACTCTTCTTCCTATCTCATAAGGTAAACTCCTATAACACAAACACATAGGTACCAGAAGCATCATTCTCTTTTTAGGGTTTGGTTCCTCTAAAGGAAACCAAGATATCATCAGCCTTCAGGAATCAAACATAAGGCAACCACTATCGTCCACTTAGGTCACATCATCCTCAACTACTCACTGTTTCTTATGTCTCAGAGTCTAAGCTTCCAACCCCCCTTTCTTGAGTCATGCTTTCTTTCTATTACCACCCGAGGTCCTTTCTCCATGATGAATCAAGCTCACTAGCCTACCTCCACATGGGTGAAGCCTATGCTTGAACTTACATTTGCTCAAGATCATTCATATCCCCTTATGCTTATGTCATAATACATCCATCATGATCTCTTAACCAGGGTTTCGTAAAGCTATACCCTACTTGCCTAAGCCCATGGGGTAACTATAGGTTCTTCTCTAACCTCATCGAGGAAGGAGCTATCCTTCACTCTAACATGCATGACCCTTACCAGAGTTAGGTTGCCATAGGTATTTGATCATCAACTTCTCATGGTTCATATGGCATCCAAGGCGTGTTTTTCCAAACACCCAGTCAACCATGTCATCTAACTTGTCATGTCATCTCTCTCTCTAACCTCCACTTAGGGTTAGGGTTAACATCATCCTTAGAGGATGTGCTAGGTCTCTACTTTAATGGAGGTTTCTACCTCCAAGACTAACTCTCTCTACTCATCCTCCTATCAAGGAGGTCTATCCTCATGTCTCCCCTAAGGGCAATGACAACTCATGTCATACGACCTAAGCATGTATCTATTCCTTTACGCTTACTCTATTAAGCTTATGTCCATGACATCTTATTTACATGCTTTTTATTAATTTGGTGGAGGATTCCTTACTAACCTTACCCATACCTCAAGAAGGTGAGGAGAAGAGAGAAAAACCCTAATCCTTAAGGTCCTTAACAGAATTTAAATTGAGAAGGGATAAACAAGATGAGAGAGTCCTAAAGGTATCTTATTTCGAATCATACCCTAAGACTTGGGCCAGGCAGTCACACAGATCCGGGAGTCCTCGTATTCCGACTAGCGGTGCGGAGGAAAATACTGCCAGCCCCCGATCGTGATCCTTTTCTAGACACCTCTGTCTTTCGAATAATCCTCTAATAACTCCCTTGGGTTCTACGGAATTTGTAAAATTTAATAATTATTAAAGATTACTTGAGGAACCTATGCTCTGATACCGACCCCGCCTCCCGGTAACCCCCAATTAAGGGAGACTGAAAGGTCGATGTCGTTATTCAATTAACAGGATCAAAGGTTCGACAAATAATCAATAACAATTATGAAGTTCTACTAACTAACTGAAATTTGGTATAAAATTAAAACTTTACTTACCTTTGAAAACCTTGGTAATCTATCTATCCAATCATGAATCCACTCTAACTAATCCTCCTTGCACTTTATGTTTTACTTTCACAATGTGTCACTTTACTGTTTGTTCTTTTAAATGTGGTTCCTAAAACGCCGACAAACAAAACGTCGGTCAGTATATCGAAATATACTGGTATGTGGGAACAACCAAAATCTTGCAAATATGGCTAACAATTTAATAATCACAATCAAATTAATTAACAAGCCAATTTACACTTTTCAGTATGACAATCTCCACCGCTTTTGCCCTAACCCTGGCATACCCACCTTAGGGTGCCCCTTTGCCAATGACTTAAGGCCACCTTCTCAATCCCGAGCTTGGTGCCTGGGGGTCACCACTCATGGTGCCCACTAGTCATGCAATATCATAGGCCACCTTCTTGGTGCCTGGGGTCACCACTCAAGGTGTCCATTAGTCTACCCATCTGAGCCTGACCTTTGGCATCATCCATCAGGGTGGCATGTAGGTGCGAGAATTCATACTTCTATTTTTAATGTGATAATCATAGTGACTTTATGATTTGCAAGTATGAACATCCAACAGATAATTTGCATTCAATGCGATTAACCATTCGGAAAATCATTGGGAAACTAAGGCGGTTATTCATAATTAACCACATACCTGATCCAGAGCAACTCGATTGTCCAAGCAATAAGGATAAAGAATCAATCAACAAGCAATCAACAATATCCTGAAATTAATGCATGGGATCCAAGTGTTATAGTTTATCCAGAACATTCTAAAGCTAGACTTGGATTCCACCTTAGGCTTTCTAGTCCACATTAGGGTTTTTGTCTTCATAACGCTTATATCAAAAGCTCCCTTAGTTCATAAACCCTAATTTCAACATCATAAGCCCAATTAAAGTTGATTACAACCTTTTTTATCCTTTTAAATTATTTCAAGGTCATTAGACTCAATTATCATCTTTAGTTTCTTTTGGATTAACAACTCATAATTCATGATGGTCTAATCCCCATATGAACTCGATTTTGCTATTAATTCCACCTTTTATTTATGTAAAAACCCTAATTTCTATATTAAGGTTATTTATCCACAAATTAGGGACTTTAATGCTCAAAATAGCCTAAAATCATTATATCTTATCTTTCTTTACTACTTTGAATAATTAAAGTTATTAAAAGATGAATTTACCAACATTAGGGTTTCAAGGCCCATTAAAGCATACTTATGCACATGAACTCTCAATTAAACTAATTATATGAAAAGTTCGTCCTTTTTCCTTCCTAATGTTCCTTTTTATCATTAACAGGCTAATATCAACTTTAATCATCTATTAAACCCTACTAATCACTTTAATCATATCAAATTAGGGTTCTTTAAACATTATTACATCTAAAGCTAATAACTTCCTTTACTTTTCGAATTGCAAAAGGAATCAGACTTCAATTATATTTTTATTGGATTCCTCTCATTTTTCTGAGCAAAATTGATATATTATACTTATCAATCCAAGCTACCATTAATTAGTTATGATTTTTGTAATATTTCACTTACCCGAACCAATCGGAGAGCGCCACGTCGCCTCCTTGCCATGCAACGTTGCCTTGCTGTTTTTGAAACATTTCGAAATTACTACTCTGCCCTTGGTTAAGTTTCAAGTTGTTCAGCCCGCGGAGGGCATAAACGTCCAACGGCCCCTCCTTCTTCATCAACCTCGCGAATCCTAGGGTAGCCGCCGGTGCAGCTACGCGGGGGAGCTCTCCTCCTCCCTCCTTGGACTCCAAGGTGCCGGAGATGGCCCCAAGACGTCTGCCTCCCTCCGTCACAGCTACAGGGAGCCACAGCCAGGGTCGTGTTGGCTGGGATTAAACACAACTCTCTACAACTTCACGGCAGTCCTAAGGTCATTCCACAGCAGCTGCATACCGCTATGAGGAGGGGGACGACCACCGAGCGTCGTCTTGCTTTCGTTGGAGCAACATGGCCCTATTGCAGCCTTCCCCACGGCCCCTCAGATCCAGGGATAGGGTTAAACCCTCAACCAAAAGAGTTAGTACGGAAAGGAGAAGGAGAAGGGATTGTATTGGGTGGAGTTTCTTTGGATCTCGACCAGGCTTTACCTCCTTTATATAGGGTGAGCAACGAACTCCTAAAGCGTGTATCTATAAGGACTCAAGTCCTTTCCCAAAAAGGAAACTTATTCTCCTTAGATAAAATCAACCTTCTCTCTCCTCATCATCCCTTTGATATCCCTTTTCTTTAATCTTCTTTATTCATTAGATATTAGGAATTCGAGAATCCCCTTTCTCTTTCTCTTGGATTTTAACTTATTAGCCACAAAATTATAGTTTCCTTTAGTAGAAAATACTTTCTTCTTAATAAAACCACATAATTCACTAATTATGTATTACATTATTCCCTTATTTTGCAAATTTGGTATTTTCTCTTTCTTTCCTCTTTATTGGGACTCCTTGGATCCCAAGAAACTCTATTATTTCGAAATCCTTTTTATCGGGTACTCATTACCCTTCTAGATGCATCTAAATGCATTATTCCTCATTATCATGTGTATTTCTTATTAAAATATTTCCTTTTGTGGATTTCTCTTTATTTCTCTTTTATTTTCCTCATAGGTATTCCTTTTATCATTAGGAATCCTTGGAATACGAAATTCCACTTAAAAACACCTCTTTTCACTTATTTTCCATATTTCATCAATGTTTTTAATTTCTTTATTAACAAGGAAATACTCATTTGATCTTTTCTTGTCTTAATGCATTCTTTATGCAATGTTGGACTCCTCGAAATCCAAGGAACCCATGTGGCACGAAATCCATCCTTGGATTTGCCTTCTAGAGGTTTCCACATATTTCTTTTCTCCAATTATCAGTTATTCATTAATTAATTGAATATCCTTGTTATTGGGCCCAATAGCCAATAAAGCCCTCAAATCAAACAACAAGGCTATTTTCAATGAAACTCATTTATTCAACACAAATACTTTTAATATGAGAAATTATATTTCTCAGCAAATGATCCCAAAATTGGGGTTGTAACACGTAGGTTGTTGTAGCACCTGAAAGAGGGGACGTGTATAGCAGTATTTAATGACTTTTTATTCTTATAGGGATAATTATCCTTTGCTCTCCACATGACATCGGATAACAATTATATTTCTTTTTCAACATGACATCGAGAAGGATCTATGTTGTGATGTTGCGGACGTTAGAAAACAATTCTTATTTCTTTAAAATCTTGTTTTGCATTTTACTAATCTTGTTTTTTTTTCTTTTAACATTGTATCCCTAGTAAAATATAAGTTGAGACAAGTTTCAATAGATGTTTTTGCTTTTAACCTACCTTACTCAAATTATAATTATCTGATAACTAAGATATTTAATATATTTTCTTTAACTAACTAGTAATTAGTTGTCAAGTATACTTAAATCCGTACATTACACATAATACGGCCTAGTCAATACTTGATGCCAATGCAGTAATTAGACTCCGTCGTCAATGAAAAGGTTGGGCATTATGGCGAATATACCTAGTGTGCGAGAGTGTGGAAGGTGGGCCGTCGTCTACGTCCTGGCACATGGGCAGGCATAAGACCATGCCTCATGCGTGTGCGTGTCTTGCTGGTTTTGCTACGATCGCAAGCGAGCTCGGGCCGGGGTGCAGTCTAGTTCGTTCCTTCGTGGGTTAGCATCATGCCCATCAATGGGTCAACAAGATGTATAAGCTAAAAGCAGTAGGGCAAGTGGTAGGAAAAGAAGGAACGAACCGCAGGAATGGGTCCGCATGGTTGTCTTTTGCAGCGGCACCTCAGTGACTCAGTCTATGACTCTATTATACATATTCTTCATACGCGTACTTACATGGCCCGTTAATTTAGGCTTTTCTCATGTTGACCTCTCCATAACCAGGTCTCACCCATCCATATACATCATACATGTACTATTTTATTTGAGCATTGTTTCCATTAATTTAAAACAAATATATAGCAATCGTATCAAGAATATTCGTTTAGATGAAGAGGTGAGAAGGATAAAAATACAAAAAGCTATACAACAATGACTAGAAAAGCTTCATCCACTTAGCCAAATAGGGAGCAAAATGTCATCATCACATGCTCCAGCATTGGGATACTTGTAAAGAGTGACGAAACAAGAAGCAAGAAAGAAAAAAAAAAAAAGATAAATTTCACTTCCATACTAAAAGTTCATCACGCGTCACTCCGAAAGGAAGTTCAAGTAAGGGCTAAGAAGAAACCCACATCAAAACGACCTAGAACAAGACCAAAGAAATAAGTATGTAAATGGATCAAAAAGGAATATCCGAGAGAAAAACAAACTAAGCACAAAACATTGTACATCAAAACAAAGCGAGAAGTCTCCCATCACAAGCATCATGTCTATATTCATTACGAAATAATCATTACCAGGAACACTAGCAGTAAAAGCTGTGATTTTGCTAAAAGATAAGGAACACAAAATATATAGTGACATGAAAAATTAATGTGGGATAAGCCCTCCCAAAGGGTTCCATAAATAAGAATCTTGAATAAAACTTAGGGCTGTAAAATAATGTCCTAGCATGTCAATTTGATCATGTCTGACTTAAGAAACAATGGTTTCAGTTTTGCATTTTGTCAATCCAGGTCGGTTCTACGTTTGGACGTTAATGTTTGGATTGAAACTGGTCAGTTTTGGATTGTAATTTTTTCAATCGGGATTGACAAATTTAGGAAACCTAAGTTTAACCAGCTTTAGACTATTACATATTTTGAGTAAATAACAAAATTATACAATACATGCTCTATATAGGGTTACACATCTTGAAACTATTATGGATTAACCATCTTGTAAGAAAATTCAATTTCACATCATTTTTGGGTTAGGCGATATGGCTTCAAGCAAGTTCTTGTCCAACTCGGAACCAATCCAAAAACTGATAGAACTATATCTCCCACTATTGTCTTTCATAAATATATTTATGAATGATGTGACGGCCTTCATAAATGTACATACTAGGGACATTTAAACCCAAATAAAATTATATTTTAAGGGGTCATGGTCATCAAAACCACATGAGTACATATTATACCCATTGTAGTTCCAACCAAAATAAAGCTACCTGGGATAATAATCTCCAAGAATTTAGAGGAAATAACAAAATTATGATTATATAGTAATATGTCGTTGAACAAGTTTGAGATATAGGATATTATTCTCTAATTATAAAAAAGCTTGATAATTCTCTTACTTAGAAATCATACTTGTTGGTTATCTAGAAATATAAACATCAAAAATGGCAAATAGTTTGATGACATAGATATATTACAAAGAAAATAATGTCTAAATATTGTGAACTAGATGCAATAGCAGAACGTATATATAACGGTGAGAAAGAAAGAAACAATTTTTTAAAGTCTCCAAAAATTTTGTGTATATGCATAAATATGACTTACTCCATATGTTTGTAATGCACTTGTTTGAGTATGTCCCAATATGCTTTTTTGGATAGCTTACTATGTATCAGAACATCTAAGAGGTATATGTATAAATTATTACATACAATGTTGTATAAGAATATTTGAAAAGAGAGGGGGGAAATGTATCCTAACATATAATGGAAGTATTATGTTAGTCCTTATCTGATGATATGACATAGGCGGTACGTAGTGAGAACTATAGACCTGATATGTTAACCAAGCTTCCATCCATGATTCTAGTTACATATTACATACATAAGTTGAATGCTAATTTTTCATGATACACTAGATATGTACATCACACAGAGGCTTAGATATATACTTACAACTCTAGACTCTAGCAAAAAATATAACTACATGCAAAAGGTGCTTAAATCTAGAATACTTTTTGAGAAGGCATGTCTATGCCATGACATGGTCTTTCACTAAAAAGTGAAATTGGGAAATATGAACTTGCAATGGAAAGTTCCAAAATTAGTCAAAACGAAATACTTTATATATATATATATATATATATATATATATATATATATATTAAAAAGTAAAATTGGGAAATATGAACTTACGATGGAAAGTTCCAAAATTAGTCAAAAGGAAATACTTTATATTTATATATATATATATATATATATATATATATATATATGTGTGTGTGTGTGTGTGTATGTATATATATATATATGTATATATATATATATATATACTTTGGCATAGAACAAATCATTTAATCTTAAATCTAAGTAGAGATAATGAGTTTTTAGTCAAAGTGAAGCAAGCATATCTGAGAAACATGGCACACAAAAAATAAGAATATGAAAAAGATAACCAAAAACTACAAGAAAAGTCTAGATGCACTTGATTTGTTACTTTTCTTAGATAACTTGTACAACTCTTCACTGATTATAGTATAAAATCCTAAATAAAGAAAATAAGATTAATATAATTATAGAACTCAAATTATAAGATTAAATGTACATAATTAAAGAGTAATATGATGGTGCAATTTGTAATTATGTAGTTGATACTCAAGCATATTATTAAAGAGAAAATCAAAATATTTCTGTACAAGTATATATGTATATGTTAGGAAGTATGTACTAGCAAGTATATTTAACTTAGTTGTGCCAACCATTAAAATGTCACATATAGAATGCATTCATTAAATCTAACCATAGATATCAAATCAATATTGTCTAGATTAGATGTGTTCAAGAAGATCAAACTATAACTCACTATATCAATGAAATACTTGTATGTTTATTAATGATGGTCCCTCTTTTGATTGTCAAAGAGGACAAGAAGTTGTGACCTTCCTGTCAGCCAGAAAAAAAAAGTATACCAATGGTTTCTAGGGCCTCTACAATTGTGATTTCTAGCGACAACCTATAAAGGAAAATTGAGTTGATCTTTATATTAGTTGTTAGACTTTATATATATATATATATATATATATATATTGTGTATATGTATATATATGTAAATTTTATAACCTCTTAGAAATTTAATTAAATATTTTTATCCAAACCTAGTGGTTGAAGAACCATCTAGGTGTGGATTCAAAACCATTAGTAGATCTGAACCACTTTAAATACTTGTGATCATCCTTACTCCTTTACTTTAATTATTGTTGTTATCAAATGATAGTTGTTATTTAAAGAGTGGGGTGCAATAGGGTACCAACTCCTTACTTAATTGAGGAATAAAACCATCTAAGTCCAATCATAATGCCATGTATGAAGGACAAGATGCATTTCATTTATTCATCAAATGGTATGTATCACAGAGCAAAATGATTAATAAGAAGTAAAGTCATAACTATTTTTGAAGTAACAACATATTCTACATAAAATGGTTCATCACATTGAAGGTGGTATCATAAAATAAAAATAGATACATCTAAATTGTACACAAAACCAATTGTAGAGAGAGATCTAGTCATCCCAAGATACCTTGAGTACATATCCATGGGTACATGTTCCTATTGATTTTCCAGCTTCTAAACACATAGATCTGGGTGGTTTGGTAACAACACCTAGAAGACAAACAAATAAAAGGTATGTGTTAGTAAAAATATTATATATGTGCATAACCAAAAGAAACTGTAAAATAAAAGGATGTTAGGCACACAAGAGGGTTTTCCCATGCTAGAGTAGATATCAACATATAGATAAGTTTAAGACAACTATATCAAGAGAAAGACTATCACAAGAATGTGGCATCCATTTTACAAGAGAAACATGTAATTGTAAAAATATATTCCCAAATAAATATGTCCACAATCAAAAACAATAATTAGACTATATGGAATTATAGTTTAGACTAAGTAATCTATGGTGTGTCAAGACACCATAGGATACTGAGCCAAGGGGTAAGGGAGAATCAAACCTAATACCCAAAGATAAGGGGGGCTAAACCATGATACCCAAATGTATGAAGGGGGACACATGCCAAATATATATATGATTGCACACATGTACTAGACACAATCTCTTTTGTCTGATGTGTACTACAACATGGCCTTTTAACACTTCAAGGCATTATAGATGTCTTAACGACAATGGGATGTTCAGGCTTCCCTACAAGTTCACATGCACCTGACTTTCTTTTTGTTATTTCTATTGATGGTATTGGATTATTATGACATTGGTTGAGTAACAAGTTATGTTATTACCAAGTTATTATATGTTACCAGTTGATGATTCCTATATATCCCAGCAATGAGCATTTCCCCCTTTGTCATTCTGTAGAACTTGACTTTTTTGGTGACCACACAGTACATTGTCGCATTTTCTCGTGATTCAAGTTTTGTCGTAATATTGTTCAAGATGTCCTCTTTGATATTATTTCTTGTGATGGGATAAAAGCCTTGAAAGAAACTCCAGTGTCCTTTCTAGGGACCTATAATTATGGCATCCATACTCAGAGACCTGCTGACATATTATTATTTGATCAGACAGATGGAAAGCATACTTTTATTAATCTTATTGGTGTCTCACCATTGTCTAGGAATAGTTTGAATAACTTTAAGACATGCCAGGTAACTTCTGATGCATCCACAAACAAAGTTTTTAGGAATGATGTTGTGTGTCATGCAAACCATTATCTTTTCTTTCCCTTTGCCTTTGATATCTTCAGTGTTCTTATTTATGACTCGATTTCCCTCTTATGACATATACAATATATCATAAATTGGAATGTGATGATGACATTGTCTACTTCTTTAGATTTAATCTTTAGATCATTGATTTTGCCATACAAAAAGGATTGATAGCCCAAATTGTAGCTCAAGCCTCTACGAAGGTGTTAATTTAGGGATTTTTTGTTCACAATAGTTATTTTTAGTGAAAGAAAAAATATTGTATGAAAAATAACAAGTCTAATCATCAAGCATGAATATAGTTTGGAATGATAAAATAGTTTAGCTATTTTCAAATCATTATAAATACAAAGAGGATGTGAACATCCATATAAAAGAAATTGGGGTCAGAGGACTTATAAATAAAGATTTAACCATCTCAATGTCCAAGGAAGTAGGAAAAATCATTATGAAGGATATACCAATAATAACTTCAAAATAGTTACACATCGGACTCAATTTACAATTCATGCACCATCAAAGGAATTTAGAGTTTCAAAACATCAAATGCCCAAATTATAATAAGGAAGATGGGCATACCTAGACTCACAACGAAAGGTTATTTTCATTGATATAATTTGATCCCAAAAGTCAAATTTTCATCCTATAAACACATTAAGTATGTTAATCAACCAAAGTGAACATGTCTATATGTCCCTATTATAGCTAAATATATAGCCATTATCTTACATTTCATCACCTAATGGCTTGTCAAAATATAAGTTTTATATGAATGTTGGTTCATATCTATATCATTATTTAGGACTATAACATTGGTGGACTCGATCACATGTGCATTGGTTTGAAATGATATATTTATTTCCATATGTTGTCCAAGGTATCTTCTCTATCCATTTATAGGGCTTTTAATTTCCCAATAAAGTTTTGAACCATTATCATTACGATTCCTAGGTTTTCTTTATGTGATGTTACCATTTTGTCCTTTACGCATTAAGGCCTTAATATGTTTTTTCGGGTGTTATAATGTCTCATTAATATTCATTTGATTTATCTTTGTATTAATTTAGTCATAAACACACTACACAATAATTCATATGACCTACGTTCTTTATCACCAAAGTTCATATCATACACATGTATATTCATATGGTGCATGGTAAAAGAACCAAACTACTATCTAGGATTGTTTATGTCTTATGAAGTATGTATTATTACCATCTAATACTTATAAAAGCCCCATCTACATTTGTATGTTAATGTACCAACAATTAAGTTAGTGACTTCTTCTATTTTGTTATACATACATTAGAAGATAGTCATGGATGTATGCATTTACTTAAGAGTTCAATAATTAAGTTGTTGATAGATATTAGGTTTTATTCATCATATTGATTGATATGATAATTAAAATTTAGGTAGGATCATATACGTATTTTCTTTCAATTATTTGTTAAAGGAATTCACACGTGCTATGTGCCCCACTATTTGGATTTCTAATTTACCACGTGGAACAAATAGGACTCACCTACAAGTTATGTATATGTATAGGTACCCAAATGACAAGTATCTAGATTGAGGAAGGCTTTCATCTCGTCTATGGACCTCTCCAGGTCAGTTTGGTGGTGGTATTCACTGCAACTTTCATAAAGAATGTAGAACTAGGCCACTCGACTTTGATTTAGAGTCCACTTTAGTCAAGGCACACTTTCCTCCGCTTCACGGGACTTTTGCATAAAGGATGTAGGTTAGTTCTGTTGGGATTAGGAATATAATCCATCCCATGTCTTAGTGGGATTTAGACTTGGGAGGGTTGGTTTGTGCTACCAATCCTAATAGGAGTCAAATCTTGAATAGTAGGAATATGACTTCCTATGTGCAACATGCAGTTGGACTAGGATTCGAACTAGGACTAGAATTCCTGGTTGCAATCACATGCATGGAGGCCTATAAATAGAGGCCCCTGGGGAGGCCTTTGGATTATCCACCGGTTGAGGTGTGAGTTCTCCAGTTGCTTGTTGGTGCCTTTTGTGGTAAAGGGTGCCAGAGAACAAGAACAAATGGTAGAGAAGCTCTCTTGGTTTATAAGAGAGGGCCAACGACTTTGCCTTGAAGCAAAGTAGCGATTGGCGGTTGCTACCCGGATTTAGGGGTAATTAAATCTGGGAGGTGTGAGTTGTAATTTTATTACATAGTGCTTATTAGCGGGATTGCCCCGTGGTTTTTCTCTCCTTATTGAGGGGAGAGTTTTCCACATTAAATCTGGTGTTTTTCTTCTTTAGGTTTTATACCCTTGTTGGTAGCGCTTCCGTGACAACTTTTCGTCACATCCGAGACTGTATCGGTACAACATCCCCAACAAGTGGTATCAGAGCGAGGTTGTAGATACAAGTCCAGATGGGGAAAGATGAAGATGCGACGATGATAAAGTTGACAAGCACAAATTGGCAATTTGGAAACCCAAGATGGAGGATATTCTCTATTGCAAAGATCTATACGATCCGATAGAGGGACAAAAGCCAGAGACTACAACTGATGCAGATTGGAAGAAGCTAAATAGGAAAACCATCGGAACAGTGCGGAAGTGGCTCGACATCTCCGTATTCCATCATGTCTCAGAAGAGACCAATGCCAAAGATCTGTGGGAAAAGCTCAAGAAGTTATATGAGCGGAAGACTGCCACAAATAAAGCTTTCTTGATCCGAAAGTTGGTGAACCTCAAGTACCGGGATGGTACAAACATCGCCGAGCATATGAATGAATTCCAAAGCCTTGTAAATCATTTGGGGTCCATGAAGATGGTTCTTGATGATGAACTTCAAGCTCTACTTCTTCTAGGATCGCTACCGGACAGTTGGGAGACACTCGTAGTGACAGTCAACAATTCTGCACAGGAGGGCAAGTTGACACTTGACCAGGTGAAGAGTAGTGTACTGAATGAAGAGACTCGACGACGAGCCTCAGGCGACAGTGGATCAGAGGTGCACTTCACAGAGGGCAGAGGCGTTGATATAGCGAGAGACCATGGTAGATCTAAGAGCCGCGGTGAATCCCAAGACCGCGAGAAGTATCGTGGTAGATCCAAGTCAAAGAATGGTAGAGGGTGCTTCCATTGTGGCAAGCCAGGTCACTTCAAAAGAGATTGCAAGATTTGGAAAAAGAAACATGGGTCTGAAGCCAAAGACAAGCAAGATGACGACAAGAATACTACAGCGACGATCTCAGATGATAGGTGCGATGATGACGATGTGGTCTTAACAGTCCAAGAATAGTGTTTGCATGCTGATGAGGATGATTCTGAGTGGGTGGTGGATACTGTAGCTTCTTATCATGCTTCACCAAGTAAGGAGTTCTTCACTTCATACAGGAGGGGAGACTTTGGGAGGGTGAACATGGGAAATTCCAGCTTCTCTAGAATTGTCGGGATTGGTGACATTTGTGTTCAGACAAGTGTTGGTTGCACGCTCACGCTGAAGGATGTTCGTCACGTTCCAGATTTGCGGCTGAGTTTGATCTATGGTTCTTTCTTTGATAGAGAAGGTTGTCATCTTTATTTTGGTGGCGGCAAATGCAAGATCACCAAGGGGGCTTTGGTTATTGTACGTGGCAAATTGTCTCGCACATTATACAAGACCAAGCTCAAAGTACTTAGAGATGGCAGTATACATGCAGTTGAGGATAACCAGACAGATCTATGGCACAAACGGTTAGGACACATGAGTGATAAGGGCTTGAATCTTCTATCCAAGAAGAGGTTGATTCCTTGTGGTAAGGATAGTGGTCTCAGTTCATGTGATGCATGTCAGACAGGAAAGAAACGACGAGTTTCTTTCAAGACAAGGTCTGCGGTGAAGTCAAAGCTTCTACAGTTGGTTCATTCGGATGTCTGCGGTCTGTTTGAGATGGCTTCACTGGGAGGCAATAAGTATTTTGTCACATTCATTGATGATGCATCTAGGAAGGTGTGGGTCTACTTGCTGAAGACCAAGGATCAGGTTTTTCAATGTTTCCAAAAGTTCCATGCCATGGTAGAGCGGGAGACCGGTGAAAAATTAAAGTGTCTCCGAACGGACAATGGAGGAGAGTACACCTCCAGGGAGTTCCAGGCGTACTGCACGCAGCATGGCCTACGGCATGAGAGGACAGAGCCCGGCACACCACAACACAATGGTACAGCTGAAAGGATGAACCGTACTATTGTCGAGAAAGTCAGATGCATGTTGAAGACTGCAAAGTTGCCAAAGACATTTTGGGGTGAGGCAGTGAGAACTGCCTGCTATCTGATAAATCGATCTCCATCAGTTCCTTTGGGGTTTGATATACCTGAGCATGTATGGACAGGTAAGGATGCATCCTACTCACATCTCCGAGTATTTGGATGCAAGGCATATGCTCATGTTCCCAAGGAAAAGAGGCAAAAGCTGGATGATAAAGCGGCACCATGTATCTTTCTTGGCTATGGAGATCAACAGTTTGGGTATAGGTTATGGGATCCAGTGAAAAAGACCATGACCAGACACAGAGATGTGACTTTCTGTGAGAGTCAGACAGTGACAGAGCCTGAGGTTGATGATGCAAAGGCTGTGGGATCAGGTGACAGTTCTTCAGACGATGAGTATGAGGATGATTCAGCTTCTTCACAGGTGCAGTCTTCTGATGATGAAGAAGTGCAACATAATCACCATGAGCAGCAGAGTGATAGCACATCAAGTGGTCCAGTTCCAGACGCACAGACGAGTGATTCAACTTCACATGAAGAGACTTCTGGGCAGGGGGAGCAGGATCAGGACCAGGCAGAGTCCTCAGAGCAGCAGGTGAGGAGGTCTGACAGAGTACGTCATCCTTCATCCAGATATCCGGCATCTCAGTATATCTTGCTTACTGATCAGGGGGAGCCAGAGACTTTTCAGGAGGCACAAACTCATAGAGACAGAGTACAGTGGCATCAGGCGATGCAGGAGGAGATGAATTCTTTGCAGAATAATGACACCTATGAGATTGTGGCACTTCCCAAGGGTCGGAGAGCACTAAAGAACAAGTGGGTCTATAGGATGAAGAATGACGGCACTGGTAGTGATATTAGATACAAAGCCAGACTTGTTTTCAAGGGCTTTGGTCAAAGACCAGGAGTGGATTTTGATGAGATATTTTCTCCGGTTGTAAAGATGAGTTCTATCAGATTGGTTCTAGGCTTGGTTGCTAGTCTAGATCTGGAGCTTGAGCAGATGGATGTGAAGACAGCTTTCCTTCACGGTGACCTTACAGAGGAGATCTACATGGAGCAGCCAGAAGGTTTTAAAGTCAAGGGGAAAGACCACTTAGTTAGCAAATTAAAGAAGCGTTTGTACGGGTTGAAACAGGCTCCTAGACAGTGGTACAAGAAGTTTGATTCTTTCATGCAGAGTCACGAGTACCAGAAGACAAGTGCAGATCCATGTGTCTACATCAGGAGGTTTCCCAATGACATGTTCATTATTCTACTACTCTATGTGGATGACATGTTGATAGTGGGTCAGGATCTCAGTTTGATCAGAAAATTGAAGACAGAACTTTCCAAAGCCTTTGAGATGAAGGATTTGGGACCATCACGACAGATTTTGGGGATGCAGATCACACGTGACAGGACACAGCGCAAGTTGTGGTTGTCACAACAGAGTTATGTTGAACGGGTACTTGAGCGGTTTAACATGGGCAAAGCCAAAGTCGTGGGGACTCCACTTTCATGTCACTTCAAGCTGAGTAAGAAGTCATGCCCATCTACTGATGAGGAAAAGGAGGAGATGGCAAGGATTCCCTATTCTTCTGTTGTAGGGAGTTTGATGTACACAATGGTGTGTACCCATCTTGATATTGCTCATGCAGTTGGCATTGTGAGCAGGTTTCTCTCAAATCCTAGAAAAGATCACTGGGAGGCGGTCAAGTGGATCTTCAGATACTTACGAGGCACGAGCAACACGTGTTTGATGTTTGGTGGTTCGGAACCAGTTCTAAAGGGCTTCGTTGATGCTGACATGGCAGGTGATATAGATCACAGGAAATCTACTTCTGGGTATATCTTCACTTTTGCAGGGGGAGCCATATCTTGGCAGTCCAGGTTGCAAAAGTGTGTTGCACTTTCAACTACAGAGGCAGAATACATTGCAGCAGCGGAAGCAGGAAAAGAAATTCTCTGGGTGGTGAGATTTCTAAGGGAGCTGGGGATGATTCAGATTGACCAGACTATTTTCTGTGATAGTCAGAGTGCCATTGACTTGAGCAAGAGCACAATGCATCATGCACGGACAAAGCACATTGATGTGAGATATCACTGGCTTCGTGATGTTATAGAGAAGAAGTTGTTGACTCTAAAAAAGATCCATACTGAGAAGAATGCTTCTGATATGATGACCAAGGTGGTGACACGAGACAAGCTAGAGCTTTGTAAGAAGCTCTGCGGTGTACATTCCCAATGATGATCGCTGAAGACCACATCTCCCTCATGGGCTGGAGGGGGAGATTGTTGGGATTAGGAATATAATCCAGCCCATGTCTTAGTGGGATTTAGACTTGGGAGGGTTGGTTTGTGCTACCAATCCTAATAGGAGTCAAATCTTGAATAGTAGGAATATGACTTCCTATGTTCAACATGCAGTTGGACTAGGATTCGAACTAGGACTAGAATTCCTGGTTGCAATCACATGCATGGAGGCCTATAAATAGAGGCCCCTAGGGAGGCCTTTGGATTATCCACCGGTTGAGGTGTGAGTTCTCCAGTTGTTTGTTGGTGCCTTCTGTGGTAGAGGGTGCCAGAGAACAAGAACAACTGGTAGAGAAGCTCTCTTGGTTTATAAGAGAGGTCCAGCGACTTTGCCTTGAAGCAAAGTAGCGGTTGGCGGTTGCTACCCGGATTTAGGGGTAATTAAATCTGGGAGGTGTGAGTTGTAATTTTATTACATAGTGCTTATTAGCGGGATTGCCCCGTGGTTTTTCTCTCCTTATTGAGGGGAGAGTTTTCCACATTAAATCTGGTGTTTTTCTTCTTTGGGTTTTATACGCTTGTTGGTAGCGCTTCCGTGACAACTTTTCGTCACATTCGGGACTGTATCGGTACAACATCCCCAACAAGTTCTTCTCCTTTTTTTCCCGTACGGTAGGATATCGGGAGGTGATGAGCTCAAGGGGTGTGTCGAGGTGCTATGGATTGAGTTTGTTACTATCAACTGCAAGACCGTCAAAGTTGAGAAAGGTTTTGGCTTCATGAATTTCTTTGACTTCACTAGTACAGAACCGACCTTTAGTATCAGTTATTTAAGGCCTTTGGCATCGGTTTCAAAGCAACACCCAAGCAGGCGTCGCTAAAAGTCGAAACCGACGTCATAACCCTTCCCGCCACAAAAAACGCGCCAGCAAGGGTCCTATAGGTGTCAGTTATTTAATAAAACTGACACTATATTCAGGTCAAAGACGTCGATGTTTCACAAAAACCGACGTCATAACTCTTCCCGCCACCAATAAAACGCGCCAGCAAGGGCACCATCGACGACGGTTTTTATATATAACCGACACTATATCCACATAAATACGTCGGTTTTATAGTAATAACCGACGCCATATCCCTGGTGCCATGAAGACCCCCACCATTTCCCAGCTCGGCCGTTGTACCTAGCCACATAGACGTCTGTTTTTTACTAATAACTGACGATGTATGTCTTTGTTGTGGTTTTATACTAATAACTGTTGCATATGTTCTGATTTTTTTTTCTTATCAGTTTGCAGGCCTGCTATATGGCTGGTCAACAGGATGCAGAACCTATAGTTCAGTTCTCAACTGCAGGTTTACAACATCCATTGATATCAGCCAACAACATGCCACAAACCTACAAAATTAACAAGATGTACAACAATTTATGATCACACACATGTATAAGCACATTTAATTCAAATTATTTTTCATCACACACGTGTAGAAACATGTAGTTCCATTTCAAATTTCCTCCATTTTTACACACATTTAGTAACCTGCAGTTCCATTCATTTCATCTCTTTTCACATTCAGACACATATAGAAACATTCATGTATTGATCATTTTCACATTCACACATACGACAATTCAAAAAAATTCATTCACATTCACACAAAAATAATTATGAGAAAAAAGTTTAGAAATATCATTCTTTATTCATCATCGTCTTTATCGTCATCAGTATCCCAATCATATTTAAAAATTCCCACTACTTGTAGGGCTTTTACTCATTGTTCTCTTACATCATTTAAGTCTTCCATCATATAGGGAGTATGTATATCTAATAACTTTTGACCTGTAGTGAAGTCAGTTTTAAACACCTACAAAGAGAATGATGTATATATATAATTAATAATATATAATAAGATTGATATATTTCATATTATCTAATGAGACTATATATAGTACATGATGTATGGTATCAATTTCCATTACGACATGTTTGATAATTACGTCCATAAATCACATCACATAGTATGCACATGCCCATCCATTGTCTTGTATAACACACTATAAATTGAAACATACAAAATATTTAAAAATATAAATAAGCACAATTCACATAAATAATATATATATTAGAGTTGGGAAATTAATTTCACATTCTCCCAAATTAGTGGTTGTTTCTATTTCTTGGGAACCTTTCCTCCAGCTTTTTTGAACTCACGTAAAGCCCTACATGTTAATGTAACATATTAAATTGCATAATTAAATAGTACTGTAATAACAGATGTTAACGAATATAAAAATATGAAACAGTTCTCACGAGAATAATGGCCTGTTTATTGTGTGTCCATATAATGTATCCAATTCCTTCAATGTAGGATATAGATAATAGACAGTGAATGTCTTGGAGACAATAACTAGTAACTCCCAATGCCTACTACTAGAGGTAAGAAATTTAAAAATTAATAACTCAAAATCTACAATAAAAATGTAATTTTCTTAAGTCCAAATTATAGGTAAAGTAAACTTACTCAACATTGAATGGAGTTATTATCACCGTCTTCTTTTTTTTACCAAAATATTTAAAAACAACAGAGCAGTATGAAGTAATTGATGAAGGGTCTTTATCTACAAGACTAATCAAAGATGGAACCAAAAATCCCACATGGAAAAATAAAAAATATGTACATGTCGTGTGTAAGTGGCTGTAAAACATATATTATGTATGCATTAATATATAACAAATCATATCACCGTATATAAAATAAGGTATATAGATGTATAAATAAGACCTCACCATATCTATAGCTCTATCATAGATGTATTCATCCAATCATAATGAAACAACTCCAAAATATCTTATATAAATAGATTGTTATCGAATGATTGACCTGTAGCATCCTCCGGAATAGAAATATTTATAGGGAAACTTGGATCATGTTCGCCTATCCATACTGTCATACCCCTACAATTAGGACCTAATAAGGCGTGTAGGTCCCTTGGAAGCCAACTTGGTACTTCAGGAAGTGAAAGTCGAGGTTGAGATGTAGTGGGTGTCTTCCTTTTGACATGTATATATAATTCCAGATCAATTGACTCATATATACACACTATCAAATTAACTTAATGTAAATTTACCATACAATATTAGTATAGACGGCATCCGCTTTGGGCCACAATATCACTTCGCCTTCTGCCTCACCAAGAATTTCAGAATCTAGGTGGGCATATGGCAATGGAAGATCCCTCCAATTGTGGAGTACATGTATCGAGCTCATACGAATTGCACAATCTGGTACTGGAGTCCCATGAAACATGTCTCCTGGAAGGGGTGAGTAAGTCTCGGCCTCTACAATGATATATTCTTGACTTTTTAGACGGTATGGCTTCAACCCCTACAAATTTACGTACAGAATGTTATATACATATATACATAAACATATAATCTTGAAAAGACTAGCTACTATGTCATAAAAATACTTACAGATGATGTGCTAGGTGGGTCTACAGGATTACTCCCAACCTCTGCAGTAGGAGAAGAGTGGCATGCCACAAGTACTGTTTGAGTGGCAATCTGAGATGCCTACCACTTCACCATTGCTTCTTGGATTCTCTTATTAATTAACTCATCTACCTATACATCAAAAAAAGAAATGCTAACTTTTGATTATTGAATTTCCTTTCACAATAACATTCTAAAAAAGGAATAGGTTACCTCAACATTTGATAATCCCACTTTTGGGACAGGTTTACGCTGTGATGGCCCAAAGAACGCTTTTATGCCCACACTAGCGCCTACACCCTTAACACGTACAGGATACTCTGGGTTACCCAGAGCAACTGTTAATTTATCCCTTGTGCCCTCATGGTTGAACTTGCCTTCCTTCCTCTGCTCATGAAGCTCCCGCTAATCGCCATCAACAGAAATTGGTAAGTAAACATAAAAACAATCAACATCGATCGATTTCTCTAAGAGTTGAATTTTACCATTTTTGCAGCCGCCTCAGCAGTTGCGGGCTTTGTTATATCTCCCTTCTTGTTTTGCCTCCCAGATATCCACATAGCATGGCGAGGCAGAGGTGCGGGACCAATAGTAGAGGACTCTGCAGTCTCTTGAGTAGCAGTAGACTCAGCCTGTAGTCATTGGTGAATGTCTGCATAGCCTTTTGGACCCATCGTGTGGTCATGCACATTTAGTGCACGCCTTGCTCTTTGAGCATCGCTGATAGCCTTGTTAGTAAGCACATTGATTTGGTTAGTAACACTAAAGGTTAATCTTGAATAGGTAAATACATAAGAACGTATATTAGTTAAATTGGGAGTGACGCTTAATACCTTGAATTCATCAGTTTTTCTTTTGGTAACAAACTTCTCCCAGTCATTGGGGTCAGGTAGTTTCATTGCTCAATGGTGGGCTTCTTCTTCTTCTCAGCATCTCATATGTAATCTCGGGTGAGATTTGTCCTATAGTTCCTTAGGACCCTCCCACAACGTTGCATCACGCATTTACGATGCAGCTTTTCATCCAGTTCAAATATACTCTGCAAAATAGAATTTCTATTAACTAGTATCCTAAAAATTAGTAATCTACAAAATAAAATTGCAAATAATAATAAATCACGCATAGTTCCTTCCATACTAAGTCTTTCTTCCCCTTAGAAACTTTATGCCAAGATTCTACATTAGGACTACAATGGCTACGAGTAAGAACCCCAAGATATGAAATAAATGAGTTGCAGTTCACTCCAACTGGATTTCTTGTATGATCAAAATCTACAGTCAGTTTGGGTCCATTACCCCTTTGTTTTAGTAACTTGTTCATCATAGTGATGCCCCTCACTTTTTCAATTTTTTTGCTACTCATTAAGTGCCCCAAGTTCTTCAGGGGGTACCTCATCAACCTAAAATTTGACAAAATAAACACACTTACAGGATATAACTATAAATGGACATATAGATAGAAATATACGATATATTTTTAAAACTTACATTGTGAGGCGGCGCATTGATATCCTCACCCTCACAGTAATCATCATCACGGTCATCATGCTCATGCTCAGCCATCTAAAAGTGTCATTAAAAAATCAAACATTTAGCATTTGACATAACTAGAAGATAATAAAATATTGTAAAGTTCACATTCAGAAAAATAAAACATATAAAAAATATAAACATGCATGCCTCTAATATTGTGATCTTTTATCAATTAACAATCTTTCATTGTGATATGTGCACACATACAAGTCATCATTAGCTTCAATATTTGGTGGTGTTGGCAACCCAACTGAGAATGGACTAGAGTCATTATACTTATCATAGTACTCTTCTTCATCTATAGGATCTTCAATGAACTGTCTTTTACCGTGAAGAACAACCGACCATTTATCATTTGTAGGATCATCGATATAAAATACTTGTTTTTCCTATGATGTCAATATGAATGGTTCACCCTTCTCACCAATCTTTTCAAAGTTCACTAATGTGAAACCCAATTCATCTACTATAAATCCTTTGGTGTTATCAACCCAATTACATTTAAAGAGCGGAATTCTGAAATCTACATAGTCAAACTCTCATATGTCTTCAATGACATCGTAATATGACATTTTAGCTTCACGTGGAATCTTGACCTTTGCACTTACAAAAAAACAATGAAGACGCTTGAAGGGTGACCCACTGTTTTGGACGACACTCTTATCATCTTGACGCTTTGTGTAATATGAGAATCCATTTATATCAAACCCTTCATAAGACATAACATTCAATTTTGGTTTAAAGGCGAGGCATTTGATAGTTTCAGTAAGATTATTTGGTGTTTGACATAGTTGATATAAGACTTTATCTTCAAACCACTTAATAAATGTCTTGTTATGCTCTCTAGCAAGCCACATTGAATTGGCTCGAGGATATTGTCTCTTGATGAAATTGGTATGTTCCTTGATATAAACACTCACTTCATCGATATTGTGTAAAATATACAAGTGACCTTGTTCCAACTGCTCACAGCTGATTACTTTCATCCGTGATCCCAAAATTCCTTTGTCGGAATACTCCTCAATATTCTTGTCATTAATAGGAGCGTCATTACCACTCAGAAAGTCACTGCAAAAATCCATAACCTCTCTCACCACATAACCCTCAATAATACTCCCTTCAGTCTGATAACGATTTCGAACATCACCTTTAAAAATGCTCATGTATCATTCAAAGGGATACATCCAATGCAAGAAAACTGGTCCCAACATTTTCACTTTCCTAATCAAGTGGACAACAAGATGTACCATGATATCAAAGAACGAAGGAGGAAATACATCTCAAGCTGACATAGGGTAACAACCACTTCTCTTTGCAATTTATTGAGAGTATCAGGGTCAATAACTTTGTTGCACAGACTGTTGAAAAAGAAATAAAGTCTGGTGATTGCAAACCTTACATGCTTCAGCAATATAGATCGAATTGCCACAGGCAATATTTGTTGCATTAGAGTGTGACAATCATGAGATTTAAGACCTATCAACTTCAGATCTTTCATTGATACCAATCTATGGATGTTGGATGAGTAACCATGTGGCACTTTAACATTTACCAAGCATTCACAAAAAGCTTTCTTCTCCTTTCTAGACAACGTGTAACTAGCGGGAGGTAAGTATGTTCTCCGATCACTACTAACTATTCTGTTAATTTTATCCTTATTCCCATTTCACATAGGTCCATTCTGAATTTTATCCCATCTTTAATCTTACCTGGTATATTCAACAGAGTACCAATGACCCTATCACAAACATTTTTTTCAACGTGCATGACAACGATACAATGCCTGACTGCCAAAGAACTCCAATAAGGAAGATCCCAAAATATTGACTTCTTCTTGAATAAAGATTTATCACTCCGTGTGGCCATGGTACATTGTGATCTCTTACCAAATTCATTGGCAAAGTCTTTTACTCTTTCATAAACAACCTCTACTGGTATAGGTTTAGGTGCACTCTGTTCCTCATTCTGTCCATTGAATGCTTTGCACAACCTACAATACGGATGGAATTTTAGAAGAAACATTTGATGACCAAGATATACAGTCTTGCCGCCATATTTTAGTCGTATTGAATTAGTGTTATCTTCACATATAGGACATGCTTTAGATCCTTTGACACTATATCCAGACAAATTCCCATATTGTTGGAAAGTCATTAACAAGGCAAAATAACATAGTGTGCAAACAAAATGTCTCTCTTTGTGAAGCATCATGGGTCATCACACCTTCACCCCAGAGTTTCTTTAAGTTATCAATTAGAGGTTCAAGATAAACTTTGATATCGTTCTAGGTTGTTTAGGGCCCGATATAAACAACGACAGCATAACGTACTTATTTTTCATACACAACCAGGGAGGAAGATTGTATATAACAAGCATAACTGGCTAAGTGCTATGTTGGCTGCTCAATGTCACGTACGGATTCATCCCATCTGTACAAAGTCCAAGTCTTAGATTCCTAACTTCTTCACCAAATTTAGGGTACAATAAATCAATCTTCTTCCACTGTGGGGAATCAGACACATGTCATAGGATCCCATCATTATTTTTTTTAACCTCTGCATGCCACCTCAAATTCTTCGCATCTATCAGATTGGTAAACAAGAATTGAAACCGTGATATTATAGGTAGATATCACATCACCTTGGTAGGAGAACCAGTTTTGGACTCCCCCAAAGTCGTCAATTTATACCTTGACGCACCACATTTTGGACAATCTTTCAAATCCACATAGTCCTTTTGAAATAATACACAATCATTCGGGCATGCGTGTATCTTCTTGGCCTCCATTCCCATTGGGCACAACAATTTCTTTAACTGGTATGTTGAGATTGGAAGCTCGATTCCTTCAGGAAGAATTTCTTTCAACAAAGACAACAATGACGTGAAGCTTTTGTTGCTCCATCTATTGTAAGTTTTGAGCTTATACAATCTCAACACAATGTTAAGCTTTGTAAACTTAGTACAACCTGTGTACAAAGGTATCTCAACATTGTGCACAATATTTCTAAATATGAGAGGTGGATCGGTGTGCTCTACCCCACAACTATCCAGCATCACATAAACGATGTTTACTGGAACTGGTTCTTTCACATCTACGTCATCAGAGGCAATTTCTTCTTCCACACAAGCACTTCTATCGACATCCACTGATTTCAGGTTTGAAATCTCTCCATGTCAGTGACATTCTATATAGCCTTGTACAATCCCGTTGCACATGACATGACTTTTGATTTTGTCGCCAGTGCTGACTTTCAAGTTGTTACCGCAATGCCTACATGGATAGTAGAACCTATCTCCAGGTTGTTTCCTATGTTCCTCAGCAAATCTAATAAACTGATCAAGACCAGAAATAAACTCTGGGGTGCAGCGATTTGGAATGGACATCCATGATCTATCCATTCTATGATCAAAGAGAAAACAAGCATATATTAGGGTTTAGGATTAAAAGATTAGGGTCTAGGGTTAAAAGATTAGGGTTTATGGTTAAAATTTTAGGGTTTAAGGTCTTATATATAATATATGTGTACCACCTATCCCATTCTTGAACACCTAATCTCACTAGTAAGTGTATAATGTGTATTGGGTTTTCAAGAAAATTTCGGCAGCATTTCCCCGTTGTTCTCCAAGTGCATATGTACTTAGAGAACAAACGGAGAAATGTTGCTGAAATTTTCTTTAAAACCCAATACACATTATACACTTACATCCTAAGTGAGATTAAGTGTTCAAGAATAGTCACAAACCGGGGACTATCCAAGATTTACTCCTAATGAGTAAATCTTGGATGGGTTTCTAGGCCAACAAAATACATGTATATATTTGTCATTACTATATATATGAACATAGTTTCATCATTCATATCCTAGGTTTTATGTGTCATCGAAAACATCAAGATACTGATTGGAGATCATTACACAGTAGGGGTGGTCATTAGGGAAAGACTTTCAAGAGACTAGAGCTTCATATATCAACATACATACTAGGTCATATTTCAAGTCAAGATTTAGGCATTTAATCACCTTATGGCACATACATGACTCACAAGGTATTTGGGTGCACAAAGAATAATATATGTTACTGATTTAGGAGTTCACATAATCATTTTAGAAATAGAAGACTCACATGTGAGTTAAGTTTGAGATTCAACATCAATGTATACTTAAAACGCATGTTTCAAGGTCCAAAGCACATAATCAAATCAAATTAGGATGCTAGAATGAACAAGTTTGAATATTATTTCAACATGCATCAAAATTTACTAAATTAGGTCAAGCATGAGGATTATAAGAATAAATATATGCAAGCACAAGATTTGAATCAAAACGAAGCCTAATGGCACATTGGGAGAGTGAGATTATACCTCATTTGAAGGTTGAAGAACAAATATATGCAAGTCAATAGCGCAAATGGATGACACAACAACTCAATTCATCCCAAGAGCACAAGCACGTCAACACAATTCTATTATAATGAATTAATTAGATGTCAATAAGCATCAATTTTAGAGGAGCATGAAGAATTAATAGGGAAGAAGAGTGGAGGAAGAAGAGAGGAGAAAGATTGCAGGAAGACAAGTGGAGGAAGAAGAGGAGCAGGAAGAAGAAGAGGTCCTCTTCATCGCTGTCAATGATGGAGTAGGGTTTGACCACCTCCCTTATTCTAGAACAAGCAGCGGAAACCACCTCTGACATCAAGGCCATAGGCGCAGGAAGAAGAAGAGTAGGACGGCCATAGGCAGCGGCAGCCATCTTCGATCAACCTGTGGGTGTGACAGAAGGGGAACACAGGCCAGGAAGACAGTGGAGGAAGAAGAGGATCCGGAAGAAGAAGAGTAGGAGGACGATCGAATAGGGGGAAGAGTAGAAGAAAATGTACGGGTCGACAGCGAGCTTGTGGACGAAGAAGATGAGAAGCTCTGTCGAACGGCAGTAGCAGTAGCGGCAGCAGCTCCACAGTGGCAGCAGCATAGTCGGCGGTGGCGGCATGAATCGCCAAAGACCTAGGTACTCGAACAGTCGACAACACAATGAAATAGAGAGTCTGGATCGCATGGGTGCTATTAAGTAAAGTATCGATGTCGGTTATTAATAAAAATCGACGCCTATGTTCACCAAGCGTCTGTCACCACAAAAAACTGACACCTATGTTCAATTATAGTCGTCGGTTTCAACTAGAAAAACCGACGTCTATCAACATGTGCCAACAAAAAAATGTTCTTGAATTTTGACCATAGTCATCGGTTACTTGGTCAACAACCGACGCCAATTGGGCAATTTGGGGGTAAAAACTTTCGTGGGGACAACGCGTGAAAACACATCTACGTCGGTTATTGTAATAAAACCAACGACAAAAATGGGGCTAATTTCTGTCTGACAAAAAACCTTTAGTCTTCGGTTACTTGGTCCACAACTGACGTCGTATGTGAAATTTTGGAGGAATTTTTTTGCACTGGAAAAATTGGATTTGGTGGGTGATTTTAGATGTGGGTTTCTTATTGCGCAACCGACACTAAATAAAAAGTGATACCCGTGTCTTATGAAAATTGGCCGGTCTTCACATATAGATGTCAGTTTGTGTTTCCTACCGACGTTGTAGGTTTTAGGCGTCGGTTTTTGGAATACAATCGACGCCTCGAAATGTGATGTTATATGTCATTTCTGTAGTTTGGTGGAGGTATGTGACATTGATAGGGTCTAGGGGACCTTCTAGGGAGGTTGTAGATTTTAAATTTTTGTTAGGAAGGGCTCCATGATGAAGATCAAATGTTACATCCTTGTAAGTTGTTGAATCAGTGTTCAAGGTGAATGTTCTTTCACGAAAGAAGGATGATAGGGTGAATACAAAGTGAATGGAGGAGGACATTTGTGCCTACATGAAGTCTGTCGAAGTAGATGGAGGCCATTGTAGTTGGTGGCCACAACTACTTGCTATCAATAATACATGGAACTAGGGGAGAGGGAGGTAGGGCATCTAGGGTTTTGTTGGGTGTAGAAGTGGATAAGGAGGGAAGAACTAGAGAGGGGGAGATAAAGTCATGGATGAAAAGGATAGATATGCTACAGGAAGAACACCATGTCATCGATGGTTCCTTCTCCAAGTGTTGACACATGTGTTGGTACATAGTGGGGTTGGGCACAAAACTAAACCAGACTAGAGAAACCAACCAAATTGAACCAAACTGACCGATTTGGTTTATTTTGTAGAGGGTGAATGGTTTCCAATTTTTCTAAACTTTAAACAAATATTTTGTTCAGTTTGGGGGTTCAGTTAATCAAAACAAAATAATCATCTATATTTTAGTAAATTAATTGGAAATTAATTTTAAATACTCACTTTTAGTTAATTTTATAATACTAAAAAGACTTGAGTGTGTTAATGTATAAACTATTCTAGATAAATGGGTATCAATTAGAAAAGTAACTAAACCATGTGGTATCTGATACATGGATGTTGATTTGATGTTAGTTGGACTATGGCAACATATAGATTTTATGTTCTTCTATTATTTAGAACTTCATTTATCATGTTATATGGATTGGAAAATATCATGAAATTTTTTTGGATCATCATGAAAAATCTTATAAAACTTGATAGGTGTTCACATAACAATCTAAAATTAAACAAAACAAAACCAAACTATAGTTTTACAATTTGATTTGGTTTATTTTGAACCGACTAACGATTTGGTTTAGTTTGAAAGTTTTAGAAATCAATTTACACAGTTTGGTTTGTTGTTATAGTTGTAAACCGGACAATACCCACGCCTAGTGCAAAGATCAAGGGTAGGAAAAAGAAGTTTGGGTTGTTGGGGTTAGAGAAACTAGAGAAGATTAAGATGAAGAAATAGAGAAGGGGTGAGGGATAGGAGAGGAAGAAGAAGATAAGAGAAAGGGGAGGATAAGAAATGGCGTTCATCACGTAGTGACATTAAAGTTGTGCAAATGAAGGGCCACACTGGTGAAGACGTTACAAAGGGGGGAAGGAAATTTATGATACTTAAATGCAATTATTAGGTTCATATATGCCACCAATTCAATGATTGGATGAGATGATAATTGAAGTATGACTAAGATCAAAACTGGAAGGATGGTAGATGAATTAGTACACCACATTAGAATATGCTTATTATATATTTTGGATATATTAAGACTAGAAAATAAGATAGGGGTATTTGTGTGTTTTTAGGGTTGTAGATGAGTAGAAGAGTCAATTCCTTATTTATTGTCTTTTTACATAAGTGAAAATGTACAGTGTATTGACCATGTAAAATATTTTCAAGGTATTTTGGTGAGTTAAATTTTTTTAGATATCACGCTTTATAAAAAATGTATGCATAAGCTATTTCTTACATTTTTTACTTATCTTCAAATTTTTGTCCACTAAATATAGAAGATATTATGTTACACATTATATGAAAGAAGTAAATAATATGATTTGATTTTAGAGTAATGAAGACACTTAATTATGCTAGGAGTAAAAAGGTCATTTTGGATGTAATGTAAAGCTAGTAAATGAGTATATCTCTAGATTTGAGATAACCATGAATCTTTTAGTTACAATTAAGTGGTGTAGTCACTTTGAAGTAATATATATATATTTTAGAAAAAATATTTAAAACTATTAATTTGATTGAGTTTTATCTAACATTATTTCAATTAAGCTTCTATGGTTGTTTGAAATATGAAATTTATTCAATTATTGTCTATATAAATATAGTAGGAATATTACAACAAATAATAAATATATTTATTCACATCCATGTGTTATTATCTACATTTAGTCAACGTGTGCACGGAGACATAAATTATTTATTATACAAAATCTAGTTTAAATATTAATATGTATCTCCATCGATTTAGGTTAATGTGGATTTAGAACTAATCCAAGGAAAATGAATAAGAAATATGTTTGGGTTTTGGTATGTTATAATAGTCTACCCCTTAAAGAAGATTTATTCCTCAAGATATATGTTTCATACCTAGTGCATTGAATTTCACCTCCTAAAAAAGTAAGATTTTAGGTCACTAAGAGGGTGAAGGTATCTAGGGTTGTTTTGTAACACACTATTTCACTCTATAAGGGATATATAGAACTGGAAGGACACATTTCATTATCATTCTTTCACTATAAGCATCACCTCCATAATTTTTTAAAGTGTTGAAGGACAAATTTCATTATCATGCTTTCACTATAAGCATTACCTCCATAATTTTTAAGTGTTGAAAATTCATACATGTGTTCACTAGGTTTTACAAAAGCCTCTTATATTCCACCACATAAGAATGAGTGACCAAATTACTTCAATATCTTTCCTAAGTGATCATATTGATTTGATGATAGGTCCATGTATATGTTATTAATGCCATTACTTATAAAAATGTTGGCATATAAGGGCATCAATTTCAAACTTTTAGCAATTGATCATCCAAAACTTTTATAAACCTAACCTAATAACTTATATCACTTATGTTCACTATTTCACAAAAATGAATTTCAATTGTAGAACGTCTTTTAATAATACAATTAACATTCATATTGTTCAAGTTAGCAATTTGTATCCATTTACCATGGTCTAGAGTTGGTCACATTTGTTCGGGCATTAATAGTGGAAATTGTCCAAGAGTTACTCATTACATACAATATTGAGTTCAAATGGTTGGTAAGTTATTTTACACTCCTAAAGACTAAAGAGTTCAAGACTTCAATCCTTAAAAGGGATTTAACTACAACCTAATTAATCACTGAAAAGTGTTTAAAGGGGTAAGTCAAATAGGTCATATAAACATCTAAACCTCACAGATCCATTGCTTTAGATACAAGTCTAGGGTTTAAGAGTTGCATGTAACCAGTATGGTGTTCCTTATCTATATTAGATTCTCTTCTAAAAATGGTTTCTCTACAACTACACACTTCCTCAAGTGACGACTTGGTTCTAGAAATCATTGATGAAATCAAGAAAACCTTTTTTTTGTAAATATAGTCTTTAATGAATAAAACTCTACAATGTTAATTTAAAAAAAAGGTACTAAAATAAATGTGAGTACCAAGTCAACAAGTTTCCACCACACCCCATCTTCACTAGTAGTTTCACCATTACATTATTCCACCAAGAGAATATAAACCTCCAAGCATCTATATGGGTATATTGGAAGCAAGTCTATCTTTTAACATAAGAGTGAGGGGAGGGTTTCCTATCACATGATGTGAACTTGTATAAGATCCTTATAGTTACATCATACACTAACTACCAAATCAAATTAAACATGTACTCTTTCCTATAAGGGAGCATAGACCATTATTATGGGACATTGGGAAGTAATGTGGTTACCCAACCACTAAAGGAGAAAATTAGGGTTTTCCCAATTTGAATCCTTCACTACATATATGTCCCCAATACCATTAAGTAATATAAAGGCATTCATTCACATCACTTATTCCATCTAGAGAAGCATGTCTCCATATTTCATTGGGGATTTACGAGGCATCAAAGCTAGATGTGTAAAGTGAAAGGTACATAGGTACTTCCAAATGACTTCATTGATTCCCCATAGCATTTAGAATCAACCCTAGTTAGTGAGGAATACAAAATGTGCACAAAATATTTACATTTCCCATGAAAGACGATTTAGGTAAGAATACTGTACATCAGCAAACCCTTATTCAAGGCAAGGCCTGATCCAAATAAAATGAATCTGGCTTAGGTTATCATTTAGCTACAGGAACATCATAACTCTAAAAATTAATCCACGATTCAAAATGTATCATTTGTGCATGTTCAACTCATCATGAGCATAGTGAATCCATACTTGAGTGTCACTGAAGGAGAAGATTAAGATAGAAGCTAGGTTTTAGTCTAACAATGAGCTTTCAAGGTAAAGTACACACTCTATAGTGGTCAAATTGATTTCCCTTTAAGGAATGAGACAGAATTAAATCACAACACTTTCAGCTCTGATATAGGGGAAATTTTAACCACGAAGGAGAGGGAATGGGCAATCAGAGTTAGCATAAACTAGTCACAACCACGAGAAGTGGTTTCAGTGGTAGTAAAAACCAATTCAAGTAGGGATTGAAACCCTAATTGGTATTCCATGACTTAGGAATAGATATGTGAAGATCCTCGATAGTGTAATATAACTTGCCTAAGAATGGCATATGTATACGAAAAAGAGAGAGAGAGAGTAACTTGAAATAGTTAGATTAATTGACTACTAAAATTCCAATATCATATTATAAAGAGTGAGACCTGAGAGCGGATCCTCTCTTTACTTATTTTAGTAATAAAACATTCAAAAATCAAATTTATTGCCATGTATTTATGAAAGGATGTTCATTTATTTATCAAATGGTAGGTTTCCTAGAGAAAAATGATTAATAAGCAGTAGGATCATAACTATTTCTAAAGTTACAAGATATTATATATACAATTGCTCAGCATTGTGAAGGTCATACCATAAAATAAAAAGGGGCACATCTAATTGTACAAAAAATAGTTTCATAGGGAACCTTGACCATCTCAACCAATCCTCGAGTGCATATCCATGGGTACATATTTCTCCCAAGTTACCATCCTATAAACACCTGCATCTAGGTGGTTTGTGAACAACACCTGGAAAAGTAAGAAACAACATGTATGTGTATGTAAACATATTGTGTATGTGCACAAATATAAAACATTTGGGCGATATAAGGATGTTAGGCAAAAAAGAGGGTGTTATAGTGCTAGAGAGGCTATCAACATATAGGTAAGTTTAAGAGTAAATATATCAAGTGAATTTCTAGATCAAGAACAAGGCATTCAATTTATGAGAGCAATATGTAATCATAAAAAAAAAGTCTTACCAATTTAAGTATATTTATAATCAGAAACAATAATAAGATTACATGCAATTATAGCTTAGACTAGGTTATCTTGTAGGGCCTAGACACCATAGGATCCCAAGCTAGGGGGCAATGGGAAATAAACCTTAATATCCAAGGATAATGGGGATTGAAATCTTGATACCCAAATATATTAAGTGGGACACATGCCCAATATATATGGTTGTACAGAAGTACCACTACCCTAGAATAACTAGTCTAGTCATCAAGCATAAATAATAGTATGACATGATAAATTGATCCAGTCATTTTCAATCATTACAAATATGAAAGGGATGTGAACATCCATATAATAGAAATTACGGTCATAGGACCCACAAATAAAGATCCAATCATCATAATGTGCATGGATGGAGAAAACAAATCAAAATAATGATCTTTCAATAAAAACTTTAAAAGAAGTGCATATAGTAACGAATTTAGGATATATCCCTTATGAAAGAAATTTTAAGTTTCAAGCCATCAAATTCCTAAATTAAAACAGGGAAGATGCTTTTCCCAATCCTCACAACTAAAGTTTGATTCAATTGATAAAATTTGATACAAAAATTCAAGTTTTCATCCTAGAAACACATTATGTAACACAACACTTTTGAATACATATAATAATTTATAGGAAGCATGTATCTTTTAAGGGGGATGTACCATCACAATAGACATTGCAAATAAATAAAAAAAGCATCATACATAGTCTTAAAAAGATCATACAATCTTAATTGGATATTAAAACTACAACTAACTTCTTCATCAATCCTAAAATTTAGTAACTAAATATGGAATAACTAAAACATAGAAGCAAACATTTTAAATTATAGGATCATCTAAGGTAGATGATACCCCACCAAGATGAACTTGAAGGTATTCTAGTCCTTGGATTGCTCTTTTTTAATCCTTACTTGGTCCAAGGCATGGGGACATTGTGTTTTCAACCATGCAAAGGAAAAACATCACATCAATAAATAGTATTAGGACGTTATAGAAGAAGAAAATAATTACACTAGACACTAAGGAAATCTTGATTTGAACATTAAATTAAGAATTCTTGAAATATTTTCCTTACATAAATAATTGAATAAGTAAAATATGCATCTCTCTATGATTTCCCATTTAAGAGCACATAATACGGAAAATACCATAACTTTCTAGTGTAGCCCATGATTGTCTATGGAAGCCCATACTGACCACTTGAGGTCCATGGTTTTGAGAGCATATAAAACTTAATCAAATTCTTATAACATGATTCTTAATATGAACATTAGCATGGTCTTTACGTTAAGTCTTTAACATGTTGGGATTTCTCCCTCTTGAAATACAATTGGGATTTCTCCTTGTTAATATGAGACATGAAAAATCATAAACATAATATAGTGAACATGATACTTGTAACTCTAAAATATAACAAACATCAATTAGATTTAATACAATGCATCACTTGAAAAGACTGAATTCTTTCATAATCATATAATCATGTGCTTATAATATAATTAACGGACATAAACCAAAGTAATTGTGCATAGTAGCATGGACCATTTACCTGGATCAAACTAGATCCTAATTTAGTCTATCTGGTCTTTTTTTTGGAAATAGGTAAATATATTACCAAAAGGGGCATGTACAAAAACATAGGACCTACACAAACCCAAAAGTATACACGGGTTGTCTACCTACAAAAGCCCCAATATAGTTTAGCATGCTCTAAAAGGCCTAAGAATAAACCTTTCTTGGCCTAAAAGTCTCTCTGATCTTGAGTCAATCCTAAGTCTCCTAAAATCAACGTATTAATTATCACCTTAATTTACATTTTACATCCTTATATTAGGTCATCAAGAAAACTAGGTATGATATTGTAGAATTAGGACTTTTAAAGCATAAGTGCATGTTCCTTATTTAAATATCTTTCAAATGAGTTTTTCCTCATTCTTATGAGGTATATATAATTATTATGATTTTTCAAGTAAAGAATAATTGAAGCACTTCTGAGGTATATCCCTATTCTGTGAGATAAGAACAACGAATTTATGGGTGTGGTTTCTAGTAGGAAGGCATATAAATTGGCTATAATAGGAGGACGATGCCTCGACTAGTCATAACACTGACTACTACACACAACTAGAGAAGAGAACCCCACCATGCTTTTCATGTGTCGTTGGTGCTAGGATGTGCGGCAACTGATGGGGACCCATGAACGAGTCAGGTTTTAGGGGGTCGAGCTTGCCACTAGAGGGGTTGTAATCGTCGGTGTTTCTACAGCGGTGACCAGGTGGAGCAACGATGAGATAGCTTGTGGAGGGGGTATGGATCCAAGACAAATTAAAGGAATAAGGGTGTCAAGGAATCATCCATCAAGGTTCCTTGAACGTTTACAATATGCTATTTATGATGGTGTACAATATGGGGATGCACATGGGGTCAAAGAATTCCAAACTTAGTGGACAAAGGAGACGATGGTTCTTAGTACATGTGACGTCTCCTATAGGTTTGCCTTTATAAGAGAGGGTAGATCGTCTAGCGGTCAAGCACCTCTAGAACAAGAACTCTTGTCGTCCACAATGGTTAAGGCATAGAAACCCCTCAAATATGGGGTTGGTCTAGTTGCGATGAGGAGGAAAATGTGAAGAGGGATTTTGTTACCGTAGGGGATAGGCAAAGATTGATTTTGGGGATATCGACGAATACTACTGTGGAGTCACAACATGATTTATATGGGTAGGGGAGAAATGGATAAGTCATTTTATGAGCCTATGGGGCCTATCTATGATATGTACTGTGTGATCAATGTTTCAGGTGTACAAGAAAAATAAATCCAAATTATCATAGGATTATCTAAAGCTTTTTCTTTTTCAAATTTATTAGGGATCCTAGGTTATCCAAAGTTAATCAAAATTTAATCAAATTTGGTAGGATGCCCAAATGAAGTATGAATCTGAATATCAAGTTAGATTCCATATTTGAGAGTCATAATATCTAGGTTTGCCTTATGGTGAAAACCCTTATTTAAGTATCAATAGTTATCCAAAAAGGCATACTAATCCATATTTTGAAGAGAGAAACATACTACCATTTTTAAATCATATCAATTTTATTAGGACAAATTATCCACATGAGTTAGGTCAATTTTACTTTATCAGTAATATTCCACTTATTCAACAATTTGGGATATAATTTGTGTAAATAAAAAATATTAAGGACCCAATATTTATCCATTCATAATATAAATTTTAGGATGTTACAAAGTATGTTGGTCAAACCAATATAAACATGTGTAAACATCCCTATTATATCTAAATACATAACTCATATATTAGGTTTAGTCACCTAATGGAGTGTTAGGGTTTTTAACCATGTTTAGTGCAAGTTGGTTTATATATATATATATATATATATATATATATATATATATATATATATATATATATATATATATATATATTGTCACCTAATGAAGTGTTAGGGTTTTTAACCATATTTAGTAAAAGTTGGTTTCAATATATATATATATATATATATATATATATATATATATATATATATATGTATCATTATTTAGTTAGTGGATCAGATAACATGTATGTTTGGTTTCAAATGACTTATTTAGTTATGTATAGTTTTCCAAGGTATCTTATATATCCATTTACAGGGTTTTAGTTATCCAATAGAGTTTAGAACCATTATCATTATAAATCCTAGGTTCTCATTTATGTGAGTTACCAATATGTGATTTATGCATAAAGGCCTTAATATCTGTCTTTGGTTGTTATAGTATCTCAGTAGGATTCAAAAAATTCATCTTTGCATAAATGGAGTCATAAACACAATACTCATAATAATTCATAGGACTTGTGCTCTTCATCACCAAAGTCCATGTCACATTCATTTCTATTCATATGGTACATGACAAAGGATTCCAACTATTTTCTAGGATTGTTTATATCTTACTAAGTATGTACTAGTACCATTTAATTCTTATGTAAGCGTTGTCTATACTAATATGTGTATGAAACAACAATTTAATTATTGACTTCTTATATGTGGTTATACGTATATTGTTACACATTCACATCAGTTTGTATTACTTAAGAGCTTAATGGTTAAAATATTACTAGATACAAGAAGGTTATTATATCCCATGAGGATTTAATGGATTCATTTTTGCACTAATCGAGTCACAAACACACCACTCATAATAATTCTTAGGATCTTGTACACATTTCCTTTCATATATTAGATTAAGTGAGTTAACATGCTCTATGTACCCTACTACTTATATTGCTAATTTGTAACACATAACCAAGAGGACTCACATGTGAGTTGAGTATTTTACATGGTAGTCAAACAAGAAGTACCTAGATTGAAGAATGCTTGAATCTTTTCCATGGACCTCACTAGGTCAGATCACTAGTGGTGTTCATTTCAACTTTCCTAGAGGAGGTAGCAACATGCCACTTGACTATTCTTTAGTGTCCACTTCAATCAAGGAGTGCCTTCCTCCTTTTTTGGGGACCCCTTGCATCGAGGAGGTAAGCTTGTTGTTCTACATTGTTGTCTATAGGGTAGGAACCACGGTGGTGATGATATCAAGGAATGTGTCAACATGCAATAGATTGAGTTTGTCGAACTTGACTCCAAGACTATTAGAGTTGAGGAAGAACCAAAAATTTCTTTGATTGTGGTGGAGGTCTATGATACTAAGAGGGGTATGTAGGACCTTGAGGGGAAAATTGTAGATTGTCACATGTTGTTTGAGAACTAGTGTTGCAGCCTTACATGTCATTGAACTATTATTGGAAGTGCATTTTCTTCTCAAGAAGAAGGGTGGTATGTGGACTACAAAGTGAATGGAGGAGGAGAAAAGTTGTGGAAGTAGGTGGAAATGGCTTCTTGTTGTTAGCATTGTTGGGTGCCAGGGTCCATGGTGGCTAGGGTTTAGTTGGATGTAAAGGTGGAGAAGGAGGAAAGAACTGGGGAGGATGTGAGAAAGAAAATGAGGACAATGATATATGACACCATGTCTCTGGTAGCTACTTATGCAAGTATTAACGCAGGCATTGGTGCGTCATATAGAATCCTACAAAAAGTTTCAACTTAAAAATTGATTTGTACCACTGATCTCATGATATTCACTGATACAAATAACTCAAATGACCAATATATCTTAGATTTATCAGATATAGTGCACAAGAGAGCAAGTGTAAATATTTCCAAAGTTCTATTATCTATAGTAAGGAAGTAGATAATAAGGTTATAGTTGACACTCTTAACATTAATGAAGACTCCTTTCCTACAAGTTCAATACGGATATCATCTTTTCACTGGGAATTTTTTTGAAGATGACATCCTCCTCTTATTGATAAAGTCAAGGGAAGACTAGATAGTTAGGAATAGAAAAGGCTCTATATATGGAAGCAAAAATAGAGTCGATTCTACCCACTCTCCTAACTTAACATATATCATGGCCTTTCTCCTTTCTTGTCCCTAGATACATAATAGAGGAGATAGGAAAATCCTACATTTTAACATCCTCAGGGGTCAATCTAAAGAAAAGAACAATACACTTTTTGTTACTTGTAAAAGATTTACTATCCCTAAACTTGGAGGAGGATTATGTATAAAATATATTAAAGAAATTCTTAAATCTTTCCTTATTCTCAGTTTATGTAATGTATCTCACAATGAATACTCCTTCTGGGTCAAATGGATTAATTAATAATATCATAATGTAATATCACCACACCATCTTCTTCTATGTATTCATTGTTTTTAAACAAACAAATAAATAGGGAATAAATGAGCATATTTACATTATTTAACATAGGAAATGGCTTTAGTTAAAATGTGTCTACTTGATCTCTGGCAAAGTGATATCTTTCTAAAAATTGTTCTACAAAAAGATGATGATATATGCATCATCATTTATGGAATCAAGTATTGTGTGAATTGTAACATTAGTTATAACAAAGTGACTACTTCTTGGAATCTATTCCTAAACCTTGTGGTGATGTAGAGTATACCATGTTTTACAGGAAGATATATCCAAATATGAAATAGATATTTGACCTCATTATAACCTTATATGTGGAATTTGATAAATATTCTTGGATTTGGAAAATTTAAGTCCGTGAAATACCTCATGGTTCATATGTGGAAAACAACTAAAATTAGATTTACTACACGTAGCTAATTTTTTAAGAAGATACATGCAATTAGCTTCCATGTGTTACTCAAGCAACAACGGTTATGAAAAAATGAATTTTTCCATATATTCTTGTTCTTTGTTCAAGATTTCTAGAACACAACCAAAGAAGAAACTCCTATTTCAATTATTATTTAATAGAGGGTTATAGATTGCCACATCTTGATGATGACTTTCCATCCCATTAATGTATATCTAAAATTTCGTTTTATATAGTTTCACATCATTAGGTGCTCTTAAAGAATTAAAATTCACTAAACATAGTTTGTGAAATTACAATCCCAAACAACATAAATTTGAGGATTGAAGAATACAAATTATTTCACTTAGATTTTTGTTGTAGGTTGTTTGTAATGATCATATGACCTGTAACCAATCTTAGCTGATAATTATATTATTTAGCTCAATGATTCATGCATATTTACACTAATGATAAATATTGATCACAATGGATTTCATTGATTGAGAATGCCCTGGTATGCTTCTCAGTTGACAAGCTAACTGGCTTGATCATACATGATCTTTGACCGAGATACTAAGTCATAAGTATCTTGGTTGGTGATAGTGAAAGACTTACCTTTTAGTTTTATTGGATGAGATACCCACCCTGAATCTCGATTGATTGTATTGCAGATGTAAGGTGAAAACTAGCAACTTGAGAATGATATAAAGTGATTTATATATGTTAGAAAAGATAGAAACCTCTCCAAAATTCCTAGAATTTGAACTTGGTTAGTCTACTGGCTAGTGGACACCCTCAACTATAAATATAGACCTTTAGACAATATCCAATGGTTTCCCTTCATGCTTATATGCTATAGTTGAGTGAAAATCCCCTAGAGCAACCTAAGTCATTCTCAAGATTGATTACATCTCATTTGTCATTGTGAGTGATCTAGGATTTTTATAAGAGATATACCTCATTATAAACTTGTCAAAGCTCTCAACTCTTCTTCACAATCTCTTTTAGAAAAGTTGTGATTTGAAGATTGCTTACTTGAAGAAGGAAGTTGTGGATTCAAGGTGTAAGATTATTCTACAAGATTGGGTAAGACATACTTCAAGGCTAAAGACTCTTGGTAGGTATATAGGTCAGTCCTTGTAAGGGTTATAGGCCCCTTCATCCAACAAGGAAAGATAGTTCACCCTTGATCTAAAAAATGGAGGTGTTATGTTGTAACTTTTATAAGGGAATATAATGAGTGTCACATTCTTGAAAAGTTCAAGATATTTACCCCTCTAGGAGTGGATGTACATCTCATAGTTTGGATGTTGGAACCACTATAAATTCTTTCCTTGTTTGGTTATTTCTCTAACTCTCTTTCCCTTTTTTATACTTGCAATATTATCTTGGGAAATATATTGAATGTCTAATAAACTGTATTTAATATGTTTTATCTCTTCATGCCCCTGTTTAGAGCCAATCCATCCAAGAAGTGGTACCAGAGTGAGGTCTTCTCCAACAAAATACTTGCATGAGTAAGAGAAGATAGACAAAAATCTTCTTGGTTCTCTCAACATAGAGGGTCACTTCTCCATGTGTTCTCCTATATTTGATGTTAATAATATCCTCTATTGTAATAGGAGAATGCAATTCTACATTCAAGGTATGAGTTTCAACATGTGTAAGGTGGTTGGTCTTCCCGACACTGATCTAGTTGGTGATATGAGTACTTCATGATGCAACCATAAAGAAGGATCAATTAATTGTGAGATCAATTAGCATCTCTATTCCTCTCCAACCCCAACCAAGTTCAACACATCTTATCTTGGGAAAAGTCTTGTGAGATTTGGGAAAAGCTTCGTGTCAACTATGAAGGCATAGTGCAAGTCAAAGAAAGAAAGGTTTACATGCTCACCGAGCTATTTGAAGCCTTCAAGATGGGGATGAAAGAAAGTGTGGATGAAATGTACTCTTGGCCAAACACTCTAGAGAAAGGAATTGCCTCTTTGAGACACTCTATGGATAAGGAAGATTAACTCAAAGATTCTTAGTTCTCATCTTTTCTGGTGGGACAAGAAAGTTTTTTCCATATAGGGATAAAGAGAGGCATTCTCTCCCCCTTTCCCATGCCCGTGACGGAGGCCGAACGTCCGGGAGGGTGATAAACCAAGGCGGCATCTGGGATTCGAACCCAGGTCCCTTCGTGAGGAGACACCGTGCTTGACCACTTGAGCCACTCCTTGTCGGCAACTTCCATATAAGATATAAAGTACCTTTCCTTTATCCCCATGGAGGAACTCATAGTAAATCTACAAATCTATGAGGTAAGTATTAACTCTCAAGAGGAAGAAGAAAAGGAATAAGAGAAGGAATCCAAAAGGAAAAAGAGGCTACATAAAGCTTAAATTGAAGCTATTATTCAACAACAAGTCTTGATCTAATATCCTCCCTCCTCAAGTGAAGACGGCACCCAAAGTGATATTGAAGCTCATTACTCCATGAGAAAGCACTTCAAGGTTAAACCATGCTCTTCCTCTACTCCTAGGTACTATGAGTGTGGACAAAAGGGGCATTAAAAGAATGAATGCCCAAAATCCAAGAAGCATCACCAGAAGAGTAGCCATAGAAAGAAGGAGGACTCCCACACGGAGGGTATATTCAATAAGAAGGATAAGAAAGATATGAAAGACAAAGAACCATATCATTCTATTTGGGAAGAGTCTTCCTCAAGTGATTCAATATCAAATGAAGTTGAGTTCCACATGGCTCTCATGACAAGAACAAGTGAGAAAGTGGTTGACATAACTTAGGTAAATCTCAATGAACTTACCAAAGATGCTCATATTGATATGAATCATTATTCCTATTCTTCTTATTCAAAATGCAAGTATAAAAAGAAGAGATTAGGAAAAATCATTGATGGCTCGTATTCTATAATAGACAATCATGAACAAAATGAAAAGACCTTGAAAGGTAGCATTGATTCATTGAAGAGAAATTTGTATATCTTGAACTCCAATATAATTGTGTAAAATTGAAAATGGTGTTTATTTTAAGAAAATGAATGGAATTCATCATCATCGTCATCTAAGCCTCAGTCCCAACTTGTTGGGGTCGACTACATAGATCTTTTATTTCCATTTAGCTCTATCATGGGTCATAATCTAGTTGAGATGTAGAGATTCAAATTATCTCCTTATAAGCTCTTCCCATGTTATTTAGGCCTTCCTATTCTTCTATTAATTGTTCTTGCTTCAATGAAATTGTTTTGTATAGGTGCATTATTCAATCTGTGTTGCACATGTCTATACCCTCTTATTCGGCCCTCGTGCAACTTGTCCCCAATGCTCTCCACCCCCACTTTATTCCTGATATAGTCATTTCTCAAGAAATCTTTTCTTTTCTTCCCACACATCCATCTCAGCATACATATTTCATCCATGCTCATCTTGTTGAGTCCTTGTTTCATATAAGTAAATTAATGGACTTAAAAATGAAAATTAAACTTATTTTGGTGAGCTTGTTTTTTTGTGACCAAAAATGCTAGAATTTTTGCCAAATTTAATGACCTCGAATCTAGACCAATTGCCTACTAAAGGAGAAACTAACAATACATTTAAAAGAGATTCCAATATAGTTTAAGCACTCTATTTAGAGGTCAAATTATTACATGCCTAAGTTGATCTTGCTAGTTTTTCTTCTACCATTATTAATTTTATTGATGACAACAAAATGCTTAGAGATTTCTTACAAAGTCCATAAATGAAATAAGTCCCTCTGTGAAATCTGAAAACACTCTACTCAATAAGTGGAAAATAGTGGTTTGGTATATGAGGAGGCCAGAAGGGTAAGGGCAAGGGCAAGAACAAGGGTGATGGACCTCCAACATACCATGGAGAATATTCCGTCTCTAAGACAAATATGGTTTGTGCTCATTATAAGTGTGATGATCATTGTTCTACTTTTTTTCCTCATAATTATAAAGAGACCAAATCAAACATGAAATGGGTCCCCAGGCTAACCATAGATCCCAACGTTTGAATTTGACATTGGCCTTTTCAATTATTGTAGGCAAAAGAAAATTGGATTGTTGATAGTGTATGCTCAAAGAACATGATTGGAGACAAGAACGAGTTCAACACTTTTACAAGGAGTAAAGGAGGCACAGAAATATTTGGGGCAACAACAAAATAATTTGGTAGGTGAGGATGATGTATGTGATTTGCAATGCATAAAGAATGTATTTCTTGTACGCGTAGATTAGGATTTAGTTAGTATTAGAATACTTTGTGATAATGGTTATCTTATTACTTTTATATCATTAGAATTCTTGCTTCCAAATTCTCTCACTTACAATGTCATATATAAGGGAATTATTATAATTCTTAGATCTCTTAAGCAAATTGTTGTTAAATGCCTCTAGTTGATAAAAAATGGTAAGTATTTATGGCACTATGAGATAGCTCATGTAAATATGCATCATTGAAGAAGTTGAGAAAAAGGAATTGGTCAAAGGACTTCCTAAATTGGATTTTAAGAAAAATGAGGAATGATAACTTTGTATAGAAGGAAAGAAAACCAAGTCCTCCTTCAAATCCAAAGGATTCCTTAGAACCAAAAGAGCTCTTAAGATTGTTCACATTGATCTATTTGGACCTATGAAAACTCGAATGATTCATGGTGGAAAGTATTATTTATTCATTGTTGATTTTTTCCATTTTACTTGGACTTTTTTTCTACAAAGAGTTATACTCTTGGTGTTTTCTCATTTTTTAACGTTCAAATTGAAAATTGAGCTTATTCTAAAACTATATCTATATGTAGTGACCATGAGGGAGAGTTTGATAGTGATTTTTTGGAAATATTTTGTGAAGAATGCAATTACATGCACAAATCCCCATGTACACCTCAATAAAATGGGGTTGTAGTGAGGAATAATAGGTCCTTACAAGAGATGTCTAGGAGAATGCTCTTGAAGTATCATACTCCCTAGAAGTTTTGGGCCAAAGCCATTAGTACTTCTTGTTTTGTGAAAAATTGCGTTTTTGCACATCCTTTACTTAAGAAAACCCCTATGAGCTTTCATGTTTTTGATTGTCCATGCTTTGTTTTGAACACTAAGAACTGTCTCGACAAGTTTGACACATAATCTTATAAGGCTTTATTTCTTAGCTATAGTACTACTTGTAACGTTTGTGCCCACTTCCCAAGGCTCTAGTAGATTTTCAGAAATGTTGATTGTCCCCACAGACCACCACTAGCCTTAATTGCGTGCTTTGTCCTCACTCACACACAAGTTAGGATCATCTTCCAACTGGTTACCCATCCTGGTACTACTCCAAGTTGAGCACACTTAACTATGGGGTTCTTAGTGATGGTCTCCCTAAAAAGGATGTGCACCTTGGTGATATGGGTAGTCCAATCATTTCTTTTAAGATAATTTTATATGAGGCATGAAATTCTGGATGTTAGAATCTCCCCCGCTTAGACTCTTGACGTCCTCGTCAATGTTCAACTATATGGCCTCATAATATTTCCCCATTTTAGTGCAAACCTAGAATGGAACATGGAGACCATCTCCCGATCATAGAATACTAGCACAAGGATGGCGACATCACTATGGACAACCATTTTCAACATGTATGTATCGTACAGCTCAAGATTGGCACATCACATGCCCATGTGGGCCCCAACTACTAGAGGGGTTATGGATCTGATACCATTTGTAATGCATAGGCCCACCACCCAAGGCTCTAGTCGAGTTTCCTAAATGACAACTATCCCCATAGGCCACCACTAGCCTTAACTGCGCGCTTTGTCCCACTCACGTGTAAATCAGGACAAAGTACTCGACTGGTCACCTATCCTAGTACCAATCCAACCTGAGAATGCTTAACTACAAAGTTCTTAGTGATGGGATCTCTAAAAAGGAGATGCACCTTGGTGATATGGGTAGTCTAATCATTCCTATTAAGATCAATTTATTTGAGGCCAAATATCCTAGGATGTTACACTACTACTAGAGCCAGAACCTTTAACAGTGAACTGTCCAAAGTAGAAGAATCTATCAATTTTAAATTCATTGAAAGTAAACCCTCTATTTCAAATAATGTTGTTTATGATGATATTATAGATGAAGTGATTCATATATTGAAAGATCTAGATATCAAAAATAAAGATAAATAGGTGGTTGAGGTTGTTTCACAAGAAAATGACAAGAATAATCCCACTCCCCACTTTGCAAAATATCATCCAAATGTGCTCATCATAAATCCCTTTGAAAGGGTAAAGCCATGGGCTGCCTTCAATGATGAACAAGACAACAACACCTTCATATCACAACTTGAGACAAAGAATATAAAAGAAGATTTTCAAGATGATCAGTGGATCCTAGACATGTAGGAAGATCTTGAACAGTTTGAAAAGAACAAGGTGCGAACTCTAGCTCCAAGACCAAAGGACATAAAATCATTGGCACAAAGTGGATCTACCATAACAAGCTAGATGGAAGTGGCAAAGTGGAAAACAAGAAAATATTAGTATCACATGGTTAAAATAAACATGAAGGAATTGAGTTTGATGAAAATTATGTTTTTATTGCATATTAGAATCTATTAGAATGCTACTTGTTTATGATATTCACAAAAATTTCTTACTTTATCAAATGGATGTTAAAAGTGCATTTCTAAATGGAGATTTAGAGGAAGATGTGTATGTGTCTCAACCTCCTAGATTTGAACATGACAATTATGCTAATCATTTTTATCTATTATAAAAGACACTTATGGACTCAAACAAGCCCATAGGCTTCTTAGTATTAAAATTAAGGAACTTTTCAATTGATATTGGATATGTCTTGTAAAAGTTGATTCTATTCTCTTTTTGAAACACACTTCTAGCATTCTTGATTAATAAATTTTTTATTGATGATGTCATCTTTGGAAATACTTATGTTGATCTTTGCAAGGAATTTGGTTTCTTCATGTAGAGTGAATTTGGTATGACCATGAGGAGGGAGGTCACTTTCTTCGTTGATTTCCAAATCAAGCAAATAAGAGATGGACACTTCAATCAAGTACATAAGTGAAATATTGATGTGCCTTAGGATGGAGAATACAGGGCCAATTGGTACTCCCATGTCTAACACTTCCAAGCTAGACAAATATGAAGAAGGTGCAAAGAGAGATGAGAAGCTCTATAGAGGTATGATTGCTATCTTATTATATATAATTGCCTCTAGATCGAATATCATGTTTAGTTTTGGTTTGGTGCCAGATTTCAATCAAGCCCTAAAAGATCTCATCTTGTAGCTATTAAGAGGATTTTGAGTTATTTAGACAAGACCAAAATTTTGTATCATGGTATCCTAAGTCAAGGGAGTTTACTCTTACAACATATAAGTGATGTGGATTATGTTGGGTGTTTAGTTGATAGAATATCCACAAGTGGCACTTGCTTCCTCCTAGGACCTTATTTAGTTTCATGGTTCTCTAAGAAATGAAGAACAATGGTTATATCAATGACTAAGTCTTAACTTATAGCTGCCATTAGTGCTTGTGACCAAGTCCTTTAGATGAAGCAAATATTCCAAGACTTCAATATTTTCTATGATGCTTGCCTAATCTTTTGTGAAAATACTAGTGAAATTAACTAATCATACTATACTATATTACATAGTAGAGATAAACAAATAGGGTCCACCATCATTTCCTTCATGACCACATTGCTATGAAAGATATCTATTTACTCATATGGATTATCAACTTGTGCATATTTTTCACTAAACCTCTAGCTACAGAGAAATTCAATGTTATTTGATCTAAATTTCTCGTCACTACTACTGATGATTCTAGTATTCTCCCTAGCTAGAGTGATCTCTACATACCTCTATCATGTTTATCTTGTTGTTCATCTACATGATTAGTGATGATACAATTATGTCTACATATCACTTAAATACATGTTAGGCTCACAAACTAAAATTTATAGGATGTTTTAGACTAGGTTTGGATGCATGGTTTGTTTTTAATAGCCTAGTTTGTCGATAAATATTTTCTTGATAAACATCTCATCTAAACAAAGCTTTTTGCACATGTTTAAAATGGGCCATTGCCTGAGTTACTCCCAAACTCTTCTTGGCTGATGACATTGTGTTGTGGTTCTTGATAATGGAACGTCGACCAAGGTTAAACCCTCTCAACTAATTCAGCTCAACCATACACCCTCATTAGGTCATACTCATTTAGTTTGTCCCTCAAACCCTATTACTCTATCCCTATCTCTAGCTTGATTTCTCACCTCTATTTCTCTACATCCCTAGTTTTCATGTTGTTTTGTCTCCTTTTCTTATGTTTCTTATATACTCATGTCTTATCTCTTCAAGAAATAAAAGAATCCCATAAATCCTAGTGTTGAATGTTTATCTAACCCCCCTCCCGCATCTAGAAAAACCATTAGCTTCAATGACATATAGTTCATCCATATGAAATCCATCAAGAGTTATAAATCTCTTTTACCCCATAAACCTTTCTCTTTTCAACCTTACCTCGATACTGTCTTAGAAAAATATGCCATTCTGTCAATCTTTCATTTTCATACCTCAAAGCTATGCTAGTCTGTCATATCAATTTTCAAAACTTTGATTCTAGAAAGCAAGCAGTAGATGAATTTTATGCAAATATATCGTGGACCTACTCCACCAACTTTCTCCTATTAATAAACAAATTATTTTCAAATACATGAGTAAGCAATTTCCTTTTCAAATGTTTTAGGAAAGTATTCACAAATTTTTTCTGAATCTATTTTGAATATGTAAAAATCTATTGATATGATGATGCACTTGATCTACTTTATCCATAAAACTTGTATGAATGAGTTGATCCTAATTTGCCAAATTCATGATATACACATGGCCATCAAGAAACTAGAGTTTGATTACACCAAGAGGTCAACCCTCATAGCCTTTGATCCTTCCCCTCATTCTCAAATTCTTACCTTTTAGTGTCAATTTCAACATCCATCCTAAGAAAAATCAAATTGATGTAGCTAAGAACTCTACTTCGATCATATTCTTCTTGCTAAAGGGAATTAGGGTTAAATGGGATAGGTATATTTTGAATAGAATGACATGTTTTCATTCTAAGAAAAATACCCATGATACCTATCAACCCTATCCCAACTTGATATGAGGACTATTCAGAAAGCCCACTGACGATGACCTATTTCTTGATTTGAAATATCCATTAGATAGGTGAGGTACTTCAATTAGCATTACCTTCAAGAAATCTCCTCTCAATACTAAGTTAACTCTTTGTGCATCTTCTTATGGATCTTAGCCTTGAAGCTCCACCACTCATACACCCCCACCCATGCGTCCTACACTCCAGATGTCTTCAATACAACCATAGAGTGAAAAGACTTCTATACTGTCACCCCCCCTTTTTTAGAAAAAGACTCCAAACCATTGCATATTCCACATCCTTGGTCTATGGTCACTCAAACAAGGTTCAAATGATATAAATTTCCTAAAAACGTTGAGAAACATCCGAAGACATATAATATGTACTTGGATTTTGAGTTAAAACCTCAATTTGAGTGAAATTGCAAATCAGTCCACAAATGTACATGTAATTATAGGATCACCGTAAAATGTCCAAGAAGTCTGATTAACGTCATCTTTTAACCAATGAATTTTAAGGGCCAGACATGTATAAATATTAAGCAAAACACATGCTTTAAAATTCTTCACATAATTTGCAATTAGGTCCCATACTATATTAATTTACAATTAAGTCCACAACTTGCAAGGAAACTTGGAACTAGGACAATCAATGTGCAAATTGAACCAAATGAAAGATATCTCGTAATCAATTGGCATCAAATATTAATAAAACACACAATTATTATAATTAATCAAGATTATAAGAAGATTTGGGTAAATCTAGATTTATGGTCTCACAACGTTGGCGGAGACTGAACCCTCTCAACTAGCTCAACTTGACAATACACTATCATTAGGTCATACCCATTTAGTTTGTACCCAAACCCTATTAATCTATCCCTTTCTCTAGTTTGATTTATCACCTCTATTGCTCTCCATCCCTAGTTTTCATGTTGTTCTCTCTCCTTTTTCTTGTGTTTCTTCTGTAGTCATGTCTTTTCTCTTCAAGAAAAAAAAAAGAATCCAACAAATCCTAGGGCTGAAGATTTGTATAACCCCCCTTGTGCTTCTAGAAAGATAGTTAGATTCAATGACATACAACTCATCCATATGCAATACATCAAGAGGTATACAACTCTTTTACCCCGTAAACCTTTCTCAACCTTACCTCGAGGCTGGATTTGAAAAACATGTCATTATATTCCATTAATCTTTCATTTTCATCACCTCAAAACTATGCTAGTCTACCATACCAATTGTGAAAACTATAGTTCTAGAAAGCAAGTATTAGATGATTTTTATGCAAATATTTCTTGAACCTACTCCACCAACCTTCCTCCTATTGATAAACACATTATTTTAAAATCCATGATTATGTGAGTTCCTTCTCAAATTTCTAAGGAAAGCCTTCAAAATTATTTTTGTGAATCTATTTTTGAATATGTCAAAAGTTATGGATATGATGATGTGCTTGATCTACTTTATCCACAAAACATGTATGAATGATTTGATCCAAATTTCCAAATTCATGATATAAACATGACCATCAAGAAACTAGAGTTTTATTACACCAAGAGATCAACTGTCCCAGCCTCTGTTCATTATCCTCATGCTCAAATACTTACATTTTATTGTCAATTCCAACATCCATCCTAAGAAAAATCAAATCAATGTAGCTAAGAAATATGATTTGATCATATTCTTAAGGGTATTAGGGTTAAGTGGGATAGGTATATTTTGAATAGAATGACATTTTTTGACTCTGGATAAAATATCCATGATAGCCATCAACCCTAACCAAACTTGATATGTGGACTATTCTAAAATCTCACTAACAATGACCTTTTTCTTTATTTGAAGTATCCATTAGAGAAGCAAGGTACGACAATTAGCATTACCTCCAAGAAATCTCTGTACAATACCAAGCTAACACTTGGTGCATCGTATTCTAGTCTTAGCCTTGCAATCCACCACCCATATACCCCCACCCCTAGACTACACTTCCACCGTCATAGACTATGCCTCCACCTTATTCATCATTTTTAGTATCCAATGAATAACTCGTGGGGTACATGATGTATGGGAGTGCTTACCATAGACATGTTCAGTCTCTACATGATAATCTAACTCAAATTATGTCTTCTAAGAACATGACCTATCCACATCCCTATCCTACATGCCAACCTTCTTTTCACTCTACTGACTATGCCTCATATGCATATGACCATTTTTACCTTGCTTCCCACTTTCCATCCTTCATTTCTCATGATCTTTTTTCTAGTTATGTTCCACCATCATCATCTCCCTTTACAACTCTACCTCATCCTCCTCATGGTGACATGAATTCAATCATGCTTCCCTCACCTAGTTTGCGTCCTGAGCTTGTTCACTACAAGTTGGGTGCCAAGTCCAACTTCTAACAGCATCATGCACCTGTTACACACAACCACATGATTGAGGGTAGATTCATGCCAGGTGGCCTAGTCATGAGGTATAAGATTTTGAGGGTGTAGAATTGGCAATTTAATCAAGTCCTTGGAGACTCTAATGCTGATTTGAATAATGGAGATAGTGATGATGATGATGATGTGGATGTTGTTGAAGACAGTGTTTGTAACATCCCTAACCTGGGATTAGGGCTAACCCTATTTTTTGGCTTAAATAAGTTTCTTAAACTTTAATATAATTCTCTAAAGTGTTTTTTTATCAGGTAACAAACTTATGTTTCAAGTTTGGTCATGTTTGAATAATGCTTGAGCAATGTTCTCATGTTTTGGACCAAAATGCAATTTACCCAAGAAGAGGGGTTATATTGCAATATGTCACATTTTGAAAGTGTCTTAAGTGTTTTGGCATCATAAAAGAGAGAATGATGCCAAGGGGCGGCTTGTGGAAAGCCTAAATTCCAAGCTTAAACTTGTTTGAATAATGTTAGTACCTTGTGTACCAATTTTGGTACAAATTGTAATTTACCCAAATTATAGGGTTTATATGAAAATTACCACCTCTAGAGTATCCCTACTTCCTTTATGTATAATTTAAAGGAGAGAGAAAGAAGTATACACCATGTTTGAATCATATTTGAGTGATGGTATTCTTGGTGATGAAAAGACCAAGAGAGGGTTGAATGTGAAACCCTAATTTAAGTTGTATCGGGTTGTAGAATCCATATGAGCGTGCCTATTGGACAAGGAGCCATAGAGGGAGTCTTATATCGGTTTGTGAACTCTTTGACTTGTCCATGATAGGCTAAGAACCTCAAGGAGGTGAAGTGTATCGGTTTACAACTTCCTTGGAAAAGTCGTATCGGGTTGTGAATAAAGTGGTGAATGATTTGAAATAACTTATCCTACAAGATAAGTGATGGCCAAAATTTCATCTCTAGATTATACTCAATTGTTTTTCATGTCAATGTAAATATGAGTGCATGCATGTACACATGTCAACCATGCATGGACACGTGGCACCTAGTAGCTTAAAATGATGACACTTCATATACACTCTTTTTCATGAGCCTCAACTATATATACCATTCCTTTCATCTATTAGTGAAATTTTTGAATATTATCACCCTCGTTCTCTTAGATATCGTGCATAGTGTCTTGTTATCATGCATAAGTGAAGGGGTATCGTGCATAGAGCCTTGGTATCAGCCATAGCAAGGTGATATCAGCCAAGTGAAGGGATATCGACCACAAGTGAGGGATATTGGCCACAAGTGGTGAGGTATCGTGCATAGTGCTGAGGAGCTCAAGTATTAATCCTAAGGGGAGTTGTGAATAAGCCTTGGACCTTTGAGAAGCTCATCTTCAACCTTGGGAACATGAAGCTTTGGAGCTTGGAGCTTTGAAGTTTTTTTTAGACGGGTTATATAACTTGAACCCAATTATGTTATTATTCACCTTCAATTCTATTATACTTGTTGAGCTACTTTCAATTTCGAATTATCTGAAATAATTGATGAAACCATCAGTTCTATTAGTGACATAGGACTGTTTTCCATGAACCAGAATAGTAAGGAACGAAGTTTAGAGCTTAATGATGATGGCATCATCATGGTCCAACCCAATATTGGGTTGAAGTACTTCTAACCCGATATGACAAACCCTAGATGATGGGTAACATGATATGGTGATATGAATACACCACTAGCATGATATATTGATGAGTTTATACCTCATGGACGATATGAGTGACACATACACACACCTTGTGCATGATATGAGGTCAAGCCCACACCTTATGCACGACATGGAGTCAAGTATATACCCTAACCCGATATAGTGTTGAAAATTCTAGATAATGATATGAAACCCGATATACCTTGGAACCCCACACCCCTATTGGTTTGTACACTTGAGTTAGTTGAGACTAATCAGTTGTCTAGCCTATCACTTATCACATGGTAAAGGGGAGGCTGATACCATGAATGTTTGAAGAGAAATGAGCATAAGGGTCAAACCCGATATGCAAACCCTAAATGTTGAGTAACCTGATATGGATGCATGATATGGGGATAAGGATATACCTCATGCACGATATGGTGATGAGGTTACAACTCAAGCACGATATGGTTTCAAGTGCACACCCCTATGCCCGATATGGTGGAAGCACATCAACCCAATATACTTGATTGAGTGACACATGTAGTGTGTTATGTCAAATGATACATTAAGACATAAAGAGTTTAATGCATTTAGATAAATATGGGCCAATGTACCTTGAGAGAAGGATTGAGACAACCTAATGGAGTGTGATGTAATCAACATCCTAGTGAGGATCTAAGAGAAACTTGTACTTGTATAATAATCATGTAATGAGTATACATTGATACTCCTAATATGTGTGGAGTATGAATTAGGGTTTTGATTCTTGATGAACGTACTGGAAACCCTAATCGGCTTAAAAGGGAAACCCTAACCCTAATGAAGGGCAATGATATGATTTGAAACCCTAATCGGTTAATAGAGGGAAACCCTAACCCTAATGAAGGGTGTTGATATGATTTGAAACCCGAATCGGTAAGAAAGGGAAACCCAAACCCTAATCATGGTATCATGAAGTAATGAGCATAGCTAGGTATGAGCTATGACGTTTCATACAATACAGATTAAATGGGTCTTATAAGCCATGTGAAATACTTGTACAACAAGTATAATGTTTATATAGGTCTTATGACCTAGAGATGGTTGTTGCCTAGTGAGAGGTGACAAGATGTTTATAAAAATCTCATGATTTAGAGATTGTTATAAGATATGGCAATGTTCACAATAAACTAAGGATACGGAAACCCCGTAACATAATAATAATTAATGGTTATAAAAATAATAATGAAATCTTGGTCATACATGCTTTATGGTTATAGCAAAATGAGGGCTATAGTGTTTTGAATATACTAAAATGAGATATCACTACTATAAAACTTGTCAAAGCCAAAGGCCAAATCCTTGGCCAATACATGTGAATCCTTGACCAATAAGTGATGGTTAGGGTAAATCCTTGGCCAACGTACCCTCGGTAAAAGCTTGGTGACTAATAGTAGTTGGCCACGTCCTATCCCTGACCTATACAGACGGAAGCCTTGAGCATTCAATACTTTATATCCAAGGTCCATTGTCTTTCAAGCATCCATAATATTTTTGAGATCTTCAAGCAACCATATATAAATATATACAATATTCAACATAAATACATAATAAAATGTTACTTATCATTCATCATATGATAGTCCAATAAAGTTTTCACAAAGATTTTCAATTCATGGCATCTACACCCAAAACGCATGATTACATCATCATGTTTTTTGAAAAAGTAAGCCATCTCCTTTACAATTACTTTCATATATCATTTTCTTTTACAAATAGTTCACAAAGAGCTTTTGCCCAACCAAGTTTGCTTCATATATTCTCCTGAGATAATTTTTGCTACTTCTTCCCCCCATGCTATCTTTAGTATCTTCACCAATCCTTCTATCTTGGTGTGTATTTTTAAAACCCTGCATTAAAATCAACTTTTATTATATTATTATAGTTTACATTATAGAGTTGATTAAGATATAATTAACACCATATTTAGAAGAAAAGTAAACATACATGTTAATAAGAACATATACAAACACTATCATACTCACCGACTTCCCTCTAATGATTATCCGAACAACTTCAAGCTTTATATTTTCTATAAAGATCCCCACTATGATCAAAATTTGGAATTAAACAAAGACCAAGTCTTTTGTTCGTTGTCTGAATGAAAACAAATAACAAATACACATCAAAATACAGAGTTAGTCATGTCACAATATTATATTATGAGTATATATGTATGATACTAATTAACTATTGGCCCAAACTAATCAACTATACACAATGTAGTATAAAGGGCATGATAACACGAAATCAGACGACTGTAATGTGAATTATATTTATAAACTATTCCAAGAACAAATATACTTACACTATTCCATCTTCTCGCGATTGGTGTAAGCAACGAATCAGTGAAAAGGAACTTTACAGATTGGCAAAGACGATTGTCTTCGTGCATATTAGTCATGTACATGATGATTAGGTAATACCAACCACCGAGACATGCAAATCATTGATTTTGTATATAAAATATTCATTATCATCTCAAATAGTATAGTCATCAATCAACCATTGGAAAATTGCGTGAGCAAGAGAGCCAATATTACCGTGTCGAATCATCTGACATTTGTTTAGAATTTCCTGGAGGAGTAGCGCAGATCCAGGAGGGAGATGCTAAGTGGGGGGAAGGTGACAATAGAAAATGGAGATGGCGGCTGAATAATGGGAGCGGGAGCTGGAGCTGACAGCCGCAGGTTACTCACGATTCTGAAAGTTGCTGGCGGTGGAACATTGATGGGCGAGAAGGATTCTCACGCATAGGGGAGGAAGAACGAATGAGAGAGGAACCGACAGGGGGCTAGAGTTGTGCCACACTGGACAGAAGCATTAGGTTAGGTTTTTACAGAGTGATATAAAACCTAGTTACCTTTTTATATGGATATATTAGTCAGGGTCGAACTACTTATTAGTCAAGGGTAGGCATTCACATATGTTACCCAACTAGCCAGGGCTGTTATCCCTGAGCACACAGCTCTGACCTGTAAAAGATTATGTTGTAGTGTATGAGGAATACTTGTATCACATAAAGGATGTGAATGGATATGATGGCTTGGCCAAGGAATAATGCCTAGTAAAGGTGATGTGGTATTCAACGATGAGTTTAAGGGATTGATATCCCATAATGAAAGTGAAAGGGAAACATAAAGGTATCCCAACTACTACGAAATCCTTAGCAATATGATGCATGATCACAGGATTGGTAGAGTCCAATACCTGGCTGGAAATACATAATGCATATTCACAGGATTGGTATAAACAAATACTTGACTGTAACATAATCACTTGATTGGTATAAACCAATACTTGGCTGTATATTCACAGGAATGGTATAAACCAATACATGGCTGGAACATAATCATAAGATTGGTATAAACTAATACCTAGTTGTATATTCACAGGATTGGTATAAACCAATACCTAGCTGGTACATAATCATAGGATTGGTATAAACCAATACCTGGCTGGAACATAATCACAGGATTGGTATAAACCAATACCTGGCTGGAACATAATGATGTATATTCACAATATTGGCAGAAACCAATACCTAGTTGGTGGATTGACTGAGGCCAATAACTAGAAATGAGAATGATTCACTGATATCATACCATGATAATATTATCACCGGATAAGCTTGAGATGTTGGTATAGTATGATGGGTAAACGATACAAATGTCCTTCATATTCCTTATACAGTGAATAGATGATTCACTACTCTATCATAGATAGTTGTAATGCTTTAAAAGATGAGAATGTTCTAATCTGCTTATAAACAATGAGTTAATATAAAAGAATCTCTGCTCAGTTTTAAATTGTTTACCTGTGATAATATATATTGTTGGCGGAGAGTTATATCTCTCGCAGGGAGAATTGTCTCACCTTGTGGGATCCATAATTTTTAGGTGGACGTACACAAAGAGGTAGAGACTGTTCTGCAGAGGAAGGACAACAACAATAGGTACAACAGTAATAGCTCAGGTTGAGTGTATTGTCTGTCGTGTCTTGTAGATAGAAGTCCTATGTGTCATCTTTGTACTCTCAGGTCCTTGGAGTTAGAACGTGATGGTTTTATGAATGATCTGAGATTTTTGGCTTGATTGCCTTGATGTTTTATGTTGCTTATGTATATGTTTTGGGAAAAGCAACCGGTATATGTTATCCTCGAGATGAGATGGTACAATGTATGTACAATGTGAACCATGATGTATATAAAGTTTGGTATCTTTCTTTAAGAGTTTCCTAGAAAAGTATCTCTTTGCAAAATGGTTTTAATTTTTAGTAATTTTTTTAATCCCTTGCTCATGTTTATTCCACTTAATTACTGGTGGCGATTTGGCTTGATTCGATGTCGCGTCATCACAGTGTTGATGATATGGAAGATATTCCTAAGAGTTCATCCCAATGCCCTTCCACCTCGATACATGATCAAGAAGTTGTAAGTGACTATGATCCTGATGTAGAGGACTAGGTATTAGTCTAGAGTGTCCTACACATATATTTTGTGACCTTAGCATGTACTAGATAGGACACATGTATTCTGAGACCGTGTTTCTCGACTTCTTTCTCTCGTGTTGTATGCTTTACTTGTTTTTTTTTTCATTAGACTATTTTCTGTTGTCATGTTTTAGCCTATTCTAACAATGTACATAAACATGGTTATTATATGTAAATCTTTTTTGGTTGGGTTACCTTCTTGATTATGATCCGAGACTTGTAGAAATTGCCATCTTTTGACATATAACATGTTTATCTTTTTATATGTGTTGTTTGGTGGATAAGTCTTTTAGGTGTTTTCTTCTACCCCCACTTTTTATTTAAATGACAAAGGGGGAGAAAGAATAGCAAAATCTTGAATTATCACTATATTGCATTTTCTTGTATGAAATGTTAGAAATATATGGAAATGGATAGCATGTGTTATTTTTTTGGAGATTATTAAAATAGATTGGGTAAGCACTTGAGGGGGAGCATATCATTTGAAATATATGTAAACCACCCAAAATGCTAAGGTAATGAATTTCAATTTCATTGCTTATCAATATCTTTAAAAGTGGTTTGTCATCTTCAATAAGGGGTGGAATGTTGACTTGAGGGCTATACATTGTCCACATTTTGATGATTACTTCTCTATTCCATTCATGTGAATCTAACATTTCCTTTGAGACAATTTCAAATCATTAGGTACACTTGAAACACTGAAATCCACAAACCCTAGTTTGTACAATTACAAGTCAAAACAACATAAAATCAAAGATTGAAAAGTACACATAATTTCACTTGGGTTTTTGATGTAATAATTTGTAATGATCGTATGACTTGTAACTAAGAATAATAAAAGATTAGACTATTTTTATTTGATGGGTTATGAACAGTACACTAATGATTAAGATTTATCATAGTGTAATTCATTGATCGATAATGTCCCAATACACTTCTAAGTCGATGAGCTAACTAGCTTGATTAAACATGATTATTGGCTGAGATACTAACTCATAAGTATTTCATAAGTATCTCAACTGATGACACTGAAAGACTAGCTTTTAGTGCCATTGCCCCAGATACCCACCCTGAATCTCAACCGATGGTACTGTAACTGTAAAGTGCAAAGTAGATATTAGTGAGTGATATAAAGTGATTTATGTCTGTTGGAAAAGCTTTCAACTTCTCTAAAATAGCTAGAATCACAACTTGGATAGTCTATTGGCTAGTGGACCTTTGGGCAACATCCCAAGATTGCCTTTCATGCTTATATGCTATAGTTGAGTGAAAATCCCCTAGAGCCACCTAAATTATTATCAAGCTTGATTACATCCCATTTGTTAATGGGAGTGATCTAGGATTTCTGTAAGAGAGCTACCTCCTTGTACACTTGTCAAAAGCTCCCAACTCTTCTTCTCAATCTCTCTCCAGCAAAGTGGTGATTTAAAGATTTCTTTCTTGAAGAAGGAAGTGGTGGATTCAAGGAGGAAGGTTTTTCTACAAGAGTGCGTAAGATCTTCTTTGAGGTTTAAGACTTTTGGTAGGTAGATAGGTAAGTTCTTGTAATGGTTATTGGCTCCTTTGTCCAAAAAGAAAAGCTAATTTAGCCCTTGATCTAGAAAATGATAGTCTTATGTTGTAACTCTTATAAGGGAATATAAAGAGTGACACATGGTTAAAAATTTTATAGATTGATGATCTCCTAGTTTGGATGTTGGAACAACTATGAATTCTTGCCTTCTTTGGTGTTTACTCAATCTCTCTTTCCCTTGCTTTTTATACTTGCGCCATTCTAAATTATATCATCTACACGGCCCTAATTTTTAAAGCTTCAACCTTTAGGCCGATCTGGCGTAATTAGGGATCCTTCCACACTCGTGTTATTAAAAACTTAAATAAAACTAGTTGTTCCTGTTACCATACAATATCATTTATTGACTTGTATGATTACCTGACGTTGGAGATGCGTTGTCTTGCACTTACACAAGCACTGTCAATCTAGGGAAAGGATAGAATCAAATTCTCAAGCACAGTGGGAGCCACGTCTGTCCAGGGACTTTTCTGTCACTTTGCCCCATCTTTTCGCTGTCCAGCAAGCTAAGCAACGGGCACGTTTGTTTTGATGAATTTGTCCGTATTGTATTGTATTAGTAGACCCGGCGGGGAAAAGAATAAGTTTGATTAATTGGAGCTGTAAAAGTGGCGACATCCTGCATTTAAAGACATTAGATAAGCGCTGCATTCTGTTCTCCGGTTCAAAAGGGCTGGGCGCCGAAATCCTTCACGTGGTCCGTGTTTTTCCTGCTGGTCTCCGTGTATCAGAACTCCCCGTCCCAATTTCTCATCCAACAGAACCAAACCTACTTTCTTATTTTGCAGAACTTTAGAACCATACATTTTCTTAGATCTGGATAAACTGAATGCAGGATTATAAGGTAATCCAGCAATATCCAGCCATTCAAACGTGCCCTTAATGCAATCATCCAAAGCCCCGTCAATTCCATGATGACTAATAATTACTTTATGTTAATGAGGCATCGTCGTCAGGCACCGATACACCGGAACCTTCTCCTGTTACAATCTATATATCACTGGCCGTAGGAAAAACGGAGCGGAAGTAGTAGGAGACTAAGGCGAAGGGGAGCGAAAAAAAATCTAAAGACCGCGAAAAGAAAACCAGATACACCCGTCTCTCCTCTCCCACAGCTCGCAGGTCCCCCACCCAACTTCCTTCCTCTTCCTCTCGCTATCCCTCCCCCCACACACACAGCTGCCCTTCTGACCATCACGATTCACGAACCCGGTTCCTTCCACGCATCTCCTCTGGGTAGAAATCACGCGACGAGGTGGGAAATTTTGGTGGCGGGGGGCTTTGCTTTGAACTCACGGTTCCTCTACCTCCCCTTCCCTATCCCTATCGCCGATCCGGCGGCTCCTCTCTCATCGACCCCGTCCGCCCTCCACCTAGCATTCCTGGACCTCTGATTCGTCCGTATTAGCGGACACCGGATCCGGTGGCTTCAAAAACTCTCTCTCCACACCTTCCAGATTCTAACCCCGAACTAGCAAGAGGTGTGCGTGAATTCGTAACCCCCTCTCCCCTCTACCCCTCATCGTCCGCCGTTCTCCCATCTTTTTGGCCGACTGCCCGGATCTGCCGGAGTCTGGAATCCAAGTATTCATTTCGTACGGGAGACGGTTTTGGTCGGTGATTGATCGAAAATTTTGGGGAAAAAGTTCCCGGCATAAAAGCACGGCCTTGCTGTGTTTGAATTAGGATTCGGTGTGCCTTGTCAAAGGATTCTTCTTCCTTCCCTATTCCTTGCCGTCGTTGAGGACGGGAGAAGCCGGGTCGCAGATCCGAGAGCGAATTTGGGGAAGGTGGGCTTGTATCCCGCCTAATAAAGCTGCAATTTGGGAGCTTGGTAACTTTTGATTTCATCTACTTTCCGGCTCCTACCAGCTACCACCACCCACCTCCCCTCTCCACCATGTCGGTTCCGGCGATCGCGTTCTACGCGAGCCCGCCGGGCGGTGTCTGCTCGACATCGCACCACTCCTGCAACGCCTCCTCGCACGGCTCCCTCGACTTCGACCACCTCAACTCCCGCGCATCCTCATCGCCAGCATCCGCATCCTCCACGATCCAGAAACCCTCCGTCGGGGGGCTCTCTCGCCTATTCTCCTCCCCGTCGGCACCCGTCAGGCCCGCGTCCGCATCCTCCAGCTTCACCGGAGGGGACGGTCTCGGGCTGCTGCTGCAGCAGCACGACAGGTCCGACGATCTGGGTTGCTCGCACTCACACTCGCACTCGTACACGTCCTTCCAGGCAGCCGTCAAGTGCGGCGGTGGCGGAAGCAGGGATCACGGAAGCCCGGTGTCGGTGTTCCAAGGTCCCGTGTCGTGCAGCGGTGCTGGGGCCATCTCCGTCGGTTGTGGGTCGTCTCGGAGCAGCCCTCCCCTGTCAAGGATAGCTCGCGAGGCTGCGGATTTGCGGACGGGAAGGGACAAGCTGTTCAATAGGATCTTGACCCACGCCGTCGGGTCGTGCCTCGATTATGATTCGCGGAGCTCTGCGGTGTCTGTTGGTGTGGGGCTTGATCTCGATGACTTGCCGTTTCATCTTGAAGATGGGTATGCTGGTGGGCTGGATGCAGAGAGGCAGCCCTATGCTGAGGCTCTGTTATCAGCTGCCCAGTCAAGACACATCATCTTCTCCGATGAATTTGTGATCAGGGCTTTTTATGAAGCCGAGAAGGCTCACCGGGGACAGGTGATTTGGAAATCCCTAATTTTTTTACTTCCATTAATTGATGATTGTATCTCTCTTTTTACTATTCCTGACATCCAACTCTTTTTTCTTTCTGTGTCCATTTCCATCAACAGATGAGAGCAAGCGGGGATCCATACCTCCAGCATTGCCTCGAGACTGCAATCCTGCTCGCTGACATCGGTGCCAACTCTACCGTTGTTGCTGCAGGGCTTCTGCACGATACATTGGATGATTCCTTCATTACTCACAGTTATATCTGTCGGACGTTCGGGAGCGGAGTTGCTGATTTGGTTGAAGGGGTATGCTTCTTGCTACTTTCCTCTTTTTAATTTGCTAATTCTTAATTTGTATTCAGTTCATTGTTGAAAAGGGGATTCTGTACAACTATTTGACTCTACTGTTTGTTAACAATTGCTATATTTTTCTTTTGTCTGACAATATGAAACTGAATGGTAGCTGGCTTATAGTCGTATGATAAGCAATGATCCTGATGCATCAACTCACAGGAACTGCTTAATTAGTGCTCTTACTTCTTAAGAAAAGTTTAGTCTGTTTGCCATTCGCTTGAGAATTTGCCTATGGTGCTTTTTGATGTATTGAAGACCAAGAGTGGGAGACTTTTGAATTGCTTAAAAAATTGCAATGTGCTATTCAATTCAAGTTATAATCTCATATTAATGACATGCACGCTCTTGGATAGTTAGATGATGCTGTAGTTGGAAAAGGGGGTTCAGAGAGCTCACATCTTTTTTTATAGCAAAGCTGAGTGGGTATCCAGAGCCCATAACCTCTTTTATCATAGCAAGCTGAGTGGGAATTGTTTCTCGTTATAGCAACAAACGAAATATATTTTATTCTCAGACCAAATAGTGGATTTTGATGGTGTGTTGTTTGTCTTAAAATGGCATTGGAATGCCTGTGTACTGCATGATTTCTTTCTCATAACATTCTCAATTTAGGCAAACAAAGCTAACCCTTTTTACCTGTTGCAAAACATGTAGGTTTCAAAGCTAAGTCAACTGAGCAAGCTTGCCCGGGAGAACAATACTGCAAGCAGAACTCAAGAGGCAGAGGGGCTACACACGATGTTTCTCGCAATGGCTGATGCAAGGGCCGTGCTCATAAAACTTGCTGATAGGCTGCATAACATGATGACATTAGGTGCATTACCGGCAGCCAAACAACGGAGATTTGCAAAAGAGACTCTGGAGATCTTTGCTCCTCTAGCAAACAGATTAGGGATCTCTAGCTGGAAGGAGCAGCTAGAGAACCTCTGTTTCAAGCATCTTGAGCCTGAGCATCATAAGGAGCTGTCTTCCAAGCTTGTCAGATCATTTGATGAAGCCATGATCACTGCAGCCAAAGATAAGCTGGAACAGGCCCTCAATGAGAAGGACATTTCTTATCATGTTCTGTCTGGACGCTATAAGAGCCTGTACAGCATTCATTCTAAGATGCTGAGGTATGTGTTTGTTGATTTATTATATGATGTCCTTATACTGTTCAATTAGCCTATAAGCTAAGATACACAATGATCAATTAACTCAATACTTTTCATTTGATATTTTATTAAACCAGGAAGAAATTGAGTATGGACGAGATTCATGACATACAAGGATTAAGGTTGATTGTGGAAACCGAGGATGATTGCTATAAGGCACTTGAGGTCGTTCATAAGATATGGCCAAAGGTCCTGGGAAGATTCAAGGACTATATATCACGACCAAAGTTCAACGGGTACTGCATGTTTTAGTTGATTGGCATATAGCATTATATTTGTAGAACAATGCAGGTGATAGCTAAAAGACACAAAATCATCCACGGAATTTTTCTGATCTGTTTTCTCCCTAAATTGCAGATACCGGTCTTTACACACAGTTGTATCAAGTGAGGATGGGTTTCCTTTAGAAGTGCAAATCAGGACGAAGGAGATGCATCTGCAAGCTGAGTTTGGATTTGCTGCCCATTGGAGGTACAAAGAAGGGGATTGCAAATATTCATCTTTTGTGCTGCAGATGGTTGAATGGGCAAGGTGGGTTGTCTCCTGGCAATGTGAGACTGTGGCAAAAGACCTGCCTCATTCTGTTGGGAAAGACGATTCAATCCATCCCCCATGTCCATTCCCATCACACTCAAAGGATTGCCCTTTCTCCTACACTCCAAAGGAGGAGAACGACGGGCCTGTTTTCGTCATTCTACTGGAGAATGAGAAGGTAATAATAGAAGAACACCTCCACTTTTTTATTTTTTTCTAAACATGCTATTAGAATGTCGTTCCTACTCTGAAAACTGGTTTTCTGATGAAACTTTGCTTCTGTCCTTCAGATGTCTGTACAGGAGTTCCCTGCGAACTCGACGATGAGGGATCTCTTTGATCGGGTTTCACATGGCTGCTCACGTTGGACTTCCTACAGCTTCCCGACCAAGGAAGAGCTGAGGCCTAAGCTCAACCGCGTTCCTGTGGCGGACCCCAAACTGAAACTGAAGATGGGGGACGTCGTGGAACTCACACCCTCTATCCCTGACAAGTCCCTAACTCAGTATAGGGAGGAGATCCGGCGGATGTACGATCGTGACTTGGCGGCATCAATCAAAGTTGGTCGTAGGAGTTAGTATTGGATGGTCGATCATACACGCCCCCTTCTGCTCCATCCCCACCAAAACCATACAAAGAATTCAGTAACCGTATTTCATTCATTGGACAGATGTATATAGTACCTGTAAAGTTGAAATCTCTTCATCCCTGCCTTGGAATTTAGAACCCCCAAGGTCTAACCGGTCGCAAAATTTGGGTTTTCGGCGGCCCGTCATAATCCCCAAAAAAGAAAGTTTCTTTTGTAGGACGGCTTTTCGTTATTGTTGCCATTATGTATTGTCAGTCAGTGTATGGTAACTTTTACGTATATAATGACTACTAATCATTCGTATTAAAATAGTGTGGTGCTCTTGTTCATGTAATTATGGTTGCTTGACGTGTAAGACTTTGCTTCCTCACGTGGCCCCGTTGAAAAATTGTGGATGCCATTTTTTTTCCGGATCTAACTGTGTGGATTCAATGTTTCTGACAAATGCTTGTTTGGTTAGTGTAGCTGCATCATGAGGTGTCGGTTAGCAGAGTATTCTTTGATCGCAGAATCATACTTTGCAGCTGTACCACACGCCACCGAACAAAATATCTTGTCCTCAATAGAGACATCATATTAACTTATTAAGCATTTAAGTAAAAACCTTCTAGTAGGACTGTTGATTTCTTCAGACATCAGACTTATGTTGAACGCGTTATGGAATATGGAGTTGAGAAAACTCTGATACAGCCTGAGTCATATGGTTGGATTATGTAAAAGAGGTCTGTTATTTGTGGTATGATAATATCTTGTCCTCAATAGAGACATCATATTAACTTATTAAGCATTTAAGTAAAAACCTTCTAGTAGGACTGTTGATTTCTTCAGATATCAGACTTATGTTGAACGCGTTATGGAATATGGAGTTGAGAAAACTCTGATACAGCCTGAGTCATATGGTTGGATTATGTAAAAGAGGTCTGTTATTTGTCGTATGATAATTTGATTATGCCTTTTTGTAAATATGGTTCATGTCACATTTATAGATTATTAAATATGCAATTGACTTATTAGGTTTTAAATACTTTGTCTGGTCTACAATAGGTTCTCGTTTTGTGTGAATCAGACTGTAAAATAATCGTTATATACATTAGTTAAATTGTTGTGGTCCTGATCGGGTGATATGGAAATCTATGTTCCAGTTCGTGTCAGGTATGTACGCTGCGTGAATAAAATGAGTGCCACAACTCAGTGGCGGATTTCGTGGCGGATTAGGGGGGGGGGGGGGACACGGCCCCTAATTTTTTTTAAATTAATGAATATGTTTGGGTTGACTTTATTGTACTTGATCATTTCTAATTTGATATGTCTCCTAAGAATTTTGATTGATGATTCTTTTATACTTTCCAAGTTAAATGTACGATCAAAATTCTCTATTATTTTAACTCCTTTCCGATACTCACTAAATCAATACATTTGTAGATTCTTTTTCAATTTGTGTTGTTTTTACAATTACAAAAATAATTTCTTATGTTATTTGCTACTACAATTTCTATTCCGTTTTGATTTTTAAAAATTAATGAATATAATTTGGTTAATAGGTGTTAATTAATGTATTATATTGTATTGGCAATTTCTTATTTGATAAGCCCCCCTTGTTTCTTTTATACATTCCAAGTTAAATAATGCAATAAAAAATATCTTTCATTTTGACACCTCTTTGACAAATACTCAACAATTTTATGCGCTTGATTCTTTTTTAGTTTGATTTGTTTTTAAAATTACGAAGATGATTTCTTGTGCTATTACCTTTTACAATTCCTTTTCTATTTTTAATTTTTAGTGTAATTTTCTCTCTCTTCTGGTCTTTTGATAGTTATCATTATCTAAAACAACAAATATAAGTAAAGGAAATAATCAACCTCTATAAATCTATCTATAAACTTCCAACATTGAACATGTCAAACTTCATCTTTTGTTAAACAAGCGTCAACATGACATGCTAGATATCAATAGGCATGGATATTTTCAAACAGAGTTTCACATCATTGCTCAAATTCCTCTTTTAATATTATTTAAGAGACCAACACAATTTTTGAAAATTAGTTGCCTCTATTTTTTTGAACACACAGATGTACACAACAACATAGATCAAAGAGAAACAAAGTCGATTCTCATATCCAATTCTAGGCTGCTTTTTTTCATTATTCAGTGTCCACGTATCATGGAGTGATGGATACATCTTGTAAGTCATCTTGTCATTGATTTTATTTATTTATCATGTGTGGTTTTATATAACTTGTTTATTTGCCTCTGTAACTGTTGAGAATTTGTTTATATTAACTTTGCATCGTATTAGAATAACTTACAAGATCTAACTGTTGAAAGTTTGTCTTTTTTTTAAAGTATTACTCATCTAATTTCAATGATCAAGAAAAATTTGATTTGGGATATCAACTTTGTTATTCTATGGAACATGCTCCTACCAATCCAGATTTAATGAACCTTTTGACTGTTTTAAATTTATGTTGTGCTCAAGAAAAATTGAAAAGAACAAAATTCACACATTGCTACATATTGCTTGATAGATTGATCCATCTGATTTTTGACTCTTAGTCTCTATAGCCACAACAAAACGTGCATTCTGGGTGATGAAATTTATTAAGACAAAATTACACAACAAAATAGAAGATGAATTTCTCGCTGATAATTTCATTGTCCATATTGAAAGAGGGATTGCAAAGTCACTCAACACTAATTCTATTATTGCAGACTCCAAGAATATTAAAGAGAGAAATATAATAATTTAAAATGTTTGAGTTATATTGTGTCAATAATTTTATTATATTTTCTTTTGTAATCCAATCTATCATTGCACTTGAACTAAAAAAATATTTTGACTATTTTTTTGAAATTTTGAGATGGATACACTTGACTACTTCATAGACATTATGCCCCCCCTCCATATTTCACTCCAAGATCCGCCATTGGGGCCCATAACCTTGCAAGACGTGATATGTTTGACATCTCAAGTGGATGCAGTAGCTACACCGAGATAGTTGTGGGTTTTGATGCATAATGCGAACATGAAAATCAATCATAATTGACATGACCACACATTTGTGGCAAGCTATAGCTAGAGCTTTGTGGCAAGCTACAACTAGAGCAGTTAGGTGATTCATCATGTATGCTAAAAAGCAAAGTTTTCTATAATTCAGATTACAAGACTAGACATTGAATTATACTTGTAACGTCTTCAAATGTTTAAATTCAGAGTTCTTTTCTGGTGCTTTGATTTCCTATATATTTTTCAGCATCTCTTTCATCCCGTGATTGTATTCAGGTGAAAGAGAAGAAGGTTCGTCAAGACTTCAACCACCGTAACAGTGATAGGGTTAATGAATAACATTTCAAGTGTTCAACCCTAATTACTACATATGTGTATCTAAGAAATTTGGATTAAAACAACTCTTTCTCTCTGACATGATCACACATTTATGAAATGGAAGCGTTAAACAACTTAACTGTGCATTAACTGCAATTAGTGATGGCACCAGGAGTTAGCTATTGGGGGGCCAATTTTTTTTTTAAGTACTTCATATAGGATTTGAACTCATGACCTCAAGTACAACAATAAACATGTTACCTCTATACTAAGTCTAGCTATGTATTTTATAGTGTCAAACAACATATATATAACATTTGTATTCCGTATGTATTGTGAAAAATGAATAATACATACACAAAAGATCAAACTTGAGACCTCTTAGATATGAGTGCAACTTTAAACCACTATCACCAAGTCCATGTCTGTGATGAATTGGTTCGAACACAACACATTTTCAGATCCAACTTTTAAATGGACGGATACAAGTACTTCGTGGTCAGTTTGTAATTTTCGAATACAAGTCTCGAGTTTATTCCTAATGCTCGAATATGTTGCTTGAGAACCACTCGAATACAAGCCCAATTCGTTTCTAGATTGAGATTTTTTTTCGTTTTCAAACAATATACTGAAGACCATTCTCCGGAGTCCTGCGTTCTGAACCGGCTTGGCGTGGTATGCGAGCACGAGCGTCCACTATTCTTCTTCTAGTTCTTGGAACAAGTGCTCCCATAGGGGCTAACTTCATTTAAAAACAGGCAATGGGGGACTAGAGAGTCCATTCACATATATAGGGACTGACTTCATTTGAAAACATGCAATGGGGGACTAGAGAGTCCATACTCCACCACTTCACACAACACGCATACCACAAAGTGTTGCGACTATTAGTCTTTTAGCCCCTAGATCGAGATTACAAAATCCAGACCGGGTTAGTGGTTGAATCCAAATTAGTTTATCCGGACCGGGTTAGTCGACTATTAGTCTTTTCATTTGGCAAGACCCAATCCTATTGTAAGCACTCATTAAATTAGACTGATCTCGTAACTTGTGTTTTTCAGTCTGACATATAAAATAAAATAACACAAAAGGCAGAGTCAAATCCAGACTGATATCTCAGAATGCTGCTGATAGTAGGACTAACTTGGTCTGAATTTGAGGATTACAAAATCCAAAACGGACTACGTAATTCTAATTTTTGTCAAACAAAACAAGACTGGATCACGACTGGTTTAGTCAGGATTAGCCCCCGTAGGCACAAAAAGACAATGCCTAGTCCGAATTGATTCCCAAACCAAACAACCCCTTAGGATCGAACATTAATCCAATTTTGACCCAGATTCAACTCAATCCGAAATAGAACCTCAAAGAACAAGGTCATCCCTACTTTTATGCATCCCTTCCTTTTTCTTTCCAGTACAGAAGTGGGTGTTAGTACCATTAGGTGTTAGTAAAATGTGCTTTGACAAAGCAAAGACTGTTGCTGGCTACATTCGGTGGGTGGATCTACAAGTTGCGCAAGCAGCAGTCAGAGGAGGAACTGAACCTGGCCGGTCTTATAAATGGAAGCGACGGGGAGGGCGGCAGAACATGAGGCGGAGGCCCAAAGTCATCAAAGGCTGACAGCTCCGGACTACCGGACAGCACGTTTTGCACGTAGCACCAGGAACCTGCGTCGCAACCTACGACTCTGCCACATGTATTTCCATACAATACGGCGTACGTATCCATAATTTCACACGCTCTTATTGCTGACTCTTCTACGACTCTGCCACATGTATTTCCATACAATACGGCGTACGTATTTTTTAGGTTAGACAATTATATGCGCACGTGTACGAGTTTAACCACACCATGTCCATGTTGATATGTCTTACTTACCTGATTTTATAACCTCACGTACATATGCATCACAAAACGTCCACCGATCATCACAAAGCGTTGGACGATGATGGCGTTGCAAGTACCTGATACTACAACCGTAAACGAATTCCTACCCACTTCAACCGGACTGCGGCAGCTCCACCCCACATCCGATGTGCCATTTTCTCTGTCGAATAGTCTACGACCAGAACACGTACTCCGCGGGATACAATTAGTGTCTCTAAGTAACAAGTTGAGCAGATACAGAGTAATTAAGTCTAAATATGTTAGTATTCATGGCAAGAACAATTAATGCTAAGAATTAGTGGATGGAATTCATGAGAGAGCGACAGAAGTGCCCTAGAACAACTGAAAACACATTATAGTAGGTTTATTTGGGGGCTGGATCAGATCCTATTGCACTTAAAAGTGTTTTGGACAATCTAAGCAGAGGCTGCTGACAGAGTACTAGAGTAGTCAACCAACCTATAGTAAGGTCGGGTCCGATCTACGAGCCCTGGTCAGACGGTCTCTTAAGCCCCTATTTGGAAACGAACCAGAATGTGATTGAGTTTTGTCTTATTAAGCCACGTCTGCACCACATCTGCGCCACAACAACAATCCTGATCCAGTCCGGTTCTGCACTTACGCGTTTGGCTAGAATCCCGATTTCGAGATTTTGTAATCCCAAAAGCTGGACTATCTCAGTCCTGCCAGCAGCACGATTAGGAATCCCAGTCCGGATTAGGCTTTGTCTTTTGTGTATTTTGTTTTATATAGCAGACTGAAAAACACAAGTTACGAGACAAGCCGAATTGGTTTGCCAAACAGGACCAAATGGTAAATACCAATCCCAATCCGGATGATGACTGGACTAATCCCAGTCCGTATTTCATAATCTCAATAATCCCCTAAGAGGCCAGTCTGACTTGTCAGGGGGTTGACTTACGACAACACATGACTGCTGGTTTACGACTCTTCTTGAGCTGGATGAAAAGATGGGACGTTTTATCATTAGCCGGCCTCGTTTTCGCTTCCCTGATCGCCAAATTAGGATGATTTTTTTTTAGTTGACCGACTTGCATTAGTCGAATGAATAAACTGTCACGTTATGCAGGCTGTTGAATGCGGTTAAAATTGTAGCATGGCTAGATAGGGATTGAATTTATACACCAAAATTGATCCCAACTCATTAGTAACCTACATCTATTCCATCCCTCGTAAGCATCCATATGCAAGTTTAAAGTGGATTGAGGCGATCATAATTGGCAAGTGACATCTATAGGCTAGTTTAAGTTTTATTTCGTACCTAGTGTTAGAATAGAAGTTAGTGGCTAGTTTCTTTTACTTAAGATAACAATTCAATAGGTTTGATCTCTTTGAAGGGGTTGATACAGGCTAAAAAAGATGTGGAATAACCTGCACGTATAGACTAGACACACAAAAATAATATAGAAAACAAACAACCACAAGAACACCGAGATTTACGTGGAAAACCCCCACAATGTGTGAGGGAAAAACCACGGGGTCAAAGCCCGACGGAGAAAATCTATTAATCAATAGATTACAATGTTTGTCTCAAGTTTAGACCCAAAATTTGAGGAATACAGAGCAAAAGGAAGAGATACAGATAATATCGAACAAGTACGTCACCACACCAAACGACCTTATGGAAAAACACCTCCTTGCAGAGAATACCCAGACAGAACAAGAACATAGGCTGTGATGGAGAACTCGGCGTAGATCAGGGAAGAGAACTAGAGCGGCGTCACCCTCTGTCCTTTCTCCTCTTTCTTCTTCCTTGATTCTTCTCTCCGTCACGAACAATTGAGAAAGTGGCGGTTGCGTTGCTTTTGATTTGCGGCTACGTTGTTGCGGCTGATGTCAATTGCCAAAGACATGGGTTATAAATACCCCCCCCCACACCAGCCGTGCCTTGCCCTAATGGGCTGCCCGAAGTGGGCTGGAAATAAAGGGTCGTTGGCCCAACAATCTCTCCCTCCAGCCCAAAGGAGAGATTATCCTCATGACTCCTTAGATGGAGTCCAATCCGGCGAGCTCCTTACAAGTAACAAGCTTCGTTGTAGGAACTGCCTTTGACAGCATGTCAGAAAGATTGTTATTGGTGTAGACTTTCTTCAGCTTCAACTGGTCATCACTGATAGCTTCACGCAACCAATGGTATCTCAGATCAATATGCTTTGTCCTGGAGTGAAAAGAAGAATTCTTACTCAAGTCCATGGCACTCTGACTGTCACAGTAGATAACATGCTCATCTTGTGTCAAACCCAGTTCTTGTAAGAAACATTTGAGCCAAATTATTTATTTCCCTGCTTCACAAGCTGCGATATATTCTTCCTCAGTAGTTGATAAAGCAACACACTTTTGCAATTTAGACTGCCGGCTAATAGCTCCCCCTGTAAAAGTGAATAGAAATCCTGAGGTAGACTTCCTGTGATCAAGATCACCTTCTAAATCTGCATCTGTGAAACTTGTAAGAACTGGTGGTGCCCCTCTAAAGCATAAGCAAGCACTAGAAGTACCTCTCAAATATCTGAGTATCCATTTAAAAATATTCCAATGCTCCTTACCAGGGTCAGATAAAAATTTGCTAGTCACACCAACTGCATGTGCAATATCAGGCCAAGTGCACACCATAGCATACATAAAACCTCCTACTGTAGAAGAGTAGGGTATGTGAGCCATCTCTTGCTTTTCCTGCTCAGTAGAAGGAGATTGTTTTCTACTCAGTCTGAAGTGACTGGCTAAGGGAGTCTCAACTAGCTTCGCCCCCTTCATGTTGAACCTATCAAGTACACGCTCAACATATTTCTCCCATGACAACCAAAGTTTCTTTGCTTTCCTATCACGCCTGATGTCCATGCCAAAAATCTGTCTGGCTGGTCCCAAGTCTTTCATGTCAAAAGACTTAAACAATTCCTTCTTCAACTTGGCAATCCTCTGATCATCCTTGCCAACAACCAACTTATCATCAACATAAAGCAAGAGAATAATAAAACTGTCACCTGAAAATCTCCTGAAGTAAACACCATGATATGCTTCTGTCCTGTGGTAACCTTGCTTCAGCATGAAAGCATCAAACTTTTTGTACCACTGCCTTGGTGCTTGTTTCAGCCCATAGAGACTTTTCTTCAATCTGCAAACCATGTCTTCTTTTCCTTTCACTGCAAATCCTTCAGGTTGCTGCATATAAATCTCTTCCTCTAGCTCACCATGGAGGAAGGCTGTCTTCACATCAAGCTGCTTAATATCAAGGTTCAAGCTAGCTGCCAAGCCCAAAACTATGTGAATGGAAATCATCTTCACCATTGGAGAGAATATCTCATAAAAGTCAACACCTTGTTTTTGCCCAAAGTCTTTCACCTAGCTTTATATCTCACACTGTTATCACTCCCATCTTTCTTTAGCTTGAAGACCCACTTGTTCTTTAAGGCTTTTCTACCTTCAGGAATCTTGCATAACTCATAAGTATCATTTTTCTTCAATGAGTTCATCTAATCTTACATTGCATGCATCCACTTATCCATTTCTTGATGAGACTTTGCTTCCTCATAGATTTCTGGCTCCCCCTCTTCTGTGATCAGTGATCACTCTGTATCAGAATAGTTAGTAGACACCCTTTTCTCTCTAGTAGACCTCCTCAGCTGTGGACCTGCTAGATCTACTGGTTGAGGTTGCTCCCCCTGCTCAAGAACCTCTTCATCATGGACGCTATCTGTACCAAGATCATCCTCTGCCATATCATCATGTGGGATCTCATCATCCACAACATGGTTTGCATCGGCATTCTGCTGGACTGAAGAGGGAACTGACACATCAATCACAGTATCATCTTTTACATGCTCAGGCTCTGTCATCACTGTATCAGAAAATATCTGGTCCTCAAAGAAAATCACATCTCTAGATCTGATTATCTTCTTATTTTCTAGATCCCAAAGCTTGTAACCGAACTACTCATCACCATAGCCAACAAAAATACAAGGAACATATTTGTCATCAAGCTTCTGCCTCTGCTCCTTAGGAACATGTGTAAATGCCTTGCACCCAAACACTCTAAGGTGAGAATAAGAAGATGACTTCCTTGTCCACACACTCTCTGGAGTGTCAAAATCCAAAAGAACCGATGGTGACCTATTAATCAAGTAGCAAGCAGTGTTTACAACCTCTGCTTAGAACTCCTTAGGTAGCTTTACATTCTTCATCATGCATAATACTCGCTCCATAATGATTCTATTCATTCTTTCAGCCAAACCATTGTGTTGTGGGGTACCGGGAATAGTCTTCTCATGCCATATGCCAGATCCTTCACAGTAAGACCTGAACTCCTTTGAAGTATACTCACCTTCATTGTCAGAACAAAGAAACTTAAGATTTTTACCTGTCTCCCTTTCAACCATGGCATGGAATTTCTTGAAAGTATCAAATACCTTATCTTTCCTCTGCAAACAGTAGACCCACACTTTCCTAGATTCATCATCAATAAAAGTAACAAAGAATCTACTTCCACCCAAGGAGTTGACTTCCATAGGACCATAAACATCAGAATAAATCCCGTCTAACACATTATACTTCTTCTCAGACTGAGCACTGAAATGAACCCTTTTTTTGCTTCCCAAGCATACAACTTTCACAAGGGTCAAGAGTCACATTTTTACCACAGGGGATCAAATCTTTCTTTGCAAGCACCCGTAAGCCTTTATCACTCATGTGTCCAATCCGCTTGTGCCATAAATCTGGAGAACCCGAACTGTTCACAACATTGGCACTATCAGTGCAAACCTTTATATTCATCCTGTACAAAGTGCAGCAAACTTTGCCTCTATACATGACCAACTGTCCTTTGGTAACAAGGATTTTCAAGTCACCAAAATGATATTTAAAGCCCTCAATGTCGATACCATTGTAACATCCCTGACCTGGGTTATGAGTTAACCCTAGGTGTTTTTCTTAATTATGTAATTAGAAACTTTTGATTATCTTTTGGTATGTAATTAAAGCTCCTACGGAACATATATTTCCATTTCTACCTTTTTTAAAAAATGTTGTAGTATTGTTTTGTTATACAGGGACCTATGTGCAAATTACCTAAGTAGACGAGTTAACTTGCAAATTGCACATGTTAAAATGTTCCTTTTATGATGAGACATCATATGAGTGAATATGATGAGTTATGATGGATTCTCCAAGCTTGGGCATCAAGATGCAGCTTGTGGAGCAATCCATGTGCTTAAAACCCTAATTTTGGTGTAAAGTGCAATTTACCCAAAATATGGGGTACAACATGTAAAATACACCTTCTAGAGTATATTTTATAACTCTTGGCGCCAATTAGAGTAAAATTATAATAAGAATACTTCAATTGAATAATCAGATAAGTAGAATAACCTTTATTATTGAATCACCAAGTTGTAAGTATAAGACCCTTCTATATGTGCAATTATGTAAGAAATTGACTTTCTTTACCTTTAGACCATGGGTTTAAGATGAGTTTTGCTTAAGAAATGAGGAGAAGGGACGTGCCTAAAGGAGAGAAGGACATAGATGATAAGTCAAGAAACGAGATGTGCTTATGTTGAAGTTTTACCCAAAGTACATATACTCCTTCCTTTGCAAACAAAGGACCATTTCCTTCACTTCCTCACTTACCCCCTTGCTTAAACCGACTGAGGGCAGAGCTCTGGAGCAGAGGAGAATGGCTAAGGAGTTCTAGGTAAGGTTTTATTACCATCTTGCTCGGATTTGTGGAGGAAATCATGGTGCAAGGTTGGATTTCTAGCCTTTCTTATCTATTTCTTCTTTCTAACCGACCTTTCCCAACCAATTCTTGGAGAAACAACCTTGGCCGACCTATGGAGCTCAAGACGCCATTAAAAGCTTGGAATCTTGGAATCTTAGAGCTCTAGGGCCTACCTTAAGGTGAGTTTTATAACTCTAAACCCTTATACTTTGTTATATACATCTTCTTTCTTGCAAATAGTAGCTTGTTCTTCCTTCCCCATCCTCCCTTGCACTCTTGCAAGCAAAACCGTGAAGAACAGACCTTAGTATCAAGGTAGAAGATGATGGGCATGAATACCTAGGCAACTTTATCAAATGGTCTCCCACCTTTGGTCTAAACGGTTTGCAAAACCGTTTGGGACCAAACGGTTTCAAAACCGTTTGATCTCATGCAGTTTGGAAGACCGTTTAGATCCAAATAGTTTCAAAACCATTTGGGAGGTTTGACCAGGCGTTGACCATTTGAGGGTCTTCTGGACACATTATGAATTAATCACCTACAAAGAATCATCATCTAATTCTAAGCAAATCTCAAGTTGAAGGCACTTTAGTCACGTAAACCCTAATCGGGTTCTCTTGCTGATTTCAATGGACCAATCATGTTGAAGCTTGGGTTGAGTGGCCCAAACGGTTTCAAAACCATTTGGGGATCACCCAAATGGTCTCAAGACCGTTTGGTGATCACCCAAGACCGTTCAGAGGTCTAGAGTTAAGATAACTTGATCAATTGAAGGTCCAATCACAATAGGTTGTTGAATTAATCAAAAGTTCTGATTTGTGACCTAACTTGGGTTCAACCCTTAATAAATTGACTTAGATTTTGATGCGACTTTGGGCAAACGGTCTCAAGACCATTTGTAGGATGTCCAAATGATCTCAAGACCGTTTGGGTTCAAGTCATGGCCCAATTGGGTGATAGTTGATGGGTTCAACTTCAATTAGACTCATGTTGATGGATGTTGATGGTTGATCAATTACAAACCCTAATTCAAGTGGTCCCAACCCTAATTGGCTATCAATTGAGAGTCAATTGAGTGTCAAGTTGGTTAAAGATAAATGTAATTACCTCAATTGATAAGTGGTTAACAAGTATGAGGTCAATTGAGGGGTTCAACATTGAAAACCCTAATCAATTGCAAGTGTTGATGCACTTTTTAGGTCCATGCGGTTTTGAGGTCTTTGGACCAAACGGTCTCAAGAACGTTTGAATCCAAACAGTCTCACCGTTTGGGCCCAAACGATTTCAAAACCGTTTAGACTCATGTGGTTTGCTCATGCGGTTTGGTCATGTGGTTTGGTCATGCAGTTTGTTCATGCGGTTTGGTCATGCGGTTTGCTCAAACGGTTTCAAAGTCAACCTTGGCTAAACGGTCAACATGATCAAATGGTTTCAAGACCGTTTAAGGGCAAACGTTCTTGAAGGTCAAAGATAACAAACGGTCAACCCTTCCAAATGGTTTCAAAACCGTTTGGGGACTTTTAGGGTTAAGATTGCTTAATGCTTTGAAGGCTTAGATGGTTCAATGGTTGTTTAATCTAAACCCTAATGATACCTAAAGACATTAAGGGGTTAAGTGCTTAGTATATTGACCCATGTTATGATTAACAGATAAGATTACCAAAGTACCCTTGATGGGTTTAATCAGTTAAACATCCTTGACCAAACAAACCCTAATGACCAAAATGGTGATAAATTGGCTTATGTTAATCAAAGTTGACTTGACCTAACCTAATCTAGAGTGATGTAAACATCATCTAGGAGTGAGAGGAGAGAGAAGGCTCCTAATATGAATGAGAATCAAGTAATATACCTTGTGATGAGATGTACAATAAACCCTAATTCCAGGTTATGCTTTTAAGCATGAATCTTCATGATTGAAGTATGAGATGAGGAATCATTATTCCTAATCATAATAAAAGGGATTGAATAACCCTAATTGATATTAATGAGTGAACCTAGCCTTAGTGAAGGCATGAAGGTACAACCCTTGATTTGAATGGTTATGCTGCTTTATAAATTGCTGATCTGGAAATGAATTATTTATTATTATCAATTGAATTGACCATGCAGGTTCTTATGAGAGATTGATCATAACCAGGTAAGGGTTATGATATTATATTCACTGAAAACATGCTATAGGCTTTATGAATAGTGATATATGCTATGTTGCCTATGCTTAAGTGGCAACATAGGAGATTGATGTGCTATAAGAGCCATGAGTAACATCAAGGTCATGCTGATTAGGTGACTTGTGATGATTTAAGGGTTTGAACACCCCTATTCTTGAATCATAGTAATAAAATGATTAAGAATTGATATCCATATGATAACTGATGTGAGTTAAACTTGATACATTTAGTATTATTCTTTTATAGTAAAGTTTTAATAGTTGAATGCTTGGAAACATGCTTGATGATTAAAAGAATGATGAAATGTACCTAAATAGTCAAGTACAATCATATCATGTAGAGCCCTGATCATAGATCCATCATTGTCAGAAGCTAAATGATGGTGAAACATGTTTTCCTAAGGGAACTCCTGGATCACATACTTTTGAGTATGTGGGGGATTATTGACGCGAATATCCTTATGTCCTAGTGTAGGAATTGATGTAAGATGTACCTTAATCCATCAACCCTTCACTATATGTTTATGTCGGGGTGATGTTTCACTAATCTCCCGAGGGAATCTTTAATGCCGCATCGATGAGAGATAAACAAGAGATCTTTCGATGGCGAAGAGAGTACATAATGCCACTGTGACTCTGATAGCGATGTTTCCAGAATACCCTAGAAAGCTATCTTAAGCAGAGACACGAGATGTCCTGCATGTTGATTCTCACACTGACTGAGGAAGATGAGGTCATAAGAATTCAGCTATTTTGATGACCTATGTATGATATCGATGCGACTTATTAGTGATCGGTTGGAGTATGAGCGGTATACCTCATCTCCGCAGGGCATAATAATGTTTGTAAAACATAATCAGCCGTGTAGCATAAATGCTTAGGTTGAACTATGAGAAACAATGATTGATATTACATTGTTTATGAATGTTCTAGTCAAGTAACTAGTATACACGTTCTTCATATTCTTTAATGAAGTGATTGCTTAAGTAGAAGTTGCTTTACTTGATATCAAACCTATTGTTGAATGATTTAAGTTACTTTGCTTGTGTTATTCCTTAATTGATATAACAAAGTTTCTGGTGGAGAGTTATAACTCTCGCTGGGACAATCATTTGAATAATTGTCTCACCCCATAGATTTCAACTTTTTAGGTGGTCGCCGAGGACGGAGGAACCAATCTGCGGGTGAGCAGTATCAGCAGCAACAACACCAGGGGCAGCAGTGAATCTCAGGTGGAGATACTGACTGTCAAGTCTTGTAGATAGTACCCTAGTATGTATTATGTCATCTCTGTACTCTCAGGTCCTAGGAGTCAGCAGGTTTGAGGTTTTGGCTTTAAGCCTCGAGATTTTGTATCTAGATGTATATAATCACTCGAGAGGTGATTTTACAATGATGTAATGTTAAAACATGATGTAGACTGTTTATCTTGTTTCTTATAAAGGAGTTTTATGGTTTAAAGATCCTTTCTTAAAAAGTTTTAATTTTTAATGATTTTTCATAATTCCGCTTCCAGTTAAATAATCACTTCCGCTTTAGTTAATCCTATTTTCACGATTCGGTCACCATAATTAAGTGGTATCAGAGCTCTAGGTTCGCTGAGTCTATAGAGACATATGACTTAGGATGTCGAGTCTATTCTTAGTGTTTTCCAGTATATCTAATAGTGTCTTCATCTCCTCAGGAGAAGAAGATAAGTAAGGATGTCTGGACCACACGAGGAGTATGTGGAAGAGAGTAGTGTCGCTGCACCCCGAGAAGGTGCAAGGGAACCAGAAATAGAGCAACTTGCACCTGAGCCACCTATGGAGCCACCTCAGTTTAACCCAGCTGACATGGGGAACCCAGTTGTTCAGACCATGTTCGGGCAGTTTATGACTGCCATGACACACATCACAGATAGGATGCCCATGCCTGCACCTAGGGCACCTACTCAGTCAGAAGGACAAAGTATCAGTAAGACTTTCGAACGACTTCGCCGAGTCAGAGCGACCAGGTACTTTGGAACGACCGACCCCACAGATGCTGATATGTGGTTAACCGAGCTCGAGAAGGCCTTTAGAATCCTGAACATCCCTGAAGTTGAGAAGGTTAGACATGATGTCTATCTTCTCAAGGGAAGTGCTGGTCACTGGTGGACCATGGAAGAGCAAAAGAGGCATGGTGTGGAGGCTACATGAGAGGTCTTTCATTGGGAATTTGTCAATAGATACTTACCAAAGACGTTCCTGGATGAGAAAATCTCTCAGTTTGAGAGGTTAAGGCAAGGTCTAATGAACATTAGCGAGTACGAAGCTAAGTTCATGGAGTTGTTGTGGTTTTGTCCGTACATGGCTGCCACCGAGGAGGAAAGGATTAGGCGATTCGAGAAAGGGCGGAACGCTGAGTTAACTACTCCTGTGTCTGCCCTAGAGAAACGGGAGAGGTTTTCTACCTTAGTTGAGTCAGTACGAAGGATAGAGAGGTTCGTAGATGAGAAGAGGCAAACCCATAAGAGATATCCTCCGTTCTAGGGATCTTCATCTAGAGACTTTAAGAAGCCTAGATTTTCTGCACCTACACCACCACCACCTAGACCCAGTGCTCAGACACAATGGAAACCGAGTAGAGGTATAGGACAAAGCCTACCACTACAAGAAGCTTGCAGTTCAACATCGATGTCGGTCACAGGACCACCCAGACCACAACAACAAGACTGAAGCTGTTACTTATGTGGGAAGGTGGGACATCTGATGAAGGACTGTAGAGTTAGACCAGCAAGTGTAACACAACCACAGAGGCAGATACAACAAGGATCCCAGAGAAGGCAGTTTCAAGGAGCAGCTAGAGGATGTGGGCAAGCGTCCCAAGCTGGATCGTCAGCACCGAATCAACCTCAGGCGACAGCAAGGTTCTATGCGATGAACCCACCTGATGCAGTGACCAACCCTCGGGTTGTGGCAGGTCAGATGGATTTGTTATATTCTGATATGTCTACATCCTGTGTTGTATCTTTTTTGATTGACCCGGGTGCTACACACTACTTTATCACTCGGAGAGTGGTTCGTAACTACAATATGATAGTCATTCATAGGATAGATAGTTTGTTTCTTGAGACTCCGTTGAGAGGGTCTGCTGTTTTGCAAGAAGTATGCTCTCCCTACATCCTCCTCTTTTCTAAACATTGCATTCAAGTGGATCTTATACCACTTGAGATGCAGGGATTTGATATAATCCTAGGGATGGATACCCTGGAAAGGTATAGGGTTGTTTTGGATTGTGAATCCAAGCAAGTTGTGTTTGCTGATGAAAGCGACACATGGATCTTTCAAGGAGAGAGAAAGATTCTACCCACCTGTCTTGTATCAGCTATGGTTGCTGAGAAGCTGACGAGGTAAGGATGTTATGCATTCTTGGCCCATGTGGTAGATACTACCATGGAGAGTCCTAACCCTGTTGAAGTTCCTGTAGTAAGGGATTTGAAGATGTATTTCCTGGAGAACTTCCAGGTGTGCCACCACCTCGGGAAATTGATTTTGAAATCAACTTGATCCCAGATACACAACCTATAGCACAAACGCCATATAGGATGACGCCTGCTGAGATGGCAGAACTCAAGAAAAAGCTGCAAGAGTTGCTTGAGAAGGGTTTCATCTGACCGAGTACCTCACCCTGGGGTGCTCCAGTCCTCTTTGTTAAAAACAAAGATGGATCAATGCGGTTGTGCATTGATTACAGACAATTAAATAAATTAAAAAATAAAGAATAAGTACCCTCTGCCGAGGATTGATGATCTCTTCGATCAGTTGCATGGTGCAACCATCTTTTCAAAGATAGACTTGAGGTCAGGATATCATCAACTTTGCATTAAGGACAATAACATACCCAAGTCTACCTTTAGGATAAGGTATGGTCTCTATGAGTTCACAATTATGTTGTTTGGACTAACTAATGCACCGGCTGCATTTATGGAACTCATGAATAGAATCTTCTGACCTTTCCTCGATCAGTGTGTTGTTGTCTTCATAGATGACATTCTAATCTATAGTAGAGATGCTCAACAGTATGAACAACATCTTCGTCAGGCTCTAACTTTACTAAGAGAACACAAGCTATACGCTAAGTTTAGCAAGTGTGAGTTCTAGTTACCAGAGGTATCTTTCCTTGGACACGTGATATCTGCCTCGAGTATTCGTGTTGATCCCAAAAAGGTAGAGTCTGTTCTACAATGGGAACAACCAAACACACCGACGGAGATCCGTAGTTTCTTAGGGTTGGCTGGCTATTACCGAAGGTTCATTAAGAACTTCAGTTCTATAGCCTTACCCTTGACTAAGTTGACCCAGAAGGATGTTCCTTTCGTTTGGAGTGATAGGTGTCAGCAATCTTTCCAGCTGTTGAAGGAGAGGTTGACAAGTGCACTTGTACTTGTGCTACCGGAGCAAGGCAAATGATACATAGTTTTTTGTGATGCCTCCAAGAATGGACTCGTATGTGTGTTGATGCAGGATAAACAAGTGATTTCTTTCGCTTCTCGACAACTTAATAAACATGAGGAGAATTATCCGACACATGATCTGGAGCTAGCTACCGTGGTTCATGCTTTGAAGATCTGGAGACATTATCTCTACAGAGAGACATTTCATATTTTCACTGATCATGATAACCTTAAGTACATCTTCTCTCAGCACGAACTTAACATGAGGCAGCGTCGCTGGATGGAATTAATCAAGGACTACGACTGTACAATTGATTACCATCCAGGGAAAGCCAATGTGGTTGCAGATGCTCTGAGTAGGAAATCAGAAACACCAGCCTTAGAAAGATCACAACTAAACTCTTTGGTATGCTCTAGGAGAGATATGCTTATCTCCTTAAGGCAAGACAATGTACAGTTGAAGGTGTCATTGTTAGCCGGGTTGTTGGCTGAGATGCATATAAAAGCTACCCTAAGAGAGTAGATTAAGGAGGTCCAACAAGTGGATGTTGCGGTTCAGCAGATTAGATCAGAGTATGGTGATGAGAAACGAGATGGTTTCCATGACTTAGATGACCAAGTGGCATGTTATCATGGGAGGATGATAGTACCAGATGTGGATAACTTATGGAAGTTAGTCCTGGAAGAAGCTCATTCTTTGATGTATGCCATGCATCCAGGGAGCACCAAGATGTATCACAATTTAAAAGATATGTATTGGTGGCCTGGGATGAAGAAGGACATTTTTGAGTTTGTTATGTGTGCGGTGTCCGGTGTGTCAGCAGGTTGAAGCTGAATACTAGAAGCCTGTAGGAATAATGCAGCCTTTACCCATACCACAATGGAAGTGGGATCATATAACTATGGACTTTGTTGTTGGCCTACCCAGGACAAACAAAGGACATGATTCCATCTGGGTAATAGATGATAGGTTGGCAAAGACATCACATTTCTTGCCTGTCAAAACAACCTATTCTGCTGAGAAGCTAGCATAGTTGTATGCTCAGGAGATAGTGCGACTGCATGGAGTTCCAGTCACTATAGTTTCAGACAGAGGTACCCAGTTTATGAGTCATTTTTGGGAGCGACTACACAAAGCTTTAGGCACCCAGTTAAGGTTTAGTACAACCTTTCACCCACAGACTGATGGACAGTCGGAAAGGACTATACAGACCTTGGAAGGCTTGCTGAGAGCATGTGTTCTTCAGTTTACCGGGAGTTAGGATCTACACCTAAGCTTGATAGAGTTTGCCTACAACAATAGCTATCAACATAGCATTGATATGGCACCTTATGAAGCTTTGTATGGTAGACGTTGTAGATCACCCCTATGTTGGTATGAAATTGGTGAATATCAACTGTTAGGTCCTGATCTCGTACAGCAGACTACAGAGAAAATCAAAGTAATACAACAACAGATTAAGACTGCACAGGATAGGAAAAAATCATATGTTGATAGACGTCGTAGACCCTTAGAATTCTAGGTTGGAGATAGAGTGTACCTCAAGGTCTCTCCTTGGAAGGGAGTTCTGAGATTTGGAAGGAAAGGGAAGTTAGATCCTAGATTTATGGGGCCTTATCCAATCATTGAACATGCTGGGAAGGTAGACTATAAGCTAGAGTTACCACCAGAGTTACATAGGTTACACCCTCTGTTTCACATTTCTATGCTGAGGAAATGTCACCCTGATACCGAGTCAATTCTGCAACCTATGGAGGTAGAATTGAATGATGATATATCTTATGAGGAAGGGCCAGTGTCAATCCTTGACAACATAATTAAAAAGTTGAAAAAGAAAGATATAAGTCTTGTGAAAGTCCTATGGAATCATCGTGGTGTTGAAGAAGCCACATGGGAACTTGAGGAAGAGATGAGAAGGAAATACCCTGCTCTTTTCTCTTAATATGTTTTGTTGATTTCGGGGACGAAATCCTTGTAAGGGGTGGATAATTTGTAACATCCCTGACATGGGTTATGAATTAACCCTAGGTGTTTTGCTTAAGTATGTAATTAGAAACTTGTGATTATCTTTTGGTATGTAATTAAATCTCCTAAGGAGCATATATTTCCATTTCTACCCTTTTTAAACAATGTTGTAGTATTGTTTTGTTATACAGGGACCTATGTGCAAATTACCCAAGTAGAGGGGTTAACTTGAAAATTGCACATGTTAAGATGTTACTCTAATGATGAGATATCATATGAGTGAATATGATGAGGTATGATGGATTCTCCAAGCTTGGGCATCAAGATGCAACTTGTGGAGCAATCCTTGTGCTTAAAACCCTAATTTTGGTGTAAAGTGCAATTTACCCAAAATATGGGGTGAAACATGTAAAATACACCTTCTAGAGTATCTTTTATAACTCTTGGCACCAATTAGAGTAAAATGATGAGAATAATACTTCAATTGAATAATCAGATAAGAAGAATAACCTTTGTTATTGAATCACCAAGTTGTAAGTATAAGACCCTTCTATATGTGCAATTAGGTAAGAAGTTGGCTTTCTTTACTTTTAGACAATGGGTTTAAGATGAGTTTTTCTTAAGAAATGAGGAGAAGGGACGTGCCTAAAGGAGAGAAGGACCTAGATGAGAAATCAAGAAACTAGATGTCCTTATGTTGAAATTTTACCCAAAGTACATATACTCCTTCCTTTGCAAACAAAGGACTATTTCCTTCACTTACTCACTTACCCCCTTGCTTAAACCGATTGAGGGCAGAGCTCTGGAGCAGAGGAGAATGGATAAGGAGTTCTAGGTAAGGTTTTATTACCATCTTGCTCGGATTTGTGGAGGAAATCATGGTGCAAGGTTGGATTTCTAGCCTTTCTTATCTATATCTTCTTTCTAGCCGACCTTTCCCAACCAATTCATGGAGAAACGACCATGGCTGACCTCTGGAGCTCAAGACGCCATTAAAATCTTGGAATCTTGGAAGCTTGGAGCTCTAGGACTGACCTTAAGGTGGGTTTTATAACTCTAAACCCTTATGCTTTGTTATATACATCTTCTTTCTTGCATATAGTAGCTTGTTCTTCCTTCCCCATCCTCCCTTACACTCTTGCAAGCAAAACCGTGAAGAACAGACCTTAGTCTCAAGGTAGAAGATGATGGGTGTGAATACCTAGGCAACTTTATCAAACGGTCCCCCACCTTTGGTCTAAACGGTTTGCAAAACCGTTTGGGACCAAACAGTTTCAAAATCGTTTGATCTCATGCAGTTTGCAAGACCGTTTAGATCCAAATGGTTTAAAAATAGTTTGGGAGGTTTGAACAAGCGTTGAAAATTTGAGGGTCTGCTGGACACATTATGAATTAATCACCTACAAAGAATCATCATCTAATTCTAAGCAAATCTCAAGTTGAAGGCACTTTAGTCACCTAAACCCTAATCGGGTTCTCTTGCTGATTTCAATGGACCAATCATGTTGAAGCTTGGGTTGAGTGGCCCAAATGGTTTCAAAACCGTTTGGGGATCACCCAAACGGTCTCAAGACCGTTTGGTGATCACCCAAGACCATTTGGAGGTCTAGGGTTAAGATCCAATCACAATAGGTTGCTGAATTAATCAAAAGTGCTGATTTGTGACCTAATTAGGGTTCAACCCTTAATAAATTGACTTAGATTTTGATGAGACTTTGGGAAAATGGTCTCAAGTCCATTTGGAGGATGTCCAAACGATCTCAAGACCGTTTGGGGTCAAGTCTTGGCCCAATTGGGTGATAGTTGATGGGTTCAACTTCAATTAGACTCATGTTGATGGATGTTGATGGTTGATCGATTACAAACCCTAATTCAAGTGGTCTCAACCCTAATTGGCTATCAATTGAGAGTCAATTGAGTGTCAAATGGGTTAAGGATAAACATAATTACCTCAATTGATAAGTGGTTAACAAGTATGAGGTCAATTGAGGGGTTCAACATTGAAAACCCTAATCAATTGCAAGTGTTGATGCACTTTTTAGGTCCATGCGGTTTTGAGGTCTTTGGACCAAACGGTCCCAAGACCGTTTGGGCCCAAACGGTTTCAAAACCGTTTAGACTCATGTGGTTTGGTCATGCGGTTTGGTCATGTAGTTTAGTCATGCGGTTTGGTCATGCGATTTGCTCAAACGGTTTCAAAGTCAACCTTAGCTAAACGGTCAACATGATCAAATGGTTTCAAGACCGTTTAAGGGCAAACAGTCTTGAAGGTCAAAGGTACCAAACGGTCAACCCTTCCAAATGGTTTCAAAACCGTTTGGAGGTTGAAGTGTGAAACCGTTTGGGGACTTTTAGGGTTAAGATTGCTTAATGCTTTGAAGGCTTAGATGGTTTAATGGTTGTTTAATCTAAACCCTAATGATACCTAAAGACATTAAGGGGTTAATTGCTTAGTAGATTGACCCATGTTATGATTAACAGAGAAGATTACCAAAGTACCCTTGATGGGTTTAATCAGTTAAACATCCTTGATCAAACAAACCCTAATGACCAAAATGGTGATAACTTGGCTTATGTTAATCAAACTTGACTTGACCTAACCTAATCTAGAGTGATGTAAACATCATCTAGGAGTGAGAGGAGAGAGAAGGCTCCTAATATGAATGAGAATCAAGTAATATACCTTCAATATGTAAGAATGTACATGATTAGGGTATGATCCATCAAGGTGAGATCATGGAAACCCTAATTATGATGATTGATGAATCTTAACCTAATTTGAAGGCATCAATGATATAATCTTCATACATAATGATGATATGATCTCAATTCACTATGAAGTGAATAGTAAACGCTAATTCTAGGGTAATAACATGTAAAGTGAATAGTAAACCCTAATTAAGGGTGATGTGATGAGATGTACAATAAACCCTAATTCCAGGTTATGCTTTTAAGCATGAAACTTCATGATTGAAGTATGAGATGAGGAATCATTACTCCTAATCATAATAAAAGGGATTGAATAACCCTAATTGATATTAATGAGTGAACCTAGCCTTAGTGAAGGCATGAAGGTACGACCCTTGATTTAAATGGTTATGCTGCTTTATAAATTGCTGATCTGGAAATGAATTGTTTATTATTATCAATTGAATTGACCATGCAGGTTCTTATGAGAGATTGATCATAACTAGGTAAGGGTTATGATATTATATTCACTGAAAATATGCTATAGGCTTTATGAATAGTGATATATGCTATGTTGCCTATGCTTAAGCGGAAACATAGGAGATTGATGGGCTATAAAATCCATGAGTAACATCAAGATCATGCTGATTAGGTGACTTGTGATGATTTAAGGGTTTGAACATCCCTATTCTTGAATCATAGTAATAAAATGATTAAGAATTGATATCCATATGATAACTGATGTGAGTTAAACTTGATACATTTAGTATTCTTCTTTTATAGTAATGTTTTAATAGTTGAATGCTTGGAAACATGCTTGATGATTAAAAGAATGCTGAAATGTACCTAAATAATCAAGTACAATCATATCATGTAGAGCCATGATCATAGATCCATCATTGTCAGAAGCTAAATGATGGTGAACCAGGTTTTCCTAAGGGAACTCCTGGATCACATACTTTTGAGTATGTGGGGGATTATGGACGTGAATATCCTTACATCCTAGTGTAGGAATTGATGTAAGATGTACCTTAATCCATCAACCCTTCACTATATGTTTATGCCGGGGTGATGTTTCACTAATCTCCTGAGGGAATCTTTAATGCCGCATCGATGAGAGATAAACAAGAGATCTTTGGATGGCGAAGAGAGTACAGAATGCCACTGTGACTCTGATAGCGAAGTTGCTAGAATACCCTAGAAAGTTATCTTAAGCAAAGACACGAGATGTCCTGCATGTTGATTCTCACAGTGACTGAGGAAGATGAGGTCATACGAATCCGACTCTTTTGATGACCTATGTATGATACCGATGCGACTTATTAGTGATCGGTTGGAGTATGAGAAGTTTACCGCATCTCCTCAGAGCATAATAATGTTTGTAAAACATAATCAGCCGTGTAGCATAAATGCTTAGGTTGAACTATGAGAAACAATGATTGATATTACATTGTTTATAAATGTTCTAGTCAAGTAACTAGTATACACGTTCTTCATATTCTTTAATGAAGTTATTGCTTAAGTAGAAGTTGTTTTACTTGATATCAAACCTGTTGTTGAATGATTTAAGTTACTTTTCTTGTGTTATTCCTTAATTTCTATAACAAAGTTTATGGCAGAGAGTTATAACTCTCACTGGGACAATCATTTGAATAATTGTCTCACCCCATAGATTTCAACTTTTTAGGTGGTCGCCGAGGACGGATGAACCAATCTCCGGGTGAGCAGTATCAACAACAGCAACACCAGGGGCAACAGTGAATCTCAGGTGGAGATACTGACTGTCAAGTCTTGTAGATAGTACCCTAGTATGTCTTATGTCGTCTCTGTACTCTCAGGTCCTAGGAGTCAGCAGTTCTGAGGTTTTGGCTTTAAGCCTCGAGATTTTGTATCTTGATGTATATAATCACTCGAGAGGTGATTTTACAATGATGTAATGTTAAAACATGATGTAGAATGTTTATCTTGTTTCTTATAAAGGATTTTTATGGTTTAAAGATCCTTTCTTAAAAAGTTTTAATTTTTAATGATTTTTCATAATTCCGCTTCCAGTTAAATAATCGCTTCCACTTTAGTTAATCCTATTTTCACGATTCGGTCGCCACAACCATAGCCGTAAATGATGTTATAATCAACTTCAGTCATATGTCTAACATTCTTCAGTAAGATGGTATAACCCAACTCGGTCTCAATGTGCACCTCACCAATCCCATGAATCTTTGCATAGATTTTAGTAGCCATCTTTGTCATTCCAAAGTCCCCAGACTTGTAGGAGCAGAAGAAGTGTCTGTGAGGAGTGATGTGGTATGAAGCACTGGTGTCCAACACCCACTCAGTGTTGTCGTTGATATGTAGACAATGTCCCATGGAAACTCCACATGTGAGTACCTCTTCAACATCTGTAATGACTGCAACTCTATTGCTATCATCATCTGTCACCTTCTGCTTTCCTTATTTAATTTCCTTTTTACAGCGTCTACAGAATTTTTGTATATGACCTGTCTTGTTGCAGTAATGACAAACTACCTTACTTTTAGACTTTGACCTATGCTTTGACTTTCCTCTATCACCACCCTAGCCACGACTCTGACTCCTCCCCCTATCCTCAACAACAAGGGCATGTGAAAGTGACATCTCTGCTGAGCTGTGTCATCTTGTCTCTTCATTCAACAAGGTATTGGATACCAAATCCAAAGTCAATTTCCCGTCTAGAGCAAAGTTGCTAACAAAAATCACCAAGGTCTCCCAGCTGTCAGGTAAAGAACCAAGAAGTAGAAGCACTTGCAACTCGTCATCAAGAGACAAACCCATCGTGTCTAGCTGATTCACCATGCTCCTAAAATCATTCAGGTGCACTGATATATTGCCATCTTTCTTGAACTTCAGATTGACAAGCTTCTTAATCAGAAACGCCTTGTTCCCTGCAGTCTTCCTCTCATACAACGACTCGAGCTTCTTCCACAAAGAGTGGGCACTGGTCTCATTGGCGATGTGGTGGAAGACAGACTCGTCAACCCATCGTCAGATGAAGCCCATGCATTTTTTGTTCATCTTTGTCCAGTCCTCCAGTTTTGTATCCACTGGCTTGCTCACATCTCCCTGAATCGGTTCATAAAGATCATTGCAGTAAAGCAAATTATGGCATACAACTCATAAAACCAGATTAACTAATGCGGAAGCGATTACTAACAACGGATTACTGAAAATCACTAAAAATTAAAACCATTTATCAAGAGATCCATTCACAGGGAAACTCTTTCATTCAGAACCAAAGTAAAACATTATATCCTGGTTCATATATACATTACATGCATCATTGCACCTCAAGGCATACATGCACAAAACCTCAGATCCAAAAAAATAAAACACTAACTCCTAGGACTCGAGAGTACAGAGATGACCATAGGATTATCTACACAAGACCAGACAACCAATGTCTCCACATGTTGGGTCACTGCTGTCTCTGTGACTGCTGCTGCTTTTCTCCTGCAGAAGAGTTCCTGCCTTGGTGTCTGCGTCTACCTAAAAACATTGAATCCCACGAGAGTGAGACAATTATAAAAATTGCCCCAACGGGAGATATAACTCTCTGCCAAAACTTTGTCATTGCAGTTTAATAGAAATAAACTGAACAGTGGGATAATATAAATCAATAGCAGATGAATCACATCTATGCAGCCTAGAGCAACATTCTTATGCAATATTACAACTATAACTTGATTAAGTAGAATGTCTCATATTCAATATGAATTAAAGGAACATAAGTACATTCTTGTATCAAGGGTATACTAAGAAGCATATCATCAATCAGTGTTTCTCATATTTCAATCTTATGCAAATACGCTACACAGATGATTATATTTTACAAATAGGTTTAAGCTCTGAGGAGATGAGGTATACCACTCATACTCCAACCAACCATTTCTAGAATCGAAATTGGTACCATAAATAGGTCAATGGAAGAGCTGGATTATCATGGCCTCCCACATCCTAGTCAGCACATGACTACAAGCAGGACTGTGTCGAATGCTCAAATAGCTTTCTTGGGTATACTGGAACTTCGCTATAGAGTTACAATGTCAACTGCACTCTCATCGGCAATCGAGAGCATTAATGTTTATCTCTATCGACCTAACATAAATAACATTGGGAGACTAATGATACATCCATCTCAACCATCGGGAGATTTATGGTACATCTATCCTGAGACATGAAGGATTGAGGGGTTTAATGTTTACTCTCTCTCAATCTCTTCACCCAGATGTAAGGATATTTTCACCCATTTACCCCCACATATTCAAAATATGCGAATTCTAGGAATTCCATAGAAAACCTATTTCACCATCACCAGCTGCTGACAATGATGGATCTATGGTCAGAGCACTACATGAATAGATTTCTCTTAGTTAATTAAGTACATTTTCATATTCTTTTAGCATTAGACAATTTCTCAGACAAAGCTTATGATGACAATTCTATAAGGAAACATGTACTAATTTCATCAAATACCTATCTGTCTTAGAATATATTGGGAACTCAATCCCTTCTCAAATTCATCACCATAATCATATGGCCCTGGGTAATTAAACCCTTGATTCATCATTAAGCTTAATGTTACCACTATTCCAGGTAACCATCACCTTTAGGTTAATTTACTAAGGCAAACATGATACTTGCTATTACAAGCATCACACATGGCACTTGAGGTCCATTAACTCTCTTGTTACCTCTTACCAGGCAACAAGGTATATTATGACACTCAATGTACAATCACAATAATGAATTAAACATCATAGCTCATACCTGGCCATGATCATCATTTCAAGATACCTGCATGGTTAGCACAGATGATAGTGTTATCAATTGCATATCATAACCATGTTCAACAAATATGAATTTACTATTCATGGGTAACACCACTATTCCCTTACCAGGGTTTGGGTTTCCCATTTCATGTTATTTAAGGATAATCACCCCCTTATCACATTAAAGATATGATTTGTCATCATATTGCCCAAGATTAGGGTTCATTAGGCAATACATAACATTACCTTGGGTTTGGGCTTTACAACACATCAAACATCAAGGTTTCTCATGAAACCATCCTTAACTAGGGTTTCACTTAAAAAAATTCACCCTATAAAATGATTTACATTCATTGTTTCACAATTAGGGTTTACTATTCATCCCAATTAGGGTGTCATGATCCATTCCCATAATTAGGGTTTACTGTTCATCCCAATTAGGGTTTCATGATCCATTCCCATAATTAGGGTTTACTATTCATCCCAATTAAGGTTTTGGATCACATTACTCTTGATTAGGTCTATTCACATCATCACCCTAAATTAGGGTTACAACCATACCATGCATTAGAGGTCTTAATTATAATTGCCCTGGATTAGGATTAAGGATCAACAACCTATCAATTAGGGTTTAGGTCCATGATTAGGGTTTCATGATCTCTTTACTTAAGGATCATACCATTAATCACCACATGAATCAAAATCATGTATCAAATCCATGTTATTATCCTCTCAACTTGATTAGGTTATATCAACCCTTCAATCAAGTTCATACAACTATGGGTAACATAGTGTACCAAGCCGTTACTCTCATGTCAATTAGGGTTCCTTCCTTAATTGGCACAAATCCCTAGGTACTATTAGCGTTTCAACCTTTGTACCTTTATTGACTAACTGTCATTAGATAATTGGAGCCATCATTTCCTTCAATATCTAGATGATTGAACCACTAACAACCTCCATGCGGTCTTGAAGTTCCATCACCAAACGGTTTTGAAACCGTTTGACCCTAAACGGGTTTGAAACCGTTTGGCCCCAAACGGTTTCAAGACCGTTTGGTCTCAAACGGTCTAAAGACCGTTTTGGCCAAATCAGTCCCAAAACTGCAAGGGCAAACTACGTCAAATCTCAATCAAATTGATTTCCAATTGCACCATTGAAATGGCCATTGATTACTCGTTTGAAGGGATCATCAATCTAAACCATTGGATCATCATCCATGGGTCAAGGATCAACCTTCAATCCACCAAACAGTTTTGAAACCGTTTGGTCCCAAACAGTCTCAAGACCATTTGGACTCAAACGGTCTCAAGACCATTTGCCCCAAAAAGTCTTGAGATCATAAGGACCAATCAAGGGTTTAATCAATCAACTTGATTAGGGTTACTACTTGAAGGATCGTGCACACATTGGACCAATCAATTGAGTCCATTTGATCATCATCCAACCCTTGATTAAGTTCAGACCCCAAATGGTCAACTACACCAAATGGTCAACCATACCATGCAGTTTGGAATCCAAACGGTCAACCATGCTATGGGGTTTGGATTTCAACTTTACCAAACGGTTTGCAAAATCGTTTGGACCAAAAGTCCAAGACCGTTTGCTATTGTTCTTTGATTAAGGTGTGTGCTTATAAACAGTTTATCATCTTCAACCTTTAGACTCACCAAAGCTACTGCCATTTCCATGGCAACTCCATCAATTAAGCAAGGCCATTGCAATAATGACAATTAAATCAATTGCAAGTAGAAATCAAATTCAATGGCAAAGATGAAGGGTTAAAGTTATATAACCTGCCTTCAAATCTGATCCTAAGCTCCAAGCTTCACGGCTCCAATGGTGGTTGAAGATCTAGCAACCTCCCTAGGTCGTTTCTCAAGCTTTTGGAGTGAAAGGATCGACTAGGGTTGAAGATGGAGTGAAGAAACAAAGGAATTACACATTGTTTTATGATTTTCACCATGAAATCATGAAGAACGAAGATCAAAGGCTTACCAACAGGTTGGGGACGTTCTCCCTGATGTTCTTAGCCTTCTTGGTCAGTTTTTCAAGCAAGGTAAAGAAAAGGAATCGAAAAGACCCTTAGGTGGGTTGGAAAAGGCTCTTTTATAAGAAAATTGATGAAAGAGAAAATGTTTTATTAAAATTCAATTAATTCCAAAAATGGTACCACCTATTCCTCCTTGGTTTGCTTGCATGCAAAGGAAACTCAAAGACACCGAACTCCCTTCCATTATCCATGGATTAAGGGAAAAGAAAATAAGCACCTTAATCCATTATAATACTAATATATCTTTTTGAGTGAAAATTCTTTTCCTTATAATAAGGTGAGTGGAATTTTAACTCCTTAAGATATTTTCGGCCCTTGCAAACCTACAGGACTCCACACACACATATGAATTCCATCAAATTAATTTTTGGTTGAAGGCCCTGGAATTATTTTATTTCTTTTTGCATTAATATCTCCATTATGCTTAAATCTTGATTATTTTCATATCAAGATTCTCTCTCCTCCAAATTAATTCAAATGAGGCGCCCCTCTCAATTTCTTTGCTCCAAATGATGACAAGAAACATTAGGGACCTTATTGAAGTGGTAAATTACATGTTGCACCCTAGGTTTTGGGTAAATTACACATTACACCAAAACTAGGTTTTCATGCACAATTATTGCTTTATCAACTCTATCTTGGTATTCAGGCTATCACAAGCCATAACTCTACATCATCTTCACTCTCATGATGCTTAAACTCATGAGGAACATATTATCATGCACAAATTTCAAATAAACCCTTCAACTTGGGTAATTTGCACTTTAGTCCAAAACAGGAAAAATATTGATTTCAACAATATTAAAAAAGGACTAACATAGTAATATAATTTCCTCTTGAGACCTAATTACTTTTCAAAGACAAAAGCATGCATATAATCACTCTCATTATGAAAAACACCTACAGTTACTTCATAACCCAGGTCAGAGATGTTACACAAATCCTCCATCTTTATCTTCCACATCAGCCAGTTTGATGTCGTCAATTTCACCATATTATTTGCATCATCCATCTAGTCCACGTAGCCAACCCATGCTTTGATACCACTTGAAAGGGTTCATACATGCCAAAAAAAGATATGGAATGACCTACACGTATGGACTAGGCACACAAAAATAATATAGAAAATAAGAAACCACAAGAACACTGAGATTTACGTGGAAAACCCCCACAATGTGTGAGGGAAAAACCACGGGGTCAAAGCCGAACAGAGAAAATCCACTAATCAACAAATTACAATGTTCATCTCAAGTTTAGACCCAAAACTTGAGGAATACAGAGCAAAAGGAAGAGATATAAATAATACCGAACCAGTACGTCACCACACCAAACGATCTTCCGGAAAAACACCTCCATGCAGAGAATACCCAGACTGAACAAGAACGTAGGTTGTGATGGAGAACTCGATGTAGACCGGGGAAGAGAACAAGAGCGGTGTCACCCTCTTTCCTTTCTCTTCTTTCTTCTTGCTTGATTCTTCTCTCCGTCACGAACAATTGAGAAAGTTGCGGCTGCGTTGCTTTTGATTTGCGGCTACGTTGTTGCGGATGATGTCAATTGCCAAAGACATGGGTTATCAACCCCCCCCCCCACACCAACCGTGCCTTGCCCTAATGGGCTGCCCGAAGTGGGCTGGAAATAAAGGGCCATTGGCCCAACACACTCTCTTCTCTACTTGTATTGATTAAGCTCTTGATAGAGAAGGTCAAGAACATGATGTTGAGTTGTGGATCTAAATCACTTCATCGGTGAGTGCATATTCCATATAACAATATATTGTATTCAAATAAACAATGTCCCCATTGTATATTATTTCCATTTAATCGATAGCTAGAATTTGAAATCTAAGCTCGAGGCTTTAGAAATTATAAATCAGTGGTTTGAATATTATAGAACATTAAAAAATTTAATAGGAAAATTAATGATTTTAATATCATGGTTTTTTGATACATGTGAATTATGATATCGCTACATTTTACATAAATAGCAATTTTTTTTCTTTTTTCCATATTAGTTCTTTCAGTTGAAGATGAGAAACATATATGACATATTTAATAATTTAAATTTTCCTTTGAACTTGTACATGTATGTTATATATATTAAAATGATAAGAAACCATCGGTTCTGCAGTGTTGTAAATATTTCAATCTCTAATCATATATGTTGTTGAAACACAAAAACATGAGATCAATATATGAGAAATATAAAACCATAGAGAATAGAAGTAATATATGTTATGGACATTGTAGATTCTTTACTTGGAGGTATGTACTGGGAAGGGCGAAGCATGCGATTGATTGGTGTTAACTAGAAGAATATCACTCAGAAATCGACATAAGTCATTAGTAATATTTCTTTGCAATACCATCATCTCACAACTGCCTCTTACCATTATATTAGAGAATAGGTTAGAGAGTAATCTTACTATGCACCACTATAAAAAACAATCATACACTCCTAATTAGCATAATAAGTTCTATCTTATTACATCAATCTGATTATAAACCATACCAAAGGACTAGTAAATCATTCATACTAATTATCGATGTATATAAACTTTAAATCTTCACTTTCAAAGACATAAATTGACACTAAAAAGTAGAATATTTTTGCATTGAAAACTTCATTCTCAAGTGTACAAGGACCTAGAGTGAAAATGTTCAATTGATCTCAAGTAATTTAACTCTTACTTTGTGGAAGAATTTCTCCAATTCCTCAAGATCTCCATAACTCTAAGTTTGGCTAAAAATTTGTGAGAAGAGGGGTGAGCAACTCACACAATGAATGGGTAACTCAAAGAAACAGTTAAATGCACAAGATAGATGTATGAATATTTCTTGAACAAAAGAATCTAAATACATGATAAAAATCAAAATACTAAATTGTAAAAACTTACCCAAGATATTTAACATGCATTAGCAAAAAGTATTAAGGAAATAAATTGTATTCACTTGTTCTCTTTCATGTTTTTTTCATTTATACTAATTATAACTTGACTTGAATTTAAACCAATGGTCTGATCTAACTAACTAATCTAAAATTGACTACCTAAATTGAACTAACTTTCTCTTTTAATTTTCCCCCGAATTAAGTTGGTAGTACCACCCTACAAAACCCACTCAAGCGTGACTTACCATATACAATTCTTAAGGTAAAATCTAGGACATTAACATTGTCTAATTGAACTAACCGTCATTTTCAATGAAATTTACATGCTTGGATAAAAGTGGTTAAACATCGCATGTAAAGATCTGGCCCCATTACCTGGGTACTCAAGAGAGGTGACTCTAGGCTAGGCAACCTCATATACAAGTGATACCACCCTTTCTTGATCCTTTGACTAATCACTTGTTTCACTTTTGATTATCTACATATTAGTGCACACATTGGGTGATACTCACGTAGCATGAGAAGCAACTCTAGCACCATTTTTTTTATAATTGTCCATATGTATATGTTGTGTTTCTTGTGATAGTTATTTTCCCTTAGCCTTTAGTTATTCCCATTTTTCACTACTAGGAAGTGGTCTATAAAGTTAGAGTCATTATTGACTAATGTATAATATTTTTATACCTTTCTCTCATATGGGTCCCTTTTTCTTTCTAGATTTTACTAACCAATATAAATACTCAATTGGAATCACCAAACACACTAGAAAAATATTTGAGGACTCATTACCCATCAGTTTGGTTTCCATATTTTGTTCGTATTCAACATGTCTCACATGTAAGTGTGATAGAACAAGAAACCTAAACAAGGAAAATATCGTACCCATTCACTTATAGTAGTTTAATATCTCATGCATTTCTCTCGATATATTTGATAAGTGTTACCATATAAATTATAAAAATGTAGTATCAATTGTATAAGAAAACATTCAATCGGAAACTCCAACAATGACATAATTACTTCATTTGACCATTTATAATTGGATTGAGATGATTGTAATTTTAGGAAGACATTCAAATTGATTTCCTCAACTTCTTACTATATTTTCACAAAATGTGTGGCATATTAATCATAAACCCTAAACTAGAAAAGTATCAAATAAAATTGATCAAACTTATGCAATTTAGCCACTAATACGTAATAATCATAATAGTATTTTTCACATTTAGACTGGACTACAATTCAAATTATAGGATACCTCAAGAGTCATTATTTTTATAAAAACAAAAATCAATCTCTAAATTGTCTACTAAGGAAAATATACTCAAGTCTACATTAAATTCACCATTTGATCATCGCAAGATCAAGTAATTTGAGACATAATAAATGTCATGCATTTGCATATTCAAAACAATAACTCCAATTGTAGTTTAGTGAATCTAGAAATGAAAATCACTCAAAAATTAATATAGTTATTAGCAAATAATAGATTGCTTAATTTATCCACTCACCATTTTTCACGTCAATGTTTTTATAGATTTTGGAGAGTTCAAATTTACCTATAATAATATTAATCCGCCTACAACATTGTTAGATTGTGGAGAACAGGACTAGACCTTGCTCTTATGATCAAGATATGGTAAAATCAGGAGAAGAGAAGAGGGCGAGGCATGGATTAGGGTATTTCTACTAAATTCCATAGTTACAAAAACTAGTTGATTAAACATATACCAACCTGAGTTTATTTTGAGATGAAGGGAAATCCCTTACTTTTCATTGTTCTTGAAAAAATCTCCTCCCCATTTCCCAAAAATTTCTCTAAGATAATAACTTTGTTTTAGAACCAATGGGATAGATGCAAGTGAGCACACAACTCAAAAATAAGTACTTAAATTGATCAAATGAGTGGTCAAATACCATTTTAACTTTGATCCACACCATGTCTTTTAGAAAACTAGAATTTGAATGATTTTGTAGTAGGTCAGTCTTTATTATCATGGTTGAAGTTTTGTAAGTTCGCTTCTAAGGATGGTTGACATGCACTCAAATCTAGTTAGAAATTGCCCCTTGTCACTACAAATCAGCTGACCTTCTATTGTCAAGGAAAATTTTTTGAGTCTCACTTGTCAACTGATTCTAGGAATTTGATAAACCAAGACCACTCCGACCTTTGTACAAGTTAGTTGACTTCTCAGGTACACCATGGATCAACATTTCCAAACTTGACTAAAATGCATCCATTTGTGATCCAACCCAAATATAAATAGTTTAAATTTGAAAATACATGCTTTATGTATCATTTGCACACTAGTTGATTCTAGTAAATTTATTAAAAACCACTTAGGAGTCTCATTTCTTGACTTAAGTTTAGGTTAACTCATAAGGAGGAATTTAAATTAACAAATTATTAGTATATCGTCATACTCTAGGATCTAAACATTAGATCACTAAACTAGGGTTAATGGAGCATTCCAAGCTAAAAGTATGACCTTACTCCAAACATGGGATATTACAAATTAAAACATGTATTCATTAAAATTGAGATGAATTGTGCATTGAAATTCATATTATAACTCAACATTAAAAGTAAGATTTCTTAGCCTTAATGTATTGAATAAGCAATTCTAGATTGCAACAACCTCTCTATCTTATATATTTTTATCCTCAAAATTTAAAAGTTCAATAAGAAAGGTACATTCAAATTTATTTCTACACTCAAGAAATTTATTTTATAATCTTGAACCTATTTTTCAAATATTACGTCCTATAATTTGTTGCCATTTTTATACAAAATATTGTAACGAATCAAATCAATGGAAAAACAAAGATATACATTTTATAATAAATTTTAAAAAATAATATTATTTTTTGAAATATTCTCTTCATGTATTCGTATATTATGTAATGTATTCTATCAACATATGTACTTGATTTTGTAATATTATTGTGGAGCATCACCAACTTTATTAAAGAAAATTGCATGCTCTTTGTGGTACACAAATTGAAGCACTCATAAGATGTATGGTCAAAATGACCACAATTGATATTATTGAGATGAAGCAATGATAACCAAATAACTAAGAACATTATAAACTAGCATTTCCACTTTTTATAATACAACCTCATGCATAAGGAAAACAACATTCATAAAAAAAGTTGCATTCATGAATACACTTTCAAAATTAAATATTTTAAAAAAACTTGAGTACTACGAGAAACTATTTTTTCATCCATTCCTTTATTATTTATAAATATTCTTCTTAATTATACTTATTTCTTTGGTAATATTATAAAGAGAAAACTCAATGTGAGTGTTGAAATATCTCAATTCAGAAAGAATTTTCTAGAACTTATGATTTTCTATCATTAAAATCATATCTCTCACTTTTATAAACCAATAGTCATTCTCTTTACTTAATAATTTTGTACTATCTATCCCAAATTCTCATTTTCAACCCTTATACTCTTAGTTGATATTAATTGCTCACCTATCTCTCTTATGTTTGAATTTGTATTTTCTTACATAGCCCCATTAACACCCAAGTCAATCTACCAAAGACATGCCCTGAGTTTCCAATTGCTAAAATTCATAGGATTTAATCTTTATTTGGATCATACTCTCTCTATAGATTATTCTTACTTCCAAAATTTGTTGTTCTTTTGATATTCACCAGAGTATAACTCATTTAGTTACTTCAATTTCTTGCATTTATAAAAGTTTCATTAGAGTATTATCATTTTTATATTCATTATTGTTGATGGGTGTTTTTTCAAATAGTTTAATAATAATTTTGAATCATATCCTTATCATAAATTTCTGTTTAAACTCAAATATCTCATTATGACATTTTCAAATCTTTTTGCTTTGATTTTGGATTCCTAGAAAGAATATATACACATGAAAAGTAAGTTTATCACTTGAATATTTATAGTACAAAATTACTTGATTAATTATTCTTTAAATATATCTAAATGCCTTTTGTGAAATTCTTATTCTCATATTGGAATGTATGGCCCTAACAATTATTTTTACTTATGATATTGCCCCAGTTAGGGAACCAAGGACAAACACTAGAATCTTACTCAACTTATTCACATTTTCCACTTTACTTGTACTTAATTTATATTCAAATTTATTACTAAAAACCTTTTTAATTTCATATAACCTCACTCTTCGTAGTTGTTACATTCCACTTTCCTTTAATGCAAAAGAAATAAAGGATAGGAGAAATTTTTAGAATTTGAAATTCTATTTCCTCATACATTTCCCTTATAATTAATATCATTCAAATTTATTTAACTACTTAATATATTCTTATTCCTCACATTTTCAGTTAAAATTTATGGTCTGTGTTTATCATCCATACATTTCTTATCATGTCAATCCTTCTTTGATTTCTACCATTCTCATACTTATTGCTATTCACATTCAATATTATAATCATAAATTTCTCTCTTCTTATTTAATTCTCACCCATTTCTATAATAATGCGTTCCACCATATATAAAACTTATTATCTCTTAGTTTTCACAATGTTAAATCTCGGAGTGAATTTTTCCTTGTTATTTCACCTTTATCTCGATCAAGACATTTATAATTCATTTCACGTGTCTCATGCCATGGCAAAGTGTTTTTTTATATAAATATCAATTCATATCCATATAATTTATTCATTTATTTATCATTATCCTCATTATTTATAGAGTCATTCATATACAAGGAATGTGCTACATCCCAAATTTTTAAAGCTAATTACATGGATATTAGTTCTATTATGAAAATTTTCAATTAGGTGAGATTGAGACATTTTGTTAGGTTACATATGTTTCATTCCCTATAAAAGTTCATGGATGGACCCAATGAAGTTTTAGTAATTTGACAAAAATGAGATGATATATTAGCCGTAATAGAATAAAGCATGGATTCAAATGGTCATACTAAGGCTATCCCCAAGTTGGATGTCAATCATATTATTTATGGACTGTGTATTATACCTACGAGTATTATGGGTACTTTGCTAAATTGGGCTCTGAGATGCATGCAATGATGAAACTAGGACTAGTATAATGTCCTTAATGATATATAAGGGGTGTACCATTTTGGTGAAGATTAGATTTGAATGAGTGATTTGATTTGTGATCAAGGTCACAAGACAAGTGAAATCACATACACTATACTTGAGTGGTTTAGGCACTAAATTTAGGTCCTAAGGATCTTTGTACAAGAAGATAATAATTGTATGAAGTGTTGTTCAAATTTTGGTGCCAGTTGGATGCAAGGAGTAGCCTATAAGAGTTTTAGAAGAAATTATAAGGAATATCACATCTTAAGGACTTTATGAGCATTGAGCCAAGGGAATGGGAGGTTGAACCATTGGTTCATAGCCAACCTATTGGTTCATTTGATAATGGGCCGATTTAGTCAAGGGTCATTTCTAAAAAAAGAAATAGAGAGCCTCATCATACCCGATTCTTCAGGAACAAGGACTTGAATAGAACCCAAATTTGGGTTGATCTCGTTGCGAGATCAGGAAAGGATGGTGTCTATCAAGCCTTGGATGTTGGATAAAAATGCTTGACAATGTTGGATAGGGTTTTTGTTTAAGGAAATTCTTTGAAGAAGAAGGTAGAAATGTGGAACAAGAACATGGAAACAACTCTAACGTTCATGTGGGGATTCATCTAGGTGACCACCAAATAAATGGAGGCATGGATGAAGATGAAGACGAGGAGGATTCAAATCCATGGAGACCTTTCCTGAGCCAAAAACTCATATGATATGGCACTGGAAGCATAGAGAATTAGTGCTTTGTTCCCACAATGTAAAATTCCTAACCCAGTGAAAAATTTACAAGGAAAGATGATGACTTGGGTGGGCTGACCCTAGCGCATGTAGACCAAGCCACAAGTTGGGTCAGACTCCTACTGGAACAGGGGCCCAATCGGCCTGAATTGGAATTAAGGTCGGGCAAATGATAGTTACTTTTTTATTGAACAATTTTTAAGATGATAGTTCGAATAAGATGTGTAAGGGCTTGATGGAAAGCTGTAGAGATGATGAACATACATTATAGGGTTTTAGACCATGATCATTATTTGAAGATGCAATTTATATTGAGGGAAAATAATATATGTTAATGTTTGTTTTTTAATGTAAATTGTGATGAATCCCAACTTTGAGCTACATGAGAATACCTTTGGCACAATTATAAAGTAAGATGAATTAAGAACTTGATATTTACATTAATATTCCATGGTAATATGAGAATATTAGTGTTTCTTGGATTTTTTAGTGAGGAAAGTCACTTGGAGTGCATATTCCTGTACAGAAACACCCATGTATTACACTAATGACTAAAAATCAGATGTGTTCGGATTTAGTATCGTACATCAATAAAAAATAAATCATTACATATAACCTTAAGAGGTAGAGGATGGACCTAATTGCATAGCTTGATTTTAGTGTTGTAAGCACCTGATGTGAAGCTAGTAACATGACCACTTAGGTATATGTGTTTATATGCCTATGATTTCACCAAATTTTATTATGAGCTTAAGATAAGATTAGGGTGATACTAGGGTATAAGAATGGATAAGAAAAATCCTAAAAATGAATTAGAGTCCAACTGGTAGATGAGTATTGGTAAAGTAATACTGATGGGTTCTATTGTTAAGTAATGTCTTTTTAGGATTTAGACCTATCTAGAAGAAACCAAGACAAATTATTAATTCTCTTCATTCTAGGTAAGTGGGCCATTCACTCGAGTTTTCATTTGTATCTCATATTTAAACATGTGTCTCTATTACTAGATCCAAAATGTCCTGTTACATGTAGTACAAAACTACTGTCATATATTCAAACTCTCATTTTGTGATACTATCATCTTGAGCATTATAGATCAACATCAATCTATTCCTACATGCTATACATAAAGATCTCCATTTTTTGACAAATAGAATTATAAGATTTTAGTGCGTTTAATTCATTTATGGAGTAGATATGGATTTTCAGAAACTCAGACTTAGATTTAGTTCACAACTAAAGTGAAGAGATTCATATTCAGATATAATAGATTAAGATATAGAGATAAGAAATTAAGAATGTAGATATTATTATGTTACCAAAAACTTACTTATATGCATCGTATGAGAAGTCCTTACTATAGAGTCAATGACTATTTAGAGGAAATTGTGGGTTTCATAGAGGACACATTGTCTCAACAAAGAGTTGTTGCACCATAGGGGACACTTTGGTGTCAATAGAGGATGCACTGCACAATAGAGGACACTTCAATGTCACACATGAAGACTTATTGTATAATATTGGACATAAAGATAAGATGAGTAACAAAAGATGTTTGTGTCTTTTTCAATATAATTAACTTTCAATTTACTGCATATACTAGTTGTTATAGAATTTTTTTCCACTAACTCTAACTCTATATTTCCTTTGTATCTACATGGATGGGAATAGAAAGTTCATAGGTATCAAACTTCAGAATGAATAAATGAGGTTTGCATCTACATATTTAAGGAGGTTTTCTTGATGGGGCACCATGTATACAATCCAAGGAGGATTATTTAGAAATTCATTTTACCATGTATTACATTCTTTATTGACCTTGATGCTGTAAGTTTAATTTAAGAAGTATGTGTATGAGAATCATATCCTATCTAAAATTATTGTATTAATTAAATAAATGATACATTTTGTTACAATCTCTAAGTGTAATCACATTGATCCATGCTTTAGTGATGATATATATGATTTGCACTTGGGGGTTGCTACAAAAGTGGTATCAAATCAATAATATAGATGTCCACCAGGCATGATTCTCGCATACTTATGAACCAAGCCCTTAGGTGAATATTAAAACACTACCAAAAAACATAGTATAGATGACAGTCATGTAAAAAATAACGCACTTTAGGTGATATATTTGTACATGACTTATAATTTGTGTAGGCCTACGTAAAATAGATGACATACATTTTTGTATATTTGAAAGGGTGACATACTTTAGGTGACATGCATGTATGTCACGTGTAGTCTATGCAACATAGGTGACAGACATTTTATCATACTTGAAAGGGTGACACACTATAGGTGACATACATTTGAATCACCTATGTTCTAATGGGGGTTTACACATGTATATGAGTCAAGTGTAATATACAAGGGGACATAACATTTAGGTGACATGTACGTGTGTCACCAAAGTTATAGATGACATAAATTCATGTCACTTAACCTTAGAAATTTTATAGAATTACTATGAGAGGACATTGTCTTGATATGGGCCTTGAATTCTCACAAATGCATTATGGGGGACCTGTTGTTAGAGGAAATTCTCATGATATGGGCCCCAACCTTCACATATGCATTTTTAGATAATTGTTGTGAGTGGACATTGTCACTATATGGGCCCCAATTCCTAAGAAATGTATTGAAAGAGACTTTTTATGAGAAGAAATGTGTCATGGCTCCTCCCGAGTGTATTTTTGTTGGAATATATCAACACTTATTTGGTCACCGTGCGTTGGACGATGATGCGATGCGAGGGCGTCGAGCCGCTGCACGTGACATGGGAACCGACAACGATTCTGTTTGGCTCCCACCTACCTCTGATTAATTATTGCACCTACCCCAGTGTCGCTGATGGTAGGGTTTCTCTACTCGTCTTGTTCCCCCACACCATAATATCCAGATCCAACTTACCATAGTGTCTCCCGAATGCAGACAGAAGGCGACCAGAAAGGTTCGACGATAACTTCAAGTCTGATTCAACTTATCAACTTTTGTTGGACTTGGCCATACCGGTGGTGGCTGCCCTTTTTTCGACAACCACGCCCATAGCAGCAAGGGATCATGGCAATAATGCACTCAGAGCATCCCTGGTGCCTAGCCGTCCAGGTCTCAACACGTCGAGGATCGATATGATAGAGTCCAACATTGATCTCCAGAGGCAGCATCCCATACATGATTCCCTACAGTCGTGTGTTAAGCAGACTTGGCACTGGTCAACCCAACAGGATGGACTGCCCTGCTGGGCGCCATACACGAGAGGGTTCCCTCCATGTCTTAGTTCCTCTCTCTTTAATGGCAAAATTCAGTTTTCCCACATCGGCAATGACACATTATGACCGTCTTGCTGCGTCACAAGTGAAAAGTTGTGAGGCTGTTCCTGTGGTCCTTTACCACGAGGGGCTTACATCTTGCATGGTTGGACCTGCTGCACAAATTTCATGTCCTTTTAGGAGCCTCCATACTTTTCGCGACAAACCATTAGCAGTTAACAATTTTGGTAATCATCTTCGGGTTGTTCATTTATCTTCACTGAGTCGTGTTGATGGAATCCTTAAGGTGTTGGAGTATGCAGATATTTGGGAGGGCTTGGTGTTTTCTCTTTGTTCTTCCAAGCATTGGATGTGTGGTGTATGCCTTGGCATCGTTCCATGGTCTAAAGCATGTCCTCATCAATCTTCTGATGGCTTTGATGTTACTACCACTCTACCTCGATAGCCTGGTGAGACATCACTCGATGTGATGGTTTGCCTGCTCCCATCAATTCTAGATTTCCAGATTCTGTTCCTTGCACCCCGTCAGCTCATCAGCGTATTGAGCCACCACCTCTGCCTGTTGATCGACTATAGCTCGACAAAAATCTTCTATATTATGTCTTCCGCACGGGTGTCCCTACCGTAAAGAGCATCCCTCTTCTTTGTCATTTGCCCTTTGCCGACACTCTTCGTGCTTGCTTACTCTAGGTGGCTTCTTGCCCACACTCTATTGATTTATGGATTCATCTTTTGTTGCTTCCAGCATGTGTTCTGTATCTCTTCTCCTCTATGTCTTCTCAAGAATAGTCTTCTCGAAACTGCATCTCTCTACAACAACTTTTGATCCTTAAGGCTTTAGAGACTTGAAATTCAGGACCTGATGACATTCAACAACTCCTGGCTCAGATTTTGGCTCATTGTTGTCCTACCGGGTGAGAACATTCTTCTGAAGCTTGTATTTCACGTGCAAAGTATAAGATCAAATATAGACAATTTTCTACTACCATCTGTGTTCTATCCTCTAGTGGTGTTACCCCCACAAAAGCTGCTAATTATTCTTATCTTGAAGCTAAACACCCTCAACCTCAACTGCCATTGGTACAACCTCAGTCTGAAATTTCCAGCTCTCCATTTGTTGCTTCTTTCTCTATGATTGAAGAAGCCATTTTATCATTCAAGAAAGGGACCGCTTGTGCACGTGATGGCCTACGATCACAACATCTTATTGATTATATGTGTGGGGCTACCACTGTAGTGAAAGATGATTTTTTAATGCAGTTTCAACTGTGGTGAATCTTTGGCTCACTGGTCGTTGTCCAGATTCCCTAGCTCCCTACATTTCTAGTTCTCCATTGTATCCTTTTCTCAAACCATACAATGGTATTCGGCCTATTGCTATGGGTACTATTTGGCAATGCCTTATATCCAAAGTTACGAAAAAGGGTGTAAGTTATGATGTCGTCCCTTATCTTATGGATCATCAGTATGGTGTTGGTATTTCTGGTGGTGTTGAGGCCCTTCTACATGCTGTCACTTGACTTGTATATGAACGAAAACACCACACTACAATCACCATGTCTCTTATTGACTTCAACAATGCCTTCAAAATGGTTGATAGATCTACCATATTCTGAGAGGTTCGTCTTCATTGCCCTTCTATTGTATGATGGGTTGAGTTTTTCTATAGCTCTCCATCTCCTCTCTATATGGATCATGGTAAGCCTCTTTTTTCTTCTGTCGGGGTACAACAAGGTGACCCATTAGGCCCCCTACTTTATCCCTGGGACTCCACCCTCTTATTTTATAGGTAAAGGATGCATGTCAACTTGACCTCCTTTCTTTCTACCTTGATGATGGTACCCTCATTAGGGACACAAAGGTTGTTTCAAAGGCTCTATCCCTCATTCAGGAGCGAGGCCCGATGTATGGTGTTCATCTCAATACTAAGAAGATAGATTTTTTGGCCATCTGATGACCCTAGATGAGGCTCGAATGTAGTCTTATTTCCAATTGACATCTCTCATCCAGAGCGTGGAGTGAAGATTCTAGGTGGCCCAATTTTCTACAAACGCATCCTTTGGGAAGGAACTTCTCCAGAAACATGTGATGAAGACCCTTGATATGATGGATCACATGTCCTCACTCCAAGACCCACAGTGTGAGCTTCTTCTTCTTAGGTCTTGTGTTGGGATGCCCAAACTGTTGTTTGATCTTCGTACAACACCTCCTTCTATCACACCTGTGTTGGATATTTTTGATCACGGTCTTCGTCGTTGTCTGGAGCGTATTGTGGTTGGTGACGGCCCATGTTTTGATGATTTACAATGGTGTTTGGCTACACTTCCTATGCATCTAGGGGTATTGGGGATCAAGTCCTCTCATGATGTCAGTAAATTTGCTTTTGTTGCCTCTCAGATACACACTAAAGATCTCCAAGACCATATGTTTCGTGAGGTCACATGCGTGCTTGTAGGGATCCCCTTTGTCCAAGCACATGCTTGCATATGCAATATCTTGCCATATTTATGTTGGTCTATGTTGACAAGTATGCATTCTACCACCCCAAACACCCAGTCTATTTTAGTAGACTCTTACTACAAAATGATCATCCAGCAAATCATGCCTTCAAGTGACCTATCCTTACGGCAACATGCTATTATCACTTCTTTACAAGCCGATCATGCACAATTTTTTTGAGGGTTGTTCCTATTGATGGCCTTGGTCTATCTATGTTACCCATTGAGTATCAAGCTATCCTTCGGTAATGGCTTATAATTCCCTTGTATCTAGGTGATGAACGTTGTCTAATTTGCATCATCACAGATCTTGATGCCTATGGTGATCATGCAGTGCACTGCCACTCGTGGCCTGGTTATAAGTTTTGTCATGATGTTGGCACTTGATCTGGGTTAAAGGTTTTGAAAGAAGCTCCTTTGTCCTTCCTTGGCACTCAATCTGATGGTGTTCATTCATTACGACCTGCAGACATTCTTTTATTTCACTAGATGAATGGAAAACATGCATGTGTTGACCTAACAAGAGTTTCTCCCTTGACAGGTATCATTTAAAAAAACTTTAAAGCAGGACAGGCAGCGTCCGAGGTAGCAATACAAAAAGTTCATAAACATGGAACAACATATGAGGCCAATCAACATCATTTTCTACCTTTCGCCTTTGACACCTTTGGGGTGCCTGTTGACGATGCAGTTTCTCTTCTTCGACGCCTTCAACATATATAAATAGGAATCTTATGATGCCTTCATGTACATTTAATGATTTTATTTTTGGGTCCTTGGGTTTTGCCATCCAACAAGGATTGGCAACCCAGTTTGTTGCTTGCGCTGCTATGAGAGATTTTACGTAATCTTTTGAGAAATTATATGAAACATATTAAGTGACATGTTGTGAGATGACACCATCATGATATGGGCCCTGAATCCTCAAAAAGTTATTTTCCGGTGCTTACTGTGAGAGCACACTATCATGATAGTGGTCACATATCCTCCCAAATGCAATTACAATGACATGTTGGGAGAGGACATTCTCATGATATGTGATGTGGCTCCTCTCAAATGCATTTTCAAAGACCTGATGTGAGTGGATGCCATAATGATATGGGCCCTAGTTCCTCCCAAAAACATATTTAGTGACATGTTGTGAGACGACATCATCATGATATGGGCCCTGGCTCCTCAGAAATTTATTTTTAGGGACTTACTGTGAGAGCACACTATCATCATATTGGTCACATATCCTCCCAAATGCAATTACAATGACATGTTGGGAGAGGACATTGTCATTATATTAGAGGTGACTCCTCTCAGATGCATTTTCAAAGACTTGATGTGAGAGGATGCCATAATGATATGGGCCCTGGTTCCTCCCAAAAACATATTCAGTGACATGTTGTGAGATGACACCATCATGATATGGGCCTTGGCTCCTCAGAAATTTACTTTTAGGGACTTACCGTGAGAGCACACTATCACGATAGTGGTCACATATCCTCCCAAATGCAATTACAATGACATGTTGGGAGAGGTCATTCTCATGATATGTGATGTGGCTCCTCCAAAATGCATTTTTGGGATCTTCCCGTGAGAGGACACCATCATGATATGGGTCATGGCTCATCAAAAGTTTATTTTTAGGGACTTGCTGTGAGAGCACACTGACATGATATTGCTGTGAGGACACTATTATCATATGGGTCGTGGCACCTCCCAGATGTATTTTTAGGGACTTGATATGAGATAACATTTTTCATGAAATGGGCCCTGACACCTCCCAAATGCATTTTGATGGACTTATTGTGAGATAACATTGTCATCATATGTGTCATGGCACCTTCCAAATGTGTTTTCAAGGACTTGGGATGGTTTTGGTTGTGATTGTTGGCCTTGTTTCAATTGTGATGGTCCATTATGCTTCTGGACGTGACACTTCATTTTGATATGATCGTGACACTGCATTTCTTTCAATTATGACATTGTGCTGTGAGGGTGGGTCGTGACGTTGTGTTGTGAGTTGGTCACGAAGATTATGTATAACAATGGTTGTGATGCCTTTCTTTAACACTATTGTATCGCGTTATATCGCGGTCGCAATGTGCGTCGTGGAGGCAGTTGCAATGTTGTGTTGTGAGATCAAGTTTCCTTCTTGTTGTTAATCACTTTCAAATGAAGCATAATAATCCAAAACCAACTTTTAAACCCTCAAACCTTACTCTCTGCTTTAGGAACATATCTCACATTAACATAGCTCTAGTACCCCATCTCTCTGAGGATCGACCCTACTCTTGCCACTTGCCTATACTACAACACGACCCCATGCTCATATGGGCACGTGTGATTAGTTAAACCAGTGTGTCGTACTAGGTCCATATATAAATTTTGAAAGATCCATCATGTTTGTTGTTTGCGGGGTTGCATCTATTCAAACTCTAATTTAGTAGTGTGTAACACCATAGGCAGAAACACATCAGTGCTCATTTTACGGTTTGATGATCTTGGATCAATGAGTTTTGACCTTGACGATGTTGGTGTTCTTGTTGTTGGGTCTTGTTTTGGTTAATACTGTCGTTTCCCTTGTGTTTTGGGTCAAGAAAGATGTGCACCATGTGGGTTTGAGGTTGAGACAGTTGGTGTTGTTTTGGGTCAAGAAAGGACACTATCATCACATGGATTGTGGCACCTCCCAAATGCACTTTTAGGGACTTGCCCTATGATAACATTTGTCATGATATGGGCCCAGACACCTCCTAAATGCATTTGGATGGACTTGTTATGAGAGGATGTTGTCATGATATGGGCCCTGACACCTCCCAAATGCATTTTCATAGACTTGTTGTGAGAGGATGTTGTCGTGATATGGGACCTAACACCTCCCAATTGCATTTTTAAGGACTTACTGTGAGATGACATTGTGATCATATGCTCCATGACACCTCCCAAATGTATTTTCAAGGACTTGGCGTGACAGGACGATTTCATATATTGGCCCAAACTTCACTGAAGTACATTTTCAGGGACTTATTATGAGAAGACATTAGTCAATATACGGGCCCTGGCTCCTCCTTAATGCATTTGAAAGGACATGTTGTGAAAGGACATTATCATGATCTGGATCATGGAACCTCCCAATTGCATTTCTAGAGAGTTTATGTGAGATAATATTTATAAAGATATGGACTCTGACACCTCTCAGATACATTTTCATGGACTTGTCGTGAGAGGATGTTGTCATGATATGGGACCTATCACCTCCCAAATGCATTTTTAAAGACTTACTGTGAGATAGCATTGTCATCATATGTGCCATGGCACCTCCAAAATGTATTTTTGGTTGTGATAGTTTGCCTTGTTTCAGTCGTGATGGTCCATTATTCTTCTGGACGTGACACTCCATTTTGGTATGGTCTGGTCACATCGCTGCGTTTGTTATGGTCGCGTCATTGTGTTGTGAGGGTGGGTCGCGACCTTGTGTTGTGGGTTGGTCGTGAAGCCTATTGTAATGCTAATGATGATGCCTTGCTTTAACGCTGTTGTATCACATTCTATCTCGGTCATGACGTGCGTCATGGAGACAGCCGCGAATTAAGTTGCATTGTGAGATATGGTTGTGGCACCCCCCAAATGCATTTTTGGGACTTGATGTGAGATAACATTTGTTTGGAAATAGACCCTGACACCTCCCAAATGCATTTGAAGGGACATGTTGTGAAAGACACTATCATGATATGGATCGTGGCACCTCCCAAATGCGTTTTTAAGGACATGATGTGAGATAACATTTGTCTTGAAATGAGCCCTGACACCTCCCAAATTAATTTTCATGGACTTATTGTGAGAGGACGCTATCATGATATGGGACCTGACACCTCCCAAATGCATTTTTAAGGACTTGTTATGAGAGGATGTTGTCATGATATGGGGACCTGACACCACCCAAATGTAGTTTTAAGGACTTTCTGTGAGATGACATTATCATCAAATGTGATGTGGCACCTCCCAAATATATTTTGAAGGACTTGGGATGGTTTTGGTTGTGATGGTTGGCCTTATTTCAGTCATGATAGTCCATTCTGGTTCTGGACGTGACACTCTGCTTTGGTCGGGTCATGATATCTCAGTGACTTGACGATTGGGAAAACTTATATCAAGAAAACGTTTCCCCAATATTTTAGAACACCCATAATATAATTTTTATCAGATCCTCCTTAATGCATTTTTAAGGAGTTGTTGTAAGAGCTCAATGCCATGATATAGGTTGTGGATCCTCCTAAATGAATTGTTAAAGACTTTCTATGAGATAACATTTGTCATGATATGGGCCCAAGCACCTCCCAAATACATTTTTAGAGACTTGTTGTGAGAGGACCCTTTTCTTGAGATGAGCCATAGTTCTTCCTAAAAGCATTTTTGGGGACATGATGTGAGAGGACAACATCATGATATGGGTTGTGACTCCTCACAAATTCATTCTTAGAGACGTGTTGTGAGAAGACATTGTCATGATATGGGTCGTGGGTCCTCCCTAATACATTTCTAGGGATTTTCTATGAGAGGACATTGTCATGATATGTGACATGTCTCCTCCCAGATGCATTTATAGAGACTTTATGTGAGAGGACAATGCCATGATATGGGCCTTTGATACTCCATAATCCATTTCTATGGACCTTTTATGAGAGGACATTATCATGATAAGGGTCATGGCTCCTCCCAAATGCATTTTTTGGGACTTACTGTGAGATGAAATTTGTAATTATATGGGCCCCAAATACACTCAAATGAATTTTTGGATACTTGTTGTGAGATGACACTATCATGATATGATCCCTGGATCCTCAAAAATGAATTTCAAGGGACTTGTAGTGAGAAAAGACTGTCATGATAGGGGGCTTGGCCCCTCCAGATACATTTTTGAGAACAAGGTCCATATAAATGGATTATGGGCCCTGATTCTATTTATTTGAAGGGACATGTTATGAAGGAAACTATCATGATATGGGCCATGTATCCTCCATAATACATTTGAAGGGACATGTTATGAAGGACACTATCATGATATGGGCCGTGGAACCTCCCAAATGCATTTTCATGGACTTGTTGTGATAGGACGTTGTCATGATATGTGACACGACACCTCCCAAATGCATTTTTAAGAACTTACTGTGAGATGACATTATCATCATATGTGCCATGGTACCTCTGAAATGTATTTTCAAGGACTTGGCATGAGAGGACATTGTCATGATATAGGCCCAAACTTGAGAGGACATTGTCATCGTATGTGCCATGGCACCTCCCATTTTCACTTGAAACTTGTTGTGAGAGGAAAATGTCACAATATTCATCCCAAATGCAATTTTTGTGAGTTAATGTGAGAGGACACTGTCATGATAAGGGCATGACACCACACAAATACATTTCCAGGGACTTGGTGCAAGAGGTTAGTGGCACAATATGGGCCATGGCTCCACACAAATGCATTTTAGGGAGTTGGTTTGATATGGGCCCTGACACCTCCTAAATGTATTTTGATGGACTTGTTATGAGAGGGCGTTGTCATGAAATTGGACCTAACACCACCAAAATGCATTTTGAAGGACTTATTATGAGATGACATTGTCATCATATGTGTGATGACACCTCCCAAATGTATTTTCAAGGACTTGGCGTGAGACAACATTTGTCTTGAAATGGGCCATGACATCTCCCAAAAGCATTTAGAGGGACATGTTGTGAAAGGACACTATCGTGACATGTGTATTTGGGTCATGATATGGGTGCTGACACCTACTAAATGCATTTTGATGGACTTTTTATGAGAGGACGTTGTCATGATATAGGACCTGACACTACCCAAATGCATTTTAAGGTCAAACTGTGAGATGACATTGTCATCATATGTGCGATGACACCTCCCAAATGTATTTTCAAGGACTTGGTGTGAGAGGACATTGTCATGATATGGGCCAAGCTTCATCGAAATGCATTTTTAGGGACTCTACCAATATATGGGCCATGTATCCTCCTTAGTGCATTTGGAGGGACATTTTGTGAAAGGACACTATCACAATACTGGACGAGGCACCTCCCAAATGCATTTTTAGGGACTTGATGTGAGATAACATTTGTCATGATATGTGCCCCGACACCTCCCAAATGCATTTTCATGGTCTTATTGTGAGAGGACGTTGTCATGATATGGGATCTGACACCACCCAAATGCATTTTTAAGGACTTACTGTGAGATGACATTGTCATCATATGTGCGATGGCACCTCCCCAATGTATTTTCAAATACTTGGCGTGAGAGGACATTGTCATGATATGGGCCCAAACTTTATTGAAATGCATTTTGAGGGACTTATTATGAGAGCACATACTAGAGAAACTATGCATGGCCGATCAAGATAGAGCACATACTAGAGCAAAAACATCAATAACAAGATATGCATGGCCGATCAAGATAGCACATAACAAAGCAACATAGAAAGAAGGTAGTATAGTTAGGGTTAGGAGTTATGTAACCTGCCTCAAGCACAATCCTCAAGCTCTAAAGCTCCAAGCACCAAGCTCCAAGATCCAAGCACCAAGGCACCACCTTCGGCCACCACAAGAGAAGAGAGGAGAAAAGCACACTCCAAGGTTTCGACCACCACTAGAGGAAGAAGAATACTAGAGCTATGGCTGCCAAGGATGTCGCCCTCCAAGCTCCACCAAGGGGTATCAACCACCAAGAGAGAAGGGAAGCAACTAAGGAAGCTAAAAGGGTTCACAAGCTAGCAAAGAAGGGGGTATATATATAAGGGGGTCAAGTGGGCATCCACTAGAGGGCTGCTCCACATGTTATCACCCAAACCACCACTTGTCCAAGCCATGCCACCTTGCTTGAAAAGAGCAACAAGTGTCAACAAGGGTGACACAAATGATGCTAGGTTGGAGGGGTGTGTGCGCCACCCAACATGGTGTCTTGGCCGATACACCACTACCTAATACACCCTTGCCCGATACACCAAGCAAGGAGGTGGCAGCAAGCTTAAACACGACCCAAGAAAACCCAACAACAAGCCTAATCTTCAACAAGCTCAAATGAGGCCCAAAACAACTCAAGCAAGATGCCCAACTCATCCTCTCAACCCTAGAGGATGCAAGGAGAGAGAAAGACATCTCTCAAGGTGACAAACTTGCACATCAAAGTCTTGGTTTCTCAGATAGATGGATGAATCTTGTTAAACAATGCATTGGTACCTCTCCTTTCTCTTTTTTCATTAATGGCTCCTCTATCATTTTTTCCAAAAGCTCCAATGGACTTAGACAAGGCGATCCCTTTTCTCCGCTTCTGTTCACTATTGCAATGGAGGGTCTTAGCAGAATGATTGATAAAGCCCAGTCCATGAAGCATATATGCTCTTATCCCATCAGGCACACAAAGGTTCTCAGTCATCTATTATTTGCTGACGATGTTCTCATGTTTGTTGAAGGGAGGAGACGTAGTCTGCTACCTCTCAAAACCTTACTCTAAGATTTAGGAAGCTCTCGGGTATGCACTTCAATGTCAATAAGACACATATGTATCTATCTACTTCTTGCAGAAACAAAGACTCCCTAATGGCATGTTTAGAAATACAGAAAGGTGAATGGCCGACCAAATATTTAGGATTTATTATGACTGGAGAGAATCTTAGAAAGAAGCACTTCAATGAATTCCTTGATCAATTGAGGGATATGATATGTAAATGACCTAGACCTAAAATATCTATGGTTGGATGTATCACCTTGCTCAAACACTGTGCTATGGGACTTATCAATTTTTGGATGAGACAAGGTGAAATTCCATCTTTTGTTCCAACTATAATGGAAATATTGATGAGTGATTTTATATGGGGCAGCCACATTCATCCTGCAAGATGGTCCAAGCTTGCTTTCCCTCTTCAAGAAGGAGGACTGAACCTTTAAAGGCTCAAGGACCTTGAAAACTTTCATACCTTAAAGAGGATTCAAAAGATTCTTCATGAGCTGGGTACCTGGAGCTACTGGATGTGCAGAAGATATAGTCTGAACCTTGCCGCCAAACAAGATTATAATGGTGGTCATTCTACCTACTGGCATAGGATGCTAACCATGTACCCTATATTCACTTTTTCAGATGATGTATCCATTTGGAATACACATCGACAGTCACTTACTGTGAATCCGGTCTTCACCAATCTTTGTCTAAATCTTCATCATTCTAGATGGAGTCTCACGAGCTGTAAGGCATTGATGAACATTATCCTGACATTGGATAAAATTTCAAAATGACGAGTTGTCCCTAACCCTTACTGCCAACTATGCCAATGGGATATTGAATCATCAGATCATCTTTTTGGTTCATGCAACTACTGGAAATACCTCTGGGGCAGATCACATAGATGAAACTTAACAACAGATTTCCATATTCCCTCAAGGAAAGCCTTAATTGCATCGGTAACAAATCAAAACACAATGGAGTCATCGAGTTGTGGGCCTTAAGCGACTGTATTCACCATGTATGGTTGGAAAGGAAATGTAGAAAATATGGAGGTTCCAAATTGAACTCTATCATCGTGTTCAAGAAAATTGAAAGGGACATCAAGCATCTATTTGAATGTCATAAGAAGAAATTTTTTATAGTCTCTTCCTTGATCATTAGGAATTGGTCGTTAGCATAAAAAGGCTTATTTACTAGTTGATATGTTCTTTATAGCCTCATAGGTTGATAAACCTTTTGTTAGCACCATGAGTGTAACATCCCTGACCCGGGTTATAAGTTAACCCTAGGAGTTTTGCCTAAATGTGTAATAAAATGCTTGTGATTATCCCCTGTCATGTAATTAAGCTCCTAAGAAACATAGTTTCACTTTCCTGTCCTTTTATATCAAGTTTTAGTATTGTTTTGTAATGCAGGGACCTATGTGCAAATTATCCAATTAGAGGGTTTCACTTGCAATTTTCACATTTTGAGATGTTCCTCAGGTGATGAGACATCATGTGGATGATAATGATGAGGTATGGTGGATTCTCCAAGCTTGGGCATCAAGATGCAGCTTGTGGAGCAATCCTTGTGCTTGAAACCCTAATTTTGGTGTAAAGTGCAATTTACCCAAAATGAGGGGTGCAACTTGTAAAATACATCTTCTAGATAATCTTATGTGATTCTTGATATCTTTTAGGGTAGAAATGATGAAAAATGGCACTTCAATAGTTAATATGATAAGATGAATAACCCTTGTAAAAAGATCACCAAGTTTTAAGTAAGAAACCCTAAGTATGTGTACCTTAGAGATAAGGTGACCTTTTCCTTGCCTTTGGACCCTTGTTTTAATAAGATTTCTCACCTGGAGAAGGAGGAGGGACATGCAAGAAATAAAGGAGGGACCTAGATGAGAAATGGAGATAACTAGAGGTCCTTTTGGTGAAACTTGTCCTAGCTATATATACAACCTTCCTTGCAAACATATGAACGTTCCCTTCATTCCTTCCTTTCCCACCTCATTTGGTCCATCCAAGGCAGAGCTTGGGAGCTTGAGGAGACGACCATATTGTTCCAAGGTAATAAGGGACCATCTTCTAGCTCAGTTTTATGGAGGAAAATGGTTCTTAAGGTTGTTTTTGTGGTCATCTTGCTTAGGTTTCTTGTTCTAGTCAACCTTCTCCAACCTTTCCTTGGAGAAACATCTTTGGCCGACCAGTGGAGCTCAAGGTGCCATTAAAGACTTGAGAGCTTGGGAGCTTGGAGCTCTAAGAACATCCATAAGGTGGGTTTTATATCTCTAAACCCCTTACTTTCTTAATGTATATACTTGTTCATGTTAGTAGTAACTAGTTCTTCTTCTTCTTCCCCAAACTTCCTTGCCTTCTTGCAAGCAAAACCATGGAGAAAACCAACCTGTCTTGAGGTTGAGGACAATGGGCGTGAATACCTAGGTCACTTTACCAAACGACCTTGGAACTTTTTGACCAAACGGTTTGCAAACCGTTTGATTTCATGCGGTCTTGCTCAAGACCGTTTGGTAGGGTTGACCAAGGGAAGACCATTTGGAGGTCTGTTGTACACATATTGAATTAAATAACCCAAAAAGATTGAAGCTTAATTGCAAAACCAATCTCAAGTTGAAGTCACTTCAACCCTCTAAACCCTAATCGATTGAAATTGTTGATTTCAAGGATTGATTTTGGTGAACCTTGGGTTGAGGGCCCAAACGGTCTCAAGACCATTTGGGGGTTCATCCAAACGGTCTCAAGACCGTTTGGTGACAACCCAAGACCGTTTGGAGGTCTAGGGTTAAGGTAATTTGATGAATTGATGGTCCAATCATGGTAAATCAAGTAATTGAATAAAAGTGCTGATTTTAGACCTAATTGGTGTTCAACCCGCATCAACTTGACCTAGATTGTGGTGCAAATTTGGGCAAACGGTCTCAAGACCATTTGGAGGATGTCCAAACGGTCTCAAGACCGTTTGGGCCAAGTTGGGGCCCAATTGAGTGCCAATTGATAGGTTCAACTTCAATTGAAACCCTAATTATCAATGTTGATGGTTAATTTTGATAAACCCTAATCCAATTGGTTTCAACCCCAATTGGTTAGCAATTGAGGGTCAATTGGATGTTCAATTAGTTGAGGGTAACCCTAATTAACTCAATTGATAAGTGGTTAACAAGTATGTGGCCAATTGGAGGCTTCAACATGGAAAACCCTAATCAATTACAACCTTGGAGACACTTTGGAGGTCCATGCGGTTTTGAGCCCATTTGGACCAAACGGTCTCAAGACCGTTTGGGCTCAAACGATCTCAAGGTCGTTTGGATCCAAACGATCTCAAGGTCGTTTCTTTTCAAAAGGTTTCAAAGTCAACCCATCCAAACGGTCAACACATCCATGCAGTCTTGGTGACCTTGCGGTCTTGGTGTCCAAACGGTTTGGTGGTCAACCATGTCCAAACGGTAAACGCCCCCAAACGGTCTCAGGACCGTTTGGAGGTTGAAGTGTGTAACCGTTTGGAGATCTTTAGGGTTGTGATTTCCTAATGTTTTGAAGGTTCAATGGGTTCAATGGTGGTCTAATCCAAACCCTAATGGTACCCTAAGACATTAAGGATCTAAGAGACTAATAGTTTGAACCATGATGAGAGATGGTGGTGCATTTACCAATGTGCCCTTGATGCGTTCAAGTAAGTAACACCTTGATTAATCAAAACCCTAATGACATGGTGATGATGGCTTGGCTCAAGATAACCCATGGAGACTTTCTCTAACCTAATCTAGAGTAACATAATCACCACCTCTTAGCCAAGAGGAGAGAGAAGGTCCCTTAACTAGTTGAAACTCAAATAAAGTACCTTCAATGTACATGAATGTGCACAATTCGGGTATGATCCACCTATGTGAGATCATGACAACCCTAATTATGATAATGAGTGAATCTTAACCTAATTTAAGGACATTAAGGATGATACTCTGATACAAATGATTCCATGAACTCAATTCACCATGAATCATACATTAAACCCTAATTTGAAGGGATGTCATGTAAGTGAATAGTAAACCCTAGTTTGAGGGGTTGACATGAAAGGGCCAATTCTAGGTTATACCTCGGAGTATGAAACCTCATGAATGTTATATAATGAAGGAACTCCATCCCTTATGAATATGAAGGGGTGATAAACCTGGTTTGAATGGGTGAATGCCAAACCCTAGAAAATAATTGATGTAGGCTGTTGAGAAGCACGACCGTGCTGTGGAGCACGACCGTGGTATGTGTCTCCTGCACGGCCGTGCAAGGGAGCACGGCCGTGGTGCTGTATAAATATATGGAAGAGTTCTGGATATTGTGTTTATAATATTATCTATGTATGCCCCATTTATTGTAAACCATGCAGGTCCATGATAAAAAGGTGATCATATCCAGGTAAGGTTATGATGTTCTGTTCATTGAGAACACATACATTATGTGATGGATACATTGCTTCATTCAAGGTCATAATGACTATATGACTTGATGATTATGTGCTATTTGATAGAAAGTGCTATGGAACCCTAAAGGCTGATTCTCTGTGTTCTTGAATATGATTGAGAACTGATACCATCTGATAATTGATGAGGAATGAGTTGGTTACATTTAGTATTCTTTCGTATAGCTATGTTTTGTGTTTGAATGCCTGAGATCATGCTTGATGATAAACGAATATTGAAATGTACCTAACTAATCAAGTATAACCATATCATGTAGAGCCCTGATCATAGATCCATCATTGTCAGGTTTAATATGATGGTGAAATAGGTTTTCCTAAGGGAACTCCTGGAGCGCATACTTTTGAGTATGTGGAGGGGATGGACGCGTAGAATCCTTACGTCCTAGTGTAGGGGTTGATGTGGATGATAATCCATCAACACTACACTATGTGTTATGCCGGGTTGATGTATCACGAATCACCCAAGGAATTTGTGATGCCACCTCGATGAAGATAACAATCTTTCGATGGTGAAGAGAGTACAGAACGCCACTGTGACTCTAATAGCGAAGGACCAGAGTACCCTGGTGAGCTATAATGGCAGAGACACAAGATGTCCTGCATGTTGAACCTCAACCTGACTGAGGAAGTTGAAGGTCATGAGAATCTGGCTCTTTCGATGACCTTGTATGATATCGAGGCTACTTAACAGTGGTCGGTTGGAGTTTGAGAGGTACACCTCATCTCCACATGGCATAATGTTGTGTGTAAAACGTAATCATCCGAATAGTATAATTGCTTAGGTTGAACATCAAGAAGCAATGCTTGATACTACCTTGAATATAACATTTCTATTGCCTACTCAGCATGCATGTCTTTCATACTGTTACTTAGAAGTAATTACTGATTTATCTACTCTTAAGTCTGCTATTGCAGGATAACTACCTTGCTTATGCTATTTCCCTTTTTAGCAAGCTTCTGGCGAAGAGTTATAACTCTCGCTGAGACAATTATTTGTAATTGTCTCACCCCGTAGGCTTCAACCTTTTAGGTGGTCATCGTGGACGAAGGAACCGGTCTACAGGAGAGCAGCAGCATCATCAAGGGCAGCAGTGAGCCTCAGGTGGATACCTTGGTTGTCATGTTGATAGTTAGAAGTCTTATGTCGTTTCTGTACACTCAGGTCCCGAGAGTTAGATCTGAGATTTTGAATTTTTGGAGTCTTAATATTTGTATATGGTTGTATATGTTCACTCAAGAAGTGACTTAACAGAGATGTAAACTGCTTATGGTACTTTTATGAAAGGATTTTCATGTTTTCAAGATCTTTTCTCGAAAAGTTTTAATTTTCTGTGATTTTTCACTTTCCGCCGTTGACCGAATCGCTTCCTCTATGTTTATCTCATGTTTTGGAGATCAGAGCCCACAATTATGTGGTATCAGAGCTCTAGGTTCGCTGAGTCTACAGAGACATAGGACTTAGGATGTCGAGTCTGTCCTAAGTGTTCCTTCTTATCTAATAGAGTCTTCTACTCCTCAAGAGAAGAAGATATATAGGGATGTCTGAGCCACGTGAAGAGTCTGAGACTGAGAGTAGCGTGGCTGCACCGTGAGGAGGTGCAAGGAACCCCGAGATATAGCAACCAGTACCTGAGCTACCTGTACTGCCACCCCAGTTTGATCCAGCTGATATGGCGAACCCACTTGTGCAAGCCATGTTTGGGAAGTTTCTGGCTTCCATGACACGTATCACTGACAGGATGCCCATGCCTGCACCTAGAGCACCTGCTCAGCATGAGGGACAAAATATCGGGAATACTTTCAAACGACTGCGCAGAGTCGGAGTGACAGAATACTTTGGTACAGTCGACCCCGCAGATGCATATCTGTGGTTGACCGAGCTAGAGAAGGCTTTCAGAATCCTAGCTATCCCTGAGGCTGAGAAGGTGAGACATGTTGTCTATCTTCTCAAAGGAAGTGCTGGTCACTGGTGGAACATGGAAGAGGCGAAGAGGCCTGGAGTAGAGGTTTCATGGGAAGACTTTCGCCGGGAGTTTGTTAACCGGTACTTCCTGAAGACCTTTCTGGACGAGAAGATCTCGCAATTTTAGAGGCTGAGATAGGGAATGATGAACGTTAGCAAGTACAAGGCTAAGTTCATGGAGCTATTGTGGTTCTGTCCGCACATGGCTGCCACGGAAGAGGAAAGGATTAGGAGGTTTGAGAAGGGTTTGAATACCGACTAATCTACTCTTGTGTCTACTCTGGAGAGCCGGGAGAGATTTGATACCTTCGTTGAGTCAGTCTGAAGGATAGAAAGGTCAGTAGTCGAGAAGAGACAAACCCACAAGAGGTATCTGCAGTTCCAGGAATCTTCATCTAGAGACTTTAAGAAGCCTAGATCCTCTGCACCTAACCCTCCACCACCCATATTGAGCTTTCAGACACAGTGGTCCCCGAGTAGAGGTTGAGGATGGAGTCTACCGCCTCAAGAGGCTCATAGTTCAGCATCAGTGTCGGTCACGGGACCACCTAGACCACAACAAGATAAAAGCTACTAAAACTGTGGAAAGGTGGGACACCTGATGAAGGATTGCAGGTCTAAGCCTGTCAGTGTGACACAGCCCCAGAGGCAGAGTCAGTAGGGGTCCCAGAGGAGGCAGTTCCAGGGAGTAGGTAGGGGACGAGGACGAGCATCCCAAGCCGGATCGTCAGCACCAACCCAACCTCAGGCGACAGTGAGGTTCTATGCTATGAATCCTCCTGATGCAGTGATTGATCCGCGGGTTGTGAGAGGTTAGATTGAACTTTTATATTCTGATATGTCTAAATCCTGCATAGTATCTGTTTTGATTGACCCGGGTGCTACGCACTCCTTTATCACTCAAAGAGTGGTTCGTGACTGCAATATGATAGTTAAGCATAGGACTGATAGTCTGTTGCTTGAGACCCCACTGAGAGGGTCTGCTGTCTTAAGGGAGGTATGCTCTCCTTGTGCCCTCTTCTTTTCCGATCATCGCATTCAAGTGGATCTTATACCACTTGAGATGCAAGGATTTGATATAATCCTTGGGATGGATACCCTGGAAAGGTATAAGGTTGTCTTGGATTGTGAATCCAAGTAGACTGTGTTTGCTGATGGTAGTGATACATGGATCTTTCAAGGAGAGAGAAAGATTCTACCCACCTGTTTAGTGTCCTCTTTGGTTGCTGAGAAGTTGATGAGGCAAGGATGTTATGCATTCTTGGCCCATGTGGTAGATACTACCATGGAGAGTCCCACCCTTGCTGAAGTTCCTGTTGTCAGGGAATTCAAAGACGTATTCCCTGAAGAACTTCCTGGTGTACCACCACCTCGGGAAATTGATTTCGAAATCAATTTGATCCCAGGTACACAACCCATAGCCCAAACACCGTATAGGATGGCGCCTTCCGAGATGGAAGAACTCAAGAAACATCTTCATGAGTTGCTGGAGAAGGGTTTCATCTGACCAAGTACTTCACCTTGGGGTGCTCCGGTCTTGTTTGTTAAAAAGAAAGACGGATCGATGCAGTTATGCATTGATTATAGATATCTTAATAAAGTAACAATAAAGAATAAGTATCCTCTGCCGAGGATTGATGATCTCTTTGAACAGTTGCGTGGTGCATCCGTCTTCTCGAAGATAGACTTGAGGTCTGGTTATCATCAACTCTGTATTAAGGATAGTGACATACCCAAGTCTGCCTTTAGGACAAGGTATGGTCACTATGAGTTCACGGTTATGGCGTTTGGACTAACTAATGCACCAGCTGCATTCATGGAACTCGTGAATAGAATCTTTCGACCCTTTCTCGATCAGTGCATTGTCGTCTTTATAGATGACATCCTGATCTATAGTAGGGATGCCTCGCAGCATGAACGACACCTTCTCCAAGCTTTGACCTTGCTGAGAGAACATAAGCTTTATGCTAAGTTCAGCAAGTGTGAGTTTTGGTTGATGGAGATATCCTTCCTCGGGTATGTGATATCTGCCTCGGGAATTCGTGTTGACCCCAAAAAGGTAGAATCTGTTCTACAGTGGGAACAACCGAAGACACCGACGGAAGTTCGTAGTTTCCTAGGGTTATCCGGCTATTACCGGAGGTTCATTAAGAACTTCTATTCCATAGCCCTACCCTTGACGAAGTTGACCTGGAAGGAGGTTCCCTTTATCTGGAGTGATAAGTGTCAGCAATCTTTTTAGTTGTTGAAGGAGAGGTTGACAAGTGCGCCTGTGCTAGTGCTACCTGAGCAAGGCAAGGGATATGTGGTTTTCTGTGATGCCTCTAAGAATGGACTCGGATGTGTGCTGATGCAGGATAAGCAGGTGATTTCTTTTGCTTCCCGACAGCTTAAGAAACACGAGGAGAACTATCCAACACATGATATGGAGCTAGCAGCGGTATTTCATGCTTTGAAGATCTAGAGACACTACCTTTACGGGGAGACATTCTAGATTTTCACAGACCACAAGAATCTTAAGTACATCTTCTCACAGCATGAACTGAACATGAGGCAATGTCGCTGGATGGAGTTGATCAAGGACTACGATTGTACGATAGATTACCATCTGGGGAAGGCCAATGTAGTTGCAGATGCTTTGAGTAGAAAGTCAGCAACACCATCCTATGGTAGACCACATCTAAACTCTTTGGTGTGCCCTAGAAGAGATATGCTCATCTCTTTAAGACAAGATAATGTACATATGAAGGTGTCGTGGATTGCCGGGTTGTTGGCAGAGATGCATATCAAACCTACCCTAAGGGAGAAGATTAGAGAGGCACAACTAGTTGATGTTGTAGTTCAACAGATCAGATCGGAGTATGGAGAGGAGAAGAGAGAGGGTTTCCATGACTCAGATGACTAGGTGGCATGCTATCATGGGAGGATGATAGTACCGGATGTGGATAACATGAGGAAGTTAGTTCTGGAAGAAGCTCATTCTTCGATGGATGCCATGCATCCAGGGAGCACCAAGATGTATCGAAACCTAAAAGATATGTATTGGTGGCTAGGGATGAAGAAGGATGTTGCAGAGTTTGTTCTGAGGTGTCCTGTGTGTCAGCAAGTTAAAGCTGAACACCAGAAGCCTGCAAGAACAATGCAGCCTTTACCCATACCACATTGGAAGTGGGACCATGTGACCATGGACTTTGTAGTTGGCCTACCCAGGATAAGCAAAGGACATGATTCCATCTGGGTAATTGTTGATAGGTTGACAAAGACATCGCACTTCTTACCTGTCAAGACAACCTATTCTGCTGAGAAGTTGGCACAGTTGTATGTTGAGGAAATAGTACGTCTGCCCGGAGTTCCAGTCACCATAGTATCGGATAGAGGTCCCCAGTTTACGAGTCATTTTTGGGAGCAACTGCATAAGGCCTTGGGCACCCAGTTAAGGTTTAGTACGACCTTTCACCCCCAGACTGATGGACAGTCGGAAAGGACTATACAAACCTTGGAGGACCTGTTGAGAGCATGTGTTCTCCAGTTTACCGAGAGTTGGGACCTACACCTGGGCTTGATAGAGTTTGCCTACAACAATAGCTATCAGCATAGCATTGATATGGCACCTTATGAAGCCTTGTATGGTAGACATTGTAGATCACCAGTATGTTGGTATGAAACTGGTGAATATTAGTTGTTGGGCCCTAAACTTGTGCAACAGACTACAGAGAAGATCAAAGTAATCCAGCAACAGCTTAAGACTGCACAGGATAGATAGAAGTCGTATGCCGATAAGCGTCGTAGACCCCTAGAGTTCCAGGTTGGAGACAGGGTGTATCTCAAAGTTTCACCTTGGAAAGGAGTTTTGAGGTTTGGGAGGAAAGGGAAGTTAGCTCCTAGGTTTATGGGGCCTTATCCAATCATTGAACGGGTTGGAAAGGTAGCCTATAGACTAGAGTTGCCCCCGGAGTTGCAAAGGTTACACCCCGTGTTTCACATTTCCATGTTGAGGAAATGTCACCCGGATACCGAGTCAGTTCTACAACCTGTGGAAGTAGAATTGAATGATGATGTAACATATGAGGAAGGACCAGTATCGATCCTTGATAAAAGGGTTAAAAAGTTAAAGAAGAAAGATATAAATCTTGTGAAAGTCCTCTGTAATCATCGTGGTGTTGAAGAAGCCACTTGGGAACTAGAGGAAGAAATGAGGAGGAAATACCCTATTCTTTTCTCTTAATATGTCTTATCGATTTCGAGGACGAAATCCTTGTAAGGGGTGGATGATTTGTAACATCCCTGACCTGGGTTATAAGTTAACCCTAGGAGTTTTGCCTAAATGTGTAATTAAATGCTTGTTATTATCCCCTGTCATGTAATTAATCTCCTAAGAAATATACTTTCACTTTCTTGTCCTTTTATATCAAGTTTTAGTATTGTTTTGTAATGCAGGGCCCTATGTGAAAATTACCCAATCAGAGAGGTTAACTTGCAATTTTCACATGTTGAGATGTTCCTCAGGTGATGAGACATCATGTGGATGAATATGATGAGGTATGATGGATTCTTCAAGCTTGGGCATCAAGATGCAGCTTGTGAAGCAATCCTTGTGCTTGAAACCCTAATTTTGGTGTAAAGTGCAATTTACCCAAAATGAGGGGTGCAACTTGTAAAATACATCTTCTAGAGAATCTTATGTGATTCTTGATATCTTTTAGGGTAGAAATGATGAAAAATGGCACTTCAATAGTTAATCTGATAAGATCAATAACCCTTGTAAAAAGATCACCAAGTTTTAAGTAAGAAACCCTAAGTATGTGTACCTTAGAGATAAGGTGACCTTTTCCTTGCCTTTGGAACCTTGTTTTAATAAGATTTCTCACCTATAGAAGGAGGAGGGACGTGAAAGAAAGAAAGGAGGGACCTAGATGAGAAATGGAGATAACTAGAGGTCCTTTTGGTGAAACTTGTCCTAGCTATATATACAACCTTCCTTGCAAACATATGAACGTTCCCTTCATTCCTTCCTTTCCCACCTCATTTGGTCCGTCCAAGATAGAGCTTGGGAGATTGAGGAGACGACCATCTTGTTCCAAGGTAAGAAGGGACCATCTTCTAGCTCAGTTTCATGGAGGAAAATGGTTCTTAAGGTTGTTTTTGTGATCATGTTGCTTAGGTTTCTTGTTCTAGTCAACCTTCCCCAACCTTTCCTTGGAGAAAAGTCTTTGGCTGACCAGTGGAGCTCAAGGTGACATTAAAGACTTGAGATCTTGGGAGCTTGGAGCTCTAAGAACATCCATAAGGCGGGTTTTATATCTCTAAACCCCTTGCTTTCTTAATGTATATACTTGTTCATGTTAGTAGTAACTAGTTCTTCTTCTTCCCCCAAACTTCCTTGCCTTCTTGCAAGAAAAACCATGGAGAAAACCAACCTGTCTTGAGGTTGAGGACAATGGGAGTGAATACCTAGGTCACTTTACCAAACGACTTTGGACCTTTTGGTCCAAACAGTTTGCAAACCGTTTGAAATCAAACGGTCTCACAACCGTTTGATTTCATGCGGTCTTGCAAGACCATTTGGAATCAAACGGTCTCAAGACCGTTTGGTAGGGTTGACCAAGGGAAGGCCGTTTGGAGGTCTGTTTTACACATATTGAATTAAATAATCCCAAAAGATTGAAGCTTAATTGCAAAACCAATCTCAAGTTGAAGGCACTTCAACCCTCTAAACCCTAATCAATTGAAATTGCTGATTGCAAGGATAGATTTTGGTGAACCTTGGGTTGAAGGGCTCAAACAGTCTCTAGACCATTTGAGGGTTCATACAAACAGTCTCAAGAGCGTTTGGTGACAACCCAAGACAGTTTGGAGGTCTAGGGTTAAGGTAATTTGATGAATTGATGGTCCAATCATGGTAAATCAAGTAATTGAATAAAAGTGCTGATTTTAGACCTAATTGGTGTTCAACCCGCATCAAATTGACCTAGATTGTGGTGCAACTTTGGGAAAACGGTCTCAAGACCGTTTGGAGGATGTCCAAAAGGTCTCAAGACCGTTTGGGCCAAGTTGGGGCCCAATTGAGTGCCAATTGATAGGTTCAACTTCAATTGAAATCCTAATTATCAATGTTGATGGTTAATTTTGATAAACCCTAATCCAATCGGTTTCAACCCCAATTGGTTAGCAGTTGAGGGTCAATTGGATGTTCAATTAGTTGAGGGTAACCCTAATTAACTCAATTGACAAGTCGTTAACAAGGATGTGGCCAATTGGAGGCTTCAACATGGAAAACCCTAATCAATTACAACCTTGGAGACACTTTGGAGGTCCATGCGGTTTTGAGCCCATTTGGACCAAACGGTCTCAAGACCGTTTGGGCTCAAACGATCTCAAGGTCATTTGGATCCAAACGATCTCAAGGTCGTTTCTTTTCAAATGGTTTCAAAGTCAACCCATCCAAATGGTCAACACATCCATGCGGTCTTGGTGACCATGCGGTCTTGGTGTCCAAACGGTTTGGTGGTCAACCATGTCCAAACGGTCAATGCCCCCAAACGGTCTCAGGACCATTTGGAGGTTGAAGTGTGTAACCGTTTGGAAATCTTTAGGGCTGTGATTGATTAATGTTTTGAAGGTTCAATGGGTTCAAAGGTGGTCTAATCCAAACCCTAATGGTACCCTAAGACATTAAGGAGCTAAGAGACTAATAGTTTGAACCATGACGAGAGATGGTGGTGCATTTACCAATGTGCCCTTGATGGGTTCAAGTAAGTAACACCTTGATTAATCAAAACCCTAATGACATGGTGATGATGGCTTGGCTCAAGATAACCCATGGAGACTTGCTCTAACCTAATCTAGAGTAACATAATCACCACCTCTTAGCCAAGAGGAGAGAGAAGGTCCCTTAACTAGTTGAAACTTAAATAAAGTACCTTCAATGTCATGAATGTGAACAATTAGGGTATGATCCACCTATGTGAGATCATGACAACCCTAATTATGATAATGAGTGAATCTTTACCTAATTGAAGGACATCAAGGATGCTAATCTCATACAAATGATGCCATGAACTCAATTCACCATGAATCATACATTAAACCCTAATTTGAAGGGATGTCATGTAAGTGAATAGTAAACCCTAGTTTGATGGGTTGACATGAAAGGGCCAATTCTAGGTTATACCTCGGAGTATGAAACCTCATGAATGTTATATATAATGAAGGAACTCCATCCCTTGTGAATATGAAGGGGGTGATAACCTGGTTTGAATGGGTGAATGCCAAACCCTAGAAATTAATTGATGTAGGCTGTTGAGCAGCACGACTGTGCTGTGGAGCACGACCGTGGTATGTGTCTCCTGCATGGCCGTGCAAGGGAGCACGACCGTGGTGCTGTATAAATATATGGAAGAGTTCTGGATATTGTGTTTATACTGTTATCTATGTATGTCCCATTTATTATAAACCATGCAGGTCCATGATAAAAAGGTGATCATACACAGGTAAGGTTATGATGTTCTGTTCATTGAGAAAACTTACATTATGTGATGGATGCATTGCTTCATTCAAGGTCATAATGACTAGATGACTTGATGATTATGTGTTGTTTGATAGCAAGTGCTATGGAACCCTAATGGCTGATTCTCTGTGTTCTTGAATCATAGTGAGAAAATGATTGAGAACTGATACCATCTGATAATTGATGAGGAATGAGTTGGTTACATTTAGTATTCTTTCGTATAGCTATGTTTTGTGTTTGAATGCCTGAGATCATGCTTGATGATAAAAGAATACTAAAATGTACCTAACTAATCAAGTATACCCATATCATGTAGAGCCCTGATCATAGATCCATCATTGTCAGGTGTAATATGATGGTGAAACAGGTTTTCCTAAGGGAACTCCTGGAGCGCATACTTTTGAGTATGTGGAGGAGATGGACGTGAAGAATCCTTACGTCCTAGTGTAGGGGTTGATGTGGATGATAATCCATCAACACTACACTATGTGTTATGCCGGGTTGATGTATCACGAATCACCTGAGGAATTTGTGATGCCACCTCGATGAAGATAAACATGAAATCTTTCGATGGTGAAGAGAGTACAGAACGCCACTGTGACTCTAATAGCGAAGGACCAGAGTACCCTGGTGAGCTATAATGGTAGAGATACGAGATGTCCTACATGTTGAACCTCAACCTGACTGAGGAAGTTGAAGGTCATGAGAATCCAGCTCTTTCGATGACCTTGTATGATACCGAGGCGACTTAACAGTGGTCAGTTGGAGTTTGAGCGGTACACCTCATCTCCACAGGGCATAATGTTGTGTGTAAAATGTAATCAGCCGAATAGTATAATTGCTTAGGTTGAACATCGAGAAGCAATGCTTGATACTACCTTGAATATAATGTTTCTATTGCCTACTCAGCATGCATGTCTTTCATACTGCTACTTAGAAGTAATTACTTCTTTATCTACTCTTAAGTCTGCTATTGCAGGATAACTACCTTGCTTATGCTGTTTCCCTTTTTAGCAAGCTTCTGGCGAAGAGTTATAACTCTCGCTGGGACAATTATTTGTAATTGTCTCACACCGTAGGCTTCAACCTTTTAGGTGGTCGTCGTGGACGAAGGAACCGGTCTGCAGGAGAGCAACATCAACATCAGGGGCAGCAGTGAGCCTCAGGTGGATACCTTGGCTGTCATGTTGATAGTTAGAAGTCTTATGTCGTCTCTGTACACTCAGGTCCCAGGAGTTAGATCTGAGATTTTGAATTTTTGGAGTCTTGAGATTTGTATATGGTTGTATAGGTTCACTCAAGAAGTGACTTAACAGAGATGTAAACTGCTTATGGTACTTTTATGAAAGGAGTTTCATGTTTTCAAGATCTTTTCTCGAAAAGTTTTAATTTTCCGTGATTTTTCCCTTTCCGCCGTTAACCGAATCGCTTCCTCTATGTTTATCTTGTGTTTTGGAGATCAGAGCCCACAATGTGTGTATGCTGATTGTAATCTTTATTCCCGTTTCAAGGGGTTGTAAATATATTTACCATAAATTTTCCAAAAAAAACTGTACACTCATTTGTTTCCAGGTCAAGCTAGGTGGAATTCACCAGTTGAGATGAAATTTTAGCACGTTGTTTAGTTTTTCAGGGACCCAGGTGTAAAACTTAAAATGGTAGGCAAGATTCATCTCACATAATTCAATGTCACATGGACCTAAAGATGATATGATGGATGCAATTCCAGGACGCATAAATTTTTCCCACTAACGCACAATAATCGTTACCCTCTCTCTCTTTGTTGACTCCTCGCCTCCAAGCCCTACCCAGTTCCCCCTTGATATTTCTCTGCTCACTTTCTCTCCCTCACGTGGGATGTGGCGATATGGAAAATCACCCAAAATCCATCTACTCCCTCCGACAAACTGCATGTGAAGATCACTGAGGATGTCTTTGGAGGGTCCACGCGCCTTAAGGAAAGGCATGATGCAACTTTTATGCCCAAAATTAGAAACCACCGTCGTCTCCAGAGCTGGAAATTGTCGGTGGTGGCACATCCCATGTATTCTATGACGATTGTCTTTATTCTTACCCTTCACAATATGTTCGATTCCTTTTCCCCCTATTTCTCTTTACAATATTTGTTATTACTTTGTAGTGCTACGAATAGCACTCGCAATCTCTCTTACTGAGCCCAGAAAGGAGGAAACCAAGCAGGGGAAGCGATCGAATGAAGGGAAGCCTAGAGACAAGTTGTTTGGGGATCCCTCTCGTGGACAGAGGATGGAGGTGACTGAAGGATCTGAAGCCCTCACGGTGGTTGACTGCATAGACGACGAAGATGACGTTCTACGACTTGCAGACGACGACGACCCATGACCGGTAGATGGAAACATACTAGACGGAGGAGACAGTGATTGGAGCTGTTGTAGGCCATATCAGTATCGGCTAGGAAATTAATTTACAGATCTGACAGCGAGATGAGGTAAAAGAGGACTATTCTCAAGAGGATCCGTAGAAATGCAAGGTATGGACACAATCTAATTTTTTTTATCACAAATGATTAGTCATAATACTGGGTCGATCATGCTCACCTGCTTTATTCTGTTCCCTATAATTTGTATTCTTTATTCAATTCCCTTGTACTTGGACACACTGGCTTAGTTGATCATAGCTCCGTACCATAAAAGCTAGTTTTTCTTAATGAATGCCTAGTGTTTTATTGCGTGCTATGCATAATGACATCATTCTTGCTAGAAAATAGTCAGGAAATATATGCATTTTTGGAGTTTCTTATATTAAGTATACTTTGTAGTTAATAACTACTTAGGCAGGTCAATAACTAATATGCTTGATCTTGACTAAGGCAGTGAGGTGAGGAAACATCTTTAATAGGACGACATAATGGCTTCCAGAAATGCTCAACCCATTTCAACTTGAGACTGGATATTGCTTCTTGTGTTGTTGTAATGTGACTAATGTTTACCACTGGTGTCCAAGACAATGGTTTCTCTAATATTCTGTGTTAAATAATATTGTTGGCTGGTATCCAGGACAATAATTTTTCTAATCTCCATACTGACAATGCTTTCTCATGCACTAGTGAGAAAAACTATTGCATGCTGTCATCATTTGATTTATTTAGTTCCAAGGAAGAGCCTAGTGGAGTCATGCATGCATGAGACAATCACCAATCAACTAAATAAATATTTAAAATGTACTTTTCCTTGGGAACATTTGTTTAGTGATCACAATTTGGTACCATGAAAACTGCCTTTCTCGATGAATTCTTAATGGTGTATCGCGTTCTATGAATAATGGCATCGCTCTCGTTAAAAATTTGTCAGGAAATTTATGCATTTGTTACTTTTGTAGTCATTTATAACTATTTAGGTAGGTCTATAGACTTGATCTTAACCAAGGCAGTGAGGTGAGGTAACATCTCTAATAGGCTGACGTGAAGGACTCTAGAAATTTTCAACTCAGTTCAACTCGAGGTTGGATATTGCTTCTTATGAATGACTTTACCTACAAGAACCTATGCACTTTGTCAATCCCTTTGAGTAGACATGGCAACGGGTCGAGATTTTGAAAACCTGACCCCTACATGACACTTCCTGTTTGAGTTTAACCCGTTCTGAACTAAAACCCAAAAAGACCCAACTTCAAAAACCTAAAAAAGCCTGACATGCAAAAACTCAATCCGAGAGCTATGCACCAACCTGAAATGTACATGCATGCTTTGAAAAGCAATATTCCCTCGGTCTTCTCGCCTTTTCCCTGCTACTCAACTACGTATATTAGATCCTCACTGGTATGATTTCATGAAAACTGAAGTTGATTATTATTGATCGGACAACTGTTCGGTTTTCCAGGCATGGTCGTCAGATGGAAATTGCTTGTTAGTTGTTGCCTTGTATACTGCGTCATAGGTCTCCCACTTCGATTCCTACGGGGCCCTTACTTTGAGTTTGGGGTTCAAGGCATGTGGTCAGGGATGATCTCTGACATGGTGCTTCGTACCCTATTTCTCACCGGCTTCACTATGTTCACTAACTGAGGAGGTAGGGCGATCTGACTACACTTGCCATATCGCTTGGCTGCTATGCCGACCAAGATTTTATAGCCTTAAACAATCTCTCCATCAGTCTGATCAACATCTCGTTGTCACACAGGTCCTCAATCTCCATCCAGATTGAGGCTGCAGAAACGGTGAGTCCTTGGTCCTTAAGGAGGCAGGCGGTGATAGCTTGCATGTCGACGCTGCCGAGGCTGTTGCAGATTTTCATTCACATCTATTGTCCTTTGCAACCTAACCAAGATCCATCGTCGACCCCCTTTGTGTGAGTTTCGTGACGCCACTATGCAGTAGATTTTGGGGGCATGTTTAGCATACAAGTAATTCTAGAATTCTCTGTTATGCTCTTTTGGAACGATTTTCACAATTCTGGCTGTTCTCCATTACTACTTTGATAGTTTGAGATCTCTCTATATCCACAATAAAGCATACGACTTATTAATGATCAAACTACATAAGAGTTGTATGTGAATTGTGTTGTTTAATTTTAATAAACTATTGTAGAATATGCTACACAAATTAGCTGTATAAGGAAGAAACTATGGCAATGATAATAGGAGTTGCAAAGTAGAACCCATTGTGCTTGAAGGAAGATGTCCAATCATCAGCAATGAAAGTCAAAATAGAGTTCAGTAAAAGAGGACTACGGAAAGGTGGCAAAGCTTTCTGGTATGTAGAGTCATATCTCTTACTTTAACGTATTTATACTAGTTGGCTCTCCAATGCATCATACATCATATATATGTTATTTCTAGAGCATAAGACATTCTTAAATGAATTTGGATATTTTATTTGTTAATTTATTGATGTATTAAATAATGAAAAGTTTTGATTAGTTTACAAGAACCATAATATATATCTTGTACAAAATTCTAGTAGAGTATAAGCTTTGAGTTGTTGTGCTTTGCTATGAGACTATGTACTAATGAACTTTGGATGCTAGTTTTATTAAATGATAGAGAGATCAACTAGGGCAAAAATACTATCGATGAAATATAAGGAAGAGAAATTGACACTTTTTTTTTCTCACATTGGATCCATTACGTGAATTGTTAATGAACTTGATATCATGTAAAATCATTACTAAATTACTGCAAAACATATTTACATATAAAAATTGGACTACATACAATTTAATAACTAAAGAATGTCACTTATGGATTGAGCAAGTACATAATATGTTACCAAAAGCATCCTGTGTTGTCCTGGTTGTGTCATGGTTTGGCCATAGCATGCACACAGTTTGGATAGTATGTCTTCGATGAGCTTTGGAGTTACACATGGTAGTATCTCTCTCACCTCATACCAATATCGTATTTATGACTGCATGAAATAGTTTTGGCGATGAGTTGGGAGACTAGTCAACTTTGGTGAGTCACACACCTTACTACTTGAAAAGTTGGTATAGAAATTCTACAAGATTAGTGAGTGGTTTTATAATGTTTCCTCCTACTATTTTACATGATGTAACATATAACCCCAAGTCTCGCTTAGATTTAATACTATCATAGTCAGAGTTGATAGATATAAATTGTAACCAAAGAAACATTACATGTATTACTTTTTGCAGTATACATTTAAAAAATCTTTTTGTAACCATGCTTTGCAATTCTTCTTAGCTTTAAATTTTAGATTATCCAATCGGAAGTAGTAGCCAATTGAAGTAGTAGCCAAGTGGCATCTTCTGCTTGAGTGTATGTATGCATAGAGAAACACTCTCCTTCTGTACTACTACATCTTGATAAGAAATATGTGATTTGGTGTTTAATTTTTTTTGTAGAAGTTTGATTATTTTTCAAATAATACATGCTTTCATAATTACGGTTATAGGTCACAGTACTACATGCTTTCATAACCCTTGTAATAATCCAGTTATCAGGTACACTTTTCCTAGTTCTATTTTCTTTCCTTTTCCTCAAGAAATTAATATTCGATTCTTCTTGCCTTTTCTTTGTAAATTCCCTTTAAATATTTATAATTGTAGGCATTTAGCTGCCTTTATTCTTGTTATTCTAGTACCTATGATGTTCTAGAATTCAGTTCATGCACCTTCAAGTCCAAATATAGCAAAATATGAGTCCCAGTAGTAATGACCTTGGATGAATTTTTCTCTTTCAGATATAGAAGTAGCTACCTCAATTCCAAGGGAGGGTGAAGAAACTGATGTTTCTCTAGGAAACCATTCTGTAGTAGATAAAGCAGGGGAAGTCCCTGAATTCTCCGTCAGCACTCAACTTCAATATCTGTCTACTATTAGGGGGTGAGAAAACTTTAGTTAAAACCGATTAACTGAATGGTTAATTCGAATTCGACCAATATGGTTAGACCAAATCAGTTAATTCGGTTAATTTGGTCAAAAAAATCAGTTGATTCAGTTATTCAGTTAATAGTTCGGTTAATATATTTTCTAATGTGGTTAACCGATTAACCGAAATAAATTTTACACAAACCTAAACCTAATCCTAATAGGCCCAAAATCTGTCAACCCATTTGTAATTTTGGTTTGTAGACTCTCCTTTCAGTTTCACACTCCAACTCCCGATCCTAGCCCCACCCCACGCTCGCGTCCACGCTGAGAGTCTGAGACAGTGTTCTGCCGCGACAACTTCCCCCCAAGCGAGAAACACTGCGAACCCTAGCCGACAACACCAGACCCGCCACTCATCCTACCCCTAGAGTCCATCTTCGCACCCGTAGCGCCGTCGCACCCCTAGTGCCGGTCATCCACCCTTGCTCATCAATTTTGTCCCTATGTCACTGCTGGCCGCCGCAGACGTCTACTGCTCCAAGAGACTTTGCTACCGTTGTCCCGCTGAACTATTCCACATCACTGTCGCTCAGCAGATCTGCTACCAAAACTCTAGGTCGCATCTACCAAAACTCCAGGTTGTAGGTCTGTCGTCACCACTGGTTCTTCTAGCTCCCTTGGCCTCGGTCTGAGTCTCCCCTGTTCTGGTCACCAAGTACATGCTGCGCTTCTACATAACCAAGGATTTCGGTCATCTACCCATCTTTCTGGCCATTTGCTACAGTTTTTAAAGAGCATTATTAGCCACTTTGGTTGGCATCTTCCAATCTTATTGGTCTCTGTTGGACGGTTGGTTAGCTGCTGCCTGCTGGTTTGATTTATTCTGGGATTCGTGGTTGATTACAGCAAGTGGACAACACTTTGCATTAGTCTAGCTATCTTCTTGCTGCCTGCTCTTGATCTATCCGTGGTTGATCCATTCTGCTATTTTATTTTGTACCTTCTGTGATTTCTCAGCTCTAGGTAACCCATTCTTACTTTTATTTTTATTTTTGCATTGAAATATATATACTCTTGTATTGATATTTGTTGTAATCTTGTCTTGCTAATGATGTAATGTGAAGTATACATATCCAAATATTTATATACATGAGATGCATACATAAGTGATTTCCTTGTAGCTTTTTGAGTTACTAATAAGAAATATAAATGACAAGCTTTGGTCTAATTAATTGCAATGTTCCCTCCTACATTCACATGATTGGTTGCAATTCAAGGAGGAGGACCAACAGGCTTAGCTCTTATATATGTCATTGATATTATGTCAAATAAATGAATTTACAGCAGCTATACATCAATATGATTGTCTGTAACTCAAGGAGGAAAACCAATAATATTAGTTATTGCCTATATCCTTGATATTATGTCAAAAAAAGGAATTTACAACAACTATACATCAACGTAGTTGGCTGTAATTTAAGAAGGAAGACCTACAAGCTTAGATCTTGTCAAAGAAATGAATTTCCAGCAGCTATACATCAATGTGGCTGGCTATAATTTAAGAAGGAAGACCTACAAGCTTAGATCTTGTCAAGGAAATGAATTTCTAGCAGCTATATATCAACGTGGCTGGATGTAATTCAAGAAGGAAGACCTACAAGTATAGATATTGTGTACATCATTGACATTTTATCTAAGAACTGCATATATGAATTGCATATATGAGTAACAAGTTGCATACATGAGTGTTATTTGGTTAACCAAATTAACCAACCAAATTAATCATTAAACGATTGGATAATAACCGAATTAACCGACACAATTTGGTTAGGTTAATAGTTAAAACCTCAAACCACAATTTACCCTTTAACCAAACCAAATTAACCAAAACCGACCGAATTAACCGAATGCTCACTCCTACTACTATAGGTCAAGACGTGATCATCCTGTTATCTTCATGTCTTGCTAAATATGTATTATAACATGCTCTCGGCTCTCTGCGCTATATACTTATTCTTCCTATCTGCAGCTTTTGGCATTATCCATTAATAAATTTAGATATTTTGGTGACTTGTCCTCAGAATATATGTCTGTAGTAAAATATCTCCTAATAGAATATGGTTGTCTTTCATCAATCCATCACATACTCAACTACAATGTTACTAGTATGGAAAAGTATGGCTGGTGTCCATGACTATTGGTTGCTCAGTTGTTGATACATATATTTCCTTCAACTATTCAGCAATCATTGTTAGTATGATAGAAAAGCACAATGTAAAACAAAGTAGTGATGCACTTTATTTAGAGAGTATATATTTTTATACCCGTATCACAATATTCTTACCCCATAAGTCACAAAAGCTTTACCAATTTATATATGTTGTTCATTAATGAACCGACATTTGGTTTGGAGTTAGCATAAAATCTTTATATCCATCCCTATATAAGATGTAGTCACTGGGTATATAATGAGAAAGACAACATCTTCGTATGAGAACATTGTACCAAACATGTAGTCCATGTTAACTTACTATATTGTAAGTAAACGAAATGTTCTTGGATGATTGCCATGTGAAGTTGCTATGTTTTAAGATATAATTGCTCTTTTATTCGTCATTATCTGCATCTATAGTGTTTTAACTTCTTCAAACATGTGTTGTATCAGGTTGGGTACAAAGCGACACTGAAAAGAAAATGAGTCACACAATACAATTGTGCTATTCAATCAAGTCAGATGCATTTTTCAACATGTGTTTGTAAATATATTAGTCCTTACAAAAGAAGTGGGGCATAAGTATATATACAATTTGGGTATTTTTATGTTAGCATCTAAATTTTTTAATCTCACCTGACTTAACCATCCCTTAATATACAATTTCTAGATCTGCTTGTGCATCCCTCTAACAAAGATGATGTTCATGATGGTGTCTGTGGACATTCCCGTACTGACTCTGAATCTCACCAAGTTGCCATTTTCCGAAAGGCTGCAGCTGAGACAACCTCCCTGTCCAAGGAAGTTGTCGTTGGTGATTCCCATTAGTCAAATGAATCTACTGCATTTGGATGTGGAGGTTGACAATGTGCATGAGAAGTAGCTCATGACCCAACAACTTTTTCAACATTCGACACAGCTCTAAATGTATCTGCTGCCATACCTTTCTTGGTCAGAAAATCTGCTACCTCCAGGCAAAGTAGAGCAGCCACCGGTAGAATGAAGAAGAGCAAATGATATTAGATGTCCTGTGATTCTGCTTCACGAATTCTTTATTATATCAATTTATTTGTTCCAACAACAAAAGAAACTACTAGTTCTTTGGAAAAAACATGTACAATTATTTTTTTATCAAAATTTTGTAATGGATCTATGAAGATAATGTACACGAGAAGGAACATGTTGCCATTTTTTTATTGGTGTCCACGAAGTATCAATGTACAAACAATGAGATCTTATATATAATTTTTTACTTTAAAAGTATTTCGTTGCAATTCATTGTGCCACATATATACAATTTCTGTCTTTTGTTAGGTAGTACATGTATATATACGTACATACATGTCTGTACATATATACATGCCTACGACGTATTAGCTTTTTGAGAAAGACTGTCTTCACTACTAATGAAATAGGTGATATCAATGTGTGTGGTTCTTTCAATGTGGGTGATATACTATGATGTCATGTATTGCACTAATAGATGATGTTTAATCAAATAAGCTACATTGTACAAAGGCCACTCTAAATAGGTGACATACATTTTTTAAGTAATGGGTAATCATGTCACCTTTTCAATAAAATGTTACATATTTGAATGTCATCTATATCCTATTTTTCAATAGTAAAAGTTAAATTAAGTAAAGTTGGACCAAGTATAATTGGTAAGATTCTGTCCAACTCCATGACTCCCTTTCTTCTGTCCAACTCCAGAATGGTACCCATATCCGGTTTCTCAACCAACGTGTGGACAAAACATTGGGTTGGGGACGGATACTCATCTGTCATGCTACGAGGTCGTACGGTGCCCGACGACATTCAAGACATTAAGGTAGCGTGTCTTGTATCCAACGAGGGTAGTGGGATCAAGGTTTTCTAAACGAATGGTTTACATAGGAGACCTGCTCCGATATTCTGCGTATGCCTCCCCCGAGACCACTATATGGATCTGATGGAAGGGATTGACTGCTTTCTGCAAATGGTCTCTTCACCTCGAGCTCGGCATACAAGATTCTGATGAGTACTTCAACTCACAAGAGAATGTGGATTGTTATGCAGACATATGGGGCCTACTCGTCCAACAGAAGGTTAAAACTAATCTCTGGTTAATGCATAGAAACATACTACTTACCAACATAGTCACAAATTCGGTATTCGGGATACGTTCGGTTGAGCTGAAAAATTCAGAATTCGGAAATTATGCGGGAAATTCGGGTAAAAAGCGGTCAACGTACGCTAAAAATACGGTCAACGATTCGGGAAAAATTCGGCGAAAGATCGGAGGATTCATATATATATATATATATATATATATATATATATATGTGTGTGTGTGTGTGTGTGTATTACACATATATATAACACATACATACATACATGATACATACATATATATATATATATGCGTGTGTGTATATTTACATATACAAACACACACACAAATATATATATATATATATATATATATATATATATATATATATATATATATATATATATATATATATATATATACACACACACACACAAATCAAGTTAGCCTTAAATAGTATAAAATGAGAAAGTACATAAAAAAAGTAGAAAACGGGAAGAAAACGTCAAATTCGTGAATAATACGGGAATAAAACGTAATATATTGTGACTATGCTCAAATTGGGAATTATTCGTCGGTTTGATACGTCTAGGAAAAAAATCGCGTTTTAAACGCGACTTTTTCAAAAAGTCGGAGTATATTGTGACTGTGCTTACCAACGAGCTTCGCCTCAACAGAAATCTAAGTGAAGATGCAAAATGTCCCAGATGCCCAAACCATCTCGAATCTGTCCTGCATGCTAACAGAGACTGTCCAGCATCGGCTCTTCCTTTAATCTTGATTACTTATAATAATTGTGTGTTTTATTAATATTAAGGGTGAAAATGATTCCAGGGGAGGCGACTCATTTCTTCACCACAGAGCATCTCAATGAATGGATACATTACAACCTGAAATCACTTAACAAAGTGAATAACTGGCCCCCGACCTTCACCATTGTCTGCTGGTGGCTATGGAAGAACAGAAATTTTCAGATCTTTGAAAATAAGTAGCTCCCACATGTAGTTATCGAGGCCCAATGTCTGGCAGATCTTCACACAGCCTGTACGGCCTTCCAAAAGGAGCTTTGCTCGGGCCCCAATGCGCAAACTCCTCATGACACTCATGTGCCACTCCCCTCAGCAGACTTCTTTCTACATGTTGACACTGCAGTTAACATTCATGACAACACAATGGCAACGAGCTGGATTGCGAGAACGAATAGAGGCATATGGATCTCCGGTAATGCATGGAGAGGTCGAGGGACTGACTCTATGCGAGGAGAGCTAATGGCTATCAAGGATGGGCTGGAACATGCCACTCAAAACAACATGCAGATATAATTGTCACTAACTCGCTGAAAGCCGTGCAATGGATTTACCAGAAAGACGAAACCCCTATGAAATATCGGCTTCTAAGCCAGGCTATCCAACACCTCTACCAGCACACCGCCTCCATCAAGATAGTATACAGGAAAAGGAATCAAAACAAACTAGCTGACTGGCTAGCTAAACAATGCCTCAAGTAGCCTAAAGGTAGAGTCATCTGGACATCGTGTCCCCTACAACTCATATATGAATACTAGGACGATATTATAGCTCTTACTCCTTCTCACAATATTTCCCATGTAACCCAGACAGTTTTGTAACCGGTTAGACCGGTATATATATAAAAAAAATTGGTAAGATTCTAAAAAAATGATATATATGTCACCCTACTTCCAAGCTTTTAAGAAGTTATAAGTATTTGACGACTTCAGATATCCTAGCTCATAGATTTCATATACCATGTATATAAGATATGTGTCTGAAGGAAGATAATTAAGAATAGATCAGGTAAGATAAAATATCCAATGAGTTGGTGTTAATGGTGTTGAGTGATGAATGAGTGAGGAAGTTCACATGGAATTGCTTAGGGATCATCCCTCACCTTTCAGGCATGGCTCACATTCATTTTGTGCAACACTTGATTTCATTTTTCTCAAATGATGATTTTGGAAATTTTTTGATGATTTTTTCCTCAGTGCCTTGTAATTCATGATCGAAGGAAATAAAAAAATATATATATTTTACAATCTATACGGTTTTTCTCAAAGTTTTGAGTTCTTAAGATTTTAGATGATGGAACAAAAGAACAAATTTCTCTAGATACCATATTTTAAATTAGAGTTGTTATATATAAAATGGTAGAGCTAAAGAAGGATAAGTAACTTTAGGTTTAAGTGCCTATATGTAATGGGTTCTGAGTGTGACTCCATAGCTGATAGCATGTCGTATTTCTTTCTCAATGGTTTGTGGTATGTGAATGATATAAATTGGGAACCTTAATGGATATGTTATGAGACAATGTTATTAATGCTCTACTCTCTTTTCTTATGGTGCTTATGGTATGGGACACTAGCACTATGGGATGTTGAGGATCATTATGATAAGATGTGTTATCTCTAGATACATATAATCACTAGAATGTGTCAAAGATGATACAAAGAGTTCATGATGGGAGCCTATGAATTTGTCACTTGAACTCAATGGTACAAGAATTGAGTAGAAGTCTGCAATACATGTTTGATGTTAGATTCTTTGGCATAAGGTACATGATGGCGGGCTAGTGTAATGACTTGCATGTGGATGACCAAATAGTGAAAAAGTAAGACTCCTCAAGTGTAAATGTCATATCTAGAAATGCATTCTCTATATCAGAGATAGAGGAATGAGGAGTGTTAGGAATTAGGTAGTCATGATATAGAATAAATGTAAAACAAAATAAAAACAAATTCATTTTTTTTAATTTAAGAAATATGCAAGATTCTTCTCCTAATTGCTTCTTATCAAATGGGAATTGAAAGTTTTGGCATGCATCACAATATAGAGGACCTTTTAGAATTTATGAAGACGAACTTAAAAATGGGATATTGAATTTTTCTAAAGAGGAATATCCAATTATGTTAATGTACAAAAAATTATTATTTTCTAAATCGTCTAATGATTGGTTGTAAATTAGGTAGCCTTCCGGATATATATGATGATAATTAGTAAAGTCTTGATTCATTCAGAATCTTGATTCCAAGGAGGAACTTCTTTGACAAGTTAAATCATGATGGTTATTAAGGAAAATGCTGGAGGATAATCTTAATCATGTTATGCTCCATTTTTAAGTTGCAATGTGATACTACGATGATGACCAGAGGTATTAATATGACCTTTAACTTAATGCAAGATGAGTGTTATTCCACATGGTATTACAATATGTGGTGGTATAAATTAGTGGTCTAGAATAAAAAAATTATATGTTATAGATGATATTGATATGAGATAGATACAAGAAGAGATATTCAACTAAAGTATCATTTAATATTTATAGGGAAAAGAATGATTTCATGGTAGGATGGTGACAACAAGTACGTTGGGTTTTCCCTGGTATTGAGTACCATAATAAGATGAAGAAAGCCACTATGAGTGATGATAAGAAAGTAATGTTAATATAGTGATTCTCCAAGGTAAATGAGCACTTTGACGAAAGATATGGATGAGTAATATTATTTTACTCAATAATTATAGATATTAATATAATTCTAATAATAAAGAACTAAGAAATTAACAACATATAATGCTTACTTAAAGACTAGAAGGAATACCCATTCCAAAAAATTAGAAAATCCTAACATCTCCACTTTTGTGCAAAACCCTAGATCAGTTTCCGAAGAGGAATGATAAACTAGGGTCTTCATCCTAGTGTTAGAGAGTTACAAACTCATGGATATATGGTCAATTTCTCATACCACCCAATATATAATTGAGACTTAGAGTTTGTAACCCTGTTAAAAGGTCATTTGTGACCTACATCATTATATGGTATGATTAAAAGCAAATAAGTGGATATGATTTGTGTATGGGTATTCATAAACCAAATTGGAGTTTCAATCAAAATAGGAACATGATGTTTTTATAGATAAAATACAAAACTAATGAGTTAGATGTTACTTAAATTTATGACTCATGAGTTCTCCATGATGGTCTTAATAAATACTGAAGTTTAGTGTACAGTAATTGATAATATCATAAAGATGGTGATTTTAGGTGTTTTCTACAAGTAGTATGAAAAGATATGTATGTATTAAGTTATAGGTTGTGTTTTACTGTTGATATGCGCATCAACTATCCTAAATATTACTCAAAAGTGAACTGAAGATGTCAATTACATGAAATTGAACCTTCCATGTGAGATATATAGAGAGGCTGAGATGGGTTTGAAAATCATTGGTATGAATGAAACAACTACTGCATGTATTAATTCAGATGCATTAAGATTAGAATGACAAGTTACCCTTTATATATTCATAAAAAACATACTACACACATTAACGACAATATACATATGTTCTAGCTATTAAGAATAGAAGTATTTCAAATACATTTGCATAATATTAAGATGGCTAGTATTTATTACGAATTTTGAGGACAAAATTCCTTATAAGGTGAATAGAATAATCACACATTAAATTTCCATTAATAATTATGTGGATGTTAGTTCCACTAAGAAAAAACTTCAATTAGGCGATATTGACACAAATGGGCTAGGTTACATAGGTTTCAGCCCCTATCAGAGTCCATTGATGTAATTCTAGGACCCAATTTCATTTTTGTAATTTGCAAATTATGAGATAATGCATTAGAGACAACAAAACAAAGAGTGGTTTCAAATGGGCATACCAATGCTAGCCATAAGTTCGACGACAATCATATTATCAGAGAATTGTGTATCATATCTAAGGGTATTACATAGATTTTGCTAAATTTGGCTCTCCGATGCATGTATGATGAAACTTGGACTGGTATAATGTCCTTTATGATGTATAAGGGGTGGTACCATTTTGGTGAAGATTAGATTTGAATGGGTGATTAGATTTTTGATCTAGGTCGTGGAACAAGTAAAATAACATACACTATATCAGAGTGGTTTAGGTAATGAATTAGGTCCTGAGAATCTTTGAACAAGAAGATAATAATTGTATGAAGTTTTTGTCAAATTGTTGGACCAATTGGGTGGAAGGAGTAGCCTATAAGAGTTTTATAAGAAGTTAGAAGGAAAATATAATTTTAAGGTCTTTTTGATAACTAAACAAAGGGAATGGGAGGATGAACCATTGGTTCACAGTCAACCCACTGGCTCATTTGAGAACCCACTGATTTAGTGAAGGGCGATTGCTAAAAATAGAAATAAAGAGAATCACAAGCACATGTTGTTCTCGAGAAATGACTCTAATAGAACCCAAAATGGGATGGATCTCATTGCGAGATAGGGAAAGGATGGAGACCATAAATCCTTCTATATTGGATTTGAAACACTTGAAAAAGTTGTTTAGGATTTTTTCCTAAGAAAGAACTGTGAAAAAGAAGGTAGAAACATGGAAGAGGAGAATGGAAGCCAGCTTGGATTCATTTGGGGATTTATTCTGGTGACCATCAAAGTAATAGAGGCATGGTTGAAGATGAAGAGGATCATTCCGATTCATGGCAACTTTTCCTGAGCCTAGCACCAGTCAATGTCACAAGCTATGTCGTTGGAAGCACAAAGCATTGATGCGATATTCCCATGATGCATATATGGGATTCTTGAACCAATGCAATCATGACTAGGGAATAAGATGACTATAACTGGCTGACCCTAGCATGTGCAGACCAGGCTGCAAGCTAGGCTATGCTCCTGATGGCATAGGGGCCCAATCAACCTTAACAGACCTTAATGTTACACAAATGATAGTTAATTTTTGATTGAACATTTTTTGAAAAGATCATAGAAAGTTGGAGCTCTGTATTGGGAAGGGTGAAACATGTGATTGATTGGTTTTTACTAGAAGAGTATCCCTCAGAATTTAGCTCAACCATTAGTAGCATTTTTGTGCAATACCATCATCTCACAACTGCCTCTTACAATGAATAAGATCTTAATCTAGAGAATAAGCATACTATACACCACTATAAATACAATCACACACTTCTATTTAACATAATAAGGTCTATATTATTACATCATTTTGATTACAAACATACCGAAGGACTGGTAAGACATCATAATAATTATCAACGTTATATAAATTTAATATCTTCACTTTTAAAGACATAGACTAACATTAAGCAAAATAACATTAGAATATCCATTGAAAACTTCATTCTCAAGTGTACAACGATCTAGAGTGACAAAGTTCAATTGATCTTAAGTAGTTTAACTCATACTTTGTGGAAGAATTTCTCTAATTCCTCAGGATCTCCATAACTTTGAGTTTGCCTAAAAATTTATGTACAGAGGGGCGAGATACTCAAACAACAAATGGGTAATTAAAAGAAATACTTAAATGCAGACAACTTGAACAAAAGAATCTAAATACACGATGAAAATTAAAATACTAAATTATAAAAAGTTACCAAAGAAAATATGTAACATGCATTAATAAAAACAATTGAGAAAATAAATTGTATTTCACTAGTTATCTTTCTACTTTATCATTTATACTAATTATAACTTGACCTCTATTTAAACTACTGGACTAATCTAACTAACAGATCCATAAAAATGACTACATGGACTGAACTAACTTTCCATTTTAGCTTCCCCCTGAATTCACTTGGTTGTACCACCCTAGAAAAACCCACACAAGTGTGACTGACCATATACAGTTCTTATGGTAAAATCTAGGAATTTAGTATTGTTTAATTGATCTAACCTTCATTTTCAATGAAATTTACAAGCCTGGATAATAGTGGAAAAAAATCACCTATAAATATCTGGCCCCATATCTTGGGTACTCAAGAGAGGTGCCTCTAGGCTAGAAAACATCATATACAAGTGATACCACCCTTTCTTGATCCTCTTACTAATCACTTGTTTCACTTTTAGTTATCTACATATTAGTGAACACATTGGGTGATACTCACATAGCACGAGAAGCAATTCTATCACTGACTTTGTTTATGATTTTTCATATGTCTATGTTGTGTTTCTTGTGACAGTTATCTGTCCTTAACCACTAATTACTCCCTTTTTCACTATTCCTAGTAAAAACTTACTAGGAAGAGTTCTATAAAGTTAAAGTCATTGTTGACTAATTTATTATATGTTTATATCTTTCTCTTATATGGGTCCCTTTTTATTTCTATATTTTACTAACCAACATAAATACTCAATTTGGACTCACCAAACACACTAGAACAATATTTTAGAATTCATTACCCATCAGTTTCGTTTTCCATATTTTGTTCATGCTCAACATATCTCACATGCAAGTGCAATGGAAGAAGAAACACTAAACAAGGAATATATCATACCCATTCACTTATAGTAGTTTAATATCTCATTAATTTCTCTATATATATTTGATTAGGGTTTCCACATAAATCATCAAAATTTAGTATCATTTGTATAAGAAAACATTCAATTGGAAGCTCCAACAATCACCAAAATTATTTTAATTGGCCATTTACAAATGGATTGAGACAATTGTACTTTTTGGAGGATGTAAAAATGATTTCCTCAACTTTTTTTCAAGATTTTCATAAAATGTGTGGCATATGAATCATAAATCCTAAACTAGAAAAGTATCAAATAAATTTATCAAACATCTATGATTCAATCACTAATACATAAGAATCATAATAGTATTTTCACATTTGAATCGACCACAATTCAAATAATAGGATACCCAATATATTTATAAAATACAAACTTAATCTATAAATTGTCTACTAAGGTAAATTTACTCAAATCTACATTCAAATCATCATTTGACCATCACAACATCAAGTAATTTGAGATTTAATAAATGTCATGTATTTTCATATTCAAAACTAGTTTAGTGAACACAGAAATGAAATAAAAAAATAATCTTATTATGTACATATAAAATATTATTTGATTTATCCACTCACCCTTATTCACTTCAATGTTTTTTTTAGATTCTGGAGAGTTCAAATTTACCTATGATAATATTAAATCACCAACAACATCGCTACACTATGGAGAACAGGGCTAGCCCCTTGCTACTATGATCAACATATGAAAAAATCAAGAGAAGAGAAGAGGGAAAGGCCTGGATTAGGTTATTTCTACTAAATTCCTAGTTACAAAAACTAGCTGATTAAACATATATCAACTTGAGATTATTCTGAGATGAAGAGCAATCCCTTATTCTTCATTTTTCCTAAAAACATTCTTCTCCTAATTGCCCAAAATTTTCTCTAAGATAATAACTTTGTTTTTGAATCAATGTGATAGATGCAATTGAGGACTCAACTCAAAAGTCAATACCTAAATTGATCAAATGAGTGGTCAAATACCATTTTACTTTGATCCATAACCATGCCTTCTAAAAATCTAGAAGTTGAATGATTTTTTAGTAAGTCGATCTTTCTTGTCACGGTTGAATTTTTGTAAGTCTTCATCCAAGGATGTTGACATGGGCTCAAATCTTCTTAGAAGTTGTCCCTTGTCACTACAAATCAGTTGACCTTCTATTGTCAAGGAATTTTTTTGAGTCTCACCTGTCATTGGATTCTAGGATTTTGATAAACCAAGACCACTCCGACCTTTCTCCAAGTTAGTTGACTTCTCAGGTACACCACGAATCAACATTTCTAAACTTGAGTAAACTGCGTCTGTTTGTGATCCAACCCAAATATAAATGATTCAAATGTGTAAATATGTGCTTTAGGGTATCATTTGCACTCTAGTTTGATTCTATTTAATATATCAAAAACCACCTAGCACTTTCATTTCTTGACTAAAATCTAGGGTTAAATCATAAGGAGGGATTTGAATTAAAAAATTATTAGTATATCATCATACAATAGGATTTGAACTCTAGATCACCAAACTAGGGTTAATGGAGTATTCCAAGAAAAAGTATGGTTTTACTTCAAACATGGAATATTACAAATTAAAACATGTATTCATTAAAATTGAGATGAATTGTGCATTAAAATGCATATGATAACATAAAAGTAAAAGTGGGATTTCTTAGCTGTAATGTACTGAATAAGTAGAATTGGGTTGCAACAATCTCTCTACCTTCAATATTTTCATCCTAAAAATTTTAAAGTTTAATAAGAAAGGTGCTTTCATATTTCTTTCTACACTCAAGATATTATTATCTTATTTAATATGGAACCTATTTTTTGAATATTGCATCCTATAATTTGTTGCCAATTTTAAGATCCAAACTATTATAATCGAATCAAATCAACGAAACACAAACATATAATTTTATAATAAATTTAAAAAATAATCTTTTATTTCTTGGAATATTCTATTCATGTATTCCGATATTATTTTATGTTTTAAATCAACTTACATACTTTATTTGTATTATTATTGTGTAGCACCACCAACTTTATTAAATAAAATTTCATGCTCATTGTGGTACACCAATATTGAAGCACTCATAATACACGAGGTCAAAATGACCACAATTGATATTAACTGAGATGAAGAAATGATAACCAAATAACTAAGAACATTATCAAATATCATTTTAATGCAACCTCATGCACAAGTAAAACAATATTCATAGACAAAATTATAACTAAGAACATTATCAAATATCATTTTAATGCAACCTCGTGCACAAGCACAATAATATTCATAGAAAAAATTACATTAATGAATACATTTTCAAATTATATATTTTGGAAAAACATGAGTACTATGAGAAACTATTTTATTCATCCATTCCTTTCTTATTCATCCATTCCTTTCTTATTCATCAATACTTGATTCTTCTTAGTTATACTTATTCATTTGGTTACATTATAAAGAGACAACTCAGTGTGAGTGTTGAAATATCTCAATTCAGAAAAAATTTCCTACAACCTATGATTTTTTGTTCTTCAAATTATATATCTCTCTTTTATAAACCATCTATCATTTTCTTTACTTAGTAATTTTGTATTATCTATCCCAAATTGTAATTTTAACCCTTATACTCTAGGTTTCTATCAATTGTTCACCTATCACTCTTATGTTTGAATTTTTATTTTCTTATATAACCCCGTTAGCACCCAAGTCAAGCTACCAAATCCATTCCCTAAGTCCAATCCCTAAAACTCATAGGATGTAATATTTATTTGGATCATACTCTCTCTATAGATTATTCTTACTTACAAAATTGGTTGCTATTTTGATATTCACCAGAGTCTGACTTATCTAGTGTACTTAAATTTCTTGTGTTTGTAGATGTTTCATTAGGGTATTATCATTTTCTTATAATCAATATTGTTGATGGGTATTTTATAATGTTCAATAACAATTTTTAATCATATCCTTGTCATAAAATTTTAGTTTATCACCTGAATATTTATAATACACAATTACCTGGTAAATTATCCTTTAAATATACCTCATGCCTTCTGTGAAATTCTTATTCTCTTCTTGGAATTTATGGCCCTAACAAATATGTTTACTTATGATATTGACCCAATTAGGGTTCCAAGGAAATACAAGAATCTTACTCAACTTATCACTTTATCCACTTTACTTATACTTCCTTTATGTTCAATTTTCTTACTAAAACCCCTTTTACTTTCATATGACCTCACTCTTAGTAATTGTTACATTCCACTTTCCTTTTATGTAAATGAAATAATGGATAGGAGAAATTTTTAGAGTTTAAAATTCTATTTCCTCATCATTTCCCTTATACTTTACTCTCATTGTAGATATCATTATTCTAATCAAAGTCATTTAACTAATTAACTTCTTACTCCTCACATTTTTAATTAAAATTTGTGGTCTGAGTTTATAATCATATATTTCTTTTCTTGTATCAAGCCTTTCATTGATTTCTATCATTATCATACTTATTGTTATTCACATTTAATATTATTATCATACATTTTTATCCTCTTATATAATTCCCATCCATGTATATAAATAATGCATTCCACCATATATAATCCTTATTATCTCTTAAGTTTCCACAAAGTCAAATATCTTAGTGAATTTTTCCTTGTTAGTTCACCTTTAACTTGTTACATGACATTTACGATATTTCATTTCACATCTCATGCAAGGTGTAAGTGTTTCTTTTAATATCAATATCAATTCATATCCATGTGATTATTCATTTACTTATCATTATCTTCATTGTTCATAGAGCAATTCATGTACATGGAACGTGTCACACCCCAAATTTTGATAGCTAATTACGTGGATAGTAGTTCTATTAAGAAAAACTTCAATTAGGTGAGATTGAGACATTTTGATAGGTTACATGGGTTTCATCCCTTATTAAAGTTCATGGGTGGAATTCTATGACCCAATGACATTTTAGTAATTTGACAATAATGAGATGATATATTAGCCTCAATAGAATAAAGAGTGGATTCTAACAGTCATACAAAGGCTATCCCCAAGTTTGATAGTTATCATATTATTAAAGGACTATGTATTATACCTAAGAGTTTTACCTAAATTGGGCTCTGAGATGCATGTAACGATGAAACTAGGACTAGTATAATGTCATTAATGATATATAAGGGATGTACCATTTTGGTGAAGATTAGATTTGAATGAATGATTTAATTTGTCATCTAGGTCATGTTAAAAGTAAAATCTCATACACTATACCTGAGGGGTTTAGGTAGTGAATTTTGGTCTTGAGGATCTTTCTATAGGAAGATAATAATTGTATGAAGTGTTGTTTAAATTTTGGGACTAGTTAGATCCAAGGAGTAGCCTATAAGAGGTTTAGAAGAAATTAGAAGAAATATTGAATATGAAGCATTTTTTGAGCATTAAACCAAGGGAATGGGAGGTTGAACCATTGATTCATAGCCAACCTACTGGCTCATTTGAGAATGGGCCGACTTTTTGAAGGGTGATTGCTAGATAAACAAACAGAGAGCCTCGTCAGACCTCATTCTTCTAGAACAAGGACTCGAATAGAACCCAAATTAGGGACAATCTCATTGTGGGATCGGGAAAGGATGGAGGCTATCAAGCCTCAGATGTTGGATAAAAATGCTTAACAATGTTGGTTAGGGTTTTTTTCCTAAGAAAATGCTTTGAAGTAGAAGGTAGAAATGTGGAACAAGAGAATGGAGATAACTCTAAGAGTCATGTGGGGATTCATCCTACTGACCACCAAATAAATGGAGGCATGGATGAAGATGAAGAGGAGGAGGATTCATATCCATGGAAACCTTTCCCGAACCAATGTGTAACACCCTAATTTTTTTTTTCATGAGTGGAAGCAAGATTTTTTTATAACTTGGAGTCTCATGAACATGATATACATAAAAATAATAATAGAAAAACAGATTTTGTATGAAATAAATTCTCATCATATTCTCAAAATAGAAACTGGGTTACAATAAACCTTATTAGAAAAACCATAAGATATGATGTAAAACACTATAATTTCATCATAAGCTCTAGGATCATGTATATGGCGCCCCACCTAGCAGACCTCATAAAGTTCTCACTGCATCATCTTGTCATGACTACCTCCTAAAGTTCTATACATGCGGGGATCTCGTCCCCAGCCATGTATAAAGGGAAACCTAGGTTAGAGTAAGTGGCATTGAGTTTCTAATAAGATAAACATGAATATACCATAACTAAAAATTGAACTAATATCCGAAAGTTGTAAACTTATACTGAATCTATGTGTCTTTTATTTATGTCTTTTATCTAATTTGTGACCACCATTATACGATAAGTCCTCATCTATTGATACCACAATGTCCTCTAAGGTGAAACATACCCTCTGTTGGCACCATGTGCCCTTTGTTGACACCAAAGTGTCCTCTACGGTGCAACAGACCCTCTGTTGGCACAATGTGTCCTCTGTGACACCTGCAGTGTCTAGCACATTGCACCCTCTGAATTATACCAGGACTCTCAGGTGAGGACTTATCTTCTAATGTATATAATTATTCTGATGTCATTTTCTATCTCTATTCTTAATTTCTTATCTTTGAATCTTATTCTCTTATCTCTGAATCTTATTACCTTATTTTTGAATCATCTTCTCTTATCTCTAAATCATATTCTCTTATCTCTGAATCTATTCTCAATTTGTTATCTACGAATCTTAAGCTATTTTCTTTATTCTTTAATTATAAATGAAATCTAACTCTGTACTCTAAACTCTATTTGAATATGTATCTAAATTACTAGATAACTGGGATTGGATCTGAGACTCTTATTAAGCATGAAGATCTAATTTATGACTACTGATGCGATGATTTTGAGTCACATTTATAGACTTGTTTTACTTGTGTTTTATGCATTTAATGGTCATTTTGGTGGTTTATATTGCATAATTCATTTACTTTGGTCTATGATCCTTCTCAGTGTCAAATCTCCCTTATTTTAGTATTTTGAGCATAAATGATTACAATAATATGTTTTATTTCAGCTTATGTGGTTTTTTGTTGCAATTTCAGGAAAAACAATTATCTGCTGCTATCGATACCATCGACACAACCATAGGCAGTATGACGCAAGGAGCATCACAGATTCGATACTATCGACGGGAGAGTCGATGGTATCGATATACCATCAGGTTGCTGGTGAGAAGATAGTCGATACTATCGACCCAGAAGTCAATACTATTGACAAGTGGAGCTACAACGACATAAAAGGATAAAACCGACGCCTTAGGATGTCGATACCATCGACCCTCATAGATGGTATCGAGTCAGCATCAGGCGCAACAACGAAGAGAAAGAAGATTGGCCGATATCGCGCAAGGTCGATACCATCGACCCGCGTCGATGGTATCGACACCGTAAGATACAAGTTTGCTTCAGATCGATCTAAATTTGACGAATGTGATAATTTGGCGACCTAACTCGGTGATTAAACCTAATGACGACATCCAAGAGCAATCTATCACATCATTAGCCGCTGCACACGTCCCGAGAAGGTGTGGAGAGAAGAACGGAGCCCAGAAGCATGCCCCAGCCATTCCGGATGCCAAAGAAGATGTTTTCCACTGCCGAAAGGCCGGAGATTACACATTCTACGCCAAGGAATGCTTGGATCTTCTCCGTTTAGGGGTTTCACTACTTATTCACGTTTTTCTCCATGTTTCCCCTTTTCTCTACCATGTTTTGCTCTGAGATGAACATGCAGGGCTAATCCCCTTTATCTTTAGGACTGGGAGTATCCCGGGAAAGCATTGTATGACATTTTTATCTTAGTAATTCATCATTAATCTCTTAGATCTGTGGTATGAATTCGTTTTCTCAATTATATTGTTATGCTTGATCACCATAATAATAATCTAATGCCCTTAATTACTTTGAAAGAAGAATTAACGGTTGAAAAGAGACGAATATCAAATTAATTAACAAATCCCTTAACAAGGCGATGTAAGATTAATGGTGGAAACCCAGAGGTTGATTCTAATGCACCTAGTTTAGGGTATCAGTTACTACGACGGTGGAACTGACCTAGACATAGGTAGTGAATTGTACCACGACAGTGGACAATTCTGACTACAGGCCACTACTCGGAGTTGAGAGATGAACTTGAATTATTATATAAAAATTCATACAATGAAAACCCACGGTGAAACCGCAATCCTAAAGATCTTCACCTGAATTGATTAAATTAAACCTTTAATCACTTGTTTTATTTTGTTTTCTTTTCTTTTAATTTTAAAATAACTCTCAAACCATTTTAACCAGATTAGCTAATCGCAAACAGTTAGTAGTAGTCTACCGATAGTTTAGTGTCCCTGAGTTCGACTCGGGCCTCATAAAGGCCTGTACTACATTGACATGTACACTTGCGTTCTACGCACGGAAAAAGCGTGTCAAGTTTTTGACGCCGTTGTCGGGGACACGGAAATTGTCGACACTACGAGTGCTGCAAGCGGCCATTCTAGGACACTTTTTATTTTATTAGTTTGAAATCATTTCTAAAATTCATAGTCTATCTTTCCAATATTGTAATCATCTAGCACGGTACTGAATTGAAATTTTCGTTTTTGCAGGTATTGTGTATGGTGTGGACGCGTAGCATCGACTACACGCAACAACCACCAGAGGTTCCACTGCCGGAACGTGGTGACAAGGAAGACTACAATCAAGACCAATAAGAAGAAACTGATTCTGAATCAAAACAAGAAGAAATGGCAGAGGAACAGAAGATATGGGAGAATATCAAGGCTTCTTCTTCATCTGCTTCAAAGTGGCCAATCAAGAAGCAGTTGATCAACATTCTGACTTACAATATTGATCCGGCATTAATTAACTTGGTCAAGTCAAATGCATTCCATGGGCTAAAGAATGAAGACCCGGTGATGCATATAAGCCAATTTGTGGAGAATTGTGACATGAGAAAAATAGACAGGTTCCCGCAGGATGTAATATACCTGAAGTTGTTTCCGAGTTCTATGGAAGGAAATGCACGAGAATGGTTGCATAGTCTTGATGACGAATATGTGGAATCGTGGAACCACATGTTTGAAGTGTTCTTTGAAAGATTCTTCCCGCCTGAGAAGATAAATGATCTGATCAGAAAAATTCACAATTTCACCCAGAAGGCAGGAGAGACCTACTCAGAGACGTGGGAACACTTTCATATTATGTTAAGGAGGTGCCCACACCATGGTTTGGATAAGGAAAAACAGGTTAAAATCTTCTATTTTTCTCTTTCCGAGCATGATAGAAGTAACCTTGATTCAGCAAGTTCAAGGTGTTTCTTAAATAACACAGACACAAGGTGTTGGGAGATTATGAAAAACATGGCAAAGAAATAGCCTTGGGGCGATAGGGATGCACCAGAACAAGTCAAAGTCACAGGTGAGTCCAGGGCCATCAAGGAGCTGAATGACAAACTAGATCTTCTAGCCAAGAAATTGCTTGCCAAGGAAGATGCATCATCTAATGAGGAAGTCTAGGTCAAATTTATGCAACAATAGGGCTATAGAAATAATGATTATGCTTGGAGAAGGGACAGGAAGTTCTCATGGAAGGATCCAAACAACTTCCTACAAGATCCAGATGCAAAGCCACAACCAAGAGCCACATATAAAATCACTGAGTTTCTTAGTCAAGTGGTGCAGCAAAATCAGGAGATGATGAGCATGTTTAGTAAGCAGCTACAGTCCCATGGTGATATTTTGACCAAGTTTGGACAAACACTGCAAAGTCATGGAGCACAAATGAGGGAACTAGAGACGACCGTGGCCCAAATTTCTAATGAAGTGGCGGCCATAAAGCATGCCAATCAACAGAAACAGGCTGGGAATGCAGATGTTGTTCAAGCACATCATCAAGTAAAGTATATATATATGTGATAAATGAGGCAGAACCCCAAGTGGTAGAGGTCAAGGACAAAGGTAAAATGATTTTTGATACGGAGGCTATACCGAGCATACCATATCCACACAATCATTATGGACTACCAGGCGAATATTGTCTATATAGAAAAGCCCGCCAAGAGGCCATCATGGTCGCACCCACACCTAGGCAAGAAGAGAAGGTGAAGGCCATGTGTCAAGGTGAAGATACATCCACTACGAGAGAGGTGACACAGCAAGTTACACCTGTTGAAGATGATCCACTAAAGTCTACGCCAGGGGGAGTCATTGAAACAAGCTTAGGGGAGCTTGCCCCGAATAGCCCATATGTGCCACCGCATAAGCGTCTAAATGAGGCAGTTGTGTCTTGTCCGGACAGCCCGAGATCGAAGAAAGAGCATCGACACTACATGAAGTTCTTGGAGATGTTCAGAAAAACTTCATATCAATATTCCGTTAGTGGAAATGATAGAGAAGATTCCTGCATATGGGAGGTTTATCAAAGAAATCATCACCAAGAAAAGGAAGATCAAAGACACAGACATTTGCCGGGTGAATGAGATGGTGAGCTCAATTATCCACGGGAGTTTACCATAGAAGAGGAAAGATCCAGAAGGCTTCTATATTCCATGTTCTGTAGGCGATCAACATTTTCTAAAAGCACAGTGTGATTCGGGCGCGAACATTAATCTTATGTCACTGTCCACATTTCAAAAGCTTGGGTTGAAGGAAATAAAGAAATCGGCGGCAACGATTGAGTTGGCGGATGGGTCCATTGTAAAGCCATACTGAGTGTGCGAGGATGTACTCGTCAAGGTAGACAGGTTCATCTTTCCAGTGGATTTCATCGTCATGGACATGCCACAGCGTAAAGGCTGTGAGATGCTTTTGGGCAGGTTGTTTCAAGCAACGGCCGATGTTGTCACTGCAATTGGGAGAGGTACTTTGACATTGGGGATTGGCCAGGATCGAGTGGAGTTCAAACTGCCGCATGATCCTCTGGGAAAACTCTCCAAAGATCCAAGTTGATGAAGCTTGATGTCATCTAGCCTATGACGTTAAATAAGGGCGCTTGTTGGAAGGCAACCCAACCACTGGTAGCTTAGTTAGTTTCTTTCACATTTATACCTTGGTTTGATGTGATTTAGTTTTTAGTGTAAAAAAGATACCGTGATCATTTTCTCAATGTGCAGGATTGAGGCAGAGTCGATACCATCAACCCTTGTGTCGATGGTATCGAGATGGGTATAGGTTGGCATCTGCAAAAATCATTCCGCATCGATACTATCGATGTCCTCGTCGATGGTATCAACACACCAATAGGTTGATCACAAAGTTGAGGTCGATAGTATCGACATGGGTGTCGATACTCGTGAGATCTCTGGATATTTTCAGACGAAATTGTCTCAGTGAAGTCGATACCATCGACGGGCCTATCGATGGTATCAACACAGTTACAGGTAGAAAGTGGTGGCCGGGCCTCGCGAGGGTGTTGCCCTAACCTTAGGTCGATACTATCGACTTGCGTCGATAGTATCGATGCGACTCGTCACCGATCTGCAAGAGGAGATCAATGACGATCATTGCGTTGAGAGAGTCGATCCAGGAGATGAGTCGATACCATCGACACCAGTCGATAGTATCGACACAACATCTATCCGGGCCTCCACATCAAGCTATCGACAACTGTCGATACCAGCGGCGGACAGATTGTGCTACAAGAGTCGATACCATCGACTCGTGTCGATGGTATCGACGGGCATACAGCAACGCCGACCACGGTTATAAAAGGGATAGTTTGTCATCATATGACGTCACACCTTCAGAGAGTTCCTCCTCCACTTGTGTTGTGTGACTTGCTGAGCAACCGGAGCCCGACTACGAGCATCCAAGGAGCGCGTTCTTCACCGAGCGGTGAATTTCTTCTCCAAACTTCATCGAGCTCCTTCTTCTACTCCTTCTTACTCGACAATGGTGCGCACAGCCGGTGCATCCTCTTCCTGGGCGGATCCGATGGAGATCCCGGAGTTTGTTCCTCCACCTCCTGCTTCTATTCCACGCCCGTGGATTGTCCATCCTTCCGCGGAGGTTCGGAAGGTGTACGAGGAATTGCTGAAGCGCAAGATAGAGCCGACCCGCTACGTCGACCGAGATATGGTGTGTTACTTAGGGTTCAAGGCCAATCTTCAGTATGTTCTCCAAGGTCAAGTGCACTAAACCGACCGGACACCTGATGAAGTCCAATACTACGCTTAGGGCCATCCATTTTTTGGCGAGTGGCTGACCTACAAGGAACTCGTGGCGGAGTTCATGACATCACTTGACATCAACGTGCTGCCTAATGACCTGATCACCTCTGACACATCATGGAGAAAAGGGAGGGTGTCATTCTGGATCTTCAACAACAACTATACCATCACCCTCGACCAATTTAATTCTATTTATAACTGGGCTCATCACAACCATCAGCATCAGCAGCCAGATAACATGACAAATTACGACGCCATCTTTGCCGAGTTGGTGACTGCGCCGCTTGACAAATCTGTGAGCTACCACAATGCGGCAGTGGCAGATTTTGAGCATCCATTCGTGCGGGTTCTTCACCGCATGCTTTGCACCACCTTGTTTGCCTGTGGTGATCTGTCTCTCATCAAGTTTTAAGAGACAGACTTGTTCTTACTATACAAGTTGTTGAAGCGGGAGGAGTGCAACTGGGGCGTGTTTTTCTTGCAACACGTGGTGGCCGTGAAGCAGAGTATGAGGAAAGCACCAATCCATTTTGGAGGGCTGATCACACCATTGGCCGTCTACCTTGGGCTGGATATTTCCCAGCTTACTCCCCTCTCGACCAGGAGAAAGGTCAACCTCCAGCATCTGCACCGCTCCAACCTCATCCTGCTTCGTGATGGTTTACCCTATGCACACTGCCATGTCAATCAAGCATATCAGGATTGTTCGCTTCCCGACCCCATCTTCCATATTGAGGGTGCTCCGCATTTCCGATGGCCTATCATAGCCATTGATGACACAGATGAAGACGGAGGCAACGACGACAACAACAATGATGGCGATGAGGTTGAAGAGGAAGAGGAGGCCTTCACTCCTCTTCACACACGAGTGGCACCGATGAAGTGTCCCCGCATGCATCTGGGTGCATCTTCATCTTCGCAGCCTCCACCACCACCGCCCTCGCAGCAAGGTGAGGATGTATACTCCATGCAAGGGATGTATGCAATGCTGCATGATATTCATCAGACGCAGCAACAACACATAGCAACATATACCGATATTCAGGAGACAACGAACCGGTTGCTAGATAACCGGAGGGCTATTTTTGAAAATGAGCGCCTCCTCCTCGACAACCAACATCAGATTCACGACAGGGTGCATAGGATGGAGATGTAGCGGCAACCCTTATATGATCATTATTGGAGCCAGAACTACTTTGCGGGGTATCCACAGCCTCCGCCCATGCCCCAGTATGATTCGAGATTTCAGGGGCAGTACCCATCTTGGGACCCACGACCCCGCAGTACCCGCCTCCGCCGGAAGAGTGATCGGTATCTCTGTTCCACCCTTTAAGATTGTTTTTTACTATGAGGCCATAGTCGAATTTAAGCTTAGGGGGGAGTTGGAACAACTCTATCTTTTATTTTCCTAGTTGTATTTTTTATTATTGTTTTTGTTCTTGACATTTATTTCTTGCAATCTTAGTTTGTTTGTAGGATCCACACTCTATCTAGTGTAATTGTGGATGTCTTAAGTCTTGTGTCATCCCGTTTGCTTGTACATGGGAATTAAGGGAAAATTTAAAATTTTTTAATGTTTGCAAGCTTGTGTTGTTCAACCTTGAGCACATAACTTAAGAAAATAATTGGTTTTGTCAACTCTAAAATAAAAAATCACAACTGTACATTCCTAATGATTCATGAAAAGTGGACGGAATTGGTTGTTTGAGCCTAAACTGACCAAATGATAATGAGATTTTAATTTGAAGTAAGAGAGAGAAACCTCTTAATTACTACACAGGTCCGTAAGGAGGGACACATAATAATTTACAAAGGTTCAGTCAATTAGTCTTGTGATCTTTCCACCCCATTATGTTCAATCCACCATAAGAATTGGAAGTACATTATGGTTTTAATCTCTTTGATTGCATCTCATGTAGACATGACTTGCATTGCAACCGTTTTCACATGTTTTGCATGAAAATAAAAAAATTAGAGTAGTTATACATGCAAATTATCCTTAGGTGCTTGTCATTTAGTTACATTCACATTTTTTTGTGCATACAGTACATCATGTATCTTATTTCTTCTGAAACAATAAGGGTGATTAACTTGTTCCATACCTTCTAAATGCTTCAAACATTTGAGTTATGCAGAAAGAAGTGAGCCCGACAAATAATTCATTGTCATTTATGGATATAAGGGCCTAAAAATGGAAAATTGAAAAAAAAAAGAAAAAGAAAAATTATTGAGAAGCAAGTAGAATAAGAGGGAGAAAGGAACATGTTCTCACTGCATATTAAGAGGAATAAGAAAATGATGCAGCGTCTTTAGATATTCTATCTCACTTTGAGACGGGATGTTAGTGCATGCATCATTCCACCCAAATGTAGGCATTATGGAATTTTCACTTGCATATGCATCATTTAGGGCATTTTTGTTTTATGCATATTGAAACCGTATAATGCTTCCATTTCTTCTGCTAGCCACCCAGTACATCTACCCGTTGCTCAAATTGGTAGGCCACCGTGATTTTCTCCTCACTTGTGAATATCAAGAGAGATGCTTCCATGTAGATGATAGTTAGGGCGAGCAACGTAGAATAGGAGATCAGAAGATGCACTGAGTTTGAACCGGCGAATTTTATTATGTTAACTGCCTTATATGATAGTGTTAATCAATTTTGAGGTAGATTTCTTTTATGGATGATTACTGTTGCCTTTAGGGTTATTATCATTCCGTGGTTAGTGAGGGCCGGAATGTGAATGTCCAGTGGGGATCATATGATGATGTTTGTTGTGATGATCTGTTCTTAGTTGACCCTTGCAATTTTATTCTAAGGTTTTGTTGCTCGGGGGTGAGCAATGTTCAAGCTTTGGGGACTTTGATGCGATGATTTTGAGTCACATTTATAGACTTCTTTTACTTGTGTTTTATGCATTTATTGGTCATGTGGTTAATATTGCATAATTCATTTACTTTGGTCTATGATCCTTATCTGTGTCAAATCTCCCTTATTTTAGTATTTTGAGCATAAATGATTACAATAATATGTTTTATTTCAGCTTATGTGGTTTTGTGTTGCAATTTCAGGAAAAACAAATGTCTGCTGCTGTCGATACCATCGACAGTGGTCGATACCATCGACACAACCACAGGCAGTTAGCCACAAGGAGCATTGCAGAGTCGATACTATCGACTGGAGAGTCGATGATATCGATATACCATCAGGTTGTTGGCAAGAAGATAGTTGATACTATCGACCCAGAAGTCGATACTATCAACAAGTGGAGCTACAATGACACAAAAGGATAAAACCGATGCCTTAGAATGTCGATACCATCGACCCTCGTCGATGGTATCAAGTCAGCATCAGGCACAACAACGAAGAGAAAGAAGATTGGACGATATCATGCAAGGTCGATACCATCGACTCGCGTCGATGGTATCGACACCATCGACTCGCGTCGATGGTATCGACACCATCAGATACAAGTTTGCTTCAGATCAATCTAAATCTGACAGCTGTGATAATTTTGTGACCTAACTCGGTAATTAAACCTAATGACGACGTCCAAGAGCAATCTATCACGTCATTAGATGCTGCACGCGTCCCGAGAATGTATGGAGAGAAGAACGGATCCCAGATGCATCCCCCAGCTATTCTGGATGCCAAAGAAGACATTTTCCACTGTCGAAAGGCCGGAGATCGCACATTCTACGCCAAGGAACACTTGGATCTTCTCCGTTCAGGGGTTTCACTACTTATTCACGTTTTTCTCCATGTTTCCCCTTTTCTCTACCATGATTTGCTCTGAGATGAACATGCAGGGCTAATCCCCTTTATCTTTAGGACCGGGAGTAGCCCGGGGAAGCATTGTATGACATTTTTATCGTAGTAATTCATCATTAATCTCTTAAATCCGTGGTATGAATTCATTTTCTCTATTATATTGTTATGCTTGATCACCATAATAATAATCTAATGCCCTGAATTACTTTGAAAGAAGAATTAATGGTTTAAAAGAGACGAATATCACATTAATTAACAAATCCCTTGAATAAGACGATGTAAGATTAATGGTGGAAACCCAGAGGTCGATTCTAATGAACCTAGTTTAGGGTATAGGTTACTACGACGGTGGATCCGACCTAGACATAGGTAGTGAATTGTACCACGATAGTGGGCAATTCTGACTAGAGGCCACTACCCAGAGTTGAGAGTTGAACCTGAATTATTATTTAAAAATTCATACAATGAAAACCCGCAGTGAAACCGCAATCCTAAAGATCTTCACCTGAATTGATTAAATTAAACCTTTAATTGATTGTTTTATTTTGTTTTCTTTTCTTTAAATTTTAAAATAACTCTCAAACCATTTTAACCGGCTTAGCTGATCACAAATAGTTAGTAGCAGTCTACCGATAGTTCGGTGTCCCTGAGTTCGACTCGGGCCTCACAAAGGCTTGTACTACATTGACGCGTACACTTGCGTTCTATGCATGGAAAAAGCGTGTCAACTACTCACAATGTGTAATCTAGATATTAAATATGAAATCTATATCTTTGTTGTTTAAATAAGTCTTCTTCTGAAACTCATATGTAATAGATCACTTAGTCAAATTCTGATATCGATTATATGACCTATGTGTTTAACGGCTTAAGGAATCAACTGAACTGAATAAAAAATACTATCCATCTAAAAATAGCTTGAGTATCTACAATCTATTATTTGATATCCTCACAACATTAGTTTATTTGAACAATAGTTAATTAATAGAAACATTATTGAATATGAGATGTACATTAATAACTAAATATCTAAAGGTAACTTATTCTCTAACTTATTTTGCATATGGGTAGGCTAAATGGTAATAATAATGAAATTCAACAAACATGGCCCACTTTTTATATTGAAGACGTCCTTAATTCTTTGATCACAACATATATACTTGGTCATCAACAAATTTTATAAGTCCATATGTATATCCCATTTTTATCTTTAAATCTCAAACCCCCATACCCTAACCTTGTAACCCAAAATTAGGATTCTTATTTATACTAAATATAACTTTATAATAAAATCATGATATAATATTGGCATTAAAATTAAATCAAAAGTCTTATATAATTACTATAATATTATACCCAAATAAGACATAAACCGTCTTATGCATCAATATGGATATATACATCATATAATGAGAATAAGTCCCAAACATAATCACATATATAACCTTACTAACTCAATTATGCAATAAAATCAGAATCATTAGATTAATAAAATTTCAAACTTAATTAGGCATATATATCACTTATTATCTCATGATAATGAACATTTATTCTACATAAAGGCCATATAGGTCCAAAACTACATACTAATATAATAACAAAAGAAAATCCATCAAATCTCTATAAAAGGCAATCTTACAAAGTAGTGAGGTCTTGGATAAAAATATTAGGTTGTTTAATAATCAGATAATGGGTGAAATACCTAAAATGCCCTTTTATGGTTTACATAAAAAACCTTATTAAAACTTAAAATCAGAATAACCAGGCTATAGAATAGAGCTTAACATATCAAAATACAGATTCAATAAAATTTGCATGAATTTCTAAATTTGTTTGTTGTATTTAATCGACAAAAAATCAAATCATATGGTTTTAATATACAAAATATAATAAATAGTAGAAATTAAAATCATATTTAGGAAATATTTATAAGATATATTACTCTCGAATACCTTTTATTGATACCTTGTTCATCCCATATGGATCTGTATACCAAAAGATATTAATTTTATAAAATTACCTTTTGCAGGACTATCCCATCCATCCAAAACTGATCTCGTTCCTTGTATTGTGCCACATCAAGCACTTGGACAACTTGGACCTGCACTCCTGACCCAAAACCAATCGGGATTTGACTCCCAATTCACCCACAGAATTGAAGAAGGGGAAGGTCTGCATCTACTAGTGCATGCCTCCGCCTAGGGTCTTCTCTGTCGATCTCCATTGTTGGCGCCCTGGACACACACGAGTAGACACATGCATCCATCAGATTCGGCCGCATTGCAACAACTAGCACAACACTCTATAAGTCCAAGAAGTAGTCGAGATTGAAGATCCCTATCAAAAATCTCCACAGGGGCCACCAACGACATCCACTATCTTTTTCATCCTTAATCTCCTTTTCTTAACCTCAGTTTCAAGCAAAAGTCTAGCCTTAGCTTCGACCAACCCTAGGCTTCCAAGATCTATGGTTTATAAAGAAGCTTGATTCTAGATTGTGTGGGGAGGTCCCCTCTTTCACGAACTCTATTTGGGTCCTATGAATAGGGGTGTGACTCTCCAGTCCGCACAGACTAGAGTCACCCCCTATTTTTATTTTTATTTTCTTTTTTGATAGAAGTCCAAATTAGAGATCCCAAATTTTGAAAAAGACAATATGTTGTCATCACCTTTACATGAGAAAGATATCAATTCAAAACTATTTGGATAGACACTCCAAACTTGTCTTTTAAATAAATATTGGATAATTAAAATCTTAATTACATAATAAATATATCAAAATCATATGAAATTTCTCCCATGATTTATTATTCTAATTATCCATCTACTAAAAATATTTGAGCATCTATTATGAGCATTAAATACTCCATTCTTGATATGTACTCCAAGGACTTATTTGTAACACCTAATTGGCCCAATTGAGTTAGAATTGGGCTTTAGGGAACATGCCCCATTCCTTAGTCTTGCAAAGGATCAATGAGCTTAATCATATTCTAAATCATGAAAATAAGGCTTCAATCAATATAATTTCTCAATTGGAGATCCTGTAAGAACATGTGATCAATATTCTTTTATTACATACCATGACGACCTAAACTAGGTCTAGGTCTCAAACCATTAACTAGAATCATCATATTTCCTTAAATATTCTATTTTTGGTTGTCACCTCATAACATCAAACTCATAAATTTTGAGGATACAAAAGTCCCAATTGCATAAAAGATCTCTCCACATTCTTTTTCCCTTAAATCCAAATCTCATCAAAATTGGATGAAATCTTATTGTAACCATAAATAAATTTTATATTGATTTCATAAATAAGTTAATCATATACTTGTTAGGTTCCAAGAATTAGGATGTGACACAAAGACTCACATGCTATGGCACTATAATCCTAGAGCATCAATGCTTTGTTCCCACAGTACAAACATTCCTAGCCATGTGGAAATTTGACTAGGAAAGAGGATGACCATGGGTGCAATGACTCTAGCTGTGTAGACCAAGACACAAGTTGGGCCACACTCCTGCTGGCATAGGGGCCCAATCAGCTTGAATAAGAATTAAGGTCAGGAAAATGATAGTTACTTTTTTATTAAACAATTTTAAGATGATAGAATAAGATGTGTAAGGGCTCGATGGAAAAATGGAGAGATGATGAACATACACTAAAAGATTTTAGACCCTTATAAATATTTGATGATGCAATTTACATTGAGGGGAAATAATATATGTTAATATTTATTTTTTAATGTGCAATGTGATGAATCCCAACTTTGAGATACATGAGAATACCTTTGGGTCAATTATAAAGCAAGATGATTTTTTTTATAAAATCAAGATGAATTAATAACTTGATATTTGTGTATTTACATTAATATTGCATGGTAATATGAGAATATAAGTGTTTCTTGGATTTGTTAGTGAGGCAAGTCACTTGGACTACATATTGTTGTATGGAGAAACCATGTATTACATTAATGAGTAAAAAGAGGGCGTGTTCAGATTTAGTGTTGTATATCAATATAAAATCAATCATTATGTATAACCTGATGAGGAAGAGGATGGACCTGGATGCATAGCTTGAGTTCAATATTGTAAGCACCTGATGTGAAGCTAGTAACATGACCACTTGGGTATATGTGTTTATATGACTATGATTATGTCAAAGTTTATTATGAGTTCAATAAAATAGTAGGGTGTTACCAAAGTATAAGAATGGATAAGAAAAATAATAAAAACGAATTAGAGTCCAACTGGTAAATGAATAATGATAAAATAATAACAATGAGTTCTAATGTTAAGTAATGTTATTTAAGGATTTAGACATGTCTGGATGAAACCAAGACAAATTATTGATTCCCTTCAATCTAGGTAAGTGGGTCATTCACTCGAGTTTTCATTTGTATCTCATATTTAGACATGTATCTCTATTACTAGATCCAGAATGTTTCCTTACATGTAGTACAAAAGTACTATCGAATATCCAAATTCCCATTTTGTGATACTTTCATCTTGAACATTATAGATTTGCAGTAATCTATTCCTACATGCTATACATAAAGATTTCCATTTTGAAAAATACAATTATAAGATTTAGTGTATGAAGTTCATTTCCAGAATAGATATGAATTTTTAGAAACTCAGAATTAGATTTCGTTCAGAATTAAAGTGAAGAGATTTAGATTTAAATATCATGTATTAAGATTTAGAGATAAGAAATTAAGAATGTATATATTATTATGACACCAAAACCTTACTTATATACATTGTATGATAAATCCTGACTAAAGAGTCCCATGAAGATTTAGAGGAAAGTGGGGGTGTCATAAAGGACACATTGTGCCAAAAGAGAGTTGTTGCACCATAGAGGACACTTTGGTGTCAATACAGGGTGTGTTGCACCATAGAGGACATTTGAGTGTCACATAGGAGGACTTGTTGTATAAGATTGGACATAAAGATAAGATGATTAACCAAAAGATGTTTGAGTATTTTTCAGTATAATTTTCGATTTCCTGCATATAATAGTTGTTATAGAATTCTTGCCACTTAGACTAACTCTAAATTTCCTTTGTATGTGCATAGATGGGGATAAAAAGTTTGTTGGTATCAAACTTCATGAAGAGTAAATAATTTTTGCACTACATGTTTAAGGAGGTTTTCTTGATGAGGTACCATCCATACAATCCAAGGAAGATTATTTACAAATTCATTTGACCATGTATCAAATTCTTTATAGACCTTTATGCAGTAAGTTTAATTTAATAAGTATGTGAATGGGAATCATGTTCTGTCTAAAATTTTTGTATTATTTCAATAAATTATATGTTTTGTGACAATCTCTAAGTGTAATCATGATGATCCATGCTTTAGTGATGATATATGTGATTTTCACTTAGGGGTTACTACAAAAGTGGTATTAGATCAATAATATATATGGCCACTAGGCATGATTCTCACATACTATTAAACCAACCCCTTAGATGAACCTTAAAAGTTAAATTAAGTAAAACTAGACCAAATATAATCAGTAAGATTATAAAAAAATGATATATATGTTACCCTATTTCCAATATTTTAAGAATTTATAAGTATTAGACAACTTAGGATATCCTAGCTAATAGATTTCATATACCATGTACCTAAGATCTTCCTTTCAAGGAAGATAATTCAGATTAGATTAGGTAAGATACAATATCCAATGAGTTGGAGATAATGATAATTGAATGATGAGTGAGTGAGTAGGTTCATATTGATTTTCTTAGGGATCATCCCTTACTTTTCATGCATGAATCACATTCATTTTGAGAAACTCTTGATTTCAATTTTCTCGAATGTTGATTTTGGCAAAAATATGATGATCTTTTTCCTCTATACCTGTTGTAATTCACAATCAAAGAAAATAGAATAAAATATTTTTTTACAATCTATACAAGTTTTCTTCGAGTTTTGAGCTCTCAAGATTTTAGAAGAGGGAACAAATGAATTTTTTTTCTCTAGATACCATGTTTTAGATTTTTGATCTAAAGAAGGATAAGTACCTTAGGTTTAGGTGCCTATATGTAATGGGTTCTGAGTGTGACTCCATAGCTCATATTATGTCCTCTTTCTTGCTCAATGGTTTGTGGTATGTGACTCATATAAATTGGGAACCTTAATGGATATGTCATGAGACATAATGACATATGTATTCAAGTTACTACCCTTGTGGGTGAGATCATACGGATGTTAAGAGTACATATACATATTCACATTGTGTCCCTGATCAATTTTTATTATGTCAGGTCGATAGACAACAATAACACATAAGATTAGAGTGTGAGTTTGTTGATGACTAAGTCTCATTAATCATCACATGGAAATACCAAACTAAGCACATAGATACATATTAGGGAATAGTGTTTCGAACAAACCCACCTAGAGAGTGACACATGGTTGTGGTGGTCATAGTCATCTCTCGTAGTGAAAATAGTGATTGTGATTCTTAGACCTAAAATCACTGCACTCATCATATGTCGTTGGGTACACTTTTACATCATCAAACACAGTCCTGAAACATGGGTTGTTATAACGGTGATTGGGTAGCTTTGACACATGGGGATAGTCAGTGAGTGATAGATATGGGATTTGACCCTCCTATTAGAGAATGATATCCTAGCCACTTGATAAGCGAGACTAAGAAATGCATGCACATGCACATGTAAATCAATATAAGATATTGAGGTCACATTATCTCAGAAAGTTTGTTGTTGGTTCAAGGAACATGGATTGAATGTTGAGAGGATTACCTTTCATGCCTTGAGTTCATCCTGGATATCAGAGACAAAGGAATTATACAATCACTGTGAACACCTTATATAGATTATAGGTTGAAGTTGTTCTCTAACTTTCCATTCACTTGGGTAACAATGATGTGTGACTAGGCACCACTCTTTGCTTGTGATGTCATAAGCTACTTGTGGACATTCACCACCAATGTGATATGTGATGTGGTATTTGAACGAACTAACAAACTCACTCGGGGTTGAAATCCCCGAGCTTTTACCAAAACCAAAGTGCAATAATACCACCCGCAAGCGGATGAGTCTTATCGTAGTATAGTTGAGGATCAAACCCAAAGGACAACGTTTTTAAGAATCCTTGTCAGTCGAATCTATATCAAGTAAAACTAATATTTAGAGCGATTGGTTGATTTGAGGTTACTTAAACTAATTGCAGGAAAGTAAAAGCTGAATCAAAGTTGGGTTGAGATCAATGATATGGAATCGCTGGGATGGTACCGGGTTTCACCACCGCTACACGTGCAAACATATTCAATCGCAAACAATCCAGGCAAGATATAACAATCCAAGTATAGCTGCTGCAACCCCCCCCCATACGGGCGTTAGGTTTGCGTAAGCATCGCCTTAGGCATCAGATGTCTCGTCACCATCTGGATCACTTTACTTATGGCTCTGAAGATACAGAAATACACGGAGGTTGTGGGCCCCCTATACAGGCGTTAGGCACATAGAAGCGTCACCGAAGGCTAGATGGCTCGTCCCCTCACGGATCATACACTTACGACCTTGATGGAATCCCATCCTATTTCTAGTTTGGGAGTCATCCGTATTATCCGATAAGCAAGAAGGCGGTTAATATACAAGCAATCATCGACGATTAACAAGACGATACAAAATCCAACTAAGACTGTGAACCCCCTATACAGGCGTTAGGCACACAGAAGCATCACCAAAGGCTAGATGGCTCGTCCCCTCATGGATCATACACTTGCGACCTCAAGGAATCCTTTCAAAAGTTCTCTTCAAGGAGTCAGACTTGTTAAACGACATTCAATCCTATATATAGAAGTTCTCGCAACATAGGAAGAACAAAGATGAAAGCAAGAAACTAACCAAACTACAAACTTAATGGTTAACGATGAAATGAAGAGTTATATACATTGCCATGGAGAGTTTTAACAAAAGAACATGGTTTGCACGGGCAACAGGGCTAGTCCCCGCACCCCAGCGAAAAGGGACTACTCACTCATGATGCGAGAAACAAGAAGGATGAGAAAGAAAGAGAGATCCACCATGAGCTCGGTGCAGAAGGTAGTCGCAGCTCGGTGAAGAAGATACAACCTTCTACGTCGTGTCAAAGCAGATCTGGACGTGCACGGGAGTTGCTAAGACAGACCTGGCAGTCTCCCTTGCTCTGCCTTCTTTCTCTCTTCAGCCTCCTTGGTTGCAACATGGGCAGTAGGTGGAATGGAATTCGATCGGAGCTGAGCTCAGGCAGCCTCGCGGTGTCCGGATCCAATGCCTCCAATGAGGACCCTCAGGGTCCTATTTATTGGCTCAGATATGCCCCCAAACGGTCTTGTGTAAGTTGCTAAAATATCTCCTCCAAATGGTCTGGAGACCGTTTGGTGCCAAACGGTCTGGAGACCGTTTGGTGCCAAACGGTCTGGAGACCGTTTGCTTCCAAACGGTCTGGCTTGGTAGCTGCGTCAAACGGTCTTGAGAACAATCTTCTATTCAACCACTCAAACGGTCTCCGCACGAATATGCAACAAATGGTTTTGAGTGCGCGACATTCAATCTTCACAATCGCAGTGAACAGTATTGAGACCGCATGGACCCTAACGGTTTTGAGACCGCATGGACCCAAACGGTCTTGAGACCGCATGGACCCAAATGGTCTTGAGACTGCATGGACCCAAACGGTCTTGTGACTGCATGGACCCAAACGGTCTTGAGGCCGCATAGACCCAAACGGTCTTGAGACCGCATGGTCCCAAACGGTCTTGAGACTGCATGGACCCAAAACAGTATTGATACCGCATGGACCCAAACAGTCTTGAGACCGCATGGACCCAAATGGTCTTGAGACCACATAGGCTCAAACGGTCTTGGGACCGTATGGGCTCAAACGGTCTTGGGACCGCATGGGCTCAAACGATCTTGGGACCACATGGGCTCAAACGGTCTTGGGACTGCATAGGCTCAAACGATCTTGGGACCGCATGGGCTCAATAGCTTGGTTAGATTTCTTGATTGGAGCCAGAGATTGAGTTGGACCTTGACTACTTGTTTAGTTTTGTCGAAACCTACATGAAATGAACAATATTTAGTTAAAACCTTGATAGTCAAATCAATTGAGTAATTTTACACATTATGATTCATATTGAGCAAAAAGGTATGAATAGAGTTGAATTTGTTCTAAAGAGATAATTGAATTCCATGATGAATATGCACTCATCAAAACACCGTGAACTTAAACGTTGCTCATCCTCGAGTATCATAAAATCTGAAATAGTTGCCAAATGAATACTTCAATTCATGTGATTGCTTCATCTTCACATCACAAATGTTTTCTTTCTGCTCAATATGACTCAGTATCTCAACCTCCTGGGACCACTAAACACGTCTTACCATATCTTCGTTCCTAAGTTCGTTTTCCAATATCACTTCCTCCTCACTTTTTCCAACAACAAGAATGTCAAAGAGTTTTGTAAGAGTCCAGAGATTCCCGCAGAATCAACAAGTGTGCATCCGATCTGACACTGGTGTTTTTTAGGATAGTGGGGGCATGCATTGTGCCATAGGTAGAAAAGGGAGTGAAAGGTGGTATGGAAAGAAGAAGTAAATCTCTCCTCTATTCGACTCAAGATTTTTATTTGCTTTGTAATTTCATTTATTGCATTTTTTTGTGCGAATCTCTCCTCTATTCGACTCGAGATTGCATTTCTTTTTGCGTGCACTTTGGCATCTTTTGTTTGCAAATCTCTTCTCTATTCGAATCGAGATTGCATTTATGGCGGTACACACCTATTTATTTGTGAGGGGTATGGAAGAAGCGGAAAAAGAGGGAAGTGGCGTGCCACCCCAAACTTAGGGTTTGGCACCATATTTGGCTATTTTGTTTCTTTTTGATGGATGGAGGGGTATGAAGATGATAGAAGAAGTGTAGAAGAGAGATCAGGTCAGAATGCAATTTGATTTACAATTCACTATACCGGGTTGTTCTCTTTGTCGTACTCTGCTCAAATTGTGACTTGATGAGGATCCAGTGGAGATTCCATGTTATTGTTCCACTAGTCAGTTAGGAAGCACGACGTGTTTGATCCCCATCAGTTTGACAGATACTTATCAATTTTGCAAAAAGTATTATGATGTTAGGAATCATAAGCTTCACAAGATGATTTCAAGCAAAAGGCATGTTTCAATAATTGGTCCTTTTGAGGATTTACTTTGAATAAGGAGGATATAATGATTGAAAATGCATAGCAAATTAGTTAGTGACTTTTAATGAAATCAGGAGTGTCAAAAGTTCATGAAGTATCTGTTCAATGAAAATTTTGAAATTTTTTATCGAGAAAGTGATAGTGAAAACTTAAGTATGAAAAGAGGGTGTAGGTGGAAAGTGAGGTACGTACCACCCACCCTCCATCCCGAACTTCGAGATTTGCTCATCCGGAGCAAACCCTAAATCCAAGATGGAGGGGAAAGATCATGCCAGAATGACTACCGGGTGTGGTTGCGTTCCGATCAGCGCATATCCTCTTATTTGAAAATCTCGAGGGTAAAGGGCAGTTAGATCTTTTTAAAAAATAGCATTTTGCGAAGAGAATTTTATTTAAGGAAAAGTTAACTAGAAGGTAAAAACTAAAATAGATTTATTGATTGGGTTGCCTCCCGACAAGCACCTTTGTTTTACGTCAATAGCTCGACTGAATTCTTCAGCTTCATGGTGGATCCTTTGGGTTGGTGAGTTCCAGCATTGTTTTTGTGCCTATGTAAATCAAGGTGAAATATCTCTTCAAGCGGTGACCATTTGCCATAAATTTGCCTGCCTGTTCACTCCATAAAGAGAAAGCACCATGCGGGGAGATGCTTTTGACAATGTAAGGTCCAGACCAACGGGAATGGAGTTTTCCTAGGAATCACTTTAATCTTGAGTTGAAAACCAGAACTTGGTCTCCCACTTGTATGTCTTTTCTTTTCAGATGCCCATCGTGCCAAAGTTTTGTACATTCTTTGTAGATTCATGCATTCTCATAGGCTGTCATCCTGAGTTCATCCAGCTCTTGAAGTTGCACAATCCTGGCCTGGATGCTTCTTTTATATCAATGTTCAATTGTTTAATTGCCCACCATGCCTTGTGTTCCAGTTCGACTGGCAGGTGGAAAGCCTTTCCATATATTAATCGAAAAGGTGTAGTCCCAAGGGGAGTTTTATAAGAAGTACAATAGGCCCATAAGGCGTCATTGATTTTTGTTGACCAGTCCCTTTGATTGCGTCCAACCGTTTTTTCTAGAATAGCCTTTAGTTGACGGTTAGAGACCTCTACCTATCCACTTGTTTGTGGATGGTAAGGTGAGGCTACCTTATGTGTTACACCGTATTTTCTCAGTAAAGCTTTAAATTTTCTTTCAAGGAAATGGGACCCTCCGTCAGATAACACGTTTTGTGGTACTCCAAAATGGGGGAAAATAATATCTTTGAATAATTTGATGACGGGTTTGGAATCACTAGTTATGGTTGGTATACTTTCAACCCATTTTGAGACGTAGTCCACCGCCACTAGGATGTATGAAAATCCATGAGAAGATGGGAATGGACCCATGTAGTCCACCCCCCAAACATCGAATATCTCTACTTCTTGCCATAGATTCAGTGGCATCTCATCTCTCGTTGTTATATTACCTATTCATTGACATTTGTCACATGATAGGACAAAATCGTAAGAGTCTTTGGATATGGTTGTCCAGAAGAATCCACATTGCAAAACCTTTAAAGCAGTCTTTTTAAAGCTCATATGTCCTCCCACAGGTCCTGAGTGACATTGTTCCAAAATAGATTGCACTTCTTCTTCGGCGATACAACGTCTATACAAACCATCATCACATAGTTTAAAAAGATATGGTTCATCCCAATGATATTGCTTCACATCATGCATGAACTTCTTTGGAGCATTCCTGGTGCATTGGGGATGGATGACCCCAGCAGAAAGGTAGTTTACAAAATCTGAGTACCATGGTATGACTTCTGAAACCCTCATTAGTTGATCATCTGGCAGGGAATCATCGATCAGAATCTTTTCCGTATCCAGAGTGTGGATGTGACTGAGGTGATATGCTACAACATTTTCCGTACCCTTTTTATCTCTTATCTCTAAATAAAATTCTTGCAATAAGAGGATCCATCTAATTAACCTGGGTTTCACATCTTTCTTTGCCAGAAGATAGCAAATGGCAGTGTGGTCTGTGTAGACAATGAACTTTGAACCAATTAGGTAGGATCTGAACTTGTCAAAGGCATACACGATTGCTAGAAGTTCTTTCTCAGTAGTTTCATAATTCCTCCGAGCTTCATCAAGAGTTTTTGATGCATAATAGATCACATAATGTTTCTTTTCTATACACTGCCCTAAAACAACACCCACAACATAATCGCTGGCATCACACATAATTTCAAAAGGATGGTCCCAGTCGGGAGCTCTAATGATGGGGGTTGTTGTAAGGGCCTACTTTAGCGTGTTGAAGCTTTTGACACATTCTTCATTGAAATTGAAATCAGTATCCTTTAGTAGCAGGTTCATCATTGTCTTAGTTATCTTGGAAAATTCCTTTATGAATCTTCTGTAAAATCCTACATGACCTAGAAAAACACAAACTTCTTTTACATTCGTGGGAATATCCAATTTAGAAATCACTTCAATCTTGGCTTTATCTACTTCAATTCCTCTATTGCTAACCCTATGGCCCAGGACAATGCCTTCTTTTACCATGAAATGGCATTTTTACAAATTTTACACGAGATGCGCTTCTTCACAATGTTTGAGAACCAGGGAGATGTGCTTTAGACATGAATCGAATGAGTCTCCGTATACAGAAAGATCATCCATGAAAACCTGCATAATAGTTTCAGTAAGACCCGCGAAAATGGTATCCATGCAACGTTGAAAAATTGTGGGTGCATTACAGAGGCCAAACGACATTCTTTTAAATGCGTATGTTCTGAATGGGCAGGTGAAAGTTGCTTTCTGTTGATCATCTGGATGTATGGGTATTTGATAGAATCCAGAGTAACCATAAAGATAACAGAAATATTCTTGGTGAGCCAACCTTTCTAGGACTTGATCAAGGAAGGGCATAGGAAAATGATCTTTTTGAGTTTCCTTGTTTAGTTTCATATAATCTATGCACATCCTCCACCCTGTGACTGTTTGAGTGGGGATGAGCTCGTTGTTTTCATTCCGTATAAAAGTCGTTCCACCTTTCTTTGGGACTACATGTACTGGGCTCACCCATGGTGAATCTGATATCGGATAGATTATTCCAGCTGTGAGAAGTTTAATGACCTCACAACGGACCACTTCCTTCATATTAGGATTCAACTTCTATTGATGCTCGATAGTCGGCCTGTGATCTTCCATCATAGGGATCTTATGCATACACAATGCTTGACTGACCCCAATGATATCGCTCATTTTATAGCCGATGGCTTTCTTTCTTTCCCTTAATTTCTTCAGGAGTTTATTTTCTTGTTCAACAGTCAGATTGGAATTTATAATAACTGGGCAAACCTTGAGATCATCTAAAAATATGTACTTCAGTCCTTCGGGCAGGGGCTTCATTTCGGGAGCTTGTGGTTTTTCCCTAGTTTCTTCTGTAGTTTCCATAGCCTTGAGTTCTTCACCAGTGGCTTCAACGTCTTCTTTAGCAGATTCAAGGGATTAGATGTAATCCCTTGCTCATTCGTCGATTGGTTCATCAATTGACTGGTTTGATAGAGCGATTTCCAATGGATCGTATGATTCATGATGCTCTTGGGTCAGAAGTGACATTTGCTCAACGCAATCAATCAACTATACTTCTTCTTGCATACTTGGTCTTCTCATACTTTCAAAAACTTTGGATTCGAGAGTCTCTTTGCCTAATCGAAGCAGTAAGGTACCAGCTTCAACATCAATTAGAGCTCTTGCGGTGGCGAGGAATGGACGACCAAAGATGAGAGGATATCTAGTATCTTCTTTTATATCCATAATGACGAAGTCTCATGGAACGTATGTATCCTTGCCTACCTTTACCGGGACATCTTCAAGGATTCCTAATGGACATTTTATCGAATTGTCTATGAGATGTATAGTCATGCCAGTAGGAAGCAATTCCGCAAACCCTAGTCTTGTACACAGACTTAATGACATATTAGAGATGCTTGCGCCGAGATCTGCCAAACCTTTCTTGCATGACGAGTCACCAATGTGACATGAGATTCCAAAGGATCCCGGGTCTTTTTGTTTCTTTGACATCTTTCTCAATATGATATCTGATGTAGTTGTATCCAGTTTTACTATTTCATATTCTACAGTTATGTACTTCCTGGTGAGGAGTGACTTTAGGTACTTAGTCCAGGCTGGTATCTCAGCCAGAGCATCTAAGAAGGGTATACCAACATGAAGTTTCTTCATAGCCTCTTTAAACTTATTAAATCTAGTATCAAGCTTGGTTTGCCTTAGGCGGGATGGGAAGGGTATACGAGGCTTATATACAGGAATATCAGGTTCTGGTGTTTCAGTTTCTTCATCAGTAGATTTCTCAAGACTTCCCTTATCTATCTTATCTTCTTTTGATTGAGACTCTAGTGTTGTTAAGTTTTGGATAATCACAGGTTCATCTTCATCTGTAATAACCACCGGTGTCTCTACTGGGGGGTCGGAATAGTCTTTTCCTGACCTGGTGGTGACTGCCTTCAACTGCTCAGGATGCTTGGGATTGTTCTCAGGTTGGCCAACAAAGACTCCAGCTGGTGGCTTTATGCTAGCTGCAAGTTGAGCTAGTTGAGATTCAATAGCCTTCTGTTGAGCTTGTTGGTTGGCTATCATAGTTTGCTGAGTTTGCAACATTTTTTCAATGGCTGATAGCTTGTCATAAGAAGAGATGGGTCCTGCTTGTTGTCCTTGCTGTTGATTAAGATTCTGATACTGAGAGTTGTTTTGATAATTGTTGTAGTTCCTATTATGAAAGTTCCCCTTGAAATTTCCTTGATTTCCAAAATTCTGTTGTTGATTGTACTGGAATCCTGGCGGGCCCCTTGAATGATTGTTTGAACCAAATTGATGTGAGTTTACTGCTCTAGAGGGGTTTCCATATTGAAAACCTGGGCAATTCCTGTTCTGATTCAGATTGTAATAACCTTGCCCAGGAATGGTGTTGATAGCATTAAGATTTTCCATCTGACCGTTATCTCCTTGTCCACATACATGGGTCAGAACAACGTCATAGAGGACATTACATGATAAAGTGGAATGATCGGTGCTCTTACATGCTTCACAGAATAGGGAAGTAGACTTTACCTGTTCCGGTTGCCGAGTGGGTGAACGTCCTCTTCCAATAACAGCTAGAGATGATTCAATATGGTCTTGCTTGGCAACTAAGACCTTCAAGGTTTCAGCGAAAAATTGTACTCGGGAATGCCTTCGGCCATAGCTATTTTCAAGACTCCTTTACCCACAGATCTACCCCAATTGGCTTGATTTTCTTCTCCCAGGGTGACGACTCTCCATGCGCTGTCATAACTTTGACGCATGAAGTTTCCTCCAGATGAGGAATCTAGAAACATCTTGATATCATCATCCACACCCCTATAGAAAATTTCGATGAGTTGATTCTTCAGGATTCCGTGGTGTTGACATTTGCGTAGAAGCTCTTTGTATCTATCCCACACTTCAGTGAGAGTTTCTCCAGGGACTTGAGTGAAATTTTTTATCCAGCCCCTAATTTCATATGTAAGAGATGGAGGATAGAACTTTTCCAGGAACACATTTTGGAGTTGTTCCCAGGTAGTGATGGGTATTTCACTTTGCAATGAATTGTACCAGCTTATGGCTCTATCAGCAAGGGAATACTTAAAGAGATGGAGTTGAATGACATCATCAGTTACTCCATTTTGCTTTGTCATAGCACATAGGTTGATGAATCTCAGAAGATGTTCTTGGCTGTCCTCTGCTTGTTTGCCATAGAAAGGGTTGTTTTGAAGCAATGTGATCCAATGTGCTCTAATCTCAAAATTGGCATCATTGATGGGACGAGGCTGCACTAGATGGTGAACATTCACATCTTTCAGGATTGAGAACTCTCTAAGATCCTTCTGTAGTTCAGCTACTTGCGCTGCTGCTTGTGCTGCTAGGATTTCCTGTTGAACCGCAGCCCTAGCTTCTTGCATGAGCCTCTCTCTTTGTGCATTGATGGCTTGAGCCACCCTTCGGGCTACTTCTTCTTCTTGCACCATCCTTTCTTGATTCTCTCTAATCTGATGATGGAAAGTTCTGTCTATTTCGGGACAAAGCTCGATGTGAGTCCGAGGCTGTCCAAACGGTGCAAACACTATGCGTTGGGTTGTACCCGAAAATTGGAAATATTTTGAAAATGAGATCCACAAAGTAGAGTCAAATTCAAGTAGATAATCGATTGTTTCAAAAGAAAAGCAAAATCCTAGATTAGTCTTAGAAGAACTAGATCTGACTAACTGATTCCGTTGTCCCTGGCAACGGCGCTAGAATTTGACGTGGTATTTGAACGCACTAACAAACTCACTCGTGGTTGAAATCCCCGAGCTTTTACCAAAACTAAAGTGCAATAATACCACCCGCAAGAGGATGAGTCTTATCACAGTATAGTTAAGGATCGAAACCAAAGGACAATGTTTTTAAGAATCCTTGTCAGTCGAATCTAGATTAAGTAAAACTAATATTTAGAGCGATTGGTTGATTTGAGGTTACTTAAACTAATTGCAGGAAAGTAAAAGCTGAATTAAAGTTGGGTTGAGATTAATGATATGGAATCGCTGGGATGGTACCAGGTTTCACCACCACTACAGGCGCAAACATATTCAATCGCAAACAATCCAGGCAAGATATAACAATCCAAGTAGAGATGCTACAAAACCCCCCATACAGGCGTTAGGTTTGCGTAAGCATCACCTTAGGCATTAGATGTCTCATCACCATCCGAATCATTTTACTTACGACTCTGAAGATACAGAAATCCACGGAGGTTGTGGGCCCCCTATACAGGCATTAGGCACACAGAAGCGTCACCGAAGGCTAGATGGCTTGTATCCTCGCGGATCATACACTTAAGACCTCGATGGAATCCCATCCTATTTCTAGTTTGGGAGTCAGCCATATTAACCGATAAGCAAGAAGGCAGTTAATATACAAGCAATCATCGACGATTAACAAGACGATACAAAATCCAACTAAGGTTGTGAACCTCCTATACAGACGTTAGACACACAAAAGCGTCACCGAAGGCTAGATGGCTCGTCCCCTCACAGATCATACACTTGCGACCTCAAGGAATCCTTTCAGAAGTTCTCTTCAAGGAGTCAAACTTGTTAAACGACATTCAATCCTATATATAGAAGTTCTTGCAACATAAGAAGAACAAAGATGAAAGCAAGCAACTAACCAAACTACAAACTTAATGGTTAACAACGAAATGAAGAGTTATATACATTGCCACAGAGAGTTTTAACAAAAGAACATGGTTTGCATGGGCAGCGGGGCTAGTCCCTGCACCCCAGCAAAAAGGGACTACTCGCTCATGATGCGAGAAACAAGAAGGATGAGAAAAAAAGAGAGATCCTCCATGAGCTCATTGCAGAAGGTAGTCACATCTCGGTGAAGAAGATACAACCTTCTATGTCGTGTCAGAGCGGATCTGGACATACACGGGAGTTTCCAAGACAGATCGGACAGTCTCCCTTGCTCCGCCTTCCTTCTCTCTTTAGCCTCCTTGGTTGCAACATGGGCAGTAGGTGGAATGGAATTTGATCGGAGCTGAGCTCGGGCAGCCTCGCGACGTCCGGATCCGATGCCTCCAATGAGGACCCTCGGGGTCCTATTTATAGGCTCAGATCTGCCCCCAAATACTCTTGTGTAAGTTGCTAAAATATCTCCTCCAAACGGTCTAGAGACCGTTTGCTGCTGCGTCAAACGGTCTTCAGAACGATCTTCTATTCAACCACTCAAACGGTCTCCGCACGAATATGCAACAAATAGTTTTGAGTGCGCGACATTCAGTCTTCACAATCGCAATGAACAGTCTTGAGACCGCATGGATACTAACGGTCTTGAGACCACATGGACCCAAACGGTCTTGAGACCGCATGGACCCAAACGGTCTTGAGGCCGCATGGACCCAAACGGTCTTGAGACCGCATGGACCCAAATGGTCTTGAGACCGCATGGACCCAAACGGTCTTGAGACTGCATGGACCCAAAATGGTCTTGAGACCGCATGGACCCAAACGGTCTTGAGACCGCATGGACCCAAACGGTCTTGATACCACATAGGATCAAATGGTCTTGGGACCGTCAAATCGTTTCGGGACCGCATGGGCTCAAACGGTCTTGGGACCGCATAGGCTCAAGCGGTCTTGGGACCGCATAGGCTCAAACGGTCTTGGGACCACATGGGCTCAATAGCTTGGTTAGATTTCTCGATCGGAGCCAGAGATTGAGTTGGACCTTGACTACTTGTTCAGTTTTGTCGAAACCTGCATGAAATGAACAATATTTAGTTAAAACCTTAATAATCAAACTAGCTGAGTAACTTTACACATTATGATTCATATTGAGTGAAAAGGTATGAATAGAGTTGAATTTTTTCTAAAGAGATAATTGAATTCCATGATGAATATGCACTCATCAAAATGGGACCTATAGGGTCACACACATAGGAACTCATCTAGAAGAGGAGTTTGGTCTTGAATGACAAATGGATTGATTACTGAAGTGTTTAGGTACTAAATTCACGCAACAGATTGACAGATTGACTAACTGGTGTGCCAAACGACCGTCTCACTGAGTGAAATGACCATTTGGGCATGCCAGACGGGCGTCTCAATTGTTGAGATGGCCATTTGGATTGTCAGACCAATCAGAGTTTGAATTAGCTAAGTTCCTCCCTTGAACTAACTAGTTCAATTTGATTGTACTGATCGGCTCATCTCGACTCACCTGACGGGCATCTAGGTGAGTGAGACGGGCATCTTTCCTGGGTGAGACGACTTAGTTTGGCTAAATGAAGGTTTAGATGTTTCCTGAATAGTTTTGATTGTACCTTACTTGGGGTAAAAGGAAATTAATATGTGATATTAATTGGAATCAAAATTTCCAAATTCGTATCTAATTGGGAAACTACCAAATGTCCATTTGGTAGTGCGAGACGACTGTCTCACACCCTAAATGGCCATCTGGGTGTGCCAGATGACCTTTTGGCATCTTGTATGTTGCAAAAATTCAAGATCTTTTGTTCCCTTCTGTTGACCTAGAGGATATACATTGTCCATATTTTGATAATGACTCAACAATTCCATTTACATGTATCTAATATGTGTATTCAAGATTGATTTCAGGCCATAGGTATATAAAAAGGATCATTTTACACAAGCCCTATCTTGTCAAAGTTCAAGTTAAATTAATGCAAGTGTGATAATAAGGAAATCACTTCAAATGACTTTAGAAGAACTTTGTAATCACTTGTATTGATTATATGACTTGAAACTAAGATGAGAAAAATATGTCAGACACTTAGTACCACGTTTTATCACTTTTATCCAAATTAGAAAATTGATCACAGGCTGCTGATCGGTCGAGTTTCAATCTTGACCGATCCCATGGATTGATTTTCTGATGATATGCATCGGTTGAGTTGTGCATTCACAAAACTTGACTGAATGGCTTACTGACCAAATGCGATTTCGGCTAATCGATCGAGTTTTCCAGGACAAACTCGACCGATAGTTTGGAAATTGGGTTTGTCATTTAGCCGATCGGTCGAGTTACCTTTATTGAAACTCGACCGAATGCACTATATGGAAAACACAGAAAAAGTGATTATAACCGTTGGTGACTTGTTTGGGTGAAAATAGATCCGTTGCTCTGAGCAAAAAGGCTATAATTCGACCCTAAGTGTTATACAACTCAAGGGAGCACCCCCAACTATAAATAGGACCCCTTGGAGTTCATTCTAAGTTTGCTCATTCACTACATTCAAGGTCCTTGCTATAGTTGAGCGTGGTACTACTGCTGGAGCCCCTTTCTCTTTCTAGTTTACACATCATTTCATGATTTGTGAGCGAGTTAGGATTATTTAAGAGAGCTCCACATTTGTACATTTAAAACTCTCAATCTTCCACTACTTCCCTATCCCCTTCTCTTGTGAAGAAAAACTAAAGCAAGTGCCATCGAGTGAAGAAGGAGTTGTAGCTGGTCCTCTTCAAGGGTGTTGAAGAGGTGGTGATCATCTCCAAGTGAAGGAGAATGAAAAGGTTGAAGATCCAAGAGGAGAATCAATGTCCTTCAAGGAGGAAGACTTGAGCTTGAGTGGGTAAGACCTTGGTGAAGGCTGAAGACTCAAGCTAAGTGGTAAGTTCTTTGTTAAGTTGGATATCTCAAAGGTTGGATGGGTAAGTCCTTTGGTAATCTATTGAAATAAATATCTTTGGTGATATAATAGAGAAAAGCACTTGTAAAGTCCTAGAGGCTGACCTCTCTAGGTAGTGGACTGACTCACTTCTAGTTTGAAGTGTGGAACCACTCTACATCCCTTTGTCAAGTTCTTGCTATCAATCTCTCTCATCCTTACTATACTTATTTAGATAGGACTTCATATTCCCATTTAGCTATTTCTCCAAATTGATATAATTTGAAGGTCTAATCTATTTAGTGAGAAATGTTGTAGCTCTATTCACCACCCTCTAGAGCTCTTCGATCCAACAAGTGGTATCAGAGCTAAGGATATTCTCCAACAATATCCTATGAGATGAGAAGATGGGCGACAACCTACTTGGTTCACTCAACCTAGAGGGAGGCTTCTCCATGCATCCTCTGGTCTTTGACGACACCAACTTCCTCTATTGGAAGAGCCGGATGCAGTTCTACATTCAAGGAATGAACTTTGATATGTGGAAGGTGATGGTCACACCTTACAAGGAGACAACCAGAGCTGTTGCTACATGGAGTGAAGCTGCACTCAGGGAGGCTCAACTTAATGCAAAGACCATTAGCATCCTCTACGCAACCCTCACCCTCATGGAGTTCAACCATATCTCATCATGGGATACTGCCTATGAGATTTGGGACAAGCTATGCATCACATATGAAGGCACAAAGTAAGTCAAGGAGGAAAAGATCTAAATGTTGAATAGCCTCCTAGAGAACATCAAGATGGGAAATAAGGAAGGCATTGTGAAGATGTACTCAAGGCTTAATGTCATCATCAATGGGATGGATGCTTTGGGCAACACTTTGGATAGAGGCGTCATTAACTCAAAGATCATGAGAACTCTTTCAAAGAGATGGGAGTCAAAGGTCATCTCCATTGAAGAAGTAAGGAGCCTTGGTGATATACCAACTAAAGAACTCATTGGCAATCTTCAAGCACATGAGCCGAGACTTGACAAGGAGGGAGAAGAAGCAAAGCAAGAAGAGAAGGAAGCCATGAAGATCAAAGATAGTGCTTTCAAAGAACAAGTTGAGGCTGTCATCCTTCAACAACGACTTGCTTTCTGGACTTCTTCCTCCTCGTCTAGTGAAGATGAAGGCCCTAGTGAGCATGAAGCTAGCTACCTCAAGGGCAAGCACTTCAAAGGAAAGCAATCTTCCTCATCCTCTACTCCTAGATGCTACAAGTGTGGTCAAAAGGGGCACTATAAGAGTGAATGCCCAAAATTAAGAAAGTCTCACCACAAGAGCAACTTATGGAAAGAAGAGGATTATAAGAAGGAGATCAAGCACAAGAGGAAGCACAAGAAGGAGAAGAGACACCATAATGCAGCTCATGCGGCTTGAGAAGCTTCATCTTCAAGCAGCTCTAGATCCAAAGAAGATGGAAAATGCCACCTTTCTCTCATGGCCTCTACAAGTGAAGACATTGGTGAGGCAAGCGAGGTAAGTTTGCATGAATTGTCTAAAGAAGCTATTATTGACATGCTTATTACTACCCGTTCTTCTTTTGCTAAATGTAAATCTAAAATAAAACGGTTAGGAAAAATTATTGGTGATCTTTATGCTAATCTTGAGATTTTGGAATTGAATGAGAAAACCAATCTTGAGAGTATTGATAATTTGCAAGAGAAATACCTTGATCTTGAACTCCACTATAATGGGGTTGAAGTTGAGAATGGTATCTACCTTAGGAACATTGAGAACCTTAACGAAGAGAACCAAACTTGCCTAAAATAACTTGAAATTCTTAAAACTGAGAATGCTAAATTTAAGTTTCTTATTGATGCTCGTAGAGAAGAGAGAGATGTCTATCTCAAAGAGATTCAAATGCAAAATATGAAAATGCTAGGTTGCTTATTTAAGTAAACGATCTATCTTCTAGACCTTTGTTGCCTAGTGTTAATGTTTCTTCTATCTCTCTTGAAAAGGATTCATATCTTACTAAAGCTTTATGTCTTGAGGCTGATCTTGTGCATGCTAGGGATGACATATTTAGTTTATCTTCTACTATTGTTTATTTAAATTATGATAACCATAGATTGAGAGCATCCTTGTAGAAATTCCTCAAAGGGAATAACTCCCTAAATGAAATCCTTGACCATTCTACTAAACAAAGTGGTACTAGTGGTTTGGTATTTGTAGGGGGGAGCCTCAAAGGGAAAGAGTAAGGACAAAGGTAAGAAAAAGAGAAAGGAGCTCTCTTTCTTTGTAGGAGAATTTTCTGGCACTAAGAATCCTATGGTTTGTTCTTATTACAAATGTGATGATCATTATTCCATTTATTGTCATTAAAAGCCTAAGGGGACCAACCCAAAGATGAAATGGGTCCCCAAGCTAACTCCATATCCCAAAGTTTGAGTTTGGAACTGACATTCTCCTTTCTTGCAAAGAAAAGATAGATAGATTGTTGATAGTGGCTGCACAAGCACATGACCGGTGATATAAGCCATTTCAACAACTTCACAAAGAAGAAAGGAGGATCTGTCACCTTTGGGGACAACAAGAAAGGTAAAGTCAAAGGTGAGGGTGATGTAGGTGAATCCTTATACATTAAGAATGTTCTTTTTGTGGATAGCCTACATCACAATTTAATAAGTGTTAGTCAACTTTGTGATAATGGTTACCTTGTGCTATTTACTTCTCTTAAATGTTTGATTCTAGTTTCCCTCATCTACCAAGTTATATATAAGGGAACTAGAAGTGGTAATCTTTATGTTATTGTACTTAACTCTATTAATCATGTGGTTGGTAGATGCCTTGTAGGCAATTCAAATGATACTTCTCTTTGGCACCGTCGACTTGGTCATGTAAATATGCATCAATTGAAGAAGTTGAGCAAAAAGGGCTTAGTTAAGGGACTTCCTAAATTGGATTTTGAAAAGGTTGAGGAATTCCAACCTTGTACACAGGGAAAGAAAACCAAGTCCTCCTTCAAATTCAAAGGAGTCCTTAGTAGTAAGAGAGCTCTTGAGCTTCTACATATTGATCTATTTTGACCAATGAGAATGCAATTTCTTCGTGGTTCCAAGTATTGCCTTGTTATTTTCGATGATTTCTCTAGATATTCTTGGACCTTATTTCTCATTTCAAAGAGTGATACACTTTATGTTTTCTCTAATTTTTGCAAATGAGTTGAGAATGAAGCTTCTTGCCAGATTATTTCCATCCGTAGTGACCATGGGGAAGAATTTGAAAATGAGCTTTTTGAGCATTTTTGTCAAGAATAGGGTTATGCACACAAGTACTTTTCTCCTCCAACACCTCAAAAAAATGGGGTTATAGAGAGGAAGAATAGGTCTTCACATGAGATGTCTAGGACCATGCTTCTTGAGTATGATACGCCTAAGAAGTTTTGGGCAGAAGCTGTTAGTACCTCTAGTTTTGTGCAAAACCATGTTTTCACTCATACTTCACTTAAGAAAACCCCCTATGAGCTATGGCATGGTAGGAAGCCTTCTATCGAGTATTTCTGTATTTTTAGATGTCCTTCTTTTGTTTTGAATATGAAAGATTCTCTTGACAAGTTTGATCCAAAATCATATAAGGCCTTCTTTCTTAGCTATAGCACTACTAGCAAGGCATATAGAATTTATAATGTTGATCTTGATAAGGTAGAAGAATCTATTATTGTAAAGTTTATTGAGACTAACCCCTCTATTCTCAAAGATATTGTTTCAAAAGATGATGTTGCAGATGAAGTAATTCCTATCATTAAATAACTCAACATCACCCAAAAGGGAAAAGAAGTAGCTGCTCAAGAAGAAGACAAAGATGATGAAAAGAAGGATCCAACTCCCCAGTTTGCAAAGGATAATCCTAAGGATCTGATTTTAGGTGATCCATTTGAGAGTTTGAAGATGTGGGCTACATTCAACAAAGAACAAGCCAACAACACTTTCATCTCACAACTAGAGCCTAAAGATGTCAAGGAAGCTCTTGGGGATGAAGAATGGATCCTAGCTATGCAAGAAGAAGCTGGAACAATTCGAGAAGAACAAAGTTTGGACCCTTGTGCCAAGACCAAGTGATAGAAAGATCATTGGCACCAAATGGGTCTACCACAACAAGCTACATGAAAGTGACAAAGTGGTAAGAAATAAAGCAAGGTTTTTGGCTCAAGGCTACAATCAACAGGAAGGTATTGACTTTGATGAAACATATGCACCTGTATCTAGACTTGAGTCCATTCATATGTTTCTTGCTTTTTCTAGTCTGAAAAACTTTCTTTTGTATCAAATGGATGTTAAAAGGGCATTTTTAAAATAATATAATTGACGAAGAAATGTATATTGCACAACCTCTAGGATTTGAACATGATAGTATACCTAACCATGTTTACTTGTTACAAAAAGCTCTCTATGGACTCAAACAAGCACCAATGGCTTGGTATGAGAAATTAAATAACTTTTTGTTAGATCATGGTTATATCATGGGCAAAGTGGATTCTACCTTGTTTCTAAAACACACTTCTAACAATTTTCTTATCATTCAATATATGTTGATGATATAATTTTTGGCAGATTTAACCTTGATCTTTGCAAAGAATTTAGTTATCTTATGCAGTGTGAATTTGAAATGAGTATGATGGGTGAACTCACATTCTTCCTTGACTTTCAAATCAAACAAACAAAAGATGAGAACTTCTTCAACCAAGGAAATTACACCAATGAACTACTTAAGCTCTTTGGGATGGAGAATACTAAGCTGATGGACACACCCATGTGAAACACCACCAAACTTGATAAAAATGAAGAAGGTGAAAAGATAGATGAGAATATCTATAGAGGTATGATTGGAAGTTTACTTTACTTAACTGCCTCTAGTCCTGACATAATGTCTAGTGTTGGCTTGTGTGCTACATTTCAATAAAATCCTAAGAAATCTCATCTTATAGCCGTTAAGAGGATTCTAAGGTACTTAGCCAAAACCTAAAATTTTAGACTATGGTATCCCAAGTTAAGGGACTTTACTCTTACTGCCTATAGTGATGCCGATTATGCATGCTACTTGATTGATAGAAAGTGCACAAGTGGCACTTGCTTCCTCCTAGAACCATGCTTGGTGTCTTGGTTCTCCAAGAAAAAGAGCACCATGGAATTATCAACCACCAAGGCTGAGTACATTGCAGCTGGGAGTTGTTGTGCCCATGTCCTATGGATGAAGCAAATGCTCCAAGACTTCAACATTCATTTTGATGCTTGTCTTATCTATTGTGATAATACTAGTGCAATTAACTTGTCTTACAATCCTATATTGCATAGTACAACTAAACATATAGAGGTTCACCATCACTTTCTTCATGATCACATTGCCAAGAAGGATATTTATATCACACATGTGGACATGGAAAATCAGTTGGCAGACATTTTCACTAAACCTCTAGCTAGACAACAATTTGACTTTATTAGATAAAAATGCTTATAACTTCTTTGAATGAATTTGATATGTCTTGTAGCTAGTAGTCAGCTATCCTATATGTTTTGCATCTATCTTGATCATCTTTGCTTGCTAATATGCTAAAAATTGGTTTTTCATGATCATATTGCCTTGTTTTTCTCTTGTTTTTGGGTATTTTTCACAAAAGCTTGTTTTATCGCAAAATAATACCCAATGATGAGTGATATGTTCCTAAGCATTTTCAATATACATAATGGACTTGAAAAATAAAATTAATTATCATTCAAATGGCTAGAAATTAAGTTTGATGGTTTTAGGTCAGGTTGACCATCGATCGAGTTTCCGTAGGACAAACTCGACCGATCCATGGCCGAGAGATTTTTTTAAAAAGGACCAATCGGTTGAGTTTCCACCTCACAGAACTCAACTGATCAGTGGGCTGACGCCAACTTAAGTTGAATTCGGTCGAATTTTCTCCCTCTCAACTAGAGAATAGTCAACGGATTCCACTCCTCCTAGTCCTAAGCTCTCAACCCTTGACCTTCCCTTCCCTAACCTAGCCCTTATATGACCTAGGGAGACCTTCCTAGACCTTCCCCCTAGCTTAACCTAGGTGTGTGAATGTTTTTGGTGGAGTGGATTGTGCGTTTGATCTCTTCTTCCTATCCTTTTAACCTCCATGACTTCAAATAGAAGGAAGAGAGCCGCCCCTAGCAATGCACCATCCTTCTCCTCATCTTCCCTCTTGATTCCTTTCGATGAGACCCTTTTTGTCTCAATTGAGGCTATAAATCAGTATAAGGACCTTCTTCCTAGGAGTACTTTTCCTTTTAGAGCCCTTTTTGAGCCTAGCCCTAGGCACCAAGCTATCATTGATCAAGTGGAAATATTTTCTTTATGTTCATCACCTATCTGTTCTGGGTGTCGAGCGTGAGTGGTTTCACAATTTAATGTATATCACGAAAGTCGTTCATGAATTCTACACAAATTTGCATTGGAATTATGACTCCCTTGTACCCTATCCAAATACTCAAGTTATCCTTACTTCTATGACCACCGGGAAGAAATTTCAAATCTCAGTGGATATCCTGAATATCTTCTTTTTAGGAGTCGATGAGAATGATACCTGGCGTAAGGATTCTAGTGAGTATTTCAACTTGTTGGACCTCAAAGGTTTCTACAAGAAAAATGATATCACACTTCCCGATATCCATCATTACTTGGAGAAACCTGACGTCCCCTATAAGAAGAAGATCACCCTACCCTCCTCCTCCTTAGATCTCAAGAAGCGTATATTAGCCCTAGTGGTCGACTGAAACATCCACCCAAAGAAAAATCAAACAGATATTGTAGAAAACATTGCGGTGATAATGTAATGCATCTTAGAGAATGTCAGAGTCAAGTGGTCTAGATACATCCTCCACCACATGACTTGCTTTGACTCTGGCAAGAACACTCGTGGCTCTCATCCTCCATATCCTGCCCTGATATGTGATCTTTTCCAGTTTGCCACTGAGAAATCACTTTTCTCTGACTTCCACTACAAACCTGCCAAGAAGGGAGTGTGTATTAGTGAGACCACTATTCCGAAATCCATGCCTATATTTTCCTCCACCTCACACAGAGCTTCAACCTCTACCTCTACCTCAGCTACACTTACCTCTACCTCAACCCGAGCTCCTCCACCTCCTCAACCGATCTGACCTAGCCGTGCCTCGTTCTGTGTGTCCAATGAAGCCCTCATGAGTTACATGATACACCGACAAGCATACAACCTCCAGGTCCAGGAGTATTTGCACCAGGATTTATGTTCAATCATGTCTAACATGAACTTATCCTATGCTCACCCATACCCCACCTACCAGCCATACCCCGATAGTGATTATGCAGTCTATGCATATAATCACTTCTACCCTGCCCCTCCACCTGCACATGAGCCTTCCAATCTTGCTCCCACACCTTCTGCTATTGGTGGACTTGCTCCAGTCACCCTACTACAACCTGCTTTCCCCTTGGCCACTCTACTTTCCAGTCTTGGTGATTCTGCTCCTTCCTTCCCTCAGGCCAATGAGCTCTATGCTCTTGGTATAACTTGGGATGGGCAAAATGCTCATTGGCCCGATCATTGCTTCATACCTTTTACAGATGAAGAGATGCCAGACTAGGCTGATGATGAGACTACTGACGCAGATTTACCGTACGCAAAAACACAAGTGAATGCGTCGAAGTAGTACAGGCCTTTGTGAGGCCCGACTCGAACTTAGGGATACATGAAATTGTCGGAAACTCCTACTAACTACTTACGATCAACTAAGCTGATTAAAAAGTTGAGAGTTGTTGTTAAAATAAAAAAAAAATAAAATAAAACAAGGAATCGATTAAATTGTTGGTTTAATCAATTCAAAAGATCTTTAGGGTTGCGGTTTCACCGCGGGTTTTCATTGTATAAAATTATATATAATTACTCAATTTTATCTCTCTATCCGGGTAGTGTCCTGAAATCAGAATTGCCCACTGTCGTGGTACAATTCACTACCTATGTCTAGGTCGGTTCCACCGTCGTAGTAACCTATACCCTAAACTAGGTGCATTAAAAATGACCTCTCGGTATCCACCATTAATCTTACACCACCTTGTTCAAGGGATTTGTCATTTAATGTAAATTCCGTCTCTTTTCAACCATTAATTCTTCTTTTAAAGAAATTAAGGCCATTAGATTATTATTATGGTGATCAAGCATAATAATATATTGGAGAAAACGAAACTATACCATGGATTTAAGAGATAAGATATGAATTACTATTATAAAATCGTCATACGGCTACTCCCAGTCCTAAAGACAAAGGGGATTAGCCCCGCATGTTCATCTCAGAGTACAATGTGGAGAAGAAAAAGGGAAACATGAAGAAAAACGTGATTGAGTGGTTAAAATCCTGAACGGAGATAGTCCAATCGATCCTTGGTGTGAAATCCGTGTTTTGCCGCCTTCCGGTGGTGGAATTTGTCTTCTTCAGTGTCCAGATCGGCTGGGGCATGCTCTCGTGCTCCGTTCTTCTCTCCTTTCTCTCTGGGATGTGTGCAGCAACTAATGACGTCCTCCCCTCGTCCAGGGCACCATCATTAGGTTTATTTTCCCAAATTAGGTCGCAAAATAATCACGGCCATCTGATTGAGATTAATCTGAAAAAAACGCATATCTGACAGTGTCGATACCATCGACGCGGGTCGATGATATCGACCTAGCGTGATTGCGGCAACTCTTCTTTTCTTTCTTCTGTGCGCCTGATGTCATCTCGATACCATCGACGAACCTGTAGCAGCGGTTTTGTCTTTATGTGTCGTTGTAGCTCCACCAGTCGATAGTATCGACTTTATGGTCGATAGTATCAACGCACTTCTCGCCAGCAACCTAATGGTATCTCAATACCATCGACATCCCTGTCGATAGTATCGACTTTCTTCTGGTCCTTGTGGCTGGCAACCTGTGGACTGGTCAATGGTATCGACCACCGTCGATGGTATCGACAAAAGGAGATACTTGTTTTTCTTGAAATTAACACACGAAACCACATAAATCCACACAAAATACATTCTTTTGATAATTAAGACTAAAAATGCTTGAAATAAGGGGATTTGACATAAAGGAGTAGCATAGACCAAAGTGAATGAATTATGCAACATTAACCATGAAAATGACTAATAAATGCATAAAACACCTATCAAACAAGCCTATAAATGTGACTCAAAATCATTGGATCAAACTCCCCTAAGCTTGAACATTGCTTGCCCTCGAGCAACTAAACCTTAGAATAGTATTGCCAGAGTCAACTGAAGAACAAAGCATTACAACAGACATCCCGTATGACTCCCACCGGACATTCGCATACCGGCCCTCGCTGACCACTGAATGATAATTACCCTAAAGGAGAAAATAATAATGCATAAAAGATATTAACCTCAAACTGGTGAACACTATCACATAAGGCAGTTAACATAATAAAATTCTCCGGTCCAAACTTAATGCATCTTGTGATCTTCTATACTACGTTGCTCACCCTAACTACCATCTACATGGAAGCAATTCTCGTGATATTCAAAAGTGAGGATAAATTCACGGTGGCCTACCAATCTGAGCAACAGGTGGATGAAATAGGTGGATCATGGAAGAAGTGGAAGTATTATATGATTTCAACATGCATAAAACAACAATGCCCTAAATGATGCAAATTCACATGAAAAATGCCCTAATGCCTAAAATTGGGTGGAATGATGCATGCACTAACCATCCATCTCAAAATGAGATGGATATCTAATTAAGCTACATCATGTACTAACTTATTGTATAATGTAGGTGAAATTATGTTCCTTTCTCCTTCTTATTCTCGTTGCTTCTAAATAACATTCTTTTTTTTCAAACCCTTATGTCCATAATTGACAATGAATACTTATTGGGCTTATTTTTTTTTCTTTTTCTGCATAACTCTATATTGGCACTATTTGGAAGGTATGGAACAATTTAATTCACCATTAAAGCATAAATGAGGTACATGACATACTTTATGCATAAAAGTTATGAGTGCAACTACATGACATGCATCTAAAGGTAATGTGCATGTATACCTATTCTAATCTCTCTTTTTTATTTTTCATGCAAAACATATGAAAAGTTGCAATGCAAGTCCTATCTACATGCCATGCAATCAAAAAGAGTTAAAATCATACTTTACTTCCAAATCTTGGTGGATTGTGAAAATCAATGAGGTGGACAGATCACAAGACAAGTTGAATGAACCATTGAAAGATATTATGTGTCCCTCCTTACTGATCTGTGTAGTAGTTAAGAGGTTTTTTCTCTCCTACTTCAAATTAAAGTCTCATTATCATTTGGTTAGTTTAGGCTCAAACAACCAATTCCGTCCACTTTCATGAATCATTAGGAATATACAGTTGTGATTTTCTGTTTTAAAGTTGACACCACCAATCATTTTATAAGTTAAGTCATCCAGGTTAAACAACACTCAAGCTTGCAAACACTCAACAATTTTTTAGTTTCCCTCAATTCCCCATGCACATGCAACTGAGATGACTCAAGATTAAAGACATCCACAATTACACTAGATAGAAAGTGGATCCTAAAACAAACAAAAATTGCACAAAACAAATGACAGAAATAGAAGCAATAAAACTAAAAACAAAGAAAATGAAAGATCGAGCTGTTCCAACACCCCCCTAAGCTTGAATTCGAGTATGGCCTCATAGTCAAAAACAACCTTCAAGGTTGGAACAGAGATACCACTTTTACTCTTCAGGTGGAGGCGGGTAATGCGGAGCTGTAGGGTCCCAAGACGGATACTCCCCCGGGAAGCTTGGATCAAACTGGGCCCTAGGTGGAGGTTGTGGATAGCCTCCAAAGTAATTTTGGATCCAATAGTGGTCGTAGAAGGGCTGTTGTTGCATCTCCATCCGTTGCAACTGATCATGAATCAGCTATTGGTTGTCAAGGAGAAGATGCTCATTTGTGAAAATCACCCTCAGATTGTCCAGTAACCGGCATCTAGTTTCATGAATACCGGTGTACATCACCCCGTGCTGCTGCTGTGTTTGCTGAATCTCCTGCAGCATCACATACATACCCTGCATAGAATAAGCTGCCTCGCTTGGCTGCGAGGGCGGTGGTGGTGGTGGAGGCTGTGATGATGAAGATGCACCCGAATGCATCCGAGGACGCTTCTGTGGTGCCACTCATGCCCGAAGAGGTGTGAATGTCTCCTCTTCCTCTACAGCCTCATCTGCATTGTTGTCATCATTGTCGTCGCCGCCTTCTTCATCAGAATCAGCGATGGCTATGATAGGCCATCGAAAGTGCTACACCCCTTCGATGTTGAAGACTGGATCTGGAAGGGAGATCTCATGGTAGGCATGGTTGACGTGGCAATGTGCATACGCCAAACCATCTCGAAGAAGAATGAGATTGGACCGGTGCAAATGTTGCAAGTTCAACTTGCTCTTAGTGGAAAGAGGAGTGAGCTTCTGGAAATTCAGGCCAAGGTAGGAGGCCAGCTTGGTGATGAGCCCGCCAAAGTGAATCAACGCTTTCCTCGTACTCCTCTTCACCACCAATACCCTTTGCAAAAAGAAGGCGCCCCAATTGCATTCTTGACGCTTCAGGAGCTTATACAAAATGAATAAATCTGACTCCTGAAACTTGCTGAGGGCCAAATCACCTCGTGCAAACAACGTCGAACTCAACATCCGATGCAGTATCCGGATGAAAGGGTGCTCGAAATCAGCTACCACAACATTATGGTAGCAAACTGACTTGCCCGACGGTACCGTAACCAGCTCGGCGAAGATGGCGTCGTAATCGGTGCAGTTGTCCGTTCGCTGGTAGTCGGACCGCGAGTGATTCCAGTTGAAGATCTCGTTGAACTGCCGAAGTGTGATTGTGTAATCATTGTTGAAAATCCGGAAAGACACCCGACCCTTGATCCACTAGTGATCGGTAGCTATGACGTCGTTAGGTACGACACACACATCCAGTGACGCCATGAACTCAGCTACTAGCTCCTTGTACGTAGGCCACTCATTGAAGAATGGCTGACCGTCTGCATGAAACTCCATCTCAACGGGCCGTCTCCCCGTGTGTTGGGCCTACCCCTCAAGAACGTATGAGAGATTGGCGTCGACCCCAAGGTTGTGGATGGTTTCCCGATCAACATATCGGGTCATCTCGATCTTCCTCTTTAGAATCTCCTCGTATATCTTCTTCACCTCCGCAGATGGGTGAATCAGTCGTGGGTGTGCAACTGACGCGGTCAGAGGTTGCATGAACTCCGGGATCTCCATCGGATTCACGCATGAAGATGAGGCTCCCGCTACGTGCACCATGATTGCAAGAAAAGAAGGAATAGAAAGGGATCTCGGTGAAGATCGGAGATGTGAATCTCCGCTCGATGAAGAACTTCACTCGGTGATGCTCGTTGTCGGGCTTGGACAGCTCTGGAACACACTCGACACAAGTGAAGGAAGGTTGCTCTGAAGGTGTGACATCATCTGACGCAAGTCCTCCTCTTAAATAGCCGTGGCTGGTGCTACTGTCCACTTGTGGATACCATCGACGCAAGTCGATGGTATCGACACGGGTAGCACAATCCGTACCTCTGCTAGTATCGACAGTCGTCGATGGATGGATCTGTGGGACCCAGATTGCTGACGCGTCGATACTATCGACGCGAGTCGATAGTATCGACTCATCCCCCGGATTGACTTCTCAGTTGCTGCGATCGCCGTTGATCTCTCCTTGCAGATCGTTGACGTGGCGCGTCGATACTATCGACGCAAGTCGATAGTATTGACTCGCAGATTAGGGCAACCCTCACGAGGCCCGGCCGCCGCCTTCTTTGCATGCATGTGTCGATACCATCGACACACCCGTCGATGGTATCGACTTGACTCAGACAATTTGTTTTGAAAATCTCCAGAGATCTCGATAGTATCAAACCCCATGTCGATACCATCAACCCCTGTCTACGATCTGCCTGTAGGTATGTCGATACCATCGACGAGGCCATCGATGGTATCGACGCAGTGCGATTCCTGCAGTTGCCAACCTGTACCATGGTCGATACCATTGACTTAAGGGTCGATGGTATCGACTCTGCCTCAGACCGGCACATGTAGCAAACGATCACGATATCTTTTTTACACTAAAAATTAAGTTAAAAACAAATCAAACTATGAATGTAAAGGAACGAAACTAAAGTACCCATGGTTGGATTGCCTCCCAACAAGTGCCCTTATTTAACGTCTTAGGCTAGATGACTTGAGGCACCTCATGCGTCTGAAAGTGAGATGAGTTTGACCTCATTCACCTTCCTTGCATAATCTTCACCAAAATATAGCTTCAACCTTTGTCCATTCACCAAAAATGTAGTCTCACCATCGCACACCATGATTGCGCTGTGTGGTTTGACCTCTTCCACCGTAAATGGCCCACTCCACTGTGATTTTAGCTTCCCAAGATGCAAATTGAGCCTTGAATTGAACAACAACACACGATCTCCCTTATTGAAGGTGCGCATCTGAATGTGGCGATCGTGGATCAACTTAGTGCGCTCTTTGTATATCTGAGAGTTCTCATATGCAGTCATTCGTAGCTCATCCAATTCATTTAATTCAAGTAATCTCTTCTTCCCCGCTTCATCGTAACTCAAGTTGAGCTTTCTTAGCGCCCAATGTGCTTTGTGCTCTAACTCCACCGATAAGTGACAAGCTCGGCCGTACGCTAACCTAAAAGGTGTGGTGCCTATAGGTGTCTTGTATGCCGTCCTATACACCCACAATGCATCCGGTAGTAAGGCACTCTAGTTCTTCCTCGTAGAAGACACCGTATGCTCCAAGATCTCCTTAATTTCGCGATTGGAGACCTCCACCTGTCCTTGAGTTTGCAGATGATACAGGGTACCTATGTTATGTTTTACCCCATATTTCTTCAGTAGTGCCGAGAACTTTTGATTCCTAAAGTGCGTACCCCCATCACTGATGATCATTCGGGGCACTCCAAACCAGCAGAAGATATGTTCCTTAACGGATCTGCACACTACATATGAATCATTAGTCCTCATGGGTATTGCTTCAACCCACTTTGACACATAATCAACAACTAAAAGAATATATAAATTCGAATTTGAGGACACAAAGGGTCCCATGAAATCTATATCCCATAAATCAAATACCTCAACCTCTTGGAAAACATTTAGGGGCATCTCTTGTCTCTTTGAAATGTTACCCGCTCTTTGGCAGGAATCACATTGTCTTACGAACTCATAGGCGTCTCTAAACAAGGTAGGCCAATATAGGCCACTTTCCAACACTTTGGCAGCCGTACGAGAGCTCGCGTGGTGTCCACCCGTAGGTAGAGTGTGGTAGTGACGAAGAACACTCTCGTATTCCTCCTCAGGTACACACCTGCGTAGAATGCCATCCCTGCATTGCTTCAAAAGAATGGGGTCATCCCAAAAATAATAGCATAGAGAATGGAAAAATTTCTTCTTCTCTTGATATGTCCAATCTTCTGGGATGATCCTGCAAGCAAGATAATTCACAATATAGGAAAACCAGGGATCTTTAGAATTCACTTTCAACAATTGTTCATATGGAAATGTCTCGGTTATAGGTATGTGTAAATCTTTTTCATCTACCCTCTCTAACCTAGACAAATGATCTGCTACAACATTTTCAATCCCAGCCTTGTCTTTAATTTCGATATCAAATTCTTAGAGGAGCAAGATCCACCTAATCAATCTAGGTTTGGCATCTTTTTTCTCCATCAAATATTTAATAGCGGCGTGATCAGTCCAAACAACGACTTTCGACCCAACTAAATATTGCCGGAATTTTTCAAAAGTGAAAACAACAACGAGCAATTCTTTTTCAGTAGTTGTGTAATTTAGTTGGGCATCATTCAAAGTCTTAGAGGCATAAAAGATGACGGCGGGTTTATTGTCCACCCGCTGTCCCAACACAGCTCCTACAGCAAAATCCAATGCGTCACACATGAGTTCAAACAGCTTAGTCCAATTCGGTGTTTGAACAACCGGTGCGGAAATCAATTTCTCCTTCAGCACGTTGAATGCATGTAAACATTTGTCATTGAAATAAAAAACGACATCTTTCTCGAGAAGCTCGGATTGAGGTTTGGCGATTTTAGAAAAATCTTTTATGAACCGACGATAAAATCTGGCATGTCCTAAGAAGCTTCTTACCCCTTTTACCGAGTTTGGTGGGGGCAATTTACAAATTACTTCAATTTTAACTGGATCTACCTCCAAACCTTTGCTAGACACTTTATGTCCTAGCACTATCCCTTCACTCACCATCATATGATATTTCTCCCAGTTGAGGACCAAATGTGTGTCCTCACATCTCTGTAATACCTTATCCAAATTATAAAGGCATTCATCAAAAGAAGCACCATATACTGAAAAATCATCCATAAAGACTTCTAGACAACGTTCTACCATGTCAGAAAAAATGGCGAGCATACAACGCTGAAAAGTCACTGGTGCATTGCATAATCCAAAGGGCATGCGGCGATACGTGAAAGTTCCATAGGGACAAGTGAAAGTAGATTTCTCTTGGTTCTTAGGATTAATCAAAACCTGATTGTATCCCGAATACCCGTCCGGAAAATAGAAATGAGATCGGCCGGCTAAGCACTCTAGAATTTGGTCTATAAATGGGAGCGGAAAGCGATTTTTAGCATATCGACATTAAGACGTCGGTAGTCTATACAAACTCGCCACCCGGTTACCAAGCGGGTGGTGACAGGTTCATTTAAAATATTTTGAGTGACAGTTATTCCCCCCTTTTTAGGGACTACCTACGTGGGACTGACCCATGTCGAGTCTGAAATTGCATAGATGACACCTGTGGAGAGAAGCTTAATTACCTCTTTATTCACCACCTCCATCATGCTCGGATTCAGTCGACGTTGTGGTTGGATTACCGACTTGGCTCCCTCCTCGAGCCGAATCTTATGCTGACACAAGGTAGGGGAAATCCCCTTGATGTATGAAACAGACCACCCAAATGCTCCCCGGTGGTTCTTCAGCACTATCAACAATTGGTCTTCCTCTTCCACACTCAGATATGTAGAAATGATCACCGGTAACTTTTCTTCCTCAGCTAGAAAGGCGTACTTTAGATACGGTGGTAGTGGCTTTAATTCCAGCTCTGGCGGGATGATCAAAGATGATTGAAGCGGAGGGGGAAGTTCACCCAAATCTTCATAATACCTCACATAGTAACATGGAAGTATCTGAAGCATCTTGGTGCACTCCTTGAGTGATCTGCTTCTCATCCAATCATGAGTGATGTTGACTAAACAAGCCTCCAGTGGTAATTTCAAATATGCATCAACAACTGAGTTTGCTATGGCATCATCCTCCGTCGAGGGAGGAATGTCCTCATCCTCATCATTTGGGAACCTGACAGCCTTGCAAAGGGATACTACTTTGGTTTGCTCCATAATGTCTACAGCCAAAGTCCCTTTGTCCACCTTGGTCATTACATGAGCCATATCTAAAAATGGCTTCCCTAGACAAAGTGAGATGGTATTATTAAAATGTTTCACCATGTGGCATTGCTCCTTGGATTTAGGTGAAGTGGCACTGGAAGGCATGACCATCTCAAATCGGTCATCGGCTATACCCAAGGTCAACCAACCTCTCCCCATCTCGAGTATCATGTCGGTTGTAGCTTGGAATGGTCTTCTGAGTAGTATCTCATTGCCTTGTTCGTCTTGCATCTCCATGACGACAAAATCTGCAGGAAATACAAATCTGTCCACTTTTACAAGCACATCTTCACAAATCCCATATGGTTTCACCACAGAATTATCTGCCAATTGAATTGTCATGTTGCTTGGACATGACTCCATTAATCCCAACTTCTTGAATGTAGAAAGGGGCATTAAATTGATGGTTGCTCCTGAGTCACATAGTGCTTCACCAAATTTGACTTTCCCGATATAGCATGAAATGTTGAAACAACCCGGATCTTGCCTCTTTGGTGGCAATGCGCCCATGATGAAGGCACTCACCTGCTCCTTAAGCACAACTACTTCTGTGTCCGGAATTTTTCTCTTCTTGGTGACGATATTCTTCAGAAATTTCCCATAAGAAGGGATTTTCTCAATAGCTTCCAATAGAGGGATGTTGACCGAAAGCTTTCTAAAGGTGTCTAAGAACTTTTTGAATTGGGCGTCTACCTTCCTCGCCTTAGCACTGTTCGGATACGGGATCGGGACAACATGTGCCCTTTGATGCGGTGGCATATAGGGTGTCTTTTTCTGAGGCTCCTCCTCCTCTGCAATAGGGTCTTCAGTAGCATCCACAAGTGTGTCATCGACTGATTCTGTGACCGGTACGGGCAGCTCCTCAGTGGCCTCACCTTCAACTTTAGCTTGGGATTTGCTTGCTTCATCGGCCCTGGGATTTAACAATTTCTTGCCACTTCTTAGCAAGATGACCTTGGCTTGTTGGTTTCCTCCTGGAACATTTGTATTTCCCGGGAAACCTGGATGTGCCGGCTTCTTCAAACTGGCTATCTCTGCAGCCATCTGTGCCATAGATGTCTCTATTGTCCTCATTTGAGCCCCATGGCTCTGCAGTGTCTGTCCAAATTGGTTCATGAACTCCCCTTATTGCTTTATTTGCTGGCCGAAAGTAGCCATGAGTTCTTGGTTTTGCTTTATCACTTGATTGAGCAGCTCTGTGCTCTTATCCTCTGCTACTGGTTGGGGTTTAGCATTCGGATCTTGCAAGAAGTTATTTGGATCCTTCCAGGAAAACTTCTTGTCTTTCCTCCAGGAATAGTCGTTGTTTCTGTAGCCTTGCTGCTGCCTCATGAATTTCACTTAAGCCTCATCCTCAGACTCAATATCCTCCTTTGCGAGTAATTTCTTTGTGAGAAGATCCATCTTCTCATTCAGCTCCTTTATTGCTTTAGATTCACCTACTACTCGAACCTGCTCCATGGCGCCTCTTTCGCCCCACGATTGCTTCTTAGCCATGTTCTTTAAGATTTCCCAACATCTGGTGTCCGTGTTATTCAAAAAGAATCCAGAACCGGCTGAGTCGAGGTTGCTTCTATCATGCTCAAAAAGAGAAAAATAGAAGATCTTTACTTGTGTCTCCTTATCTAGCCCGTGATGCGGGCATCGCCTTAGCATTATCTGAAACCTCTCCCAGGTCTCAGAATAGGTCTCTCCTGCTTGTTGGGTGAAATTGTGGATCTTTCTGATCATGTCATTGGTCTTCTCAGGCGGAAAGAACCTCTCGAAGAAAACCTCCACCATGTGGTCCCAAGACTCCATGTATTCATCGTCCAAGTTATGTAGCCATTCTCGCGTGATTCCCGCCAAAGAACTCGGGAAGAGCTTTAAGTAGAGCACAGTTTGTGGAAATCTGTCGATTTTGATCATATCACAATTTTCCACAAATTGACTAATGTACGCGACGGGGTCCTCATTTTTGAGCCCATGGAAAGCATTGGACTTTACCAAGTTGATTAGGGCCGGATCAATCTTATACGTCAGGATGTTCACCACTTGCTTCTTGATCGGACCCTTGGAAACTGATGATGAAGTTTCCTTGATCTCTCCCATATTGTCTGTGGCTCGTCCATCTTTTCTTGTTCGGGTTCAGAAGGTATGTCCTCCAAATGGTCTTGATTGTACTCGCCCTCGTCTTCTAGGCCCGCCAGCGGACCTTTTGGTACGTGCTGCGTGTAGTCAGTACTACGCGTCTGCACCATGCACAATACCTGCAGATAGAAAAATTAAATTTAGTACAATGCTTGACGATTGCAAATATTTAGAAAATGATTTATAAATTTTTGGGATGATAAAAAAAATAAAAATGTGGCCTAGAGTGGCCGCTCGCAGCACTCGAAGTGCCGACAATTTGCCGTATCCTCGGCAACGGTGCCAAAAACTTGACGCAGATTTACCATGCGCAAAAACACAAGTGAATGCGTTGAAGTAGTACATGCCTTTGTGAGGCACGAGTCGAACTCGGGGATACGTGAAATTGTCAGAAACTCCTACTAACTACTTACGATCAGCTAAGCCGATTAAAAAGTTGAGAGTTGTTGTTAAAATTAAAAGAAAATAAAAACAAAATAAAACAAGCAATCGATTAAATTGTTGGTTTAATCAATTCAAAAGGAGATCTTTAGGGTTGTGGTTTCACCGCAGATTTTCATTGTATTAAATTCTATATAATTACTCAATTTTATCTCTCTATCCGGGTAGTGGCCTGAAATCAGAATTGCCCACTGTCGTGGTACAATTCACTACCTATGTGTAGGTCGGTTCCACCGTCGTAGTAACCTATACCCTAAACTAGGTGCATTAAAAACGACCTCTCGGTATCCACCATTAATCTTACACCACCTTGTTCAAGGGATTTGTCAATTAATGTAAATTCCGTCTCTTTTCAACCATTAATTCTTCTTTCAAAGCAATTAAGGGCATTAGATTATTATTATGGTGATCAAGCATAACAATATATTGGAGAAAATGAAACTATACCACAGATTTAAGAGATAAGATATGGATTACTATTATAAAATCGTCATACAATGAATCCCCGGGCTACTCCCGGTCCTAAAGACAAAGGGGATTAGCCCCGCATGTTCATCTCAGAGTACAATGTGGAGAAGAAAAAGGGAAACATGAAGAAAAATGTGATTGAGTGGTTAAAACCCTGAACGGAGAAGGTCCAATCGATCCTTGGCGTGAAATCCACATTCTGCCGCCTTTCGGTGGTGGAATTCATCTTCTTCAGCATCCAGATCAGCTGGGGCATGCTCTCATACTCCGTTCTTCTCTCCTTTCTCTCAGGGATGTGTGTAGAAACTAATGACGTCCTCCCCTCGTCCAGGGTGCCATCATTAGGTTTATTTTCCCAAATTAGGTCGCAAATAATCACAGTCATCCAATTGAGATTAATCTGAAACAAACACATATCTGATGGTGTCGATACCATCGACGTGGGTCGATGGTATCGACCTAGCGTGATTGCGGCAACTCTTCTTTTCTTTTGTCTGTGTGCCTGATGTCATCTCGATACCATCTACGTGGGTCGATGGTATCGACGAACCTGTAGCGACAGTTTTGTCTTTATGTGTCGCTGTAGCTCCACCAGTCGATAGTATCGACTTTATGTTCGATAGTATCGACGTACTTCTCGCCAGCAACCTGATGGTATCTCGAAACCATCGACATCCCTTTCGATAGTATCGACTTTCTTCTGGTCCTTGCGGCTGGCAACCTGTGGTCTGGTCGATGGTATCGACCACCGTCGATGGTATCGACAGAAGTAGATACTTGTTTTTCCTGAAATTAACACACGGAACCACATAAATCCACACAAAATATATTCTTTTGATAATTAAGACTAAAAATGCTTGAAATAAGGGGATTTGACATAAAGGAGTAGCATAGACCAAAGTGAATGAATTATGCAACATTAACCATGAAAATGACTAATAAATGCATAAAACACCTATCAAACAAGCCTATAAATGTGAATCAAAATCATTGCATCAACTACTAATGCTAATGAGGATGCTGGTGATGGTGAGGATGTTGCTGATGGCTCTGATGGCTTCACTGGTGACTCCAGTGATGAAGGCGCAACTGGTGCACCTTCAGACGGAGTTAATGACTACGAGCCTGATGTTGAGGATGATGATGATGCTATGGATGATGTAGATATAGATGACCTAGATTTCTAAATGTTCTTAGTTGCTAGTCTAGTTTGCTAATCATATATATCTTTCTAAGATATTTTATATTAGAAACATCTGGGCACATGATCTGAGGTGTACTATTTTATCTTTAGCTTTTATCCCTTCTTGCTTGTAGTTGTTTTTTTATCCCTTCTTGCTTGTAGTTGTTTTTATGAGAATATGCATTATGAGTTGTAATCCATGTCATGAGAAACCTTACTCTTTGATCAGTTATATCCTATGAGTTGGTTCCATTTTTCACCATATTTTGATTATAACCTAGCTTGTGTGTTTATCTCATCTCTGTTTGATGTATGTTATGAATTGCATGTTTGGATATATGCTTGGTTGTGTTTTGGAGAAGACCTTCTTATATGCTCTTCTACTCTGCTTACTTTTTGATAATGTCAAAAGGGGGAGACAATTTCAATGTCATGAAACTCAATCATATTGCTATTCATTGTTATATTGATATTATTACTTATGTGATCCTTTTCTTGTTCATTATATGCTTTATCATGTGACTTGCTAAAGGACCATATAGTACATGCATGTTATATTTCTTTGTGTAGAAAGACTAACATGCGAGTTATAACATGTAGGTTAAAGTAAGCATCGATTGAGGGGAAGCAATTCACATTGTTTAAATCTTGAATCCCCCTAATTCACAAGGCAAAGGTATAATTTCAGTATCCTTTTCAATATGTTTGAGAAATGGTTTGTCATTGTCAAAAAGGGGGAGAATGTTGACCTATAGGTTATACATTGTCCATATTTTGATAATGACTCAACCATTCCATTCATATGTATCTAATATGTGTATTCAAGATTGATTTTAGGCCTTAGGTACATTAAAAGGATCATTTTACAAAAGCCCTAGCTTGTCAATGTTCAAGTCAAATGCAATGCAAGTGTGGAAATAAGGAAATCACTTCAAAAGACCTTAGAAGAATTTTGTAATCACTTGTATTGATGATATAACTTGTAACTAAGATGAGAAAAATATGTGGGACACTTAGTACCAAGTTTTAATCACTTTTTAGTCAAATTAGAAAATTGATCATAGGCTGCTGATCGATCAAGTTTCAATCTCGACCGATCATGTGGATTGATTTTTGATGATATGCATCGGTCGAGTTGTGCATTCAAAGAACTCAACCGAATGACTTACTGACCAAATGTGATTTTGGCTAATCGGTCAAGTTTCCCAGGAAAAACTCGACTGATAGTTTGAAAATTGGGTTTGTCTTTTAGCCGATCAGTCGAGTTACCTTTATTGAAACTCAATTGAATGCACTCTATGAAAAACATAGAAAAAGTGATTATAACCGTTGGTGACTTGTTTGGATGAAAGTAGATCTATTGCCTTGAGAAAAAATGGCTATATTTTGACCCTAAGTGTTCCCCAACTCAAGGGAGCACCCCCAGCTATAAATAGGACCCCTTAGAGTTCATTCCAAGTTTGCTCATTCACTACATTCAAGGTCCTTGCTATAGTTGAGTGTGCTACTACTCCTAGAGCCCCTTTCTCTCTCTAGTTTACACATCATTTCGTGAATTGTGAGTGAGTTAGGATTATTATAAGAAAGCACCACCTTTGTACATGTAAATCTCTCAATCTTCCACTATTTCCCTATCCCCTTCTCTCATGAAGAAAAGTTGAAGCAAGCTCCATCGACTAAAGAAGGATTTTTATCTATTCCTCTTCAAGGGTGTTGAAGAGGTGGTGATCTTCTCAAAGTGAAGGAGAAGGAAAAGGCTGAAGATCCAAGAGGAGAAGCAAAGTCCTTTAAGGAGGTATACTTGAGCTTGAGTGGGTAAGACCTTGGTGAAGGCTGAAGACTCAAGCTAAGTGTGTAAGTTCCTTGTTAAGGTTGAGATCTCCTTGTGGTTGGATGGGTAAGTCCTTTGGTGGTCTATTGCTGTAAATCTCTTTGGTGATATAATAGAGAAAAGCACTTAGAAAGTCCTAGAGGATGACCTCTCTAGGTAGTGGACTGACTCACTTCTTGTTTGAAGTGTGGAACCACTCGACATCCCTTTGTCAAGTGCTTGCTATCAATCTATCTCATCCTTTCTATGCTTGTTTAGATAGGACTTAAAATTTCCATTTAGCTATTTATCCAAATTGATATAATTTGAAGATCTAATCTATTTTGTGAAAACTTTTGTATCTCTATTCACCCCCAATCTAGAGCCCTTAGATCCAACAAGTGGTATCAGAGCTAAGGATCTTCTCCAACAATCTCCCATGAGACGAGAAGATGGGCGACAACCTACTTAGTTCACTCAACCTAGAGGTAAGCTTCTCTATGCATCCTCTGGTCTTTGACGACACCAACTTCCTCTATTGGATGTGGCGGATGCAGTTCTACATTCAAGTTATGAACTTTTATATGTGGAAGGTGATGGTTACACCTTACAAGGAGCCAACCAGAGCTATTGCTGCATGGAGTGAAGCTACTCTCAAGGAGGCTCAACTCAATGCAAAGGCCATTAGCATCCTCTATAGAGCCTCACCCCCACAGAGTTCAACCATATCTCATCATGGGATACCACCTATGAGATTTGGGACAAGCTGTGCATCACATATGAAGGTGCAAAGCAAGTCAAGGAGGCAAAGATGTACATGTTGAACAACCTCCTAGAGAACTTTAAGATGGGAAAGAAAGAAGGCATTGCATAGATGTACTCAAGGCTTAATGTCATCATCAACGGGATGGCTGCTTTGGACAACACTTTGGATAGAGGCGTCATCAACTCAAAGATCTTAAGAACTCTTCCAAAGAGATGGGAGTCAAAGGTCACCTCCATTGAATAAGTGAGGAGCCTTGGTGACACTGAAGAACTCATTGGCAATCTTCAAGACCATGAGCCTAGACTTGATAAGCAAGAAGAAGACACAAAGCAAGAAGAGAAGGAAGCAAAGAAGATCAAAGGTAATGCTTTCAAAGAACAAATGGAGGTTGTCATCCTTCAACAACAACTTGCTTGCTGGACTTCTCCCTCCTTCTCTTGTGAAGATGAAGGCCGTAGTAAGCATGAAACTAACTACATGAAGGGAAAGCACTTCTAAGGAAAGGAAGCTTCCTCATCCTCTACTCCTAGATGCTACAAGTGTGGTCAAAAGGGGCACTACAAGAGTGAATGCCCAAAGTCAAGAAAGTATCACCACATGAGAATATCAAGGAAAGAAGAGGATTGCAAGAAGGATAGAAAGCACAACAAGAAAGATAAGAAGGAGAAGAGACACAAGAATGCAGCTCATGCGGCTTGGGAAGCTTCATCTTCAACCAGCTCTAGCTCCGAAGAAGATGGAGAGTGCCACCTTACTCTCATGGCCTCTACAAGTGAAGACATTGGTGAGGTAAGTGAGGTAAATGAGGTACGTTTGCATGTCTAAAGAAGCTATTATTGACATGCTTATTACTACATGTTCTTCTTTTGCTAAATGTAAATCTAAAAAAAAATGGTTAGGAAAAATTATTGATGATCTTTATGCTAAGCTTGAGATTTTAGAATTGAATGAGAAAACCAATCTTGAGAGTATTGATAATTTGCAAGGGAAATACCTTGATCTTGAACTCCACTATAATGAGGTTGAAGTTGAGAATGGTATCTACCTTAAGAACATTGAGAATCTTAAGGAAGAGAACCAAAATTTTCTAAAAGAATTTGAATTGCTTATAACTGAGAATGCTTAATTTAGGTTGCTTATTTATGCTCATAGAGAAGAGAGAGATGTATATATCAAAGAGATTCAAATGCTAAAATCTAAAAATGCTAGGTTGCTTAGTCAAGTAAATGATCTATCTTCTAGACCTTTGTTTCCTAGTGTTAATGTTGCTTATGATCTATCTTCTAGACCTTTGTTGCCTAGTGTTAATGTTGCTTCTATCTCTCTTGAAAAGGATTCATATCTTACTAAAGCTTTATGTCTTGAGGCTGATCATGTACATGCTAGGGATGACATATCTAGTTTATGTTCTACTATTATTTCTTTGAATGATGATAACCATAGATTGACATCATCCTTGTAGAAATTCCTCAAAGGGAAGAACTCCCTAAATGAAATTCTTGACCATTATACTAAACAAAGTGGTACTAGTGGTTTGGGATTTGTAGGGGGAGCCTCAAAGGGCAAGAGTAAGACCAAAGGTAAGAAAACGAGCAAGGAGATATCTTTATTAGTAGGAAAATCTTCGCGCACTAAGAATCCTATGGTTTGTTCTTATTGCAAATGTGATGATCATTATTCTACTTATTGTCCTTACAAGCCTAAGGGGACCAACCCAAAGATGAAATGTGTAACGACCGGGCCCACTGCCCAAGGCTCTAGTAGAGTTTCAGGAATGATGAATGGCCCCACAAACCACCACTAGCCTTAACTGCACACTTTGTCCACATTGACGCACAAGCCAGGATCAACTTCCTGACTGGTCACCCATCCTAGTACTACTGAGCACGCTTAAATATGGAGTTTTTTAGTGATAGGATACCAGAAAAGGAGGTGCACCTTGGTGATATGGGTAGTCCAATCATTCCTTTTAAGATCATGTTATCCGAGGCCTCAAATCCTGGGATGTTACAATCTCCCCCACTTAGGCTCTTGATGTCCTCGTCAAGGCTCAACTATAAGGCCTCATAATCTCTTCCCATTTCAATGCAGAACAACAATGGCCCATGGACACCCAGTTCCCGATCACGGAATACCAGCGCAAGGGTGGCTACGTCAACCATGGACAACCCTTTCCTACATGCCTGTACTGCACGGCTCAAGACTGGCATGCCATGTCTATGTAACGACCAGGACCATTGCCCAAGGCTCTAGTAGAGTTTCAGGAATGATCATTGGCCCCACAAACCACCACTAGCCTTAACTACGCACTTTGTCCACACTGACGCGCAAGCTAGGATCAACTTCTTGACTGGTCACCCATCCTAGTACTACTCCATGTTGAGCACGCTTAACTATGGAGTTCTTTAGTGATGGGCTCCCGGAAAAGGAGGTGCACCTTGGTGATATGGGTAGTCCAATCATTCCTTTTAAGATCATGTTATCCGAGGCCTCAAATCCTGGGATGTTACAAAATGGGTCCCCAAGCTAACTCCAGATCCCAAAGTTTGAGTCAGGAACCAATATTCACCGTTCTTGCAGGAAAAAAGATAGATGAATTGTTTATAGTGGCTGCACAAAGCACATGACCAGTGAAATAAGGCAATTCAACAATTTCACAAAGAAGAAAGGAGGATTTGTCACCTTTGGGGACAACAAGAAAGGGAAAGTAAAGGTGTGAGTGATGTAGAGGAATCCTTATACATCAAGAATGTTCTTTTTGTGGATAGCCTGCATCACAATTTAATAAGTGTTAGTCAACTTTGTGATAATGGTTACCTTGTGTTATTTACTTCTCTTAAATGTTTGATTCTAGATTCTTTCACCTACCAAGTTATATATAAGGGAACTAGAAGTGGTAATCTTTACGTTATTGTTCTTAACTCTATTAAGCATGTGGTTGGTATATGCCTTGTAGCCAATTCGAATGATATTTCTCTTTAGCACTTCCAGGTTGGTCATGTAAATATGCATCAATTAAAGAAGTTGAGAAAAAAGGGCTTAGTCAAGGGACTTCTTAAATTGGAGTTTGAAAAGGATGAGGAATGCCAACCTTGTACACAAGGAAAACAAACCAAGACCTCCTTCAAATCCAAAGGAGTCCTTAGCACTAAGAAAGATCTTGAGCTTCTTCATATGGATATATTTGGACCAATGAGAATGCAATTGCTTTGTGGTTCAAAGCTGTGATAGAGGCTAAATATCTAGGAGAGTGGTAAACCAAGATGGTAGTTGGGATTAGAACCTGAGTCCCTTTGTTAGGCTACACTGTGCTTGACTACTTGAGCCACTCCTTGTTTTCCATGATGTTCCAACTTGATTTGGTCTATCAAACATTTACTTAGAGAAGTCAGGTTTCTTTTGCTCGGTGTAAAACTTGCCCTCAAAATTGTTTTTCATTGAGAGGTCCAATAATCTATTCTTTTCCATGATGTTAACTTCATTCTCACCTAAGAGAAATGGATGGGAGCTACATGGGATGAGGGGGAGGCGACGGCTATGGGCGTTCCAGCCAGGGTGCAGGGGGGATCGACCAATGCAGATCGTGCAAGAAGAGTAGAGAAAGAATACATCCATTACACTGAGGGAGTACCTTGGAAAGATCATGGTTACACGAAGACCGTGGAGGAAGGAAATGAAATGACATTAGGGTTACAATCTTGGGAATAGGGATTAAATTGTAGTTTGCATGGATGAAAGGGAATCATACTAAAGGGGAAGAGGGATACATAAGAGAGACAAACATGGCGAAAGATGCTGATGCAAACCCATTTCCTCCACTCTCTAGTGATAAAATAATCTATATAGAAGGAACCAAGACAAACCCCAATGACTACATGGAAGGAAAGGACTCAACTAAAGAGATAGTAAGTAATGAGGTGACAAAAAAAACAATATAATGGAAGCAAACCCTACGCAGGAAATGAAATCAACTTGGCCGTATCGGATTTGAAGTTTAATATTATTAACGACAACCCTGCTTTAGAGATCTATCCTGATGCAAAGGAGAACCTGGCTCACACATGGAAATATATTGTGGTAGTTAAAATTATTGAAACATATGTCAACTACATGACTATGAGGGGTAGATTGAAGAGGTTATGGAATCCAGTCGTCAGATTCAATATGTTCAAAGTCAATGTAGGGAATTATGTATTCTAATTTTCATGCAAATGATACATGGCACTCACGTGGACCATGAAAATTATTTGATTGTTGTATTGTTGTTTGTCAGAGATTTTGTGATAACCTATACTTTTGAGTTTTAATAACTAACACAATATTTGAGAGGCGAACATTCTATGTAGAGGAAAAATACCAAATTGAAGAATTGGTAATACAATCATGGATTCCTTCACCCAAATTAGGTGTTTTGAGATACGATGGAGGACTACGATACCTAATTGAATTCAATTGTAAATGAATACCCTTTTTGATTGATTAAGTCCTCATGAGACCAATCTTTCATTTAGAGATATGTTGAGTAGAGAAATAATTTCTTTTGAGGAATTATATACACATGAACAAATGTTGGACTTTTAGTGTCAAACTTGGCTGAATGTCGGTTGGATGATGAGGAACTAATGGCTAAAACTTCATATCTTTTGCACTAAACATGATAGAAATATTTTTGTTTGAAATTTTGATCTAGTCATTGATTTATTGATTTAGACCTTAAGATGCTTTTATACGTCATGCGGGGGTTAGATGGAGGGTTAAGTAGAGAATCAGTCATCACCTAGCCTCCAAAAATAGTGGAGTTGTTAGAGATAAGAGCCTGATGGTTGGGAAGCTCGAATCATAGTGATCTATCTTCTTTTGACCGAGCCTGTCACTCCACGGTTGAAGGATCTTCTCAACAACCCATAAGCCGAGGACGTCAGATCTACAGAAAAGGGAAATCCACCTTCACATATCCGACTCCTCTCCACAACAAGTTGTAGGTCAAATACAAAAGAAGGAGCTGAGGAGCAAAGCAGTGATGGTGATAGCTTGCTGGCTAGGTGATGAGAGCCCCGTCGAATCCAAGGTCTGCCATGACAGCAGCTGGGCGGCGACGCCTCTGTGAAGGACGAGACCCACACCCGCGGACAGGGGGCACTAGTCCAGCGATGCGAAGCAGAGATCAGGTGGAGCTAGGGAGGATCGCATGCCGTCAAAGATCTTCCCTCAAGGTGGCGGCGTGGAGCAGAGCGACCGACGAAGACTTCGTAGACCTCACGCGGAGGTCGTGTAGGATGAAGATCAACTGTGCAGAGGTTGGCGGATGGTTTCGGGAGGCACTCACATGAAGGTTTACGATGGAAGAAGCTTGTGCGGCGGCAGCCGTGGTAGGAAGCTCCAGCGGTAAGGCTCCATGTGGACGGCTCAAGGAGGGGACTAGGATGACCTGATCTTATTTGGATGCCAGATCTAAAGGAGAAATCAAGTCAAAAGTTTTGGACCTAGGCTCCTCTAGCTAGTCGTCGAGACTCCCCTTAGCGGTGGAGGATATGGGAATCTTCCCATCTCAGCTAGAGAGGTTGTCAATGCATCAGGTGGTCCAACGACGGTGTTAGAGAAATTGAAGATCAAACCATAAAAAGAATCCACCTCGTGGTAGTAGCTCTACACTGAGAGCAAGCGACAGCGCTGGGATCAGGCATACACAGCGTGGGGTTCGGGCCAGAAGAGGAAAAGATTTGCTAGCGAGTAGGCCTTTTCAGCGTTGGCACAGCCTAAGGGGTTGTCATCGGAGGCTGCGGGGGAGGAGAGGTGCACCTATTTCTCACCAGAACAAAGCGGCGGTGACCCTCATTCTCACCTGAATAGAGCCTCCTTCAAGCGGGCGCTGGACGGAGAACCCTCGCTGCCAGCGCTGCGTCGAGCGGAAGAAAGAAGGGTGAGGGGAGAAACCCCAAACCGACTAAATCAAACATAACCAGGTTCAAAACACCTAAACCACATGTTCAACTAGCAAGCAGACGAGCCAGGAGATGAGAGGACACATGGTGCTTTTCTGTTTGCCGAAAAAGGTAAAACATTTAGTAAATGCTCAGAACTTCAATAATACGTAGAAATTAGTATGCCTATCAGAAAAATACAAATAAGTTACCAAAATGCTCAGAAAAATGCATAGAACAATAAGGAAGCAGAATATCTGACTTTTGATGCACTAATAATAGTGATTTCATGTAAGATGTGTAATGCTTGTTTAATGGATAATAAATAGCAATTGATGACATTAAAATCATGGAAAAATATTAGTAAGTCCACAATAATGTATAGAATGCATATGATGTCAGATATGGTCATATTGATGCATGAAAACATATAATTTGATTAATATGGCTAATTAGGGCTAATAACACTAAAGATAATGCAATTCATCTAGGAAAATGACTTAAATTGGCGTATTTCACTTAATAAAGAAGTGTTTTTTATGATTTTCTTTCCTTATGCAAATCTTTTTCAAAATTATGAAAGCCATAAATATATGTATCTTTCTACCCATGTACGCAACACCTTGTGTGTTGATTTGTTGTTTCACGTATGTTTTAGGTTCAGAGATAACATGGGAGAAAAGTACAGGATGTGAACAAGTTGTACATGTTGTACCTATTGTGTAGATCCTAGTTTAGTATACATGTTCTTAGACTGTAGAATCTTCATTCAATATGTAATTGTAAATCATTGTGTAATAATTCATGTTATATAAATATACATGTTGAATGTTGAGAAATGTTATGGTTGTATGTTCATGTATGCGTATTATGCTTCCGCATCGCTTTCTGATATGATTGGATGATGTTTTTGGATTATGACATCTCATTCCCAATAGGGTTTGGAGAAATCAAAATCCGGGGACGTCACAGTTGGTATAAGAGCATGAACAATAGCTACACCAAACAATTTCTCATCATGAAACATTAAACCTAAATCTCACCTTTCACCTTAAACCTTAGAAACTTAGTAAGTTGTTCTATAGGAATAAGGTTTGACTTAGCCTCTAGGTTAGAACCTAGATGTTTGAGAACTAGGTATAGACAAGTGTCCGAAACCCTTTCCATATAGAGCTCATATGTATTGGGTAGCTACACTAGTCTACACCTTGTTCTCACCATTTCACTAGGTGACATGACACTAGACTATCTACTGTGTGTGGGACACTCAAGTTTGCTGGTTTGGTTTTGTTTCCGAATCGGCTCGCACCTCGATAGTTTTCTCCGATGTCTGCTTTCTCGGAGAAAAAAAACTATATAATATTTTATTACCTATATGTAACTATGAAAATGTGTCCGTCACATTGTAGAGTAGTTAGTGTTCATGCAACCTAAGTGAAAGGGAGTGACATCAGTCTAGAAGAGAGAGTAGTCTAGATTAGATGTCTAGGGCCTTATCAAGATATGTGATACATAGAGTGGATGATAGAATGATAATTGAAATAAACATGTGAAAACTTATCTAAGTTTGATCTCTGATGGTATAAGTTTCCTTATAAAGGTTTATGTTGTATACTTGTTGAATCTAATTTGTAGAATTTATGCAAAATCTTGATGATGAAAGTACATTCCTTTTTCTTACTTAAGATAAGCTAAGTTAAGATAGAGATGAGTGTGCATGAGCCTCAATCTCTTATACAAGGAGGATGTCTAGTGGTAGGATGAGATATGTGGTGAACTCTAGAGAGAGTAAGACCCACATGGAGAAGGTCATAGGACCTAGCCTCCAATATATGAGATATGTTTTAAAAAAATGTCCTACATTAGATTACTCTCGAGTGTTGAGTTGAGTCCTTATCCATAATTCAAATCTATAGGTGAAAATTTGGGTAAAATAAAAGGATGGGTAGATGACCCATATGATAAAGTCAATCCTTTGGCTGAGTTAGGTCCTAGCTGGAGTGACATATTTTTTGAATCTCATCATTAGTTGCAAGTGAGGTAATATATGAACTCTAGTTATGAGAGTATGATGCTTTGTGCAAAAGATACTCAAAATACATGTTCTCCCTTCTTCTTCTCTTTCTTAATATATGATGATAGAAACCTCACTTGAGCTATATGTATGATTTATATATGAGGAGTCACTCATATAAGCTTGACCTATTCTATATATTCTATTTTTTCCTATATCATACATGTGGTGCCCAAGATTGAAATCATGATAAGTTTGACTTTAAAATATTCTCTTCCCCTTCATATGAAACATGAAAGATATGATGCTGAGATCATGGGATAAACTTAGTGTATTCTCTTTTTCCCTTCACATAATACATGCAAGACATAAAAAGTTGAATTCATGAACTTGATATAAAGATATATTTGGATCATAGGATATATGATCAGAAATATAGTTTGTAATTTTGATCCTTCTCAATGTATGCTTCTAAGTTGAGTACGAATATTACACTATAGGGTGAAACCCTAATGGTCAAGCATGTTACGTAGGCCCTTCTTAAAGTAGAAATCCTAATATCATGGATGAAGATAAATCTCCTATAAGGCTGAAATCATTGTAAGATGTTAATCATAAAACATATTAATGATGTTGGATTTGAATGATCTGAACACCATGGCTAATAAATCAATCTCCTCCCGAACATTAAAAGTATGAACAAAACATGTACCCTTAGAGGTGATGTAACCCTAAGATATCATAATGTCATGTTATCGCTAAGACATTAAGTGATAATTCCATATATATATAAGGTGGGGTGGATACACCCAAGAATCTCTAGACCCTAAGCTGACAACTTAGAGTGCATGCAATTATGGTGGTCTTAGAACCTAAGCAATGATGATGTATATGAATTTGAACTCCTAAATAGCCTCTTAAGGATGAAATTAGTTGAATTTTGAGGACGAAATTCCAAATAAGGTGGGGTGAATGTGATAACCTAGACTTTTGAGTTTTAATCGCTAATACAATATTTGAGAGGCGAGCATTCTATGTAGAGGACAAATACCAAACTGAGGAATTGGTAATACAATCATGGATTCCTTCACCCAAATTAGGTGTTTTGAGATACGATGGAGGACTACGATACCTAATTGAATTCAATTGTGAATGAATACCCTTCTTGATTGATTAAGTCCTCATGAGACCAATCTTTCATTTAGAGATATGTTTAGTAGAGAAATAAATTCTATTGAGGAATTATATACACATGAACAAATGTTGGACTTTTGGTGTCAAACTTGGTTGAATGTCGGTTGGATGATGAGGAACTAACGACTAAAACTTCATATCATTTGCACTAAACATGCTAGAAATATTTTTGTTTGAAATTTTGATCTAGTCATTGATTTATTGATTTAGACCTTAAGATTCTTTTATACGTCTTGCGGGGGTTAGATGGAGGTTTAGTAGAGAATCGATCATCACCTAGCCTCCAAAAATAGTGGAGTTGTTAGAGATAAGAGCCCGATGGCTGGGAAGCTCGAATCATAGTGATCTATATTCTTTTGACTGAGCCTGTCACTCCGTAGTTGAAGGATCTTCTCAACAACCCATAAGCCGAGGACGTCGGATCTACAGAAAAGGGAAATCCACCTTCACATATCTGACTCCTCTCCACAGCAAGTTGTAGGTCAAATACGAAAGAAGGAGACGAGGAGCAAAGAAGCACTGGTGATAGCTTGCTGGCTAGGTGATGAGATCCCTGTCGAATCCAAGGTCTGCCATGGCAGCAGCTGGGCGGCGATGCCTCTGTGAAGGACGACACCCACACCCGCGGACAGGGGGGCACTAGTCCAGTGATGCGAAGCAGAGATCAGGTGGAGCCAAGGTGGATCGCATGCTGTCGAAGATCTTCCCTCAAGGTGGCAGCGTGGAGCATAGCCACCGGCGGTGACTTCGTAGACCTCACACGGAGGTTGTGCATGCTGCAGATCAACCGTGCGGAGGTCGGAGGCTGGTTTCGGGAGGCACTCACATGAAGGTTTATGACGGAAGAAGCTTGTGTGGCGGCAACTGTGGCAAGAAGCTCCAGCGGTAAGGCTCCATGTGGACGGATCAAGGAGGGGACTAGGATGACCAGATCTTATTTGGATGCCAGATCTGAAGGAGAAATCAAGTCGACAGTTTTGGACCTAGGCTCCTCTAGCTAGTCGTCGAGACTCCCCTTAGCGGTGGAGGATATGGGAATCTTCCCATCTCAGCTAGAGAGGCTGTCAATGCATTACGTGGTCCAACAATGGTCTTAGAGAAATTGAAGATCAAACCATCAAAAGAATCAACCTCGTGGCGGTGGCTCTACACTGAGAGAAAGCGACGACGCCGGGATCAGGCACATGCAGCGTGGGGTTCGGGCCAGAAGAGGAAAAGCTTTGCTAGCGAGTAGGCCTTTTCTGCGTTGGCACAACCTAAGGGGTTGTCATCAGAGGCTACGGGGGAGGAGAGGGGCACCTATTTCTCACCAGAACAAAGTGACGGTGGCCCTCATTCTCACCTGAATAGAGCCTCCTTCAAGCGGGAGCTAGATGGAGAACCCTCGCTGCCAGCGCTGCGTCGAGCAAAAGAAAGAAGGGCGAGGGGAGAAACCCCGAACCGACTGAATCAAACATAACCAGGTTCAAAACCCCTAAACCGCTGGTTCAACTAGTAAGCAGACGAGCCAGGAGCTGAGAGGACATGTGGTGCTTTTCTATTCACCGAAAAAGGTAAAAGATTTAGTAAATGCTCAGAACTTCAATAATATGTAGAAATTAGTATGCCTATCAGAAAAATACAAATAAGGTACTGAAATGCTCAGAAAAATGCGTAAAATAATAAGGAAGCAGAATATCAGACTTTTGATGCACTAATAATAGTGATTTCATGTAAGATGTGTAATGCTTGTTTAATGGATAATAAATAGCAAATGATGACATAAAATCATGGAAAAATATCAGTAAGTCCACAATAATGTATAGAATGCATATGATGTCAGATATGGTCATATTGATACATGAAAGCATATAATTTGATTAATATGGCTAATTAGGGCTAATAACACTAAAGATAATGCAATTAATGCATACATGCTCAATAAATGATGAAATTCATAGAACATTCCCATATCTATAACTTAAAGATAATATGTAAATATGAGACCAGTTTTGTACACGAAATTCATGTTGTAAGAAGATGAACCTTGATACATGGGTTGTAACCCTAACTTGAATAATGTATATAAACTAGGGTTTAGTATGTGCACCAAAATGAATATGGGACCTAATATTCAGATAATGAATCATAATATAGAAAATGACATCAGTAAGATAAATATAAGACAATAATGCAAGTAAACGTTGGAATATCCTAATGAGATAATATAAACCCTAATGAACACGACTAGGGTTAAGATGATGAGAATCTGATGATAGTATGTGGTCCTGTTTTAATCAGGTGATGACCAGACTTCTAGATGATCAAGAATAAGTTAGAAATCTCTAAACTCAGGTACATGAGTTTATTTAATTATATGACTATGGTTTTCTTGCTTGCAATCATGAGATGTATGTATGCTCTCTTCTATTTGCAAATATTGGATGTAGTATTGCTATGTATTACTCGTTGTTTTGTCACTTGAAAACATAAATTATGAGTAGTTGTTTTGTAGTTATTTAAGGTGTTCATTATCCCCCTTTTGAGGGAATGGATTAATGTTGGCTAGTACACCTCCCTAGAGCACACAGTGTACGGGGAGTTTCCCTAGAGTACTTGGTACATGGGGATGGGCCCAATATTTATGTTTTGGTACTAGTCCACCTTGATAATGCAATTCATCTATGAAAATGACTTAAATTGGCGTATTTCGCTTAATAAAGAAGTGTTTTCTATGATTTTATTTCCTTCTACAAATCTTTTTCAAAATTATGAAAGACATGAATATATGTATCATTCTACCCATGTACGCAACACCTTGTGTGTTGATTTGTTGTTTCACATATGTTTTAGGTTCAAAGATAACATGGGAGAAAAGTAAAGGATGTGAGCAAGTTGTACATGTTGTACCTATTGTGTAGATCCTAGTTTAGTATACATGTTCTTAGACTATAGAATCTTCAATCAATATGTAATTGTAAATCATTGTGTAATAATTCATGTTATATAAATATACATGTTGAATGTTGAGAAATGTTATGGTTGTATGTTCATGTATGTGTATTATGCTTTCGCATCGCTTTCTGATATGATTGGATGATGTTTTCAGATTCTGACATCTCATTCCCAATAGGGTTTGGAGAAATCAAAATATGGGGACGTCACAGATTTCCTTTGTTCAGACTATCCATTCACTTGGCTAAGTACTTCATCACCTAGGTAAGGATTTTATATCTCCCGCTACACTTTTACATACCCACCATGTTCGATTACATAGGGTTAGTGTTGGGGAGACTGGTGAAGGCACATTCACACACCATGGAAAGGACGAGAAGTAAATTCACCTAGGTAGTTGTGGAAGTAGATACAATGAAGCCCCTAATACACACTATAATGATCAATGAGAGAACCTACTCAGATTGAGTATGAGGCGTTTCTAGAGACATGCAATTCATGCGGCAAGCTAGACCATAATGTTAAGCAATGTGTCACATCAGGGAGATGTAACACTGACCACTCCAGCAAAGAGGACCACAACTACTATCAATTGTGAGGACATTGAGGGGAGGAACAAATGTCAAAACTGAAGAAAGTCACAGAAAGCATGCATCTTAATACAAACAATCAGCATATGGTGGAGGAGCTACATGAAGGAATAAACTATGCAAATAAATTGGTAAAACTTGCAGGACTCAATGGAAATGATGATGCCACTACTGAGGTCACAGAGGAGGAAATACAAATAGGTAAAGCTCCAGACAAGAATAGTAAAGATGACAAAGAAAAAACTAAGAAGGTTTCGAAAAAGAAGAAAATCAACATTGTCGATGACAAAAGGAAAGTACTTGAGGAAATCAATGGTACAAAAGTTCAACAGAAGGACAACACAAGTATTCACAATGCCATCAACCCAGGGGTGGATGAGATTGTAGTAAAAGTTATTAATGTTGAAGAAAAAGCAGATGTGGAGGAATAAACAATGAATGTCGGCAATGATGCTACTACATTAGATACTACTATGCAGGTTATGACTAGAAGTGCAATGATTGTAACAACACCTAATCAGGAAACAACAACTAAAGAAATGGAGGATCTACAAGATAAAGATGATGGTATGGCAGAAGATGCAAGCTCAAATACAATTAACACCAATACTATTGGTCCCCTTTCGGAAGGTAGGAAGATAAAAGACAATTCTCCAAAAATTAAAAACTTACAACCAATGCACCTTATGAGAAGAGGAGGCAAAGCTTGAGGATCCAGACTGACTAGGAGACTCAGGTAGATGACTTAAAAGAAGGAAAAGAGAACCAGAAACTGCCCAGGAGCTCATAGTAAGCTCTAGTGGTCCTCATAAAACCTCAAATATATGTTTAATGTTGGATACACTTTGTAGGAATACAAGAGAGATCGACAACAAGGATACTTGTTGAGTCCTAAAGGAGATGATATCCTAAAGAAAACAAAAAATTGTAGCTATCTTGAAACCTAGGATTAGTGGAGAGGAGGCTCTCATCACTGTCTACAATCTCAGTTTCTATAAGTCCCACCACGTGTAAGTGAGGGGATTTATAGGAGGTATATGGGTCTACTGGAAAGAAGAAGAATGCAAATTATAAATTATCAACAACAACATACAATTTATCACTTGTATGATCAATGACACCACCTACATCACATTCATATATGCTAACACGCATATCAAAGTCAAGAAGTTGCTTTGGAAACACTTACTCAATATGAGAAAAATGTCTAACAAATCATGGATAGAAGTTGGCAAATTCAATGCTACCATCAACCCGAGTGAAAAATAAGGGGGCAAGAAATATGACTTTAATGAGGTGGAGATGCTTAACAATACCTTAATGGAAGCAAAACTCTCTGACCTAGGATTCTCTAGAATGAAATTCACCTACAAACAAGGAGCTCTTCAAGAAAGGCTGGATCACACTGTCGCAAATGCAGACTTCATTATGAAATTTCCTCAGTCATTGTTGAGCATTAACCCAAGGTCTGGTCAGAGCATTGCCCTATTCTTGTCCGGTCCACAAAAAGAATACCAACACAATGAAGATTCTTCATTAGAAGTTCTTGTCGAAGAAACCACGATTTTCAACTGATGTTGCAGAATAGTTGGCAGTCCAACCTTGACTTCAACATGGTGCTTGAAGGAGCAAGAAACAATATTAAGAGGTACACATCCAACCATACTTCTAAGAAAGGATAGGAGAAGGCAAGACTTATGCGCAAGATCAACCTACTTCACACCAATTTATTATATCACTATGATGAGATTACTAGTCAAATGAGCACTAAAATGCAAAGCAAATATGTTGACCTACAGTGTACTGAAGAGGAGGATTGAAAAAGAGAAGCCATATTTGATGTCTCATAGTTGGTGACCTTAATACCCATTTTTACAATGCATATTCCAAACTGCAGAGGTGGTCCAACTTAGTCACGACACTGCGAAACACCCATGGTGACTGGACCACCGAGGAAGATGAGGTACACTTTCTTATTCTGAATCATTTAAAAACCTCTTTACTGAACCTCACCAGGTAGAAGACCAAAAAATAAAGAATTTTACAAGTCACTTTGAGAAACTGATTGAGCTTCAAAGCCAATAGATGAAGATTGCACACGGGGTTTATGGTTCATTCATCTTAGCAAACTGGCATATAGTAAAATAGTTTGTGCTTCTAATTATTTCAAAAACCCTTGCAAGAGATGCTTGAGATAACAAGATGTGTGATGCTAACATCATACTTATTCTAAAAGTTCCAAATCCCTAGAGATGTGAGCAATTAGAACAATATATTTGAACAACCTTTCCCTCAATATCTCTTCCAAAGTAGTTGTTTTAAGAAAAACAATACCTACAAAAATAGATATCACCAACATAGAGTGCTTTTGTTGCAGGTTGTAGAATATTAGAGAATATCGTTGTAGTCAAGGAACTAATACACTATATGCATAGGATAAATGTGTCTAGCACCATGGAAATAAAAATTGATCTCTCAAAGGCATATGACAAGATGACATGGCCTTTCATCGTGGACACACTGGAGATAGTTGGATTTCCAGGAACAATCATCAATTATATTATCAATTATATAACTGGGGGGAAAGCTTCTATCATATGGAATGGAAGATTGGTTGGTAGTTTCATACCTACTTGAAGGTTGGGGGAAGGAGACCCCCTATCTCCATAATTGTTTTTGTTATGTCTAGAATGACTCAGTCAACATATAGAAAATAAAGTCCAAGACAAGCTATGTTTGCCTGCTAAATTATCAATGAAGGTTCCTTATGTTTCCCACCTTTGCTTTGCTGATGATATGATCCTATTCGCAAAGAAACACTCTAATGAAATGCAAGTAATACTAGACTGCTTCAAAGACTTTGGAGAGGTATCTGGGAAATCTATATCTATCCTTAAGTTATGCATATTCTTTTCTAATATTGTTATACAAAGGAAGAGGAGATCAATCTACATGTTAAGTGGCATCCAAAAAGTCAAGGACCTTAGAAGGTACTTAGGGGTCCCTTTGATGCATGGTAAGGTGAAATTTGAGACTTACGAAGAGGTTTTACAGAGAGTAGCATCCAACATAAACTCCTGGTTAGCACATTGTTTCTCACTTGCAGGATGAGTAGCTATGGATAAATCTACATTAAGTGCTATCCTGAGCTATGTCATGCAAATTGCAATCCTAACTTTGAAATTTTGTGATAGAATAGACAATAGAATTCACTCTTTTGTGTGGGGGTGGCAACCATAAATCATACCCAGTAACCCTTGTGTCTTGGAACAAGATCACAAGCTACAAAGAAAATGGCGGGCTTGGAATCAAATCCATATGAAAATGGAACCTATAAGTAAACATTCCTGGGAAATTTTGTCAGGAAGATCATCCCTCTGGTGTAAAGGTATGCACACAAACTCAAGCAGGCTTCATCCGCCAGCATTCCTATTGTCTCTAGATTGGGACGAATAGTTGTCAAATGTAAGGAGTTCATATAGGAGAATTCTACCCGGATACTGATCGACAACAATGATGTAGATCTCTGGATGAGAAGTGGTGGAACTCAAATTATACTTTGAAAAATATAACCAAGAAACTGATCCCATCTATCCTCAATGAACTACATGTTTGCAGCATAGTGAACTAGGAGAACCAATTACTAAAGGAATGGGTTAATGAAGAAGACCTCCAAAAAATAGAAATCACCCCAATACCTGATTTCCCACAAGGAAAGGATATTAGAGCTTGGAAATCATAATGAAATCGGAAGCTTCACAACTCATAGTGCCTATGTCCAACCGCGGTTGAAAAAAGATATCAAAACAAAAGGCAAATGGAATCAAATCAGGAAGATTAAGGTGTTAGCAAAGGCTAAACTTTCATGTGGCTGGTTGGGCACAATGCTATACCCACCATTAGCCGTAGACTCGCTCATCATATGACTAGTGATAGTATGTGCCCATACTGTAAAACATAAGAGGAAACATGCTTACATGCTCTAAGAGACTGTGAGTAGGCCGCAACAGTTTGGAAAGGAATTATAGAGCACACACACTGGAACACCTTTTCTAGAGAAGATAATTAGTGGAAATGGATGGAAATAAACTTGAATTTCGATCATGTACATGCTTCCAAGTTCATGATCAGTTGCTACTATAATTGGAAGAATGGAAACTTGGAGATCTTTGAGAAGAAGATGCCCATTGAACATCTAATTAAAACCATCAATGAAGAAAACTGACTCAACAACCTTGCTTAGAAGAAACCACAGATAGTGAAGTCACAGCAAAACACAATCCAATAGTCTAAACCCCAACCTTACACTATGAAGCTTAATGTAGATGCATCATTCAAAAAAGGCCATGCTTGCATTACAGTTGTTTGTAGAGATCACAATTGTAACATCCCTGACCTGGGTTATACTTTAACCCTAGGTGTTTTAATTAAGAAAGATGATTATATGCTTAATCTTATCTTGTGAGAAGTAATTAGGGCTCTTGAGAAACTTATGTTTCAATTTTGGTCCTGTTGAAACAATGTTGAAGCAATGTTTGCTTATTTTGGACTAAAGTGCAAATTACCCAAGTTGAGGGGTTAGATTTCAAATGTTGCATGATAAGATGTTCCTTATGTGTTGAAGCATCATGAGAATGAAGATGATGCAAAGGTATGGCTTCTGGTAGCCTGAGTACCAAGGAAAAGCTGATAAAGCAATGTTTGTGCATTAAAACCTAGTTTTGGTGTAAAGTGCAATTTACCCAAAACCTAGGGTTCAATATGCAAATTACCACTTCAATAAGGTCCCTAATGTTTCTTGGCTCATTTGAATTAAGTTGGAGGATCGAGAATCTTGATATTAAAATAATCAAGATGTAGTCCTAATTGAAACCCTAATTCGATTTAAGGCAAAAATAAATGTATTAATTAAAGGGCCTTCAACCAAAATTAAAATGGTAGGATTCAGATGTGCATGTACATCCTTGAGCCTTGCAAGGACCACGAAAATATCCAAGGGAATGTATAACTCACTCACAATTTTATAAGAAAAAGAAATATCCACTCACTTATGGATATTAGTATAACATGATTTGAGGTGCTTAATTTGCTTTTCTTTAAATCATGGATAATTGAGAGGAATAATAGGCAAACAAGATGGATTCGTGGCCAAGGAGTTGAGGGGGAAGAGGAGTAACCATTTTTGGGATTAAATGAATTTTTATAAGGCACTTTCTCTCTCCTTGAATTTCTTATAAAAAGACCCTTTACAAGCCAAATGAAAGGCTTTTTTCGTTTGCACTTCTTCTCCTTGCTTGGAAACCGACCAAGGGAGCTAGGGAGGACCTGGAGGACGACCCCCAATCTTTGGGTAAGGTTCTTGATCCATTTCACCTTGATTCCATGGTGAAAATCGAAAATAAATTATGGATTTCTTCTTATTTCGAGATCCTCTTCAACCCTAGCCAATCTTTTCAACCAAAAGCTTGAGGACGAGCCTAAGGGGAGTTGCAAGAGCTTCATCCACAATTTTTGGCATGAGCTTGGATCTTTGAAGCTCAATTGGAGGCATGTTTTATAACTTGAAACCCTAACTATGTTATTGCATTCAATTCCCCATCAAATAATGATCATTTCTCTAGTTACAATTATTTATTTGGTTGATTGATGCAATTTCTATGGAAATTACAGCAGGTTTCCTGGGTCTAGATCTTGATGATTATGAAATCATCATAAGCAAAAAACTCTCCAAATATCTAGACCAAACAGTTTCAATCAAATGTCTAAACGGTTTGTGTTTTGGAAGCAAACGGTTTCAAACCGTTTAGTAGCAAACGGTTTCACCAAACCGCATGAGACCAAACAGTTTCAGACCATTTGGTGATGTTGACCAGGGTTGACCATAAGGGGACTTGTTCATAATGATCTAGCTTAAAGCCACACCAATTATTATTGATTAAATCCAATCGGTTCATGAGTTGAAGGTCCATCAATCGCCTAAACCCTAATCAGGTTGAGTGTTGATTTCTTAAGTAATTGAGTTTGAAACTTGGGTTGATTGCCAAACGGTTTCAAAACCATTTGGGGATCACCCGAACGGTCTCAATACCGTTTGTTGATCACCCAAGACTGTTTGTAGGTCTAGTGTTGAGTATGGTTAAGTGTTTGAAGATCCAAAGATATGGTATGTACCCTAATCGGCTAAGTGCTGATTTTACAAGTAATTGGGATGATGCTTTGGGTTGATTGACCCAAACGGTTTCAAAACCGTTTGGGGATCACCCAAACGGTCTCAAGACCGTTTGGGGTTCACCCAAGAACGTTTGTAGGTCTAAGGTTAAGTTTCGTCAAGTGTTTGAAGGTCCAAAGATACCAAATTGAAATACAATTAAGTGCTGATTTGGTGACCAATCCCAGGATCCAAACCTTAATTGAATATCATGGTTGATGATGATATGATGGGAAAACGGTATAAAGACCATTTGGAGGTCATCCAAACAATCCCAAGACCGTTTTGGGGTCACCCAAGACCGTTTGGAGGTCTAGGGTTGACTATGGTTAGGTGTTTGAAGACCTAAAGGTACTAAGTTGAAGTGCAATCAAATGCTGACTTGTTGATCAATCCGATGTTCCAAACCCTAATTGGATGACTTGGATTTGAGTGATGAGGTGGGAAAACGGTCTCAAGACCGTTTGGAGGTCATGCAAACGACCTCAAGACCATTTGAGGTCAGGTCATGTTCAATTAGGATGATGGTCCAATAGTTTTAAAGTAACTAGTTACACATTGATTAATGTTGAAGGATCCTCGATTCCAAACCCTAATTCAATTGACTCAAACCCTAATTGATGACTAATTGAGGGTCAAATCAGTTGAAGATTGACCTATTTAACTCAATTGAAGTATGGTGATGGGTCCAATTGAAGATTGGTTGCATGAATTCAATGATTGAAGGAATCAACACTGAGAACCCCAAATCGATTTGATAGGTTGAGATCATCTTTGGTCCATGTGGTTTTTAGGAGGTTTGGACCAAATGGTCTCAAGACTGTTTGAGTCCAAATGGTCCCAAATGGTCTCAAGACCGTTTGGGACCAAACGATCCCAAATCGGTTGAGTCCATGCGGTTTCAAAAAGGTACTTTAGCAAACGGTTTCAAGTACTTTCTTTAGAAAATGGTCTCAAGCACCACCTTTACCAAATGGTTTCCAACCGTTTGAACTTTGAAAGATCAAGACCGTTTGGGGCTCCAGTAGTCAACATTAATTTAGGACTCAATTGGTTAATCCACTTGGACACCTATTATAATTGAAGATTCAGTTGGTCAATTCAATTGGATACCTTATCTAATGGAGGTCCAATGTAATTGAATCTCTTGAGAATTAAGATGATGAATGATCCATTGATACAATGATGATTAGTAATGATAATAAATGAAGGTACAAAGGTTGAAACCCTTATAGTACGTAAGTGATTAGTGTCAATCAAGGGATAAACCCTAATTGCTTAAAAGAACAATGACTTGGTACATTAATCATAATTATATGTACTTGATTGAAGGGCTGAGGTAACCTAATCAAGTTGACAGGATGATGGAAAGGAATTCATAGATGAGTATTGATCATGTGATGAATAGGGTATGATCCTTAATAAAGAGATCATGAAACCCTAATCAAGAAGGTAGTTGATCCCTAACCCTAATTTAGAGCAATATCAGATGTAACCCAAACCCAGGGTAATGTGTGACTCTAAACCAAGATAATAAAATGTGAATCCCTAATTGAAGTTGATTCCATGGGAATCCCTAATTGAGGTTGATTCAATGTGCATCCCTAATTGAGGTTGATTCCATGAGAAACCCTAATTGAGGGTGATGCCATGAGAAATCCCTAGTTGGGAAGAATAATAAACATTATATATAGGCAATGAGATGTGAAAGCCTAATAAAGGGTGATGCTATATGCAATCCTAACTCGAATGAAGTATGATAGCATGTGAAATTCCAAAGACCCAATAAAGGGTAAAGGTATGTGAAACCCTAATTGAAGTTATAATACATGAATCCTTAATCTTGGACAACATGATGACAACCCAGAACCCTAATAATAAAATAGTGGGTAAAACTGTATAAGGGTGAAATATCATAAATGGTTGATTTTAGGCAAGCTTATTGTAAGCAATGCCCTAACCTGAGATGAGTTCATATCATTAAAGATAATTGGATCATTCTTATGTGTAACCTATGCACTTCATCTTAAGAGTGATAAGTTAGTGGATGAAAGGATTAAGATGGGAAATACCTTAATCCAAGATGAGCTGATAACTTAAGAAAGTTGGAAGTAATGAGGTAAGTGATACATCAAGATATGAAAGACTTCACAGTTAGCATCTCAAAGTTGATATACTTGGATAACTATGAAATCCTAATGTGAGATGGGAAACCTTAACCCTAAATTAGGTAATGGGACATGAGAAATCATAATATGATATGAATAGTAAGACCTAACCCTATTGAGGGAATAGAGGTGTTACTATTGCATTACATGAAGTAATATGTTATGTTGCCTAGTGAGAGGTGACAAGATGCTTTATGGGCCTTATGAGCCATGAAAGCAATTATGGCATAGTGAGAGGTACCAAAATGATTATAAACGTTTATTATAAGAAAGGATAATGTTTTAATAAACTTAATAAGAGGAACAAATGTATTCAATAAGAATGTGTATAGCTATGCAGGCTAACCTCAGGGTTCAGAGCCTAAAGTAGTATGTGATGATCAATGATTAGTTAAAGGAATTAAATTCCATGAACTATGTAATCAGGATTGGTTAGAGTCCAATGCATGGTTGTGTAATCAGGTTTGGTTAAAGTCCAATACCTGGAAGAGGTGTAATGCCTGTAATCAGGATTGGTTAAAGTCCAATGCTTGGCTATGAAATCAGGATTGGTTAGAGTCCAATGCCTGGATATGAAATCAGGATAGGTTAAAGTCCAATGTCTGGCTGTGTAATCAGGATTGGTTAGAGTCCAATGCCTGACTGTAAAATCAGGATTGGTTAGAGTCCAATGCCTGGCTGTGTAATCAAGTTTGGTTAAAGTCCAATACCTGGTAGAGGTGTAATGCCTATAATCATGATTAGTTAAAGTCCAATGCTTGGCTGTGAAATCAGGATTGGTTAAAGTCCAATGCTTGGCTGTGTAATCGGGATTGGTTAGAGTCCAATGCCTGGCTGTGTAATTAGGATTGGTTAGAGTCCAATGCCTGGCTGTGAAATCAGGATTGGTTAAAGTCCAATGCTTGGCTGTGTAATCAGGTTTAGTTAAAGTCCAATACCTAGCAGAGGTGTACTTCCTGTAATCAGGGTTGGCTAGAGTCCAATGCCTGGCGGTGTAATCAGGTTTGGAAGAGTCCAATACCTGGCAGAGGCTAAATGCCTATAATGATGATTTAGGATTGATAGTAACCCAATTCATGTATTGATGATAAATGAGTACATGGTAGATATATCTCTTTATCTGTTTAACATATTGGCTAAGTCCAACAATATGAAACAAGCATGTTTCATGGGTAACATAACAAGATGATGAGTGTCACAAGAAAAATTTGATATGATGGTATAATATGTTGGATAAATGATATACATGTCATTCCTATTCCTTATTAAAAGAATAGATGATATATTGCTCCATCATAAATAGTTGCAATGCTTACAAAGTTGAGGATGTTTTAAACTGCTTAACCTCTACTCAGTTTCATATCTTTAAATTGCAATACAATGTTTTGGCAGAGAGTTATATCTCCCGCTGGGGCAGTTTACAATTGTCTCACCCCGTGGGATCCAATGTTTTTAGGTGGACGCGTACAAAGAGGCAGGAAACCTTTGGCAAAGAAGGAACATCAGCAGCATCAAGGACAACAGTAATATCTCAGGTGGAGATACTGCCCATCTAGTTGTATAGATAGTAGTCCTATGTGTCGTCTCTATACTCTCAGGTCCTCGGGATTTATAGATAGTGATTTCATCATCGACTCGAGATTTTGTCTTGACACCTCAATGTTTTTGTGTTGTCTGTATATAATGTTATAGGACATCTAATGTTGTAATCCTCGAGAAGAGATAGTACAAGTCATGTAACTTTAAATCAGGATGCATATAATGTTATACAATGGTTCTTGATATAAGAGATTTCTTATTTTTGGATCATGCATGCAGGATATTGATTGTGGGGTGTGTGCCCTACTGGTGCTTGTTTCCCACCGTGGTAGTGGATGTTTATATAGCACAATCCTTTTTATGTTGTTTTATGCAAAGTATCCCTTTTGTTATAATTCTTTTCTCTTGATACCCATTTGGGTGGTACTTATCTCTTGTATGGGAATCCTTTTATTTTGATGTCCCTTAATCTTTATAAATTGCTCAATTTTCTTTTTAGTATGCACATACCATCCTTTGTTGATGTTTCCTATTGTTTCTCTTTTGTTGGGGTATTCTTCCAACCTGAGGTGGAGGACTTAGATGACAAGGTTTGATGACATGGACTTAGAATATGAAGTTAAGCTTAGAGACAATCTTGAGGGGGTTTAGATTTCCTCTACATGGATCCTTATGATGTAAGTTTGTAACCCTTTGTTTTATAATTGAATATAGTCAAATATTATCTTCCGCTTCTATAATTTGGTCTTTTGATTACCATTATATAAAGATTTGAAAACTTTACACCCACTCCATCATACCTTCTAAGTATGTTTGGACTGGAGGTTTTATTGATCAAATTTTTAGTAAGGAGGTGGTTTCACTTCTTTACACTTACCTTGATACCTATTTCATGTGTTAAAAACACATCACATCTTTATCTTCCTTTCATCTTGGGACATTACTTATTACATATATCTTCACCTTGGAGCCAAAATCTAAGATAAACTGATACCTTTCTAAGTATCCATCACATAAACATCTTTATATTATGCACATCAAGTGTCCTATGACCCATTTGATTGACATGTCCCTAAGAGGAAAGAAAACAAGGAATCATATTCCTCATACAAACATGCTCATCTGAGGTTATCTCAGATTGCTCTTTCTTATGCTTAGAACATGACACATTTATTCATTACATGCTTCTTATTTCATGATACTCATTAGATTGTATCAGAATGACTGCTTGATCAGGGCAATAAAAAAGATTACAATCTAAGAGTTTCCATACTCACTTTATCATCAATAGTTGTATACTTGGCCAGGGTATATAAATACTGAGATTAAGTAGTATGCACTTTTTATACTATCTTATTCCTTCCTTTTCATATTATCACAAGTATAAGATTTAACATTACTGGGTTTTACCCAGGCATCTCTTCAATACCTCATCTTCTTCCCATAGAGGTAAGAGCAACATGAACATCTATAATGTTTATTATGCAAAATATAAGTCCTCATAGGACTAATCAAAGAAAGCTCAATCAATTACCTTCTCAAATTAACTCAGGAAATCATAAAAAGGCATATAAGAATGACATTACTTTGTCTAATCTGTCATGATTTGTGGATTATTCAATGCCTCAGGCTGATTCTGCCTCAGAGTTTGATTCACCACAACATTTCTGGCTGAGCAATCTCTTTCCAGATGTCCAACCTGTCTACACAGGTAGCAAATTCTGGGTGCCAGGCATGGTCTAGAGGGTTTTTTACCCTTTCTAGATGACCATTGCCTTGGTGCACTAGGTCCTAGTTGTACTGGTGGTACCAAAATCTTTCCCCTTTTTAGAACTATTGGGTCTCTGTCCCTAGATTTGGATAGGCCTTTTCTCAATTTTCTCTTCCTTGTTCTTTGTTGGGCAATTCTTTACAATATGTCCAGGCTTTCTGCACCTATAGAAAATTCTGCTTTTGGGTTGAAACCTATTCCTTCACTATTTATTGATTCAACAGGCTGAGGTTGAGCACAGACTTGTTCTAAGTCTAGAACTTCAATAATTCCCATTGCTTCCACCTGTTGATGTGGATTACATATCCTGTTGATGTCCAAAACATCATCATTAGGGGCTGGTAATCTAGGTTGCACTACTAGTGCTCGATCCATTAAATACATCATGGTTGCGCTAAATTTCCCAACAGTGATTCCTAAGGAAGGATTTCTTATCACAGTTGGATTAGCTAGGAGGTTCTCAGGAAATTGTCCCTCTCTTTCCTGCTCCCCTGCACCTCTTCTTGGTGCAGCATTGCTGCTTTCTGCAGCAAACTCCTCATGTGACCCAATCATCTTCATGTTCTTCTTCTCCCATATGAGCAGAAGACACAATCAGATACAATGGATGACACTAGAACAGACTCTACTACCTTAGTCCTATGTCTCTGTAGACTCAGCGAACCTAGAGCTCTGACACCACTAAATTGTGGCATCCAACTTATAAAAATGAGATTTACTTAAGCAGAAGTGAATAATTTGCAGCGGATTACTGAAAATCACTAAAAATTAAAACTTTTTGCAAAGAGAAGCATAGACCTAGAACAATATAAATAACAATGGCAGTCAAGAATCACACATCTTGAACCTGGTGGGACATGGGCCAAGAATCACACATCTTGCCCTAACGGTACATGGGTCAGGAATCACCCATCCTGCCCTGACATGGGGAATCACACATCACCACCCAGATATATATAAAATGGGCCAAGAATCACACATCCTGCCCGCGTATGGGGAATAACGCATCCTCCATCCCAAAGATATCACAATGTTGCCATGTTGCATAATGAGACAAAACCAATGTAATTACACTACTCTAGTGCTACTGAATCACATAGCATGTTAAATGTAGAGGCAAATAGAGAAGTATAGTTATATTCATACAATGTTGCCATCATACAATGGACAACTCAAACATATAAAAAATCCACTTCAAACTAGGCACATATCATTAAGTAAACTTCCACATCACAGTGGGCATATATTATCAAAAGTCCAACATGCACCAAGGCATAAGGAACATAGTCAAGAGAATATCTATGATCACATGATCAATAACAAAATAAAAGGTAGTTCGCATGAACCATGACATCGAAAGAAAAGACATATTTTGTAGGCTTAATTCAAAAGAATGATAAGATAGGTGAATTGCTCATTATAGAGGAATAGGGAATACAACATACATCAAGAGAGAGATGAATAAGAAATTACTCAATACAAAAATAATGTGGGATGCAATCATACCTCAACTTCAGAGACAAATATCCTGTTGACTCAAGGTCAATTAGGTCAATGTTGAGTCACGTCTAAATTGACTAAACCCTTGTTTTGATGATGCCTAACCATTCCAAATATTGGTGTCTAATGCTTCTACATTGAGTGATTTCAGATTAGGTTTAGACACACTCCAAATGCCCTAACTTGCGCATATCAAATTGGAGAAAAGACAAGTCAAAATAGCTACAAGTGTGCAATTTGGGATCTCTATGTAAATGACCTTAGAATTGCTTTGTAATCACTTGTAATGATTGTATGACTTGTAATTAAGCTTAGAATAATTATTGGGACACAAAAATCCATCATTTGTACGGTTAAACGAAAATTCCAAAATACCCATAACAGGGATTTTGTCGGCCGAATTCCAAACTCGGCCGATCCATATATTCTGGGATTTTTGTTGGAATCGGCTGAGTTACAAACTCAGCCGATCCACCGTTCGGTCGAGTTCTAGCTAGGAAACTCGGCCGATCCACTGATCGGTCCAAGTCTGGAAATGGACCGATCGGTCGAGTTTCTCAAAGGAAACTCGGCCGACAGTCTAGCTTTCAGCCTTGTCTTTTAGTGGTTCGGCCGAGTTACCTTTATATAAACTCGGCCGATCATACTGTACTGGAATACAAAAAAAGCAAATCCAACCGTTGGAGATTTTGTTGGGACCCAAAATAGATCTGTTGCAACTTGTAAAACGGCTAGTTTTCGTTCCTAAGTGTTCCCAAAGGCTAAGAGGCATCCCCAACTATAAATAGGACCCCTTGGGCTTCATTCCAAGGTTGAGCATTCATTGCAAACTCTTTATGAGGTTCCTATTCTATAGTTGAGTGCTTCCTACAGCCTCCTCTCTCTCTCTAAGCTTAATCACTTGCTACATCCATTAGAGTGAGTAGGAGATTTGTAAGAGAGCTAGTCTTATTTGTATATCTTGTGAGGCTCTCACTTCCACCACCTCCCCATCTCTCATTTCCTAGCTTGAAGATGAAGGTTCTCTCTCTTGTCCAAGAGAGGTGAAGAAGAACAAGGGAAGGAGTCCCTTGGTGAAGATCAAGGCCGAAGACTTGGAGCTAGAGTGGGTAAGCCCTTGGAGAAGGTAGAAGACTCAAGCTCAAGTGGGTAAGTCCTTGGTGGAAAGCTTCTCCGAGTAAAGGTGAAGTCAAAGGCGGAAGATCCAAGAAGAGTGGGTAATTCCTACAAGGCCGAAGACTTGTGCAAGAGTGGGTAATTCCTTGGAGAAGGCCGAAGACTCTTGCAAAGTGGGTAAGTCCTTGGTAAGGTTGAAGACTCTTTGTATTGGATAGGTAAGTCCTTTGTTGGTCATGTATTGTATGTCTTATTAAGTGAATATAAGAGTGCAATTGTTGAAAGTCTTAGAGGTTGACCTCTCTAGGCAAGTGGACTGACACACTTCTAGTTTGAAGTGTGGAACCACTCTAAATAGCTTGTTTAATTGGTGCATGTTCAATCTCTCTTATCCTTGCTATGCATGATTTAGTTGCACTCAAATTACCTATTTAGCAACCTTATCTTGTCATATAATTTGAAGGTTTAATGAATTTTGTTTAAGTGCTTTCAGCTCTATTCACCCCCCTCTAGAGAATCTAATCACCCATCTAGGATCCAACATATCCAACGACACTTCTAGGTCTAAGCCTAGGCTTACAAAACACCTATTAGAATATATGTGAAATTAGGGTTAGGTTTATATTGATTTCAAAAACCCTAAAGACCACCTTTTTATTATTGTGTGAATTAGATTATATAAACCATGCCATATTTTAGGTTATATTTTCTTGAGTTCAAAACATATTTTATTGTATTTTTATGACTTATAAATTATTAGTTATGAATTTTACAAGTTAATTCATTATTACTTAGATCCATTAAATACACCTGTTTAAAACATTAGATTCAAGCGACAAAACCAATACCAAAAGAAAGCTTACATTTTTCTAAATCCAACGAGTATTTATTTATATTTTTTGGACCAATAGATTTTTAGTTATTAATTTTCCAAATCCAACCAATCAAAAAATCCGATAAAGCCACATAGGCAAGAAGTTGTGAGAGATAGAGGGAGAGGGGCGCTCACACTGAGTTGGCCCAATCACAGGCGGCCAACTCAGCCGACCCCACAGCCACCCAAGCAAGTTAACAAACAATCGAGCAAGAGAAACCACTCGTGAAAAGACTGTAACATCCCCGATAGCTAAAACGAATAGCAAAGAGAATTGTGAGGGCAAAAGCGTCAAATCGACAGGGGTTATCTTCCCCAAGGCCAAGCATGCCATGGCTGGCCAACGGAGAGCAGCTGCTGCGATACCCAAAAGCAGGAAAATGAAGGCCAGAACGGAAGAAAACAAACTCATTCGACCGGAAACTCTCTGCCAAAGCCGATCATAGGAAACCTAGGTCTGAACGAGGTTGAAGCACGAGAATCACCTCAGAGGACCAAACCATCAGAAAGAAGGCAAAAAGAGGGGAAAATGAGCTAGGTACCTGATCGTTGCAATTGATGCTATGGAAAGAATCTCAGAGGCACCGAGAACACCCTCAGGGACAAAACGAACCTCGCAAAGGTCTGCGGAAGAGAGTCGGGCAAGGACAGGCTAAGGAGGTGGCACAGAGTAGGGGAGGCATTCCCAAAGCCTAATGGGGCCAAACCGAGGCAAGAAAGATTGAGTTGGGATCCTAACGAAGGTTAGGGAATGGATCCCTCATGGTCCGATGGTCCAAGGCGACGAGGAGATGAGAAGGAGGGGGAAACATGGGAGGAAACAAAGCACAAGGTCGGCGCCAGTGGTTTGGGTAACTCGGGGTATAAATACCCAAGTATCTGGGATCAAAAGAAGGGGGAAATAGAAAGGAAGGTGTGGGAGAAAGAATTTGAAGAAGAAGATAGAGTGATGAGGGAGAAAACGGAGAGAGAAAATCAGTCAGAACTGGTTTCCTAGTTCGTGTGGAACCCAACAAAAACGGAGGTAGAAGAAAAGATAGTAACCGCACGATCTGGATCCAATGGACACAAAAGCACCCGAAATTGGAAAGGAAAATCAAAACTAGCGTGACAAAAATCGAGTTTGTTTAATAAAGTGACATTGCATTATTATCCTTTTTCTCTTTCCTCTTTTGAGGGAACAAACGAGACCCAAATTAGATGAAATTTTGCACAGAGGCTAAATTAGGCATGTAGATTTCGATTATAAAATTAGATTTTCCTTTTGGCCACTTTTAATGTGTCAAATAAATTAATTTATATTTTCTCTTTCCTCCTTCATTGATGGCATTAGGATTATCCAAATTTGATGAAACTTGACCCACAAGTTATAATTAATGTGTTCGATACGAATTTGCCATCAATTTTACATATTGGGGTTGTTTGAGTATTTATTTAATATTTTAAAGGTTTACATACTTTCTCTCTCTTGATTATACCTTTTAAGCAAACTTTCTCCAAATTGGATAAAATTTACCCAAAGGCTATATTTATAATGTAGATTACGAATCTAACATTATTTTCCTCTTTTGGAGTCAATTATTATATTTATTTATGAATTACACCTTTTAGGTAATTTCTCTCTCCTAACTTACCATATTATTTCAAGGTAGTCCAAATTAAATGAAATTTGACATGTAAACATATTTTTATGTATAGATTACGAATTTGGAGTTTATTTCTACTTTTAAGAATTTCTTACACTAGTTTTGTCATCTGTCCTATTAGAGGCCCATTAACATCATTATGCATCCAATTAAGTTATTTATCATGTTATTATCACCAAATGAATTATTTGACGTATTATATTACATTATTCACGCATTAGATTATTAGGATCACTCTAACCTTAACCTTGTTTGGTTAAACCTAAAAGATCAAAGTTCTAGGGTAGGGTTCAAGGTCTGGTATGTTACAACACTCCACCCCTTAAAAAGGATTTCTCCCTCAAAATCTATTGATCCAAACATCAACATCCAACAAATCTCCACCCCTTAAAGGGTTCAACCTAACCAGTCAAACTACACAACATTTTAGAGCTACCCACATCTTTTAGTTGTGAAAAAGTTTTAGAGATTTATATTGCTCATGTATCCAACTAAAGTCACCATCTAGGGCTGAGTTTTCGGTCCTCGTGTCTCTAACCTATCAACCCTACATGAACATCCAAAAGTCATAGGGTAGGTCAGCTACACATTTATATCAGACCTAGTCATAAAAATAGGGTTACTATCTTCTCAAAATAGAGTTTCTCTTCATTGTGACTTAGTTCAAGAAAATTTCAGAAAATCCAAAGAAAACATTTTGTTTTGTACATATAATATTATATGGAAAATATTTTGTTGTGAAAAACCTTTGCGATTGAAACTAAAATTTAGGGCCCAAAATCAAAGCGAGAAACCAAGTCCCAATATTTCCATATGAATACTTCCTCATAACCTAATATTGACCTCAAACCAAACCTTATTGTATAAAAGATCATCATATATCAGATTTAGGGTCAACATCTCACTTAGAGCTAACTAGCAAAGTCATGGGTTCTAAAAGGGAGACAAAATTGAAATAGTCGATTCCGACTACCATGGGCTCTGATACCATGCTGTAAAGAAGTGAAACCACCTCCTTACTAAAAATTTGATCAATAAAACCTCCAGTCAAAACATACTTAGAAGGTATGATGGAGTGGGTGTAAAATTTTCAAATCTTTATATAATGGTAATCAAAAGACCAAAGTATAGCAGCGGAAGATAATATTTGACTATATTCAATTATAAAACAAAGGGTTACAAACTTACATCATAAGGATCCATGTAGAGGAAATCTAAACCACCTCAAGATTGTCTCCAAGCTTAACTTCATATTCTAAGTCTAGGTCATCAAACCTTGTCATCCAAGTCCTCCACCTAGGGTTGGAAGCATACCCCAACAAAAGAGAAACAATAGGAAACATCAACAAAGGCTGGTATGTGCATACTAAAAATAAAATTGAGCAATTTATAAAGATTAAGGGACATCTAAATAAAAGGCTTCCCATAAAAGAGATAAGTACCACCCAAATGGGTATCAAGAGAAAAGAATTATAACAAAAGGAATACTTTGCATAAAACAACATAAAAAGGATTGTGTTATATAAACATCCACTACCATGGTGGGAAACAAGCACCAGCAGGGTACCCACCCCACAACCAATATCCTACATGCATGTGAGATAAGCATAGCCCTAGAATAATATAAATAACAATGGAAGTCAAGAATCACTCATCTTGAACCTGGTGGGAAATGGGCCAAGAATCACACATCTTGTCCTAATGGTACATGGGTCAGGAATCACACATCCTGCACTGGCATGGGGAATCACACATCCACCACCCAAATATATATAACATGGGCCAGGAATCACACATCCTGCCCGGGTATGGGGAATCACACATCCTCCATCCCAAAGATATCACAATGTTTCCATGTTGCATAATGAGACAAAACCAATGTAATTACACTACTCTAGTGCTACTGAAATACATAGCATGTTAAATGTAGAGGCAAGTAGAGAAGTACAGTCAGATTTATACAATGTTTCCATCATACAATGGACAACTCAAACATATAAACAAATCCACTTCAAAGTGGGCACATATCATTAAGTAAACTTCCACATCACAGTGGGCATATAGTATCAAAAGTCCAACATGCACCAAGGCATAAGGAACATAGTCAAGAGAATATCTAGGATCACATGATCAATAAAAAAATAAAAGGTAGTTCACATGAACCATGATATCGAAAGAAAAGACATATTGTGGAGGCTCAATTCAAAAGAATGATAAGATAGGTGAATTGCTCATTATAGAGGAATAGGGGATACACCATACATCAAGAGAGAGATGAATAAGAGATTTCTCAATACAGAAATAATGTGGGATGCAATCATACCTCAACTTTAGAGACAAACGTTCAACGACACTTCTAGGTCCAAGCCTAGGCTTCCAAAGCACCTATTAGAATATATGTGAAATTAGGGTTAGGTTTATATTGATTTCAAAAACCCTAAAAACCACCTTTTTATTATTGTGTGAATTAGATTATAAAAACCATGCCATATTTTAGGTTATTTATTCTCGAGTTCAAAACATATTTTATTATATTTTTATGACTTATAAATTATTAGTTATGAAGTTTACAAGTTAATTCATTATTACTTAGATCCATTGAAAACACCTATTTAAAACATTAGATTCAGGTGACAAAACCATAACCAAAAGAAATCTTACATTTTTCCAAATCCAACGAGTATTTATTTATATTTTTCTGACCATTAGATTTTTAGTTATTAATTTTCTAAATCCAACCAATCAGAAAATCCGATAAAGCCACATAGGCAAGAAGTTGTGAGAGAGAGAGGGAGAGGGGCGCTCACACTGAGTTGGCCCAATCACAGGCGGCCAACTTAGCCGACCCCACAACCACCCAGGCAAGTTGCCAAACAACTAAGCAAGAGAAACCACTCGTGAAAAGACGGTAACACCCCCGATAGCTAAAACGAATAGCAAAGAGAATCGGGAGGGCAAAAGCGTCAAATCAAAAGGGTTTATCTTCCCCAAGGCCAAGCATGCCATGGTTGGCCAGCGGAGAGCAGCTGCTGCGATACCCAAAAGCGGGAAAATGAAGGCCAAAACAGAAGAAAACAAACTCGTTCGACCGAGAACTCTCTACCGAAGCCGATGGTAGGAAACCCAGGTCAGAACGAGGTTGAAGCACGAGAATCACCTCACAAGACCAAACCATCAGAAAGAAGGCAAAAAGAGGAGAAAACGAGCTAGGTACCTGATCGTTGCAATTGATGCTATGGAAAGCATCTCAGAGGCACCGAGAATAGCCTCAGGGATAAAATGGACCTCGCGAAGGTCTGCGGAAGAGAGTCAGGCAAGGACAGGCTAAGGAGGCAGCGCGAAGTAGGGGAGGCATGCCCAAAGCCTAATGGGGCCTAACCGAGGCAAGAAAGATGGAGTTGGGATCCTAACGCAGGTGAGGGAACCGATCCCTCATGGTCCGATGGTCCAAGGCGACAAGGAGATGAGAAGGAGGGGGAAAATGGGGAGGAAACAGAGCACAAGGTCGGCACCAGCAGTTTGGGTAACTCAGGGTATAAATACCCAAGTATCTGGGATCAAAGGATGGGGGAAACAAAATGGAAGGTGTGGGAGAAAGAATCAAAGAAGAAGATAGAGTGATGAGGGAGAAAACGAAGAAAGAAAATCCGTCATAACTGGTTTCCCAGTTCGCGTGGAACCCAGCAAAAATGGAGGTAGAAGAAAAGATAGTAACCGTGCGATCTGGATCCAATGGACACAAAAGCACTCGAAACTGGAAAGGAAATTCAAAACCAGTGTGACAAAGATCGAGTTTATTTAGTAAAGTGACATTGCATTATTATCCTTTTTCTCTTTGCTCTTTTGAGGGCACAAACGTGACCCAAATTAGATGAAATTTTGATTATAAAATTAAATTTTCCTTTTGGCCACTTGTAATGTGTCAAATAAATTAATTTCTATTTTCTCTTTCCTCGTTCTTTAATGGCATTAGGATTATCCAAATTTGATGAAACTTGACCCACAAGTTATAATTAATGTGTTGGATTCGAATTTACCATCAATTATACATATTGGGGTTGTTTGAATATTTATTTAATATTTGGAAGGTTCTACATACTTTCTCTCTCTCTTGATTATACCTTTTAAGCAAACTTTCTCCAAATTGGATAAAACTTTACCCGAAGGCTATATTTATTATGTAGATTACGAATCTAACATTATTTTCCTCTTTTAGAGTCAATTATTATATTTATTTATTAATTACACCTTTAAGGTAATTTTTCTCTCCTAACTTACCATATTATTTCAAGGTAGTCCAAATTAAATGAAAATTGACATGTAAACTTATTTTTATATATAGATTACAAATTTGGAGTTTATTTCTACTTTTTAGAATTTCTTACATGGGTTTTGTCATCTGGCCTATTAGAGGCCCATTAACATCATTATGCATCCAATTAAGTTATTTATCATGTTATTATCACCAAATGAATTATTTGACGTATTATATTACATTATTCGCACATTAGATTATTAGGATCACTCTAACCTTAACCTTGTTTGGTCAAACCTAAAAGATCAAAGTTCTAGGGTAGGGTTCAAGGTCCGGTATGTTACAACACTCCACCCCGTAAAAAGGATTTCGCCCTCAAAGTATATTGATCCAAACATCAACAACCAACTACTCTCCACCCCTTAAAGGGTTCAACCTAACCAGTCAAACTAAAAAACTTTTTAGAGCTACCCATATCTTTTATTTGTGAAAAAGTTTTAGAGATTTATATTGCTCATGTATCCAACTAAAGTCACCATCTAGGGCTGAGTTTTAGGTCCTCGTGTCTCTAACCTATCAATCCTACATGAACATCCAAAAGTCATAGGGTAGGTCAACTACACATTTATATCAAACCTAGTCACAAAACTAGGGTTACTATCTTCTCAAACTAGAGTTTATCTTCATTGTGACTTAGTTCAAGAAAACTTCAGAAAATCCAAAGAAAACATTTTGTTTTGTACATATAGTATTATATGGAAAATAATTCGTTGTGAAAAACCTTTGCGATTGAAACTGCAATTTAGGGCCCAAAATCAAAGTGAGAAACCAAGTCAGAATATTTCCATATGAACACTTCCTCATAACCTAATCTTGACCTCAAACCAAACCTTATTGCATTAAAGATCATCATATATCAGATCTAGGGTCAACATCTCACTTAGAGCTAACTAGCAAAGTCAAGGGTTCTAAAAGGGAGACAAAATTGAAATAGTCGCTTCCGACTACCATGGGCTCTGATACCATGCTGTAAAGAAGTGAAACCACCTCCTTACTAAACATTTGATCAATAAAACCTCCAGTCCAAACATACTTAGAAGGTATGACGGAGTGGGTGTAAAATTTTCATATCTTTATATAATGGTAATCAAAAGACCAAAGTATAGCAGTATAAGATAATATTTGACTATATTCAATTATAAAACAAAGGGCTACAAACTTACAACATAAGGATCCATGTATAGGAAATAAAAACCACCTCAAGATTGTCTCCAAGCTTAACTTCATATTCTAAGTCCAGGTCATCAAACCTTGTCATCCAAGTCCTCCACCTAGGGTTGGAAGCATACTCCAGCAAAAGAGAAAAAATAGGAAACATCAACAAAGGCTGGTATGTGCATACTAAAAAGAAAATTGAGCTATTTATAAAGATTATGGGACATCAAAATAAAAGGCTTCCCATACAAGAGATAAGTACCACCCAAATGGGTATCAAGAGAAAAGAATTATAACAAAAGGGATACTTTGCATAAAACAACATAAATAGGATTGTGCTATAAAAACATCCACTACCATGATGGGAAACAAGCACCAGTAGGGAACACACCCCACAATAAATATATTGCATGCATGTGAGATAAGCATAATCCTAGAACAATATAAATAACAATGGCTATCAAGAATCACACATCTTGAACCTGGTGGGACATTGGCCAAGAATCACACATCTTTCCCTAACAGTACATGGGTCAGGAATCACACATCCTACCCTGGCATGGGGAATCACACATTCACCACCCAAATATATATAACATGGCCCAGGAATCACACATCCTGCCCGGGTATGGGAAATCACACATCCTCCATCCCAAAGATATCATAATGTTGCCATGTTGCATAATGAGACAAAACCAATGTAACTACACTACTCTAGTGCTACTAAATCACATAACATGTTAAATGTAGAGGCAAGTAGAGAAGTATAGTCAGATTTATACAATGTTGCCCTCATACAATGGACAACTCAAACATATAAACAAATCCACTTCAAAGTGGGTACATATCATTAAGTAAACTTCCACATCACAGTGGGCATATAGTATCAAAAGTCCAACATGCACCAAGGCATAAGGAACATAGTCAAGAGAATATCTATGATCACATGATCAATAACAAAACAAAAGGAATTTCACATGAACCATGATATCGAAAGAAAAGACATTTGTGTAGGCTCAATTCAAAAGAATGATAAGATAGGTGAATTGCTCATTATAGAGGAATAGGGGATACAACATACATCAAGAGAGAGATGAATAGGAAATTGCTCAATACAGAAATAATGTGGGATGCAATCATACCTCAACTTCAGAGACAAACGTCCAACAACACTTCTAGGTCCAAGCCTAGGCTTCCAAAGAACCTATTAGAATATATGTGAAATCAGGGTTAGGTTTATATTGATTTCAAAAACCCTAAAAACCATCTTTTTATTATTGTGTGAATTAGATTATAAAAACTATGCCATATTTTAGGTTATTTTTTCCTGAGTTAAAAACATATTTTATTGTATTTTTATGACTTATAAATTATTAGTTATGAATTTACAAGTTAATTCATTATTACTTAGATCCATTGAAAACACCTATTTAAAACATTAGATTCAGGTGACAAAACCAATACCAAAAGAAAGCTTACATTTTTCTAAAACCAATGAGTATTTATTTATATTTTTCCGACTAGTAGATTTTTAGTTATTAATTTTCCAAATCCGACCAATCAGAAAATCCGATAAAGCCACATAGGCAAGAAGTTGTGAGAGAGAGAGGGAGTGGGGCGCTCGCACTGAGTTGGCCCAATCACAGGCGGCCAACTCAGCCGACCCCACAACCACCTAGGCAAGTTGCCAAACAACTGAGCAAGAGAAACCACGAGGAACTGATCCCTCGTGGTCCGATGGTCCAAGGCGACGAGGAGATGAGAAGGACGGGGAAAAAGGGGAGGAAACAGAGCACAAGGTCGGCGCCAACAGTTTGGGTAACTCAGGGTATAAATACCCAAGTATCTGGGATCAAAGGATGGGGGAAACAAAAAGGAAGGTGTGGGAGAAAGAATCGAAGAAGAAGATAGAGTGATGAGGGCGAAACGGAGAAAGAAAATCAGTCAGAACTGGTTTCCCAGTTTTCTTGGAACCCAGCAAAAATGGAGGTAGAAGAAAAGATAGTAACCGCGCAATCTGGATCCAATGGACACAAAAGCACCCGAAATTGGAAAGGAAAATCAAAACCAGCGTGACAAAAATCGAGTTTATTTAATAAAGTGACATTGCATTATTATCCTTTTTCTCTTTCCTATTTTGAGGGCACAAACGAGACCCAAATTAGATGAAATTTTCCACAGAGGCTAAATTAGGCATGTATATTTCGATTATAAAATTAGATTTTCCTTTTGGCCACTTAATGTGTCAAATAAATTAATTTCTATTGTCTCTTTCCTCCTTCATTGATGGCATTAGGATTATCCAAATTTGATGAAACTTGACCCACAAGTTATAATCAATGTGTTGGATACAAATTTGCCATCAATTTTACATATTGGGGTTGTTTGAATATTTATTGAATATTTTGAAGGTTCTACATACTTTCTCTCTCCTGATTATACCTTTTAAGAAAACTTTCTCCAAATTGAATAAAAATTTACCCAAAGGTTATATTTATTATGTAGATTACGAATCTAACATTATTTTCCTCTTTTGGAGTCAATTATTATATTTATTTATTAATTACACCTTTTAGGTAATTTCTCTCTCCTAACTTACCATATTATTTCAAGGTAGTCCAAATTAAATGAAAATTGACCTGTAAACTTTTTTTATGTATAGATTACGAATTTGGAGTTTATTTCTACTTTTAAGAATTTCTTACATGGGTTTTGTCATCTGGCCTATTAGAGGCCCATTAACATCATTATGCATCCAATTAAGTTATTTATCATGTTATTATCACCAAATGAATTATTTGACATATTATATTACATTATTCGCGCATTAGATTATTAGGATCACTCTAACCTTAACCTTGTTTGGTCAAACCTAAAAGATCAAAGTTCTAGGGTAGGGTTCAAGGTCTGGTATGTTACAGTAAGAAACCCTGGTATCTAAAGATATATGAGATGATTTATGTTGACTACCTAGAATGGTCAATTATGAAATTAAATTAATCATGTAAACTAATATGAACATCACATGTTAGGGGTTTATGTTTTGCATAAACATAACAATTGAAGATGTCTTTGAGGAAAGTTCTTAATTGATAAGTAACCTTTCCTTATGATAAGAGAATGTACAACTAATGAGATAGTTAGTGAAGGTAATAAGGAAAGATAGTATGGTGTTATCAGGTGATATGACACAATTAGGGTATGAAAAGACTTATAGTCTCAAGTGGATGACAAAATATAATGGTGATCTTGAAAGAGAAATACTGAACCAACTAAGGAACATGGGAGTATGTGTTCCATGTGAACCATTCCATGATAAATTTGTGTGAAATAACTTTTTGTTGATTAAAAATCTATGGTGTCTCCATAATAATGAGGTGTTATGTGAGGACATGATGATATGATGCATGGATAATATCTATTTCTCTTAATTAGGGATTTCGGGGACGAAATCCTTGTTAGGGGTTTATAATTTGTAACATCCCTGACCTGGGTTATACTTTAACCCTAGGTTTTTTGATTAAGAAAGATGATTATATACTTAATCTTATCTTTTAAAAAGTAATTTGGGCTCTTGAGAAACTTATGTTTCAATTTTGGTCCTGTTTAAACAATGTTTGCTTATTTTGGACTAAAGTGCAAATTACCCAAGTTGAGGTGTTAGATTGCAAATGTTGCATGATAAGATGTTCCTTATGTGTTGAATCATCATTAGAATGAATATGATGCAAAGGTATGGCTTGTGGTAGCCTGAGTACCAAGGAAAAGCTGATAAAGCAATGTTTGTGCATTAAAACCTAGTTTTGGTGTAAAGTGCAATTTACCCAAAACCTAGGGTTAAATATGCAAATTACCACTTCAATAAGGTCCCTAATTTTTCTTGTCACCATTTAGAGCAAATAAAATGAGAGGGTCGCCTCATTTGAAATAAGTTAGAGGAGAGAGAATTTTGATATTAAAATAATCAAGATTTAATCCTAATTGAAACCCTAATTCGATTTAGGGAAAAAATAAATGTATTAATTAAAGGGCCTTCAAACAAAACTAAAATGTTTGGATTCATATGTGCGTGGACATACTTGAGCCTTTCAAGGACCACGAAAATATCCAAGGGAATGGATAACTCACTCACAATTTTATAAGAAAAAGAAATATCCACTCACTTATGGATATTAGTATAATATGATTTGAGGTGCTTAATTTTCTTTTCTTTAAATCATGGATAATTGAGTGGAATAATAGGAAAACAAGATGTCTTCGTGGCCAAGGAGTTGAGGGGGAAGAGGCGGCACCATTTTTGGGATTAAATGAATTTTTATAAGGCAGTTTCTCTCTCCTTGAATTTCTTATAAAAAGACCCTTTACAAGCCAAAGGAAAGGATTTTTTCGTTTGCACTTCTTCTCCTTGCTTGGAAACCGACCAAGGGAGCTAGGGAGGACCTGGAGGACGACCCCCAACTTGTTGGTAAGGTTCTTGATCCATTTCACCTTGATTCCATGGTGAAAATCGAAAATAAATTATGGATTTCTTCTTATTTCGATCTCCTCTTCAACCCTAGCCAATCTTTTCAACCAAAAGCTTGAGGACGAGCCTAAGGGGAGTTTCAAGAGATTCATCCACCATTTTTGGCGTGATCTTGGAGCTTTGGAGCTCAATTGGATGTGGGTTTTGTAACTTGAAACCCTAACTTTGTTATTGCATTCAATTCCCCATCAAATAATGATCATTTCTCTAGTTACAATTATTGATTTGGTTGATTGATGCAATTTACATGGAAATTATATCAGGTTTCTTGGGTCTAGAGCTTTATTATGATGAAATCATCATAAGCACACACCTCTCCAAATATCTAGACCAAACGGTTTCAATCAAATATCCAAACGGTTTGTGTTTTGGAAGCAAACAATTTCAAACCGTTTAGTAGCAAACGGTTTCATCAAACCGCATGAGACCAAACGGTTTTAGACTGTTTGGTGATGTTGATCAGGGTTGACCATTTGGGTACTTGTTCATAATGATCTAGGTTAAAGACCCACCAATTATTATTGATTAACTCCAATCAGTTCATGAGTTGAAGGTCCATCAATCGCCTAAACCCTAATCAAGTTGAGTGTTGATTTCATAAGTAATTGAGTTTGAAACTTGTGTTGATTGACCCAAACGGTTTCAAAACCATTTGGGGATCACCCAAATGATCCAAAGACCGTTTGGTGATCACCCAAGACCATTTGGAGGTCTAGGGTGAGTATGGTTAAGTGTTTGAATATCCAAAGATATGGTATGAACCCTAATCGGATAAGTGTTGATTTTGCAAGTAATTGGGATGATGCTTTGGGTTGATTGACCCAAACAATTTCAAAACCATTTGGGGATCACCTAAACGGTCTCAATACCGTTTGGGGGTCACCCAAGACCGTTTGGAGGTCTAAGGTTAAGTTTGGTCAAGTGTTTGAAGGTCCAAAGATACCAAATTGAAATACAATTAAGTGCTGATTTGGTGACCAATCCCAGGATCCAAACCTTAATTGAATATTATGGTTGATGATGATATGATGGGAAAACGGTATAAAGACCGTTTGGAGGTCATCCAAACAATCCCAAGACCGTTTGGGGGTCACCCAAGACCGTTTGGAGGTCTAGGCTTGACTATGGTTAGGTGTTTGAAGACCTAAAGGTACTAAGTTGAAGTGCAATCAAATGCTGACTTGTTGATCAATCCAATGTTCAAAACCCTAATTGGATGACTTGGATTTGAGTGATGAGGTGGGAAAATGGTCTCAAGACCGTTTGGAGGTCATCCAAACGACCTCAGGACCGTTTGAGGTCAGTTCAGGTTCAATTAGGATGATGGTCCAATAGTTTTAAAGTAACTAGTTACACATTGATTAATGTTGAAGGATCATCGATTCCAAACCCTAATTCAATTGACTCAAACCCTAATTGATGACTAATTGAGGGTCAATTTAGGGTAAAATCAGTTGAAGATTGACCTATTTAACTCAATTGAAGTATGGTGATGGGTCCAATTGAAGATTGGTTACATGAATTCAATGATTGAAGGAATCAACATTGAGAACCCCAAATTGATTTGATAGGTTGAGATCATCTTTGGTCCATGTGGTTTTTAGGAGGTTTGGACCAAACGGTCGCAAGACCATTTGAGTCCAAATGATCTCAAGACCGTTTGGTACCAAACAGTCTCAAGACTGTTTGGGACCAAATGATCCCAAACCGGTTGAGTCCATGCGGTTTCAAAAAGGTACTTTAGCAAACGGTTTCAAGTACTTACTTTAGAAAACGGTCTCAAGCACCAAATTTACCAAATGGTTTCCAAAAGTTTGAACTTTGAAAGACCAAGACTGTTTGGGGCTCAAGTAGTTAACATTAATTTATGACTCAATTGGTTAATCCACTTGGACACCTATTGTAATTGAAGATTCACTTGGTCAATTCAATTGGATACCTTATGTAATGGAGGTCCAATATAATTGAGTCTCTTGAGAATTAAGATGATGAATGATCCATTGATACAATGATGATTAGTAATGATAATCAATGAAGGTACAAAGGTTGAAACCCTAATAGTACCTAAGTGATTAGTGCCAATTATGGGATAAACCCTAATTGCTTAAAAGAACAATGACTTGGTACATTATGTTAATTAGAATTGTATGTACTTGATTGAAGGGTTGAGGTAACCTAATCAAGTTGAGAGGATGATGGAAAGGAATTCATACATGAGTATTGATCATGTGATGAATAGGGTATGATCCTTAATAAAGAGATCATGAAACTCTAATCAAGAAGGTTGTTGAGCCCTAACCCTAATTTAGAGAAATATCAGATGTAACCCAAACCCATGGTAATGTGTGACTCTAAACCAAGAAAATAAAATGTGAATCCCTAATTGAGGTTGATTCCATGTGAATCCCTAATTGAGGTTGATTCAATGTGAATCCCTAATTGAGGTTGATTCCATGAGAAACCCTAATTGAGGGTTATTCCATGAGAAATCCCTAGTTGGGAAGAATAGTAAACATTATGTATAGGAAATGAGATGTGAAAGCCTAATGAAGGGCGATGCTATATGCAATCCTAACTCTAATGAAGTATGATAGCATGTGAAATTCCAAAGCCCTAATAAAGGGTAAAGGTATGTGAAACCCTAATTGAAGTTATAATACGTGAAGCCTTAATCTTGGATAACATGATGACAACCCAGAACCCTAATAATAAAATAGTGGGTAAAACCGTATAAGGGTGAAATATCATAAATGGTTGATTTTAGGCGAGCTTATTGTAAGCAATGCCTTAACCTGAGATGAGTTCATATCATTAAAGATAATTGGACCATTCTTATGTGTAACCTATGCACTTCATGGTAAGAGTGATAGGTTAGTGGATGAAAGGATTAAGATGGGAAATACCTTAATCCAAGATGAGCTGATAACTTAACAAAGTTGGAAGTAATGAGGTAAGTGATACATAAAGATATGAAAGACTTCACAGTTAGCATCTCAAAGTTGATATACTTTGATAACTATGAAATCCTAATGTGAGATGGGAAACCTTAACCCTAAATTGGGTAATGGGACATAAGAAATCATAATATGATATGAATAGTAAGCCCTAATACTATTGAGGGAATAGAGGTGTTACTATTGTATTACATGAAGTAATATGTTATGTTGCCTAGTAAGAGGGGACAAGATGCTTTATGGGCCTTATGAGCCATGAAAGCAATTATGGCATAGTGAGAGGTACCAAAATGATTATAAAAGTTTATTATAAGAAAGGATAATGTTTTAATAAACTTAATAAGAGGAACAATTGTATTCAATAAGAATGTGTAAAGCTATGCAGGCTAACCTCAGGGTTCAGAGCCTAAAGCAGTATGTGATGATCAATGATGAATTAAAAGAATTAAATTCCACGAACTATGTAATCAGGATTGGTTAGAGTCCAATGCCTGGCTGTGTAATCAGGTTTGGTTAAAGTCCAATACCTGGCAGAGGTGTAATGCATGTAATCAGGATTGGTTAAACTCCAATGCCTGGCTGTGAAATCAGGATTGGTTAGAGTCCAATGCCTGGCTGTGAAATCAGGATTGGTTAAAGTCCAATGCCCAACTATGTAATCAGGATTGGTTAGAGTCCAATGCCTGGCTGTGAAATCAGAATTGGTTAGAGTCCAATGCCTGACTGTGTAATCAGGTTTGGTTAAAGTCCAATACCTGACAGAGGTGTAATGCCTGTAATCAGGATTGGTTAAAGTCCACTGCCTAGTTGTGAAATCAGAATTGGTTAAAGTCCAATGCCTGGATGTGTAATCAGGATTGGTTAGAGTCCAATGCCTGGCTGTGAAATCAGGATTGGTTAGAGTTAAATGCCTGGCTATGAAATCAACATTGCTTAAAGTCCAAAGCCTGGCTGTGTAATCAGGTTTGGTTAAAGTCCAATACCTGGCAGAGGTGTAATGCCTATAATTAGGGTTGGCTAGAGTCCAATGCCTGGCGGTGTAACCAGGTTTGGAAGAGTCCAATACCTGGAAGAGGATAAATGCCTGTAATGATGATTTTGGATTGATATTAACCCAATTTCTGTATTGATGATAAATGAGTACATTGTAGGTATATCTCTTTATCTATTTAACAGATTGACTAAGGCCAACAGTATGAAACAAGAATGTTTCATGGGTAACATAACAAGATGATGAGTGTCACAAGAAAAGTTTGATATGATGGTATAATATGTTGGATAAATGATATACATGTCATTCCTATTCCTTATTAAAAGAATTTATGATATATTTCTCTATCATAAATAGTTGCGATTCTTACAAAGTTGATGATGCTTTAAAATACTTAACCTCTACTCAATTTCATATCTTTAAATTGCAATACAATGTTTTGGTGGAGAGTTATATCTCCCTCTGGGGCAATTTACAATTGTCTCACCCCCGTGGGATCCAATGTTTTTAGGTGGACACAGACAAAGAGGAAGGAAACCTTTGGCAGAGAAGGAACATCAGCCGCATCAAGGAAACAATAATATCTCAGGTGGAGATACTGCCCGTCCAATTGTATAGATAGTAGTCCTATGTGTCATCTCTGTACTCTCAAGTCCTCAGGATTTATAGATAGTGATTTCATCATCGACTCAAGATTTTGGCTTGATACCTCAAGGTTTTTGTACTGTCTGTATATAATGTTATAGGACAACTAATGTTGTAATCCTCGAGAAGAGATAGTACAAGTCATTTACCTTTAAATCATGATGCATATAATGTTATATAATGGTTCTTGATGTAAGAGATTTCTTATGTTTGGATCTTTTTGCAAAAAGTTTTAATTTTTAGTGATTTTCAGTAATCCACTGCAAATGATTCTCTTCTGCTTAAGTAAATCTCATTTTTAAAAGTTGGTTTCCACAACAATGTCCAATGGAAGGGAGGTAGGGGGATGAAGGTAAATGTTGAAAATGTTCTAGTAGCAAAACTCATGGCTATTAAGATGGCAATCAACATGGCAAATGAGATGGTAATTTAACAAGCTATTTTTGAGTCTAATTCTTCCTCAACATGGTCTATGATTGATATACAACCAGACAACTGCCCTAGGGAAGCTAGATGGATCATGGATATAAGAAGGAATTTGAAGCTGCATTGGCACATTTAACATGTGAAAAGACAAGGAAATCAAGCTACTGATATATTAGCAAAGTTTCACCAAAAAACCCAGAGTGATTTCTATAATTACAAATACACCCCCTATGAATTAGTTATTCTTATTGTGTTAGAGAACTATAATAGCACTAATACTACCACATTTAATTCCAGTTAAAACAATGTAGATTGTAATGGACTAAATGCATTTGCTTGCAAGAAGAGGGAAAGATGAATAAAAAACTTCCTAGCTTCACCCAAAAAAACCTTCATTCTCACCTATTAAGCACATAAGTTGCATCTTATTGAAGACCATAAGAGTGATTTCCTTGGATTTCTCTAGAGTTGTAAGAGAGCTTACTTTCCCGACTAGGGAAGTGGAAACTAACTTCTATAGTAAGACCATCTTCTTCTCTAGGGAGATGCTCAATATCAAGGTGATGGATGCACCTTCTAGGCTAGAATAAACTATTTTAGTCCAAATCTTATTTACTAAGGAGATTGAGATATTGGGCGTGTGATAGGGAATCATCAAGGGCATCCCTCATATATGATTTGGGAGGTATTGAACAAAAGTTAATCGTATGGAGATCCAGTTGCAGTGTCATCTCCAAACATATTAGAGTGCATGAACAAGGCTAGGGTATAAATAATAATCAATGTAGGGAACATAAATAATCTAATAGTTGATTTCCTTGGCTCTAATACTAGACCTTTACTTAGTGGAACCCAAGAGGGATTCAAATATCACTTTATTGAATAAATGGAACATACGCATGCAATACATCATTTTGTTTTTTAAGAGGAGTGAAAATTCCAATACACAATGTTAAAGTATAATAAATTATCAATATGTAGTAACAAAATAAAATATCTAACTATTAAAAATCAAATAAGTTTGTCATGTCTATTCACATAGGAACATTGGATAACTAAAATTTTGCATGATTGGTTTTAGAGGTAAACTTAGGCATCCCAATTTTATATCCAATTGTAGGGCACTTCTACATAGGATTTGAAACTACTCAACCAAAGCATGAAAACATCCATTCACCTAAGTGGTTATGGAAGAACTCTCACAAAAAAGAATAATGAAGAAACATCAAAATACACTTTTGTGTGCATAAATAATAATTAAAATGTAGTGCATTTAGGAGAAAGAAAAATAAAAATGATATAGGATGATAAGACTAGCAAGAACATTTACCTAAATATTTGTAGTGAAAATAAAGTCTATGATGTAGGCTACACTCTGTGGAAACACCTAGTGTCTAGGTTTTTCATATCACTACCATTGGTTGAGATCGGGTGTTTAAGGGTGTCCCAGACATTTGTCCACCTCAGTAGTGGTGATTTTGACTCTGGTCCCTAGTATTGAGGAAGACATAGCATGATAATGTGAAGTGTTGAGACTTGAATATGAGGATATTGCTACCTTCTCGAAGGAAGATGGCATCCTAGAAGGAGAGCAACTTGAGCTCGTATTGGTGACTTAGTTGAAGACAAAGCTGCCTTTCAACTTCAATGCCTTTAAGAGAATCATGGGGCTGATTTGGGGTCTAAGGAGCAAGCTGTCATTTAAACAAATTGAACATGGTGTGATATTCATTAAATTTGGGGAAAGAGAGGACATAGATAGATTTTTGAATGGTGCCCCTTGTAGTTTTGACAACAATCCAATATACTAAAAGAGATCATTAGATCAACCTAATCATCAAACCTTGTGATTAACAAATAACCTATATGGTTAATCATTTACAACCACCTCATGGTTTATAGATCCAACAAATCAGTTGCTACCATGGTGGGCAAAGTGGGAAGATTCTTGGAGGTGGATGATAATGAATCATCATGGGAAAAATCTAGAAGGTCAAGAGTAGTGATCGACACCAAAAAGCCGCTCAAAATTAAATAGAAAATGAAAGATGTGTAGGGAAGGATGCTAGATATAGACATCTGTTACGATGGCCTTCCAAATTTTTACTATGTATGTGGGTGGCTTGGGCATGTTTAGAGAGATTTTAGAGAAAAGGAGATGGAAGACAAACGGAAGAGAGGGCACTATCTTTGAGCATCTCCTAGAAGGAAAATGAAAAGAAGGAAATGACTATGAATCATGTAAATGAGAACTGAGGTGGGGTATAAGAACAGGAAGTGAAAGTGTCCAGATAGGAACCGGTACGGTAAAATGCAAATCCACAGACGCTAGAGACAAGGAGGACAGATAGGAAGAACAAATAGAAATACATTTGAGTCAACATAGTGATCTCATAGGAGTAAAGGGAGGGAATCAAAACAAAAGAACAAAGGAATAAAAGAATAGGGAAAGCAGTTTGAAGACCTCTCATGAGACCACTAGGAGGGTCTAGGTTCCTAAAAACTCTACTAAGACCCTTCCTCATGAGGGGGAATGGATCGCACATAGGAATCCATATACTAGCCTCATTTTTTAGGGGTTTCTATCCTCTGATCGATGTAGGCCAGAGAGCATTAACAACTTAGCTACCAAAACTGCTACACAAATGAGTGGTGAAGGGAAACTAGATGCAGAGAAGATGTTTGATAAATGGCCAAACAGAAAACAAATAAATGCAAATCACAGGATGACAAAAGTGAAATAGATCCATGGAAAGCATAAGAAACAAGTTAAAGAAACTACAATGAGAAGCTATGTTGACACTAGGGAAGTGAATAATGATTGAAAAAAAATGAAGAAACAAGGGGACCATGGTCTATCAGGGAGGAAAACACAAACAAGAAGCCAAAAAATACAAAAAAGGGAAAACTATCCAATGGTTTGGGTGAAATTTCCCAACCAAGTAACGATACTTGATGGTAATCAGGTCCGCGAAGAACAATGAAGCTATTAAGTTGGAATGACAATGATGTGGGAAACCGTGGCACTTTATAAACTCTCTGACGTATATGTTGGAGGGAACACCTAGAGGTGGTTTTCATTATAGAAATGAAAATCAAAGACAATGAGTTGAATGACATCTAAAAGAAATATAATTTTGACAATGGTGTTTAGTTAAGAAACATGGGGAGATAATGAGGCATGGGATTATGGTGGAATGACTTGAACACTATGGTGGACTCTTACTCAAATCACCATTTCAGTGCTATTATTAAAGAAAAGGTCAACAATCCAGATTGGCAGTGTGTTGGTATTTATGGGCGTCTAGAAACAAATCTAAAAGTGGAGACTTGGGAGCTGATGATTGACATAAAAAATAGAAGCAACCTTCCTATAGTTTTTATGGGCAATTTAAATGAGATAAAAGACCATGGAGAGAAATATAAAGGAGTGATCATGAAAGGAAAATATGTGGACAACTTTAGAGAGGATATTGATATTTGTGAGCTCGTGGACCTAAAAATCAAAAGCAACCAGTTCACTTGGGTAAGGGGAAAAAGTCAAAGACTACCATTATGGAGAGGTTGGATAGAGCCCTGATTTGTAGGCAGTGGAGTAAAATCTACCCTATAGCCATGGTTATACACCTTCTTAGTCTGAATTCAAAGCATGCTCATATTCTCTTGAAGTGCAGTGAACGTAGGAAATCTAAACCAGCAAACAACAAATGCAAGTTGGAGGACATATGGCTCAAAGAACCTCAGTGTGAAGAAATTATTGATAATAATTAAGGACAAAGTAGTGATCTACACCAGTAGATTTCTGACTTCTCTATAGCTTTAAAGAAATGGTCTCAACAAACATTTGGAGACATTGATGAGAAGCTAAAAAAACATAAAAGATTATTGTAGGGTTAAGGTCTTCCTTAACCGTTGGTAATATTAAAAACAACAAGGAACTAAGTGAGAAAATAAATGAGTTGCAGAGATATGGACTCAACAAATAATTGGAGACATTGATGAGAAGATGAAAAAAGTAGAGAAAAGATTATTGTGGGACCAAGGTTTACCTTGACCATTGATAATATTAAAAACTACAAGGAACTTAGTGAGGAAATAAATGAGTTGTAGAGACTGAAAGAAACTTACTTATTCATGCATGCCAAAGCCAAATAGACGGTGGATGCAGATCAAAATACAACATATTTTCACAACAAAACCTCCAAAAGGAAAGTTAGAGACACTTTCAAATGTATAAATAGCTGAAAAGGAGTTTGGAAGCATGACGATGAGGATCTAAACAACATTGTAGCATCTTCTTACAATGAGTCGTTAACCTTCTAGAGGAGCGAAGGGACTAATAAGGATCTTGAGAATTTTCAAAAATAAATTAGATCAGAAATAAATTCAATTCTTGAGAAAGAACCAGACATGGAGGATATCAAGAAGTCCATTTCTTCTATGAACCCTAATAAATCACCGGGACCATACAGTTTCCATGCTAGTTTCTTCCAAAATTGTTGGTTCTTGGTGAGTGATGATGTAGCTTCCTACATAAAGGGCTGGTGGAAGGAGGATAGAGATCTGAGAAGCATTAATTCAACAAACATCATGTTAATACCTAAATTAAAAAAATCTAGAAACATGAACGACTTCAGACCCATTAGTTTGTGCAACACGGTTTATAAAATTACTTTGAAGATCATGGTCGACATAATCAAACCTTTCCTTCAAGATATCATTTATCCTAATAAAAGTGCTTTTATTCCTAGGTGGTTGATCACGGATAACACTCTCATAGCATTCAAGAAGTTTCATTCCATGAAGAGAAAGTTGAAAGGGGAGTGGGGTCAGATGGCCATCAAGTTGGATATGAGCAAAGCATATGACAAAGTAGAATGGAGTTATATCAATATAATGTTGATAGCTATGGGGTTTGGGACCAAGTGGTGTAAAAAATGTCATGGTTGTATGAGTAGTATTTCATTCTCCTTCATTTTAAATGGTTGTAAACAACATTCTCCTTCATTATAAATGGTTTTAAATGAGGTCTTATATCTCCTAAAAGAGGGTTACACCAAGGCAACCCCATTTCTCTTGACGTCTTCCTATTTTGCATAGATGCTTTATTAAATCTTATCAACAAGGCTATCAGTGAGGGTTCTATCACTAGGGCAAGAGCTTGCAGAAGGGGTCCAAGTATTACTTACCTCTTCTTTGTGGATGACAAAATTCAATTTTCTATAGCAAATCTTTACGAAGCCGAAAGAATATCCTCTCTAATGAGCTACTATGTATGGGATTTGGGGTATACGATTAATTACACTAAGACGGGGATCACCTCTAGAAAAAATGTCCTGGATATTACAAGGAAGAGCATACAAGAGACACTATAGGTGACACATGTTGATTCCCATAAAAAATACTTAGGGCTACCCATTATCATTGGCAAATATAAGAAGAAAGTTTTCAATGGTCTAAATGATAGAATATGGGAGAAGATAAATGGATGGAAGGCAAAATTGCAAAGACAGATGGGCTAAGAGATTTCTATTAGATCCATTGTTCAAGATATTGTGACTTATGCGATGGGCGTATTCTGCATTCCTAACAACATCACTAAGGACATCAATAACATGCTTGAAAACTTCTTGTGGGGCAGCCAAAATGGCAAAAGAAAAATGTATTGGGATTCTTGGAAAGCTGGCTACACACTCCAAAACAACAAGGCAGATTGGGATTTAGTAATTTAAAAGTTTTCAATAAGGATTTTTTAGCAAAATAAGCTTGGCGTCCCTTTAGCGATCCTCACTCTATTACCTCAAAACAAGGTATTACAACAATATTGATTTCATCAATGCTAGTTGTGACGACCTGCCATCAAACCGATAGCCAAATCGCCACAAGTAATTATGCAGAATAACCATTAGCAGTGGATTAATGAAAATCACTAAAAATTAAAACCATTTTGCAAAGAGATCCATTTCCAAGAAACTCTTAAAGAAAAAACCAAAACAATATATACATCACGGTTCACATTGTACATATATTGTACCATCCCATCTCGAGGATATCATATACGAGTTTCTTTTTCCAAACATATACATAAGCAACATAAAACCTCAAGGCAAATAAGAAAAAATCTCAGATCATTCATAAAATCATTACATACTAACTTCCAAGGACTTGAGAGTACATAGATGACACATTTGACTTCTATCTATAAGACACAATAGTCAACACACTCAACCTGAGATGTTACTACTGTCTGTGATGCTATTGTCCTTCCTCAGAAGTACGGTCTCTACCTCCTCTTCCGCGTCCACCTAAAAATTATGGGTCCCATGGGGTGAGACAATTGTCCCAGTGAGAGATATAACTCTCCTCCAACCATATTATTATCATAGGTAAATAGTATAAAACTGAGCAGAGGATCTTTTCTGTAAATGAACATGTTAAACATTATTTAATTGTAGTGCAAAGTAATAGCATTGTCTAAGAAATTAAATTATCTATGATAGAGCTATATATCATCTATTTTCTTTATAAGGAATATGAAGAACATGTATAACATCTGCCAATCTAAGATGTATAAAAGTAATGGAGCATCAAACAATGTTTCCGTATTCAATTCTTATGCAAATATGCTAAACGGCCGATTACATGTTCATAATCACACTTATGCTCAGAGGAGATGAGGTATACCGCTCATGATCTAGTCGACCACGGCTACATAAAGCATCGGTACCATACAAGGTCAATGGAAGAACCGACTTCCATGACCTCACTCGTCTCAGTCAGTACGAGACCACTAGCAATGACCACATGTCAAATTGCAACTAGCTTGCTCAGGTATAGCGACATTTTCACTAAAGAGCTATAGCCACATCATGTAATCTCTTCGGGGAGATATCACATCAATCCTCGATACATTTTCATCAAGGCAACCCTGGCATTCATTGGGGAGATAATACATCAACCCCCATATGGATGTAAGGATATGTTCATCCATCACCCCCACATATTAAAAAATATGCTCTCTGAGTCATTTGGGAGAGTTGTCGTCAAAAGAATACCATTGATAATGCTTTCAAGAATTTTTGGTTCAAATCTCATTGGCCAAGGTGGAGCTTAACTTGTTTTCGATCCATTAAAAACTCATTGCCTACCATGGATCAAATTAAAGCTTGGAATCCTAATGCTAATGACACCTGCTGCCTATGCCTATCATGGAATGAAAGTTCTGATCATCTCTTTGGTAGCTGCTCTTATTGGAGATACATTTGGGGACAGGCTCAGCTCAAGTTCAATGTTAGATTGCCTGATAACTTATATGACTGCCTTAAGGTCGCAAACTCAAGAGGAGGAGGAAGATCTCTGGAAACTATGATCTTATGGACGATCACTGGATGTGACCAAATCATTTGGTAAGAAAGGAATAATAGGAAGCATGGGTCTCAAAACAAAGACTATCTATTGCTCTTCAATAATATTGAAAGAGAAATTAAACTTCTATAAAATATGCTTAAAGATAAATTAGTCAATATCTCTCCTATTGTAATTAGGAATTGGGAACTATAACCAATTCCTTTTTTCGCATTATCATGTAAGCTATAAGCTATAGCTTGTAATTTTGTCCCTCTTGTAGGGTTGGAAATATATTTACCTAAAATTTCCAAAAAAAAAAGGTCATAATGATAATAATGAAATCTTGGTAACACATGAATTATGGTTATAGCCAAATGAGGGCTATAGTGTTTTGAATATGCTAAAATGAACTATGAGGAATACTTGTATCACATAAAGGATGTGAATGGGTATGATGGCTTGACCAAGGCATAATGCCTATTAAAGGTGATGTGGTATTCAATGATGAGTTTAAGGGATTGATATCCCATAATGAATGTGAAAGGGAAACATAAGGTATTCCAACTACTATATAATCATTAGCAATATAATGCATGATCATAGGATTGGTACGACTCAATACTCGGCTGGAAATATATAATGCATATTCACAGAATTGGTTTAAACCAATACCTGGCTAGAACATAATCACAAGATTGGTATAAACCAATACCTGACTGTATATTCATAGGATTGGTATAAACCAATACCTGCCTGGAACATATTAACAGGATTGGTATAAACCATTACCTAGATGGAACATATTCACAAAATTGGTATAGACCAATACATGGATAGAACATTATGATGTATATTCACAGGATTGGCATAAACCAATACCTGGTAGGAACATAATGATGTATATTCACAAGATTGGTAGAAACCAATACCTAGTTGGCGGATTGACTGAGGCCAACAACTAGAAATGAGAATGATTCACTGATATCATACCATGATAATATTATCACAAGATGAGCTTGAGATGTTGGTATAGTATGATGGGTAAACAATACACATGTCCTTCATATTCCTTATACAGTGAATAGATGATTCACTACTCTATCATAGACAGTTGCAACACTTTAAAAGATGAGAATGTTCTAATCTACTTATAAATAGTAATTAATCTTGCTTATTAATATAAAAGAACCTCTGCTCAATTTTATACTATTTACCTGTGATAATAATATTGTTGGCAGAGAGTTATATCTCTCGTTGGGACAATTGTCTCATCTTATGGGATCTAAAATTTTTAGGTGGATGTGTACGAAGTGGTAGAGACCGTTCTACAGAGGAAGGACAACAAAAATAGGGACAAAAATAATTGAATATGCATATGGTAGACGAGATGCCTTCACCAACACCTAGGGAACAAGTTTCCAATGAGGGACATGGGTTTGGTAAGACTTTTAAATGACAACGCCGTGTAGGAGCTATAGAATATGCTGGAACAACTGTCCCAGTAGATGCTGATTTGTGGCTCACTTAGTTAGAAAAGGCTTTTAAGATCCTTAGTATCCCAAATGCTGACAAAGTCAAACATGTTTTTTACCTTTTGAAAGGTAGTGCTGGCCACTGGTGGGCCATAGAAGAGGTAAAAAGGAATGATGAAGAGGTTGGTTGGGAGGAATTTTGTCAAGAATTCATCAATAAGTATTTTCCACAAACATACTTAGACGAAAAGATTTCACAGTTTGAGAAGGTTTAGCAAGGAACCATGTCAATTAATGAGTATGAGGCTAGATTCATGGAACTTCTACAGTTTTGTCCTCAAATGGATGCTACTGAGTAGGAGAGGATTTGATGTTTTGAGAAAGGATTGAATGCTGAGGTATCTATCTCGGCAGCCTCATTAGAAACTAGAGAGAGATTCACCACATTTGTGGAATCTATCCAAAGGATAGAAAGTTTTGTGACAAAGAAACATGAAGCAAACCTCAAAAGAAGGTTTACACAATCGCAAAGTGGGGTCTGAGCTTGCCATAAATGTGGGCAAATAGGGCATCTGAGGTGGTAGTGTCCAAAAAGAAATAATAAGGTTACCCAATAGCCAAGGCATAACCTCCAAAGCTCACAAGGACCACAGTTTAGTGGAGTAGAAGGACGACGATGAAGACAAGTGTCGTAGATTGGTCCATCTACTTCCGGTAGTAGAGGACAAAGGCAACACCAAATGACAACTAGACTCCACGTGTTGAGTCAGCCAAGACACTAGATAACCCGTAAGAGGTAAGATGTCTGATAGAACCTTTCATTCTGAATTATCTTTCCTTTTTTCTTATCCCTACCTACTAATTATAAGAAAGATAGTTATTGTTGAGCTTCCTTTAATTAGTCATATGAGGAAATGAGGAAGAGATAAAAATGATGAGATCCTATATTCAATCCAATATTCTCTTATATGTTTTGAAATTTCTCTCTTCATGTAGAAAGGGAAGAGATGTAAAAGAAACACCAAGAGAAAATTTGAGATACTAAGTAGTAAAATTTATAGAGATGTTAAAAGTAAGAAACATAATATAAAACAAATGCATACTACCTAATTTCAATTCATTCATACCCTGACCAGGTATTCAACTATTGAAGGCAAGGAAAGTATGATACTCTTAGATTTCTATCTTTCTGATTACTCTGACCAAGTAGTCATTTTGAGACAATATAAAGAGCATAACGAAATAGGAGATGTGGCACAAATATTTCTACCACATCCTTATTGTTATATGAAGGAATCATAGTTAATCACATATCAACTTATGAACAAAAGAAGATGTTTAGTATAATGTATACCTTGGTCTGAGGACCTAGAGGTAACAGTTACCTGATGAGAGGTGACAATGTTTAGTGATGAACTAAGGGTTTGAATACCCATATCTAGTAATCATGATGATGATAATTCTAAGGGATGATGACATGTAATCATCTTTATAATTCCTATGATGATGGCAAGGAACCTAAGAGGAAACAAGGTTGAATGACACATGAACAGTTGAAAGTTCATGCAATACTCAAAGAAGGTGATAATCTAGTTTATTTAATAAACAACCATGGATAATGATGGGGAAATAACAAGGACTATGTTCTCCTAATATGTGTGGAGTATGAATTAGGGTTTTGATTCTTGGTGAACGTTCTTGAAACCCTGATTGGATTAAAGGGAAACCCTAACCCTAATGAAGGGTAATGATATGATTTGAAACCCTAATCGGTTAATAATGGGAAACCCTAACACTAATGAAGGGTGTTGATATGAGTTGAAACCTTAATTGGTAAGAAAGGGAAACCCTAACCCTAATGATGGGAAGGTTGTATTTCTCTTGTATTGCATGGTAATGATAGGTATTTGATATTGCTATTATCACAAAATACTAACAATGTTGGTATCATGATATAATGAAAATAGCTAGGTATGAGCTATGATTTTCATATAATATAGATTAAATGGGTCCTGTAAGCCATGTGAAATACTTGTATAACAAGTATAATGTTTATAGAGGTCTTATGAACTAAAGATGGATGTTTCCTAGTGGGAGGTGACAAGGTGTTTATAAAAGTCTCATGATCTAGAGATTGATGTAAGAGATGGAAAAGTTCAAAATAAACTAAGGAAATGGTAACCTCATAACATAATAATAATGAATGGTTATAATGATAATAATAAAATCTTGGTCACACATGCATTATGGTTATAGCCAAATGAGAGCTATAGTGTTTTGAATATGCTAAAATTAACGATGAGGAATACTTGTATAACATAAAGGGTGTGAATGGGTTATATGGCTTGACTGAGGCATAATGCCTAGTAAAGGTGATTTGGAATTCAATGATGAGTTTAAGGGATTTATATCCCAGAATGAAAGCGGAAGGGAAACATAAGGTATTCCAACTACTACATAATCCTTAGAAATATGATGCATGATCACAAGATTGGTAGAGCCCAATACTTGGCTAGAAATATATAATGCATATTCACAGGATTGGTATAAACCAATACATGGCTGGAACATAATCACATGATTGGTATAAACCAATACCTGGCTGGAACATATTCACAGGATTGGTATAAACTAATACCTAGATGGAACATATTCATAGGATTGGTATAAACCAATACCTGGGTGGAACATAATGATGTATATTCACAGGATTGGTATAAACCAATACCTAGCTGGAACATAATGATGTATATTCATAGGATTGGTAGAAACTAATACCTAGTTGGCAGATTGACTGAGGCCAACCACTAGAAATGAGAATGATTCACTGATATCATACCATGATAATATTATCACAGGATGAGCTTGAGATGTTGGTATAGTATTATGGGTAAATTATACACATGTCCTTCATATTCCTTATACAGTGAATAGATGATTCACTACTCTATCATAGACAGTTGCAATGCTTTAAAAGATGAGAATGTTCTAATCTCCTTACAAATAGTAATTCATTGTGCTTATTAATATAGAAGAACCTCTGCTCAGTTTTATATTGTGTACCTGTGATAATAATATTGTTGGTAGAGAGTTATATCTCTCACAGGGACTTTTGTCTTGCCTCGTGGGATCCACAATTTTTAGGAGGACGTGCATAAAGAGGTAGAGACCATTCTACAGAGGAAGGACAACAACAACAGGGACAACAATAATAACTCAGCTTGAGTGTACTGTATGTCATGTTTTATAGATAGAAGTCCTATGTGTCCTCTCTATACTCTCAGGTCCTTAGAGTCAGTACGTGATGGCTTTATGATTGATCTGAGATTTTGGCTTGACTGCCTCAAGGTTTTATGTTGCTTATGTATATGTTTCGGGAAAAGCAACTGGTATATGTTATCCTCGAGATGAGATAGTACAATGTATGTACAATGTGAACCGTGATGTATATAAAGTTGGTATCTTTCTTTATGAGTTTCTTAGAAAAGGATCTCTTTGCAAAATAGTATTAATTTTTAGTGATTTTTGTTAATCCACTACTAATGTTTATTCCGCATAATTAGTGGTGGCAATTTGTCTTGGCTCGATGTCAGATCATTACAGTCTCATCCCGTGGGACCCACCATTTTTGGGTGGACTCAGACAAGGAGGTAGAGACTGTACTATAGAGGAAGGACAATAGCATTAGGGACAGTAGTAACAACTTAGGTTGAGTGTGCTGACTCTCGTGTCTTATAGATAGAAGTCCTATGCATCATCTTTGTACTCTCAGGTCCTTGGAAGTTAGTACATAATGATTTTATGAACGATCTGAGATTTTGTCTTGTTTGCCTCGAGGTTTTATGTTTCTTATGTATATGTTTGGGCAAAGCAACTAGTATATGATATCCTCAAGATGAGATGGTACATTGTATGTACAATGTGAACCATGATGTATATATTGTTTTGGTTCTTTCTCTAAGAGTTTCTTGGAAATGGATCTCTTTGCAAAATGGTTTTAAATTTTTAATGATTTTTGTTAATCCGCTACTACTGGTTATTCTGTGTAATTATTGGTGGTGATTTGGCTATCAGTTTGATGGAGGGTCATCACAAAATTTTGGTATCAGAGCCTAAGGTTTGCTGAGTCTATAGAGAGATAGGATTAAGGTTGTTGAGACTGTTCTAGTGTCCTCCACTTTATCTTATAGTGACTTCTGCTCATATAGGAGAAGAAGTAGAGATGAAAGATGGTTGGAGAACATAAAGAACATGCTGCTGAGAGCAGTGTAGCTGCACCAGGAGGAGGTGCAAGGGATCAGGCTAGAGAGGAACCAGTGCCTGAGAATCCTCATCTTAATCAAGACATGCTAGAAAACTCAACCTTTATGATCTTTTTGGGAAGTTCATGACCAAAATGATGCATATGGCAGATATGATGCCAGTACCAACACCTAGGGCACCATTTCCCAATGAGGGACATGGATCTAGTAAGACCTTTGAGTGATTATGCTGGGTAGGAGCCACCGAATATGCCAGTACAGCTGACCTAGTAGACACAGATTCATGGCTCACTGAGCTGGAGAAATCCTTTAGAATCCTTAGCATTCTGGAAACTGATAAAGTTAGGCATGTTGTGTACCTTTTAAAAGGAAGTGCTGGCCATTGGTAGGCCATTAAAGAAGAGAAAAGACCTGGTGTTGAGGTCGGATGGCAGGAATTCTGACGTGAGTTTGTCAGTAGATACTTTCCCAACACTTATATGGATGAGAAGATCTCACAGTTTGAGAAGATTAAACAAGGACCGATGAAGATTAGTGAGTATGAAGCTAAGTTCATGGAGCTTCTACAATTTTGTCCACACATGGCTACTACGAATGAGGAGAGGATTTGGCATTTTGAGAAGGGTTTGAATGTTGAGTTAACCACACCTGTAACTGCTATAGAGAATAGAGAGAGATTTTCCACCTTTGTGGAGTCAGTTAGGAGGATAGAGAGGTTTGTGAATGGGAAACGAGAGGATAACAGTAGGAAAGTACCTGCCCAGTTCCAGGGACAAAGGTCTGGATGTTTCAAGAAACCAAGGTTTCCTGAAGCAACAACACCATAGAAGTTCAATGCTTAGATGCAGTAGACATCAAGCAAAGGTAGAGGTCGTAGTTTTCTACCAAGTGGAGCCCATAGCACGACATCTATGTCAGTGATAGGACCATCTAGGCCACAATGGGAGAATAGAGACTGCTTCAAGTGTGGGAGGACAGGACATCCGATAAAGGATTATCCAGTTAGAGACAGGGAGGTAACCCAACCACCAAGGTAGAGTAAAAAAGGCTCTCAGAGGAAACAGTTTAGCAATGGCACATGAGGACGTGGATAGGCATCCCAAATAGATTCATCTGCACCAAACAATAGAGCACAGAGTCAAAAACAGGAAACAACAAGATTCTATGCTATGAATCAGTTGGAGGTAGTAGTCAATCCATGAGTTATGATAGGTCAGATGGAATTGTTTTACTCTGATATGTATTCATCCTGCTTCGTATCTATTTTGATTAATTCGGGTGCTACACATTCCTTTTTCACTCAAGAAGTGATTCACAACTGTAATATGACTGTCATTCATAGAGAAGATAATATGTTATTAGAAACTCCGTTAGTCGGATCTGTAGTGTTGTGGGAGGTATGTTCTCCTTGTGTTCTTTCCTTTGCAAAACACAACATTCAGATGGATCTTATACCACTTGAGATGTATGTGTTTGATGTAATTATTGGGATGGATACACTAGAAAAGTGTAAGGTTGTCTTGGATTGTACTTCCAAGCAAGCTATGTTCACAGACAGTGATGGCACATCGGTCTTTCAGGTGGACAAAAAGATTCTTCCAACCTCTCTACTATCACCAAAGGTAGTTGAGAGATTGATGCGATAGGGATGCTTCACATTCTTGGCACATGTGGAAGGCACCAAAATAGAGAGTCCTAGTATTTCTAAAGTTCTTGTTGTCAAGGAATTCAAGGATGTATTTCTTGAAGAATTTCCATATATTCCTCCCCCTCAAGAGATTGTTTTCAAGATTAATCTAATTCTGGGTACATAACCCATATCCCAAACACCTTATAGGATGGCCCCTATTGTGATTGTAGAACTCAAAAAATAGTTACATGAGTTGCTTGAAAAAGGTTTCATTCGACCGAGTACTTCACCATCATGTGCTCCAATTCTTTTTGCTAAAAATAAGGATGGGTCTAAGAGATTATGCATAGACTATAGATAGCTTAACAAGGTCACTATAAAGAAAAAATATCCTCTGCCAAGGATAAATGATCTATTTGACCAGTTGTGTGGTGCAACAATGTTCTCTAAGATAGATCTATGGTCAAGATATCATCAGTTACGTATCAAGGAGGATGACATACCTAAGTCAGCCTTTAGGGCAAGGTATGCTCATTATGAGTTTGCAGTTATGTCATTTAGACTAACTAATGCAACAACTGCATTCATGGAGCTGATGAATAGAATCTTCCGGCCATTCCTTGATCAGTTTATAGTGGTCTTCATAGATGACATCCTGATATACAATAGAGATGGTCAACAACATGAACAACACCTTCGTCAAGCCTTGACTCTATTGAGACAACACAAGCTATATGCTAAGTTTAGCAAGTGCGAGTTCTGGTTTTCAGAAGTGTCTTTCCTAGGACACATTATATCTGCTTTAGGTATTCGTGTTGATCCTAAGAAAGTGGAGTCTATTGTAGAGTGGGAACAACCCAAGACACCAACTGAGATTCGCAGTTTTCTAGGTTTGGCAGGTTACTATAGAAGGTTTATTAAAGACTTTAGTTTTATAGCATTACCCTTAACTACGTTGAACATGAAGGAGGTTCCTTTTGTCTAGAATGACAAGTGTTAGAGTTCTTTCTAGTTGTTGAAAGAAAGGATGACCAGTGCACCTGTGTTAGCATTACCTAAGTAGGGAAAGGGATACATTGTTTTCTATGATGCCTCTAAGAATGGTCTAGGATGTGTACTGATGCAGAGTGATCATGTAGTTTCTTTTGCTTCTCAACAACTTAAGAAACATGAGGAGAATTATCCTACACATGACCTAGAATTAGCTGCAGTTGTCCACACGTTGAAGATATGGAGATATTATCTCTAAGGAGAAACATGTCCAATTTTCACAGACCATAAAAAACTTAAATTACATCTTCTTACAATACGAGTTGAACATGAAACAATGACTCTAGATGGAATTAATCAAGGACTATGAGTGCACAATTGATTATCATCCAGGATAGACTAATGTAGTGGCAGATGCACTAAGTAGAAAATCTTCATCTCCACCCAAAGATAAAAGCACATTTGAACTCTTTAATGTGCTTTAAATAGGACATGTTTGTCTCTTTGAGATAAATGAACATGCAATTAGAAGTATCTTTGTTAGCCGGATTGTTGGCCGAGATGCATGTGAAACCTACTCTGAGACAACAGATTAAAGAGGCACAACAGGCTGATACTGTGATTTAACAGATTAGGTCAGAGTATGGTAGTGAGAAATAATACAATTTCCATGAGTCAGAGGATGAGGTAGTACCTAATGCCAATGACTTAAGAAAGATAGTTATGGAGGAAGCTCATTCATCCATGTATGCTATGCATCCAGGGAGTACTAAAATGTATCATAACTTAAAAGATATGTACTGGTGGCCTAGTTTGAAGAAGGATGTAGCTTAGTTTGTTATGCGGTGTCCAGTATGTTCGTAAGTTAAAGTAGAACACCATAAGCCTGCAGGAACATTGCAACCCTTACCGATACCACAGTGGAAATGGGATCACGTGATATGGACTTTGTGGTTGGTCTACCCAGAACAACCAAAATTCATGATTCCATTTGGGTGATAGTTGATAGGTTGACTAAGTTAGCACATTTTCTACCTGTTAAAACAACCTATACTGCTGAAAAACTTGCAGAGATCTACATAGATGAGATAGTGCAGTTGCATTGAGTTCCATCCATGATTATATCTGATAGAGGTCCCTAGTTTACAAGTCATTTTTGGGAACAACTACATAAAGCCTTGGGTACACAGTTAAAGTTTAACACAACTTTTCACCCTCAGACAGGTGGACAATCTAAAAGGACTATATTGACTTTGGAGGACTTTCTTAGGGCATGTGTTCTTCAATTTCTAGGAAGTTGGGACTTACACTTGAGCTTAATTGAGTTTTCCTACAATAATAGTTATCAGACTAGTATTGATATGGCACCATATGAAGCATTATATTGTAGATGTTGTAGATCTCCGTTACGCTGGTATGACAAAGGAGAATACCAACTTCTGGGTCCTGAATTAGTACAATTGACAACTGAAAAGATTAAAGTAATACAACAACAGTTGAAGGCTGCACAAGATAGATAGAAATCATATGCCGATAGATGTCATAGACCTTTAGTATTCCAAGTTGGAGACAAAGTGTACCTCAAGGTCTCTCCTTGGAAAGGTGTTCTCAGATTTGGGAAGAAGGGTAAGTTAGCTCCTAGATTTATGGGACCTTACCTAGTGACAACACGAATTGGAATGGTATCTTATAGGTTGGAGTTTCCACCTGAGCTACATAGACTACATCTAGTGTTACATGTATCTATGCTAGGAAAATGTCATCCTGATACAGAGTTGGTGTTGAAAACTATAGAGGTAGAATTGAAGAAGATATATCCTATGTGTAAGGTCCAATGATGATTCTTGATAGAAGAATCAAGAAGATGAAAAAGAAAGACATAGTTTTGGTGGTAGTTCTCGGGCATCACCGTGGCATTGAAGAAGCCACATGGGAGCTGGAAGAAGAAATGAAGAGGAAGTACCCTTTTCTTTTCTCTTGAGATTTTGGGGACGAAATCCCTTTTAGGGGTTGATAATTGTAACATCCCTGATCTGGGTTATGCCATAACCTAGAATTAATGCTTGTGCCTTGTGTACCGGCTTTGGTGCAATTTTCAATTTACCCAAAATGTAGGGTTGATATGCAAATTACCACCACTGGAGTGTCCCTACTCTCTCTTGGCATCATATAGAGAAGAGAGAGAAATATGAACCATGTTTGAATCATTTTTGAATGATAGAATTCTTAGTGATGAAAAGACCAAGATGAGTTGTATAGTTGAGACCCTAATTGAGTTGTATCGAGTTGTAGAGCTTATATGGGAGTGCCTATCAGCCAAGGAGCCATAGAGGAGGTCCCATATCGTTTTGTCAACTCTTGGACTTTTCCATGATGGGTTCAACACCTAAAGTAGGTGATGGATATCGATTTACAACTTTCCTTTGAAAAAGTGTATCGGTTTGTGAATAAAGTGATGTTGAGTGGAAATATCTTGCTCAACAAGATAACTAATGGTCAAAATATTATCCCTATATTATCCTAAAGAGTTTTTCATGTCAATATATATATGTGTGTATGCATGGACACATGTCAACCATGCATGGAAACGTGGCACCTAGTAGTATAAGGTGATGCCACCTCTTATACACTCTCTCTCATGAGCCTCAATTATGTATACCACTCTTTTCACCTACTAGTGAATATTTTCAAACCCTATCACTCCATTTCTCTTAGATATTGTGAAAGGAAGTAAGCAATAAGGAGGATATCAAGGCATTAAGATTAAGGTGAAGCCATGTTCATCTTCAACCTTGGATAAAGCATCATCTCAGTTTGTGATTCTTTCTTTCTTTTCTTCTTCACCAAGTTCTTAACTATGGCAATTCCTTGCATGTACAAGAGTTGTGAACGAGTCTTGGAACTGTGATAAGCTCATCTTCAACCTTAGGAATGTGAAGCTTTGGAGATTTGAGATTTAAAGTTGTTCTTGAGGTAGGTTATATAACTTGAACCCAATCATGTTATTATTCACCATCAATCTTGCCATACTTGATGATCTACTTTCAATTTCGAGTTTTCGTATATAGTTGATGAATCCATGAGTTCTATTAGTGACATAGGACTATTTTCCATGAACTAGAACAATAAGGAACGAAGTCTAGAGCTTGAATCATACACACACCTCTTTACCCGATATGGTGTGAAGCACGCACACCCCTCTTTGCCCGATATGGTGGAAGCACCTAAATCCAATATACTTGATTGAGTAACACATGAAATGTGTTATGTCTAATGATACATCAAGATGTATAGAGTTATATGCATTTTGATAAAAGTAGGCCAATGTACCTTGAGAGAAGGATTGAGCCAACTTAATAAAGTATGATGTAATCATTATCCTATTGAGGATGACAGAGAAACTCTTACTTTGTGTTTTAATCATTCAATGAGCATACATTGATACCCTTATATGTGTAGAGCTATGAATTAGGGTTTTGATTCTTGATAACATGAAATTGAAACCCTAATCAGTTAAAGAGGGAAACCCTAACCTTAATCAGTTAAAAGGGAAACCCTAACCCTAATAGTGGAAAGGCTGTATTTCTCTTAAGTTGCATGGTAATGATATGTATTTATAATTGTTTCTATCATGAAAGACTAATCGTGCAGGTATCATGAGATGATGAACATAGCCAGTATGAGTTGTGATGTTTCATATGATACAAATTAATGGGCCTTGTAAGCCATGTGAAATACTTGTGCAATAAGCATAATGGATACCTGGTCTAAGGAGCTAGAGGTAATAGTTACCAGATAAAAGGTGACAATGTTCAGTGATGAACTAAGGGTTTGAATACCCATATCTAGCAATCATGATGATGATACTGTTAAGGGATGAGAATTCCCAGTAATGTGATAAGGGACTAAGATCCTGAGTGTTATGCATTCAATGTATTCCAAATATTATAGAAGTACTTGATAAATGTATTACACCTTTTTTTGTTGCATCTGTTATAATTCTTGCTTGTACTTCATTGATGCTAAACGATAATTTTATACACCTATTTAATCAAGTGAAATCTTATCATGTAGTTTCCCAGGCCATAGATCCATTCAGTGTCAGGATTTGCTGAATTTATCTTCAACATTGGTGAACTGTGGCCATAATTTAACCATTCTTCTCCAAGTAGTGGAATAACCCCATGTTTGAGAAGGATTAACATCAAGGCTGGGCCCATATCTACTCCTCATCTAGATGCTCCAGACCGAGTCACTATGTAGTAGTTTTTTTATTCTCCTGAGTGTGTGGAAATCAGCCAGTTCATTTAGGTTGTTGAGATTGAGACCACCCTCATTCCTTGGAAAAGAGAGTTTGGACCATGAAGCAGCATGAACCAGATTGCACCAAATAAAATCATTCATCATGATCTCCATTCTATGTAGAGCAGCAAATGAGACCTCACCTTGTCGAAGCCAGTAGTTAATTAACCCCATATAATAGTGGTTGATGAGGACTAATCTTCCTACCATAGATATCTTTGAACATGGCCATCTAGAAATCATATCCCTTAGTTTGTCTAGGCAACCATATAAGTGTCGACGTCTTAGATTTCCACCAGCTACGGGGAAGCCGAGATACTTGGGGGGGGCACACACCCTTCTGAATACCAAGGATGGAGATTAACCTCTCTTTATTTCTACAAGATTTCGACAGGTAGAAGTGCGTCTTATTTGGATTATACTTCATGCCTGAGGTCTTGCCAAAGTCTAGAATGAGTTGCTTCAGGTTCTTCATGCTCTGAGCATGGACTTGAGTGAAGATTGGGACATCATTGACAAATAGTATATGGCTCATGACTCTGGTGCGTCTGACAGTAAATGATTTGAGGAGTCCCAGTTGGTGTGCATTGTCTATCTTTCTACTCATCCCTTCCATAGAAATAGAAAATAGCAAGCAGGACAATGGATCTTCTTGGCAAAGTCCATTGGAGTTTTTGAATAGGCCAACCGAGATGTCATTCATTAATAGAGAAAATGATGGTGTTTGAATGCATTGTTGGATCATGGAAATCCATTTGTCATTGAAGCCCAAACCTTGAAGAGCATCCCATAGATAAGACCATCGAATAGTATTGAATGTGTTAGTGATGTTGAGTTTGACGTAGGTTGAAGGAGAACTGTTCTTGTGGTTGAAATTTAAGGAGAACTTCAAAGCTAACATGGAGCAGTCCTCTTCGCTTCTGCCATTCACAAACACACCTTGGTTAATGGGAATAATTCTTGGTAGGACTAGAGTGAGCATTTTGGTAATTAACTTGGTGATAGTTTTGTATAACATAGAGCAACATGAAATGGGGTGAAAATCAGTAGGTGAAATGACCATATATTTCTTAGGAATGAGGGAAGAGAAGACATGATTGACTTGCCGGACCATGTTACCACCACTGAAGAACAATTGAATAGCTTTTGTTAAGTCTGAGCTGATGATGTTCCAATTAGATGTATAGAAAAACCCATTGAAACCATCCGGTCCTGGACTTTTGTTTGGTCCAATGTCCCAGACTGCCTCCTTGAAATCATGAATGTTAGGTATTTTACATAGAGATCCATTGTCTTCATCAGTGATCATCTTTGTCCATTCACAATATAGAAAAGCATTGCCAATAGAAGAAGAAGAGGTATTGGGCTGATTGTACAGACTTTCAAAGAACTGAAGAGATTCATTGGCGATTTCATGTTCATCATTCAGAGAGTTACCTGCATCACCAAATAGCTCAATTATAGTATTAATAACATCTCTTCTTTTGACTGTAAAGTGGTATAGCTTGGTGTTTTTATCACCATTAGCTATCCAGTCTAAGTGGTTGCATTGCCAGAAGTATTATTCTTCATCATTGGATAGAAGCTCAAGTCTATCATGAGTAACCTTCTATGCATGAATGAACTCAATATCGAGAGGATTCATCCTAAGAGCTTTTGAAATGTCATCTATTTCCATGATTTCTTTAGCAATAAGGTTCTTGAGATTGACGAATTCCTTCAACCATCTCTTGAGTTCAATTTTGACAAGTTTAAGTTTATGGGAGAAACTAAAAAGAGGATTACCAACAACCTGCTTGGACCATGTTTCATTGATTAGCTCTCGACATCCAGGCCAATCCATCCAGAAATTTAGGAAGTGAAAAGGCCTTTCCTTCATCACCGGATTTTTGAGATCTACGTTAATGGCATAATGGTCAGAGAAAGCACATGTTCTAATCTTCATCTTGGTACTAGGGAACTTACTCAACCATGCCTCATTGACGAGAGAACGGTCAAGTTTATAAGCAATGCATTTGGCCACCCCTTGTTTATTATGCACAATGTACATTTCCCATAGATGGAAGTTCAAATAGGTTACAATTATCAATGGCAGTGTTAAACATACTAAGAACATGGGCAGGGACTTCCCTGCCACCGACTTTTTCTTCTTGTTTATGAATATTGTTGAAGTCGCCTGTCACTAACCAAGGGTCAGGGATATTAGGGCTGATTGTCTCAAGTGTACTCCACTAACGAAGACGGTCATGTGGAAGATTCCTAGCTTAAATAGTAGTAAGGAAAAGAAGAAGTCCGCCTTTATTCTAACACGACATGGTGATATGTTGATCATCCATATGTTGCAAATTGATATCCCAAGATTTAGGATTCCATCCTACACAGATGCGCCCGTTAGGATCCTTGTCATGGTTAGTAATCCAGCTCCAACCACTAGGAAGAAGCTTCTTAGATGAGGTTTTCATGTAGCTCTTTATTTTGGTTTCAACAAGAACAACATTGGTTGCTTTCGATTCATGAACAATTCTTCTAACTTCCCTTATCTTACGTGGTTTCCCTGAACCACTAACATTGGTCATGAAAATAGTCATTAATGACCCCTTCCAGAAGATTGGGTACGTCGTGACCCGTTCACTCTTGCATTTTTGTCCATCTTCTTCCTTGGTGTCTTGTAGATTTCACCATCGTCTTCGTCATAGATTCTAGGAGGATTGGAAACCCCCTCATCAGTTTGATCATCTGTTACTATAGCATCATCAGTTTGATTATCTGTTATTATAGTTGTAGAGACCACAATAGCAGTCGGTGAGACAACGACACTAGGTTCATCCATAGAGAATTTAGTAGGATTCACGGTGTCAGCTATCACCGATACGACAGTAGGTGTTTCTGGAGTAGGATTCATGACTACAACAATAGTTTCTTCTGTCTCCAAATTTGCAATCCTATTGCTTACTGGAACTGTAGGTGTCTTTTAGGTTTTGTCTACCACACGAGTATTGTTCTTCCTACTTCCGACTACCTTCCATACTCTCATATCTTTGGAAGGTGCAGATGGAATGGATTTGGGCTTCAACGGGCAATCATCCGCATTGTGACCAAAGACTTTGCAGTCTGGGAAACGTTTAGGTAGGTGTTCGTAAGTAATGGCAATATCCATTGGCTCATGCTGAGGCATATTAATCCAGACTTCCTCAGGGGGAGGTTCATCATCTTCTACCTCAACCAGTGCATGAGCCTCACACAAGTATTCATGGCCAATGGATCAATAGTCAATTTTCAATAACTTCCCCACTCCACTGGACACTATGCCAACAACACGAGGGGACCAATTCTTGCCCATACTAGGGATGTTGATCCACACTGGAATATTACTGAATTGGTCCTTGATTAAATCATCACCGGTCTTATAATCTTTGACGATCACTATCTGTCCATCAAACCAACGAGGGATGCTTTCTATCATATTCTTCTTATCCTCTGTAGCATTGAAACACAGGAGAAAGAATTGATATGTTTTAGAGTACATATTGAATCCTCCCTTAGGTTTCCATATCCTATTGATCCAGGTAAGAATATGATGATAATATGGTCTTTGTTCCCATGACTTCTCCATCACCTCATAGTGTGACAAACCTCTTACCTTCTTTCTTCACCGGTGGGGGGTAGTCATGCGCTTTGAATGATTCTGATCCTTTGAAAACATGAACACAAGCCAGTCTGTTCTCTGCGGAAGAGGAACCAGGTGCCTCCTTAGTGGTAGCCATAGGCCAAGGTTGGACGGGAGGGTAGGTGGGTGGAAGGGGAGGGGGAGGCATCCCCCTCTCCGAGAACCTTGGAGTCATCTCCTAGATTGCCAGAGCGATCAGAGCAAACCCTAGGCGGTCGTACCACCCCTCCTATCATTATAACCATTTATTATTATTATTAGTATTATTATTATTATATTATGAGGTTCCCATTTCCTTAATTATTTTGAACATTGCCATCTCTTACATAAATATCTAGATCATGAGACTTTTATAAAAACCTTGTCACCTCTCACTAGGCAACATCCATCTCGAGGTCATAAGACCTATATAAACATTATACTTGTTATACAAGTATTTCACATGGCTTATAACAGCCATTTAAACTGTATTATATGAAACATCATAGCCCATACCTAGCTATGCTCATTATCTCATGATACTAACATGGTTCTTATTTCATGATATTAGCAATATCAAATACCTATCATTACCATGCAATACAAGAGAAATACAACCTTCCCATCATTAGAGTTAGGGTTTCCCTTTCTTACCGATTAGGGTTTCAAGTCATATCAACGCCCTTCATTAGGGTTAGGGTTTCCTTTTATTAACCAATTAGGGTTAAAAATCATATAATTATCCCTCATTAGGGTTAGGTATTCCCTTTTAGACAATTAGGGTTTCAAGTACGTTCATTAAGAAACAAAACCCTAATTCCTACTCCACACATATTAGGAGTATCAATGTATACAAATTATATGATTATTATACAAGTATAAGTTTCTCTCTGATACTCACTATGTGTTGATTAAATCATACTCTATTAGGTTGGTTCAATCCTTCTCTCAAGGTACATTGGCCCACATTTATCAAAATGCATTAAACTCTTTATGTCTTAATGTATTACGTGACATAACATAATTCATGTGTTACTCAATCAAGTATGTTGGGTTGAGGTGCTTCCACCATATAGGGCATAGGGGTGTGTACTTCACACCATATCGTGATTTAATAACGTGGTTTAGCTGTAACCTCATCACCATATTGTGCATGAGGCATATCCTTATCCCCATATCGTGCATCCATTTTGGGTTAATTAATATTTAGGGTTTGCATATCGGGTTTGACCCTAATGCTCATATCTCTTCAAAGACTTCATGGTATCAGCCTACCCTTCATCATGTGATAAGTGATAGGCTAGACAACTGAATGGTCTCAACTACCTCAAGTATACAAACTGATAGAGGTGTGGGGTTCCAAGGTATATCGGGTTGCATATCACCATCTAGGGTTTCAACACCATATCGAGTTAGGGTACAAACTTGACACCCTATCGTGCATAAGGTGAATGGTTGAATCCATATCATGCTCAAGGTTTGTATATGTATTACTCATATCACCCATGAGGTATAAACTCCTCAGTATATCGTGCTTGAGGTGGTTAATTAAATCACTCATATCGGGTTGCTCATAATTTAGGGTTTGTCATCTCAGGTTAGAGGTACTTAGCACCATATCGTGTATAAGGTGTATGTTTCATACCATATCGTGCATAATGTATGTGTATGTGTCACTCATATCATCCAAAAGATATAACTCATTACTATCGTGCTAGTGGTGTGTTCATATTACCATATCAGGTTACTGACCATCTAGGGTTTGTCATATCGGGTTAGAGGTACTTCAACCCAATATTGGGTTGGAACATGATGATGTCATCATCATCAAGCTTGAAACTTCGTTCCTTACTATTATAATTCATGGATAACAGTCTTATGTCACCAATAGAACTCATGGGTTCATCAATTATTCAAAATAATTCGAAATTGAAAATAGCTCAACAAGTACAACAAAATTGAAGGTGAATAATAACAAAATTGGGTTCAAGTAATATAACCCGCCTCAAGAACAACTTCAAAGCTCCAAGATCCAAAGATTCACATTCCCAAGTTTGAATATGAGTATCTCAAAGGTCCAAGTCTTGTTCAAAACTCCCTTTAGGATTAAGACTTGAGCTCCTCAGCACTATGCATGATACCTCACCACTTGTGGCCAATATCAATCACTTGGCCGATATCACCTTGCTATGGCCAATACCAAGGCTCTATGCATGAAGCCCCTTCACCTATGCATGATAACAAGACACTATGAACCATATCTAAGAGAAAGAGGGTGGTAAATGTCAAAAAAAATCACGAATAGGTGAAAGGAGTGGTATATATAGTTGAGGTTCATGAAAAAGTGTGTATATGAGGTGTCATCATTTTAAGCTACTAGGTGTCACGTGTCCATGCATGGTTTACATGTGTACATGCATGTAATCATACTTATCTTGACATTCCAAACAATTGAGGATAATCTAGAGATAAAATTTTGGCCATCACTTATCTTGTTGGATAAGATATTTCAACTCAATCACCACTTTATTCACAACCTGATACAATTTTTCCAAGGAAGTTGTAAATTGATAGAATTCACCTACTTGAGGTTCTTAGCCCATCATGGACAAGGCAAAGAGTTCAAAAATTGATATGAGACTCCCTCTATGGCTCCTTGGCCGATAGGCTCTCTCATATGAACTTCTCAACCCGATACAACTCAAATTAGGGTTTTACGTTCAACCCTTTCTTGGTCTTTTCATCACTAAGAATACCATCACTCAAAAATGATTCAAACATGGTGTCTCCTTCTTTATCTCTCCTATAAATGATACATAGAGGAAGTAGGGACACTCTAGAGGTGGTAATTTTCATATCAACCCACATTTTGGGTAAATTACAATTTGTACCAAAATTGGTACATAAGGCACTAGCATTACTCAAACAAGTTTAAGCTTGGAATTTAGGTTTTCCATGAGCCACCCCTTGGCATCATTCTCTCTTTTATGATGCTAAAAACTTAAGGTACTTTCAATATATGACATATTGCCATATAACCCCTCTTCTTGGGTAAATTGCATTTTGGTTCAAAGCATGAGAACATTGCTCAAACATTATTCAAACATGACCAAAATTGAAACATATGTTTGTAACCTAATAACAAAACACTTTAGAAAATTATATTAAAGTTCTAAGAAACATATTTAATCCAAACAAATAGGGTTAGCCCTAATTACTGGTCAGGGATGTTATACAGACAATTGTCCCAACGAGAGTTATAACTCTCCGCTAACCATATTATTATCATAGGTAAACTATATAAAACTGAGCATAGGATATTTTATGTAAAAACATGTTTAATCATTATTTAATTACAGTGTAAAGTTATAACATTGTCTAAGAAATTCAACTATCTATGACAGAGCCATAGATCATCTATTTGCTTTACAAGGAATATGAAGAACATGTATAACATCTACCAATCTAAGATGTATAAAAGTAATGGAGCATCAACCAATGTTTCCGTATTCAAATTTTATGCAAATATGCTACATGGCTGATTACATGTTCACAATCACACTTATGCCCATAGGAGATGAGGTATATCACTCATGCTCCAACCGACCATGACAACGTAAAGCATCGGTACCATACAAGGTCAATGGAAGAGCTGGCTGCCATGACCTCACGTGTCTCTATCAGTATGAGACCACTAGTAGTGACCACATGTTAGATTGCAACTAGTTGGCTCGGGTATAGTAGCATCTTCGCTAAAGAGCTATAGCCACATCATGTAATCTCTTTGGGGATATATCACATCAATCCTCAGTACATTTTCATCAGGGTGATCACACAACAACCCTGGCATTCATTGGGGAGATAATACATCAATCCCCATCTGAACGTAAGGATATGTTCATCCGTCACACCCACATATTCAAAAATATGTTCTCTGAGTTAAACTCGTTTCACCATTCAGCAAATCCTGACACCGAATGGATCTATGGACTGGGCAACTACATGATAAGATTCCTCTTGATTAATTAGGTGTATTACAGTATCTTTTAGCATCAATCAAGTTACAAGCAAGAATTATAACAGATGCTACAAAAAAAGGTTTAATACATTTATCAAGTACTTTTATAATCTTTGGAATACATTGAATGCATAACACTCGAGATCTCAGTCCCTTATCACATTACTGGGAATTCTCATCCCTTAACAGTATCATCATCATGATTGCTAGATCTCGGTATTCAAACCCTTACTTCATCACTGAACATTGTTACCTTTTATCACGTAACTATTATCTCTAGGTCCTCATACCAAGTATACATTATGCTTGTTGCACAAGTATTTCAAATGGCTTACAAGGCCCATTAATATGTATCATATGAAACATCATAGCTCATACCTGGCTATGTTCATCATCTCACGATACCTGCATGTTAGTCTTTCATGATAGAAAACATTATAAAATACATATCATTACCATGCAACATAAGATAAATACAACCTTTCCACAATTAGGATTAGGGTTTCCCTTTTCACCAATTAGGGTTAGGGTTTCCCTCTTTAACATATTCTGGTTTCAATTTCATATTATCAAGAATCAAAACCCTAATTCGTAGCTCTACACATATAGGGGTATCAATGTATCCTCATTGAATGATTAACACACAAAGTATGAGTTTCTCTCTCATCCTCATTAGGATAATGATTAGATCATAGTTTATTAAGTTGGCTCAATCCTTCTCTCAAGGTACATTGGCCAACTTTTATCAAAATGCATCAAACTCTATACATCTTGATGTATCATTTGACATAACACACTTCATGTGTTACTCAATCAAGTATATTGGATTGAGGTGCTTCCACCATATCGGGCAAAGAGGTGTGTGTGCGCTTCACACCATATCAGGCAAAGAGGTGTGTGTATGCTTCACACCATATGGGGCAAAGAGGTGTGTGTATGCTTCACACCATATCGAGCAAAGAGGTGTGTGTATGCTTCACACCATATCGGGCAAAGAGGTGTGTGTATTATTCACACCATATTAGGCAAAGAGGTGTGTGTATTATTCACACCATATCGGGCAAAGAGGTGTGTGCTTCCACCATATCAGGCAAGAGGTGTGTGTGTGCTTCACACCATATCGAGCAAAGAGGTGTGTGTATGCTTCACACCATATCAGGAAAAGAGGTATGTGTGTTCTTCACACCATATCGGGAAAAGAGGTGTGTGTATTCTTCACACCATATTGGGCAAATAGGTGTGTGTATGATTCACACCATATTGGGAAAAGAGGTGTGTGTGTGCTTCACACCATATCGGGTTGCTCAAAATTAGGCTTTCCATATCGGGTTAAACCCTTATGCTCATACCTCTTCAAACCTTCATGGTATAGACCTACCCTTCACCATGGGTTAAGTGACATACTAGACAATAGGTTAGTATAAACCAAACCAAGTTTACAAACCAATAGGGGTGTGGAGTTCCAAGGTATGTCAGGTTTCATATTACCATGTTGGGTTTCAACACTATATCGGGTTAGGGGTACTTCAACCCGATATTGGGTTGAGCCATGATGATTTCATCATTATCAAGCTATAGACTTCATTACTTACTATTCTAGTTCATGGACAACAGTCCTATGTCACTAATATAACTCATAGATTCATCACGTATACAAGAAAACTCGAAATTGAAAGTAGATCATCAAGTATGGCAAGATTGATGGTGAATAATAACATGATTGGGTTCAAGTTATATAACCCACCTCAAGAACAACTTTAAAGCTCCAAGATCCAAACATTCACGTTCTCAAGGTTGAAGATGAACTTATCACATTTCCAAGACTCATTCACAACTCCTCTACATGCAAGGAATCACCATAGTTAAGAACTTGGTGAAGAAGAAAAGAAAGAAAGAATCACAACCCGAGATCATGCTTTATCCAAGGTTGAAGATGACCATGGCTTCAACTTAAGATTAATGGCTCGAGATACCCCTTTCTAATTACTTCCTTACACGATATCTAAGAGAAACGGAGTGATAGGGTTCGAAAAGATTCACTAGTAGGTTAAAGGAGTGGTATATATAATTGGGGCTCACGAGAGAGAGTGTATAAGAGGTGTCATCACCTTATACTACTAGGTTCCATGTGTCCATTCATGGTTGACACATTTACATGCATGCACACATATATATCTTGACATGAAAAACTCCTGAGGATAATCTAGGGATAATATTTTGACCATTTGTTATCTTGTTAAGCAAGATATTTCAACTCAACATCACTTTATTCACAAACCGATACACTTTTTCTAAGGAAAGTTGTAAACTGATATCCATCACCTACTTGAGGTGCTTAACCCATAATGGAAAAGGCCAAGAGTTGAAAAAACGATATGGGACCTCTTCTATCGCTCCTTGGCCGATAGGCACTCCCATATAAGCTCGACAACTCGATACAACTCAATTAGGGTCTCAACTATACAACTCTTCGTGGTCTTTTCATCACCAAGAATACCATCACTCAAAAATGATTCAAACATGGTGCCAAGAGAGAGTAGGGACACTCAAGAGGTGGTAATTTTCATATCAACCCTAATTTGGGTAAATTGCAAATTGCACCAAAACTAGTACACAAGGCACAAGCATTATTCAAACAAGCTCCAACTTGGAATTTAAGCTTTCCACAAGCCACTCCTTAGCATAATTCTATACCTTATGATGATAAAGCATTTGAGGCATGTTCAAAATGTGACCTATTGCAATGTAACCCCGTATTTTGGGTAAATTGCAAATTACACCCAAACTATCATATAATGCACAAACAGTTTGCAATTAAGCTCAAACTTGAAAATTAAACTCTATATGACTCTTAATTACTTTTCCAAAGATTTAAAACAAGTTTATATTTGTATATATCTTACTTAAGAAAAACTTCTAAGTTATGGCATAACCCAGGTCAGGGATGTTACACTAGTACGGGTCATGATCCCAATTACTGTTGGCGTAACATCTGGGGGCCAAATCTGTACTCCTTGAGGGATTGAGGTGGAACATCACTTGAGACTCAGTTATTCATATTTGGGAGGATAATTGGCTACCTGAAATTTTTTTTATTGGCATCACGAAAGACAACATATTGGGAGAGTACCCAGTGTAGGTGAAGGGCCTGTCCGATTGCTCGATTGAGTGTGATAATAATAAAGTGGAATATATCTTTATTGAAGATTAGATGTATACTATTTAAAAGATTCTTTTAAGACAGGGATGGCTTTCCTCTTTATACTGGTACCCCAACCAGGATGGGGTGTTTAGTTGTCATGGAACTGGAATCCCAGTCCCATGAACCAAACGAATACCAAAGGCGGCATGCGGAAACGTAAAGCTTAGCACACATGAACAAGTAATAAGAGAAAGTCACCAACATAGTCTCCACATTCAACAAGTATAAATTTTACAAAATGCATTATATTCATGAATTCAATTACATGTTTCCATAGTCAAGGTACAAGTCATTCATGTGCACTAAAATTGGATCTTACAACAAGTACACCTAGCATAGCTCACCGAGCCCATAAACCTTCTAGCCATCTCTGAACCTAAAAACAACATACGAGAAATGGGTCAACACACGAGGTGTTGAGTATGGGGCAGAAAGATACATATATGTATAAGCTTTGCATAATTTTGAAAAGATTTCATGACAAAATGAACAAAAATAAATAGGTTAACTGTTTAACAAAATGTGAAACCATATTTTATGTCATTTCACTCCATTATACCAACAATATCAAGCATGTTTAAGGCCTTTGACCATCTTCCTGTCGGAAGGGTCTGTAAGGGTCCTCAAGCTTAGCTAACCCTTTTATACAAGAGGGACCTCAAGGACGTAACCAAGAGTTAAGCCTTTATCAAAAATATTACAATGGAGTTCCATATATATATATATATATATGTGTGTGTTCAAGTTATAAAACTGACGAGGAAAACATCGAATAAGACATAGAAATACTACATGGAAATATTTGAGAAAGTAAACAAACAAGCATACAATACATATCATTTCAAACAAGAAAGCTAGTCATATAACTAGATAAGGCCCATACCTGATCAGAGATTCTTAACTTAATACGTCCATTACCATGTAGATCATAAGCCAACCTGATTAAGAATAAGATTACATATATGCATTAGATTCTCATCATTAATCCTAATTAGATACATTTTAGCATTTTGGCCAAGATGGGTTCCAAGTTGCTTATTGAGTCATTATATGATATTGTTCTGATCTAGAGGTCATCATGATGGTGTGCTTCAAGTTTCATGACATTATGACGTTCCATGCTCTTTCTGTAATCATAAGAAGGTTTAAGGCATTTACATGCATTCTAGGGTCAAACGACTCACAATATTGTAATCAAGGTCAAATATTATGAATTAAAGGGAACCAAGTATCAAGGATGGTCAAGATCAGCAAGAAAAGAACATAGGAAATACATTTAAAGTAGGGTGATGTCCACTAGGGTCTGAGCATCAAACCACCAACATGGGGTACCGATATTCAATGCAATTATCAAATTACCATGCTTATGACATCAAGGGTACAAGGAATATTATAAGGTTTCCCAAGGGTTCCAATGGCATACAATACCGATCTCATGATTATTTAAGCATTTGGAGACATTAGGTAGCAAGGTTAGCCTCAAAAGAGAAATGCACATCATTATAGTCCAATATGGTCACATATGTACAAAAAGGAGTCATTCATGAGCAACAGGGGAGTTATCACCTTTGTTAGGTTTAAAAAGACATTAGAGGTACTTCTTTGATGCTTAGGTGGGTATATATATGCATCAAAGTTCCAAAATTCATCATAACATCAGATGAAATATGTTAAGAAGGTCAAAATATCGCATTTTTAGAAAAACAAGAGAACCATGATCATGTTCAGGTCCAAAATTTATGCCCAAGTTGTATATCTTTTTGAGAGGATAGATTTGGTATATAATATTATATACTTTGGGTGTGGGAGCTACGAGTTATGCATTTTACAAAGTAAGGATTGAAAACTTTAGAGAAGAGGGGTGTTACCATATCATTTGGCGTATAATCTCAGATGTCTGAGATTAATCCAGCAATCGTTCGATGGAATTTGTGTGCTGGGCCACTTGGGCACTCCTAAGCGATGCGGTGCTCCTTGATAGGGCCATAACCCCAAGCCCAGTAGGCAGAATCTGTGGGTCGCTCACACATGCCAAACGGTGAAGACCTTGCAGTCCCGAACGCCTTCTCACTCCGCAATTCCACTTATCGTGATCCATGTTTCTCCTCCGTGACAACAGAGCATCAACAAGGGTAGTCACCCCTTGCCCTCCAGTGGCTGGAGAGGCTAGGACAACCAGCGGTGCGGCTATCCCCAGTGGTTGGGGTTTGAGGCACAACGTCTATGATCTTCATGCTCCTCTCCGTCGACCTTTGTACCTCTGATGGTAGCAAGAAGGGACGGCTCGAGTGACATCTTGGCATGGCACCATAGTTTGTACAAGACGGGGGGAAGAAAAGTGCAATGATGTGAAGGGAAAGAAAATCAAGGAGAGGCAAGAAAGGGGAGACTAGGGTTATATGGGAGGGGGTTTATAAGCAACAATGAAGGCTAGGGTTTGAGGTCGTGGTCCCCCCACTTCCGTTACCCAATCTGGGTGGAGGCAGGGAAGCTTTTTCCCAACCGCCTTGCTAGTTTCCTAAAGAGGAAGGGGAGGAAAGAACAAGTGATTGGGTCACAATTTGATTTGGGCCTATGTAGTATGGCCCAATAGGGAAAAAGGCATAAAAGAGCTAAGAAAGGGCATACATTGCCAATTTCAAGGTATCACAACTTGGACTCTGAAGGTCCAATCGATGTGGCTTTTATATCGCTAGAAAGGAGATTCGGCCCTTCTCCTACATGGACTATAGTAGAAGACACAATGGTCATACTAATAAGGCTTAATCTCATATGCAAGATGGATACATAATAAGTCATCGTCATAGTTCAAAACATAATGAAATGCCACATTTAGTTCAAAGTGAACATTGATGTGACTAAATTGGAGTCCCACGACCATCAAAATATGAATTGGACATTAGATTGAGTAAGATGCTACTTGGTGAGAGAGAAAAGGCACATGATAGGAGAGAGGATAATCAAGTTGTCACATCCTTCCCTCCTTAAAAGAAATTTCATCCTTGAAATTCATCTAAGATCATAAACAAGAGTCAAAGTCAAAATTCATCGAGTCTAGGTATCCAACCATGGTTGTCAACACATTCTCCATAATGGGATGCACACTAGGTTGTCATCGTCAAGGGTGTACTCATCTCAATGATATACACATTTACTTAATATCCAACCATATTATAACATCGTCATGGCATTAGGGTTTACCCCTCCCTTAGTAACCATATATCAGGGTTTTTGTACTAATCTTCATACACGACTAGGGTGTATTATCAAAATCTATGTTATCACTTCTCAAAAGAATCATGCTTATGACTTCAAACAAGACTATCATCGAGTGTGTATCTCATCTTTATTTTAGATTTTATGCATTTTTTTAAAATCCTACCAATTATTCCCTATCATGTTCATCATTTCTCATTCTTGGATATGAATTCGAGAATGTTACCCCTGATCATTCAATCTAAGATCTCTAGGCACCATCACATCAATTTCATGATTTCAAGGCTACATCTTTTATGTATAGTATGATTTCATATTAGGCCTAGCTTATGAGAGTGGCTATTGCATATTTATCAAAATTTTAACTTAAGTGAGATTCCTTCATGTATCGAGCATTATTCTAGGAACAACATTATCATCAACATCGAGGTTTTGAAACTTCTCACTTGTATCTAGATAGAGCTCCGCAAGCTCAAGCCACTCAAGCCACTCAAGAGAAATCATATATATGTCCCACAAGACCTTCTAGCCACAAACTTCTACCCATAATAAAATTTCTACCCATCTTTTAAGGAACAAGGGTAACCACTAGATTGCTTTATATACAATTACTAACCCAAGTATGAGGTTCATCATGGATATCACACATCATATGTGTTATCTTAGGGTCTTGGGACATCCCCCTCACCTATATTTATCGAACATAAAGTTTGCAATTGCCTCTTTCTCCAGGGTTTGATATTTGCATAGGACATCTAGGGACCAACATTTTCAAAGAAACCACACACACTAGGTCACTCAACTCATATACTTAGAAGTATTCTAGCTAGGGACTCATCATCAAGTATTTCATCATTCATATTTTTCAACATTTCAAATATTTGGGAGTTTAGGTCTCTAACCTTCTCCCGAGGTGGGTCAACTCATATCAAAAGGTCACCCTATTCATATGTCCCATGCTAGAGGTCCTCCATTGTAAAGAGATTGAGGCCCGTTTTGATCTCAAAATGTATGTCACATATCATATCTCAACACGTACAAAACTAGGTACAAGCAAGCATGCCAACCCACTAACTATGTTTAGCACATCAACCAAGCCATATGTATCATACAAGGTTATAGGTTTAGCTAGGGTTGCATGGTCCAACTCATTCCATATCGTAAATATAATTGACTTTCTCAAGGAAAAATTTGGGTATTATTAACATCACCATCATTAACAACATCATTATCATCATCTTAGGCTTCTAGGTTACTCACTGGCCTAACCTATATCATGGCTCTAGACAACTCTAGAGACTATCACTATCATGTAAACTCTCTCATCTAGACTTGATGTTACATCTCTTTCACCTAGGTTGCATGGAAACTCACTACCTTTCTGTGTGTGGTAACATTTTTCATATGTACATATAATAATACTTGAAATATGTTTTCTCCAACGTTCAAACATGCGATGAAAACCACCATACTCCATCCGAATAAAACCAAAACCAAAACGAGTTACCACACTCATTAGGCAGTCTAGTATCATGACACCTAGAGAACTAGCAAGAACATGGTGCACACTTGTGTAGACATCCTAAGCACATGTCGTGAATCATGTATAAGGAGGTAACATACACAAATCTACACCTAGTTCTAGAATGTCTAGGTTCTAACCTAGAGGCTTAGTCAACCTAGTCCACAATAGACATATTATTAAGTTTTCTAAGGCTGAGATGTAGGGTGAGTTTCGCTTGTGTTTCATGTGAGCAATGTTTGATGTAGTTATTGTTCATGCTCTGATACCATCTGTCACGGAACCAGAATCCCAGTCCCATGAACCAAACAAATACCAAAGGCGACATGCGGAAGCGTAAAGCTTAGCACACACGAACAAGTAAGAAGAGAAAGGCACCAACATAGTTACAACATTCAACAAGTATAAATTATACAAAATGCATTATATTCATGAATTCAATTACATATTTCCATAGTCAAGGTACAAGTCATTCATGTGCACTAAAATTGGATCTTACAACAAGTACACCTAGCATAGCTCACCGAGCCCATCAACCTTCTAGTCATCTCTGAACCTAAAAACAACATACGAGAAATAGGTCAACACACGAGGTATTGAGTATGGGGTAGAAAGATACATATATGTATAAGCTTTGCATAATTTTGAAAAGATTTCAAGACAAAACAAACAAAAATAAATAGGTTAACTGTTTAACAAAATGTAAAACCATATTTTATGTCATTTCACTCCATTATACCAATAATATCAAGCATGTTTAAGGCCTTTGACCATCTTCTGGTTGGAAGTGTGATGGAGTGGATTTTTGAAATCCATAAATCTCCAATAACATATTAGAATCCATATCTTGAGTTACAATGAGAGTTCTAAGTGTTTTGGTAAAGTGGAGATGTTGAATGAGAATTATATAATGATTAATATCTCTCTTTATATGCACCTTCTTGAGGAATTTGATTGGATGACCTAACAATTGAGTTTCGGCACCAAATTTGAGTAGAAGGTAGCTTGAGTGGTAGGGAATCTATGGTTAAATTTTGGTGTCAAATGGAGGACCTAAGAGGAAGTTATTCAAGTTTGAATATGATGAAATAATGCATGCTATTAAGGATTTATAGGCCTAAGTTATTTATCAATATGATGTGTCACACGCCCCTTGGTTGAGGGCGAGTAGCGTGGACAGATCACGACCATTCGTGGCGAATCCAATGGCTGGGGCCGTTGACTTGAGTCAGCCACGGATTCATATGGGGCGAAGAGTCTCTAGACGTTGGATGATGATAGGATGACTTGCAGATGTTCTCCTACCTTCGATTATAACACAGATCGTGGGGGGGGGGGTGGAAGGAGCTGTGACTGCCCCCACCACTTCACAGGTCATGGCTCAAGAGCGGGAAAGGGACCGGAAGTTGCACTTGCCTCCCCATTACGATCTACCCAGATCCAAATATTAGGCCTTTTGGACGCTGCCACAGGGAGAACGAGCCCCCCACTCCCATTGCCTCTCCACCAAGGAAAGCAGGAAGTAGCTGGGTGTAGGTATGGGTTGGAGATATGGGAAGCTTGGATGCGATATTAGCAGAGTAAAAGAAAGGTTGAGTTGAGTGGAGTTCAGGGCCGTGTTCCGGTGAGACATCATGGTGGTCTCCATGGTCGACAAGGCGGTCATTGCCGGAGAAGAAGCTAGAGCTCGGGGTTCCTATGATAGGCCTTCTCGTCGACATTGGAGGGTCTCAGAGAGTTGAGGAAGGTGCTCCGAAGCTTGTTGCACCTTCAGACTGGTGCGACGATGAGAAGAGGCTTCTTGCCTCTTTGCCCCGCCGCAGTCAAGGACAGGCGGCGGCGCCCTAATTGAGTAGGAGCTGCACGACCAAATCCAAGAAGATAAGTAGCCGTGGTGGTGCGGTTTTAGTCGCCGAAGGTGTTGGAGGCCCTAGGAGTCAACGAGGAGCAAGGGAGGACGTCTGATTGCTCGCCGGAGGTCACCCGTGCGGCGGCACTCGGGTAGAACAGAGTCCCGCTCGGGACCCAGACACGAGAGAAAGAAGAAGGGAGCTGAACCGGCCCAATCCAGGAGTCAGACCGGACCGGCCCATCCTGAGCCAGCCTTGAACCGGGTCCAAGTGCTCCTGAACCGGCCGGATCTACCCGCAAGCAGAAGCAAGGAGCCACAATCCTAGAGGACACGTGGCGTCCTGTGATTGGCCGGATGAGGTAAATAATCAGAAAATGCTCAGTTTTTCAGTAAATCGTAGAAAATAGCCCGATGCTCAGAAAAATACATATAATATACCAAAATGTTCAGAAAAATGTGTAGAATAATATGAAACCATCATATCAGCCTTTTTATGCACGTATATCAGCAACATCATGTAAGATGTGTAATTCTCATTTGATGGATAATAAATAGCAAATGATGACATAAAATTATGGAAAAATGTCAGTCGCTCCATACTAATGTTTATAATCCATCTAATATCAGTGATCATGATGTTTATGTATGAAATCATGTAATTTTCTTAGAATGGCTATCTAGGGCTAATAACCCTAAATAAAATGTGGAAAATACATACATGCCCATAAAATCCTGGAAACCACAGAGTAAGCTCATATCAGTATCTGGAACCTCATATTTAAGTATGAGATCAAGATGATACACATAATTCATGTTATATGATAATGTTTTCCCTTAATGTGATATAAACCTTAATATGATTAATACATGTAACATAGGGTTAACATGTGCACATAATCATATGTAACCAGGTAATCAGATTATGTACTCTAATCTTGAATATAAGATCAGTAACCTAATTATAAGAAGACAAGTAATAATGTATATAACATAATGACTAAGTGAAACCCTAATGAACACGATTAGGGTTAAGATGAGAAGTATGATGATGAGAACCTGATGATAGTATATGATCTTATCTTAATCAGGGTTGACCAAGGATATAGATGACATGAGGAAGATGTGTTTAGTATGATCTATCTCTTTGGAAGGTACGCCATTACCTCTTGCTTGGCTTATTATACAATATGCTTGTGTTATATAGTCGTAAAGACTTGGCATATGGTATTGATTGAAATGATTGTTCTTATATACTATTTTGTTTGAGCTTTTCATACTTATTGTTATGAACACATCAAACATAATATATCTGTTCCATTATATGAAAGCACTAACTCTTTGGTAGTGTGCTTGGAAGTGACCTAACTCTTTGGTAGTGGTCACATTGTACATATGACCTAACTCTTTGGTAGTGGTCTGACCTAACTCTTTGGTAGTGGTCACCTTGTACAAATGATCTAACTCTTTGGTAGTGATCATAAAGGCCTTGGTATATAATGGAAAATAAGCTTAAAATATGTGTTCTCTTTTGTTAATGAATATCCTTGTGCAAGTATACGCTTTTCTTATATTCTTCTGTTACTGCCAAGTATTAGTTTTATCTTATTGCCAAGATATGATGAGAGGTATATAAAAGACACGTAGGCGTACTCAGTACAATATTCTTGAAATATTGTGCTGACGTGTACCGCATGTAATCTTTTTTTTTAGGTTGTGGTTATGCTCTTGAAGATCCAGGATAGTTGTGAGTTGTGTGGCGAGCTGATGTACAGGTGGACCTGTTGTCTTAAGATCCTGTAGTTTAGTTGTAGTACATGTATATGTATAGTTTGCTGTTCAATATGTAATATCAAATCATGTAACAATTCATGTTGTAATTATATGTTGAATGGTGAACATGTGTGTATGGTTTTATTATTGTCCATGTACATGTGCTACTGATTGTTTCCTTATGACTTTCTCTGATTTTTTTTCTTCTTAGCCTTGTGTGGGGCGTTTAAATTGGGATTCTCGCTGAGGTGAGGGTTTCAATTTGGACGTCACACATCAGATTAAGTTTTAGAAAATCCGGGGACGTCACAGGTGGTATCAGAGCATGAACAATAGCAAAGCCTGACATTTGCTCATTATGCAACTCAAAACAAAAGAACCTTGAACCTAATAATATCTTAGGGTTAGATTAGTCGTCTTTTAGAGACTAGATCTGACCTAGCCTCTAGGTTAGCACCTAGATGTCCGAGAACTAGGTCTAGACTAGTGCTTGTTGAATAGCAAGTCCTTAGATGTCGTTCTTTCCTTGTAGTGCAACGGTATGGGACGTTGCACTATTTGGAAATGACGTGCATCAAGGGAAGAGAAACCCTAGACATATTGCGCACATTGTCTAGAGTAGCTACACTAGTCTACACCAGGTTCTCACCCTTTTCACTAGTTTTCATGACACTGGACTCTCTACTATGTGTGGGACACTCGTTTTCAGGATTTGGTTTTTGATTCCAAACGGATCGAACCTCGGTAGTTTTCTCTGACGTTTGTTTTATCGGAGAAAAACTATATAATATTTTAATATGTATATGTATTACAAAAATGTGTCCCCACACATGTATGAGTAGGAGGTGGTCATGCAACCTAAGTGAAAGTGAATGACATCAGTCTAGAAGAGAGAGTAGTTCTAGATTAGATGTCTAGAGCCTTTTTGATAGATGGAATAGATGATATAAGTTTTGATGATACAATGTAAGTCTTATATAGAATACATAAGATGTTTATGATGATATATGTTTGTTTTGAGGATTTGAGATATGTTTTGATAATGCAAGTATGAGTTCTTTTATGAGATAAGATATGTTAAGATGAGACAAGGTTGTGAGTCAGTATGAGCCTCAAGCTCTTTTACAAAGGAGGACCTCTAGTGTTAGGACCAGTTTTGGGGTTAGCTCAAGAGAGAGTGAGACCCACAGGGAGAAGGTCAGAGAACCTAAACTCCAAGATATGAGATTTATGAGATATGTGATATGATATGTCCTAAACTAGACTACTCCTGAGTGATTGAGTTGAGTTGCTCCATGCATGATTCCTATAGCTTTGTTGAACCCTAGATGTCCTTGGGAGGACCAAACCCTAGAGATAGAGAGAGGCTGGTTATATGTGCATATGTGAACATGGATATGAGTGCCTTCCATCTGGGTGAGGGAGAGAGCCCAAGACCCTGGAGGAGGTAGCTATGTTAGTTTCTATGAAGCCTCATGCTCGGGTTGGTGGTTTCCACATAGGAATCTAGGGGTGTGTATATAAGAGAGTTTTAGGTAACCACGTTTCATGGGTAAAAGCTGAGAAGAGAATGTCATAGAATGTTTCAGTTTGTGCTTTGTGGCTAGATCTTATGAAGTTGATCACTAGTGCCAGTGAGGTAATACGAGAACCCTAGACCAAGAAGAAAGAACAAAGTATATGCATGTGAGATACTGATAGAGTTGAGTTAGCTCAGAGAGACTGAGCATGACACTACCCTTGTGATATTGGTTAGGAGAACCTCAATTAGACTAGATGAAGTTTTGATATATGTTTGACGAGCCACTTGTATAAGTTTGATAGCACAACCATGATATAATATATGTAAGATGTGATCTAATCTCAGGACGTGATATATAGACATCATAAGATGGAGACCTAGAGATGGTTTAATAGATCTCTATGTATAAATGGTTAACCATGTACATGAATAATGATGATAATTTGATAATGTTGATTAATCTTGTGATGGAATCACTAGTAAATGTTGTAATTTAGTATGAACAATGAAATAAGATCATATAAATGAAATATGTTACACAAAGTGTTAAGCTTAGTGCTTAACAATGATGAAAAATATAGTTTGATAGTTGGCACAACATAATGCTAACAACACCCTGATATGATCTATATGGATAAAGTGAGTTAATGATAATTAACTCCCTCCTAAAAGGCATATGCTAATGATGAACATGTTCTAACAAATTACCTCAATAAAATGTTGATGACACCTTGATGTATGGGTTAACTTGGGTTAACTCCTTGGGAATATGGTAATATGATGTTGAATAATAATGCATGGCTAAAGATAAAGATGCAACCCTAACATATGAGGTATGTCATGGTGTAACCTAAGTTTCTAAACCTTGAGTTTAACCTTGAAGGACGTGTTGTGCACCAAGATGGTTGTAGAAACCCCTAATAGTGCCTTGGATACATGGTTCTAGGTAACCTTTGTGGATATGTTACACATAGAATAGTGCCTACACGTGGATGAAGGAAATATAAGGCTTTTCCTGGAAGTATGAGTATGGTGTACTTTCGAGGACGAAAGTTCTTTTAAGATGTATATGATGTGAAAGACTGGATTTCTAGTTTAATTTCGAGGACGAAATATCTTTTAAGGTGTGTAGGATGTGATGGAGTGGATTTTTGAAATCCATAAATCTCCAATAACATATTAGAATCCATATCTTGAGTTACAATGAGAGTTCTAAGTGTTTTGGTAAAGTGGAGATGTTGAATGAGAATTATATAATGATTAATATCTCTCTTTATATGCACCTTCTTGAGGAATTTGATTGGATGACCTAACAATTGAGTTTCGGCACCAAATTTGAGTAGAAGGTAGCTTGAGTGGTAGGGAATCTATGGTTAAATTTTGGTGTCAAATGGAGGACCTAAGAGGAAGTTATTCAAGTTTGAATATGATGAAATAATGCATGCTATTAAGGATTTATAGGCCTAAGTTATTTATCAATATGATGTGTCACACGCCCCTTGGTTGAGGGCGAGTAGCATGGACAGATCACGACCATTCGTGGCGAATCCAATGGCTGGGGCCGTTGACTTGAGTCAGCCACAGATTCATATGGGGCGAAGAGTCTCTAGACGTTGGATGATGATCGGATGACTTGCAGATGTTCTCCTACCTTCGATTATAACACAGATCGTGGCGGGGGAAGGAAGGAGCTGTGACTGCCCCCACCACTTCACAGGTCGTGGCTCAAGAGCGGGAAAGGGACCGGCAGTTGCACTTGCCTCCCCATTACGATCTACCCAGATCCAAATATTAGGCCTTTTGGACGCTGCCACAGGGAGAACGAGCCCCCCACTCCCATTGCCTCTCCACCAAGGAAAGCAGGAAGTAGCTGGGTGTAGGTATGGGTTGGAGATATGGGAAGCTTGGATGCGATCTTAGCAGAGTAAAAGAAAGGTTGAGTTGAGTGGAGTTCAGGGCCATGTTCCGGTGAGAAATCATGGTGGTCTCCATGGTCGACAAGGCGGTCATTGCCGGAGAAGAAGCTAGAGCTCGGGGTTCCTATGATAGGCCTTCTCGTCGACATTGGAGGGTCTCAGAGAGTTGAGGAAGGTGCTTCGAAGCTTGTTGCACCTTCAGACTGGTGCGACGATGAGAAGAGGCTTCTTGCCTCTTTGCCCCGCCGCAGTCAAGGACAGGCGGCGGCGCCCTAATTGAGTAGGAGCTGCACGACCAAATCCAAGAAGATAAGTAGTCGTGGTGGTGCGGTTTTAGTCGCCGAAGGTGTTGGAGGCCCTAGGAGTCAACGAGGAGCAAGGGAGGACGTCTGATTGCTCGCCGGAGGTCACCCGTGCGGCGGCACTCGGGTAGAACAGAGTCCCGCTCGGGACCCAGACACGAGAGAAAGAAGAAGGGAGCTGAACCGGCCCAATCCAGGAGTCAGACCGGACCGGCCCAGCCTGAGCCAGCCTTGAACCGGGTCCAAGTGCTCCTGAACCAGCCGGATCTACCCGCAAGCAGAAGCAAGGAGCCGCAATCCTAGAGGACATGTGGCGTCCTGTGATTGGCCGGATGAGGTAAATAATCAGAAAATGCTCAATTTTTCAGTAAATCGTAGAAAATAGCCCGATGCTCAGAAAAATACATATAATATACCAAAATGTTCAGAAAAATGTGTAGAATAATATGAAACCATCATATCAGCCTTTTTATGCACGTATATCAGCAACATCATGTAAGATGTGTAATTCTTATTTGATGGATAATAAATAGCAAATGATGACATAAAATTATGGAAAAATGTCAGTAACTCCATACTAATGTTTATAATCCATCTAATATCAGTGATCATGATGTTTATGTATGAAATCATGTAATTTGCTTAGAATGGCTATCTAGGGCTAATAACCCTAAATAAAATGTGGAAAATACATACATGCCCATAAAATCCTGGAAATCACAGAGTAAGCTCATATCAGTATCTGGAACCTCATATTTAAGTATGAGATCAGGATGATACACATAATTCATGTTATATGATAATGTTTGCCCTTAATGTGATATAAACCTTAATATGATTAATACATGTAACATAGGGTTAACATGTGCGCATAATCATATGTAACCAGGTAATCAGATTATGTACTCTAATCTTGAATATAAGATCAGTAACCTAATTATAAGAAGACAAGTAATAATGTATATAACATAATGACTAAGTGAAACCCTAATGAACACGATTAGGGTTAAGATGAGAAGTATGATGATGAGAACCTGATGATAGTATATGATCTTATCTTAATCAGGGTTGACCAAGGATATAGATGACATGAGGAAGATGTGTTTAGTATGATCTATCTCTTTGGAAGGTACGCCATTACCTCTTGCTTGGCTTATTATACAATATGCTTGTGTTATATAGTCGTAAAGACTTGGCATATGGTATTGATTGAAATGATTGTTCTTATATACTATTTTGTTTGAGCTTTTCATACTTATTGTTATGAACACATCAAACATAATATATCTGTTCCATTATATGAAAGCACTAACTCTTTGGTAGTGTGCTTGGAAGTGACCTAACTCTTTGGTAGTGGTCACATTGTACATATGACCTAACTCTTTGGTAGTGGTCTGACCTAACTCTTTGGTAGTGGTCACCTTGTACAAATGATCTAACTCTTTGGTAGTGATCATAAAGGCCTTGGTATATAATGGAAAATAAGCTTAAAATATGTGTTCTCTTTTGTTAATGAATATCCTTGTGCAAGTATACGCTTTTCTTATATTCTTCTGTTATTGCCAAGTATTAGTTTTATCTTATTGCCAAGATATGATGAGAGGTATATAAAAGACACGTAGGCGTACTCAGTACAATATTCTTGAAATATTGTGCTGACATGTACCGCATGTAATCTTTTTGTTTAGGTTGTGGTTATGCTCTTGAAGATCCAGGATAGTTGTGAGTTGTGTGGCGAGTTGATGTACAGGTGGACCTGTTGTCTTAAGATCCTGTAGTTTAGTTGTAGTACATGTATATGTATAGTTTGCTGTTCAATATGTAATATCAAATCATGTAACAATTCATGTTGTAATTATATGTTGAATGGTGAACATGTGTGTATGGTTTTATTATTGTTCATGTACATGTGCTACTGATTGTTTCCTTATGACTTTCTCTGATTTTTTTTCTTCTTAGCCTTGTGTGGGGCGTTTAAATTGGGATTCTCGCTGAGGTGAGGGTTTCAATTTGGACGTCACACATCAGATTAAGTTTTAGAAAATCCGGGGACGTCACAGGAAGGGTCTGTAAGGGTGCTCAAGCTTAGCTAACCCTTTTATATGAGAGGGACCTCAAGGACGTAACCAATAGTTAACCCTTTATCAACAATATTATAATGGAGTTCGATATATATATATATATATATATATATATATATATATATATCTGTGTGTGTGTTCAAGTTATAAAACTAACGAGGCAAACATCGAATAAGACATAGCAATACTACATGGTAATATTTGAGAAAGTAAACAAACAATCATACAATACATATCATTTCAAACAAGAAATCTAGTCATATAACTAGATAAGGCCCATACCTGATTTAGAGATTCTTAACTTAACACGTCCATTACCATCTACATCATAAGGCAACCTGATTAAGAATAAGATTACATATATGCATTAGATTCTCGTCATTAATCATAATTAGATGCATTTTAGGATTTTGGCCAAGACGGGTTCCAATTTGCTTATTGGGTCATTATATGATCGTGTTCAGATCTAGAGGTCATCATGATGGTGTGGGTCAAGTTTCATGCCATTATGACATTCCATGTTCTTTCTATAATCATAACAAGGTTTAAGGAATTTACATGCATTCTAGGGTCAAACGACTCACAATAGAGTAATCAAGGTCAAAGATTATCAATTAAAGGGAACCAAGCATCAAGGATTGTCAAGATCAGAAAGAAAAGAACATAGGAAATACATTTATTGTAGGGTGATGTCCACTAGGGTCTGAGCATCAAACCACCAACATGGGGTACCGATATTCAATGCAATTATCAAATTACCATGCTTATTCCATCAAGGGTACAAGGAATATTATAAGGTTTCCCAAGGGTTCCAATGGCATACAATACCAATCTCATGATTATTTAAGCATTTAGAGACATTAGGTAGCAAGGTTAGCCTCAAAAGAGCAATGCACATCATTATAGTCCAATATGGTCACATATGTACAAAAAGGTGTCATTCATGAGCAATAGGGGAATTAGCACCTTTGTTAGGTTTACAAAGACATTAGAGGTACTGATTTGATGCTTAGGTGGGTATATATATGCATCAAAGTTCCAAAATTCATCATAACATCAGATGAAATATGTTAAGAAGATCAAAAGATTGCATTTTTAGAAAAGTAGGAGAACCATGATTATGTTCAAGTCTAGAAATTATGCCCAAGTTGTAGATCTTTTTGAGAGGATCGATTTGGTATATAATATTATATACTTTGGGTGTGGGAGCTACAAGTTATGCATTTTACACAGTAAGCATTGAAAACTTTGGAGAAGAGTGGGGTTACTATATCATTTCGCGCATAATCTCAGATGTCTGAGATTAATCCAGCGATCGTTCAATGGCGTTTGTGTGCTGGGCCAATGGGGCGCTCCTAAGCCATGCAACACTCCTTGATAGGGCCATAACCCCAAGCCCGATAGGCAACATCTGTGGGTCGCTCACACCTGCCAAATGATGACGACATTGCGGTCCCGAATGCCTTCTCACTACCTCAATTCCACTTATCACGATCCTTATTTCTCCTCCGTGAGAACAGAGCATCAACAGGGGAAGTCGCCCCTTGCCCTCTAGCGGTTGGAGAGTCTAGGACAACCAGCAGTGCGGCTATCCCCAGCGGTTGGGGTTTGAGGCATAACGTCTATGATCTTCGTGCTCCTCTCCGTCGACCTTTGCACCTCTGATGGTAGCAAGAAGGGACAGATCCAACCCTATATGGTCTATCTCCATGCATCATAAACTCAAACACTTTCTTTGGTGTTGTTTCTCTAATACCTTACCTACTATGGCCAATTTATGTGCTAGGATTGTTGGACCATCAAATAGGTGTGAGGTGTGCAATGGTGGTGAGGAATCCACATTAATACTCTTATCCAATGAACCCATGCCTTTGTGATATGTTACGATATTGAGAACCCTAATCTCATTAGGGTGCCCCTGTATCTTATTTTATTTCCTTAATCAGCTAGTTTATCAATAAGGGGGATATAGTCAATATCATCACTTTTTCTACTAACTTCCTTGTTGTCTAGGTGTGTAGGAATGAGACTTTGTTAAGTCATGTGTAGGTTCGACTCCTAATCATTGAACATAGTTTAGTTCACTCGACACATAGTTTTGTGGATCCTAAATCTACTAATAGGAAGCTTGTTGCTTCATTGGCTGATCGTTTATCAAGTAGGTGGCAACTACCACCGGAGGGATACACCATGTTTAAGGTTGATTCGGTTTACATATTAAACAACAAGATCCATGTGGCAGCTGTTTTCAAAGATCAGAATGGAAAGGTTATGTGGATGACTACTAATGTGGTTGATTGCAAATGGAGTTTGTTCATTGCTAAATCCCAGGGTGTTCTATTTGTTTTAAATATGGTGCACGTAATGAATCTCAATTGTATAGAGAAGGAAATGGATTCTCAAAGCCTCCTCCAATGGATCAAGTTGCCTACTGTGGGATTTATCCTGACTATAATGCTCTTTAGGAACATTAAATATGTTGTTAGAAATTTTTCTTGTCATTTTCATGCACACCCTTAGAGAAGGGAATGTTGCCACTCACTTTGTGGCTAAAAGGGAGTTAGGTGAGGATGTGGAAGTGATAATCTCTTGTAACTTTACTAGTATGCCATGAGAGCCAATTGTAGTAGAGTATTTCTTAATACAATTGCTAGTCTTCATCTAAAAAAAGGCTACTCACAAAAGGATGAACAAAAATGACCATCACATAAGTGATCCAAGAGAAATAAGTATCAAGGAAATATGCAATGGATATAAATTATGATATTGAGCATAATATTTAAAAATAAATTTATAATGTTATATATATATATATATATATATATATATATATATATATATATATATATATATATATATATATATATATATATATATATATATATTTGTGTGTGTGTATATGTGTGTGTGTATATGTGTGTGTGTAAATTCCAATATATGCCACAAAATAATAATCAACAAAAATTATAGAACATAACACAACCAAATAATCAACATGCTTATTATTTACTCAATACTAGTGAAAATATAACTTTAATTATGGCCTAGTCACATAAGTTGAATCTCATAGGGAAAGGCACGCAATTATACTTAAGAGTAGCATAACTCATTTGCTTGCACATAATTAGGTATAGGGCGTATAACCTCCATCCCATTATAACTAAACAACCAAGGATTTATATATTACACTAACACTATTGCATGAAAAACATGCTTATAGTATAAGTATGTCAAGTTTGGTAACACTAATGAGTCAATTGTGGTTACGAAACTCATATTGCTTAATGTGAATAACTTATAAAGTTTGGATGTGAATTGAGAAAATATGAGCAAGGCATCACAATCAGGGACAAATTTTTAAGTCTCGTAGTTCTATAATAGCATATAAACGATATTTAGAAATAGTTCCCAATTAGGTCCAATAAGTATGAGAGAAAAAGTCAAACAAAATTTTCCTCAGTTAAGGCAAGAGAGAGACTATACATCTACATACCAATATGCAATCAAATTGAAGTTGACTTACCGATTTTTAAGTCACACTAGTTTTCTAATTATCAAGGAAACTACCCCCATACATGGGCCACTTTAGTGATTACCATAGACAGAGTAGAACCCTTTGACCTTAGGCTCCCCACCCACTCTAGTACCAGTTAAAGCACATAGTTTTTCTCCTACATTAAGGGTAGCATTTCAGAGATGGTCGTTGAGTTTTATCAAAATTTTAACTTCAGTGAGATTCCTTCATGTATCGAGCATCATTCGAGGAACAACATTATCATCATCATCGAGGTTTTGAAACTTCTCACTTTTATCTAGATAGAGATCCGCAAGCTCAAGCCACACAAGCCACTCAAGAGAAGACATATATATGTCCAACAAGACCTTCTAGCCACAAACTTCTACCCATAACAAAATTTCTACCCATCTTTTGAGGAACAAGGGTAACCACTAGATTTCTTTATATACAATTACTAACCCAAGTATGCGGCTCATCATGGATATCACACATCATATATGTTATCTTAGGGTCTTGGGACATCCTCCTCACCTATATTTATCAATCATAAAGTTTGCAATTGCCTCTTTCTCCAGGGTTTGATATTTGCATAGGACATCTAGGGTCCAACATTTTCAAGGAAACCACACACACTAGGTCACTCAACTCATATACTTAGAAGTATTCTAGCTAGGGACTCATCATCAAGTATTTCATCATTCATATTTTTCAACATTTAAAATATTTTGGAGTTTAGGTCTCTAAACTTCTCCCGAGGTGGGTCGACTCATATCAAAAGGTCACCCTATTCATATGTCCCATGCTAGAGGTCCTCCATTGTAAAGAGATTGAGGCCCGTTTTGATCTCAAAATGTATGTCACATATCATATCTCAGCACGTAAAAAACTAGGTACAAGCAAGCATGCCAACCCACTAACTATGTTTAGCACATCAACCAAGCCATATGTATCATACAAGGTGCTAGGTTTAGCTAGGGTTGCATGGTTCAACTCATTCCATATCGTAAATCTAATTGACTTTCTCAAAGACAAATTTGGGTCTTATTAACATTAGCATCATTAACAACATCATTACCATCATCTTAGGCTTCTAGGTTACTCACTGGCCTAACCTATATCATGGCTCTAGACAACTCTTGAGACTATCACTATCATCTAAACTCTCTCATCTAGACTTGATGTTACATCTCTTTCACCTAGGTTGCATGGAAACTCACTACCTTTCTGTGTGTGGTAACATTTTTCATATGTACATATAATAATACTTGAAATATGTTTTCTCCAACGTTCAAACAGGCGATGAAAACCACCATACTCCATCCGAATAAAACCAAAACCAAAATGAGTTACCACACTCATTAGGCAGTCTAGTATCATGACACCTAGAGAACTAGCAAGAACATGGTGCACACTTGTGTAGACATCCTAAGCACATGTCGCGAATCATGTATAAGGAGGTAACATACACAAATCTACACCTAGTTCTAGAACGTCTAGGTTCTAACATAAAGGCTTAGTCAACCTAGTCCACAACAGACATATTATTAAGTTTTCTAAGGCTAAGATGTAGGGTGAGTTTAGCTTGTGTTTCATGTGAGCAATGTTTGGTGTAGTTATTGTTCATGCTCTGATACCATCTTTCACGGAATCGGAATCCCAGTCCCATGAACCAAACAAATACCAAAGGCGACATGCGGAAGCGTAAAGCTTAGCACACATGAACAAGTAACAAGAGAAAGGCACCAACATAGTCTCAACATTCAACAAGTATACATTATACAAAATGCATTATATTCATGAATTCAATTACATATTTCCATAGTCAAGGTACAAGTCATTCATGTGCACTAAAATTGGATCTTACAACAAGTACACCTAGCATAGCTCACCGAGCCCATCAACCTTCTAGTCATCTCTGAACCTAAAAACAACATACAAGAAATAGGTCAACACACGAGGTATTGAGTATGGGGTAGAAAGATATATATATGTATAAGCTTTGCATAATTTTGAAAAGATTTCAAGACAAAACGAACAAAAATAAATAGGTTAACTTTTTAACAAAATGTAAAACCATATTTTATGTCATTTCACTCCATTATACCAATAATATCAAGCATGTTTAAGGCCTTTGACCATCTTCCGGTCGGAAGGGTCTGTAAGGGTGCTCAAGCTTAGCTAACCCTTTTATACGAGAGGGACCTCAAGGACGTAACCAATAGTTAACCCTTTATCAACAATATTATAATGGAGTTCCATATGTTCAAGTTATAAAACTGACGAGGCAAACATCAAATAAGACATAGCAATACTACATGGTAATATTTGAGAAAGTAAACAAACCAGCATACAATACATATCATTTCAAACAAGAAATCTAGTCATATAACTAGATAAGGCCCATACCTGATTTAGAGATTCTTAACTTAACACGTCCATTACCATCTAGATCATAAGCCAACCTGATTAAGAATAAGATTACATATATGCATTAGATTCTCGTCATTAATCCTAATTAGATGTATTTTAGGATTTTGGCCAAGATGGGTTCCAATTTGCTTATTGGGTCATTACATGATCGTGTTCAGATCTAGAGGTCATCATGATGGTGTGGGTCAAGTTTCATGCCATTATGACGTTCCATGCTCTTACTATAATCATAACAAGGTTTAAGGCATTTACATGCATTCTAGGGTCAAACGACTCACAATAGAGTAATCAAGGTCAAAGATTTTCAATTAAAGGGAACCAAGCATCAAGGATTGTCAAGATCAGCAAGAAAAGAACATAGGAAATACATTTAAAGTAGGGTGATGTCCACTAGGGTCAGAGCATCAAACGACCAACATGGGGTACTGATATTCAATGCAATTATCAAATTACCATGCTTATGCCATCAAGGGTAAAAGGAATATTATAAGGTTTCCCAAGGGTTCCAATGGCATACAATACCGATCTCATGATTATTTAAGCATTTGGAAACATTAGGTAGCAAGGTTAGCCTCAAAAGGGCAATGCACATCATTATAGTCCAATATGGTCACATATGTACAAAAAGGAGTCATTTATGAACAATAGGGGAATTAGCACCTTTTTTAGGTTTACAAAGACATTAGAGGTACTGATTTGATGCTTAGGTGGGTATATCTATGCATCAAAGTTCCAAAATTTATCATAACATCAGATGAAATATGTTAAGAAGATCAAAAGATTGCATTTTTAGAAAAACAGGAGAACCATGATTATGTTCAAGTCCAGAAATTATGCCCAAGTTGTAGATCTTTTTGAGAGGATCGATTTGGTATATAATATTATATACTTTGGGTGTGGGAGCTACAAGTTATGCATTTTACAAAGTAAGCATTGAAAACTTTGGAGAAGAGGGGGGGTTACTATATCATTTGGCGCATAATCTCAGATGTCTGAGATTAATCCAGCGATCGTTCAATGGCGTTTGTGTGCTGGGCCACTGGGGCACTCCTAAACCATTCAACGTTCCTTGATAGGGCCATAACCCCAAGCCCGGTAGGCAACATCTGTGGGTCGCTCACACCTACCAAACGATGATGACCTTGCGGTCCCGAATGCCTTCTCACTGCCGCAATTCCACTTATCGCGATCCCTATTTCTCCTCCGTGAGAACAAACCATCAACAGGGGAAGTCGCCCCTTGCCATCCGGTGGTTGGAGAGGCTAGGACAACCAGTGGTGCGGCTATCCCCAACGGTTGGGGTTTGAGGCACAACGTCTATGATCTCCGTGCTCCTCTCCGTCGACCTTTGCACCTCTGATGGTAGCAAGAAGGGACAGTTCGAGTCCTATATGGTCTATCTCCATGCATCATAAACTCAAACACTTTCTTTGGTATTGTTTCTCTAATACCTTACCTACTATGGCCAATTTATGTGCTTGGATTGTTGGACCATCAAATAGGTGTGAGGTGTGCAATGGCGGTGAGGAATCCACATTAATACTCTTATCCAATGAACCCATGCCTTTGTGATCTGGGATGATCTTCAGAACCCTAATCTCATTAGGGTGCCCTTGTATCTAATTTTATTTCCTTAATCAGTTAGTTTATCAATAAGGGGGATATAGTCAATATCATCACTTTTTCTACTAACTAACTTGTTGTCTAGGTGTGTAGGAATGAGACTTTGTTAAGTCAGGTGTAGGTTCAACTCCTAATCATTGCACATAGTTTAGTTCACTCGACACATAGTTTAGTGGATCCTAAATCTACTAATAGGAAGCTTGTTGCTTTATTGGCTGATCGTTTATCAAGTAGGTGGCAACTACCACCGGAGGGATACACCATGTTTAAGGTTGATGAGGTTTACATATTAAACAACAAGATCCATGTGGCAGCTGTTTTCAAAGATCGGAATGGCAAGTTTATGTGGATGACTACTAATGTGGTTGATTGCAAATGGAGTTTGTTCATTGCTAAATCCCAGGGTGTTCTATTTGTTTTAAATATGGTGAACGTAAAGAATCTCAATTGTATAGAGCAGGAAATGGATTCTCAAAGCCTCCTCCAATGGATCAAGTTGCCTACTGTGGGATTTATCCTGACTATAATGCTCTTTAGGAACATTAAATATGTTGTTAGAAATTTTGCTTATGTCATTTTCATGCACACCCTTAGAGAAGGGAACGTTGCCACTCGCTTTGTGGCTAAAAGGGAGTTAGGTGAGGATGTGGAAGTGATCATCTCTTGCAACTTTCCTAGTATGCTAGGAGAGACAATTGTAGTAGAGTATTTCTTAATACAATTGCTAGTCTTCATCTAAAAAAAGGCTACTCACAAAAGGATGAACAAAAATGACCATCACATAAGTGATCCAAGAATCAACATGCTTGTTATTTACTCAATACTAGTGAAAATATAACTTTAATTATGGCCTAGTCACATAATTTGAATCTCATAGGGCAAGGCACGCAATTATACTTAAGAGTAGCATAACTCATTTGCTTGCACATAATTAGGTATAGGGCGTATAACCTCCGTCCCATTATAACTAAACAACCAAGGATATATATATTATACTAACACTATTGCATGAAAAACATGCTTATAGTATAAGTATGTCAAGTTTGGTAACAATAATGAGTCAATTGTGGTTACAAAACTCATATTGCTTAATGTGAATAACTTATAAAGTTTGGATGTGAATTGAGGAAATATGAGCAAGGCATCACAATCAGGGACAAATTTTTAAGTCTAGTAGTTCTATAATAGCATATAAACGATATTTAGAAATAGTTCCCAATTAGGTCCAATAAGTATGAGAGAAAAATTCAAAAACAAATTCCTCAGTTAGGGCAAGAGAGAGACTATACATCTACATACCAATATGCAATCAAATTGAAGTTGACTTATCGATTTTTAAGTCACACTAGTTTGAGTAATTCAAAGTCATTGAAGGTCACATAGGATTTGTTTTCTAATTATCAAGGAAACTACCCCCATACATGGGCCACTTTAGTGATTACCGTAGACAGTGTAGAACCCTTTGACTTTAGGCTCCCCACCCACTCTAGTACCATTTAAAGCACATAGTTTTCTGCCTACATGAAGGGTAGCATTTCAGAGATGGTCATTGAGTTTTAAAACTAGGTCCCTGTGTTAGGGGACATTGTGCTCGACCATATGAATCACTCCTCCATGACTTCTCTTTGAATTATATCAATAGTAGTTTTGATCACTTATGAAAATATTATATAATGTCTAAAATACACCTTCTTGTAAGTATCGAGTAAGGTTACAAACCTTATGGTCATGCAGATGAAAATTTTAATCAAATATATTTAATATTAATTTTTGGAGAAACAATTATTGGTTATTCATTTAAAAAATATTATGTCATTTAATGTAGAAACAACTCAATAAGTAGAAAATTAATCATCTTCCCCATGCATAATGCAGTAAACAAAATTTTGGTGACATTAGATATCAAGTCATCTGACCAACATAAATCACACAAACTATTGATATAGAAAGAGAAGGAAAGTACTCAAATACCTATAAATGGCATGACCATAATCAAATCAATACGAGGTAAACATTAAGAAACACACTAAAATATTATTCTCTTCATATCCTAAAAGAATTAGAGCTTTGAATCTTAAAGGCTAGATCAAACTCAAACTCTTGTTCAAACCAAGAATGATAAAGCTTCCCCTCATCTTCTCCAAGCCTTCTAGTCATGGTGAGCCAAAACGTACCTACAGACATAACCACAAAACCAGAAATCATCCTCTACCATAACTTCCTACATGAAGAATCTTAGATATATCACACATGGGATAAAACAAACAAGAAATGGTCTAAACATGTTCAACTTACCCTGTTTCAAAACTACCCACATCTAGTATAAATGAGGTAAAGGGATTTAGTGCTATTTGGCCTAGTGCAAATTGCCAATCTAGTTGGCTCTGTCGGACCACTAAGAAAATCATGAATATTCTCTTGGTCCTACACTTTTTTGGAGGGTTTCAGTGAACTCAAGGTGCTCTTACCAACAAGATGGGATTGGGAGGCTTGGTTATACATAAGTAAGGGTGAACAAGATATTACATTATCTTTTTATTTGTGACATATAGGTTTTAAGGTAGTTACTTATATGGGATTGTATTTGGGTTGAAACTCCTAATGGATTTAGAAAGTGAGAGTAGGAGGACTCTAAGGCTGGAGAGGACCCATGGGACATGAATCCCAAAAAAAAGGGTCTTGTTGGGTTCACATTGGGACATGAAAGCTAAAGTTAAAGAAATCCAGAGACAATGAGAAAATAGAAAATTCATAGTCTAGAAAACCTTAGAGTTTTGTTTTGGAAGAAACATGATAATGCCAAATGTAGACAATGAAGTGGTCATTACATGATCTTATTTGTTGGTACAAAAGGAATATGAGATAACTAATCTCAAGAAAAAGTTTTATGTGGAACTTGAACTTGTAGAAAATCATGATTTACACAAAATAAAATATTAGTTTGATCATTAAATATTCTAATATTAATATATTTTATTCTTTGATATATTAGACTAGTACATAATGCTCAACTAAGCTAAAACATGTCCTCCTAGATGTCTAAAGTATGTAGGATTCATGGTTACCATAAAATCTAGTTTTCAATTATTAATCATGTCATGTAATATCTAGAGTTTATTCGTATGATCAACATACCATCATCCTAACCTTTATTCATGTATGATATTTCTACATTATATTTGATTTAGAATTTCAAATATTTATAAATTTTATTTCTTGCCATTTACATTATATTATTGAATTTCCATTTTAGGAATATTTAATAAGGGTGAGAGTGTGATTCATTTTATGGTTACTAGTTAAACTGATAGGATTCAACATTAACTTGTGGTCTCAGATTTAAGTGTGAACCTTATTAAATTAGACTCATTTATTTTGGTTTTAGTTAGTTGCCTAATTATTAACTTGGACGATTAATTTTTCCTAACTAAGTAAAGCTTCCATAAAAATATTGGTTGGAAGTATTCATAACGGAATGATAAATTATCAAATCATAATTGTATTTTTATAAATATAATCATCACAATGTTCATAAACTCTCTCTCTCTCTCTCTCTCTCTCTCTCTATATATATATATATATATATATATATATATATAAGAATTTTCTAGTTGAAGTCAAAGAAACATTGTGTAGGTATGTAGTATGTAGGGTATTTCTTGAATAATATTCTATTATTTGATCAATTGTTAACCAAACTGGAAAAAATATTAAAACCAAGCAATGCATCATTCAACCAATTAACTAAGATGAATTAATCAAATTGACTGGATTAACCATGATGAACGATCCAAAATTTTAAGTGTGAACCTTATTAAATTTGACTCATTTGTTTTGGTTTTAGTTAGTTGCCTAATTATTAACTTGGACGATTAATTTTTTCCTAACTAAGTAGCACTTCCATAACAATATTGGTTGGAAATATTCATAACAGAATGATCAATTATCAAATCATAATTATATTTTTATAAATATAATCATCACAATGTTCATAAACTCTCTCTCTCTCTCTATATATATATATATATAAGAATGTTCTAGTTGAAATCAAAGCACCATTGTGTAGGTATGTAATATGTAGGGTATTTTTTGAATAATATGATATTAATTGATCAATTGTTAACCAAACCAAATAAAATATTAAAAACAAGCAATGAATTATTCAACCAATTAACTAAGATGAATTAATCAAATTGACTGGATTAACCAGGATGACTGATCCAAAAATTAGCCATTCAATTAACCAATTATACACAAATTCAACTCATGCCTAGTAATAGTGCTAACATAGTATACATAAATATAATTAGTTATCTAAGTGATATATGTAATTCAATTATTGTTTCATAAGGAACTTCCTAGAGTTGTTATTGTTTTCTATTTATACTATAATTTTATGTTCAAACTTCTTAGTTTAATAGAGTATAGAATCTTTTGACACATTAGTGCATTTATATACAAATCTTGGTCTTTATATGAGACCTATGGTTGCAAAACATGTCATATATTGATATATAGATCATGAATTACATATTACGATGTATTAACTCATCATCATGTGTCATGATATGTAACATCATGTTACTTAAGATTAACAATGATAAAGTTCCAATTATTGTTTATTAGATTGTTTTAGACCTAGTTCGTGAATATTAACGATCTAAGCACTAACTAAGTTATCCTTTATTATTACCCTATTAAGATCAAATGTGTATATCTGTATATAATAGAGCCTATACTCTTATCTACATTAATCTTAATTTATCCATTAGCTTACATGATCTAGTGCATTAAGGCATGTATTATCTAATTAAAGAAACTCTTGGCCTTTGTTCCTTGTTGTACTATATGTTGTATTTATCACATATATTTTCATGCTTAGGTCATTGGTAACAATGGTTAGGTGTTGCACATAAATACTCATTATATGCCCATCCTAGGATCATGGAGATATATTTACATATGGTTTTTCTTATGGATTAAACGTAATGGAATTCTATATATCCGATTGGGGTTTCTAGGGTTATTTCAGTATATTTTGTATGTTACAGAGACGATGATTTTCAACGATGCGGCCATTAGAAAATCTTGGTAGTGTGACGACCGCCACCAAACTGAAAACCAAATCATCACTAATTATTGTGGAATAATAATAAGCAGTGGATTATCAAAAATCACTAAAAATTAAAACAATTTTGCAAAGAGATCCATTTCCAGGAAAACTCTTAAAGGAAGAACAAAAACCTTATATACATCATTGATCACATTGTACATACATTGTACCATCTCTTCTCGAGGATAACATATAAAAGTTGCTTTGTCAAAACATATACTGAAGCAACATAAAACCTCGAGGCATACAAGCCAAAATATCAAATATTTCATAAACCATCATGTACTAAATCAATATACTCAACCTAAGTTGTTATTGTTGTCCTTGTTGTTGTCCTTCTTTTGCATAGTGGTCTCTACCTCCTTATGCATGTCCACCTAAAAATTGTGGATCCCATGGGGTGAGACAATTGTCCCAACGAGAGATATAACACTCCGCCAACAATATTATTATCATAGAAAAATAGTATAAAACTGAGTTGAGGTTCTTTTATATTAATAAGCAAGGTTAATAACTATGGATAAGAAGATTAGAATATTTATCATCTTTTAAAGCATTGTAACTGTCTATGATAGATCAGTAATTCATCTATTCACTTTATAAGGAATACGAAGAACATGTGTATCATTTACCCATCATACTATACCGACATCTCAAGCTTATCCTATGATAATATTATCATGGTATAACATCCATGAATCACACTCACTTCTATCTGTTGACCTCAACCAATCTTCTATCCAGGTATTGGATTGTAACACTCATGTGAATATACATCATTATGTTATGTCCAGGTATTGGTGTATACCAATCCTGTGAAAATATATCCAGGTATTGGACTATGCCAATCATGCGAAATTAAAGCAGTTATTGGATTATGGCAATCCTGTGAAATTATGTCCAGGTATTGGATTATGCCAATCAAGTGAGATTATATCCATGTATTAGGTTATCCCAATCCAGTGAGATTATATCTAGGTATTGGGTTATCCCAATCATGTGAGATTATGTCTAGGTATTGGGTTAGACCAATCCTATGAAGTTATATCCAGGTTTTGGATTATGCCAATCCTGTGAAGTTATATCTAGGTATTAGATTATGCCAATCATGTGAAGTTATATCCAGGTATTAGATTATGCCAATCTTGTAAAGTTATATCTAGGTATTGAATTATGTCAATCCTATGAAGTTATATCCAGGTATTGGATTATACCAATCCTGTGAAGTTATATCCAGGTATTAGATTATCCTAATCCTGTGAGATTATATTCAGGTATTGGGTTAGACTAATTTTGTGAAGTTCTATCCAGGTATTAGATTATGCCAATCATGTGAAGTTATATCCAGGTATTGGATTATGCCAATCCTGTGAGATTATATCTAGGTATTGGGTTATCCCAATCCTATGAGACTATATCCATGTATTGGATTATACTAATCCTGTGAAACTATATCCAGGTATTGGATTATACCTATCTTGTGAAACTATATCCAGGTATAGGATTATACCAATCCTATGATATCATGGCCATATTGCTAAGGATTCCATAGTAGTTGGAATTCCTTTATGTTTCCTTTTCACTTTCATTATGGGATATCAATCCCTTAAACTCATTACTGAATTCCGCATCACTTTTACTAGGCATTATACCCATTGGCATCCTTTACATGATACAAGTATTCCTCATATCTCATTTAAGCATATTTTTTTGGTGAATCTCATTTAATCATATTAAAAAACTATAGCCCTCATTTGGCTATAACTATAATGCATGTGTGACTAAGATTTCATTATTATCTTTATAACCATTTGCTATTATTATTAATATGTTATGAGGTTCCCATTTCCCTAGTTTATTTTGAACTTTACCATCTCTTATGTTAATCTCTAGGTCATGAGAATTTTATAAACATCTTGTCACTTCTCACTAGGCAAGAACCATCTCGAGTTCATAAGACCTATATATACATCTTGTCACCTCTCACTAGGAAACAACCATCTATAGGTCATAATACCTATATAAACATCTTGTCACCTCTCACTAGGCAACAACCATCTCTAGTTCATAAGACCTATATATTCGGTATTATATGAAACATCATAGCTCGTGATTAGCTATGCTCATTATGTAATGATACCAGCATGATTTCAACATAATTAGGGAGAGGGTTTCCCATTATTAACCAATTGTTGTTTCAAATCATATAATTACCCTTCATTAGGGTTAAGGTTTCCCTTTTTAAGTCGATTAGGGTTTTCAAGTACATTCATCAAGAATCACAACCCTAATTCAGACTTCACACATATTAGGAGTATCAATGTATAGTCATTACATGAGTATTAAACAAATATAAGTTTCTCCTTCATCCCCACTAGGATATTGATTACATCATACTCCATTAGGTTAGCTCGATCCTTCTCTCAAGGTACATTGGCCCATATCTATCAAAATGCAATAAACTCTTTATGTCTTAAAGTATCATTGGACATAACATACTACATGTATCACTCAATCAAGTGTATTAGATTTAGGTGTTTCCTCCATATCGGGTGTAGAGGTATATACTCATCACCATATCATTCATCCATATCGGATATAGAGGTGTATCCTCATCACTATATCGTGCATCCATATCGGATTACTCAACCTTTAGGGTTTGCATAACGAGTTTGACCCTTATGCTCATATCCCATTACAACCTTCATGATATCATTCGACCCATCATCATGTGATGAGTAATAGGTTGGACAACTTATTAGTCACAACTAGCTCAAGTGTACAAACCTATAGGGATGTAGGGTTCCAATGCATATCGAGTTTCACTTTCCCATGTTGGGTTTCAACACCATATTGGGTTAGGGTATCTCCTTGATTCCATATCGTGTATGAGGTGGGTTCTTGACCCCATATCATGCACAAGATGTATGTATATGTCACTCATATCATCAATGAGGTATACATTCATCATTATATCATGCTAGTGGTGTATTCATATTACCATATCAGGTTACTCATCATCTAGGGTTTTTCATATCGGGTTTGAGTATATGCTTGACTTCATGTCGTGAATAAGGTGTATACTTGACCTTATATCATGCACATGGTTTATTCTTGACACCATATCGTGCACAAGGTATATACTTCATCATCATATCGTGTATAGGGTGTATGCATCCTCATGGTATCATGTTCACTTCACCATATTGGGTTAGAGGTGCTTCAACCCAATATTGGGTTGAGCCATGATGATGTCATCATCATCAACCTCTAGACTCTTATTATTACTATTCTAGATCATGGAAAACAGTCCTAGGTCACTAATAGAATTCATGGATTCATCAATTGTTTAAGAAAATTCGAATTGAAAGTAAATCATTTAACAATGGCAAGATTGATGGTAAATAATAACATAATTGAGTTCAAGTTATATAACCCACCTCAAGAGCAACTTCAAAGATCAAAGATCCAAAGATTCCCATTCCCAAGGTTGAAGATGAGATTATAAAAGGTCCAAGACTTGAGCTCCTCAACACCATGCACAATAATTCACCACATGTGGCTGATATCCCTAACTTGGTCGAAATCACTTCACTTGGCCTATATCACTTTGCTATGGCCGATATCACCTTGCTATGGCCAATACCAAAGCTCTATGCATGATACCCCTCTTACTATGCATGATAATAAGACTCTATGCATTATATCTAGGAGCAAGAGGGTGATCGATTTTGAAAATGTTCACTAACAGGTGAAAGGAAGGGTATATATAGTTGAGGTTCATGAAAAAGTGTGTATATGAGGTATCATCATTTTAAGCTACTAGGTGCCACGTGTCCATGCATGGTTGACATGTGTACTTGCATGCACACTCATTTATATTGACATGCAAAACGCTATAGGATAATCTAGATATAATATTTCGGCCATCACTTATCTTGTTGGGCAAGATATCGCATCTTTATCTCACAAATTATGTAAACCGAAACAACTTTTTGCAAGGAGCATCTAACTCATCATGGATCACCTCCTTGAGGTGATAATCAGATATGAGTACTTCCAAGAAGTTAAAAAAATGATATAGGACCTCCTCTATGGCTTCTTGGCTGATAGGCATTCCCATATAAGCTTTATAACTCATAACAACTCATTTTATGGTTTCACATACAACCCTTTCTTGGTCTTTCTATCACCAAGAATATTGTCAATTATACATGATTCAAACATGATTTATCCTCCTTTATCTCTCCTCAAAATGATACTATGACGGCGTATGGACACTCTATAGGTGGTAATTTGCATATCAACCTTATATTTTGGGTAAATTACAACTTGTACCAAAATTGATACACAAGTCACTAACATTATTCAAACAAATTCAAATTTGCAATTTAGGATTTCCACAAGCCACCACCTTGCATCATTCTCTCTCTTATGATGCTAAAACACATGAGGTATGTTTAAAATTTGCATATTGCAATATAACCCATCATCTTGGGTAAATTGCATTTTGGTCCAAAATAAGAGAACATTGTTCAATCATTATTCAAACAGGACCAAACTTGAAACATAAGTTTGTCACCTGATAAAAAAACACTTCGGAGGATTATATTAAAGTTATAAGCAACTTATTTAGGATAAAAAATAGGGTTATCCCTAAACCCAGGTTAGGGATGTTACAAGTTATAAACCCCTAACAAGGATTTTGTCCCCGAAATCTCAAATGAAGGGAGACAATTGTTTCTCATGCATCATACCATCAAGCCTCCATATTAACATCTTGATGTCATGGAGGTGCCATAGAACTTTGACCATCACAAAGTCCTTCCATTTAGGGTGATCATAGAATCTCTATCATACATCATACATACTCAACTGTTCTTTGTATAACTTGGGTGTCAAACCTCATTGATTTGTCATTTCTCAACTTTCAACTTTATGTAATAGGATTCTTAATCTTGGGAATCTCCCCATACCCCTCACTAAGTTTAACATTTTTATTTAAAGGAATGACGAGATTTACATTCTGTCACCCATTTGGGACTACAAGTCTTATCATGCTTCTGTTGTGCCATTCTAATCTGTTAACACAACACTAACGTACTTATAATTGTACCAACCATTCTGTTTAACTATTTATTTTCTTGTCATAAGGTGAGGCTACCTATAAAAGAAGAACTATCTCAGAGGTATATCTATATTTTATTTGTATAAGCTACCTTAACAGGTCTAGGTAGGGATATTCTAAGGAATTATATTCATCTTGGTAAACTTTCCCAAGATTATCCTACAATTGTCCCTTCAATTAATTCATCCTTATTAATGTCATGTTTATGCATAGCATAAACCCCTAAAATATGATGTCCATACTATCGTATGTAACTAAAATAATCTCAAAGTTGGCCTTTCTATGTAATCAACAATAATCATCTTCTGAGGAGTCATGTTCTCATTATCTCATACCTTTAGAACTTCTTGGTCACTAGAATTCCTTACCTTGGTATTAGTTTCATGTGTCAAAAACACATCACATCCTTATTATTTCCATCCTCTTCTGTTATTACCAAAACCAAACCTATAATAGGACTTTCCTTTCATCTTGGAACATTAATTATCACATTTACTTTGTCTTGGAACTAAAATCCAGGACTAGCTAATACTTTTCAAAGTATCTTTCTATAGATTACTTCTAATCCATGCATATCAAGTGTCATAAGACTCACTTGATTTTCATGTCCCTGAAAGGGAAGAACACATGGAAAGATAGTCCTTTTTATCGCCCCATCATTAACTAGGGGTGTTTATTAAAGAAAAGAGATTATCACCTTCTTTGAGCATTGCATGAACTTTCAATTGTTCATGTGTCATTCAATCTTGTTTCCTCTTAGGTTCCTTACCATCAGAATAGGAATTATAAAGATGATTACATGTCATTATCCCTTACCATTATCATCATGATTACTAGATATAGGTATTCAAACCCTTAGTTCATCACTGAACATTGTTACCTTTTATTAGGGAACCATTACCTCTAGGTCCTCGAACCAAGGTATACATTATACTTAACATCTTATTTTGTTTATAAGTTGATCTATGATTAACTTAGATTCCTTTGTATAACAATTAGGATGTGGTAGAAATATCTATGCCAAATCTCCTACTTCATTATGCTCTTTAGATTGTCTCAAAATGACTACTTGATCAGAGTAATAAGAAAGATAGCAATCTAAGAGTGTCATACTTACCTTGCCTTCAATAGATGAATAACAAGCTAGGGTATTCAAGAACCGAAATTAGGTAGTATGCATTTGTTTTATATTATGTTTCATTTCTTTAAATTTTACTACTTAGTATCTCAAATTTTCTCTGGGTGTTTCTTTTACATCTCTTCCCTTTCTACATGAAGAGAGAAATTTCAAAACATATAAGAGAATATTGAACTGAATGTAGGTTCTCATCCTTCTTATCTCTTCCTTATGTCCTCATAGTACTAATTAAAGGAAGCCCAACAACAACTACCTTTCTTATAATTAGTAGGCAAATAGTAGAAAAGGAAAGATAATTAAAAAAAAAGTTCTATCTGACATGTTACCTCTTACGAGTTATCTAATGTCTTGACTGACTCAATACATGGAGTCAGTTGTCATCTTCTATTGCCTTTGTCATTTACTACCTAAAGTAGATGGACCAATCTGTGACACTTGTCTTCGTCCTCGGTCTTCTGCTCCACTAAACTGTGGTCCTTGGGAGTTTTGCAGATTATGCCTTGACTGTTCGGTCACCTCATTGTTTCTTCGTGGACACTACTGTCTTAGGTGTCCTATCTGTCCACATTTATAATAAGCTCGAACCTCAAATTGAGTCCTAGGCAAATACCTTGTTGATACTAAATGTACTCTTGGAGTTCCTAGAGGTATACCCCAACCTTGGTCCTTACTAGGTGACCACTTTATTGGTGTACTATATTGTTGTTGAACCAATGTTACTGAAAACTTTGGTTGTTTAATACCACCAATCCACTGTTCCTGTGACTGTGTAGACCTCTTTTTGAGGTTTGCCTTATGTTTCTTTATCACAAGCCTTTCTATCCTCTGGATAGATTCCACGAATGTGGCAAATCTCTCTCTACCTTCTAATGCAGATGTTGAGATAGACACCTCAGCATTCAATCCTTTCTCAAAACATCATATCTTCTCATGTTCAGTAGGATCCATTTGAGGACAAAATCATAAAAGTTCCATAAACCTAGCCTCATATTCATTAATTGATATGGTTCCTTGCCGAACCTTCTCGAACTGTGAGATCTTTTCGTCTAAGTATGTTTTTGGAAAATACTTATTGACAAATTCTCTACGAAATTCCTCCCAGTCAACCTCTTCATCATTCCTTTTTACCTCTTATATGGCCCACCAGTGGCCATCACTTCCCTTCAAAAGGTATACAACATGTTTGACTTTGTCAGCATCTGGGATACTAAGGATCTTAAAAGCCTTTTCTAACTCAGTGAGCCACAAATCAGCATCGACTGGGTCAGTTGTTCCAACATATTCTATAGTCCTACACGACATAATCGTTCAAAAGTCTTACCAGACCCATGTCCCACATTGGGAATTGGTGCCCTGGGTTCTAGTGCTGGCATATGGTCTGCTATATGCTTTACTGTGGTCATGATTTTCCCAAAAAGAGCATGAAAGGTTGGGTTTTCTATCATAGCTTCATCAAAATGGGGATTCTCGGGCACTGATTCCTCTCTTGCCTGATCCCTTGCACCTCCTACTGGTGCAACAACATTGCTCTCAACAACATGATCCTTGTGTTCTCCAGACATATTTAAGCTATATCCCTCCTCGTGCATAAGCAGAAGTCACTATAAGATAAACTGGAGAACACTAGAACAGACTCAACACCTTAGTCATGTGTCTATGTAGACTCAACAAACTTTAAGCTCCAATACCAAACTTGTGACGTCCGCCACCAAACCAACAGCCAAACCGTCACTAATTATTATGGAATGATCATAAGCAGCATATTATCAAAAATCACTAAAAATTTAAACCATTTTGCAAAGAGATAAATTTCCAGGAAAACTCTTAAAGGAAGAACCAAAACCTTATATACATCATTGATCACATTGTATATATACTGTACCATCTCTTCTCGAGGATAACATATAACAGTTTCTTTGTCAAAACATATACTGAAGAAACATAAAACCTCGAGGCATACAAGCCAAAATCTCATATCATTCATAAACCATCACGTACTAAATCTAAGAACCTGAGAGTATAGAGATGACACATAAGACTTCTATCTATAATACACGACAGACAGAGTACTCAACCTGAGCTGTTACTATTGTCCTTGTTGTTGTTGTCCTTCTATTGCATAGCAGTCTCTACCTCCTTGTGCACGTCCACCTAAAAATTGTGGATCCCACGGGGTGAGACAATTGTCCTAGAGAGAGATATAACTCTCTGCTAACAAGGTTATTATCATAGGTAAATAGTATAAAATTGAGCAGAGGTTCGTTTATATTAATGAGCAAGGTTAATCACTATGGATAAGCAGATTAGAACATTTCTCATCTTTTAAAGCATTGTAACTATCTATGATAGAGCAGTAATTCATCTATTCACTTTATAAGGAATATGAAGAACATGTGTATCATTTACCCATCATACTATACCAACATCTCAAGCTTATCCTGTGATAATATTATCATGGTAGGACATCTACGAATCACTCTCATTTCTATCTGTTCGCCTCAGATAATCTGCTAGACATGTATTGGATTGTAACACTCATGTGAATATACATCATTATGTTCTATCCAGGTATTGGTGTATACCAATCTTGTGAAATTATATCCAGGTATTGGACTATGCCAATCCTATGAAATTAAAGCCAGGTATTGGATTATGCCAATCCTATGAGATTATGTCCAGGTATTGGATTATGCCAATCCTGTGAGATTATACCAGGTATTGCGTTATCCCAATCCTATGAGATTATATCCAGGTATTGGGTTATTCCAATCCTATGAGATTATGTCCAGGTATTGGGTTAGACCAATCATGTAAAGTTATATCCAAGTATTGGATTATACCAATCATGTGAAGTTATATCCAGGTATTGGATTATAACGATCCTGTGAAGTTATATATAGGTATGGGATTATCCCAATCCTATGGGATTATATCCATGTATTGGGTTAGACCAATCATGTGAAGTTATATCCAGGTGTTGGATTATGCCAATCCTATGAAGTTATATCCATCTATTGGATTATGCCAATCTTGTGAGATTATATCTAGGTATTGGGTTATCCTAATCCTGTGAGACTAAATCTAGGTATTAGATTATACCAATCCTATGAAACTATATCCATGTATTAAATTATACCAATCCTGTGAAACTATATCTAGGTATTGGATTATACCAATCCTGTGATATCATGGCCATATTGCTAAGGATTCCATAGTAGTTGGAATACCTTTATGTTTCCCTTTCACTTTCATTATAGGATATCAATCCCTTAAACACATCATTGAATTCCACGTCATTTTTACTAGCATTATACCCATTCACATCCTTTACGTGATACAAGTATTCCTCATATATCATTTAAGCATATTCAAAACACTATAGCCCTCATTAGGCTATAACCATAAGGCATGTGTGACTATGATTTTATTATTATCTTTATAACCATTTATTATTATTATGTTACGGGGTTCCCATTTCCCTAGTTTATTTTGAACATTACCATCTCTTACATTAATCTCTAGGTCATGAGAATTTTATAAACATCTTGTCAAGTCTCACTAGGCAACAACCATCTCTAGGTCATAAGACCTATATAAACATCTTGTCACATCTCACTAGGAAACAACCATCTCCGGGTCATAAGACCTATATAAACATCTTGTCACCTCTCACTAGGCAACAACCATCTCTAGGTCATAATACCTATACAAACATCTTGTCACCTCTCACTAGGCAACAACCACCTCTAGGTCATAAGACCTATATATTTGGTATTATATGAAACATCATATCTCATGCTTAGCTATGCCCATTATCTCATGATACCATCATGGTTTCAACATAATTAGGGATATGGTTTCCCTATATTAACCAATTGTGGTTTCAAATCATATCATTACCCTTCATTAGGGTTAAGGTTTCCCTTTTTAATACGATTAGGGTTTTCAAGTACAATCATCAAGAATCATAACCCTAATTCAGACTCCACACATATTAGGAGTATCAATGTATACTCATTATGTGAGTATTAAAAAAATATAAGTTTCTTTTTCATCCCCACTAGGATATTGATTACATCATACTCTATTATGTTAGCTTGATCCTTATCTCAAGGTACATTGGCCCATATCTATAAAAAGCATTAAAATCTTTATGTCTTAAAGTATCATTTGACATAACATACTACATGTATCACTCAATCAAGTGTATTATATTGAGGTGCTTCCTCCATATCGGGTATAGAGGTGTATCCTCATCACCATATCATGCATCCATATCAGGTATAGAGGTGAATCCTCATCACTATATCATGCATCCATATCAAATGACTCAACCTATAGGGTTTGCATAACAAGTTCGACCCTTATGCTCATATCCCATTACAACCTTCATGGTATCATCCTACCCATCATCATGTGATGAGTAATAGGCAAGAAAATTGATTAGTCATAACTAGCTCAAGTGTACAAACATATAGGGATGTGGGGTTCCAATGCATACCGTCTTTCACTTTCCCATGTTTGGTTTCAACACCATGTCGGGTTAGGGTATCTCCTTGATTCCATATCATGTATAAGGTGGGTGCTTGACCCCATATCGTGCACAATATGTATGTATATTTCAATCGTATCATCCATGAGGTATAAATTCATCATTATATCATTCTAATGGTGTATTCATATTACCATATCGGGTAACTCATCATCTAGGGTTTGTCATATCGGGTTTGAGTATATGCTTGACTTCATGTCGTGCATAAGGTGTATACTTGACCTTATATTGTGCACAAGGTGTATGCTTGATACTATATCATACACAAGGTATATACTTCATCATCATATTGTGTATAGGGTGTATGCATCCTCGTGGTATCATGTTCACTTCATTATATTGGGTTAGAGGTGCTTCAACCCAATATCGGGTTGAGCCATGATGATGTCATAATCATCAACCTCTAGACTCTTATTCTTACTATTCTAGCACATGGACAACAGTCCTTGGTCACTAATAGAACTCAAGGATTCATCAATTATGCAATAAAATTTGGATTGAAAGTAAATCATTTAACTAAGGCAAGATTTATGGTAAACAATAACATAATTGAGTTCAAGTTATATAACCTGCCTCAAGAGCAACTTCAAAGCTCCAAGATCCAAAGTTTCACATTCCCAAGGTTGAAGATGAGCTTGTCAAAGGTTTAAGACTTGAGTTCCTCAGCACCATGCATGATACTTCATCACTTGTGGCTGATATCCCTCACTTGGTCGATGTCACTTCACTTGGCCGATATCATTTTGCTATGGCCGATATCACCTTGCTATGGACGATAACAAAGCTCTATGGAAGATACCTCTCTTCCTATGAATGATACTAAGACTCTATGCATGTTATCTAAGAGAAAGAGGGTGATAGATTTCAAAACATTTCACTAACATGTGAAAGGAAGGGTACATATACTTGAGGTTCATGAAAAAGTGTGTATATGAGGTGTCATCATTTTAAGATACTAGGTGTCGCGTGTCCATTCCTGGTTGACACATGTACTTGCATGCACTCTCATTTATCTTTACATGCAAAACACTAGAGGATAATCTAGAGATAATATTTCAGCCATCACTTATCTTGTTGGGCAAGATATCTCATCTTTATCTCACAAATAATGCAAACTGATACAACTTTTTGCAAGGAGCATCTAACTCATCTTGGATCACCTCCTTGAGGTGCTAATCCAATATTAATACTTCCAATAAGTTAACAAAATGATATGGGACCTCCTCTATGGCTTCTTGGCCGATAGGCATTCCCATATAAGCTTTACAACTCATAACAACTCATTTTAGGGTTTCACATACAACCCTTTCTTGGTCTTTCTATCACCAACAATATTGTCACTTATACATCATTCAAACATGTTGTCTCCTCCTTTCTTTCTCCTCAAAATGATAATATTTTGAGTAAATTACAACTTGTACCAAAATTGATACACAAAGTACTAGCATTATTCAAACAAGTTCAAATTTGGAATTTAGGCTTTCCACAAGCCTCCACCTTGCATCATTCTCTCTCTTATGATGCAAAAACACATGAGGTTTGTTTAACATGTGACATATTGCAATATATCCCCTCATCTTAGACAAATTGCATTTTGGTCCAAAATAAGAGAACATTGCTCAAACATTATTCCAACATGACCAAACATGAAACATAAGTTTGTCACATGATAACAAAACACTTTAGATGATTATTTTAAAATTCTAAGCAACTTATTTAGGCTAAACAAATAAGGTTATCCTTAAACCTAGGTCATGGATGTTACATGTAGTTTCGTTATTTGTTCAACACATAATAGGACAATGCACAATACATGTAATACTATATACCTAATATGCTATCTCGTAGTTACATTATATGTAAACTATATAATATATATAATACAATATATTACTAGTAATAGTTTTGTTTGATTTCATCGTCTCATATATACATTTTAGCTCACCCCTGATGATGGGAACACAATTATTCCAGAGCGAATATCATGGATGGATGTCGTGATGCTAATTCACACTTATGTTTAGGAACCACTATGATCTTAAGCAAGGTGAATTCTTCATGACTATAATTGTTTAACATATTTTATTGAATCGAACGATGGGAAAAGCCTATGATGACAACGTAGCTGTGCATCCAATTGCCATCATTAAAACTTTAGCTTGCACTGTTCATATGACACTGCTCAATTGACTGAATGTTTCCCATCTACTATATTCTACCATACTAAGCACCAAACCAAATTAAACTCGTCTCCTTCCTCCGGGTCAAACCCCCTATCGCCTACGTTATCTTTGCTCCTAAACCCCATCTCTTTTACGTCTTCACACTAAAAAAATTATCCATTGTTTTCGAGAAAAAACCCTATATAGGTCATAACAATTCGTGGATTCATCCTAAACGGCGACACAAATTCTTCCAGTAACACGGGAAAGAGGGAGTCAGCTGGGCAGCCATTGCTAATAGATCTTCCAGTATAGCCTCAATTTTGCTAATGGATCCACTGCGTCTCCATATATATGCACTGGATTCTAGCTGTATCTGATAGTACTCCACTTGCAACCGCAAGACGAAGGCACTGCGCCCAGGATTTTCTTCTCGTCAACGCAACCACCGGGGCTACGGAGGCACATGATGATTTTGTCAGGTAACCGGTGGTGTGAGGGTTTTCTCCTCGCTTAAGGAAGGTACAACTGCTCCAGATCCTGCCCACCACTAGATGTGTAGGAATTTTCCATGCTCATGAGGATCGGTGGTCCTATCTATCACACAATGTTGCCATCCTCTCACGGCAACAAACAGAGAAAAACGGCTGAAACGTTCAACTGACTCCGAACACAAACAGATTTCGGCTTCAGTAGGCGTCGTGCTATAGCGAAAGTGAGATCCCCAAAGTTTGATTTCGTGATGCCTAGAAAAGGTGCACAACACATGAACAACTTTTCTTTATGATACACAATCCAGTCAAACTCCATTAAGTAGAGACTTTGCTTGCACCAAGGGAACCCTTAGACCTGTGAGAGTAACCACATGAATATGTGTAATAGACATCCCCGTTGATTGCAACTTTCTATCTCTAAGATCAAAGAAATGTTTCTCTTTGCGATGGCAACTTGGAGCAATTGATCTTTTTTTTTTAGCAATTGATCTTTAAAGAAGTACCGAAAACTATTTGAGATTATGTAAATATCAAACATCTAGATCAACAAAAACTATAATTTACTCAAATTACGTAGGTATACATCTAATTCATTGGATATTTTCCTCATATATATTTTTTACTAGGCGTAAGAAATCTGTTATTAAAGATAATCATATCATCCTACTTTCTAAATCTGGTTATGTTAGAGTATACAAGAAAATTTGATATTCCAATTAACTTGTACCAATAGAGTTTTATCCTCGAATAGTGAATGTTATCATTTAAAGATATTCAATATGAGATGTCCTGACGTTTTGTTCAAGGTTTGGATGCTTTCTAATTAGTGTTTTTTCTGGGAAAATTTTCTCCATTGTAGTATTGAAAGCTATTTGGACCTTCCTAATGGAACTTACTTTATTAACATGTATGAAATTTTCTTTTATATATGTAAACTTGCTTATTCCGTCAAATATACTATCTCCCATGAGGTTAATTTTACAATTTTTTCAGTTAAATTTGATTCCTTTGTTTTAAAATTTTGTGTGCAAGAAACTGCCAACATAGTGGTATCATTTTTCACGTTTACCGACTACATTCTAATAATGCTATATGATACCTTGACACCTATTTAATCAAATTTTCACTGATATAAGCAGTTAATTTTACATGGAGGGAGGTGCGTCCTTTGCAAAATGGAAACAAATTATCTAATGAGTGTTGTGTTGTCAATCTTGAATGCTGGTCAATATTAAACCTTTTTTTAGGGCATTCAACATTAAACCTTAATATGTGCTATTAACTTTTTAATTTTCAGATAATGACTAGGAGTTATCCATATACAAAGTTTGGATTCTATGCGTGGATAAATAATCATACTATCCTAGATGGGAGATTGCGATTACTTCCATGTGGTAAGTTCTGATGCTTACCATATTGTGTATAACATTCCTTACACAACATCAGTTCATGGTGCTATTTTTGTTTCATAAAGTATATGAAACTATGTTATTTCTTTCATTTTAATAGAAAACTTCTATTTTCTTACATTTGACAACATATTCATGGTGTAATTTCCCTTTTGTTTCAAATTATATATGTATATATGTTGAATTCTGTATTTTTTTATTTCGGAAAATGGAAAATAATTAATGACATATGAAGTTGGTTCACCCTTTCATATTTAAACTTGGGTTATATCTAAACCTCAGAGTTAGGTTATATGGGATTATGTTTAATACACAATTTCCATTTTCCATATAATATAAGATTTATACATTTTTTGTAAATACTATGCATGATTATTATAACACTCACTATTTCATCATTAAAATCAATATTTAACCATTGTAAGTTGAGAGAAAAAACTCATTCTTATTGCATTTTGATCTAACTAAATTTACTTTTCATAAAACTATAAATAATTTGGTTATATCACGAAATATTTTCTTTACCTTATTTTTTTCCCAATATATTCATTGTCATGGATGACATTTTTGTCTCTTACCTTTTGTATTTCAGTATTTATGTTTTCTAAATTGAAGATGTGGGGATTGATGAATCATGCACAGTAGTTATTTTTCAGTGAGCTTTGTTTTACTTACATGAGCTTAAGTTTACATGGTTCCAACCACTGTCAATCATCATGAATATTTCAATGCAGTGTGACGATATCCTCAATTAACTATCAAACTATTTCATTTGTATGTCATCAAAATCATCTAAGACTCAATCCCAACCATGTAGAGATATGCTACATGGATCCTTCTTTTCCCATCAGCTATGTTATTGTCCATACTCTGATCAAGATGTAAAGATTCAAAATCACTCTTTCTATGCTCCTACCAAGTTGATTTAGGTCTTCCTCTACTTTTTTTATTTGTGTTTGACTCAATAACCTTGATTAGAATAGGTGCACTTTTCAGTCTACACATGTCCATACCATCTTAGACAGCCTTCACACAACATGTCCTCGGTGCTCACCACTGCTACTTTGTTCCTGATATTGTCATTCCTCAAATAATCTTTTCTTCTCTCATCACATATCCATCTCAACATATGCATTTCTATACTACCATCTTTTCTTCGTCTTGTTGAGTCCTTGTTTCTTTACTACCCAACATTCACTCTGATAAAGCATGGCTGGTCGTATAGTTGTTCTAAAAAATTTACCTTTTAATATGAAAGGGATGTTTTGTTCACAACTATTCCACTAGGACTCTTCAACTTCAATCATCCTGTTGTGATCCTCTGATAAAAACTATCTTAGACCTCACCCTCCTTTTCAATAATAGAACCCATTTAACAAAACTTATCACATATTGGTACTCAATTCCATCCAACTTAACTTCATCATTTACAATTTTGGATGCTGAGATTGTAATGCATATATCCTTTTACTTCTGTTGATCATAAATCCATTATGTTACATTTAATTTCTCTAAAGTTTGACTTTATCATTCAATATTTCTTTAATTTTAATAAATCAACACAATATCATCAACAATAACATACACCAAAGAATGTTATCTTGAACATACTTTGTCAACTCATCTATAACAAGAACAAACAAATATCAGTTGAGTGTTGATCCTTGATGTACCCCAATGACAGTAGGAAAAGTTTGTGTCTCTCCTCCAAGAGTCCTTACACTTGCAGTTGAGCCATCATACATGTCTTTAATCAAGTCAATAATTGGATAGACACTCCTTTTTTATGCAAAACCCCCCTTAACACTTCAATGGGCACTTGATCATATGTCTTTTCTAAATCAATAAACATCATATGAAGATCGCTTTTATTTTCTTTATACCTCTCCATAAGCCTACTTACCAGAAAAATAACATATGTTGTTGATCTTCCGGGCATAAAACCAAACTGATTATCGAATATATGTGTTATTGATCTTAGAATTTGCCCAATAATCCTCTCCCAATGCTTCATAGTGTGACTCATCAGCTTGATACCTCTATAGTTTGTGTAGCTCTGAACATCTCCTTTGTTCTTATAGATCAAGTTGATAGTACTATTTATTCATTCTTCTGACATCTTCTTTGTCTTAATAATATTATTTTTCTTTATAATCTTTATCTTTATAAATCTTGTCAAATTGTTTTATGTGTAAAATATATTATTTGAAAGAGAAATCTTGTTTCCCCATATGCCTGATAAAATTTAACCTATTGGAAGACATTTCTTACCTCATATGGGATCTTTTCTGCGTTTTCCCAATGTGTAAACCTATATCTTGATTTCTATGATGTTCACCATGGCCTTGTAGTCTTTTTACTAGATTCCATTAAGGTAGTTTTCCAGATTTGTAAGGGCCAAAGAAAACGTTATATAGTTGAATGTCATTACTTGTGTTTATATTTGAAAATGCATAGTTGTGTTTTTCTTTTACAAATTATTTCTAAAGTGCATAATTTGTAATTAAATATGGGTTCACAAAAAACTAGTATCCTAATTTCTCTTCCTTATATATCTTCAACTTATCCACCCTCATTGATAAAAAATATCAATAAACAAGCTTTTCTAGGTTTTTGGGAGCTTGTTTCATTTTAAATGATAGATTTATCTTATGACTTAATTTTTCGTTCACAATTACATGTAGTTTCAATCAAATGAGTATGCTCTCATTGTCTAAAAATATTTTTTTCTTGATTATTATACAAGAGGAGCACCTTGACTTCTCTCATTTTTTGAACAAAAGTTTATAACTGAGACATGTGAGGGAAATTTTTTTTATTATCTTTTGATGTTTTTTGGAATATGTGGATGTATGTGTGTGAATCCAGAAAACCTTTTCATGTAGAAAAATGAGGAGGTACCATGACTTGCATTTCCATTACACTACACCTCAAGGGTTTGGGTAATTTCTACTCAATTATCATGGTATGTAAAATAATAGATGGAGACTGTGAGGTAAAAAGTAGTCTATTTTGAATCACAATGCATGTTAAATTCTATTTAGTATAATGGTCAAGAGAATAGTAGGTTGTTCCTTATTAGTTTATTTATAAATTTGAGTGTCATAAATGAAGAATATTATTTTTATATCAATATATTTGAGCATATCATATAAGTAAAGTTCCTATTAAAACTTATAAGTTTTGAAAATACATTGTGGTATTTTAGTTATGAGAAACTACCCGTCATCTATAAAATCTTAACGTAAACTAGCTATGCATAGGTATAGTCATCCCAATGGTTCATGAAAACCAAGTTATACATGAGATAATAATATCCCTGTTGTAATCATACTAATGAATATGTAGAACGATACACATATTTTCAATCACCTTTTATGTATAGTAAAGATAATGTTGTAATATTTTCATAGTGCAAAAAATCAGTATTTGTAATAAAACATGTGCAAAATTAATATGGGGATTCCTTATCATATTCATACCATTGATTACAACATCGGTGGGTTGTTGCAAACCTTTTGGATGTAAATTTGTGTTTCCAACATTTGAGAGTATTTAATTGTGTCATGGTGATAAGGTCAAAATGTGCAACTATAATTGGAAACAACCTCACACCAGATAAGAACATAAAGTGGTCTAGGTTGACGTAACTTAAGGTATCACAATACCCATGCAGTTAGATTTTTTATGTCATCTCAATTTTTTAGAGTATTCTTGTTCCTTGCTTCTTGATAGAGAAAAATAGGTCATCATCATCACCTTTATTTCAGTCATTCCACTCTTAAAAAATTGAATTAAAGGATATTACTATAGGATGTGAATGTACACTGGTTATTTCCGACCAAAATTTTGAAGAGTTAGCATTGAAACAATCAATCGAGAAAGCTGGTGTAGAATGATACCAACTTAGTTGAATTCTCAATTAGTATAAAGTTGTGTCAATAAAGTGTAACTTTAATATGTAGTAGTATTGTATTTCTATGTTAGACTGTAAAAATATTACTTTAACCTAAATATTTATTATGGATGAATCCATTGAAAGTAAGTTCATTATAAATTATTGCTTTCTAGGTTCTATTTTCTGCAATAGCATCAATAATGTAAAACCAATGCAAAATATGTAACATACTAGATCTCAGACCCTACCCTGGAAGTTGACATTTTGGACTTAGCCAAACAAGGTAGAAGGTTTGACCTAAATATACGTTTAGTATAACCCCAATGAGATAATGCATGTATATATCACCTTAATGTAACCTAATATTCTAACATTAATCTTAGGTTTATAATGGATGCATAAAATATGACACATAACTCATTTTGGAGGTAATATGAAGATAAGAAACTTAATTGAATGAATTATTTAGATAATGGGTCATTAATGGGCCATATGACATATCTCATAAAAAGAAGTCTCAAAAGTGGAAACAAACTTCAAATTCTAAATCTACATATCAAAATAAGCCTACATGTCAAATTTCATCTAATTTGGACAACCTTGAAATATTAGGATAAGTTTAGGAGAGAGAAAATGAATAAAAGGCATAAGTAATGAATAATGTGATTATATAACTTAAAAATATGGAAATAATGGAAAATTCATATTCAACACATCAAAGATAACTTGGGGATGAAGTTTGGTCCAATTTGGATGTTGTTTGTGCAAGTTATGCAATTTTAGGTATATTTTAGACTTTTCTACAATTTACCCAATTGGGAGGTTTTCTTTGAAAATTGTCACATGCATTATAATAATTTTATATTCCCTTACCATTCTCGAGTTTTTGAACCATAGGGCGCCTATTTTCACCTTGGTTTGAAGATGTTTCTTTCCTATGGCATTTTAGGGATTACTCACTTTATAAATGAGCTTATCTTTAGAAGCTATCAAACAATGGGGTTATTTCTTTGATTGGAGGTTGGTTGGGATGGTTTATGTAATGCCCAGGCCCACTTCCCAAGGCTCTAGTAGAGTTTCAGGAATGACGAATGGACCCACAGACCACCACTAGCCTTAACTGCGCACTTTGTCCACACTGACACGCAAGCCAGGATCAACTTTCCGACTGGTCACCCATCCTAGTACTACTCCAAGCTGAGCACACTTAATTATGGAGTTCTTTAGAGATAGGCTACCTGAAAAGGATGTGCACCTTGGTGATATGGGTAGTCTAATAATTCCTTTTAAGATCATGTTATCTGAGGCATCAAATCTTGGGATGTTACAATCTCCCCCACTTAGATGCTTGACGTCCTCGTCAAGTCTCAACTATATGGCCTCATAATCTGACCCCATTTCAGTGCAGACCCACAATGGCCCATGTACACCCAGCTCCCATCCACGGCTACCAGCACAAGGGCGGCTCCATCTCGTCTCTACGGATAGCCCTTTCCAACTTGCCTGGACCGCACGACTCAAGACTGGCATGCCACATGCCCATGTGGGCCCCACCTACTGGAGGGGTTATGGATCTGATACCATTTGTAACACATGGGCCCACTGTCCAAGGATCTAGTAGAGTTTCAGGAATGAAGATTATCCCCACAGACCACCACTAGCCTTAACTGTGTGCTTTTTCCTCACTCACGTGCATGTCGGGATCAACTTCTCGACAGGTCACCCATCCCAGTACTTCTCCAAGTTGAGCACGCTTAACTATGGAGTTCTTTAGTGATGGGCTCCCGGAAAAGGAGGTACACCTTGGTGATATGGGTAGTCCAATCATTCCTTCTAAGATCATGTTATCTGAGGCCTCAAATCATGGGATGTTACACCATCCATGTGCTGGTGCTAAGCAAGGAGAAGGACAAGTTTGAAGGAAGTCATCTCAGGAGTAGATCTCAAGATATCTGAAAGGATGTCTAGGTTGATATAGCTAGATCCTTTTCTCTTATCTTTTTCTTTTAGGAACAATCATGTAATGAACAACGAAAGCCATGTAATAGGCTTAGTACTTTTATTTCCGCTACTATTGACATTTTATAATGTATCTGGTGCATACTTATTTACTTGGAATATTATACATGCATCTCTCAATATCGTTTATCTCTCTAAAAATGGATGTTTTGTACTTCCTTTAAATTTTAGTAAGGAGGTGATCTCGCCTCTTTACAGCATGGTATCAGATCCTTTAGGCAACTATTAGGACATGAAGTTGAAGCAAAGGTGTCTAGAATGGATCAGGGTTTCAGGGGATGGAAATATTTTTCTCTGCACCACTAGCTTGGTTTACGAGGACTCCCGTGCCCATATGATACTGGCCTGGCATGAGCTGATACGAATTGCCCAAAATAGTATGCTTTTAGGGAATAACATTATATATTCTTTTCTCATCTATGATTCTATTCTTTTCTCATCTATGATTCAAATACTCATGGGAACTTAATATGTTAACCCTACCTTTCAAGATAGGTGACTTGTTCGATAGAAGGAACAAGGCAAACGAGTCAAACCCTAATGACTCCAATGTGGGAAACACTCATGTGACTCCTTCTGGCCATGGTGTTGTCAACGCTACTACTCTATGCACCCCCGCCTTCACACCGGAGTAAGAGCTGGCAATGATGTGCTAGTTCCTCTCCACCATGATGGGGCAGCTCCACACAGTGGCCGCCGATGCCAACAATCTGAGGGATTTCACCCTCACCGAATTCATAAAGATGCAACCACCCAACTTCAAGGGTGAAAGTGAACAAAACATGGCGGATAAATCCGGTTATTGGGTGTTGGCTTTGGATCAGACCTTTGAGGGTATGTCATGCCCTCCTCACCAGAAGGTTCGGTTTGTGACGTATGTGCTGGACGGACCGACACGTGTCTGGTGGAATAGTGTCGTCGGCAATTGAGACACCTCTACCATGGAGTGGGACCAGTTCTCGAAGCTCTTTAGGGAGAAGTACATCTGTCTCGCCTTCCTAAGGAAAAAGGAAGCCGAGTTCTACAACCTCAAGTAGGGAGGTGTGTGTGTGGCTGACTACATCCAACAATTCCTACTTCTGGAATGCAACACCACCAACCTTGGAGCCGAGAGAAGGGCAACATTGTTCTTGGAGGGCCTAAACTACCAGGTGGGCCAAAGTCTTTGTAACATCCTAGGATTTGAGGCATCGGATAACATGATCTTAAAAGGAATGAGTGGACTACCCATATCACCAATGTGTACTTCCTTTTCCGGGAGTCCATCACTAAAGTATTGCATAGTTAAGTGTGCTCAGCTTTGAGTAGTACTAGGATGGGTGACCTGTCGAGAAGTTGATCCCGACATGCACGTGAGTGAGGAAAAAGCACACAGTTAAGGCTAGTGGTGGTCTGTGGGGATAATCTTCATTCCTGAAACTCTACTAGATCCTTGGACAGTGGGCCCATGTGTTACAAATGGTATCAGATCCATAACCCCTCCAGTAGGTGGGGCCCACATGGGCATGTGGCATGCCAGTCTTGAGTCGTGCGGTCCAGGCAAGTTGGAAAGGGCTATCCGTAGAGACGAGATGGAGCCGCCCTTGTGCTGGTAGCCGTGGATGGGAGCTGGGTGTACATGGGCCATTGTGGGTCTGCACTGAAATGGGGTCAGATTATGAGGCCATATAGTTGAGACTTGACGAGGACGTCAAGAGTCTAAGTAGGGGAGATTGTAACATCCCAATATTTCAGGCCTCGGATATGGTAGCCGTGGACGAGAGCTGGGTGTCCATGGGCCATTGTGGGTCTGCACTGAAATGGGGTCAGATTATGAGGCCATATAGTTGAGACTTGATGAGGACGTTAAGAGTCTAAGTAGGGGAGATTGTAATGCCCCAGGATTTCAGGCCTCGGATAACATGATTTTAAAAAGAATGATTGGACTACCCATATCACCAAGGTGCACCTCCTTTTCAGGGATCCCATCTCTAAAGAACTCCATAGTTAAGCGTGCTCATCTTGGAGTAGTACTAGGATGGGTGACCAGTCGGGAAGTTGATCCTGGCTTGCACGTCAGTGTGGACAAAGTGCGCAGTTATGGCTAATGATGGTTTGTGGGGCCAGTCGTCATTTCTGATCACCTTACTAGAGCCTTGGGCAGTGGGCTCAGACGTTACAAATGGTATCAGAGCCATAACCCCTCCTAGGATGGGTGACCAGTCGAGAAGTTGATCCTGGCTTGCGCGTGAGTGGAAAAAAGTGTGCAGTTAAGGCTAGTGGTGGTCTATGGGGTTAGTCATCATTCCTGAAACTCTACTAGAGCCTTGGACAGTGGGCCCGGTTGTTACAAATGGTATCAGAGTAAAAAACCCCTCCAGTAGGTGGGGCCCACATGGGCATGACATGCTAGTCTTGAGCCGTGTGGTTCAGGCATGTAGGAAAGGGTTGTCCATGGTTGTCGTAGCCACCTTTGCGCTGGTATTCCGTGATTGGGAGTTGGGTGTCCATGGGCCATAGTGGGTCTGCACTGAAATGGGGTCAGATTATGAGGCCATATAGTTGAGCCTTGACGAGGACATCAAGAGTCTAAGTGGGGGAGATTGTAACATCCTAGGATTTGAGGCCTTGAATAACAAGATCTTAAAAGGAATGAGTGGACTACCCATATCACCAAGGTGTACCTCCTTTTTCGGGAGCCCATCACTAAAGAACTCCATAGTTAAGTGTGCTCAACTTGGAGTAGTACTAGGATGGGTGACCAGTCGAGAAGTTGATCCTGGCTTGCGCGTCAATGTGGACAAAGTGCGCAGTTAAGGCTAGTGGAGGTTTGTGGGGCCAATTGTCATTCCTGAAACTCTACTAGAGCCTAGGGCAGTGGGACCAGTCATTACAATGGTATCAGAGCCATAACCCCTACAGTAGGTGGGGCCCACATGGGCATGTGGCATGCCAGTCTTGAGTCGTGCGGTCCAGGCAAGTTGGATAGGGCTATCTGTAGAGATGAGATGGAGCCTCCCTTGCGCTGATAGCCATGGACGGGAGTTGGGTGTCCATGGGCCATTGTGGGTCTGCACTGAAATGGGTCAGATTATGAGGACATATAGTTGAGCGTTGACGAGGACATCAAGAGTCTAAGTGGGGGAGATTGTAACATCCCAAGATTTGAGGCCTCGGATAACATGATCTTAAAAGGAATAATTGGACTACCCATATCATCAAGGTGCACCTCTTTTTCCGGGAGACCATCACTAAGAACTCCATAGTTAAGCGTGCTCAGCTTGGAGTAGTATTGGGATGGGTGACCAGTCGGGAAGTTGACCGCGGCTTGCGCGTGAGTGAGGAAAAAGCGCACAGTTAAGGCTAGTGGTGGTCTGTGGGGCCAGTCGTCATTCTTAAAACTCTACTAGAGCCTAGGGCAGTGGGCCTGGGCATTACAGTCTTGTTCTGTAGTTTCCACTCACCTTCCAACAGATGGTGGATAAGGCCTTGGTCATCGAGTCCTACCCAGGATTCCAATCCTATTGACGCAGTAATGGCTACAACAACAATAAGAGGAAGAACCCTATCCAAAATGAGAATCACAGACGTGATCGGTGCAATAGGTGCTCTTGCCACCATCTTCTAGGGAGATCTCCTGCCAAAAATACACCTGCTCGTAGAGACAATCAGCCTCCTATGACATGCCACAAGTGTGGCCCAGTTTGGTATATCTGACCAGTCTACCCCCATTTCCAGTAGGGACATAATAATGCGCAACAGTCACAACAGTCAAGGCAAAATTTGCCTCTGTGGAATAATAACAACAACAACAACCAGAACCCAAGGTGGCCGCCAATGGAGAGGCAGAATGGGAGAGTGTTTACTCTCAATTCCGAGGAAGCAAATGAAGATAATGAAGTTATTGAAGGTAACTTGCATCTTAATATGCATCCTAAAAAGGCACTGTTTGATTCTGGCTTGTCCAATACTTTCATATCCTATCAACTTGCTTCTATGTTAGAAATAGAATCTGAGTATATGGATCATATATTAGATGTGAAAACCCCTAGTGGTAAGATCTGCTCTTTGTATCTCCAAACTCGGACCATGGACCTCTGTATATTTGGTATAATGTTTCCCTCATATTTCATCTTGCTCGACATGACCGCCTTTAATGTCATCTTGGGAATGGATTGGTTGAAGAGGTACAAAGCTGTTTTTCTTTGTGAAGAATCGAAGGTTAGTTTGTCACATCCTGTTGAGGGAAGATTGTGCATCAAGGGTAGGAAGCGAGAGAATTGGCAATTTGTTATCTCTGCCATCAAAGATGAAAAGCTAGTCTTGTAAGGGTGTAGAGATTTCTTAGCCTCTATAGCCCTCGAGGCTACACCTCCTTCTCTTAACCACATAGATGTGGTGAAGGACTTCCCAAACATCTTTCCATAGGAGTTCCCGGTTTGCCACCAACTCACGAGGTGGAGTTCTCCATCAAGCTTGTACCTTGAACTTCACCAATATTGAAGTCTCCTTACTGTTTGGCCCCTGTCGAGCTTTCTGAATGGAAGAAGCAGCTAGAAGAGTTTCTCGACATGGGCTTCATCCACACTAGTATTTCACCTTGGGGAGCCCCTGTCCTGTTCGTGAAGAATAAGGATGGTTCGATGCAGATTTGCATGGACTACCGCATGCTTAACCAAGTGATGGTGAAGAACCGTTATCCTTTTCCTCACATCGATGACTTGTTTGACTAGCTAAAATCAGCCACTGTGTTCTCTAAGATGGATATGCAAAGTGGATACTACCAGATGTGCATGAACAATGATGATGTCCTAAAGACGGAGTTCATAACTCTCTATGGGCATTACGAATTCATGGTCATGCCTTTCGGCTTGACCAATGCCCCTGTTTCCTTCATAGACTTGATGAACCGAGTGTTTTTCCCGTACCTTGACAAGTTCGTGGTGGTGTTTATCAACAACGTTTTGGTTTATTATGAGACATTAGAACAACATTGTGAGCATATGCGTATTGTACTCAACACACTGCGAGAACATCAACTATATGAAAAATTCTCAAAGTGTGAGTTCTAGATAAAGGAAGTGATGTTTCTAGGTCATGTGATTTCTACCGGACATATAGTTGTTGATCTTACAAAGGTAGAAGTCGTGACCAAGTGGAAAGATATGAAAAATCCCTTAGTGATTTGTAGTTTCCTGGACTTAGTAGGTTCCTATCAAAGGTTTATCAAGAGATTCTCTGAGTGGGCCTTTCCTCTAACCAAGCTGACGCGAAAGGAGTTCAAGTTCTCTTGGACACCAGAATGTGAGAACAATTTCCAAAAGCTGAAGGAGTGTTTGACTTCTTCTCCCGTTCTTGCCTTACCTATTGAAGGCATACCCTATGTCATCTACATTGATGCTTCTATACAAGGCTTAGGGTGTGTTTTGATGCAATACAGAAAGGTGATTGCCTATGCTTCTCATCAATTGAAATCAAATGAATCTAATTGTCCTACACATGATTTAGAGCTTGCTTCCATAGTTCATGCTCTGAACATCTGGCAACACTATCTCTATGGTGTGAAGTTTGAAGTTTTCTCTAACCATAAAAGTTTGAGTTATCGGTTGACATAGAAGGATCTGAATCTATGACAATAAAGGTGGATGGAATATCTTAAAGATTATGACTTTGGCATCACCTATCATCCCAGTAAAGAAAACGTCATAAATGATGCTTTATGTCACAAGAAGGATGTCGTTTGTGCTTCTATGATATTTTTAGTGTGGGGAAATCTTGAATATGTGACTAGTTGACAACCTCAACCTATCGATTCAGGGGACACAGACAAGTTGTTCCTTGTTTGACTGTTACACCGACTTGGATCTCGAAAGTCTTTGATGCATAGTTGGAAAGCTCTAAGATGGAAGAGATGAAGGCCTTGACCGAGAAACCATAATCTGACTTCTTTGTTAGAGTGGATGGTATTGTCTGCTTCAGACAAAGGTTGTGGATCCCTGACATGGGTTATCTGAGACAGAAGGTGTTGAGTGAAGCACATGGGTCCAAGTACACTATTCATCCTGGCACAACAAAAATGTACAAGGACTTACAACAAAGTGTTTGGTGGAAGAACATGAAGAATGATATAGCTCTATTCATTGTGAAGTGCTTGACATGTAAGCAATTAAAGATCGAACATCAAAGATCTGGTGGTCTTCTTCATCCTCTTGAAATTCTAGAATGGAAGTGGGAGAAGATCACAATGGACTTTGTTACTGGTTTCCCCAAGTCCAAGAAAGGATATGATGTTGTTTGGGTGGTTATTGATTGACTTACAAAATTTGTTCATTTCTTGCCATTCAAAACCAATTACAAAGTTGCAAATATGGCTCAGTTGTACATTGAATGGACCGTATGCCTACATGGAGTACCTGAGGTGATAGTTTCTGATCGTGACCCAAAGTTTACTTCTCGTTTATGGGGTCAGATTTAGGAGGAAATGGGTACTAACTTGCATTTCAGTACTGCTTACCACCCGTAGACTAATGGTCAATCTGAGAGAACAATTTAGATTTTGGAGGTCTTGCTACTTGCTTGTGTAATGGATTAGGGTGGTGCATAGGATCGATATCTACCATTAGCTAAGTTTTCTTACAAAGATATCTACCAAGATAGTATTGGTATGCCACCTTATGAAGCTCTCTATGGTAGATCATGTCGCTCATCTTTGCATTGGGATGATGTTGGTGAACATTCTCTAGTGAAGATCGATGACATGAAAATGATAAAATAAAGGTATTATTGATAAAGAAATGCATGAAAGTAGCTCAAGACTGACAGAAGATGTATGCTGATAAGAAAAGGTCTGATGTTAACTTCCTAGTGGGTGACTATGCATTTTTGAAGATAAAGCCTATCCATTCTATTGCTAGATCTAAAGTTAAAGGAAAATTGAGTCCCCACTATGTCGGACCATTTGAAATCTTAGATAAGGTTGGATACTATGCATACTGCTTAGCTTTACCTCCTTCCTATGATAAGATTCATAATGTGTTTCATGTCTCTGTGCTGAAGAAGTATGTGAAGGACTCTTCTCATGTGCTTACTGTTGATCCTTTGTATATACATGAGAATCTGACCTATGAAGAGCTACCAATGAAGATCCTTGACTCCTGAGTAAAGTAGCTAAAGAAAAAAGGGATTGAGCTGGTAAAATTTTTGTGGAAATATCATGGTCTGGAAGAAACCACTTGGGAGTTGAGAGATGAAATGTTACATACTCACCCTTCTCCTTTTGCTTGAGTTTTCAAGGACGGAATCCTTTTCAAGGGGTGGAATGTTGTAACATAATGAATATTAGATGTAATATCCATATAAACCTGTTTCTAAGTTTTCCTTTCATTGTTGTCTTTTATGTCGTTCATGTTTAATTAGTGGAATTTATAGTGGTTTAGTGAACATTTATTCAGAAATTGTACCAATATAAGGGTTTATGCACAAATACCTCAGTGAAAGCTTAACTACCATAATTAAGTGTTCTAAACCTTAATCTAACTTTTTATGTGATTTAAAAACATAAAATGAGCCTAAGTTTCAAATTTGGTTTGATTTAGATGTTGTTTGTGCAAGTTATGCAATTTTAGGTACATTCTGGACTTTTATGCAATTTACCCAATTGGGAGTTTTTCTTTGCAAATTATCACCTGAATTTTAATCCTTAGATTTACCAGTCTCAAGATTTTGAACCATGGGGAACCTGGTTGTACCTTGGTTTGAAGGTGTTTCTCTCCAAGGGCATTATAGGGGTTACCATGTTTATAAATGATCTTATCTTTAAAAGCTATCAACCAATGGGGTTATTTCTTTGATTAGAGGATGATGGGGATGACCTACAAGACTTCATGGGCTTTTCTGACCGACCTTGGATATACAAGAAATATCTATGAGCTTTCCTCTTGCATGTCCATGAAGCCCTAGTCTAATGATACATGGAAAGTCTCATAGACACCTCATACTTGACCTCTTTCTTTATATAGCCATATCTACCCCTTCCCAACTCCAAATTTGAAAAATCTTGTTCTTATTTATTTCTTCTAGCTTAGAGAATCATTCCTTCTATGTTTGTCCATGAAAGTTTCTGTCCAAAGATAAAAGAGGGTGCCTGCCTTGGTGAAGAAGGCTCCTAGGGTACCAAATTTACTCTATTTAGGATTTCTTAAGCTCCTCCTTGGTGATTTTGACCAAAAATATTAAGTATCCTCCTTTCCTTCCTATTTTCATGCTGTTAGTATTCCTCCTACTATGACCTTCCATGATAAAACTCCACCTAGAACCCTAAAACATCTCATCTCCATGCTCTTTTGCTAGGATTTGCACCTCTAAAGTGGAGAAGGTGATCTTTGCTCAAGAAAGGAGCTTGGCTTGGAGAAACCAGACCTTCTAATCCCATGATCCTTGCTGTTTGGACCTTATTACCCTCCTTGAGGCAATTTTTGTTAACCCCCTTCTCATATATTGCTTACTACATACTTAAAACTCATGCTTCTATGTTTGAAATTGATGATCTCCATCTCTATTTACAATGATCTTCTAGGGTTTTGGTTTCTTGCTATTTTACCTTCTGTAGAAGATCTAGTTTGGTGACATATACAACTCTAAACCTTATCTTGGGTCAAATATTATTTTCTCCCTCTCCCTCTCTCTTCAATTATCATTATCGGTTTGATGATGTGGTAATTTCCTATTGGTCAGTATTGAAAAATTCATATCTTCTAATCCGCTTATCCAAATTTAACAAATAATTATGTTTTTGAATTGGAAAATTAATATCTATATAATAAAAATATTTCAAGGTCTGATTTCATGGTTTGACGAAGGGTGATTTTTGTAAAATGAATTTAATGCATAAAATGCATAAAAATTACATCTTAATCATCATAACTCCAAAATTAACATAAAGTTATGTTTTCTTCATCGTGATACCTAATAAGTTCATTGGTGATATTTTCAAAATATAAATCTGAGTTTTGCTAAAATGTTCTGAAATTAGGGTTTCTATACATTAATGTGCACTATGTACTCTAACACATGTTAATACATTGAATATAGGCAAAGTGGAACTTGGACACAATTAAAGTGGTGAAAGTTAGTAATTAATATCAGTAAGAGAGGTATGTACATTCCTTACACCCTATGTTGAGATAATTGCAGACAAATCCTATATTTCCCTAATGAGGATTAAATGAATCCTAAATCTTCTATTCTTGAATCCTAACATTTTTCACGCCTCAAATAAGATTATAATTTCTTCTTGTTTGGGTCTTATACCCCACTTCGATGCTTATTGGATATTATGACTACTCTTTCCATGGTTACTTTTCTATCATGTAGATTTATGTTCTATTTAATTTAAAGTAGTGGTACTTATGTACAACCACCCACTGAGGGCATGTATTTAATCGCCGTGGGGAATGTTTTTATTATCCCCTACATAATTGTGTAGGTGACTGGGAATGTCTTATTCTCCCCTCACCTATAGTTTAGAGGTCTGATAGGTGCCTCAACCCTACTTAGTTAGATAGACATAATTATCTTACATGTAAATCCTTTTTAATATAATTTTAATGGCAAGTTTCTTTTGAATATAGCCTCATACTCTTGTTATCTTCATCTTATGATGAACTCTAGCCTGTTCTTATTTTCTTTACTTATCTTGTCATCCTAGACTAGTTTTGTGAAACATACCTTATTTTCTTTCCCCTTTTGCTGGGTGCTTTCCCAACCACCCAGGTCCTAGTGCTGAGCAACGAGAAGGAGAAGTTTGAAGGAAGTCATCTCAAGAGTAGATCTCTATCTATCTGAAAGGATGTCTAGGTTGCTATAGCTAGATCTTTTTCTCTTATCTTTTTCTTTTGGGAACAATCTGTTGGTATGTATGTCCTGAGAGCCAATCATGGGATGATTGGTGAGATACATTAAGATTGATTTGATAAACATCAAAGGCAAGCTTCCAATTCTTTCTGGTTCAGTCATATGAGATAGTGATAGAACAGATTGAATGTCTAGAGAATGACAGTACTCAATGACGTATGCTTTCAGGTTGAGGACCTGAACGATGAGATCATACGGATGCTAAGAGTTTGTACATTCTTGTTATGTCCCTAGTCGGATGTCATTGTGGAAGGTAGATAGACAACAATGACACACAAGACTAGATTGTGGTGTTGGTTGATGACAGAATCTCATTAGTCATGATATAGAGATATCAAACCAAACACATAGGTACTTGTTAGAGAACAAGGTACCGGACAGACCCACCGTGAGTTTGACACATGGAACCACGAGATGGTAGTCACAGTCAGTACTCACAGTGATGGTGGTGAGTGTGATTCTTAGACCTGAAATCACTACACTCAACACATGTCGTTGGGCACACTTTGACATCATCAAACGCAGTCCTGAAACATGGGTTGTTATAAAGGTGATGATTGGGTGGCTTTGACACATGGGGCTTTTGAGGGGTGAGTGATAGATATGGGATTTGTCCCTCCTGAAGGAGTTTGATATCCGAGGCCACTTGATGAGTAGGATTGAGATAGGCGTGCGCACGCATGTGTGAATCAGTATGTGATATTGATGTCATACATATCTCCTTCAATCTACTCTGATATCAAGAAAGTGAATGAACGTTGACAGGATGACTGTTCCATGCCTTGAGTTCATTCAGGATATCAGTGACAAAGGAATTGTTCTCCAACTTTCTACTTTCACTTGGGTAGCATTGATGTGTGACTAGGCACCGCTCTTTGCTTGTGAAGTCATAAGTGTTATGGACTTTCACTGCCAACGTGAAATGGACCTGCAGGGTCACACACATAGGATTTAACCTGGAAGAGGAGTTTTTTTTTCCACAAAGCAATGTTTAGATTGATTACTAAAGGAGTTTAGTAGTTCAATTAAACACTCAATCAGTTGATAGCTCAATATCATATGGTTCAAGGTGTTGGACGCATTGATTGGAGTATCGGATTGATTGAAATCGCATTTGACTGATTCTGCACAACCTGTACTCCCAACCGATCGGTTCAAGTGTTGAACCGGTCGGCTGAGGTTGCTGAACCAGTCGGCTCAAGTGTTGAGTCGATCGGCTCATGGTCAGAGTGAAATGATCAGTTCAAGTGTTGAAACGATCGGTTCAACTGGTGCAACCGAGCAAGTTGGGAAAGTCAGGTCGGTGAGAATTTTCCTTGCATTTCACTTGCCCAATTTGATTGGGAATAGGATTGGTATTCGATACCAATTAGAAACGAAAGAAGGAAAGTCAATCGGGAACCGACCAGGACCACGAACCGACCAGTTCAGAAGTGAACCGATCGGCTCATGGGTCCCAACTGATCGGTTGGTGCTCCAACCGACCGGTTCAGGTCCCCAACCGACCGGTTCACTTATGAACCGATCGGTTCAGGTTGCGAGTTGGTTTCTTTTTGTGGAAAATCTCGAACCCTTCTACTCCTGCTTTAGTCCCATATTGTTGGGCACAGAGAACCCTGTCCCATGACCCGCCTATATATAGGGGTATTGGGGGCTTCTCAGAGCACAACTCAATGCAAGCTGGTTGCTTTGCGAAGTTGTCGTTCTCTCTAGTTTTGGTAACCGTGAGAGATCCCGAGCAAGTGCTTCCCACAAAAGGGAGGTGCAGCAAGGGAAGGACAACTGCAGTTGCAACTGGTAGCAGGAGAGTGTGTTGGCGACTAGTACGTCAACAGGAGGGTGCGACTCCTTCCACTTCCTTGTGGGACAAGGCGAGTGGAGTTCCAAGTGGTCAGTGTGGACTACTACAGAGGTGGGAGGACACTGCCGCTCAGGAGGACAACTGTCATCCGACAGTCCAGTAGGAGGAGGAGTCGTCAGTCCCGGTGCGACCAGGAGCTGCACAGACACCGTCCAAGACCGGAGTTGAAGACCGCGCATTGCGCGAGGTATTGTCGCCGAGCAAGCCTCGGGATAAGGTATGATTCCACAAACCATCCTTTTCTATTATATAGACGTTGACGCGTTTCCTCGGTATGGGTTGGGGGAGAAATTTTTTATTTCCGCTGCCTTCTCTGTCTCCCCTAAAACCCAACAGTGGTATCAGAGCCACGTCAACTGCTCTATATTTTAGGAATATTGATATGATCGATTTTGGTTTGTCGCCTTTATTTATTGCATGCGATGCGAATAATATTGGCTTTATGCATGTCCAATCCTGAATCCACAAATCCCAAATTACATATATGATATGTATTATTAATTCACTCGATACGCGCCGCCCTTAAACGAGTTTTGTGGTGGATGTGTGTAGCATGATTATGGCCTATAAACCCCTATCTGTGTGTGGTTGTTTGTGGTTGCTTGCATCTCGGTCTACGCACCGATCTTCCCTCTCTTATTCCTGATGTAACTCGAAATAATTCGAGATTCTTTCCTACCTTTGCTCCCCCCAAATGTAACTCAGGGTTTCCCTTTTAAAGCAATGTAATTATTAGGATAGATTTTATTTCCTGTTATGTCGAAGACCGGCGGACATCAAGACGACAGCTGAAACGATCGGTTCAAGGCGTGAACCGATTGGTTGACGTTCCAGACGGTCGGTTCAAGGAGTGAACCGATCAGTTGATGACCGGTTCGAGGAGCGAGACGAGCGGATGGCGGACATGACGAGATGCACGATGACCAGGAGAACCGATCGGTTGGAGGAGCCAACCGATCGGCTGGTGGCACCCAGACGACCGGCTGGAGAGTACAGATCATTCATGTGATGAGTTGATCAACTCAGATGGCAAGGCACAGAGTTCATCTTGTACATGTTGCATGTGATGTAGACCTAGATGACCGTGATTCCTCTTGGCTCGAGGAATCACATTAGGATGGCCATAATCATCGCTTTTTATCGTTTGTGCATGTTTTCTGTGGGATATAGCATGTATATGATATGTACTATGTATTGTGGTGATTGGATATGTATATGTATATAAAAACCAAATCCCTCATTAAAATATTAAGTCTTATATGCCTTCCATTAGCGGCACACATGAAAAGCTCGATCGACCAAGTGTAGGTTACGCCAAAGCGTGGTGCGCCGTCTATCTTGTGGAAGTGTGAAGGGTGGACATGTAGGTTCTGCCAAAGCAGGGTGCATGTTTACCGTGTCGGCTTTTGGGTTAGACTTAACTGGTGATTCTTAGAGCGTCTAATCCCAGAGGCAAGGAATGTTCATGGCAAGGTGTTGTGCATGTTCTTTCAACAAGAGTTGCATATGATGCAATTGGCAAGAGTTGCCTACGTGAGAGATCTAAGTTGTGGGCGATCAGCCAAAGCTGACTCATGGCTTAGAGGATTTCAGGATCTTGCCCACTAGAAGGTTGTACGCTGCAATCTTCCGAATTGATGGTGAGGGCTATCAATTTGAACTAAAATAGTGGGAGCGATAATTAATTAAAGGCCTAATTTTATCGTCAACTTTTCAAATCAATCAAACAAGTCAAAAATGAGTTTTTGGACTACAATTGCATATATTTCCTTTTGTTAAAATAAATGGTTAATCAACAAATCACTTTATTTGTGATGGGTCTTTGAGACCAACAAATTAAATGGGAATAATTCCACGATTGGTTAGGACGATGAGAAGTGTTCTCAATCAAAGAGTGAAAGCTCTAAGTCCTAGTTATACCAGAACCAGATGAACTCGATCCCACCAAATCAATGGCTGAAAGTATGCTTATGGAAGCATACCAAGGATGACATTGATGAGGTGTGCTTGATGTTCTGTTCTCTGAACTGTGAGTTGCAGAGAAAACATGAGACATATGATGTCTCCAAGATACTGTCCTAGTATGTCATGACAGAAGGAGATCCAGTAAGGTATTCACACACTCAATGTGATTGGGTATGTGGAAAACTTGATTAAAAAAGATTCCCTCTGAGCCAAGAGTTGGCTATTGGTATGATACTGCAAATGTTGTGAGAATCATACAATTCATGATAAGCTACAACATGAACAACTTTGACAAGTGTTGAAAGAGTTGTTGGACATGTTGAGGATAGTAGAGGCAAAGATGAAGAAAGACAAACCATAGTCTTTGATGTGATCAAAGAAAAGGTAATCTTAAGGGCAAGGACAAGGGAAAAGCTAAGAAGTGTTCTGATGCTAGCCAGAAATCCAAGCCGTCTTCAGCCTCAAGGCACATGGGGAAAGGGTGTATGAGGGATTGCCCTCTATATCTGGAAGAACAAAATAAGATGAAGGAGGGATGGAGATCTCCACCTAAGGTATCATGAAATGAACCACTTCTTTATCTGAGGTATATGATACCAAGATATGGATATGTCATATATGATATGCAATATCCACAAAGAAGTGATGGCCTTTGTGAAAGGACCAAGAAAGAAATACCCATCATTGGAGCAAGTGTTGCTGCCATAGATAGGAGTATCTTTCAATTTATTTCAGCCTAAAGGGCACGAAATAGAGTTGAGAACTGCTATTTCATATATTGCCAATAGATAGAAACACTTTATTTTTGCATGACAATGATGGCAATTAATAAAGTTGATGTTTCAATCTTAAAGATATGATCTTTGTGGCAATGCCTTGTTTATCTTGTAATACATGGTATGTATAAGATAAAATGATACCTAAAGTTATTGATAACTCAAACAATTAAATTAACATATATCATAAGAAATTCATTTCTAGTTTCCATATGATGGATAAATCTAGACTCTTTTGGTTAGAGAACCAGTAAGAGACATGAATATCTTGGACATGATTAATCAATCTTCACTAATGGTAGTGGGAGAATGATTATCCTATTAGGTATAATACATGTGATGTATTTACATACCTATTGGGACAAATGCTAATACTTCAAATGGTGTTTAGAGAAATACCAATATGAATATCTTGAAGTGTTCAAGATTATCATAGATGAAGTACAAATTTGGTAAAGTATTAATTCTTGATGAGATCAAAGAATGAAATACTTGGACCAAATGTTTGAGATCCTTATGAGTGATTATGATAGTGTATCATAGTGAACTCATGATTAAGGCATGGTGATGTCTAAATCAAGAAGGAATCATACTCTAAGGAGTTAGAGAATGATTATCAAATAACTGAATTCTTCTTAATAAAAGAATACCCCACACTAATAAAGGAAATTAAGAATCACAAGGGTTGTGAGTTCTTATATCCTTAACAGATACACCTCAATTATCTATGTGATGAGTTGTTCATGTGATGAGTCAACTATCTAGATGAATATGAGGAACCAAATTTTGAGTTATGATTTATGATCATTACATCCTTAAATGATTTCCGTGTGAACCATAAGGTATGACCTTGATGGTAGCACTCATTGGATGAAATCCATAAGTGCAAATGAGTCTTAAGTGTTAAGACACATGGATAACATTTTGAGAAGGATGATGCTTGTTGATTGCAACTTAATGACTGAGACATTTGGCATATGGATACTAAAACCGCATTCCTATGAGGAATAAAACAAGGATGTGTACGTGACACAACCTATAAGGTTTATGAATCCACTAATGCAAATGAAGTCTATAAGTTACAATGGACTAATCAATGTGATTGATTGAGTATAAGAAACTCAAAATTAGATCTTTACTTTGATGATATAGTCAAAGGGTTTGACTGATATGTCAAAGATAAAGAAGGGATCTGTGATTTAGTGGGAGCGTATTCACATTCCACATATTGATGTGAAATGGAATTGTTCTAGAATGGAAATCCAAAAGTGGAAATTATCTTTAAGGAAGATAGAGATGTTTCCTATATGATAGGAATAGAGATCTATAGAGATAGTTCTCGACAAATCTCTTGACCTGGAAAAGAGAAAGAATACATTGGCAATCTGTACTGAAGGGTTCAGTATGCACAGATTCAGTGGGAGAAAACTTGTCCAAATTATATGGATATTAGTATCCCAAGGCCAAGTGTCCAATTCTTATGAAGAATGGGAACACTAAGAATAGATATGGATCTATCATGTATGCAATCATCCCATTGTCTTGCATGTATGACATGGAAAGAATAAAATGCATTCATCATCTTGTATGTAGGACATGGCAATATGATGTGCTCATCTTGATAACTCGTATGTGGGACATGACGAGTGGATGTCTGTCTGCTTCCAGTAAGGGTTACCGGAATACCATGAGAACTTGATAAGTGCTTGTGAAGTGCTAGTTCTATGGAGATAAGGAAGAGTTCGATGTAAAGAGTTACATTGATGCAAACTTCCGAAAAGACAGAGAATTAATCTCAAGATATACATAAGATGTATAAAAGTGAAAGTTTGTTGATAATTGGAAGTGTTCCAATAAAACCATTTAAAAGGGAAATGTCGCGTATCTGTGTGTTAGTGAACAGCAGTGGAAACTATATGGATCTAAAAGTTCATGAGATGAACTTATATTCCACTCATTGATGACAAGTCTGGAATCCTTGATCATGCAATGTGGCTAAAGGTTAGCAATGGAATACTAGATCGCATATTACGGCAACTCCATCTCATACGTGCGACGTACAGCGAAGAGATGAGAGACATGCGATTTATACTGACTTTGGCAAGGTGTTGCCATTACTCACTATGTTGGCACTAGAGCACAGTGACATGTGGGACATGTTTGAAGATCACTATGAATATGATTCAAGAGTGATTGGCTCACAGTGCAAGTGGGAGTCTGTTGGTATGTATGCCCTGAGAGCCAATCATGGGATGATTGGTGAGATAGATTAAGATTGATTTGATAAACATCAAAGGCAAGCTTCCAATTCTTTCTGGTTCAGTCATATGAGATAGTGATAGAACAGATTGAATGTCTAGAGAATGACAGTACTCAATGACGTATGCTTTCAGGTTGAGGACCTGAACGATGAGATCATACGGATGCTAAGAGTTTGTACATTCTTGTTATGTCCCTAGTCGGATGTCATTGTGGAAGGTAGATAGACAACAATGACACACAAGACTAGATTGTGGTGTTGGTTGATGACAGATTCTCATTAGTCATGATATAGAGATATCAAACCAAACACATAGGTACTTGTTAGAGAACAAGGTACCGAACAGACCCACCGTGAGTTTGACACATGGAACCACGAGATGGTAGTCACAGTCAGTACTCACAGTGATGGTGGTGAGTGTGATTCTTAGACCTGAAATCACTACACTCAACACATGTCGTTGGGCACACTTTGACATCATCAAACGCAGTCCTGAAACATGGGTTGTTATAAAGGTGATGATTGGGTGGCTTGGACACATGGGGCTTTTGAGGGGTGAGTGATAGATATGGGATTTGTCCCTCCTGAAGGATTTTGATATCCGAGGCCACTTGATGAGTAGGATTGAGATAGACGTGCGCACACATGTGTGAATCAATATGTGATATTGATGTCATACATATCTCCTTCAATCTACTCTGAGATCAAGAAAGTGAATGAACATTGACAGGATGACTGTTCCATGCCTTGAGTTCATTCGGGATATCAGTGACAAAGGAATTATACATTCACTGTAACACCATTCACGGATTGTAGGATGAAAGTTGTTCTCCAACTTTCTACTTTCACTTGGGTAGCATTGATGTGTGACTAGGCACCGCTCTTTGCTTGTGAAGTCATAAGTGTTATGGACTTTCACTGCCAACGTGAAATGGACCTGCAGGGTCACACACATAGGATTTAACCTGGAAGAGGAGTTTTTTTTTCCACAAAGCAATGTTTAGATTGATTACTAAAGGAGTTTAGTAGTTCAATTAAACACTCAATCAGTTGATAGCTCAATATCATATGGTTCAAGGTGTTGGACATATTGATTGGAGTATCGGATTGATTGAAATCGCATTTGACTGATTCTGCACAACCTGTACTCCCAACCGATCGGTTCAAGTGTTGAACCGGTCGGCTGAGGTTGCTGAACCGGTCGGCTCAAGTGTTGAGTCGATCGGCTCATGGTCAGAGTGAAATGATCGGTTCAAGTGTTGAAACGATCAGTTCAACTGGTGCAACCGAGCAAGTTGGGAAAGTCAGGTCGGTGAGAATTTTCCTTGCGTTTCACTTGCCCAATTTGATTAGGAATAGGATTGGTATTCGATACCAATTAGAAACGAAAGAAGGAAAGTCAATCGGGAACCGACCAGGACCACAAACTGACCGGTTCAGAAGTGAACCGATCGGCTCGTGGGTCCCAACCGATCGGTTGGTGCTCCAACCGACCGGTTCAGGTCCCCAACCGACCGGTTCACTTATGAATCGATCGGTTCAGGTTGCGAGTTGGTTGCTTTTTGTGGAAAATCTCGAACCCTTCTACTCCTGCTTTAGTCCCATATTGTCGGGCACATAGAACCCTGTTCCATGACCCGCCTATATATATAGGGGTATTGGGGGCTTCTCAGAGCACAACTCAATGCAAGCCGGTTGCTTTGCGAAGTTGTCGTTCTCTCTGGTTTTGGTAACCGTGAGAGATCCCGAGCAAGTGCTTCCCACAAAAGGGAGGTGCAGTAAGGGAAGGACAACTACAGTTGCAACTGGTAGCAGGAGAGTGTGTTGGCGACTAGTACGTCAACAGGAGGGTGCGACTCCTTCCACTTTCTTGTGGGACACAGAGAGTGGAGTTCCAGGTGGTCTGTGTGGACTACTATAGAGGCGGGAGGACACTGCCGCTCAGGAGGACAACTGTCATCCGACAGTCCGGTAGGAGGAGGAGTCGTCAGTCCCGGTGCGACCAGGAGCTGCACAGACACCGTCCAAGACCGCAGTTGAAGACCGCGCATTGCGCGAGGTATTGTTGCCGAGCAAGCCTCGGGACAAGGTATGATTCCACAAACCATCCTTTTCTATTATATAGACGTTGACGCGTTTCCTCGGTATGGGTTGGGGGAGAAATTTTTTATTTCCGCTGCCTTCTCTGTCTCCCCTAAAACCCAACACAATCATGTAATGAATAATGAAAACCATGTAATAGGCTTAGTACTTTTATTTCCACTGCTATTGACATTTTATAATGTATCTGGTGCATGCTTATTTACTTGGAATATTATACATGCATCCCTCAATATCTTTTGTCTTTCTAAAAAGATGGATGTCTTTTACTTCCTTTAAATTTTAGTAAGGGGGTGATCTCTCCTCTTTACATGTTTGCCCTAGAGTTGATCAATAGATGATGAAGGGTTGATTTAGGATCATATAGTTTTCACATTAGAATAATGATGAATAGATCCCTAAAATACTTACAACGAAAAGATGCATAAGTAACCATAGTAACTTGAGGTTGTTTAGCTTGTCCTTTAGGAAGCTACTAGGATAATAAGTTGAAAGCAAGGTGTGTAGAAAGGATCATGGTTTAGGGGCTGGCAAGATTTTCCTCCGCACCACTAGCTTGGTCTACGAGGACACTCGAATCCATATGATATCGGCCTGGCCTGAGCTGATATGAATTGTTCAAAATAGCATGGTTTTAGGCAATAGTAGCCTTAGTCATCTATATGATTGATCTTTAGGGACCCTAATATTATAAACTAGTCTCCTAGGTGTAATGACTTTTTTGAGGATGGATACCCAATATAGTTCCCTTATGACCTATAGAACTACATGTTTGGATAGTTATCCCTAGAACCTAGATTTTGAAGTTTGGTGTTTAGTAAGCAATAAGAGTGCACACTGGAGCGTGATGGATCTGATATATGGTCTAGTTAGATGCATACTTTTACCTCTTTAGTTTATCTTGGTAGGTTAAATCCTTTAAAGGGTGGTGAATACATTGTTTTCTTATATGTGGATGTTTTTATTTCAAGGACAAAATCCCTTTAAGGGGTGGTGTGTTGTAACATACTAGATCTTGGACCCTACCCTGGAAGTTGACATTTTGGACATAGCCAAACAAGGTTGAAGGTTAGACCTAAATAGATGTTTAGTATAACCCCAATGAGTTAATGCATGTATATATCATTTTAATGTAACTTAATGTTCTAACATTAATCTTAGACTTATAATGGATACATAAAATATGCCACATAACTCATTTTGGCGGTAATATGAAGATAAGAATCTTAATTGGATGAATAATTTAGATAATGGGTTGTTAATGGGCCATATGACATATCTCATAAAAAGAATCTCAAAAGTGGAACAAACTTCAAATTCGAAATCTACATATCAAAATTAGCCTAGGTGTCAAATTTCATCTAATTTGGACAACCTTGAAATATTATGATAAGTTTAGGAGAGAGAAAATGAGTAAAAGGCATAAGTAATGAATAATGTGATTATATAACTTCAAAATATGGAAGTAATGGAAGATTCATATTCAACACATCAAACGTAACTTGTGGATTAAGTTTGGTCCAATTTGGATGTTGTTTGTGCAAGTTATGTAATTTTAGGTATATTCTGGACTTTTCTACAATTTACCCAATTGGGAGGTTTTCTTTGCAAATTATCACATGTATTATAATACTTATATATTACCTTACCATTCTTAAGTTTTGAACCGTAAGTTGCCTAGTTGCACCTTGGTTTGAAGTTGTTTCTTTCCAAGGGCATTTTAAGGATTACTCTCTTTTTAAATGAGCTCATCTTTAGAAGCTATCAACCAATGGGGTTATTTCTTTGATTGGAGGTCGTTTAGGATGGATTACAAGTGTCCATAAACTGACATTTTATATTCAAGAATCCTCTATGAGCTGTTCTCTTGCATGGTCATGAAATCCCTAGGCTAAGGACACATGGAAAGCTCCATGGACACCTCATGCTTGACTTCTTCCTTATCCATAAAGGTTTGCATGTCCATAGTCACCCTTAGCATTGAACACATGGAAAGTAACTTGACACCTCATTCTTGAATTCTTCCTTAACCACAAAGGCTTGCTTATCCATTGACACCCTTATATATGACACATGGAAAGTCTCATAGGCACCTCATACTTGACCTCTTTCTTTATATATCCATATCTACCCCTTCCCAACTCCCAATTTGAAAACTCTTGCTCTCCTTTATTTCCTCTAGCTTAGATCATCATTCCTACTATATTTTTCCATGAAGGTGTTGTCCCAAGGTAAAAGGAGGTGCCTACCTTGGTGAAGAAGGCTCCTAGGGTTCCAAATTTCTCTATTTAGGATTTCTTAAGCTCCTCCTTGGTGATTTTGACCAAAACTAGTAAGTATCCTCCTTTCCTTCCCTATTTTCATGTTGTTAGTCTTCCTTCCACCTTCTTCCAGGTTAGAACCATGGCCTTCCATGGTGAAACCCCAGATAGAATTCTTAAACACCTCATCTCCACGTTCTTTTGTTAGGGTTTTTCACCTCTAAAGTGGAGAAGGTGTTTCTTGCTCGAGATAGGAGCTTTTTTAGAGAAATCAGCTTCTCTAAGCTTGAAAACCTTACTTATTTGACCTGTCCACCTTCCCTAGAGGCTCTTTGGAGGCCTAGGCTTGGATCTAGAACTGACTTGGACTGTTTAGACTCTGAAGTTGAGGTATCATGTATCCCCTATTCTTCTATGTTGAGCAATTCACCTATGCTTATTCATTCTCTTTGTCCTATGGACATTAGCCTATACACAATGTCTTTTCTTTTGAAAATCATGGTTCATGTGAACTACCTTATTTGATATTTATCATTTGATCATGGGTATTCTTTTGAACTCTTATCTTATGCTTTGTTCACAATGGAACTCTAAAAGATGACATGTGATGTCTTTTTCCCACTTATGAGGTGGATGTATATGTTGGTCACTTATGTGGTGACTAGTTTATATATTCTGACTATACTTTCTACTTTCCTCTACATTTAACACTCTATGTGATTCACTAGCACTAGAGTAGTGTAATTGCATTGGTTTTCATGGCAGATGTGTTATTTCTTACCGAGCAGATGTGATATTTCCTGCTCTTTTGGGATGGAAATGAACCTCATACCTAGGGCAAGATATGTGATTCTTGGCCCATGTTTTATATATTTGGGAGATTGGCAGTATTCCTTTCTCTATCAGGTTTCAAGATTATGAGACTTGACCACCTTTGTGTTTATATTGTTCTAGGGCTATGTTTATCTCACATGCATGCATGTTGATGATATGGGGTGTGTGCCCTAATTCTTTACTTGTGCTTGTGTGGCACAATATTTATGTTTTATTAATGGCAAGTATTCTTTTGTTATCATATGATTTCAATTCCTTTTCTCTTGATACCCATTTGGGTGGTCCTTATCCTTTCTATGGGAACCTTTTTATATGTGATGTCCTTTATTCCATATATTTCTCAATTTCCTATTTAGTATGCACATACCAACCTTTGCTTCTATCATCCATTTTCTCTTCGTGTTGGGGTATGCTTCCAACCCTAGGTGAAGGACTTGGATGATAAGGTATGAAGTTTTGGACTATCTTAAGGAGTTAAATCTTGGAGACAAAGTTGTTATGGTTTACATTTACCTCTACTTAAATCCTTAAGTTATATCATACATGTAAACCCTTATGGGATATTATGATGTACTTTTGTAATCTTTTGTGAAAATTGAATATAGTCATTATTTTTATTCCGCTGCTATACTTTGGTATTTTGAATACCATTATAATAAATTTTGAAAATTTATACCTACTCGAACATACCTTTTAGTGTGTTCGGAATGGATGTTAATTATTCAAAAAAAATAGTAAGGGGTGATCCTGCCTCCTTACAAAATATATTTTATTAAAAGATAACACCAAGGATGAATCATAATTTAAAGGAACATGTTGGAACCATTTTCTAATGGACCGTTGAAAATGATCTATAAATTTCTAATGGACCATTGAACATGTTGCAAAACCATCCTTCCATTTATTTCTACCACTAATATTGATTTCATTAATTTCTTTGTCTGCTCAAATTTTAAATTATTAGCTAGTATGTCTCCTCTTTGCTTGCAAAAGGAGAGAATTATCAATAAAATTAGCATATAAATCCTCAAAGTGATTAATTTTAAAATTTTGGTTGTTTATAATGTATACTTTTGTGTAAATTATAAGTAATGGGCATTCTTTTCATGATTACTAAATAAATGGTAATATTATACTTTATCATAGAATATATAAATTCCTTTCTAGATTTTGGATATCTAACTATAATATGTATGGGAAATAACTATGGGTCATTTGTGATCCTAGACTATGAATTGGGGTCAGTTAAGTTTAATAAGAATATAATTCCTTGGTTTTATGTGTAAAAAATGTTGTACATAACGAATATTTCATTACTATTGTGAAAATGTCAATCATTCATGGAAGTATTGTCTTTTTGAAACTGAAACATTGACTATGTCTTCTTCCAACATGATTTAAGTATGTCATCATATATCATATAATAAAAAGGTCAAAGCATTCCCTCATAATGATAAAATATTAGCTTAATTTTTTGCCAAACAAACAACCCATTAAAACTAGAAAATTAATTAAATAAAATAGTAATGAATCTTAGACATGAATTTATGGTTTTTTGTTCTATATTTATCACATGATAGCCCCAGGAGATCTTTCTAGAATCGTTAAATTGAGAGACATCAATTCTCTATGAACTCACTCTAAGGAGGTTGGTATCAGAACCTGTTATTTATATTGTTACTTCGGTTGTCAACAAGGTGTGAATCTAAATGTATGACGACATGTGGGAGTTTAGAAAATACTTCCCCCAAGACCATTTTGCAATTGACTATCAAGAATATTAAAGATGAAACGTTACCATGACAAAATTTAATACACCAAAATGTTTCAACTATGGAGAATTAAAAAAATGAAGAATACGTTTTAAGGTATTTCATCATTTATTTGTTAGGTTAGGCATATGATCTCTATATATAGGAATATACCATCTATTCTCCTCTATATATCACATATCATGCCCATATCATCATTTCATATAATCCAATTTTCCACCTACTCATTACAAAGGAAAGTCTACATCATGAGTTGGTTCTTAGGTTGTCATGTAGGTGTATAACTTGGATGTGTGAATATGAGTGAGAATATAACTATACCATTCTTCATATCCATTTCAGCTTTGGTAGTTAAAGTAAAAAAGAGTGAAACTTCAATGGAAATAAAACCAATAAACCTTAAATAAATCAACTATGATCAATAGTGATCAAAATGTGTCATTTTAGGTATATTCTCCACAATCAAATAAAAACAAGCTTATACATTGTATCTTATGGCATACATATATATTATAACTTATAATAATTACTCTATTCAGTGTAATAATGGACGTTTCAAGAAATATATAAGGAATCTTTAGATGAAAAACATTATCGAGGATCATAACACAAAAAATACTGTTAAATATAAACATCTTAATAGAATTGTTGAAGCATAATCACAAAAAGGGTGATGGGTTATATTGGTATAGAGGAATGTCAAGGGAACTTATAAGGTTAAGAACTATGAAGAGAATTAAGAGTTGAAAATACCACATCATAAAATAATATTAATACATGTAATAAGGTAAAGTACCAACTCCTAATCTACTGAATAATAGGACTGAGATAGTAAACAACCTCTTTAATATATTTTTTTCTAACCAAAATGACAATGAATAGTTTGTACTTAATTTATTCTTATATCAATGTGTTCATTTTCAATAAGTAATGTAATGATAGTTTCATTGCATGTTCTATAGATATGATAGTACCACATATAGTAGTTATGGAAAAGCACATGCATTTACTAGTTCTTCTATAATATATGAATGAGTACAAAATAAACAGTAGTATCTCGACCACTGTATCTGGGACGATTTACGCTTAATTATTTGGATGTTCTTGCAACTATTTCCCTGACATAAGAGGTTGAGGGTAGGTATGACCACTGAATGAATTTGACCCATATACTAACCAGTATAGCTTGATCCATATATGTCTAACTTTTGGCCAGACGAAAGCTATTGATCTAAAATTTTATGTGGACCGATTCTAAACTTAGGTAAACCAGACCCAAAAACACAAATTCCCATATTCTTGACATAAAAAGAGGGTAGGATCTTCATATAGAAAAGGGGGCCTATGGTCTATCTAAAATTTTCTAAAATGTCCTTTCTAAAATATAGGTCTTCTACAATATTATTTGTGAAAAACTTATACCATATAAAAAAAATTAAATAAAGGCATGATGATATATACTTTTGTATGAGACATTATTGATGATTTTTCAAAGATTGATGCATCTCTTGATTCTTTTTTTTGACTTTAAAGCATAGAAAACTACAAGATTACAAGGAAATAGAAGGGAGGCGGGCAACAAGTTGTGCCGCCACCCCTTTTTGAATGACAAATCCAATCCTCCGAAACATGACATCCATAGATCTGGGAGTCATTACATTACTATGCCTAACTTTTTGAACTCTCTTGATTCTAGAAATGTGATGCATCCAACGTGATTTGAATGAATATATTACACTATTATGTTTGTATGAGATATAAAGATGGAAATTTTGGAGCAAAAACTCCTTATAAACCTAAGGTAAAATGTAAAAAATTTCCACGACACCAGATATTATCATTGTTTCCAGATACACATATGCGTATATGATTACAAGTAAAATGTGATACAAATATATAGAACAGGTTTGACAACACGAGATAATGCTCTACGGAAATGAAATGGAAAAACACATGACATATGTTCCTTTACTATAACCAACATGTTAGTCAATTTGTTATTGTGTCACAAACCAACACGATGTTATATTGGGGAATATGTGTGTTATATGATATATGGACAAGTATAATGTAAAAAAAAATTTGTAGAGGAAACTTTACTAGCGAGCGTGCATATATAAGATAATAACCACAAACAAGCAGATAGAAAAAAGCAAAATTTTACGTGGTAAAACCTCACAGTGCAAGAAAAAATTCACAGGGCTGACCGAGGGAAAAATCCACTATAAGAAAAGGTACAATGCCTTTTTTAATTGTTGATTATAAATATGAGATGCTACAATGTGAAGGAGATATAAGAAAATACTACCGTAGGGAGAGATTCCTACAATACCACCCCATGACCTTCAAGAAAGATATCATCTTCCACAAAGTACACGATAATTAATTATTTGAAAAAAAAATGGATGTCTTTATAGTCTTGTCCCACTTCCTTTCTTCTTCTCTTTCTTTTTCTCTCTTTTTATTTGCTTTCTTCTCTCATATCTTTGATGCAATAGCATCATCGACATTGTCTTTTCTTTTCCTATCTCGTCCCTTTAGTCAACTGGCAACTAATTAATTATTCAATTTATAGGATCTTGCGTGCGAGGGACATAGTGTTACCTTGGCCCAATTTGGTTAAGTCCCACACATGCCCAACAATATCCCCATCTAGTCCAAAGGAGAAATTGTCATCATAAAATTGTCATTGAGAATGTATGTTGTTGAGCCATATGCAGAGATCCAGCTGGTTGTGTGTCACTACTTTGGTCATCATGTCAGAAGCATTCTTTTCATAATGGATTTTCATTAGTGTTAATAACTTCTTGTCAATCACATCATGGGGACAATGATATCTCACAACTATGTAATTTATCCTTGCATGATGTGTTGTACTCTTGTGCAATTCAATAATGCTCTAACTATCATAATAAATATCTTGATTAACATGATTCATTCTCACTTGTCCCATAAATTTCACCATCCAAAGTATTTTCCGTTCTGCTTCCACTAGTGTAAGTCATAAGTTTTGTGGAACTCATTTTATGAGAACTCTAATTCAATTTCCAAAACTTAACATCCATTCACCTCCATGTGGTTGGTTTGTTGTAAGTATCAATTTAGAAATCATTAGAAATATTGTTAATTTTTACTATGTCAATAAATATGGATGACAAAGACATAAAAAAATCTTATCTATGAAAGACCATAATATTTGAAAATCATAATAACCTCAACAGTGGTTATGGTACAAATATCACTCCTTTAAAAATATTGTGGTACAACTATAATCTTAATAACAGTGGTTATAGGAATGAGTATATCTACATCGCTAATATTTCTAATCATAAATATTTTACATGTGTCACTTATGACGATTGGAGAATATAATTGTATAAGAAATGTTGTTAGTTGTCCCAGAACTTATTTTTTACTCTTTTTAAGAGGGAAATCAGGAACTGTATTTTTTATGTAAGTTTGTAACTCATCGAAAGTCACAAAATTTAAGTTTCAACACTTACTTTAAACCAATAATAAAAAGCTACTTAAGGAACTCCATTTCATAAGTTTTCCAAACCAGTTACGACAAACCAATCAGAGCCTAATGCAACGTATTCCATATCTTCATAGAAAGCGCAACCCACTTTTACAACCTAGACTATCAAAATATGGCTCCACATGTAAAAGTGAACATGCACAAAGGTAGGTTTTCTATGATCAATGTTACCTTCCATCTCATCATCAATGAAGTCTCTCAAAACTGGTTCAAAATCATACACCATCAAACATGTGTTTCTAGTGCCTCGTAAGTATTAAAAGAGCTACTAGACCGCCAACCAGTGATTTGTCTAAAAGTTTGAAACATACTGTAATAACCTCATTTTTGATGAAATTGATTTATATAAAGCTAAGGCATAAATTGATAAGTAAATTCCCCATAGTATTAATTGATCAAATAATAATATTTATACCCACTTTGTGGTATGGGTGCAACCCATGGTCCAAGTGAAGTCCGTGAGACTATTTGCCTTAGAAATAGGTCTTTGTGGTGCAAGTTAAAGAATAAAAATAATTTGTGTGTAAATAAGAGATAATGACTAGAGATCTCGTACATCAGAAGACATGGAAGTTGCATTTGTCAAGCAAGTAGCAGGATCTGGGATGGCCCAGACCCTTGAACAAGAATGAAAATCTCGGCATGGAACGTCCAGGGTCTGGGCCGCCCTGGAATGGTGAACTCTCTCAAGAGGAGATGCTGGAGAGAGATGTCTGACATAGTTTTCGTGGTGGAAACTATATGCAAGAGTATGGAGCAAGATAGAGTTAAAAGATCATGTGGTTATGATAGTGGTTTTAGGGTGGATAGGAGTGGTAGATCTAGTGGTCTGGGGTTGTGGTGGAGAGGTGATAGGGTGACGATAAAATCCTTCTCCGATCATCATATTTGTACTGATATTGATAAGAACAATCTAGAGTACCATTACTGCTTTGCTGGGGTCTATGGCTGGGCGAGAGTACAAGACAGGACTCAGACTTGGGCTCTTATGGGAGATCTGTGTAGGGACTCTCACAGGCCTATGGTATGTGGTGGAGACTTTAATGAGATCACTACACTACATGAGAAATAAGGGGGTGAACCACGCAATGAATGGCAGATGAGGAATTTTAGGGAGGCTATTGATAGTTGTCAACTTATTAATCTGGGGTCCACGGGGTGCAAATTCACTTGGCGGCGAGGCTTACACACTGACAATCTCATCATGGAAAGGTTGGATAAGTTTTTGGCGGATAGGGAGCGGTGTGACATCTTTAATGTGAAGAGGGTAAATAATTTTCCTATTAGCAACTCAGACTACGGGCAGATTTATCTATGGGCAGAGAAATCAAGACAGGTGGAGGATAGGGGAAGAGTTTTAGATTTGAGACTCTATGTCTATCTTCTAAAGAATGTAAGACAGTGGTGGAACATGCATGTAAGGAAAATTCGGATGGTGGCTTGTTGTCACAGATGAGGGGGTGTGCGGAAAGACTGAACTATTGGGCTAAGGAAAAATTTGGGAATATTAAGAAGAGAATCTGAAGGACTGAGAAAGATCTAGCACAGGCGCACAATGGGCTACCTTCTCATGATATGATACAAGAATGCACTCAGCTGGCAAAAGAACTAGAGGAATTACAATGGTGGGAGGAGAGCTTCTGGCATGCTAGAGCACACACTAATGAGATGACGGATGGCGACCAAAATATGAAGTACTTTCACCATAAAGCTAGCCAGAGAAAAGGAAGGAACATCATTGATGGCATCTTCAAGGAGGATGGTAGCTGGCAGATAGATCCTGAGGAGATTTAGGCGGTGATCACTTCATTTTTTACCTCTCTTTTTTCGACATCACATCTGGATGGCATGGAGGAATTTCTGGACGACATGCATGGAGTTCTACAGGATGAGGATGTCACATGTATGGATCAGACCCCCTTCAGAAAGTGAGATATGACAAGACCTTCAAAAAATGCATCCCAATAAAGCTCCTGGACCCAATGGCATGAAGGCGATTTTTTACCAAATATTATGGGGCACAATGAAGAAGAGTGTGGTTGATTTTATAGTTGCATTGTGGAGAGGAGAGCACAGCCTGGCAGAGATCAATGAGACAGACATAGTGCTTATTCTGAAGATAGAGACATTGGTCCGCATTTCTGAGTTTCACCCTATCAGCGTGTGTAATGTCTCTTATAAAATCATCACGAAAGTCCTACCCAATAGAGTGAAGCCATTGCTGAATAATATTATTTCCAAAAATGAAAGTGCTTTCATTAGAGGAAGGTTGATTACTGATAATGCTTTGGTGGCATATGAGTTATTCCATACCATGAAGCACAGGAAGAGGGGAAAAGAGGGGTTGTTGGCGCTCATGCTAGACATGAGCAAAGCTTATGATAGGGTGGAGTGGTCTTTTCTGGGGAGGGTGATGGAGAAGATGGGATTTCCTGTGATGTGGAGGACTAAATTACATGAGTGCATGGCTAGCATTTCACACAGATTCATCATCAATGGTAAAAGGAGAGGATCTACAAGACTGACTCGGGGACTACGCCAAGGTGACCCTATCTCTCCCTATCTCTTTATTTTTTATGCTGAAGCTCTCTCTTTATCTCTTTTAAAAGTAGCTCAGGCAAAGAGGATTCATGGCATTAAGGCATGTAGGACAGTGTCGTCTATTTCTCACCTCTTCTTTGCTGATGATAACATCGTGTTTGTTAGATATACCTCAGAAGAATACTTCGTTTTAGCTGAGATTTTCAGCCATTATGAGAGGGTATCCAGGCAGAAAATTAATTATGAAAAGATTGAGGTTTCCTTTAGTGGCAATGTGGAGGCGGAAAGGAGGGACGTCATAAAGAATATGGTTGGGGTAGGAGAGGTGCACCGACATGAACAATATTTGGATTTACCTACAACTGTGGGGCGGTCTAAGAAGGTGGTCTTTGCTGCGATTAAGGACAGAGTATAGAAAAAATTGTAGGGATGGAAGGAACAGTTGATGTCTAAGCCAGGGAAGGAGGTTCTTTTAAAGCAGTGATCCAGGCCATTCCCACTTACTTGATGAGCATTTTCAAGCTTCCTGAAGGACTTATAGATGACATACATTTCATGATAGCACGTTTCTGGTGGGGAGCTAAGGAGGGTGAAAGGAAGATTCATTAGCTCAGCTGGGCGAGACTTTGCAGACCAAAGGAGTATGGAGGGATGGGATTCTGGGACCAGTCAGCTTTTAATAATGTGTTACTGGAAAAATAGGGATGGCATCTTTCTATTAAGGAGGGATCGCTGGTTAGCCGTATACAGAAGGAAAAATACTACTGGCACACTACAGTCATTCACTCGGCGAGGGTAGGTGCACCCAGCTACACGTGGAGGAGAATCTGGGGGGCGTTGCAGCTGGCCAAGCCGGGCTTTCTGTGGCGGGTGGGATCGGGGAGGAGCATTGACATGGATCCCATAGCTGGGTGGGATAGTGCACCGCTATTTGATGCAGGGGCCGGTTACATACACTTCAGTTGCGGGGTTGATAGATGCGGAGACGGGTTAGTGGGATGAGAATGCATTGACAGACGTGTGCCCTCCTCACATACGTTCCATGATTCGTGTCATACCTTTGAGTTGTCAGGAGGACGTTGATACCCTATGGTGGGATAGTGAGAGCAGAGGAGAGTTTACAGTGCGCAGCGCATACAGACTTATACGCACATGGGAGGATCTACTTGACAACATGGAAGTGGATGACTAGAAAAGAGTGTGGAAGCAACGCTGGCCTCCAAAGCTGAAATACTTCATATGGAAAGTGCTCCGAGACATTTTACCGACAAAAGCAGCCCTGTGCAGAAGGGACGCGGCCCAAGACAATCTATGCCCACGCTGTCTTTCTCATACAGAGGATTCCACTCACGCCCTCTTGCTCTGTGCTTCAGTGGGTCCCGTTTGGGCGGCGGGACAGTTAGTTTGGCCGCTCCACACGAGCATGGATGCTAGGGAGTTTACTAGGAAGCTGTTACGTGATGATGATCTGAGGAGAAGGGAGGAAGGAGCGACACTTCTATGGATAGCTTGGACAGCCAGAAATAAGCATATTTTTTACCGCCAGCAGCCATATATTCCAGCACTTGCAGCCAACATTCTCACATTGGTGGAGGAGTATGGGCGACATTCGTTGGCGTCACGTAGAGAGGATCATCAGGGGGATGGTATGGATGTTTCAGCTTGGAACCCTCCACCACAGGGGAGTTTCAAGATGAATGTAGATGTCAGTGTCTGCAACGGTGGCAGTGTGGGGATTGGAGCTGTCTTCAGGGCCCACCTAGGAGATATCAAGGCTACATACCAATCTCATCTGGACCATGCGTTCTCAGTACTTAGTGCGGAGGGAATGGCAGTCCTACATAGAATTTGGTTAGCCTTGAACCTAGGCCTGAAGGATCTGATCGTCGAGTCTAATAGCGGTATGTTGGTTCACGCAGTGAAGGCCGACGGGTGGGGATGGAGATACGAGGACAACATCATCACAGAGATTTGTCATTTGTCTTTACATCTATCCTCTTTTCACTGTTGTTTTATCCGTATGCAAGGTAATGGGGTTGCCCATGCCTTAGCCTCTCATGCATGTTGCTTGGAAGATCCTCACACTGTGCTTGAGGACTTCGATGTGAGCATTGTAGCTATTGCTTTTTCTGATATGAATAAATAAAAAGCGACAAACACCCTTTATAATAAAAAAAAAGAGATGATGGATTTTTGATATGTTGGATCACTGAAATATAAAATAACATACAAAGGACATTCCATGAGATAATAATAACTTTTTAAAATAGAATGTTTAAGAGAACAAATTTTGTATATAAAAGACATTCCAATAAATCCTAAAATTTAAATATAAATTAGGAAGGACATTAGTGAGTTTCCAATGGAGTAAGGACAAGTGATTTAAGGAATATATATATATATATATATATATATATATATATATATATATATATATGAGAGGTAAAGAATAATCTAGATTTCAAAATCGTAAAGAGTTTCCTAATGGTTTAGTGATCAAATTACCCCATATGGTGATATGATTTCCTTAATAGCTTTGGTGTGTCAATCAAACAATACGAGCAATAAGTTCAGGAAACATATTGAACAAAGAAAAACATAGAATTTCTTTTCATCAAGACTTTTAGGACTCTTTGATAGGAAAGAAGTCCAGTCATCATTGGAATTGATGTGTTTTATATTTATCTCGTGAGATTTGGCTATTTCTTTAATTAACTACCCAGTCAACTTTTGCATGACTAATATGGCACACAAAGAAGAGGAGGATTAGCAAGTCGTGTTGTCTAGAAAGGAACCAAATCCTGAAAAAGGCAAGCCGGCGAAAGGTTTCCATGAACTCAGTTTATAAATAGCTAGGTTCCTAACTTTCTCGATTAAATACTCCCTCAGTTTCTTCAGTCATCGATTTCCTCCTCCTAACCCGAGCGGTTTCACCTAGCATCTACATAATGACTCACCGGAGCCTCCTCTCTACCGAGACCGTGTCCCCCAGTCGTTGAATATGGGGAGGAGAGATCTGCGTGCCCTCTCATGGTGGACGGTCAGACCATCATTGTACAGGGTAGCAAGGTCAAGCATACGAAAATATGGCTTGCTGCAACTCTCTGCAATAGAGAATGGTTGTGGAGGGGCTGCTCTACCTCAAAATAGTTTGCAATGGTCAGCATCCTTGTCTTAAGTGTACATGTAATATCCTTTCTCTTAGGTTAGCTCCCTTGCCAAACCCTACTCTAGACCTTGAGGACGAAACCTCGTCTCCGGTTTTGTGGCCACTGCCAGCCATACCAAGCACCTCACCATGTTCGGCTAGGCTGGGAGGAGGGCAGTGCCCTTGGCTACAGCGGCAGATCCTCGAGGTACAGCGTCACGACTGCCCCACGACCGTGGACGTAGTAGTACTCTTTTGTGAGCAGAACTGTCACCACTTTACGTTGTGTGTTCTGTGTTGTGACCGAGAGTTGGAGGAGAGCTCCAGGCCATCCGATCCACCACATCTAAGGGCTGTGAAAGCCTCATCCATTGCATCCTCAAATGACAGGGTCATATTGTTAGATACGTGATTATTACTTTACGTAATTACTGTAACTGCTATTAATGCAGCGGCTGGTTACTGTAGTGCATTTAATGTAGTAATCACTTATTTAGTATGAGTTAAGCCTAATGTAGTGCAGCATGTACATGTGAGAATGATGTGTTGTTTCTAGTACAAATGACAAAGAAGTTTTATCCCATATTGCTCACTCCTAGAACTTTTGTGGTCCTCATATGTAGGATCACATGGGGCACTAGTGTCCAAAGGAGTCCTAGGAGGAAGGTATGCTCACCTCCTTGGTGGGTCGGGTTACCACATCACAATGCATGTACGCGCGCTCCACGCCTCGCCTGGCCGGGCCGGGCCAGGCTTGGGCTCGGGCTCGGGCTTGTGGAGAATGTCTCTCGTTTTTTTTTACACTAGGATACAACTAAGTAATTAATTACTCGTGTAATTAATTGTTGATTTCTTATTCAGATTTCTTAATTTTTTGCGGATTATTCCGTCTTAGTGGGAATAAGATTAGGGACGTGCGTGACTATATATACACATCCGGTCATTAGGGTTAAACACACCGAAACATTCTTCTGCCGCCGTCTGTTTGGTGAGCTCTAATCCAGAGTGTGAGAGCTTCGTCCCGGAGTTGCTTTGCTTGCACTGTTAATTACTTTGCACCTGTCGTTGTTGTATGAACGACAATAACAAATATTTACAACAGTCTTAAAGAAATCATTTTTCTGTCGTTAATAAACAATGGTCGGTCAGGGTGGTTTGGGATGTAAAATTGATACAACCAATATGCCTGAAAAGTTTACTCGTACGAACTTTGTCGTTGGCAGAGTCATATGGAAATTTGGCTGAATATTGCGGGTTATGATCAGTATTTAATTGAAACTGAACCTGTATCTGATGAAATAATTTCTGATAATGCAAACATTATTGCTAATTGGAAGAAGAGTGATAAAACGTGCCGCGGTTTGATTCTGTTTGGTTTAAATAACAAAATGTATGATTCTTACTCAAAGCCGCCAGTCACTACGTCCAAGGTTTTATGGGAATTGTTAATTAAAAATTTTAACACTGAAAATCAAGGTGTTAAAAAATACTGTGTGTCTAAATTTCTTAAGTTTCAGATGGTTGAGGGTAAGTCAGTTTCTGATCAAACACACGATCTACAACTCCTAGTTCATGAACTCTCATATGCCAAGATGGTGTTGCCTGAGAAGTTTGTTGTTATGTCTATCATAGAAAAATTCCCTAAGTCTTGAGAGTCGTTTGGTATGTCTCTGAAGCATCGCAAAGGGACACACACCATGGATGAACTAATGATGGATATTAATATACAAGAAGAACACTTAAAGGAGAAAGGGGTCAAAGTGCCTACTGATGCAAATCCAACTGTTAATCTTACTTCTACGAAAAACACCGAAGATAAGAAATCTAAGAATGCACATAAACCCAAGGCAAAGATCCAAAAGAAATCGAAGAACAAACCTTGTTGGACTTGTGGACAGGTTGGTCACTGGAACAAGGATTGTGCTACTAAGAAGGCAAAGAAAGCTACCGCATCTGCAACTGAGGAGGTTGTAGTCAACATGATGACTACATCCTTGAACCTCAATGATGGGTACGTGTCTATTAAACCTGAAATTCTTTCTATATTTGAACCACTTTATTGGATAATTGACACTGGGGCTAATGTACATGTGTGTGCTGATAAATCCCTATTTGTGTCTTATCAGGCTTCTCGAGGTCGGTATGTGACTTTGGGCGATTCCAGCTCTACAAAAGTCAAAGGCGAAAGACGGGTGGACTTGAAGTTCCCTTTGGGGAAGGTTTTGACTCTTAACAGGGTCAGACATGTTCCAACCATTTGACGCAATATCCTTAGTGGCGTCATATTAGTTAGAGAAGGTTATAGAGTAGACTGTAAATGTAATAAGGCTATTATTACACACCTTTGTGATTCTTTGTTTTTTTGGCAAGGGGTACTTATGTGATGTGGAGAACTTGTTTAAGATTCATGTTGAACCTGTTTCAAATTCCGTTTTAAATTTGAATGATTATAGTTCTATTTGCATGAATCTTGTTTCATTCGATGTATGACATTCACGTTTGGGACATGTTAATGTTGCCTCAATGAAGCGTATGATGAATCTAGATTTGATTCCTAAATCTGAAATTAGCAACAATAAATGTGAAATCTATGTACAAGCTAAATTGCCTAGGAAGCCTTTTCATTATGTGAATAGTAATTCGGAAATTTTGGATTTAGTTCATACAGATATCTGTGAATTTAATGGTGTTGCTACGAGAGATCAAAAGTGTTATTTTATAACTTTTATTGACGATGCGAGTAGATATTGTTATGTATTTTTACTTAGAAGTAAAGATGAGGCATTGGATAAATTTCAAATTTATAAGAAAGAAGATGAAACTCAAACCGGTAAAGTACTTAAGCGATTAAGGTCTGATAGGGGAGGAGAGTATACCTCGAACTTGTTTTCGGAATTTTGCCAATTACATGGTATAGTTCATAAGGTCACTGCTCCTTATTCACCACAATCAAATGGGATAGTTGAACGTAAAAACCAAACCTTAATAGATATGGTAAATACCTTACTCCAAACATCTGGATTACCCAACTTTATGTGGGAGGAAGCTTTGAATACGGCTTGCCATATTCTGAATAAAGTTTCCCATAAACATTCAGAGAGTAGTCCGTTTGAGTTGTGGAGATGAAGGAAATTGAGTCTTAGATATCTTCGAGTGTGGGGGTGCCTTGCAAAGGTACTTGTCCCTGAACACAAAAGGAAGAAATTAGGACCGAAAATGGTTGATGCCATATTCTTAGGTTATGTAGAGACAAACTATGCTTATAGATTTCTGATTGTGAAATCAGATATCTCTGGCATTGAGGTCAATACAATTGTGGAATTATGTGATGCAACATTCTTTGAGGATGTGTTTCCTATGAAAACCGGTGTGCCCAATGAAGTTTCTTAAGAAGATTCATTTACCACAGGTTCCATTCCTGAGCACGTGGAAAGGATGACAAATGTGGGGGGTGATTCAGAACATGCTATTTCTGAATCTGATGATTCTGAAGAAATAGTTGAACCAAGGAGAAGTAAACAGCCTAGGACATCCAAAGACTTTAGAAGTGAGTTTCTTACTTACAATGTTGAGGATGATCCTATTACTTTCATACAAGCTATGGAATATCCAGAAGCTAAGTTTTGGAAAGAAGTCATTAATGATGAAATTCGATCAATTCTCTCGAATGGAACTTGGGAATTGGTGGATTTGCCTCCTGGTTGTTCTGCAGTTGGTTGCGAATGGATTTTTAAGAAGAAACTTAATGCAGAATGGACAATCAATAAGTATAAGGCTAGGTTAGTTGCTAAAGGTTACACACAAAGGGAAGGAATAGATTATTTTGATACCTATTCACCTATTTCCCGTATGACCACAATCCGAGTGCTTATAGCATTGGCTTCCATTTATAATCTCTATATCCATCAGATGGATGTGAAGACCTCGTTCTTACACGGTGATCTTCAAGAAGAGATATACATGGAACAACCTGAGGGATTTCTGGGTCGTGGGAATGAGTCCAAAGTGTGTAAACTTGTTAGGTCATTATATGGCTTGAAACAAGCCCCTAAGTAATGGCATGAGAAGTTTGATTATGTGATATCATCATTTGGCTTTATTTCTAATGAATTTGATAAGTGTCTCTACTGCAAGATTGTAAATAATGAATTCATTTTTTTATGCTTATACATTGATGATATCCTATTTTTTGGTTCCGATATGAAAGTAGTAAATGAGACAAACTGGATTGGAAGCTGAATGGCTACATGGACTTCTTTCTAGTTTACCTATGGTAATGAAGCCGCTTCCTGCAATTTCCATTCACTGTGACAACACTACAACTGTTGCTAAGATAAAGAGTTCCAAGTACAATAAAAAATAGCGTAGACACATCCAAGTCAGATTGAAATCTGTAAGGGAGTTAGTGTCTAATGGGGTCGTGGCTGTGGACTACGTCGGTACCAAAGATAATACAACTGATCCTTTCACTAAAGGTCTTACCTTGGCTTTAGTGGAAAAATCCAGGTTGGGATGGGACTGAAACCCCTATAGATTTGCAGGCAGTAGCAACCCAACCCAAAAGAATGGAGATCCCACAAATTGGGTTCAATGTGGTAATAACAAGCTGTCGGGTAAATTGGATGACACTATGTATTCTTATTTGATGCTTCTAGCATCTGTGTGTCTATCTCCTAGAAACCTATTAGTGGCATGACTGCAAGTTAGTAAGAGAGTAGTCTCTTAATGGTGTCAAGTCTTAGGATAGGATTTTAGCAGTACATCCTTGGAGACTCCAGCTAAGTGATTGATGTTGTGTAGGCCGCAACAGGAGAATTGGATTGTTCTCTGTTATCAATCATGATATAAAATTTTGTATGCATGGCCTTAATGCATTGTTTTCCTTTACTACCATGTCTTTATTGTGTTGTTACCAACCTATACTCTTGTACCCAAGGTTCAGGTTCAAGACTTTTGTTCACCTAGTTCCTACGGGGGTCACAGTTGGATAACTCAGGTAGATTCAAACCGAAAGGTATCTTCTGAAAGCATAGTATGGAGGACTGAATGGTAGATCACACTACACATTGGACTTTGTGGGGGATTGTTAGATACGTGATTATTACTTTACGTAATTACTGTAGATGCTATTAATGTAGCAGTTGGTTAATGTAGTGCATTTAATGTAGTAATCACTTATTTAGCATGGGTTAAGCCCAATGTAGTGCAACAAGTACATGTGAGAATGTTGTGTTGTTTCTAGTGCAAATGGAAAAGAAGTTTTATCCCATATTGCTCACTCCTAGAACTTTTGTGGTCCTCATATGGAGGATCACATGGGGAACTAGTGTCCAAAGGAGTCCTAGGAGGGAGGTATGCTCACCTCCTTGTTGGGTGGGGTTACCACATCACAATGCACGCACGCACGTGCGTGCCACGCCACGCCTCACCTCGCCTGGCCTGGTCGGGCCGGGCTCGGGCTTGGGCTTGTGGCTTGTGGCTTGGTACGTGTGGCTTGTGGATTGTGGATTGTGGAGAATGTCTTTCGTCTTCTTTTTGCACTAGGATACAATTAAGTAATTAATCACTCGTGTAATTAATTGTTGCTTTCTTATTCGGGTTTCTTAATCCTAATTAGAAAGTGTTTCTCTTTTGCAGATTATTCCGTATTGTGTATAAGAGCAACCGAGTGTTTGCATCTTACTGAGAATAGGATTAGGGACGTGCGTGGCTATATATACACATCCGGTCATTAGGGTTAAACACACCGAAACAGTCTTCTATCGCCGTGTGCTTTGTGAGCCCTAATCCAGAGTGTGAGAGCTTCGTCCCGGAGTTGCTTTGTGGAGTTGTCCTCCTGTGCAAAGTGTGACTCCTCCTTCCTATCGTCGAGACATAACTGTCAGGCGGTGGTTCCTGCGGTTGCTGTGCTGCACTGGTAGCAGTGCGACACAACTATGTCGAGTGCGAGCGAGGCGTGCAAGTTCCAGGTTCGTGCCAGATCGCATCTGGGAGAACGGTGCCAATCCGCGAGGATTGCCGGGCACTGATTTCTTTAAGTAACACGTTCATTTCTCAATGAATGATCTGGTTTGCGAATCTAACTCTTGTTTTATGTTCTCCTGTTTGTTTGTTCTTCGATTCTTATTTTGGATCTACCTGCACTCTTAATTACTTTTCACCTGTCGTTGTTGCATGAACAACAATAACAAATATTAACAACACATATGCCCTAAGGCCGCTTGACATATCTAAAGGTCTTAGATTAGTTGTTGGTAACAACTATCCGGTAACAACTATCCGTGTCTATCACTTACAGCAAGATGTGTTACATCAAGAAAAATGAAAACATAGATAACATATAACCTTGGTTCATTATAGACCAATATGCATATTAAATTAACATATTTAATCAACAATATCTCCTTGTAGGAATCTCAAAATCGACTAAATTTTAATTGTATATTTCTCATCATATGATCTAGCATCAAAATTGATTTGAGATCAAAAAGTCTATTAAATCCTCTACTCTTGTAATTACCTTCGTAAGCACATGCAATAGGAAAATATGATAACATCTCCATATTGATATGTGTAAACCCAAACACTCATTATAATAACAATATACACAAATCTAGTTATCTAATTGGGCATCCAAGAACCTTAAAAGCTCACTCCATAACTTCCTACACACCTTAAAAGAAACATTCATCCTCAAAATCAAGTCAAAATCCAGTATGTCACATCATATACATCTTAAAAGAAATTTTGTCTTCGAAATTAAGCCATTCTATTATTCTAGGGATAAACTAAAGATCTTCATGCACATGCATGGCACTACTCTAGGTGCGACATTCCCATATAGAATCTCAATACCTCAACCACTCCTAGGAGGTTTATATAGAATCTAAGGTGAACCATCTCTCAACAAAACCTTGTAACATATGTTTTATAAGCTTAGGTTAGGTCATGGAATTTTCCCAATTAGGGCTTTCACACTCATTTCATCCAAGCATTAGGGTTCCAACTATGTTTTATAAAGGGTTAATTATAATCAACCCACTTTATTCATCTAGATCATATTAGTTTGTTATCATCATTTCATTGAGATGATTTTCAAACTATGTTTAACATCCTTATTAAAAACCAATATTAACACATCATTGACAAAATGTCTTTTGTATAATCTCATTTCTCTTTCATATTAGATACAAACTTTATTATGACTTCATTACTGATTCACCAACCTTATAATATCATCATTCTTCAAGTATATTATTAACCATTCATACATTGAGATCTACTAAAACATCTCTAGGTTTCCATCATAGTATATCTGAATAGATCACCTCTCAAGATTAAATCATGTACATATACAGATATTGTAACATGGTTGTGCTAAACAAACTTATGTGAGTGACTTGTCAAGCATATATCAAAACATTATTGAGTACAACTAAGGTTATCCCAACCCTTATCTTGAGGGTAGTGACATGCTCAGTTTCTTTTAGCTCACTCAACTCTATGAGTATCTCATATGTAGATTTTTTATTTCCCCTATTTGGTCTAGGGTTCTTGGGTGTACCTCATTGGAACCAATCGATAGTTTTACAATGGCTAGCCACGTAAGAACCAACCAAAACACGATATCATATTATCTTCCAAGGTTCTCTGCCCATGAGACATGTTTATGAAATCTCTTTTATATACACAACCATAAGATTCCTATTAGGAACCACCAACCCGAGCATTGAGGATTTACAAAAACTAAAACCTTTACCTCCTCCAAAATCTTGGGACTCTCTCTTCCTCATCCATATGGTAGGTACTCATATTCATATCCACATATGCATATATAACCCGCCTCTCTCACACTCTAGGGTTTGGTCCTGCCCAGAATATCTAGGGTTCAAAAAGACTATAAGAATCACACAGAGAAACTTAAGTCGTTTACTTAGAAGTAGTCTAGTTTAGGACATATCATAACGCATATCCTATATATCTCAAATCTTGGAGGTTAGGTTCTCTAGTCTTCTCCATGTGGGTCTCACTCTCTCTGGAGTTAACCCTATAACTGGTTCCAATACTAGAGGTCTTCCCTTGTAAAAGAGCTTGGTTCTCATGCAGACTCACATCCTTGTCTTAACCTGGCTTATCTTAGAAAATCATACGTACTTGCATCATCAAAACTTAACTCAAACTTAGGTTCTCAAAGATAAACATATATCGTCACAATTCATCTTATATCATTTATATAAGGGTTTGATCCTATCATCTAAAAATATTCCATCTATTACATATATCACGTATTCCAACAAGGCTCTACACAACTAATCTAAAACTACTCTCTCTTCTAGACTGATGTCATTCACTTTCACTTAGGTTAATTTCATGATCACCTCCTACTCGTACATGTGTGGGGACACATTTTTGTAATACTTACGTATATAATAAAATATTATATAATTGTTCTCTGATAAAACAAGCATCAGAGAAAACTATCGAGGTTCAATCCAATAGGAATCAAAAACCAAATCCACAAAATGAGTGTCCCACACATAGTAGAGAGTCTAGTGTCATGTTACCTAATGAAAAGGGTGAGAGCATGGTGTATAATAGTACAACTACTCTAGAAAATGAGCACCATATGTCCAGGGTTTCTCTTCCCTTGATGCAAATTATTTCTAAATAATGCAACATCCCATACTGCCACATTATAAGGAAAGAATAACATCTTAGGACTTTCTATACAACAAGCACTAGTCTAGACCTAGTACACAGACATCTAGGTTGTAACCTAGAGGATAGGTCATATCTAGTCTCTAAATAGAAAATAATCTAACCCTCTCTAAACGGCAAATAATCTAACCCTCATGATTTTTATGTTCAAGGTTTTTATTAATTTCAAGTTGCATAATGAATAAATGTCAGGCTTTGCTATTGTTCATGCTCTGATACCACCTATGAAATCCCCATATTTTCTAAAACTTAAGATGATGTATGACGTTTATATTGAAGCTATCACCTCAGTGAGAATCCCAATTTTAACACCCCACACTAGGCTAAGAAGAAGAAAATCAGGGGAAATCATAAGGAAACAATACTAGCACATGCACACACACAAGAACAAAATCATAAAACACATGTTCACCATTAAACATATAATTAAAAAATGAATTATTAAAACATTTGATATTACACATTGAACAATAAACTTTTACATATGCATGTACTACATCTACAACATGATGTTCTAGACAATAAGTCCACCTGTACATCAGTTCGCCACACAACTCTCAACAATCCATGTCTTTAAGAGCACATGTCCACAATCTAAACAAAAGATTACATGTGGTACATGTCAACACAATTTTCAAGAATATTGTTCTGAGTATGCCTACCTGCCTTTTTATATACCTCTCATTACTAAGACTTGATAATAAGATGAAACTACTACTTGGCAGTAATAAAGAAATATAAGAAAAGCATACTTGAACAAGAATGTTTATTAGCAAAAGTGAACACATATCTTTTAGTCATATTTTCCTTTATATCATCCATGCATTTACTACCTGGCACTTGAATGAAACAAGGCCTTTATGATCTACTACTAAAGAGTTGAATCATTTAATAATTTGATATACTACCAATGAGTTGGATCACATTCAAGTACTTTACTACCAAAGAGTTGAAGTACTTACTTTCCAATACTTTACTACCAAAGAGTTGAAGTGCTTATATATAGTAGAACAAATATATTATGTTTCATGTTCTCATAGACATAAGTATGGAAAGTCAAGTAAAATATCATACCAGAACAATCATTTCATCCAATATCATATGCCAAGTATTTTGTACACATAATACAACCATATTTTATAATAGGCCAAGTAAGAGGTAAGGGCATACCTTGAAGAAGGGCAAACCTAATCACCATATAATCCTGAGTCAAATATCACTCTTGGTCAAACTCTGATTAAGAAAAGAACATGTACTAATAGTAGATTCTCCATTACTTTATATCTCTTCTAAACATTATTTATGTCCATTCTAGGGTTTTTCTTCGCTCATTAAGATATGTACATAATTAATCATCTTATCTTCTTGTAATTAAGTTACTAGTCTTAGATTCCAGATTAAGATACATAATATGATTGTCTAGTTGCATACTTATGTGCACATATTAACCCTACATTACATTCATTACTCCAATTAGGGTTTCAAAACCATGTAATATGAGTCATCACCATATAATCATGAATTATGTGCAAAATATTGATATGTTAGTTTCACATTGTGTTCCATATACTATTATGAATATATTTTGGAGTTTCCAATATTTATTGAGCATACTTGTAATTATTGCATATTAATTAGGGTTATTAGCCCTAATTAGCCATATGGAGCAAATTACATGATTTCATGCATCAACATGATAATCATTGACCTTAAATGGATTATAAACATGAATATGGATCTATTGACATATTATCATAATGTTAGGCCATTGTTTGATATTTATTATACATTAAATAAGCACTCACAACTTACATCATATCACTAAGATTAGTGCATCAAAATCCTGATATTATGCTTTAATGTTGTTCTAATCATTATTTTGAACATTTTGATACCTTGTTTGTATTTTTATGATAAACGAGCTATTTACTGTGATTTATGTAAGATCTGAGTATTTTTTAAACATTTACCCTTTTTAATCTATAGTATCCCGCCACGTGTCGAATAAGAGGATGCTTCTCCTGTACCTGGCTTAGGTTGGATCGTGTGCTAGATGTCTTAGAGATGGCCAGTTTAGGTGATTAGACTCGGTTCACCTTGGTCTTGGATTCAGTTTGGAGGCGTCCTATTTCTTTCTCCGCTTGATACCCGACACTTGAGTGCGTCATCTCAGTCCCATTTCTGGAAGAAGCGCCGCCGCCTGGGATTCTCCTCCGGCATGTAAATTAGTCATCGTCTACTACTCCTCATTCTCTAATGATGACACCTCACCTCCTCAGAATCCCAAAGGCTCAAAACAACAAGGATTCAATTCTTCACTGGGTGTAACACAAGCATGTGTTAGTGCCGTCGTGGGTGTATATGTTGACGGGGAATAAGCGCTACTCCATCCATGCTCATTTACTTATTTAGCATCAATCATGTTCAAGATCTCCTTGCAACGCCACTGACACACCCTCCATGCCTCTGGTTTCCATTTGTTACATGACCCAGCCGTCGAGGGGAAGATCTTCAGTGATAGATCTTAGCAACGCCATGGTTTAAGGATAGATCCCTGAGCCTTTTGCATATTCAGAAACATCACCAGACCTCTAAGATCACCAGAATGCCACTGCAAACTCCATTATAGTCCCAAAAAGGTAGTGGGAAGCACCAATTTGATGTCCTCAAATTCCATCTTCTTCTTTGGTGGTGAAGGGTAGGTTGTCAACAAACACAACACAAGAAGGGATAACACACCTTCGTTTGACTCCCCTGGCCATTTCCTCTCTCTCTCTGATCAGTTAACTTCCTCTAGTTTTCCTTATATCTCTATCTTCCTTCTTCCACCCATGGTTTGTGAGTCGTCGTGGACATGTTGTGCTGAAGGCTACTTCGTTCCCTTTGTGTGGGAGGAAGTTTGCCTCAAAGGAGGGGTTATTCATACCAACTTGAGGAACCAAAGTGTAGTGGAGGAACGACATCATGAATGCCCCACGATCATGGACGTGATAGTACTCTTTTGTGAGAAAAATGGTCACCCCCTCGCGTCGTATGTTATGTGTTGTGACTCGGAGTTGGAGGAGAGTTCCAGGCCATTCGATCCACCACATCCAAGGGCTGTGAAAGCCTCATCTGTGGCATCCTCAGATGGCAGGGTCATATGCCCTAATCCCGCATGAAATATTTGAAGGTCTGATACTACTTGTTGGCAAAAACTATCCATGTCTATCACTTTTACAAGATGTGCGACATCAAGAAAAATGAAAACTTTGATAAGATGTAACTTTGGTTCATTATACACCAATATGCATATTAATTCAATATATTTAACCAATAATATCTCCTTGTTGGAATCTCAAAAATCAACCAAATTTTAATCATATATTCCACATCACATGATCTAGCATCAAAATTGATTTGAGACCAAAAATTCTACTAAATCCTCTACTCTTATAATTATCTTTGTGAGTACATGCAATAGGGAAGTATGATATCATCGCCATATTGATATGTGTAAATCCAAAAACTCATTATAATAACAATATACACGAATATAGTTATCTAATTGAGTGTCCAAGAACCTTAAAATCTCACTCCATAACATCCTATTCACCTTAAAAGAAAAGTTTGTCCTCAAAATTAAGTCAAAATCGTGGATATTGTTATTATAATGTGTAAATTCATAAAAATTGCAACTTAATCATAATAACTCCAAATTTAACATAAAAATATGTTTTCTTGATCAAGAGAATCTAATAAATAGGTTTTTCTAGGTTTTGTGACTAAAATCCGAAGTTTTTCAAATGGGTTAAAATTTAGGGTTTCTTTACATATTATACATTATAGAACCCTAATACATGTGGATATTTGTAATTAGGCAAATGTGTCTTAGAAACAACTAGATTGGTGAAGAGTACTTTTAGGACTCTAGTTTAAGGTATATTTTCATCCCTTATTATTCCTTTTAAGCAATAACATATTTTCATCTTTCTCTTGGACCTATGGACAAATAGCCTACACAATACCTCTTTCTCTTTTGAAAATATATTTCAAGTGGAATACTTAATTTGGCTATGATCTTGTGATCATTATACTATGATAGGACATTATTTTGACTCAATCTTATACTTAGTTAATGATGGAACTTCTGCATGGTGACATGTGCTACTTTTGCCCACTTATGTGGTTGATGCTTATTTTGGCCATTTTTGAGATGACAACTTTCATTGTGTTGTATAAGACTAAATGTTGTACTTGCCTCTACATTAAGAATGTTATGTAATTTAGTAGATCTAGAGTAGGGAAAGTACATTGATTTTTGGGTTGTGTTCCCATGTATTATTTTTGGGATGGAGGTTGTGTGCCCCATACTGGAGTGATGATGCCCATTATTGGGAGTCTAGTAGTACGTCATTCTCTATCAGGCTTCCAGTTTGTGAGGCTTGGCTACCTATCTTTATATTGTTCTAGTGATATGCTTATCTCACATTCGCGTAGGTTGATGATTATTATTGATGGGTTGTGAGCCCCAATTCTTGACACGTGCTTGTGTGGCACAATATTTATGTTTTTATTTATGACAAGTATTCTTTTATTATCATTTGTTTGCAAATCATCTCTTTTGATGACCATTTGGGTAGTCCTTTACTTTTCTATGGGAAGACTTTTATTTTGACATCCTTTATTTCTTAACATTGCTTAATACTCGATTTAGTATGCACATACCATCTTTTGTTGATGTCTTTTACTTTTCTCCTTTTGTTTGGGTACGATTCCAACCCCATATTTAGGCCAAGGAGGAGACAACCAAGTTGGACCAGGTTCTCAACAATTTTGACTAAAACCTTGTGGGAGACTTTCTTGAAGTGGTTAGGTGATCCTCAACTAGTTCTATGTTTAGTTAGTTTTTCCTTTATCTCACCCTACATGGTGAAAGAGTAGTGATGATAACAAGTATGTAATGGTTAAATACTTTATCAATTCCACTACTACTTTTAGTGCTATGATACATACATGTTGGTGTTTGGTTATATAGAATGATTCCTTTTTATTTTAGTAGGGTGTGGATCCCCCATGGGATCCCACTCCTTACACAATGCTTCTAATTTGACAGCACAAAGTAGTCCTCTCTCCCTCGTACTATATATCACATAAATTTTATAACTCGTCTTAATCCAACAATTATGGACCACTTTTTATAAAATAAATTATAACTATACCCGATGAAGAGCCACTTTGGTTACCCCACCCTGACTACTCACACACTGAAGGGTGGTCTAAGATGGCAAAGTGGGCAGGCTGGTCATTTTCATTTGAGGTGTACAACCATGAGTTTGATCTTTGGTCCCTTCTAACCTCTCAATAAAATGTAATGTGATTCCTTAATTAATGGTTGGTTCTTTTACAAATAGTTAGATTATTTTTATATCTATAGCATCATATACATGTGATATGATTGTAATTTTGTTAGATGTCTAATGTAGATAATAATCTATTCATCTATAGGTTTGGATACATTTATCACCCGAACTACTACCTCACCGGCGGACCATTCATTGAACTGCAATGTAATTTCTTAATGAATGGTTAGTTTCATTCCAAAATAGTTAGATAAACTTTAGTTGTATTTTCATCATGATGTAATTGTAATTTTTTATAAAGTGTTTAATATGGACAACATTCTATTCATATATATATTTGGATTTTGTTGTCAATTTGCAAGTATAGTAGTTATATGTATGATGCATATGGCTTATCAGTATCAACCACTTCAAACTTTCTATACTCTATTAGTAAAGATATGTCTACCTATGTGTTTGAAATTATCTTTAGTTTTAATATGTTACAAATGATGAACAATATAGGTTTATGTTACAATATAGTTCCAGTTTAATTTCACAGACTTATGAAAAATTTAATATCATTCTATTATTTTATCAATATTAATAGTTAACTAATTAGGGATTAATAATATATTATTAAATTATATTTTTATAATAAAAAATCACTTTTACTATAAAATAAAATTAAGTTTAAAAGAAGGTATTAATACATCAAAAGTTTACACATACATGCCTAGAAAAAATTTTAAATTTAAAGAATTAGCATCGATTGTTGTAAGAGTCGTCGTCAGGTAGAAGAAAATAGTGACAATGACCAGTTAAGTCATTGTCGGTTCAGAGTGACTAGATCTAAATGCTTCCCCGACGTATCTATAATAACCAAAGTGACATGCGTAGTAGGTGTTGTAATAGAGCTACATTGGTCGTTACATTGCCACATCAGTCCCTATTAGTAGTGTAAGACCAGTTTGACTAGTGAAGTGAACAATCTAGGTCAGTCGGTGTATTTTGTTCAATAAATCACAAAAGCAAAAATATATGAAGATCGAATATATATAAACAAATGAAATTGTACCTAGGTTTGTTTTATGAAATAATTATAAATGAATGAAATTCTAAGTAAAAATGATGTAACATACTTGTGTGAAATGTTCCCTAAATATGTGTACAATGTCATAAATCACCTTCTGTTTTGCATTTTATTATAAAAGTAAAATCACTTTTTTATTTTGAATTTTTTTCTCTCAAGATGCTTCCATTGCTCACATACCAAATGAGTTCAAGATTTTTTATACACTTAAGATGATGGGTCACAACAAAGCCGCTAGCCCTGATGATGTGAATGTAGAGTTCATGATAAGTCATTGGCAAGTTATCAAGGTATATGTAATTCTTTCTGTGGTATTGGGAATAATGGGATTTCCTCTCCCTAACTCCCTATGTAACATGCTCGTGATCTTAATACCAAATATCCCAAATCCCTAGAGATTCAACCAGTCAAGACCGATCTCTTTAAACAATGTATATCTCAAATTAAATTCGAAAAATAGTGGTGAATCATCTGAAAGATTACATGGATGAATGGATACTACCCCAAAAATCAAGTTTTATCTCAGGTCGAAGGATAACTGGTAATATAATATTGGTACATGAACTAATAAAAAATATGAGAAGACCACATTCTCAACCTACAATAGCTATACATATTGACTTAGACAAAGCCTATGATTGAATGTCTTGGACATTCATTCTAGATACTATCACAAAGACTAGATTTTCTTCTAATATAATTTCTTATATCATGTGTTCTATTTTTGGAGGACGGATAAATTTCATCTTTAACGGTGAACAACTTCATAGATTCAAAGAAGCTCAAGGTTTAATATAGGTGGTCTTTTATCCCTCTATTTGTTTGTTTTGTGTCTAAATTGATTGATCCTTCTGATCAATAACGTAGTTACTAGCTTATCTTAGAGACCATTAAAGTTAACTCAGCAAGGTCTTGCGATTTCTCATTTATCATTTTTATGATATTATTTTATTTTCAAACGTGGATGTTGTAAATATTGATGCTATTATAAGATTCTTTGATGTATTTGAAGTTACTTCTAAAGAATCCATTTCTATTGATAAGAGTGTAATCTATTTTTCTTCCTCGGTGACACCTTCACTTCAGGCTCAAATATGTGAGTGGGTAAGGATACAAGAAACTGATGACCTTGACATCTATTTGGGAGTTCCTTTTATTCATGGCCCTGTGATGGAACAAATGTACTAACATATTTCTGATAAAATTTTAAATCTTCTATCTAGTTGGTTTGCACATAGCTTGAACTCAACATTCCATATTTGTCTTGCTCGATCAGTGTTAATGCGATTCCTACACATACCATGCATAATTTTGTACTACCTAAATCGGTTTGCAACAACTTTGATATGTCCATTCACAGATTCATATGGCACAGAAATGCCACACACCGGTCTCTTTCCTTAATTGCATTGAAACAATGGTGGATCCAACCCCCAGATGGGGGGCGGCACATATAAAAATACCATAAAGTAATTATCCGACTTGGATATTACTTTTATTTTACATCAACAATAAACATCACTATAATTATTGACATGAGACAAATGGAGTGTCGACATATTTCAACAGATCTTTTTTTTCGTATGCATATTTTAATAATATTATTAACATATTAATGTGAAACCATGTACTACTAAGAAAATATATCCAAATCCCAAGGCACTTCCCTAACTTTCCTACAGTCTAGAAATTCTTGACCGATCGATAGAATCTACCTCAACATCCTCCCACTCGACCACAAGTTATGCTCATACCTCCTCCTAACATCCCAAGATGTCACCGTCTAGGACATTTGACATGTCGTATGTGAGTTCTATTAATTTACATTCCCATCCATTGTCTAAGAACTCCAGAAGGAAGTGTCCCCTCTTGATTTTTCCCCTATATCTAACCCCTCATGCTCTTTCTCTTTTCTCTAAACTCTCATGCTTTTTCTCTTTTCTCTAACCCCTCATGCTCTTTTTTTCTCTATGCCCTTGGCCACACCCTTTACACCCACCCACAATCTTCCCCGCACAATTTTTCTTCTTCTCATACATGGAAATGTATGCTATATACAACTTTGGAGACTTGACTACCCATACCACATCACTAATAATCTCTTCCTTGCCTTGTTTCCACTAGAGATAGAGAGTCAATCACCTTCTCCTTCGCAACTCATCGTGGCAACTGAAATACTTGCAGTACCAATTATTACTATGTTATCCATTTTTCTTCTGCTACACCCGCCAGACGATTTTGGGGGCACAATTTCTAGACCCTATGGAAACAGATGCCATTGGTGAATTTCTAAGATAGGCACATTTCCATCCGCATTGTACCAACCACAAGCATCCTCAGAGGACTACTTCCACTCAAACTACATCAACTGTAGCCACAACCCTACCAACGTCCTGCGAATACAAATGCAGGACATGAACCTCAACGACCATTTAATCTTGGCCCGGGGGGACCTCCTCCACATGATCATGATCTGACTCGACAACAACTGACTCGTTGGGTTTATAATCGACTCCCTGACCACACTTAAAGAACTCAAGGTGTTGAATCACAATGAAAACCCACTGAGTCCACCTTGTGCCAAATTATCAAATTCTATACAAGTCATCCTAAATAACTCTGCACCCACATCATCTCCTCCCCATGCAAATCATCATCATAATTCCCAACCCATTATATGGGGAATATTAGTCTTAGTGGGTGTTATTTTTGTATTTGTGCTTATATTATTTGGTAGCCTTTTGTATGTCAACTACTAAGCTAACTCCTCCATACCACAAAATAGGGTACCACCAAATGCAGTTGTAGTGGCCAAGGTGGCAGATGTACAAAGTGATGCATAAATATTCAGTCTATAAATAATATTGTTGTTTGGTTTATTTCATGATGCATCATTGGTGGCCAAGAACCATGTAATCTTTGCGCTTACCAGGTCTATTCGAATGTTGTTGGTTGTAGTTTGTTTGATTATGCACCATTGACGTAAAATCATGTCTCTTTCTCCACCAGGAAGTTGAAGTAAGAAGCCAAGCAGTGTATGGAAGAGTTGTCATCATGCAACATCATCCTAGTGAAGTGCTCCCTCTGCCTCAACCTAGCACATGGAACGTCCTACGACAACACAACAATAGATGACGTGTCGACTCTACCAAAGGTCTAACCGTTGCCATGCCATTGGAGATCCATGAGAAATGACGGAGTCAAACCCTTGATGAAGAGGGGGACATTTAAAAATGATGTGAAGTATTTATCTGACTTTGATATTAATTTTTTGTTACATCAAAAATATACATGACATTAATTATTTCCACAAGACAAATAAAGTGTTGACATATTTTAACAGATATTTCTTGATTTATAAGAATACAAAAATTACATATATTTTAATAGTATTATTAACTTATTAATGTGACACCATGTACTATTAAGAAACTATCATAGCTCATTTGAATTTTACATTTTCTTGCATGATTTACACTAATAATAGAATAATATTAGCATACATCAATTACACAAGTAAAATATATGACTATTGAATTATGTACTTGCTATATTTGTAATATATAACTATTTATACATAATATAACAATATTTGATATCTCATAGAGTATACTATTGCTTATAGATATCGGTTTTTTGTCTCCACATTACTCATAGAACAATGTACTTGTTATATTTATTATGGACTTATTCTTTATAAATTATATATACTGTTTGATATTTCATAAAATATACAATTAATTATATATATATCATTTTTTATTTCCTCATTACCTACACAACTATGTGCTTGCTATATTAGTTATAGATCTATTCATTTATACATGATACAAAGTATTTGACATTTCATAAAATATACAATTAATTACATATATCGATTTTTTACATTATAATTTTAATAATATGTGCAAAGTTATAGTTAGCAAGTTGACATTAATGTATGTGTTTCTGATATAGTTGTTAATATAATTAATAAAATAATATAATTTGTTTTGAACCATTAAGATATGTTTGTAAAAAATAAATAAAATGCCATTGATTTTTATAAAATTTACCCTATTTTAATGTGTTTCTATTTGTAATATTTTACTTTAAGTCGTATTCATAATGAAATTATTTGTGAAAGAAAATCTAAATACATTGAAAGCACATTAATGAGTGTGCGAAGTAGACAACACATAATAATAAATGTTTACTTCGATACCATGTTCAATATACATAATATATGTATATATATGTATATATATACATATATATGTATATATATATATACATATATATGTATATATATATATATATATATATAATTTAAACTAGAGGGGGGCATGTGTCCTTGCTCCCCCTCCTTGGCACTGCCACTGCTTGGGAAGGAGTCATTACACCAAAAACGTGAGGTGGGCTTGATCTGGCTTCCATGCATGAGTAGAATATGGCTATACTAATGCAATCGGTCTGGGAATCCCTTGTAGGTAACATTGTGGTGTATTGGTCTTATATATAAGTAGAGGTCCTTTGTTCCTCACTCTGGTCACTGTATTAAATCCTTTTGGTGAGCTGCATGCATTTTAAAATAATTGGTCATTTACAATATACTTCTAGATTTTTAGGTAATGGGAATGATCCGTTAGTTTGGTTTGCAATTGGATCCATCAACAACAACCAAAATTTTCTTTTAAACCATAATATTCCTCTAGAATTGGTAGATTTAAAGGTTTCTTCTATGATCAATCTAACTAGCTCATGGGATGAGTAGTTTATTAATCTATATTTCATTCCCGAAGTATCTTTTTGCATCTTATCTCTACCTCCTCTTAGAAAAAGTTTTGTAGATGACTCATGGTCTTAGTCATTAACTGAAAATGGACTATTTGTAGTTTTGTCTGCATATGCTCTTCTCATGCGAGGGAAATATAGATATGTATCTTGACCCTTGGTCCCTATTATGGAAGTTAGAGATTTTCATCAAACTTTGAGTGTTCCTATGGTTGCTTTGTCATAGTTATTTAATGACTAATGCATAAAGGGTACATTGTCATTTCTCTTCATGTTAGATTTGTGGCACTTCATTTGAAGATTCTCTTCACTCTCTATGTGATTTCCCTCATTCAAAGGAAGTATGGACTTACTTTAAGATCACAAGTTGGTCTCTACATTTCTTTTCCCAACCCTAGATTCCTTGGATAATATCATTGGTGACTTCTACATCTAATAGTATAATACTTCTTGTATCCACATGCTATCAACTTTGTTTATCCAAAGTGCATTTGTTTTTAATAATGAAGTGCACTCCATTTAAAAGATTATGAAAATCTGGGATCCCGTCTAGCTTTCTTCATATCATAATCATTAGTTGAAAGAGAATTATTATCTCAAATTCCTTTTTCAATACCAAACTTGATTTGGTAGATCCCTCCTATTGGGTGGGTCAAGGTAGATATTGATGCATCTCTTAAACCTGTTAAAAGTACCATTGTTGATTTGGTTCATTCATCTTATGCTTCATGGATATGTGCATGGTTTAAGGTTATTTGTACAACTTTTGTGCTGGAGGCTGAACTTACTGTAATATATTTGGCATTATCCAAAGTGGTGGATCTTCATATCAATAACTTAATTGTTGAAATGGATAGCCAAGTTTCCCTTTCTATTATCTCAAATGATGACATCAGATTTACTGTGTCTCGTATCTAGATGCAATCTATTGGATATTATTCATGTCATTATTGGGAGGTGCTCTTTTCCGAGTGCACAAGGTCCCAGAAACATGTTGCAGATTCATTAGACAAGCTTCTACGTCATTGAAATTCATTATTCAATGTGCATCACACACCCCCTTAGGGTTTCTCTTAAGTAATTCATTTTTCTGATATATTGTTTATACTTTGGTTCACTTTGATGTAAATTAGTTACTAGATGCACTTTGTGCTATCTTCTTTATTTCGTTTCCCTAAAAAGGAAAAATCAAGTGGAAATACAACTAAGTTACTAATTTTCAACCAAATAAAGCGGTGGTTTCTTGCATTGTATATGTAGAGCTTCACTTTGCTGCATGTTTAAGGCATAGTATGTTATTTTGGTATTTATTTATCTGGATCTTTTGGAAGGAATTGTTTTTACCAAAGTCTAGAAAGTTTGTTATTTTTATTTGTAATGATACATGAACCAACTTATATATATAGTAATGAGATTTTATCAACTGTAGAATTTGAAAATGGAGGTCATGTAGTGATTGATTTATTCAAAATGCTTCATATATTATAGTTTTAAAATGATATAACATTGACACTATTGTAGAACCTAAAGAAAAACTCAGATAATTCTCCATCACATAACAAATAAAATATATTATTTTATTCAGATATCCTTTTTTGTAGAGAAGAATGATTTGGATTTATTTTGAGTTTTACAATATGTCAACATAGCAAATCCTTTTGAGTTAACTAAGCATGAATAAATACCCTTTATCTTTCAAGCCGTCGGTCTCAATCCTTAATTGTAAATAATAGGTAAATTAAGGTATCAAGTGATTGTTTTGATATGCATGTGGTACGATGGGATGAGTGGACTTTTTGTTTATCAATGAGAGGAGTGAGAGAAGGAGAGTATGTAATCACATATTATTATAAGGATATATGGGATACAACTTTTCCATCCAGTAAATTTTATGTCTCGCATCCTCACAGGCTAAGTGGCTCGCATAGGATCATCACCTTATATACATTTGGGTGTGTATGTGTGCAAGTATATATATATATATATATATATATATATATATATATATATATGGCGTTCATTCATTGCCCGTGTGGGTAGCCTGGATTTGTACTACCCGACAGCCAAAAAAGTAACTCTCCTGACTAAGAAAGTAACTCTGCTATAAAAAAATAGCTATGGTGTCAAAAAAGTAACTCTGCTGGCCAAAAAAGTAACTCTATACAAAATATACATCAGATATATAAGGACGGGTTTTTGATTTTGGGGGGGGCAAATGATATTATTTTTGGATGAAATTTTTTGGGAAGCTAGACAAAATGGTCCTCTGCAATTGTGATTTTTTTTTGAAAAAAGGTAGTTGGAAGGGTGGGTGGGTAGCTACCCGCGCGGGAAATAAAGATGGGCATATATATATATATATATATATATATATATATATATATATATATATATATATATATATATATATATATATATATATATATATCATCCAACTGGGTAATATAAAATCATTACCAATCGATTCTAGTCTTAAATTTTTACTCTTGATGATAATTTGGGGTGGATTTTTTTAATGTTGTTATTTTTACTATTTTTGGTGATCACAATATAATATTGACAATCTTTTTAAAAAATGAGTCTTTGTATTATAAATTCAGTTGTCTCATTATAGTTTGATACACTTCTTATACACAATTAGATTCACAGACAATAAAGTTTTGATATCTGACATGAGAAACCAATATATAAACATATATATGATATTAACAGAGAAAGATTCCCCCTCCCTTCTGCTACACCCGTGGCAGAGGCTGAATGCCTATGAGGGTGGTAAATCAAGGCAACAACTGATACATAAACATATATATACAGATACATATATATACATATATACATATATATGTTGAGAAGGAGTGGCTCAAGTGGTCAAGTATGGTGTCCCCTAGTAAAGGGATCCGAGTTTGAATTCCAATTGCCGCCTTGATTTATTATCCTCCTGGATGTTCGGCCTCCACCATGGGCATGGAAGAGAGGGGAGAAATCTCTCTCTTTATCCCATATATATATATATATATATATATATATATATATATATATATATATATATATATATATATAAATATATATATATACATACATATATATATATTATAACACCCATATTTTCATAACACATGAGCAGAAGTTATATTTTTTTGTTCATCTGGGAGTGTCACAAACATGATAATCATTGTAATTAAAGTAAATAAAATACTTTTGTATATATTTGAAAATGATTCATACATACTTCTTGTCAACAGAAAACTACATCACGTTCATCCATAAGATTATAATAAAAATATGTCAGGACTCTGGATCGTCTAGGTAAATGGCACCCCACTAGGCTGAGCTTGAAATCTCCTAGTCCTTTGCTTGTCCTTTAGTTCTTCAATTGCTTCAAAACCTGTGGACATCGCGTCCCTGTCCATGCATTGGAAAAAACAGTCATTAGAGTAAGTGGCATGAGTATTCTAAAATATATATTTCTAAAGAACTGAAATTGGACATTATAAACATGGAACTAACATCAAGCTCTAAATAAAATCTGAAATATAAAGTCTCTTATTTTTAAATCTGAATTCTTATCTTTCTACCTCATCTTATTCTGGGTCATGTACTCTGGTACATGGATCTCATGACCTGCACCAAGTGCTTGGGTCATACTTATCTTATCTAGTTCCCTCTCATCATACTCATGGATGAGGTTATTGGCATCTCTAATCTAAGGTATCTTTTACTTATGATTTTTATCTGACTGTGGCCACCATTATATAATAAGTCCTCCTGAATTGGTGTATCTATGCCCTGAATTGGTACCAAGGTATCATTGAATTGGCACTATATGCCTCTAAATGACACTGAGGTGTCTCTAAATTGGCATGGTTACACCTTGAATTTTTGCTGCAACACCTCTGAATTAGAGTAAACACTCCTCTAAATTGGCAACAGATGGATCTGAATCATATCAGGATTACTGAATGAGGACTTATCATATAATGTCTTATGTGAAGGTTTCGATTTATTTATCTTAAGTCTAAACTTACTTAATTCTTAATCTGAATTGAAGCTGAATATTGATTTCTTTGCTGAATTCTAAATCTGAACTTATCTCATATTAAAATTGAACACTGATAACTGAACTTATCTGAAACTGATTACTGAGTACTGAGCATGTGCTGAATTCTAAATATAAATCTGAATCTTTTATTCTTAAGTGATAAAATTGAATTTATAACTTAATGTGAATATGGATCTCAATTACTTCATAATTGATATTGGGTCTGAAACCCATATCATGTGTCTTTATTCAAAATCTGTCTACTCACACCATGGGTAGGCTAACTCTGAATCTAAATATAATATTATTATTATGATATGTATAAACATTATTTGGAATCTCTGATTTGATTGTATAACTTCATTGATACTAAACATAACAAATGAGTCTCAAGGCTTAGGAAGGAGGATCATATCTGAATATATATACACTAAGGATAAAAATAATAAATTTAATAAAGTATGTGAGAGTAATTTAAGCATAGAATATCTATAAGCATACCAGCTGACAGGATGATTCAATCTCTACAAAACTCATTATAATAGATGTTGCCTTGAATCTAAATGTCTTCACATGATCTTTTGTATTAAACCTTAAGTCTTACAATAGGAATCTTATACCATTATACCTTGAAACTTAAACATAACATAATGCATCATAATCTTATATCTATCATCATAAACTCAAATATCAATACACTCTTATAGGGCCCTTATATTGAAAATAGATCATGTCTTAATACATTCAAATCTCACTTTGTAATTTTCTTCTATATGTTGCTCATTCTATGAAATCTGATAAACTCCTTAGTTCTTAGATCTTTATATATAAGAAATATTGATAATGTGTCTCTACTTGAAATCTTAATACTCAATTATATGTATAAAAGTGAGGAACCCTATAGTATGTTCATACTTAAAAATCTTAACACATGGTTATATCTCATTAACATGGATGTATGTCAGTCTTACATTGTATTTCTTGGCTTGTGGTCTTGAACATTCATATAGAGCAACATTAAGAACTGTGAGAGTAATTTTACCATTCTATCCTAGTTAATTGATTACCATCTCATGACAAATCTCTAATACATTAGGCCTATGAAATATCACAATCATAAAGTATAGAAAATCTTGCCTACATATCTGATTAGAACATCAGATATTAAGTTCTCATTTAAGATGCATGTAAATGTGCTAGATTTGATAAACTAAAATACTCATGGCATGAACCACTTACCTATGTCATAGGGAATGAAACCTTCATATTGGATTCCTTTAGTCAAGTCTAAATCCTGAAAAGACATTTCCTATCATTAAAACCCCTCTACTCATAATTCTCACCATTACAATTTAGTTAACCTCTAGGGCTTTCTTAATTTATTATTATATACTTCTGGTGTCATCTTTATCCCTTAGTCACACCCAACATAATCTTATGGAATGTATGAAAGTATACCCAAATTTCATACATGGACAATCTAATCTCCAAATCATTAGTTCTCATTGTAGCATACCTTTAAAACTTGTGGTGTATCACTCTCCTTTGAAGTTCAATGATAAGGTTCACGCCTAAAATATTGATTTCACAAAGTATCAACATATATGCACATAATCAGTTTATATAACGTTTCCTTTGATAAATTACCTTACCTAGATCTCTTCAGGGTCTGAAGTCTCCTTCACAATGTTCTTTTTACCTCAATCTTTCCAACAAGCCCTCAAACAATCTATTATGACCATCAAATCAATTTCTATGAATTCCTAAATATCTTAACAAATTAAAATGTTACCATTCGTATTACCTTGAATCCTTGTTCTTTTCAGGTTAATTGGGCCTCCAGATCGGTGGCCCTACAAGGAGGAGCCTCGACCCCTCTGTGTCCCTCTCTCACAATGCAACACAGGGTCATGAGCCCCTGATTTGCTGTGGAAATATGGCACCGTCCATGTAAGGACCCTGACCTCCATTTTTGGCTTATCCTATTTGCTTTGCCTAACCCTGGTGTTTAGTTGCTTGCTAATCACCTTTAGTGGTGATTAGGGTTTGTTTGTGCTTGTTGAGTGTTGGAGGTGCTACTTGCAATTTACCCAAGTATAGGGTTTATGGGGAAGTTGTCACCTTGAGAAGTGTTCTTCTCTCTCCTTGCTTCCTCTAGTGTTGAGAGGAAGGGTTGGGCTCGTTGCTTTGGGCTTTGATGAGCCTTGTTATGCCTTGTTCGAGCCTTGCTTAACCTTGTTGGACCTTGTGTCGACCATAGGTGTGTTGGCCATGGTTGTGTCGGCCATAGGTGTGTCACCGAGTAAGGTGTGTCGGGCATGGTGATGGGGTGTATCGGCCATGGACCCCTTTGACCCTTTGACCTTGTTTGTGTCACCTCTAGTGGACACTTGGCACATGATGCTTGCATGTGGCAATGGCCTTGGACATGTGTTTAAGGTGAGATAAGGAGGTGGCATTGCCCATGGACAAGTGTCCCTAGGTGGGCGACACCTTGCTTTGTCTTACCTTGGTTTCTCCTCCACCCTCTCCTATATATGTACCGTCTTTCTCTTACTAAGGATCTCTTTAGTTCCTTGGTTTCTTTCTTCCTTGGTGGACGACACTCTTCCTTTTCAAAGCTTGGTGGATGATCCTTCTCTTTGGAGTTTTCTTCTTCTTCTTCTAGTGGTAGCCGAACCCTAGAGTTCCTTGCTCTTCTTCGTGTGGTGGTGCTTGAGCTTGGAAGCTTGGTGCTAGGAGCTTGGAGCTTGCTTAAGGCAGGTTACATAACTCCTAACCCTAACCATAATACTTTCCTCTATATTCTTGTATGTTTTCATATGATCATATCGGCCATGTATGTTCTAAGATAAGCTTCTTGCTTAGTTGCACCTAGTTGGCCGAACCATGGTTTAGAGTTTCCTTGTTGAGAAACACCTTTTTCCCTCCTTGGTCTAGATAAGTGAGCTTGAGTTCTAGTAATGTGAGCAATACCCCTATCTCGTTTAAGTTGAGAGGTGAGCTTGTATTCTAGTTGCTTGAGCAACACCCTCCTCTCACCATGGATTTGAGAGGTGAGCTTGTTGGTAGATGTAGACCTATGTCAAGGTTGATCCTTGTGGTTTCCCGATTGGTGATAGAGGTTGTGCAAGACCCCTCTCTCTTGGTTGTTGAGAGGTGAACTGGTTTTCTTGATCAATTAGGGTTTGGTGCCCTTGTTCTTGAGGTTGATGACGATCTTGTTGGGTTGTATCTTGCATGATATGGCTTGGGGATTGTGCTGCCCGATACTTCTCTTGGACTAGAGTTCTGGGTTGATATGATGATGTTGGGTTTGGACATTACACTGTGGTCTTTGCCTTGGGTGTTGGTCTATAGGATGAGGCTAGCTTGGTTGGACGATAGGCTTTCCCTTGGTTCCCTTGTATCGAAGAAAGATGTGTTCTCTAGTGGGCGTTATAGGGTTCTCCTGGGTGCCATGGCTCTATCTGATATGGTAGTTGTTTCCTGATATGGCCCTAACCATATAGGGGGTAGGATGATAAGGCTTTGTCTGGTTCAGTAGAATGTTGTCACCTCGGATGCATGACATGCCTCATAGACCTAGCTGAACGTTATGCCTTGTGCACGATATGTCTTGGTCTCTAGAAGCATGACACCCTTGGGTGATGGTCGTTACCTTCTGTGGTTGGCTGATATGAGTGTAGGCCAGTATGCTTTTGGTAAGGGATGCTACCCTACCCGTTACAAGTTGTGGTGAGGGACACACTACCTGTCACCTCTTTTTGTGAGGGTTGTGAGAGTTTTAGTAAGGGTTCTGATAACTCAGGTTGCATATAGATGATGGTTACATGTTATTAATGATATTACATGTGTTTATGACCATCATGAATCATGTATATATAATGATGAGTAAATGATAAGCTTGGAAGTATATGAGTTTCTTCACATGATGATGTGACCCATGTCTATGGTCACAGCTTTGAGGCATGAATGATAAAGCATAAAATCATCAATTTTTCCCTATATTTGATAGCATGATCCTTCTGTTAATCCATGATGGCTTCAGTTATCTCTACGAATGTTTATACTAACCATGCAGGTATTTCATGTGGATTCATAGCCAGGAAAATGGGCTATGAGGTATATATATGTTTGAATAACACTACATTGATGGTCACTCTTGTTGATGAGATAACATGCATCACTAGTATGATGTGTTTAGGTCTGAGGACATGAGTTGGCTAAAGTGCCTAGTTGAGGTATTATCCTCTGATGATGAAATCAGGGATTGTTATCCCAAATGATGAAAATGCCTTATGAGGCAGTGGTTTCTTGTGATGAGGGATTGAGATCCTGGGATAATGTGATGGTGGTAATAATAATGTAACTTTATGTTATGTATGTGTTACAACCTGGTTGCCTCAACAATCCACTTAAAATATACTAACTAATTGTAGTGGAACATATTATGTAGTTTGCCCTGGCCATAGAACCATCATTGTCAATAGCTGGTGATGGTGAAAAGGGTTCTCCTGCGGGTTAACCCGAAGCGCATATTTTTGAATATGCGAGGTTTCTCCTAGCCTAAAATAGAGAGGATTCGAGTGCAGCTGCGATTGCAGACTCGGGATAGATGGAGCATGGTGAATAGGCCCATGGCTCAGGAGATGTGATAGAGAATGAATGCGTTCATGGATCAGAGCACGGTGATTTGGCCCGTGGCTCGGCTATACTAGCGTAGAGACCTGTACCAAGGCGGGCTAGAGTTATGGGTAGCTTGTGGAGCTGACCCTGTGGCTGAAGCCACTTAAGCATGAGACTATGGTCCTGCTTTGGTTATCGTGCACTAACCACGAGGTGGTGAGGTCATGGAGTCTGGCTCTTCCATTGACCTTGTATGGCACCGGATCCGGGTTTCGCAGCCGTCGATTGGATCTGAGTGGTGAGGCTCACTTCCTCATGGCATAACAATATGTAATCCAGCCGAATAGTAATTATTGCTTAAGGCAAAACACGGAACATTGGTTGAGACCCTACTTGTGTAGTTGATCTTGTTATACCTTGCAGTTACTTATACGTTACTTATGTTATGTGGTAAGATCTTATAAATCTTATCTTGTCAATCATGTTCCATAAAGATATACTTGGTTATATGCATTATGTACACCTTGCTCAATATGCTCCTCTTATTCTAGTTACCTGCTATTATTGCTTTAGCTTTTTGAGGTTTTATGGTTTTGGCGGGGAGTTATGTTTCTCGTTGGGACTGTGTGTCTCACCCTGTTGGTTTACACCCTTTTTAGGTGTTTGTGCTAGACGTGGTGGTGGTCGCGGGGTTGCGGCCGAGAAGTAAGAAGAGAAGTAGAAGGCAAGAGATGGATGCTTTGCTATTTTGGTTATTTGGTAGTAGAGTCCTAGAGTCATCCCTCTATTCTCAGGTTCTCAGAGGTGTTTTGAATATGTTTTATGATGTATAGCTGATGAAGCCTTGTATATCCTGCCACCACCTAGATATGGTTGTTGTGTATAAACATGTGATGAACTCATGTGTGGACAAGACAACTGACCTTCTAAGTTGTGGACATGTATCAAGGCTTGTAAATGTTTTTATAACCTATGTTCTTGTAGGATGAGGATCTGGATGTAATAGTTTCTTAGTTTATCTGCTTTCTGAAATTGGTTTTAATTCCCCCGTGTTTTTGGTAATAAGTGGTTTATGGTGTTTTCCGCACATTTTCGTGTGGCACCTCATTATCTGTATGATAACAGGATGTGTCCCCCACAAGCTAGGTATCAGAGCTCTAAGTTCGTTGAGTCTATAGGGATTTAGGACTAGGTTGTGTCTGTTCTCATGAGTTTTCCAGATTTTCTTACAATTATCTTCTGCCCTCAGTGGAAGGAAAAGCCAAGATGTCTGTAAATCATGAAGAACATGCTGTCGTGAGTAGCGATGATGCATCAGTTGATGGAGCAGGAGGGCAGGCACATGAAGATTGGGTGCCATTTTTGAAAATCCTGCCTACCAACAGCTTATGGGGCAGATGATGCCTACGATGAATCTCATGGTAGAAAAATTGCTAGTGCCTCCGCCGAGAGTACAGGCTCCCCATGGTGAAACATCGGGTATTGGGAAGACCTTTGAGCGGCTTTGCCGAGTCGGAGCTTTGGACTATGCTGGGACGGTTGATCCAGCAGATGCAGATCTATGGCTGACAGGTCTTGAGAAGGCCTTCTGAATCCTCGACATCGCCGAAGAAGACAAAGTCAAGCACGATGTCTACCTTCTAAAGGGTAGTGTTGGCCACTAGTAGGCCATCGAGGAGGAAAAGCGACCCGATGAGGTGATCAGTTGGGAGGTTTCCTGGCAAGAGTTCGTCAGTAGATACTTTCTGAAAACATATATGGACGAGAAGATCATCCAATTTGAGCGCATGCGCCAAGGAACGATGAACATCACCGAGTATGAAGACAAGTTCATGGACCTGTTAAGGTTTTACCATCACATGGAAACAACGAATGATGAACGGATCAGATGGTTTGAGAAAGGCCTGAGTGTTGAGCTGACAACACCTGCTTCTGCACTAGAGAAGAGAGAACAGTTTGCTATGTTCGTGAAATCTGTCCGGAGGATCGAACGGTCAGTTAGGGAAAAGAGAGAGGCCATGGCCTATAAGAGGCTTGCTCAGTTTCAGGGACAGAGGTCTGGTGGCTTCAAGAAGCCAAGGTTTTCAGTACCTTCCATGATGAGAGGTTCTAGTGTACCGTCACTGTGGTCTCTGAGTAAGGAAGAGGATATGGTTCTTCACCATCAAAGGCACATAGTACAACTTCTGTAGCAGTGACAGGGCCATCTAGGCCACAGTTTGAGGATAGGGCATGCTATATATGCGGACAGACAGAGCATTTTAAGTCGAACTGCCCAAGGAAAGATGTTGAAGTGACACAACAACCAAGGCAGAATCAATAAGGAGCAAATAGACAACAACCCAGTAGTAGCAGAGGGCGGGGATGCGGCCAAGCGTCGCAAGCAGGATCGAATGCTCAAGGAAGCAGAGGACATGGACAGCAAGCAACGACTCGATTCTACGCTATGAGTCATCCAGAGGCAATAGTTAACCCGGGAGTGGTGGCAGGTCAAATGGAGTTATTTCATTCTGATTTGTCTTCTTCTTGCTTTAGATCCGTTCTGGTTGACCCGGGTGCTACACACTCTTTTATCGCCCATAGTATGCTTGAAAATTGTCTTTTACATGTTAGTTGTAAGAAAGATAGCTTGTTGTTAGAAACCCCTCTTGACGGTTCGTCGATGCTTCGAGAAGTGTGTCCATCCTGTTTTCTATCTTTTTTAGGGCACAAGATACAAGTGGATCTTACACCACTTGATATACATGGATTCAACGTGATCCTTGGGATGGATACCTTAGAGAAGTATAAGGTTGTGTTGGACTATGGTTCCAAGCAGGCAATGTTTGTTGATGGTGGAGAGAAGTGGATCTTCCAGGGAGATAGGAAGATTCTTCCGACGTGTCTAGTATCAGCTATGGTGGCAGAAACATTGTTACGACAAGGATGTAAGGCGTTCTTAGCTCACGTTATGGATACCAAGACAAAGGTACTATCCTTGAGGAGGTGATGGTTGTCCGAGAGTTCGCAGATGTGTTTCCTGATGAGTTCCCCGGTGTTCCTCCTGTTGGGTTTTAGGGGAGGCAAAGAAGGCAGCGGAAACAAAAACTTTCTCCTCCCCAAACCCAGAACAAGGAAACGTGTCAACGTCTATACAATAGGAAAGGATGGTTTGAAGAATCATACCTTGTCCCAAGGCTTGCTCGGCAACAATACCCCGCGCCTTGCGCAGTCTTCACCTCCGATCTTGGACGATGTCTGTGCAGCTCCTGGTCACACCAGGACTGACGACTCCTGGTCTCACTGGGACTATCGGGATTGAATATTGTCCTCCTGAGCGGCAGAAACCTCCCGCCTCTGAAGTAGCCCACACGGACCACCTAGAACTCCAATCTCCTTGTCCCACAAGGAATTGGAAGGAGTTGCACCCTCCTGTTAGCATACTAGTCACCAACACACTCTCCTACTGCCAGTTGCAACTGTAGTTGTCTTTCCGTTGTTGTACCTCCCTTTTCGGGTAGCACTTGCTCGGGCTCTCTCAGTTACCAAAAACAGAGAGAACGACAACTTTACAGAGCAACTGGTTTGCACTGAGTTGTTCTTTGAGAATCCCCCAATACCCCTATATATAGGAGGGTCATGGGACAAGGTTCTCCATCCCGGGCAATGCAAGACTAAAAGCAGGAGTAGAAGGGTCTGACATTTTCCACAAAAACAACCAACTCGCAACCTGAACTAATCGTTTCACAACTGAAATGGTCAGTTGGGGACCTGAATCGGTCGGTTGACACCACAACCGATCGGTTGGGACCCATGAGATGATCGGTTCACTTCAGAACCGGTCGGTTTGTGGTCCTGATCAGTTCCCGGTTGACTTTCATTCTTTTGTTTCTAATTGGTATCGAATACCAATCCTATTTCCCAATCAAACTGGGCAAGTAAAATGAAAGGGAAATTCTCACCAATCCTACTTTCCCAACTTGCTCGGTTGTACTAATTGAATCGATCGTTTCAACACTTGAAGCAATCGTTTCACCCTGACCATGAGCCGATCGACTCAACACTTGAGCCGACCGGTTCACCAAGCTCAGTCGATCGGTTCATCACATGAGCCGATCGGTTGGGAGTGCAGATTGTGCAGAATCAGTCAATTGCGATTTCAATCAATCCTATACTCCAATCAATGTGTCCAACACCTTGAACATTATGACATTGAGCTATCAATTGATTGAGTGTTTAATTGAACTACAAAACTCCTTTAGCAATCAATCTAAACATTGTTTGTGGACAAAACTCCTCTTCTAGGTTAAATCCTATGTGTGTGACCCTGCAGGTCTATTTTACGTTGGCAGTGAAAGTCCATAACACTTATGACTTCACAAGCAAAGAGTAGTGCCTAGTCACACATCAGTGCTACCCAAGTGAAAGTAGAAAGTTGGAGAACAACTTTCAATCCTACAATCTGTGAATGGTGTTACAGCGAATGTATAATTCCTTTGTCACTGATATCCCGAATGAACTCGAGGCATGGAACAGTTATCCTGTCAACATTCATTCACTTTCTTGATCTCAGAGTAGATTGAACGAGATATGTATGACATCAATATCACATACTGATTCACACATGCGTGCGCATTCCTATCTCAATCCTACTCATCAAGTGGCCTTGGATATCAAACTCCCTCAGAAGGGACAAATCCCATATCTATCACTCACCCCTCAAAAGCCCCATGTGTCAAAGCCACCCAATCATCACCTTTATAACAACCCATGTTTTAGGACTACGCTTGATGATGTCAAAGTGTGCCCAATGACATGTGTTGAGTGTAGTGATTTTAGGTCAAAGAATCACACTCACCACCATCACTGTGAGTACTGACTGTGACTACCATGTCATGGTTCCATGTGTCAAACTCACGGTGGGCCTGTCCGGTACACTTGTTCTCTAACAAGTACCTATGTGTTTGGTTTGATATCTCTATATCATGACTAATGAGATTCTATCATCAACCAACACCACAATCTAGTCTTGTATGTCATTGTTGCCTATCTACCTTCCACAATGACATCCGACTAGGGACATAACAAGAATGTACAAACTCTTAGCATCCATATGATCTCATCGTTTAGGTCCTCAACCTGAAATCATACGTCATTGAGTACTGTCATTCTCTAGACATTCAATTTGTTCTATCACTATCTCATATGACTGAACCAGAAAGAATTGGAAGCTTGCCTTTGTCGTTTATCAAATCAATCTTAATGTATCCCACCAATCATCCCATGATTGGCTCTCAGGGCATACATACCAACACCTCCACCTCGAGAGATTGATTTTGAGATCAGTCTGGTTCCAGGAACACAACCAGTTGCACAAACACCGTATAGGATGGATCCAGTACAGATTTCAGAGTTGAAGAAACAATTACAAGAGTTGTTGGAGAAAGTCTTCATCCGACAGAGTACGTCGCCTTGGGGTGCTCCAGTGTTGTTTGTTAAGAAAAAGGACGAATCAATGCGGCTATGCATAGACTACCGATAGTTGAAAAAGGTAACGATCAAGAACAAGTACATGTTGCCAAGGATAGACGATATGTTCGATCAGTTGCGTGGTGCTACAGTGTTTTCAAAGATCGATCTATGGTCTGGATATCATCAATTGAGGATTAAGGAAGATGACATACTAAAGTCAGCTTTTAGGATGAGGTTTGGTTACTTCGATTTTGTGGTTATGCCGTTTGGGCTAACCAATGTGCCTGCTGCTTTCATGGATTTGATGAACAGGGTGTTCCATTCGTTTCTAGATCAGTTTGTTGTAGTCTTTATAGATGACATCTTGATCTACAGTCAGGACAGTCAAAAGCATAAACAGCATCTTCGACAAGCGTTGACTCTCCTTCGCCAACACCGGTTGTATGCCAAGTTTAGTAAGTGTGAGTTCTGGTTAAAATAAGTAACTTTCTTGGGTCATGTGATATCTACAGAAGGAGTCAAAGTGGACCCTAGGAAGGTGGAGTCAGTTGTAGAATGGGAGCGGCCGAAGACGCCGACTGAAGTTTGTAGTTTCCTGGGATTAGCAGGATACTTCCAGAGGTTTATCAAGGACTTCAAAGTGATCGCGTTGCCGATGACAAAGTTGACTAGAAAGGATGTACCTTTTGTCTGGGATGATTGTTGCCAACAAGCTTTCCAAAGTCTGAAGGAGAAGCTAACTAGTGCTCCAGTGTTAGTACTGCCAGATCTTGGGAAGGGCTATGTTGTTTTCTGCAATGCTTCCAAGAAGGGCTTAGGATGCGTGTTGATGCAGGAAGACCATGTAGTTTCTTTTGCTTCATGATAGCTTAAGAAACATGAGGAGAACTATCTGACTCATGATTTAGAGTTGGCAGCGGTGGTTCATGCGTTAAAGATTTAGAGACATTATCTTTATGAGGAAGTGTGTCAAATCTTTACAGACCATAAGAATCTGAAGTACATCTTCTCGTAGAATGAGCTAAACATGCGACAGCGTCACAGGATGGAGCTAATCAATGATTATGACTGCACCATTGAGTATCACCCTAGTAAGGCAAATGTGGTAGCTTATGTGCTTAGCCGAAAGTCTTATTATCTCTCTACAAAGGAGGCACAGTTGAGTTCCTTGGTATGCCATAGATGGGATATGTTTGTCTCCTTACGGAAGATGAATGTGCAGATAGAAGTTTCCTTGTTAGAAGGACTTTTGGCACAGATGCAAGTCAAGCCCACGCTGAGATAGCAAATCAAAGACGCAGAGCAAACATATGATACAGTTCAGTTGATCAGGTCACAGCTCGGCAACGAAAGGCGTGATGGGTTCCTTGAGTCCGAGGATGTATTAGTTTGCTATCATGGTAGGATGGTGGTCCCCGATGTTGGTAATCTAAGGAAACTAGTGCTCGAGGAAGCACACACATCGATGAATGATATGCATCCAGGGGTCACCAAGATGTATCACAATCTGAAGGACATGTATTGGTGGTCTGGCTTGAAGAAGGATGTAGCTGAGTTTGTGGCTAGGTGTATAGTATGCCAACAAGTCAAGGCTGAGCATCAGAAGCCAGTAGGTACATTGCAACCCCTGCCAATACGGAAGTGGAAATGGGATCATATAACCATGGATTTTGTGGTTGGCCTGCCAAGGACAACGAGGAATCATGATTCCATTTGGGTGATAGTGGACAAATTGACGAAGTCTTCCCATTTCATACCTATGAAGACAACGTATACAACCAAGAAGCTCGCTTAGGTATATGTAGATGAGATAGTACGCCTGCACGGTGTGCCAACAACGATAGTTTCCGACAGAGGTCCTCAGTTCATGAGTCATTTCTGAGAACAGTTGCACAAAGTGTTGGGAACACAGTTGAGGTTCAACACCGCTTTCCACCCGCAGACAGATGGACAGTCTGAGAGGACTATTCAGACCTTGGAGGATCTTCTACGGGCTTGTGTTTTGCAGTTCCTAGGCAGTTGGGACGTACATCTCAGTTTTATAGAGTTTGCCTACAATAATAGTTACCAGTGGAGCATTGACATGCCCCATATGAGGCTTTATATGGCAGGAAGTGCAGATCTCCTTTATGTTGGTATGAGTCTGGTGAGTATCAACTTTTGGTCATGATTTAGTACAACAGACAACAGAAAAGATCAAAGTGACACAACAACAGTTGAAAGTGGTACATGATAGGAAGAAGTCTTATGCAGACAATCGTCGACAACCTTTAGAGTTCCAGGTGGGAGATAAAGTGTATCTTAAAGTCTCACAATGGAAAGGTGTGCTAAGGTTTGGCCGGAAGGGTAAGCTAGAACCTAGATATATGGGGCCATACCCAATCATAGCATGTATGGGCAAGGTAGCTTATGAGTTGGAGATGTCGCCAGAGTTGCACAGGTTGCATCTAGTGTTCCATGTCAGTATGCTGAAGAAAAGTCATCCAGATACAGGAACAGTGATACAACCAGTTGAGGTTGAGCTTGATGAAGATGTGACTTACGAGGAAGGTCATGTGACAATCCTTGACAGAAGAGTTAAGAAGCTGAAAAGGAAAGACCTAGTTTTGGTAAAAGTTCTTTGGCATCATCGTGGTGTTGTGGAAGCCATGTGGGAGCTTGAGCAAGAGATGAGGAGGAAGTATCCCTCGCTTTTCTCTTCAGATTTTGGGAACGAAATCCCATTGTAGAGGGTTATAGCTTGTAAGGACCCTGACCTCTATTTTGGGCTTATCCTGTTTGCTTTGCCTAACCATGGTGTTTAGTTGCTTGCTAATCACCTTTAGTGGTGATTAGGGTTTGATTGTGCTTGCTGAGTGTTGGAGGTGCTACTTGCAATTTACCCAAGTCTAGGGTTTATGGGCAAGTTGTCACCTTGAGAAGTGTTCTTCTCTCTCATTGCTTCCTCTAGTGTTGAGAGGAAGGGTTGGGCTCGTTGCTTTGGTCTTTGATGAGCCTTGTTATGCCTTGTTCAAGCCTTGCTTAACCTTGTTGGACCTTGTGTCGGCCATAGGTGTGCTAGCCATGGTTTTTTCGGCCACAGGTGTGTCACCCAGGAAGGTGTGTCGGGCATGGTGATGGGGTGTATCGGCCATGGACCCCTTTGACCTTGTTTGTGTCACCTCTAGTGGACACTTGGTGCATGATTCTTGCATGTGGCAATGGCCTTGGACATGTGTTTAAGGTGAGATAAGGAGGTGGCATTGCCCATGGACAAGTGTCCCTAGGTGGGCAACACCTTGCTTTGTCTTACATTGGTTTCTTCTCCACCCTCTCCTATATATGTACCTTCTTTCTCTTGCTAAGGATCTCTTTAGTTCCTTGGTTTCTCTCTTCCTTGGTGGACGACACTCTTCCTTTGCAAAGCTTGGTGGTCGATCCTTCTCTTTGGAGTTTTCTTCTTCTTCTTCTTCTAGTGGTGGCCGAACCCTAGAATGCCTTGCTCTTCTTCGTGTGGTGGTGCTTGAGCTTGGAAGCTTGGTGTTAGGATCTTGGAGCTTGCTTAAGGCGGGTTACATAATTCCTAACCCTAACCATAATACTTTCCTCTATATTCTTGTATGTTTTCATATGATCATATTGGCCATTTATGTTCTAAGATAATCTTCTTGCTTAGTTGCACCTAGTTGGCTGAGCCATGTTTAGAGTTTCCTTGTTGAGAAACACTCCTTTCCCTCCTTGGTCTAGAGAAGTGAGCTTGAGCTCTAGTAATGTGAGCAATACCCCTCTCTCGTTTAAGTTGAGAGGTGAGCTTGTATTCTAGTTTCTTGAGCAACACCCTCCTTTCACCATGGATTCGAGAGGTGAGCTCGTTGGTAGATGTAGACCTTTGTCAAGGTTGATCCTTGTGGTTTCCCGATTGGTGATAGAGGTTGTGCAAGACCCCTCTCTCTTGGTTGTTGAGAGGTGAACCAATCTTCTTGATCAATTAGGGTTTGGTACCCTTGTGCTTGAGGTTGATGATGATCTTGTTGGGTTGTATCTTATACGATATGGCTTGGGGATGGTGTTGCCCGATACATCTCTTGGACTAGAGTTCTGGTTTGATATGATGATGTTGGGTTTGGACGATACACCTTGGTCTTTGCCTTGTGTGTTGGCCAATAGGATGAGTCTAGCTTGGTTGGACGATAGGCTTTCCCTTGGTTTCCTTGTATCGAATAAAGATGTGTGCTCTAGTGGGCGTTATAGGGTTGGCCTGGGCACCATGGCTCTAGTCCATATGGTAGTTGTTGCCCGATATGGCCCTAACCATATAGGGGGTAGGCCGATAAGGCTTTGTCTGGTTCAGTAGAATGTTGTCACCTTGGATGCACGACATGCCTCATAGACCTAGATGCACGTTATGCCTTGTGCATGATATGTCTTGGTCTCTAGCTGCACGACACCCTTGGGTGATGGTCGTTACCTATTGTGGTTGGCCGATATGAGTGTAGGTCGGTATGCTTTTGGTAAGGGATGCAACCCTACCTGTCACAAGTTGTGGTGGGGGACACGCTACCCGCCACCTCTTTTTGTGAGGGTTCAGAGAGTTTTAGTAAGGGTTCTGATAACCCAGGTTGCATATAGATGATGGTTCCATGTTATTAATGATATTACATGTGTTTATGACCATCTTGAATCATGTATATATAATGATGAGTAAATGATAAGCTTGGAAGTATATGATTTTCTTCACATGATGATGTGACCCATGTCTATGGTTACAGGTTTGATGAATGAATGATAAAGTGTATAATCATCAATGTTGCCCTATATTTGATAGCATGATCCTTCTATTAATCCATGATGGCTTCAGTTATCTCTACGAATGTGTATACTAACCATGCATGTATTTCATGTGGATTCATAGACAGGAAAAAGGGTTATGAGGTATATATATGTTTGAATAACACTGCATTAATGGTCACTCTTGTTGATGATATAACCTGCATCACTAGTTTGATGTGTTTAGGTCTGAGGACCTGAGTTGGCTAAAGTGCCTAGTTGAGGTATTATCCTCTGATGATGAAATTAGGGGTTGTTATTCCAAATGATGAAAATGCCTTATGAGGCGGTGGTTTCTTGTGATGAGGGATTGAGATCCCTGGATAATGTGATGGTGGTAATAATAATGTAAATTTATGTTATGTGTGTGTTACAACCTGGTTGTCTCAACAATCCACTTAAAATATACTGACTAATCATAGTGGAACATATTATGTAGATTGCTCTAGCCATAGACCCATCATCGTCAGTAACTGGTGATGGTGAAATGGGTTCTCCTGCGGATTAACCCAAAGTGCATATTGTTGAATATGTGAGGTTTCTCCTAGCCTAAAATAGAGAGGATTCGAGTGCAGCTACGGTTGTAGACTCGGGATAGATGGAGCATAGTGAATAGGCCCATAGCTCAGAAGATGTGATAGAGCATGAATGCGTTCATGGCTCAGAGCACGATGATTTGGCACGTGGATCAGATATACTAGCGCTGAGACCTATACCAAGGTGGGATAGAGTTATGGGTAGCTTGCAGAGCTGACCCTGTGGCTGAAGCCACTTAAGCATGAGACGACCGTCCTGCTTTGGTTCTTGTACACTGACCATGAGGTAGTGAGGTCATGGAGTCTGACTCTTCCATTGACCTTGTATGGCACCAGTTCCGGGTTTCACAGTCGTCGGTTGGATCTGATTGGTGCAGCTTACTTCCTCAGGGCATAAAAATACGTAATCCAATCGAATAGTATTTATTGCTTAAGGAAAAACACAGAACATTGGTTGAGACCCTACTTGTGTAGTTGATCTTGTTATACCTTGCAGTTACTTATACGTTCCTTATGTCATGTGGTAAGATCTTATAAATCTTATCTTGTCAATCATGTTCCATAAAGATATACTTGGTTATATGCCTTCCGTACACCTTGCTCAATATGCTGCTCTTATTCTATGCTTTATCAGTTACCTGCCATTATTGCTTTAACTTTCTGAGGTTTTATGGTTTCGGCAGAGAGTTATGTTTCTCGCTGGGACTGTGTGTCTCACCCCATTGGTTTACACCCTTTTTAGGTGTTCGCACTATACGTGGTGGTGGTGGCGGGGTTGTGGCTGAGTAGCAAGAAGAGCAGTAGAAGGCAAGAGATGGATGCATTGATGTTTTGGTTGTTTTGTAGTAGAGTCCTAGAGTCATACCTGTACTAAAGAGTCCTCAGAGGTGTTTTGATGATGTTTTACGATGTATAGCTGATGAAGCCTTGTATATCCTGCTGGCAACTGGATATGGCCGTTGTGTATAAATAGGTGATGAACTCATGTGTGGATAGGAAAGCTGACCTTCTAAGTTGTGGACACGTATCAAGGCTTGTATATGTTTTTATCACCTATGTCCTTGTAGGATGAGGATCTGGATGTAATAGTTTCTTTGTTTATCTACTTTCTAAAATCGGTTTTAATGCCCCTATGTTTTTGGTAATAAGTGGTTTATGGTGTTTTCTGCACATTTTCGCGTGGCACCTCGTTGTCTGTATGATAGGGGGATGTGTTCCCCACTGTCCATGGGGTGTCGTCAGGGGGGGTCTACTTGTGCATTGGCCAATGCAATCCATAGAATGAACAGGCCATGTCATCCCCAAGATGCTTCACATCCCTCTAACGGTCACATGTTTCCCACACAGAGTCCTCACCCTACCTAGCAGACGCATGATCCCCTGTGCTTTCTCTATTTTTTGTTGTCCACGCTGGTCTGGTACCTAGCATGTTGTTGTGGTTCTTCATCATTGAGGTCACTTCAGCTTCCTTACAATGAGATAACAAAGAAATCGTCCCCAACCTCTTCATCCTTCAGCACTCATTAAAGGAGGCGCTGGACCTCAGACATGAGTGTAGGGATCCAAGACCCAAAAAATGCCAGCCATGGTGCAACGGAGGCTCCTCCTCGTTCCCTTCTCCTTCTTTCCTCTCCAAAAATGGTGAAAAACCCTAATATAGATGATCTAATTCTGCTCTACTCGAATGTAAGGCTTTACACAACTTCTCCTTTATCGTATCTCCAGTGAGGTCCTCTTTCAGTTGGGCTCTATTCTTCCTGAGTCGTGACTATCTAATCCGCGAGACTGGGAGTCTCACCCCCCTTTTTTGTGTGTGTGTCCCAATGAACTGGTCCATGATCAAATGAGCCGGCCACTAGGCCATGAACCCATTCTTTTACCCCCTAATTTCCTTGATTAATTGCTCAAAAGACTAAACATACTATGTTCCTTGAAGTTTTCTTAAAATTTCATATGGTACTACTTAGTTTCCATTGGTCCCAATATTTAATTAGAGGGTCTAAAACAATACTATGTGAAATCTCCAAATTGATGATAGTACGATGAATTGTTACTAGGGTATGATTAGTATAGATTATGTACATTTAGTGACCACGACTGATGTCCAAGTGATATGACTTTCCATTAAAGGTCGCTTAGGATTTACCTTAATTGTAATTGAATCTATTTGATGAACTTTGGTAAAAAAGAGTGCATATGGTGATGAAGCTACATTAAGGAGAGAGAAAAAGTACATTATATTGAAGCTTTGGTTTATTTGAATATTCCACAAGATGAAAGGACGTTTATTCCAATCGTTACTGAAAGGGTGAAAGAGAAATTATACCACTCATATTTTTAATATTTAAAATGTACAATTTTTTTACTTGGGATATTTGCATTGAAGTCCAACAAGTTTAATTTATTAAGTGCAAAATTTATGAAGGACTCAAATGTAATTATTTTTCTATTTGTTAAATTTTTGGGATGTTACATATATACATATATATTTATGTATATGCATGCACACAAACACAATATATATATATATATATATATGTATATAAAATAGAGAGAGAGATCAAATTAGTGTCTTCATAGTGCTTTTACAAGTTGAATATAACTATGATGTTAGCTGTAATCTAATACATATGCCAATACTAAAACAAGTTTTGCATTGTATAACTTGTCATCCAGTATTGTATAGAAGTACCTTCTTTTGCAACTTTGGATGAACCATGAGCACCCTATAGTGGTAAATATTTATAGGAAGTTATGAAGCTCATCTTGAGGAATGCAACTTATTATAAGCTTTAAGCATTTTAATTCAATGCATATACTCTCCAACTTCTAGTATATCTTGGACTTTTAATCTATTGCATTAATGAATTGGGCACATTGACAATTATAATTGTTGTAAAGGTACAATGTCTAAAACATGCTTCAAAGACAATAATGATATCAAGAATCTCATTTTGATCTTTTTAAGAGTAATAACTACCAAAAAATTATCTATTTGCAAAACAAAAGTCTACGTCAAACTTTAACTCAGAAATGATCTCTTCATAAGAAATATACTTTGAATTTCTATTCTCGTACAGTAGAATTGATCTAATGAGATCCCTATCAAATCAATAACATTTGATCTAGTTATTAACCTTTCAATGTGATATTTTTTTTGAAATTTTTAACATATTTATTTAGAGTTTGCCATTAATTTGGACTACCTACACAATATAATCTACAAACCTTATATCTCATCCACAACAATGGAATATTTTCCAATGTTTGATGTTAAGTTTTGATATGGCCTCAAAGAGAAAAATGTACAATCCATATAGACAAATAAGCCAATAAGTTGTGATAAATGTGTTTTTTATATGAAGGTAAATACAAGAATGATATTTTCATTTATTCATGCTGGTTTTGGAACAAATACCCTCTCCCCACAATGTATCACATTCACTCACCATATTAAGTCTCTAAATACATTGAGCATTTGTATATAAAATTAAGAACTAATGAGATCCCTTAAATACTTATAGAATGAGAGCCATTTGATTCGAATTCACCCTTTTATCAATCTATTTTCATGATGCAAATTGTATGAATTGAGAAAGTACCTATGTATTGACCTATCCATAGATTTTTAGACATACCAACCAATCAATTTTCTACAACAATTGAACGATATTCAAAACTCTATTGTATACTAGGTTGTCCATTAGTAAAAAATATGTATGTTATATAAACAAGCAAAGATATTATGTCCGATTGTAGGATTATGTATGTTATAGTAAAGGAACTAATTCTCTCTCCATTCACACTATTGTATAAACATGTCATAATGTCATTATTCAAAAGGGTAGCATGTTCTTACCATAGTAGGTTGTCCACCTCTATGAAGACTAGTTTCTAACAATCAACATGATTGGAAATCATTTCGTAGTTGACCAACAATTCAAATATTACATCAACATGTTCATTTAAGATCAATGTCCCCCAAAGGGATTACATGCATGCAGTGGAAATATATATTATATACTAGACAAAGGCACCTAGCCATCCTCCTAGATGTTCTCCTCCTTCCTCTCTGAATTCTTTATGTGGAGCTTCTTTAGGTCTTGTCCATGAATTCCCATAGGGAATCAAACTGCACATGGACCAAAGAGAAGAGAAAAAAATGGGTTAGTCAAATGACCAGTACAAAACCATTATTTGAAAAGTATACATGTATGCCTATAACTATCAAGAAATTTAAAAAAATGTCACTCACATAGGAACTCATCTAGAAGAGGAGTTTAATCTTGAATGATAATTGAATTGATTACTAAAGTGTTTACGTATTCAACTCATGCAACATATCAGTTGTCTAGACTGCTAAATGGTCGATTCAAGTGTTCAATCACCCGTTTGGAGTGTCAGGCTGATTGTATTGTGCATTGGTTGGAATTCAACCTGACCAGGGCTGCGAGACGTCCATCTCACCTATATGAGACAACTGTATTAGGTGATTTGAGACGCCCGTCTCACATGTACCAAACGATTGTCTCATGGGTGCAATTTGATTGCATCTAGGATTTATGCTGACGTCATTACATGCACTAATTGGAATTGAATTACCAACATATGCTCACATCTAGGAAAGCCCAGACAATCGTCTGGACTGATCCAGACAACCGTCTAGGTTTCCCGACAACTATTTCAATTGTCGCAGGTTGTGAAGTTCCCAAAATTATTGTGAAAATTTGGGATCTTCTAGTCTCTTCCATTCCCACAAAGACTGGGAACCCTGGCCCTAATCCTGCATATATAGAGGGATATTGGGGGCTTCCCAGAACAGAACATAGATAATTGAGGATCAGTTTATCGGACAAATATTATTCTCTCTGATTGTGGTAACCACAAGAGACCAAGCAAGTCATACTCGACTAGAGAGGGACAACTATGGGAGAGAAATAATTGAGATCATTGTTGTGGGAGAGTAGGCTGGTGACTAGTACACCAAAATGAGGGACAACACCTTCCTATCCATTCTAGCAGGACACTACAAGTTCTTGTTGGTCCATGTGGACTACTCTAGAGAAAGGAGTCCTTTGATACTGCTAGGAGGGCAACATCAACTCACAGTTTGTGGAGAGATCTAAGGAGCCATTTTAGTAGTTGTTTGAGTATATTGTCCATGGATGAGCAGTAAGATGAGTCCCAGTGCAACTAGAGAGTTGCACAGACACCGTTCAAGATATATTTTACATCTATATCGATAAGGATTGTCGTTGGACTTGCTCCAGGAGTAGGTATATCTTCTTGAAACTATCCTTTCTATTTCATAGTGATTAACACGATTCGCTGCTTAATGAGATATAAAATTTGTATTTCCTCTACCTATCTAATGTCGTATTTCTCAATAGTGATATCAGAGTCACGTAAATTAGTTATTTTTTAAAATAATTGATATGATCAGATTTTTGGTTTTACTAAGTTTATTTATTGAATGGATGTGAATATTTACACTGGTTGATGTGAAAGTCTATCTAATCACCACATTATAACCAAAACAAACAAACAAACAAATATATATATATATATATATATGTGTGTGTGTGTGTGTGTGTGTGTGTGTTAGGAAGTGTGTACCGATTGGTACATGTAAGTTATGTATACCAGCCATTAAAATGGCATATGTAGAGTCCATTAATTAATCCAACCAAATGGATTAAATCAACATTGTTTAGATAAGAAGTATTTAATATTTCACAATCATATCTCATATAAATCATGATATATAACAATATATCATCCATCGATTTCTGCAATTTCAGCAAATTGTCGTTGATTAGAAAATATACAACTTATTTCATTAGATGATCTAGGAATGTCAGATTGAGATGATTCTTGATTCACATGTTATCTAAGGAGTATACATCACATCTATAAGGTTAGATTATTATGTATGGTTGTGAAACCATAAAAAATGAAGATGGGTACATATAAGATACATGTACTGAGGTACACAATTCTTTTAGCCATATATATATATATATATATATATATATATATATATATATATATATATATATATATATATATATATATATATATATGTGTGTGTGTGTGTGTGTGTGTGTGTGTGTGTGTGTGTGTGTGTGTATACTACTACTACTATAAAAAGAGTGAATCTTTTCCTTTATTTATAGGTATGCCACTGACCAATCAGATCTCTCCATTTTTGAAATGCTTACCTCTCATTAACTATCTCTCTTCTCTCCTTTTTTTGGATATTTCTGACTTTTTTTCTTCTGTTTTCTCCAACGTGGGTTTTTGTTTCACAAAAAACACGACCCCCTACATAGTTTACGTTCTTCTCCTCCCACTCTCCATTTCCTTACGTGTTATCCCAATATGATAACCACCTCAAACCCCACTCTTTCAATTAGTCCCACAATTTCTCTATCACACAAGCAATTCCATTTCATCTCGAACTGCTCCTCGATCCTTCATTTTTCCCATATGGGACTTTTGATCCACTTCCTACCCCATTCTCACCATAGTTCTCTTTGATTATGCACCTACATTGTTTCCTCTCTGCATTATTCCCATATCTGACTCCCCATTCACTCCCTACTCTGTTTTCTCCATAGTTTACCATGTTTCCGTATCTCATCCTTGATGAAAACTCAATACAGAGGCAACATACATATCTCTGTGGTAGAGCATAGGGAGGAGGTATAAGTAAATCACTGAGACCATGATGGTCTTCATCTATCTCTTCCTTCATAGAGAACTGAGAGAAGAAATAGGTGCACACATCTTCGATGACATTTCCAAAATCTCCAAGCTTACTTGATTAATTACAACTGATTAACTATTATATATTCCCCACATTTGACTTCTCACCTACTCTCTTGCCCAATCTGCGGATGGTTGAATCAATGGTGGATGACTTTCATCTCTCTCTTCCTTCATAGAAACTCATGAACGAAAAGAGTGACTCAATATGTTTTTTATTCATTTCAAGACTCAGTCAAACACGATCAACTATTTCCAAATATTTTACAATGATTTTACTATTTTCTCTCAACCACTTCCACCTTTTTTGGTGATTGCCAACTCCCACATTTTCACATCTATCTGTAGATCGTATTAGGAAAACCAAATTCTATTATATCCTAATCTGTTCTTATACAGACAAATCAGTGTGACTTAGTCTTATCTATACTATTATATATAGATGAATCTAATAGAAGGAGTTTTCCCTATTAATTACTACTACCCAACGATTTTCTAAAGTGTTGGTCATTCTTCCTAACTCTTCTCAATCTCTCATCCTAATCTCCTCCACGACTCTTTCTTCTCCTTGCAATATTTAACTTTTGTATTATATCTCTTTTTCTAGAACCAATTCTTCCTAACAAAATATTAACAAACTCTCCCCAACAAATCTTTACCAAACTCTTCTATTTCTTTCCTTGATTTGTACCCTTTTTCTTTCCATATCTACCTCTCCATAACATATGTACATTTAAGTCTTCCTCTATTTTTGATTAATATCACGTCTGTTACCACAACGACATTCCCATCTATTCTCCAATTCAACCTATTTTTTTCTTGTTTCTCTCTCTTCATTATTGGTCATGTCCCGTTTACTACGTCCATATTACAACTGTGCATATATAGTCACAACGATCCATGGTCAACAAAACTACCATATTTGATCCTCCTCCTGTTGTTTTTTTCCTCTTCCTGTTGTTGCAATCTAAAAAGTTTCCGTTCTACTTATCTGATGGATTAATATAGTTTTCAAAATCTTCTTTAAAGTACATACAATAACCCACTCACAGCCACCCACCCTGCTAACAATGTGGTCGTTTATTTCAATTCATAATTAATAAAACAACTCATCGTCATTCCCCCTCTCACCTACTGTCACTTTATTTATTGCCTAACTTTTAACCATACTTCTAATATTTAATCAAAATGATTTAAAGGGAGGGATATAATCTCCTGATAAATAGTTTTCAACGATATTCATTTAATGTTCAAATTTATAATTCAGTTATTAGATGGTGTTCTTTTTCAATCACATTTCTATCTGCATTCCTTTTGTAACATGTTAGGACACTTTAATAGCTTTCTAATCTTGATTGATCAAATAAAATATTGGCTAAATCTTAATCAAGGAGCAAAGCGTGACATATTCAGATTATGTCAATTCCAATTTTCATGATCCTCCTAATTTTACTTATCTCAAAACATTCTAAGGATTTTCTTAAGTAATTGATTAACCTAAACTTACAAAATAGTATAGAAAAATGTATATTCGTTAATTTTCGTATAGATATAGATACATTTAATTTTGTACATATACTTGTTTGTAATATTGACAGATACTATATCTATAAAAACAACTCAATATGCAATGATCATCTACATGCATAACATGTGCAGATACGCACACATACAAAATATTGAATGTGCTATATCAAAATATTGAATGTAGGTAATATGTGCTTTGAATTAGATTTTGTTCCTTTTCTTTTCTTTTTTTCCTTTATTTTCTCTAACATGATAATGCTTAATTCACAAGATTAAATTATAAATAGACATTTACTTACTGAGTTTATAATGTCCTTCTATCATAACGATATTTCAGGACCAACACCACATATAATTAATACATGTTTGCTATACGAGGAGTCAATAAGGTACACCTATAGCACTATTGCATTTTCAAAATTTCTTCATCAAAACAAATTTTTGATTGCATATATTTTAAAAATAATTCACTCTCTTTAACTTCCTCTGCCCACATTTTTTCTCTCAATTGGTTGTCTTTTTAAATCACCTTTCTCAAATTTACCATGTTATCTCTATTCCCATTAAAAACATATTAGTGAGTTGGTTATTTCACTCCATGTATTTAACAAGACATGCCTTGGCATTATTGTTACTTTTTAATGCTTTATCTTTAATTTTATCTATTTTAAATACTACTTGTAATAGGTGTTCAACTCCATTGATTTTCCAAAATAGAATGTGGTCAAACCGAAAAAAAGGAAACACTTTATATTAGTGCTTTCTCTTCATTTTTTTCTATTTTATTCTATTTTCATATTTTTCTTTGATCATGACTCTCATCTATAAGCCATATCCCGTAAAAAATTGTTCTGTACGTGAGCATAACTCTCAGTATTAATAGGGGCATGATTTTCTTCATTGCCTTATCAAGAACACATAACTACTTGGTCATGATCCATGAGCAATTCTAATCACCAACTACAATATAACACATCCATCTCCCATATCAAGTAACTCCTCTCCGTCTCAATTACTTCTTTTTTATTTTATAATGTTTTAGCAAACCATCATCCTTTCCTCATTTCTTTTATGATCGCAGAATACATCCACTCCATTGATATGACTACCGATCCGGAAGTTAAATCGACTCATCCATCAGTAGTAAAGTATTTATTATCTCCAACGTGACCATTCAAGTGTAACCTAATAGCACTAATGTATTTATTATCTCTGATGTCACCATTCAAGTCTAACCTAAATGCATTAGGCACTATGCATGCCAATTATGCGATCCATTTGTTAAGACTTTACCACTGTCCATTCTAAGATAAATGAGGAAACATCATGTCTTCCTCACTTGTTAGTTTGCATACATTAGACATATAATCTCTAATAAAAGTTATTACATAAAACAAGGTGCCTATCCACCATAGAAATCCACTACATATGCAGGATTGAGATCATCATCTTACATTGTCACAAACAAGCCTAATAATAGAGCATGTAAGTGTAAATTTAGTATTATCATGTACAGTTTTATAGAATATCAATTGTATATTGAGAGTCTCAATGTACACAATGTCAACTTGGCGGCAATTGACAACTTCAAATTATTTTAAAATTATTACTTATTCAAAATTTATTATATAAAAATGTCAAAATTTAATGTGGTATGTGCATGTGCATATATATATATATATATATATATATATATATATATATATATATATATATATATATATATATATATATATATATATATATATATATATATATATATATATATATATATATATATATATATATCCAATCTACACGTGCCGACCTAATAATGAGTTTTGATGGTGGATGAGTAGTATGGTTATGGCCAATAACCCCTATTATCTATGCATGGTTGTGTGATTGGTTTATCATGTTTATCTCAGTCTGTGAAGTGAGACTATCTCTCATCTTCCCAATGTAAAGTATTATTCTCTTCTATCTTTTCTCCCCTCGAATGAAACTCGAGGTTTCTCAATAATATTGTAAAGGTATGATAGTTTACTTTCTTATTTTAACGAAGAAGAAAGATGCCAACCGACCGCACAGAGGAGCAGAGTCAACCGGCTGGGGGGGCTGAGACGATCGGCTGGGAAGCCAACCAGGAGCCTGAAGGACCAGAAAAGATAATAGTTTGGAGGAGCCAAATGATCGGCTATAGGACAACCAACTGGTCATTTGTAGGAGCCAGGTGACAAGCTGGAGGTGACCAACTGACCGATCAAGAGATGAGCCGACCGGTTCAAAGGTTGAACCAGTCAATCCAGATTGGCAAGCACAGATATTCATGAACAACATGTTTCCAAATGTGATGTGTACTTAGGTTGTGGTAATTCCTTGTGACTCTAAGGAATTACATTAAACTGTACATAACCATCACTTTCATTTATTGTATGTTTTCATTGTGTGTTATAGCATGTATAAGATACATACTATGTATATGAGGTGATTGGTTAATGTATATGTATTATACAAACTCCTTCATTAAATTATTAAGTCTTAGATGCTTTCCATAACCAACACATATAAAAAGCTTGATTGACTAAGCATGGGCATGCCCTAGCGTGGTGTGCCGTTTATCTATTAGAAGTGTGATGGTAGATATGTTGGTCCTATCATGTTGGCTTATGGGTCAGGCTTAACTAGGTGATCTTAATTGTATTAAGAACCTAGAAGTATGCAAATGATCAATGGAAAAGAGTTGCATATATCATCTATCCAAGAGTTTTATATGATGCAATTGGCAAAAGTTGCCTACCTGATAGAATTAAGTTGTGGGTGACAACCCTAGCTGGCTCATGATTTTATGAAATTAGGATCTTGGCCCACTAGAATATTATACGCTATAATATTTTGAATCGATATTGAGGGCTATTAATTTAAATAAAATACTGGGAGGGATTGTTAAAGAAAGACCTAATTAATATTGACTTTTAAAATCAAATCAAATCAAAATTGGTTTTTGATAAATGCAATTTTCTCTTACAGAACAAAATGGGAAACATTCAATCATCGTAATCAGACTAAATGAAATTTGTTTCCATAACTGATGTAGGACCTTGAGAAGTGTTATGTGTGTTCTTGAAACACCAATGCCAGTATCCACTTGAAATTTGCCTAAGAGAGATATGGATGCTAATTTGAAGCATGCAAATGAAGTTGTGAACATCAAGAATAGTATGACAGGTTGTATGAACTATGAGTTGCATAAACAACATGATAAGAATGAAAGGTATAATGTCTCTTAGGCACTATTTGAGCGAAAACTGATAAAGGGAGATCTAGTAGGACCTCATGTGCTCAATATGATTGGCATATGAAGCATCTTGAAAGATTGAGATTTCCTTTAGGAAAAGAGTTGGCCACATATATGATTTTACAATCATCGCCTAAATCATATAGACATTTTATCAAGTGTTATCACTTGATTAACATGGCTAGACCACTTTCAGAGTTTCTTGACATTTTGAGAAGTGTCAAATCACAAATGAAGATGGACAAATACATGATGATGATCAACATATTTGAGTACAAGGACAAGAGAAAGGCCAAGAAGTGTTCTATGGCTAAGCTAAAATCCAAGTCTTCTGTACTCAAAATAAAGAGAAGGATAAGGGAACCTAGGAAGATGAAGAAAGGGATTGAAATATCTACTTGTGGTATATATGTTATTGATGTTAACTTTACTACTTCTTCATCATGGGTACTAGATACCATATGTGGATCACACATTTTCTCAAATGTGAAGGATCTAAAAGAAGTAGAACGTTAGAGAAAGGTGAGGTAGAACTATGAGTTGCAATGGCGTAAGAGATGCAACCATCGCAATTGGAACATATGAGTTAACTCTACCAAGTGGGATATGAATAGAGTTAGAGAACTACTATTATGCACCTGAAATTAATAGGAACATCGTATATGTATCTTGTTTGGACAAGAATGGATTTGAATTTCTTATAAAGAATGGAAGATGTTCTATTAGTAAAGATGGAATCTTTTATGGCAGTACCCTGATGTCTTATGATCTATACTTGATAGATCTAGAGACAAATGTATATAATATAAATACCAAAAGACAAAAACTCAATGACTCATACCAAACATACCTGTGGCATTGTCGCCTGGGGAACATAAATGAAAATCACATATTTAGACGTCATAAAGATGGTTATTTGGACTCTTTTGATTTTGAATCAATAGAGACATGTGAATCTTGTTTTTCAAGCAAGATGACCAAGACTCCATTCACTAGTAATAGTGAGAGAGCTAGTGATCTATTAGGACTCATACATACAAATGTATGTGGCTCTTTTAGAACAAATCTCATAGGTAGTTATCAATACTTCATTACCTTCACTCATGAGTTTAGTAGATATGGTTATATTTACTTGATGAAACATAAGTCAGAAACTTTTGAAAATTTTAGAGAGTTTATCAATGAAGTATAAAACCAGTTTGGCAAAAGTATTAAGGCACTTCGATCCGATTGAGGTGGAGAATACTTAAGCCAAGAATTTAAGGACCTTATTAGAGCTCATGGTATTGTATCAAAATGGACTCCACCTTGAAAACCACAATATAGTGGTGTAAAAGAAAGAAGGAATCACACATTATAGGAATCACACATTACTGGATATATATGGTGCAATCAATGATGAGTTTTGTTAATCTTCTAACTTCCTTCTGGGGGTGTGCTCATGAAACCACCACATTTACACTTAACCGAGTACCATCTAAGTTGATTCAAAAGAAACCATATGAGATATGACACCGCATACATCCTGATGTGTCTTTGATGAAGATTTGAGGATGTAAATCTTATGTTAGGAGAATGTCTCCTAAAAATCTTGGCCCTAAGTTTGATAAATATTATTTTGTTAGATATCCCAAATAAACAAGGGGATAGTACTTATACCACCCAACTAACAACAAAATAGTTGTTGCCAGAAATGTTGTATTCCTAGAAAAGGAATTTATTTCGTAAGAAATTAGTGGGAGGAAAGTGGAACTCAAAGAGGTTCGAGACCAATAAGATATCATTGAACTGATAGATGCACAAGAGAAACAAAGAGACTCACAAGTTGTTGTGGAATCTCAAATTCCTCAAGTAACATAAGAACCTCAAAGGTCTAATAGGACACACCTTGAACCAAATAGATATGGATCTCTTATAACTCCGGAAGGCAGTGAATTGGTCATAGATGATGATCCAATTACCTATCAACATGCTATTGAGGGACCAAAATATGAGAAATTGCTTGAAGCTATGAGATCTGAGATGGAATCCATGTATACCGACAAAGTATGGACCTTGATGGATCCACATGATGGGGTAAAACTCATAGGGTGCAAATGGTTCTTCAAGAAGAAGATCGACATGGATGGAAAAGTTCAAACCTATAAGGGAAGATTGGTTCACAAGGGTTTCAGACAAGTTCAAGATGTTGACTATGATGAAACCTTTTCTCTAGTGGTCATGGTTATGTCAGGATCATACTTGCTATTGCAGCTTATCATGAATATGAGATTTGGAAAATGGATGTTAAAACTAGATTCCTTAATGGGAATCTTATTGAGGATGTGTATATGACACTAAGGGTTTCATAAATCAAAAGTTTGAAAATAAAGTTTGTAAGCTACAAAGGTCAATCTATGAATTGAAGCAAGCAACTCGGAGTTGGAATCTTCATTTTAATGAGAAAGTCAAAGAGTTTGTCTTTGTTCAAAATGAAGTGAACCTTGTGTGTACAAGAATGTTAGTGGCAACATACTATTATTCCTCATATTGTATGTGGATGACATACTATTGATGGGAATGAAATCACTACTTTACAAAAGGTAAAGACATGGCTTGGAAATACATTCTCTATGAAAGACTTGGGAAAAGCATCCTACATCTTGGTGATAAAGATCTATTGAGATAGATCTAGAAGGCTTCTTGGACGAAGTCAGAGCACATACATTGACAAAGTGTTGAAGCAGTTCAACATGGAAAACTAAAAGAGAGGAAACCTTCCTGCGTTGCATGAAGTGACCATCTCAAAGAGTCAATGTCCAAGTTCTTGTGAAGAAAGGAAACACATAATTTTGATTCCATATGCCTCCACAATTGGATCAATCATGTATGTGATGTTGTGTACCCGTCCAGATGTCTCGTATGCTTTGAGCATGATGAGAAAATATCAGTAAGATCTAGGTGATGCTCACTAGATAGTCGTGAAGAACATCCTCAAGTACTTGAGAAGGATAACGGATCAATTATGCAAGCTTCCAGACTGACAAAGATGATTACAAATCACAATTAGATTTTTTTCCTAAATAATGGAGTTGTAAGCTGGAAGAGTTCTAAATAAGAGACAATTGTTGATTCTATAATAGAGGTTGAGTATATTGTTGTGTCAAATGCAACAAAGGAGGTTGTATGGATCAAGAAGTTCATTTAATAACTTGGGGTCGTTCCAAGCATCAATGACACAATCGATCTATATTGTGACAACAATAGAGCTATTGCACAAGCTAAGGAACCCATACTGCATCAGCACTCAAAACATATACAAAGGTGGTATCATCTCATACGAGAGATCGTTGTTGAACATGGTGTGTTAATTATAGATAGATAACATTCCTCCCTGATGAGAAGCAACACGTCGTGTCTCTCAAATGACACTCTGTGTCCCTTCTTTTAAAGATCTTACCAAAGTCCATATTTGGAAACCAACATGACATGTTAGTATTGGCACACGACGTGTTCATATTTCCACTGATTATCAACAACATGAGGTGTTAGCCAACTAACATGCCATGTATCCTTCGACTAGGACAGTTCCACCTTCAGTTATTTAGGATGACATATTGTGTCTCTTTACTGAAATGTCACGTCGATGGTAATTTCTATACATTTCAAGAGCAACCATCCCTCATTTAAAAAATCAAAGGATACCTATGGGATGGTTATAACTTACCATTCGAAGGACTTTTTGACCAAAGTGCGGAGAAGAGAAGAAGGAAGGTGATTTTGGAGTTAGGGAGGTTACTCAAGAGTGAACCTCTTCTCTACTCCATTTCTCTTCACAGACTACATCAAAGGCTTCTTCATTCCATTCAGTTTGTCTAAGAGAGAAGGTTGCTAGAGTAGGACTAGTTGTAAGGATGAAACTTCATCTTCCAGGTAGAGTTCCTACTTATTTTTCCACTCCTACAAGGTTCATTTGTAATTTCCCTTCTCTACTCATGCTTTACTTTGTGATTTACTTCTTGTACTTGCATTTCATGACTTTGTGAAAGTAGAAATTCGTTTCATGGACATGGGAGAGTAGCTCCCTTATCATAACATATGTGAACTTAGATTTCATGTTTGATGCTAGCTGATTTACTGTTCCAATATATGTTTCAGTACTTATTTGCTTGTTTGTATGACTGGCCAACCTGCTTGCATGTTGTATGCTTCTTTTTATATTCTGGAAAGATATGTTAATAAGTCAGGAATATCTATCTTGGAAACATATCCTTCACTATGAGGATAGCTGTGATGATGTTAAGGATTCCAAGTTTGTAGTTCAAAACTAAACATAAGCATGAGAATCCTATGTGGATTTAGAACTGTCTGAGATTACCTAGAGGTGTGTGATGATGATAAACCCCCTTTGTATGTTTGACTAGTATTTGAATTCTGTGGTTATATGTAAGTTGTGATGTGGAAGTGGAATCCCATATCCAATATCCTCTTAGTTTGATCTTAATCCTCCTTCAAGTGATTACCTTATATTAATCTTTTAACTTGGTAGTTAGTTAGATCTAAAACCAATCCCCCTTTTTTGTCTGATCTCATTGTTGAAAGTTTAATACTCTTGCGCCATAAATACCTTGCTCCTTGGGCAACCTTGATAAAACTACACACACCTGTATACTTTTGGAGTAATCGAACACTACTCCACAAGTATACGGCTGTGTGTAGTATTATCGAGATAGTCTAAGGAGAAGGGTATTGTTAGGTGCAAGAGTATTAAACTTTCAACTATCTAGATGGGTTACAAAAGTATGATTGGTTTTAGATTAAAATAACTACCAAGTTAAAGGAAAATAGTAAATTCTAATCACTTGGAGGAGGATTAAGAACAAATTAAAAGTATCTTTAATATGAGATTCTACTTTCATATCACAATTTACATACAATCATGTAATTCAAACATACTACTACAACATATCACTCACATCCAAGTGATGTGAGACAGTTCTAACTCCGCATATCACTCCCGTGCTTATACTTAATTTTGAACTACAAATCTTGGTTCCTCAACATAATCTCAATCATTCCCCTAGTCAAGGATGTGTTTCCAAGATAACTACACTTTACTTCTTAACATATATTCTCAGAATATAGAAAAAAGCATACAACATGCAAGCAAGATGACTAATCATGCAAACAAGTAAATAAGCACCAAAGCATATCTTGGAATAGTAAATCAACTAGTATTAAAAATGAAATCGTAGCTCACATAAGTAATGACATGTGAGCTACTCTCCCATGTCCAAGAAACAAAGTTCTACTCGCCCATAGTGATGAAATAGAAGTACAAGCAGTAAATCACAGAGTAAAAAATGACTCGAGAAAGGGAATAACAAAAGGAATCTGTAGGAGTGGAAGAACAAGTAGGAACTATGGATGGAAGATGGAGTTTCATCCCTACAACTACTCCTTCTCCAGCAACCTATTGCATATTGTGAAGAGAAATTGAGTAAAAAGAGGTTCTCTCTTGAGTAACCGCCTCATCTTCTCCATTATTGTCTTCCTTCTTCTTTGCTCTTCTCTCTGGTACAAAAGTCCTTCAAATGAATAGTGATAATTGTCCCTTAGGTGTCCTTTTTATTTTAAAATTGAGGGATGATTGCTTTCAAAATGTACAGAAATGGTTGGTGACTTGGTTGGTCTGTAAAGCGACATGGTGTGTCGTCCTGAATAAGTGAAGGTGGAACTACCCCACTCGAAGGATGAACGGCGTGTAAGTTGGATAACATGTTGTGTTGTTGATAATCAATGAAGATCTGGAAATTTGGACCCATTGAACACGTTGTGTGATAATACTAACATGCTGCGCTGGTTGCCAGGCACAAACTTTGATGCAATTTTTTAATGAAGCAACATGGCGTGTCAAATATATTAATAAATGATTGCATATTTGTGCTTGAAAACCTATACAATTAGAAAAAGTTATAAAGAGATTATGACTGAGTAGTTATGACTTATAATATGCAAATTATAGTATTTGCTATCATGAAAAAAATATATTTCACCTAATTGTGTACAAGGAGATTTGGCTCCAAAATTTCCCGACTTACATCTCATACAAACGTAATAAGATAATATATTTATTAAATCACATTGGATGCATCACATTTGCAGAATCTAGAGAGATAGTAATATGTGAAAAATCATCAGTAATATGTGTCATAGAAAATATACATCAGTGTGCCTTTATTTATTGTAGTTTGTATATGGTATTAGTTTGTCACAAATAATATTCATATGAATAAAATCGTACAAACGACCTATATTATAAAAAGAACATCTTAAAAGTCTTAAGTAGACCATAGCCTCCTTTTCTACATAAATATCCTACCCTTGTTTGTATACTACAAATATGGCTATTTTTTCTTTTGGGTCGGGTTGACCTTAGCTTAGGCTCTGTGTGTATAAAATTTAGATCAAAAGCTTTAGCTTAACCATAATTAAAGAAAATATGGGTCACGTTAAACTGGTTAGGAAATGGGTCCCATTTATTTAGAGCTCATACCTACCCTCAACCTCTTCATTGCAAATCTGTTGTACCAAACTCGCTGTTCTGGTCGTGTCCCAAAACATCTTTGTCATCCATTCACCTAAAAACTCATCTCTAAAAAAAATTAATAGAGTATATATACGACAGAGATTTAATGGGACAAGTCGGGACAACACATCCGGAACTGCAAATTTGAACCCCAACCTCTTACGTCAGGAAATAGTCGCATAACATCTGAACCAAGAAGCGTGAGTCCTCCTGGATACATAAAATGCACTTAGAATAAGATATATTGGTTAAGATATTTTTGTCTATTTTGTTGTCTCTTGTATATTCTAAAAGAAGGGGAAAATGTTCAATCATTTGAGCAGTGTGACGAGAATGATGCAGGCTAAATTTTACGATGGAAAATGGATGTCGAACAAAGTTGGCTTCATAGGCTTGTGCCATTGCTCGATCCAAGAAAAAATCTCCGTGGGTTATAGTCAGACGAAGAATTTGTAAGACTACAATGGTTCCTAACATAAATGTAAAGACATCCATCCATTATGTCCGCTTTAGCTGATATTGTATTCCCCAAATTAGGAATGAGCTAAAATATATAAATAAGACTACTAAATCAAATCTAACTATTTCAAAGCATTATAGTTATTAGTCTTATATATTGTACTATATGTGTTATATACTATATTATATGCAATATATATTGTACATATTAGTGTCAATAAGAACACAAACACACACACAGACACACACAAACACACACACATACACACACACGTGTATATATATATATATATATATATATATATATATATATATATATATATATGGCTCATCTTTAATATCCGTGCGGGAAGCTACCGCGCACCGCGCACACTTCCTGGTTTATTTTTTATTTTTTTCACAATTGTAGAAGAGCATTTTATCTAGCTCCCCAAAAAATTTGATCCAAAAATAATATCATTTGCCCTCCCTCCAAAATAAAAAAAACCCATCCATATATTTACTGACTGTATATTTTCTGCGCAGTTACTCTTTTGCTCTTAGAGTTACTCTATATATCAATATCGTTACACTTTTGATTCACAAGAGTTACTCCAGTGTACCATATAGTTACTCTTTTAACCTCGAGTTACTACAGCCGGTAGTGAAAATCTGACTACCCACGCGGGTAACGAATGAACAACCCATATATATATATATATATATATATATATATATATAGAGAGAGAGAGAGAGAGAGAAAGAGAGATTTATTTAATACCTGAACACCCTTCCTACAAATAGCAAGTTTGGTTTTTTTTTTTGAGGTGCGACCCACCAGGGGTAGCATGAGGATCCACCACGTCAATGCCAATAGGAAGTTGGAGCAGATCGCGCTTCTACATATATATTCACCGCACCCGCAACCACAAATTCTCTCACCTACTGGAATTACTCCAAAGGTTTCCTTTAATGGGAAAAAGAAAGAGCTTCCATGAACTCACATATGATGTGATGCATCATCCGATCTTAGGTGTACGATAACCATCAAAAGTGCATAGTGACCACACTCGAAATGATCGACCGTAATAATGATTGCTTGGAACTCTATGAACTCAGCTTCAACACCTTTTCTCTGCGGGTGCAAAGCATGAAAACGAAAACAACATGTACATAACAATATCAACAATAGCATAATGATAAGGACTAAATTTTGGGTACGCTCACGCACTCTTACGTGTAGTGATGCGCGCTGAAAACCAGCCCCCAAACTACCTCCACATGGCAGATGGTGATTCAGTGATTTTTTTTTTGAAATTATGTAATATGCATATAAATTTTTTTCGCTTATAACTTTTGAACCATAATAAAGTTTTTAATAAAACAAAATCATTGGATTTGTTATAAAAGATGTAATCCAACAAAACTAATGTTGATATATTTTTGAGAAAAAAAATAAAAATGATATATATATATATATATATGTTAATTGGCATCCAAAAATGGTTCATTGACACCCTAAGTATAAAAATGATGCTCAAGTAAATAATATATGTGCTAAATCACATCTAAGGTAATTGACAACCAAACACTTAAGGTTATTCACAATCAAAAATAACATAAGGGCGCCCATAAATGGCTATTAGCCCAAAGATGGTTAATTGACATCCCAAATGGTTCATTGACACCTAGAAGTATAAAGATGGCACCCATATAAGGTATTGACAATCTAAAATAACGTATCGATGCCCAAATAGGTTTGTTTGACTCACAAATTTTAGCAATTATTGGGTGCCATTTAGCCATTTTTGGGCCTGTTTCACCATTTACACCCAAAAATTATTATGACGTCTAAAATTATTCATTGACACCCACAAGTATAAAGATGGCACCTAAATAAGGTATTGACAACCAAAACAACATAGTGATGCCCAAATAGGTCTGTTAGACACTCAAGAACAACTTAATGACGTCCAAATTTAGTTTTACGTGTTAAGTAGGGTATAAAGATATTTCACACCCAACAACAACTTAATGACACTCATAAATTGCTAATTGACACTTAAAGATGGTTAATTGATGTCTAAAATGGTTCATTGACACCCAGAAGTATAAAGACACCAATAAATGGCTATTGACACCCAAAAATAGTTAATTGACATCCAAAATGGTTCATTGACACCCAGAAATATAAAGATGGTGAATTGACACCCAAAGATGGTTAATTGACACCACAATAGTTCATTGACACTCAAAAGTATAAATATGACACCCAAATAAGGTATTGACAACCAAAAATAATGTAATGACGGCCAAATAAGTTTGTTTGGCACCCTAGAATTTTAGCCTTTTTGACACTATTTAGCCTTTTTTGGATGTTATTTAGCTCTTTTGGGCGCTATTTAGTCTTTTTGCGCGTTTTCAGCCATTTCTATATCAACATTATTATTGTTTGAATATATTTTTATCGTAAATTTAATGGTTTTTATTTCGTTCAAAAATGCATCACAGTTTAAAAATTATAAACAAAATATTTTCTCTCTCATCACATCACCTACTCATGTCATTTTTATATTTTTTAAATGTATCAAATATTAGTCTTGTTGGAATGTATTTTTCATAACGAATCTAATGATTTTTGTTTTGTCAAAAAATTCATCACAGTTCAAAATTTATAAGTAAAACAAATTTATGTATCAATTACACAACCTCCATCTACCTATCCAATTAAAATTGTCATGCCATACACCCCAAAACAACTTTTCTCCAACAAAACCACCCAGCCACCCAGCTGGCTGCGTGGAGCACCCGCGCGTGAGCGGTGATGTACATGACCGGATCATTTTCGTAATGATAATGCAGGTAAAGTCATGTATAGCCCTATAGTGCGAGAGTGTCGTACACAATCTTTGCAGGTAGGCTCATCCTCACGTGATCTAGACCTTGTACATTTCAGTTGGCATGTTGAGATGCTACCATCATCACAAAGTCCATTTCTCGATATTATATTTCCAGGCAGAAGTCACATCTCTCAATATACTAGCTCCATGAATGTTGGCAACCTTTTCGGTCCTGCTAACATGGCTGAAATCTCCATCATTGGCTTTAATTGGGTTCTTTTTGGTGGCAACAGAGGTATAACCTATTAAGTATTTAATATCATATCTGCTATAACCTGCTAGGTATTTGAATACTAGGTAGCATGTTGCTCCCGTGGTCCGCCAATGGTAGTACACCCTCAGCAATAGCCAGAGCAAGGATTTGAGTAGCAACTGGTGCATGACGACAAAAGGGCAGGGATGATCTGGTCTTAACTTCAGCATTTGGTAAGCCATCAATTGAGTTATTACGTATCCCAGATATCTTAGCATCCGAATTTCAACATATTAGCTTCTCTTCGTATTCACTTTGCCATTGTTGTTAGTCAGTTTACACTGACCTAGATCACTTTCAAAAAAAATTGGCAGTTTATATATAATCATTCTTAAATGATGAAGCATTATTATACAACAATCTTTATATGAAACATGTAATTTATCTATTATAACACAACGGTTATTGTGCCAAATGAATTGAATCCTTCATGCATCTGATTAAAAATATTGCAATGCACCAAGTCACCTTTTTCCTAGATGTTTTTCATCTGTGCATTTGTTTAATGATGATGTTTCAAATGTCATAATCAAAATCTAATATTGCACTCACTCCTGATGTCGGTTATAAAATCTTGTAAAACAATTGAGTAAGAAGCTGAAATAAAATGTGATTCATTTTGTTTGATACCAACTTAGAACTCACACTTTAGTTAAAGAACCTAGAGTGATATTTCCAAACTTTAGTTGTATGCGCATCAGGCAAATAATAATTACATTTATCCAAGAAAGGGGCACCATATCTGTCGACTATGAATTGATGTGAAATGCCAAGACAACATAGTTATTTCTATTTACTATAATAAAATTTAGACGTACTAATTTGACTCCAAGCATATATTCTAAGCCACATGTCATGAGTATCTAATAACAACTTATATGAGTATTTTTAAAACCGAATCAGACCGGTCGGTCCGACCGATCAGACCGATGAACCGGTAGCTTACCAGTCCGAAAGCCTAAATAACCAGTTATGTGTGTCTTTTTTTGGTCCAACCTGTCAGAAATATGGTATAACTGGTCCAACCAGCCGGTCGGACCGAACCAGATTAAACCAATGGTTCAAAGAGAAGAAAAATAGAAGGTAGAATACAAATAGGAATATATATATATATATATATATATATATATATATATATATATGTGTGTGTGTGTGTGTGTGTGTGTGTGTGTGTGTCTGTGTCTGTGTGTGTGTATTTATATAGAAAATATACATATAAGGTAGAATGCATATAGATATGTATATATGTAGAAATATATATATATTTGAATATATAGGATTAAGAGAGAAAGATTTCTCCCCCCCCCATCTCCCATAACCCGTGGCGGAGGCCGAATGCCCGGGATGGAGATAAATCAAGAGATGTTTCTCCCTGTGGTTTCGAACCCGGGTCCCTTCATTGGGGACCAGCAGAATTCGCCAACCGGGCTATTTCCTTACCGGCGTACATTTGAATATATGGATATATATATATATATGTATGTATATATGTATACATCTACATAAATATATACAATGTATATTTATATATTTGAATATATACATTATATATATATATGTATAAATGTATACATCTACACAACAATATATATGTATATATATACAATGTATATATATTCATACATACAATGTGTGTGTGTGTATATATATATATATATATATATATATATATATATATATAATGTCGGTTCAACCGATTTGACCAGTCCGACCGCTAATTGTCTTTTATCATGGTGACCGGTTCGGTTTTTTCGGTTCAATTTTTTTTGATGTCATGCTGACATTATTTCTGGTTCAACCACTCCGGTTGGATCCGACTCAATGCGGTCTGAGTCACTACCGGTCCAACCACTGATTCGGTTCTGAAAACGTTGGTTTATACTAGATAAGCATGAGATAAGTATAGCAATATATTTTCCTGATTAAGCGTGGCACATTCATAGATGAGGCTAATTAGCTTTCAATTTTATTTTATGTGCAATGGTAGTTAAGATCCAATGGCAAACGATGTGTCTTGTGAGAAAAACTGAAAGGGCCCAACCACATTATATACATCCATTTGCCGTTCCAGATTATCGTTTGACTGAAGAGAAAACCGTTGACATAATAATTTACTACTGTAATATCCTGATTGAATGATCAATAACTATCATCATTGTTGATGCGTGAAATCTAATTTGATTAACAAACACATAAATGATTATGCAAAAATGGCAAATTAGAAATACCTATTCTTAAATTTATTCCAGCCATATAACTAGGAAGTTTCTAGATCGGTGAAGCCACTGGTTGGTCATGGAAATAGTAATGTGGAACAAAATAAAGTATCAAATCAATGAAATTTACTGATATATTTTCATGTATTAACCCATAACAACACAAGCGACGAATGCGTGTGCGCAATCACGTGAGTATAGCTAAAGAGAAATTATTGTCAAATATGTGATAAATATGTTGGCGAGCCTAATAATTTTGTGGAAAATATTTTTTTAAAGAACCCTTTACTTCTTTGCTAACCACATACGCTTAATTTTGGTTGGATCATATATAATAATGTTTATTTGATTAAAATATTAATTACAAAAGGAGTTCATCCTTAGCTTATAAAGTATTTCACACAAAGAAAGCATATAAAAATATTTTGATGATATTTAATTTGAGGTGTTAATAGCTAAAAATTTAAAACTTTTTGTTATTTGAATATTTTTTCCAGATAAAAACTAAGATAAATCTGAGCATTATCTTATCTTTTGATTCTATATCTTTTAATGAAAAAAAGTTATTTTGCATTTGATTTATCTGTTCTCTCTTTATTGTATTTTTTATTGTTTTTGTCTCACCTAAAATTGCTCCTATCTTATATGACTTTCACATATGAAAAATATTTCATCCTAACAACATGATTGTCATTCCACATCCGTGAAGTCATGTCATGAAAACGTGCAAAAGAACCTAATGGCATCCATATTATCTATTCTTGTATAAATATTATATAATAAAACACATATATTTCAAATGTGCACATTTTTTTTATTTTGTTTTTTATTATTTTAAAAGATATACAACCAAATTACTAAAAAGGATTGTGACGTTAATATTTTAAATATCACTATAGTTTCCTGCAATAAGTTTGATATTTTTTCTATCACACTGCACAACAATTCCCCACGAGGCCACCTACCTTGACCAATGGATTCTTGCTTTTGTGGGATTGGAAACTTCTAAAGTGGTTGGAGTTGTTGGTTGAACATCAAGGTGGATGGTTGGCCGTACGCAAGAGTAGGCTGAGGTTGATTGTATACATAGGGCCTCAAAATTAAGTACAAAACACCTACAAATTTAAATTTGGGTTTGTGTTTACATAAAATTATAATATATACATATGGGTTTGCATTTCTTTGAGAATGCTTATGCATTTCAATGCATATATGGAGACTTTTATTTTTCACGATACCAAGTCCTAAACAACTTCAATATATTGCAGTATAGTAAAATTAAATAAACAATCAATGTACTGTAATCCAATAACGTATGCAAGTTTCAATTGTGTGCGCATATTTGAAGAAAAATTACTATAAGACATGCTCAATCAAATTTAGGTTGTTGTAATTATTTAACGAACATCAATGCTAGAGTTCTTAATCGAGCAAGCTAATTAAGTTATTATATCTCCACTAAATATTTTGCATGTGTATATGTAAATGTATCACATATATTTTGGCATGTTTTTTATTTATAAGTTATCCAATGTTGATATCTTAAAAATGAAATATCTTCTAAATATGTTTGATTTCTCTATGTGTTGTCGAAAAAAACAATAGAACTATTTCTTTTCTACTTTAATACATTTCAAATGAGTATATAATAGTTGAACATTTCTCAAAGTTTAGTGTTATTTGTCAAAAAATGAGAATTTATAACAGTAATACATAGAAAATATTCAGCTTTGTTTGGTTTGAGTACTTTGTGAGATAAGACTTGTATTTAGAGTTGAAAAATAGTCTTAGTCTTGTATATGTATGAATCAATATTTACCATACAAGTGCTTTCATTATATTACGGATCTATATCCTTTTACGGCTTTATTTTTAAGAATCATGTTACACATGTCAATCCATATTTCAATGCCTCTAGGACTTGTTGGACCGCCTACAAGAAAAGGGAACACGCTATTTGGTTTATCTCTATGACATTGGATAGTTTCTTGATATACGTTTAAATTTTGAACATAATCCTTATGCTAAGAATGAGTGCATGCTTTCTATACTAACACACAATTCTACAAAAATGCATTATATTTGATATAGTTTTTCTCTATTAAAATTAAAATGCATAAATTTTAGAAATATTATGCACAAAATTATTGAGAAAAAAGTGGACAAGTAATAAAAAGTAATGGGAAAGATTTTTGAAGAGGAAAAAGGTTACTGAAGAGGAGATTCATATATAGCTTTGTAAGTAGTAGATAAACGGATAAACATAATTTGTTCAACAAATTCCAAAGATAATGGGGCGGGGGATGAATATGAAGAATTTATCACCTTGCAAGACAGTCAATAAGCACAATAAGTAAATGACTTCATCCATGATTGATACGTTTTTATATGTTATTCAAATAAGGTGAGCTAAGTCAAAGCTAAAAAAAAATCTTTATTTTCATTCTTAGAAAATTTATTGGGAAATTAAGATGATTATGAGTAAACTTTAAATCTGACTTATTAATTATTTATTGGTGAAAAAATATGTGGATGTGTTCAACGCCAAATGTGGACATTTTGGCCACTTGCCTTCCATCTTTTTTCTCTACTTTTATATTATATTTAGATGTGGTGCATATAGATCCATGCTTAATGCATTTATTTACATGTTTCCCATTGTCTACATATAGTTATATTTGTATTAACTTAGTCAAAAGAAAGAGATGCTTTTTCTCTCATTTTATATTTTTTAAAATCTAAAAATCATGTTATCTAAATAAACATTCATAAATTAAAAAAAACTGTTTAATAAGATATTCACATGATAATTTCATATGCTTCATATAGTTGGTTCCAACAAAAATATTTGTTCATATATATCAATTTTTATATCAAGACTTTGTTTGATTAAATTCTATTTGTTTTTATATCGCACATGCAACTACTAGTAATACTATATATCTAATGTACTAGTTTGTATTGCTCAAGTGCACGACGCCCGTTGATATTTCTGCTCACACGAGTGTCTCGTGATATGTTTCCGATGATGTAGTCCCTCTGACTGGAGCCCAAGAAGACATAAAGAAGATGAAAAAGCAAGCACAGATGACTTCGCCGTAGCTTCCCGAGAGTTCTTGCTTTCTAATGTTACATAAACATATGTAAAGAAACGGTTTGCAAAAGCTTTGTAAAATATAACATTTTTACATTTCATAGTGACTACCTTGGCCCTAAGATAGATAGATAGATATATATATATATATATATATATATATATATATATATATATATATATATATATATTAGAGTGTATGCTTAATATACACCAGTGGGTGGGCACGTGCCCTACCTTTATTTTGAAAATTGTATACATCTCTATATGAAATTGAGTTAAGTAGAAGCAAAATGTGCTTCGGTGCCCTACCAAATTATCACGTGCATGTCCTTAAATTAAGTGGTGCCCCCTTGAGTGATTTTTCTGGCTACGCCACTGCGTACGGGCAGCCTAATTTTTGAGGACCTACACATCTAAAAGAGTAACTATATGGTATAAAAAAGTAACTCTAAAGATCAACAGAGTAACTATATAGTACACAAGAGTAACTCTGAGATCAAAAAAGTAACTGTGTAGAAAATATACAGTCAGTAAATATATGGCCGGATTTTTTAATTTTGAGGGGCAAATGATATTATTTTTAGATGAAACTTTTTGGGGAGCTAGCACTACTACAGAACCTACCTTTAGTGTTGGTTATTCAAGGCATTTACTATCGGTTTCTAAGCGACACCTATGTGGGCGACACTAAAAGCTCACCCATTACGCGTTGGTTCCAAAACCGACGCTCAAACTCTTCGCGCGCCACCGAAAATGCGCCATCAGGGGACTATAGGGGTCAGTTATTAGATAAGAAACTGACACCATACACCTTCATGCCACAGAAATGGCGCCAACTTGGGCACTATCAGTGTCGATTATAAGTAAGAAACCGACACCCAAACTCTTCGCACCATAGGAAATAGACGTCGGTTATTTATATAAAACCGACACTATAACTTTGTGTGTCGGTTTTATACAAATAACCGACGCCTATTGTTTTTTTTTGTCAGTCTGCAGACTTGTTGTGGCTGGTCGCAGGATGAGAAACCTGCAGTTCAGTTATGAACTGCAGGTTTTACGACATCCATTGATATTAGCCAACAATAGGCCACAAACCTGCAAAATTAACAACAAAAATATATATATTCACACATACATTTAGCAATGCAACCTGCAGTTCCATTTTATTTTCACACATTTAGAAACATTCATGTAGCTAGCAATCTGTAGTTCCATTCATTCACATTCACACATGTAGAAACATTCATATAGCAACCAACACTTTCATTCATTTTTACTCAGACACATGTAGAAACATCCAGACATGTAGAAACATTCACACATATATTATAATTCAGAAATTCATTTACAAAATATCATTCTTTAGTCATTATTCGCTATCAGGATCCCAATTATATTTTAAAACCCCCACTATTTGTATGGTTGTTGCCCATTCTTCTCTTACTTCATTTAATTCTCCCATCGTATAGGGAGCATGTACATCTGGTAAGTCCTCTCCTGTAATGGGGTCAGTTTTAAACACATGTAAAGAGAATGATGTATATATAATTAATGAGCTATAAATAAGATTGATATATTTCGATCATATTATCTAATGAGACTATATAATACCTGAGCAATACACTCAATATCCAGTGCGGCATGTTTGATAATCATGTGCATATATCGCATGACATAGAATCTACATGTCCATACGTTGTCTTGTATAGCACACTATAAATTCAAACATACAAAATATTAAAAAATACAACTAATTAAGCATTGTTCACGTAAATAATATATACATATATTGCAGTCGGGAACTTACTTTCACGTTCTTCTAAATTATTGGCTGGTTCTTTTTCGTGGGGACCTTTCCTCCAGCCTTTTTGAACTCATCAACACCCGTACATGTTAATGTAATACAGAACATTGCAATTAAATAGTAATGTAATAATATATGTTAACGGATATGAAAATAAAATATTTCTCACCGCAATAATGTCATTTTCATTATGTTTCTAAATCTTGTATTCAATTTAATCCCCTTAGGATCTAGATAATAGACAGTGAACGTCTCGGGACAATAACCAGTAACTCCCAATGCCTACCACTAGAGGTAAAAAAGTTGAAAATTAATAACTCAAAATCCACAATAAAAATGTAATTTTCTTAAGTCCAAATTATAATAAGCAAAGTAAACTTACTCTACATTGAATGGAGCCATTATCACCGTCTTCTTATTTACAGCAAAATTTGTAAAAGCCTCACAACAGTATTGTTGAACTGACGTAGGGTCTTTAGCTACTAGACTAATCAAAGATGGAATCAAAAACCCTACATGTTCGAATCCAAAATCTGCACATATCTTGTCTAAGTAGCTGCAAAATATGTATTAATTACACTTGCATTAATAAATAAGAAACCAGATCACCAGATCATACACAAGGTATATGGATGTATAAAGAAGATCTCACCTTATCCATAGCTCTATCACAGATGTATTTAGCCAATCATTTCCAAACAACTCCAAAATATCTTGTATAAATAGTCAGCTACTTAGACAAGATATGTGCAAATTTTGGATTCGAACATGTAGGGTTTTTTATTCCATCTTTGATTAGTCTAGTAGCTAAAGACCCTACGTCAGTTCAACAATACTTCTGTGAGGCTTTTACAAATTTTGTTGTAAATAAGAAGACGGTGATAATGCCTCCATTCAATGTAGAGTAAGTTTACTTTGCTTATTATAATTTGGACTTAATAAAATTATGTTTTTATTGTGGATTTTGAGTTATTAATTTTTAACTTTTTTACCTCTAGTGGTAGGCATTGGGAGTTACTGGTTATTGTCCCCGAGACGTTCACTGTCTATTATCTAGATCCTAAGGGGAGTAAATTGAATACAAGATTTGGACACATAATGAAAATGGCATTATTAATCAGAAGAAACAGTTATAGAGCAGTTTATATCATGTTCGCCTAACCATATTACCATACCCCTATAGTTAGGACCTAACGGGACAGGTAGGTCCTGTGGAACCCAACTAGGTAATGTAGGAGGTGGAAGTGGAGGCCTAGATGTTGTGGGTGTCTTCTTTTTAACCTGTATATATATATATATAATTTCAGATCAACTGACATCATATACACACACTAACAATTTAACATAATGTAAATTTATCATACAGTTTCAGTAAAGAGGACATCTTCTTTTCGCCACAATATCACTCTTCCTTCTGCCTCACCAAGAGTTTTACAATCTGGGTGGGCATATGGAAATAGAAGATCCGCCCATCCTTGCAATATATGTATCAGGCTCACACGAAGCCAACCAGCTGGTAATGGAGACCTGTTAAATAGTTCCTCGGGTAGGGATGGATAAGTCGACGCCTCTGCAATGACATACTTGTTACTTTTTAGACGGCATCGCTTCAACCCCTACAAATTTTTGTGTAAAGAATGTTATATACATATATGCATATCATCTTTTTTTGAAATGACTACAATTTCATATATACATATCATCTTGAATTAAAAAACTAGTTACTATGTCATAAAAATACTTACACCGGATGTGTTAGGTGGTGGTTCTATAGGATTACTCCCAACCTTTGCAGTAGGAGTAGGAGTAGAGTCTGCAGTAGGTATTGTCTGGTAAGTGGTAGTCTGAGATGCCTGCCACTTTTTCATTGCTTCTTCGAGTTTCCTATCAAATAGCTTATCTACCTATACATGGATAAAAGAAACGTCAAATTCTAATTATTGAATTCTCTTTTACAGTAACATTATAAAGAAAGAATATGTTACCTCTTCTTGTGAAAGTCCCGCTTTTGGGACATGTTTGCTCTGGGATGGCCCTAAAAAAGCTTTTATGCCCACACCAGTGCCTGCAGCCCTAACACGTCCAGGATGCTCTGGGTTACCCAGAGCAACTGTCAATGCATCCCTTGTTCCCTCAGGGATGAACTTGCCTTGTTTCCTCAGCTCGTGCAGCTCCCGCTAATCGCCAAAATAAAAATTTGAAATTAAGTAAACAGCACAAATAATCAATATTCGAATGATTGCTGTAAGAGTTGTATTTTACCATTTTTGCAGCCGCCTCAGCAGTTGCGGTCTTCGTTATTTCTCCCTTCTTATTTTGCCTCACAGTTATCCAGACATCATGGCGAGGCAGAGGTGTGCTACCTATGGTAGAGGACTCCTAAGTAGCAGCAAACTAAGCAGTAGCCTCAAAATGTAGTCTTTGGTGAATGCCTGCATACCCCTTTAGACCCATTGTGTGGTCATGCACATTCAGTGCACGCCTTGATCTTTGTGCCTCACTAAGGGCCTAGTTAGTTTGCACATTAATGATTTGGTTAGTAACACTAAATGTTAATCTTAAATAGGTGAATACAATATATATTAATTAATGAGATTGAGACTGACGCCTAATACCTTGAATTCATCAGTTTGTCTTGAAGCGATAAATGCATCCCATTCTTCTTTGTCCAGGAATTTCCACTGTTCAGTGGCTGGAGTCATCATTAGCTTCAATATTTGTTGGTGTTAGAAACCCAACTGAGAATGGACTGGAGTCATCATACTTATCATAGTATTGTTCTTCATCTATAGGATCTTCAATGAACTATCTTTTACCATGAAGAACAACCGACCATTTATCATTTGTAGGATCATCGATATAAAATACTTGTTTCTCCTGTGATGCCAATATGAATGGTTCAGCCTTCTCACCAATCTTTTCAAAGTTCACTAAAGTGAAACCCAATTCATCCACTATAACTCCTTTGGTGTTATCAACCCAATTACATCTGAAGAGCGGAATTCTAAAATCTATGTAGTCAAATTCCCATATGTCTTCAATGACACCGTAATATGACATTTTAGCTTCACGTGGACTCTTATCCTTTGCACTTGCAAAAAACATAGTCGATGCTTGAAGGGTGACCCCACTGTTTTGGATGACACTCTTATCATCTTGGCGCTTTGTGTAATATGTGAATCCATTAATGGCATACCCTTCATAAGACATAACAGTCAACTTTGGTTTAAAGGCGAGGCATTTGATAGTTTCAGTAATATCATCTGGTGTTTGAGATAGTTGATGTAAGACTTTATCTTCAAACCACTTAATAAAAGTCTTGTTATGCTCTCTAGCAAGCCACATTGTATTGGCTCGAGGATATTGTCTTTTGATGAAATTAGTATGTTCCTCGATATAAACGTTCACTTCATCCATGTTGTGTAAAATATACAAATGACCTTGTTCCAACTGCTCACGGCTGATTACTTTCACACGTGATCCCAAAATTCCTTTGCCAAATAGCTCGTCAATATTCTTGTCATTATTAGGAGTGTCATTACCACTGAGAAAGTCATTGTAGAAATCCATAACCTCTCTCTCCATATAACCTTCAATAATACTCCCTTCAGGCCGATAACGGTTTCGAACATCACCTTTAAAAATGCTCATGTATCGTTCAAAGGGATACATCCAATGCAAGAAAACCGATCCCAAGATTTTCACTTCCCTAGTCAAGTGGACAACAAGATGTACCATGATATCAAAGAACGAAGGAGGGAAATACATCTCAAGTTGACATAGGGTAACAACCACTTCTCTTTGCAAATTATTGAGAATCTCAGGGTCAATAACTTTGCTGCAGAGACTGTTGAAAAAGAAACAAAGTCTGGTGATTGCAAACCTTACATGCTTCAGCAATATAGATCGAATTACCACATGCAATATTTGTTGCATTAGAGTGTGACAACCATGACATTTAAGACCTATCAACTTCAGATCTTTCATTGATACCAATCTACGGATGTTGGATGAGTAACCATGTGGCACCTTAACATTTACCAAGTATTCACAAAAAGCTTTCTTCTCCTTTCTAGACAACATGTAATAAGCGGGAGGTAAGTATGTTCTTTTATTACCCATTTCACGTAATTCTGTTAATTCTGACCTTATTCCCATTTCAGGTAGGTCCAGTCTGGATTTTATCCCATCTTTAGTCTTACCAGGTATATTTAACAGAGTACCAATGATGTTATCACAGACATTTTTCTCAACGTGCATTACATCGATACAATGTCTGACTGTCAAAGAACTCCAATAAGGAAGATCCCAAAATATTGACTTCTTCTTGAATGAAGAATTATCACTCCGTGTAGTATATTATGATCTCTTACCAAATTCATTGACAAAGTCTTTTACTCTTTTATAAACAACCTCCCCTGGTATAGGTTTAGGTGTACTCCGTTCCTCATTCAATCCATTGAATGCTTTGCGCTTCCTACGACACGGATGGAATTTTGGAAGAAACCTTCGATGACTGAGATATACATTCTTACCGCCATGTTTTAGTCTTGTTGAATCAGTGTTCTCTTCATATATAGGATACACTTTAGCTCCTTTGACACTATATCCAGACAAATTCCCATATGTTGGAAAGTCATTAATAGTGAAAAACAACATAGCATGCAAACGAAATGTCTCTCTTCGTGAAGCATCATAGGTCATCACACCATCACCCCAGAGTTTCTTTAAGTCATCAATCAAAGGTTCAAGATAAACATCGATGTCATTTCCAGGTTGTATAGGGCCCGATATCAACAACGACATCATTACGTACTTATTTTTCATACATAGCCAGGGACGAAGATTGTATATAACAAGCATGACTGGCCAAGTGCTATGTTGGATGCTCAATGTCCCGTACAGATTCATCCCGTCTGTACAAAGCCCAAGTCTTAGATTCCTGACTTCTTCACCAAATTCAGGATACAATAGATCAATCTTCTTCCACTGTGGGGAATCAGACGCATGTCATAGGATCCCATCATTATTTTTCTTAACATCTGCATGCCACCTCAAATTCTTCGCATCTATCAGATTGGCAAACAAGCGTTGAAACCATGATATTATAGGTAGATACCACATCACCTTGGCAGGAGAACCAGCTTTGGACTCCCCCAAAGTCGTCAATTTATACCGTGACGCACCACATTTTGGACAATCTTTCAAATCCACATAGTCCTTTTGAAATAATACACAATCTTTCAGGCATGCGTGTATCTTCTTGGCATCCATTCCCATTGGGCACAATAATTTCTTTACCTGGTATGTTGAGATTGGCAGCTCGTTTCCTTCAGGAAGCATTTCTTTCAACAAAGACAGCAATGACGTGAAGCTTTTGTCGCTCCATCTATTGTTAGCTTTCAACTTATACAATCGCAACACAGCGCTAAGCTTCGTAAACTTAGTACAACATGTGTATAACGGCATCTCAGCATCATGCACAATGTTTCTAAAAATGAGAGGTGGATCGGTGTGCTCTACCCCCACAACTATCTAGCATCGCATCAACGATGTCTACTGGAACTGGTTCATTTACATCTACGTCATCGTAGGCAATTTCTTCTTCCACACAAGCACTGCTATTGACATCCACTGGTTTCGGGTTTGAAATCTCTCCATGCCAGTGTCATTCTGTATAGCCTTGTATAATCCCATTGCACATGACATGAGTTTTGATTTCGTCACCAGTGTTGACTTTCAAGTTGTTACGCAATGCCTACATGGACAGTAGAACCTATCTCCAGGTTGTTTCCTATGTTCCTCGCAAATCTAATAAACACTGGGGTGCAGCAATTGCGAATGGACATCCATGATCTATCCATTCTATGATCAAAGAGAAAACAAGTATATATTAGGACAAGATTAGGGTCTAGGGTTAACAAATACATGTGATGTCATTATTATATATAATAAATGTGTACCACCTATCCATTCTTGAACACCTAATCTCACTAGTAAGTGTATAATGTGTATTGGATTTTTAAGAAAATTTCAGCAGCATTTCCTCGCTGTTCTCCAAGTACATATGTACTTAGAGAACAAACGGGGAAATGCTGCTAAAATTTTCTTGAAAACCCAATACACATGATACACTTACATCCTAAGTGAGATTAGGTGTTCAAGAACAATCCCAAACCAGGGACTATCCAATATTTACTCCTAATGAGTAAATCTTGGATGGGTTTCTAGGCCAACAAATAATGTGTTGTCATTCTTATACCTAAAATCCTAGTTCTTCAAGTTAGGGTGATTATTGATGTCTTTAAAAGCATGATTGGCAATTTAGGGAAAAGTTCATCATTTACATTCCAAGCATGTCATATGTGTGCATTACAGTTCATCATTAAGAAAGAAGGGTGATTAGGATTCTCACCAAGAATGGGTTTTGATTTTCTATACAATTTTATAAAAAAAATGCACATGTATGCATATATATACTATACTTTTTGGAACCTTTATACTTATCTGAACACCCTAAATAACCATACTAAACACCCAAATACTTTATAACACAACTATAAAACAATGATTATAGCTAAACTATTAAACAATAGACTTGTCACACATAAAACACCCTATACAACTATAAAATAAAAAAGTATTAAGATATGCATGATACAATAACTATTTTGCATCACATTACAGTAGACTTATCATTGATACCTTACTAACTTATTGCTACATTTACATATCATCACTTGATCAAAAATTACAGCAGTACATTTAACCAAAGTATGCATTCTAAAATCTATGTCATGATTAGTTACATGTAATTTACTTGGATATACAGCAGTACCCGATTACTATGTCTTGCATACAAAGTATGCATATTAAATTAACTAAGGCTTATCATAGAACATGTATTGTATATAAGTTCAATATATTACAGTCCATAAGTAAATAACTTAAAACAAATGCCCAGCAGCAGCCTGGGCGTGCATTGGCACCGCCCAAGCAGCCGCCTAGGCGGAGGAAGGAAGGAGGAAGAAGGCACAATACCTGGCCTGGAGCACAGAGGGCCGCCGGTGAGCACGGAGGGCAGGGAGTGGCATGCCGGCGGAGCACGGAGCTGCGACGGCGGAGCACGGAGCAGCGGCGGGCGCGAGCACAGAGCAACGACGGGTGGGGGTGGCAGTGACGAGGAGAGAACCGTAGCTGCTTCTACCGGCGGCGGCGACGAGAGGACAGGCAACGACCGGCGGCAGCACCGAGCAGTGACGAGAGGACAGCAGCAACGACCGGCGGCATCACCGAGCGGCGACGAGCAAGAAATCGCCGGACCTAACTGAAATCGGGAATGAAACAGAGAAAGGGGAAGAGTCGCTCACGTTGGTGCTATTAAGTTGACAATAAGTATCCGTTATTCAAAACAAACCGACAACTAAAACAACAGTGTCAGTTCTTACTAAAAACCGACACCAATACTAGTTTATAGTCGTCGGTTTATAACTAAAAAACAACTGACACCAATTTCTATCTCGCGAATAACCTTTAGTCGTCGGTTATTTATTTACTAACCGACGCCATATGTCAAATTTTGGAGGTATTTTTTTTGCTGGAAATTTTGGTTTTGGGGGTTAATTTTAGGTGTCGGTTTTTTATTAAGTAACCGACACTTAATAAAAGCGGTACCCGTGTATGGTCGCCCTTCATAGATTGGATGTCAGTTTATGTTATCAACCGATACTGTAGAGTTTAGGTGTCGGTTTATGTATACAACCGACACCTTGAAAAGTGACTTTATAAGCCATTTCTGTAGTAGTGTAGATAAAATGTTCCTCTAAAATTGTGAAAAAAAATAAAAAAAATGACGAAACATACTTGATGGCGTATGAGAATTTCTCTTTACAAATCTCATAGGAGTCGAAGACAATACAGTGGAATAGGCAAAACTTCCACCACTTTCCGGTGAAGGTGCTTCCTAAGGAGGTCAAACAAGAGGCAAAAGAGAATAATTATCCTGCGGGTGTTGCCTTTTAGATGGCAAATCATCACAAGAAAAACATTAGGGTTTATAAAGGAGAACAAGCAGATGGATAAATATATCTATTAGTGGCACATGCTATGCACAAGTGGATGGAAACAAGTGTAATTGCGCTATATATATATATATATATATATGTGTGTGTGTGTGTGTGTGTGTGTGCATATATATATATATATATATATATATATATATATATATATATATATATATATATATATATATATATATATAATGTGTTGTCCCATGTTTTGAAAAAAGAATAAAACCGACTCATAATTTCTCATGTCCACATTTTTGAAAATCAATTTGTCTCTACAACATACTACATTTACTATCGTAGACTTAGAAATCCTAATCTGATGTATATAATTCCAATAAATGTAGTCTATAAGAAAATACAAATGTGAGAGCCTGAATGAGCATATAACGAGTACTTATGAGAAAAATCTAAAGATGGTCACCTATGACCCCAACATGCACATATATGGTACAACATATAGTACAATAATGAACCTATGATAAAATATTTCTGAAATTACCTAAATGCATATCCTGCTGACCTTGGTATCCTTAGGTGAGCTATTAGATAAACAAGGGTCTATTGAGAAGAGTATAGGTCATATGTTATACTAGTATATGCCTTTGACCCTAATAGGGTAATAATAAAGCATAACTTAGTCAGTGCTTCAATAGTTAATATCGGTGAACCATTTCTTAAACAATTTAATAAACAATATATGGAAATTTTCATGGTTAATCCCATATAACTTGATGCAACATGACAATACACTTTTCTTGATGAGATAATAAAGTGTAATATGTAATTGGTGATCCATATAGCACTATGTGACATGTTTGCAACCATAATTTCATATAATGATCAAAGCATGAATCTAAATGCACTAGTGTGTCACAAGGTTCATTTATATACACTATTAAACTAACATCTTTATACTTAAAATATGTTGAATATAGATAGGATAGTGATAGTGCTTGGAAATAACTTAATATAAAATATTGGAATCACAAATATCACTTCGATAACAAGTTCATAATGATTTATTTTATCTTAGCACGAAATACTAGTCTCTAGAAGAATTTGGTCATAAATGATTATCTAAATGGTTCATTTTGTTATGGTTATATGATGTTTGGACAACTTAGTTAATTCAACCAATTTTATTAATTTATTTTAGTTCATTGTTTGAATGATTCATTGTTCCATTTTTATATTTTTTGTTTTGTTAATCAAATTAATCAAGTAGCATCATATTACTCATAAAAGTTATCTACACATATACATAACTACACAGAAGTATTTTGATTTCAATAAAATTTCTCATATATATGTATATATATAGTTTTCATGAAAATTTGTGATGCTTATATTTATAAAAAATGTAATAATAGTTTGATTTTTTTATTATAATTGTATGAATACATTCAATCCATGGTGTTGTGGAAGTGTTTTTTGGTAACAAAAAAGTTAACCAAATTAGTAATTAACTGATTTACCATGACCAAATTAACCGAGTCTCATTCGACCATGTTAACACTTCAAATTAATGCTTAATACAACCAGATTAACCGTCTCTCACACTTACTAAGTGTCTTAAAATGGAACTATAATTGAAATAATGGCTAAAAGTATATGTAGAAGTTGAATCCTAAACTAAATTTAATCCAAACAAATATCAGATATGGATAAAAGTTAGGATGATGGATATATGTACAATAAACTATAAAATATGCATGACCTAATAAATGATCTAAAACAATCATCTAATGGTAATTTTGGATCTTATATACCTTTACTATCTAGGAGGTGAAGTTCCACTTTCATTAGCCATTATTTACTATATAGATATATTGAACAATAAAATATGATTAATATTAGGATATTTTAGTAATAAGACTAAGGTTTATTATGTATAAATCATTATTGCCTATAAGTTCAAGTGTAACTAAAGTTTTCTTGGGTTATGTTATCTCAGATTTCTTTTGAACCCACAAGTCATATTGTGTGATGATAACTTAATTTTCTACCTTTAGAGAGATCACACTTCTACCAAAATAGACTTCCAATGCCTTATAGAATATAATCTGTCTTTTCATTCCTTTTCTCTAACTTTCTTTCCCTTTAGCTTGTGTGCCCCCACTTGACCCAACAAGACTTATCTTTTGGGCTTCATGATCCATGGATCCTCCCCAACCTTGGAATCCTCCTACTCTCTCTAGAACTCCATTGGAAGTCCCAACCCATATACGGTCCCACCCTTAGTTATACTAGAACCAAGTCTCCTAATCCCATATTGCTTCCGTGGAGCGCCTTGATTTCAACAAAAGAATATACACGCCTATTCCTAATGGTCCAATAAATCCAACGAGATTCAAATTTTCACTAGGGAAAATAGCATTAAATTCCTTTGCTTCCGTTATACTTGATATGGGTAGTTGTGAAACTGGGTATCTAGAAAATGTTAGACTATTACTTGGTTTGGTTCATCCCATCTATGTTGTACCTATGATTCTTCTTGTAGGCAATCATGACAGAGGTGTTTTCGAGCTTTGTGGCCATCTTTATATGGATATTTTCGATTGCCATGGCTAGCATGGTGTGAAAAAGATGAGGGAACCTTTATCATTGTTGGTTTGAACAAGAGTTTGAGTTTGATCTGGCCTTTAAGTTTCAAATCCCTAAACTTAATCTGATATTGCAAAGAACAATAGTGTGGGATTCTTCTCAATGTTTCCCTTATATGAAATTGATTCTATGAATGTAATATAGAGGCATTTTGGTACTTTCACTCTCTTTTGATATTATCTGTTCATGTGAGTTATGTTGGCCAATTGGCTTGATATCCCATGTCACAATAATATTCTTTATGACATGATGCATGGGCAAGCTAGTTAGTTGCCTAGATTTTTGAGTTGTTTTACCAGTAAATCATATAATATTTGAAATCAATAACTAGTTAAAGATAGCTCTTAAAATTTGATATTAATTATATTATGAAATTATACAAAAATTTATCTACAAGATGGTAAGATTTGTAACTTGATTTGATAGTTATAAGATGGTTAATTTAGAACTTATATAATAATATCAATATTTATAGAAATTATTATTAATGTTAACCCTAAGTGATTATCGATGACTTTGAATTAATTAGACTGAGTGACTTCAAAATGGGTAAGTGGACTTCTATTTTATTTCATTTTTTTAGTTACTCTGTAGTCTCTTTCTTGACCTTATCGAGAAAATTTTGTTTGAATTTTCCTCTTTCATACCTATTTGACCTAATTTGGTGCTATCTCTAGATATTTATCCTATACTTACATTGAATTGTTAGATTTGTAAATTTAACCTTGATTGTGATACCTCCCTAATATTTCCTAAGTTTGCATCCATATTGAATAAGTTATCAATATTAAGAAATATTATTGATCAAACCATAATTAACTCACTATTGTTACGAAACATGATTTGCCTCATCAATAAGTTTGTTTTTGATATAGTATTGGTAGTGGAATGTAATATTCTTGATTGTTTAGTTATATTCTGGTTTAAATTTATGTTCCCTATGCCAAGTTATGTGCACAACATGTTATTATTATATGCAATAGGTTATATGATACTCTTTAGCGATTATGATTTTGTGCCTTGCTCTATAGATTTTGCTTATGTGCCTAGGCCACCATTATTGTTATATATTTACCAGTATTATGTGTATATCATGCATGTTAATATCTGGTTGTGTTATGTGAACTAGTTTATAATGATTATGCTTTTTTGGCATATATTGCAATTTGTGATTTAGAAAGAATCTTTTAAATATATTTTAACATTATACACTTCTTTTCAATTATTATGCTCAAAATATTAATTTGATCCATTTCATATTTTAGCCTTGATTCATATTTATATTGGATCACATATGTGATGGTCATTTTTATTTTTCATTTTTTGGGAGGCTTTTCAATCTAAATAATGGTGATTTTCCTTATTTGCTAAATATATTACAATTAAATTATTATATATGCATATCAAACCAAAGTATGTTGATGTTTCTCTACTATTCTTTTTTATGAGGATTCTTCCACAACCAATTAGGTGAATGGATCCTTGCATATTTTGGTTGAATGACTTCCTATGTAGGACTAATAAAAAATTTAGATAGAAGTGGGATGCCTGGGTTTCCCACTACAACTAGTCATGTATAGTTTTAATTATCTAGTTTTCCTTTGTGTTTCTGGCCTTGTAGATGAAGAAACAAGACATACTTGAGAATTTATGTAATAATAAGAATTCTTTTCTTTTTCTACTACATTTTGATAATTAATCAGGCTATAATATTGAATATTAGAATGTTGATCCCGTTAGAAAAATGATGTGATATTTTGCATGTGGATGTTCCATTTATTTAACCAATCAATGAGTGAATCCCTCTTATATTCCTATCATTACAAGAATGGTATCAAAGTCAAGGCAGTTAGTTCAATTTGACAATGTCAAATTTATCTCCTACATGTTATTTATGTTCCCAACGTTTCTTATAGATTATGCTCTTTTGTTTTGCATGCACTAACATGTTCAGATATAACTCCAAAACTGAATATCAAGATGATCAATTTGGGTTTTAGACGTCTCAAAATTGTTTATAATGGATTCCCTTGACAATCCCCTATCTTACCCCCAATATCTGAAGCTCCTTTCATATCTAACATTTAGACTACAACAATTTAGTCTATCCTAGAAGCTGAACCCACCACCCTAATGTTGAGAAACTCCCCATAGAAGGATGTGGTTTTACTCTGGAAGTGACTTTCCACTGCCTGAGTAGGGAAAGTGAAATCTCTTACATATCTAGAGAAACCAAAGGAAAACACTCTGACTTTATTAAGATGCAACCCATATACTTATTAGGTAAGAATGAAGTAACATGCTAGACAAACATTGACAATTGAATCGCTCCACTTAACAAAGTTTTGAGGGTATGGTTTGAACTTAGCATAAAAAAGGTGACTTCTACAAGTACATCTTTGACCAACTCACCATGGTGGAATGGAACCGCTAGGACTTTTGATACCATTTCAATGACATGGGAAAAACTCTTAAACCTATTCAAAGATAAGGACATCTCATTAGACACTCTGAATATGAGTTCTAGAACTTGCATCAATATTCTAAGATTGTAACATCCCTGACCTGGGTTATGAACTAACCCTAGGTGTTTTGCTTAAAATATGTGATTAGATGCTTGTGGTTATCTTGTGTAATGTAATTAAAGCTTTGGAGGAACTTATATTTCTATTTCAGTCATTTTTAACAATGTTGTAATATTGTTTGGTTAATTTTGGACTAATGTGAAAATTACCCAAGTTGAGGGGTTAACTTGCAAATTGCACATTTTAATATGTTCATATGATGTTTAGACATCATAATAATGAATATGATGTTGTGGTATGGATTCTCCAAGCTTGAGCACCAAGATACAACTTGTAGAGCAATCCTTGTGCTTTAAAACCTAGTTTTGGTGTGAAGTGCAATTTACCCAAAACATAGGGTGCAACATGTAAAATATACCCTTTAGGGTATCTCTCATGTTTCTTGGCATCAATTAGAGCAACGAAAATGATAGGGGCGCCTCATTTGAATGATCAAGTAAGAAAGATAACCTTAATATTTAAATAACCAAGTTTTAAGCAAAATGACCCTTTTATATATATGCAACTTAGTAAGGTGTTTGGTTTCTTTTACTTTAAACCTTGGATAAGAGAGAGGTTTTGAATGTGAAAAGGAGTAAGAAACGTGCCCAAGGGTGGAGAAAGCATGAATGGATGGGTTTAATAAATAAAAGAAATAACTATCTTTTCTTTGCCTTGATAATACCCAAAATTATATAAGCAGCCTTTTTCCTCATAGCAAAGGATCGTTCCTTTAGTTCTTTCTCCTCATCTTCTTTCTTTGGACTGACCAAGAGGGATCTCTGGAATAGAGGAAGACGTCCAAGTTAAGTTGGTAAGTATGGATCATCACCTAGCTCGAATTCTTGAGGAAACCCTAATACAAGGTTGGTTTGTTAGTTTTCCTTACACAACTCTTCTTTCTAGCCATCTTCTCCATCCAAATCTTGAAGAACGGACCTTGGACAACCTTTGGAGCTTCATCCACCATTAAAGCTACGAAGCTTGGATCTCTAGATCAGATCTAAAGGCAGGTTTTATAACTCTAACCCTTAAGCTTTGTTAATGCATCCTCTTCTCCTATTATATATGCTTATTCTTCTCCTTTAGACACCTTTGTGTGTTCTTGCAAGTGTTTCCGTGAAGAACAGCCCATGTTCTTGAGGTAGAAGATGATTACGTTAATTCCAAATTTTATCCACAATCTTTCTTTAGCAAACGGTCTTCCACTTCTTGCACAAATGATTTCCCAAACCGTTTGGGAGCAAACGGTTTCAAACCGTTTGAATGCAAATAGTTTCACAAACCGCATAGAAGCAAATGGTTTAAGACCGTTTGGATGCATTGAACAGGCTTTGACCATTTTTAGTTCTGTTGTAAATAATTTGGACTAATCACCTACCAAAAATCATCATCTAATTCCAAGTAAATCACCAATTGAAGGCACATCAATCACCTAAACCCTAATCGGGTTAATTGCTGATTTTCAATAAGTGAATCATGTTGAAGTTTGGGTTGAGTGTCCCAAACGGTTTCAAAATCGTTTGGGGATCACCCAAACGGTCTCAATACCGTTTGTTGATAACCCAAGACCGTTTGGAGGTCTAGGGTTAAGTGGGGTTGACCAAATGAGGGTCTAATGATAACAAGTTGATAAATGATTAAGTGTTGATTTGGTGACCAAACTTAGGGTTCAACCCTTAAGTGAATGTCTTAGTTTTTGATGAACTTAATGGGAAAACGGTCTCAAGACCGTTTGGATGATGTCCAAACGATCCCAAGACTGTTTGGGGGTCACCCAAGATCATTTGGATGTCTAGGGTTGACTATGGTTAAGTGATTGAAGATTGAAAGGTAATAAGTTGAAGTGCAACTAGTTGTTGACCTAGTGAATAATCTAATGAACCAAACCCTAATTGGTTAAGTTAGTTTTTGATGGTGACTTGAGAAAACGGTCTCAAGACCTTTTGGAGGATGTCCAAATGATCCCAAAACCTTTTGGGGTCAGGTCATGACAAAATTGAATAATGGTTCAATGGATTCAAAATCAATTAGATTCATGTTGAAACATGTTGAAGGATGATAGATTCCAAACCCTAACCCAATTGATCCAAGCCCTAATTGATGATAAATTGAGGGTTAAATGAGTGTTAAATCAGTTGAGGGTTGACCTAATTGACTCAATTGATAAGTGGCTAACAAGTGCATGAACGATTGAAGGGTTCAACCTTGGAAACCCTAACTCAATTGAAGTGGTTGAGACACATTTTGGTCCATGCGGTTTTGAGGTGGTTTGGACCAAATGGTCTCAAGACCGTTTGGGTCCAAACGGTATCAATATCGTTTGAGTCCAAACGGTATCAAGACCATTTGAGTCCAAATGGTCTAAAGACCGTCTGGGACCAAACGATCCCAAACCGTTTGGTGCTCATGCAGTTTCAAGATCAACTTTTCCCATGCGGTTTCAAAGTCAAAGTTGGCCAAACGGTCTTCATGACCAAACGGTCTTCATGACCGAACGGTTTTGAGAGTGCACTTTGCCAAATGGTTTCAAAAGTTAACAAAACCAAACGGTCAACAACATCAAATGGTTTCAAAGATTGTCCAAGACCGTTTGAGGGTTTAGAGTGTAAGACTGTTTGAGGTCTAAAAAGGTCAAGATCGTTTGATGCCTTAGTGGACAAGGTGGTTTAGTAGTTGATTAACCTAAACCTTATAGATACCTAAAGTGATTAAGGGACCATGTAATTAGTGGATTAATGCAAGATATGATCAATGGTGAACATTACAAAAGTACCCTTGATGGGATAGAGTAACCAATACCCTTTGATTAAGTGAATCTTAATAACCCCAATAGTAATGACACAACCCATGATGTCAGTTTTGATTTGACTTAGACTAATCATATGAGATGTAAATATAATTTTATAGAAAGAGGAGAGAGAAGACTCTTTATATAAATAAGAATCAAGTAATATACTTCCAATATGCATGAATACATCTAATTAGGGTATGATCCTTCATAGTGAGATCATGGAAACCCTAATTATGATGGTTAATGAATCTTAACCTAAATTAAGGGCATTAATAGAAGTAATCCCCATACATGATGATGGTATGATCTTAATTCATTGTAATGTGAAGAGTAAACCCTAAATCTAGGGTAATGTGATATAATGTGAATAGTAAACCCTAAATCTAGGGTAATGTGATGTAATGTGAATAGTAAACCCTAAATCTAGGGTAATGTGATGTAAGGTGAATAGTAAATCCTAAATCTAGGGTAATGTGATGTAATGTGGATAGTAAACCCTAATCTAAGGTAATATGATGTAATGTGATTAGTAAACCCTAATCTAGGGTAATGTGATGACATGAATAGTAAACCCTAATTCTGGGTTATGCCTTTAAGCATGAAACCCTATGAGTGATGTATGAAATGAGGAATCACTATTCCTAATTAAGCTAAGGGGTTGAATAACTCTAATTGAATTGAATAAAAACCCTAACCCAAGAAACCAGCTGTGGTGATGTAACACAGTCGTGGTATTTTGTCAGTAGCACGACCGTGCAAGGAAGCACGACCGTGGTGGCTTCCCCTTGCACGACCGTGCAAGATAGCACGGTTGTGGTGTTCTATACTCAACTTAGAAATAAATTGTATTGTGCTGATATAGATATAATGTGCATGTTATCAATTGTGTTAGTCATGTAGGTCTTTATCAAGAAGTGATCATAGCCAGGAAAGGGCTATGATGTCATATCCGTTGAAAGCACTTTATAAGCTTTGTAAATAATGATATGCTATGTTGCCTAGTAAGAGGTAAAATATGAGATTGATAGGCACTATGAGCCCTAAGAAATGTCTGCATTGTTACAATCAAGGTCATGCTGTTAAATGACTTGATGATAGTATCTTACTTGGTAACAAGTGTTTTGATGATATAAGGGTTTGAACACCCATATTCTTGAATCAAAATGATGAGATGGTTAGGGATTGATATCCCAGTGTTAACAATATGTGACTTAAACTTGATATGATTAGTACTCTTTCTTTATAGCAATTGTTTTAATGGTTTATGTTTGAAAACATGCCTGATGCAAAAATAATGTCATAATGTACTTGAATAATCAAGTATAATGATATCGTGTAGAGCCCTGACCGTAGATCCATCATTGTCAGAAGTTAAATGATGGTGAAACATGTTTTCCTAATGGAACTCCTGGAGAGCATACTTTTGAGTATGTGGGGGTTATGGATGTGAATATCCTTACATCCTAATGTAGGATTTGATGTGATATGTACCTTTAATCTCTCATTCCTTCATTATATTTTTATGTCAGGATGATGTATCACTATTCTCCCGATGATGTTGTTAATGCCGCATCGATGTGAGATAAACAAGAAATCCCTCGATGGCAAAGAGAGTACAGAACGCCACTGTAACTCTAATAGCGAAGTTTCCAGGATACCCTGGAAAGCTATTATGGAAGAGACACAAGATGTCCTGCATGTTATTCCTCATACTAACTGAGGAGGATGAGGTCATAGGAATCCGGCTCTTTTGATGACCTATGTATGGTACCGATTGCGATTTTGTAATGGTCGGTTGGAGTAGGAGAGGTGTAACTCATCTCCTCAGGGCATAAAAATGTTTGTAAAATGTAATCAGCCGTGTAGCATATTTGCTTAGGTTGAACTATGAGAAACAATGATTCATGATACATTGTTCATAGTGCTTCAGTCAAATAACTATTATACATGTTCTTCATATTCCTTATTTTTATATGTCGTCATTCAATTAAGTTACAATTGAAATGATTTCTTAAAAGAAGGTTGCTTCACTTAGATTACACAATGTTAACCCTGTTGTTGAATATTCATAATTCTATTACTCAATGTTATTCTAATATTGCAATAACAATGCTTCTGGAAGAGAGTTATAACTCTCTCTGGGACAATTATTCAATTGTCTCACCCCCATGGGATTCGACTTTGTATGTAGACGTCGAGTACGAAGGAACCCATCAGTGGGTGAGCAACAGCAATAGCAGCAGCAGCAGCAACATCAGGGGCAACAGTGATCCTCAGGTGGAGACACTGTCTGTCAAGTCTTGTAGATAGAGTGTCCTATGTGTTATCTCTGTATTCTCAGGTCCTAGGAGTCAGTAGATGTTTAAAAGTAGGTCTGATATTTTTGGCTTAATGCCTCGAGATTTTTGTATCTTTCCTTATACAGATAATAGGGCAATTGATGTTTGTAACCCTTGAGATGTGCTTATTACAGAGATGTAATGATGGATCAGTTTGTAAATAAATTATTATGTTTCTTTATGAAAGAGTTTTACCGTTTGAAGATCTCTTTACAAAAAGTTTTAATTTTTAGTGATTTTCAATAATTTTGCTGCTAGTTAATGGCTTCCGCATTCATTGATCTTATTTTCCAAGAAGTATCGTCACAATTTGGTGGTATCAGAGCTCTAGGTTCGCTGAGTCTACAGAGACATAGGACTTAGGATGTTGAGTCTGTTCTAGTGTCTTCCAGTATGTCTGATAGTGTCTTCTTCTCATTTAGGAGAAGAAGATAAAACTAAGAATGTCAGGACCACACGAGGAACATGTTGCAGAGAGTAGTGTTGCTGCACCCAAGAGAGGTGCAAGAGACCCAGATAGAGAAGAACATGTACCTGAACCACCCCAGTTCAATCCAACTGACATGGGGAACCCAACCGTCCAAGCCATGTTTTGGCAGTTTATGACTGCCATGACACACATGACTGATAGGATGCCTATACCTGCACCTAGGGCACCTACCCATCCTGAAGGAAAAGGAATCCGCAAGACATTTGAATGACTTCACCGAGTTGGAGCCACAGAGTATGCTGGAACAGCTGACCCAACAGATGTTGACTTGTGGTTAATTGAACTAGAGAAGGCCTTTAGAATCCTGAATATCCTAGAATCTAAGAAGGTTTAACATGTTGTATATCTTATCAAGGGGAGTGCGGGTCATTGGTGGACCATGGAAGAACAGAAGAGGCCTGGTGTGGAGGTTGCATGGGAAGTTTTCCGATGAGAATTTATCAACAAATACTTCCCTAAGACGTTTCTGGACGAGAAAATCTCTCATTTTGAGAGGTTAAGACAAGGTCCAATGAACATTAGTGAATATGAGGCTAAGTTCATGGAGCTTTTGCAGTTCTTTCTGCACATGGCGACCACAGATGAAGAACGGATTAGGTGTTTTGAGAAAGGCTTAAACGGTGAGTTGACTACTCCTGTGTCTACTCTCGAGAATAGGGAAAGGATATATAGTTTTCTGTGATGCCTCCAAGAATGGACTTGGATGTGTGTTGATGCAAGATAAACAAGTGATTTCTTTTGCTTCCCGACATCTTAAGAAACACGAGGAGAATTATCCGACGCATGACCTAGAACTAGCTATTGTAGTCCATGCCTTGAAAATCTGGAGACATTATCTTTATGGAGAGACATTCCAGATTTTCACAGACCATAAGAACCTTAAGTATATCTTTTCTCAGCATGAGCTTAACATGAGACAACGCCGCTCGATGGAGTTGATCAAGGATTAGGACTATATAATTGATTACCATCCAGGGAAGGCCAATGTGGTTGTATACACTTTAAGTAGGAAATCAGCAACACCAGCTTTAAATAGAGAACAATTGAATTCCTTGGTATGCTCTAGGAGGGATATGCTTATCTCCTTAAGGTAGGACAATGTACAGTTAAAAGTATCATTGTTAGCCGGGTTGTTAGCTGAGATGTACATAAAACCAACTCTGAGACAGTAGATCAAGGAGGCACAACAAGTTGATGCTACAGTTCAACTGATAAGATCGGAGTATGGTAGTGAGAAATGAGATGGTTTCCATGACTCAGATGATCAAGTAGCCTGTTATTATGGTAGGATGATATTACCGGACGTGGATAACTTGATAAAGTTAGTCCTGGAAGAAGCTCATTCTTCAATGTATGCTATGCATCCAGGAAGCATCAAGATGTATCGAAACTTGAAATATATGTATTGGTGGCCTGGAATGAAGAAGGACGTTGTTGAGTTCGTTATGCGGTGTCTTGTATGTCAGCAAGTTAAAGATGAACACTAGAAGCCTGCAGGAACAATGCAACCTTTACCCATACCATAGTGGAAGTGGGATCATGTAACAATGGACTTTGTGGTTGGTCTACCCAGGACAGCCAAAGGACATGATTCCATTTGGGTAGTAGTTGATAGGTTGACAAAGACAGCACATTTCTTATCTGTCAAAACAACCTATTCTGCTGAGAATCTAGCACAGTTATATGTTGATGAGATAGTGTGACTACATGGAGTCCCAATTACCATTGTTTCTGACAGAGGTCCTCAGTTTACGAGTCATTTTTGGGAGCGACTTCATAAAGCCATAGGCACACAGTTAAGGTTTAGTACAGCCTTTCATCCTCAGATAGATGGACAGTCAGAAAGGACTATATAGACCTTGGAGGACTTAATTAGAGCATGTGTTCTTCAATTTACGGGGAGTTGGGATCTGCACCTAAGCTTGATAGAGTTTTCCTACAACAATAGCTATCAACATAGCATTGATATGGCACCTTATGAAGCCTTGCATGGTAGACGTTGTAGATCACCCCTATGTTGGTATGAAATTGGTGAATACCAACTTTTAGGTCTTGATCCTGTGCACCAAACCACCAAGAAGATTAAAATAATACAACAACATATAAAGACTACACAGGATAGGCAGAAATCTTACGTTGATAAGCGTCATAGACCCTTAGAATTCTAGGTTGGAAACAGAGTATACCTCAAAGTCGCACCTTGGAAAGGAGTTCTGAGATTTGGAATGAAAGGGAAGTTAGCTCCTAGGTTTATGGGGCCTTATCCAATCATTGAACGTATTGGAAGAGTAGCTTATGAACTAGAGTTACCACCGGAGTTACAAAAGTTACACCTTGTGTTCCACATTTATATGCTTAGGAAATGTCACCCTAATACAGAATCAATTCTGTAACCTATGGAAGTAGAATTGAATGATGATATATCTTATGAAGAAGGGCCTATATCGATCCTTGATAAAAGAATTAAAAAACTGAAAAAGAAAGACATAAGTCTTGTGAAAGTCCTCTGGAATCATCGTGGTGTTGAAGAAGCCACATGGGAACTAGAGAAAGAGATGAGAAGGAAATACCCTGCTCTTTTCTCTTAATATGTTTTGTTGATTTCTGGGACGAAATCCTTGTAAGGGGTGGATAATTTGTAACATCCCTGACCTGGGTTATGAACTAACCCTAGGTGTTTTGCTTAAAATATGTGATTATATGCATGTGTTTATCTTGTGTAATGTAATTAAAGCTTTGGAGGAACTTATATTTCTATTTCAGTCTTTTTTGAACAATGTTGTAATATTGTTTGGTTAATTTTGGACTAATGTGCAAATTACCCAAGTTGAGGGGTTAAATTGCAAATTTCACATGTTAACATGTTCCTTTGATGTTGATACATCATAAGAATGAATATGATGTAGTGGTATGGATTCTCCAAGCTTGATCACCAAGATACAGCTTGTAGAGCAATCCTTGTGCTTTAAAACCTAGTTTTGGTGTAAAGTGCAATTTACCCAAAACATAGGGTGCAACATGTAAAATTTACCCTTTAGGGTATTCTTGGCATCAAGTAGAGCAAATAAAATGAGAGGGGTTCCTCATTTGAATGATGAAGTAAGAAAGATAACCTTAATATTTAAATAACCAAGTTTTAAGCAAAATGACCCTTTTATATATATGCAACTTAGTAAGGTGTTTGGTTTCTTTTCCTTTAAACCTTGGATAAGAGAGAGGTTTTGCATGTGAAAAGTAGGAAGAAACATGCCCAAGGGTGGATCAAGCATGAGTGGATGGGTTTAATAAATAAAAGAAATAACTATCTTATCTTTTCTTTGCCTTGATAACACCCAAAATTATATAAGCAACCTTTTTCCTCAAAACAAAGGATCGTTCCTTTAGTTCTTTCTCCTTACCTTATTGCTTTGGACCAACCAAGAGGGAGATCTGTAACAGAGGAAGACGTCCAAGTTAATTTGGTAAGTATGGATCATCACCTAGCTCGAATTCTTGGAGGAACCCCTAATACAAGGTTGGTTTGTTAGTTATCCTTACACAACTCTTCTTTCTAGCCATCTTCTCCATCTAAATCTTGAAGAACGGAACTTGGACAACCTTTGGAGCTTCATCCACCATTAAATCTACAAATCTTGGAGCTCTATATCAGATCTAAAGGTGGGTTTTATAACTCTAACCCTTAAGCTTTGTTAATGCATCCTCTTCTCCTAGTATATATGTTTATTCTTCTCGTTTAGACACCTTTGTGTGTTCTTGCAAGTGTTTCTGTGAAGAACAACCCCTGTTCTTGAGGTAGAAGATGATTACGTTAATTCCAAAGTTTATACACAATCTTTCTTTAGTAAACGGTCTTCCACCTCTTGCACAAATGGTTTCCCAAACCGTTTGGGAGCAAACAGTTTCAAACCGTTTGAATGCAAACAGTTTCACAAACCGCATAGAAGCAAATAGTTTAAGACTGTTTGGATGTGTTGACCAGGCGTTGACCATTTGGAGGTCTGTTGTAAATAATGTGTACTAATCACCTACCAAAAATCATCATCTAATTCCAAGTAAATCACCAATTGAAGGCACATCAATCACCTAAACCCTAATCGGGTTAATTGCTGATTTTCAATAAGTGAATCATGTTGAAGTTTGGATTGAGTGGCCCAAACGGTTTCAAAATCATTTGGGGATCACCCAAACGGTCTCAAGACCGTTTGTTGATAACCCAAGACCGTTTGGAGGTCTAGGCTTAAGTGGATCTGACCAATTGAGGGTCCAGTGATAACAAGTTGATAAATGATTAAGTGCTGATTTGGTGACCAAACCTTGGGTTCAACCCTTAAGTGAATGTCTTAGTTTTTTATGAAATTAATGGGAAAACGGTCTCAAGACCGTTTGGAGGATGTCCAAATGATCCCAAGACCATTTGGGGGTCACCCAAGACCGTTTGGAGATCTAGGGTTGACTATGGTTAAGTGATTGAAGATTGAAAGGTAATAAGTTGAAGTGCAACTAGTTGTTGACCTAGTGATTAATCTAATGAACCAAACCCTAATTGGTTAAGTTATTTTTTGATGGTGACTTGATAAAATGGTCTCAAGACCGTTTGGAGGATGTCCAAATTATCCCAAAACCATTTGGGGTCAGGTCATGACCAAATTGAATAATGGTTCAATGGGTTCAAAATCAATTACACTCATGTTGAAACATGTTGAAGAATGATCGATTCCAAACCCTAATCCAATTGATCCAAGCCCTAATTGATGATCAATTGGGGTTAATTGAGTGTTAAATCAGTTAAGGGTTGACCTAATTGACTCAACTGATAGGTGGCTAACAAGTGCACGAACGATTGAGGGGTTCAACCTTGGAAACCCTAACTCAATTGAAGTGGTTGAGACACATTTTGGTCCATGTGGTTTTGAGGTGGTTTGGACCTAAAGGTCTCAAGACCGTTTGGGTCCAAATGGTCTCAAGACCGTTTGAGTCCAAACGATCCCAAACCGTTTGGGGCTCATGCGGTTTCAAGATCAATTTTGCCCATGCGGTTACAAAGTCAAAGTTGGCCAAACGATCTTCATGACCAAACGGTTTTGAGTGTGCACTTTACCAAACAGTTTCAAAAGTCAACAAAACCAAATGGTCAACAACATTAAATGGTTTCAAAGATTGTCCAAGATCGTTTGAGGGTTTAGAGTGCAAGACCATTTGAGGTCTAAAAAGGTCAAGATCGTTTGATGCCTTAGTGGACAAGGTGGTTTAGTAGTTTATTAAACTAAACCTTATAGATACCTATAGTGATTAAGGGACCAAGTAATTAGTGTATTAATGCATGATATGATCAATGGTGAACATTACAAAAGTACCCTTGATGGGATAGAGTAACCAATACCCTTTGATCAAGCGAATCTTAATAACCACAATAGTAATGACACAACCTATGATGTCAGTGTTGATTTGACTTAGCCTAATCATATGAGATGTAAATATCATTTTATAGAAAGAGGAGAGATAAGACTCTTTATATGAATGATAATCAAGTAATATACTTCCAATATGCATGAATACATCTAAGTAGGTATGATCCTTCATAGTGAGATCATGGAAACCCTAATTATGATGGTTAATGAATCTTAACCTAAATTAAGGGCATTAATGGAAGTAATCCCCATACATGATGATGGTATGATCTTAATTCATTGTAATGTGAATAGTAAACCCTAAATCTAGGGTAATGTGACGTAATGTGAATAGTAAACCCTAAATCTAGGGTAATGTGATGAAATGTGAATAGTAAACCCTAAATCTAAGGTAATGTGATGTAATGTTAATAGTAAACCCTAAATCTAGGGTAATGTGATGTAATGTGAATAGTAAACCCTAATCTAGGGTAATATGATGTAATGTGAATAGTAAACCCTAATCTAGGGTAATGTGATGATATGAACAGTAAACCCTAATTCAGGTTTATGCCTTTAAGCATGAAACCCTATGAGTAATGTATGAAATGAGGAATCACTAATCCTAATTAAACTAAGGGGTTGAATAACTCTAATTGAATTGAATAAAACCCTAACCCCAGAAACCAGTCGTGGTGATGTAACACGGTTGTGGTATTTTGTCAGTAGCACGACCGTGCAAGGAATCATGGCTGTGGTGGCTTCCCCTTGCACGACCATGTAAGATAGCACGGTCGTGGTGTTCTATACTCAAGTTAGAAATAAATTGTATTGTACTGATATAGATATAATGTGCATGTTATCAATTGTGTTAGTCATGCATGTCTTTATCAAGAAGTGATCATAGATAGGAAAGGGTTATGATGTCATATCCATTGAAAGCAATTTATAAGCTTTGAAAATAATGATATGCTATGTTGCCTAGTAAGAGGTAACATATGAGATTGATAGGTTGTATGAGCCCTGAGAAATGTCAACATTGTTACAATCAAGGTCATGCTGATAAATGACTTGATGATAGTATCTTACTTGGTAACAAGTGTTTTGATGATCTAAGGGTTTGAACACCCATATTCTTGAATCACAATGATGAGACGGTTAGGGATTGATATCCCAGTGTTAATAATATGTGACTTAAACTTGATATGATTAATACTCTTTCTTTATAGCAATTGTTTTAATGGTTTATGTTTGAAAACATGTCTGATTTTAAAAGAATGTCATAATGTACTTAAATAATCAAGTATAATGATATCATATAGAGCCCTGACCATAGATCCATCATTATCATATGTTAAATGATGGTGAAACAAGTTTTCCTAAGGGAACTCTTAGAGAGCATACTTTTGAGTATGTGGGGGTTATGGACGTGAATATCCTTACGTCCTAATGTAGGATTTGATGTGAGATGTACCTTTAATCTCTCATTCCTTCATTATATGTTTATGTCGGGATGATGTATCACTATTCTCCCGATGATGTTGTTAATGTCGCATCGATGTGAGATAAACAAGAAATCCATCGATGGCAAAGAGAGTATAGAACGCCACTGTAACTCTAACAGTGATGTTGCCAGGATACCCTGGAAAGCTATTATGGCAGAGACATAAGATGTCCTGCATGTTGTTCCTCATACTGACTGAGGAGGATGAGGTCATAGGAATCCGGCTCTTCTGATGACCTATGTATGGTACCGATTGCGATTTTGTAATGGTCGATTGGAGTATGAGAGGTGTAATTCATCTCCTCAGGGCATAAACATGTTTGTAAAATGTAATCAGCCGTGTAGCATATTTGCTTAGGTTGAACTATGAGAAACAATGATTGATGATACATTGTTTATAGTGCTATAGTTAAATAACTAGTATACATGTTATTAATATTCCTTATTGTTATAAGTCTTGTCATTCAATTAAGTTATAATTGAAATGATTGCTTAAAAGAAGGTTGCTTCACTTAGATTACACAATGTTAACCCTGTTGTTTAATATTCATAATTCTATTACTCAATGTTATTCTTGTTGACTCAAGGTCAATTAGGTCAATGTTGACTCACGTCTAAATTGACTAAACCCTTGTTTTGATGATGACTAACCATTCCACATATTGGTGTCTAATGCTTCTACATTGAGTGATTTCAGATAGGTTTAGACACACTCCAAATGCCCTAACTTGCGCATATCAAATTGGAGAAAAGACAAGTCAAAATAGCTACAAGTGTGCAATTTGGGATCTCTATGTAAATGACCTTAGAATTGCTTTGTAATCACTTGTAATGATTGTATGACTTGTAATTAAGCTTAGAAAAATTATTGGGACACAAAAATCCATCTTTTGTACAGTTTTACAAAAATTCCAAAATACCCATAACAGGGATTTTGTCGGCCGAATTCCAAACTCGGCCGATCCAGTTATTCTGGAATTTTTGATGCAATCGGCCGAGTTTCCAACTCAGCCGATTCCCGTTCGGTCGAGTTTCTAGACCACGAAACTCGGCCGATCCACTGATCGGTCCAAGATGAAAGTCGACCGATCGGCCGAGTTTCTCCAAAGGAACTCGGCCGACAGTCTAGCTTTCAGCCTTGTCTTTTAGTGGTTCGGCCGAGTTACCTTTATATAAACTCGGCCGATCAGACTGTACTGGAATGCAGAAAAAGCAAATCCAACCGTTGGAGATTTTGTTGGGACCCAAAATAGATCCATTGCAACTTGTAAAACGGCTAGTTTTCGTTCCTAAGTGTTCCCAAAGGCTAAGAGGCATCCCCAACTATAAATAGGACCCCTTGGACTTCATTCCAAGGTTGAGCATTCATTGCAAACTCTTTGTGAGGTTCCTATTCTATAGCTGAGTGCTTCCTATAGCCTCCTCTCTCTCTCTAAGCTTAATCACTTGCTACATCCATTACAGTGAGTAGGAAATCTGTAAGAGAGCTAGTCCTACATGTATATCTTGTGAGGCTCTCACTTCCACCACCTCCTATCTCTTCTTTCAACCATAAATATGAAGGTTCTCTCTCTTGTCCAAGAGAGGTGAAGAAGAACAAGGGAAGGAGTCCCTTGGTGAAGATCAAGGCTGAAGACTTGGAGCTAGAGTGGGTAAGCCCTTGGAGAAGGCAGAAGACTCAAGCTCAAGTGGGTAAGTCCTTGGTGGAAAGCTTCTCCGAGTGAAGGAGAAGTCAAAGGCGGAAGATCCAAGAAGAGTGGGTAATTCCTACAAGGCCGAAGACTTGTGCAAGAGTGGGTAAGTCCTTGGAGAAGGCCGAAGACTCTTGCAAAGTGGGTAAGTCCTTGGTAAGGTTGAAGACTCTTTGTATTGGATAGGTAAGTCCTTTGTTGGTCATGTATTGTATGTCTTATTAAGTGAATATAAGAGTGCAATTGTTGAAAGTCCTAGAGGTTGACCTCTCTAGGCAAGTGGACTGACACACTTCTAGTTTGAAGTGTGGAACCACTCTAAATAGCTTGTTTAATTGGTGCATGTTCAATCTCTCTTATCCTTGCTATGCATGATTTAGTTGCACTCAAATTACCTATTTAGCAACCTTATCTTGTCATATAATTTGAAGGTTTAATGAATTTTGTTTAAGTGCTTTCAGCTCTATTCACCCCCCCTCTAGAGCATCTAATCACCCATCTAGGATCCAACAAGTGGTATCAGAGCGGGTCTTCTCCAAGCATACTTCTACAAGTAGGAGAAGATGGGTGACTACCTAGGAGGGAAACTCTCGACCAGCCTTCCAATCTTCAATGGGAGCAACTTCCTCTATTGGAGAAGAAGACTTCAATTCTTCATCCAAGGATCAAGTCTCGAGATGTGGCAAATGGTGAACAGCCCATACATTCTACCAAAGACAAACATTGAATAATGGGATGAAGCCACCTTGATGAAAGCAACCTTGAATGCTAGAGCCATGCACATCCTATATGCCTCCATGACCCCCACCGAGTTCAACCGGATTTCCTCTTGTGAGACGACCTATGAGGTATGGAGAAAGCTTTGCATCACTTATGAAGGGACAGATCAAGTGAAGGAAAGCAAAGTCTACATGCTCAAAGGGTTGCTTGAGAACTTCAAGATGGGAAAGGAGGAGAGCATAGCCAACATGTACTCAAGGCTCAACACCATCTTGAATGGTCTTGCTATTCTAGGACATCCTATGTCTAGTGGAGAGATCAACTCAAAGATCCTTAGAACTCTCCCCAAGAGGTGGGAATCCAAGGTGACTTCCATTGAAGAAGCAAGGTCTCTTAGGGATATTCCTATTGAAGAGCTCATTGGAAATCTACAAGCACATGAAGCTACTCTTGACAAGAGGGAGGAAATAGAAAGACAAGAGGAGAAAGAACTCAAGAGAATGAAGAAGGATGAAATCAAAGCTCAAATCAAGGCTATTGTTGTTCAAGCTTCTCCATCCTTTCAAGTTGAAGAAGATGCCATGTACTCAAAGGGTAGACTCTACAAAGGCAAGTCCTCCTCCATCCGGTGCTTCACATGTGGAAAGAAGGGTCACTACAAGGAAGATTGCCCACAAGGCAAAAATACCCATCTTCACAAGAAGGAGAAATGGCACTCAAGCTCAAGTGGCTCCTCCAACTCAAGCTCAAGTGAAGATTCAAGCGAAGGATCAAGCTCAAGCTCAAGTGATGAAGGAGAATGCCATTTTGCTCTTATAGCATCAACAAGTGAAGACTCAAGTGAGGGAAACCTAGACTCGTTAGATAAAGAATCTTTAATTGCTATTATTCATGATATTTGTGCCTCTTATAAGTCTTCTAAAAAGAAAAAGAAAAAGCTTGCTAAAATTGTTGATAATTTGTATGTAGAATTAAATGATCTTGAACATGCAAATTCTTGCTTGCTTAATGATAAAAATGATTGTCTTAGCCAAGTAGACTCTATTAAACTTGAAAATGCTAGTTTACTTGATAAGATTAAATTTCTAGAAGCTCAACCTCTCATGCCTAATTCTAATGAAGAACATACTTTAATTGTTGATTCTCTCATGCATGACATTGATGTTCTTAAATCTGAAAACAAAAACAAAGATTTTGTTTTGCATGAATTAGAACTAGAAAATGCATCCTTGCTTGCTAAAATCAATGGGCATGAATCTTGTTCTAGTTCTACTAATAGAGAGAATGATGTTGCTGCTCTTCATATTGATAGAGATTCTTATTTAACTAAAACTCTTTGCCTAGAAAATGATCTTCTACATGCTAGAGATAACATTAATCAATTGTCTTCTACTATTGCTTCTCTTAAGCATGATAATGATAGTTTAAGATCTTCTTTGCAAAGATTCTTAGTTGGTAAAAATAATCTTAATCAAATCCTAGACCATACTACTAAAAAAATTGGTAGACATGGTTTAGGGTATGATAGTAGTCAAGGGAACAACAAAGATAAAGGACCTCCAATATTCCATGGAGAATCCTCTAGTTCCAAGACTATGGGCACATGTAATTATTGCAATGAAATTGGTCATTATTCTACTTGTTGTCCTTTTAGGAAAGCACCCAAGAGCAATAGGATTTGGGTTGCTAAACTAACCCCTCCGGACCCAAAAACATGATTGGGGACCATTTCATCTTTCTTCTTGTAGGTATTTACAAATGGATTGATTTGAGCTTTTGAATTGCAAATTGACTTCTCAATCCACATGAAAGAAGAAAGGTGAGATGTGTAGAGGGTGACAACAAGTGGAAAAGCAATGGTAAGCACAAAGGTAAATGTTTTATTGCTTGTAACCATTTCTAACTTGTTTTGTCAAGTTAGTGTGCACTACACATATGGTTTTTGAGTCAAAAGTGTCATTTTGTGTTTCTTTTCACACTCTTGCTCAAAAACTATTTCTAATGCTTCTATAGTGCATCACTAACTTGCTTAGACATGTTTGGATATGGTTTGTATTTTTAGCATGCCTCTAGATATGTTTTATGAAAAATATGTGCTTTTTTTTCTACAGCAGTTTTGTCGGCCGAGTTTTGTCCTGTCTAAAACTCGATCGATAGGCACCAATGGGTGTTGCCAACAGCTGCGATCAGCCGAGTTGCCAATACACAGAACTCGACCGAAAACACTGTTCACAGAGTATACATTTGGCTTATTGAATGAGAATTTCCCTCTCAACTAGATTTTCTCAACCAATAGCCTTATTCTTTGGCACTCCATTTGGTACCTTTATATATGCATATTTCCATGTTCTAAATTGCCTATCTTGATTACAACTCTATCTCTCTAATTGCTCTAAATTGGTATATCTATATCTTGCAATTACTTGCTTTGAGTTGTTTTGCAGGTTTTGATGATGATCTCTATGGATCTCTTGGTTGTGTCTAAAATTGCTTTCGTTGTGCTCTAACTTGCTACATCTTTCTAGGTGTATATCTTGTTTTGATACAACTTTGAGGTTCTTAGGGGTAATCATCTTATGGTAAGGATGCATATATAGTGAGTTATATCCTCTCATGCTTCTAAAATTGCATATCTCTTGGTTTGGATATATCTCTATATCTACTCATAGCTTGCTTTATCTTGTGCATCTCTTGCTATGATCTAGATCCTACTAGTAGTCCTAACTTGTGATATCATCTACTAGTAGTTCATATACATGTAGTTCTAGCCTTGTTTAAAATTGGCATCTTTGATCATCTATATGTTATGCTTGTATCTTATCTCATACATGATCAAGATTGTTCCTTGAATTGCATATCTACTATCTTGAGTTGCTTGCATAACATTGTGATGCAGGGTACATAGATCTACATTATATGTAGAAATTGGAGTATTTTTGGATTTTATGCAGGTTTTGCTCCAATTTCAGTTTTTGCTGCAAGTATAGTGTTTTTTATGCAGAAACACCCTTCTGAGCAAGACTCATCGCTTTGCCATGAGCTCCAATGGTTTTTGGTCAAATTCCATCATCTTGAGGGTCAAAATTGCGATTTATTATTTTTTTAGCACTTCATCTTGCATTTTGGGTTGTTCAAGTATATGCTTTAACTTGCTTTTCTTTCTATGCTTGGACAAGCCCCTATCTGTGCTCTTCTACTCTCCTTATATAACTTTTGTTATCTTCTTTCTCTTAACAAGTGGTGTTTCTTAGTTTCTTCACACCCCCACCTTTTTGAAATGACAAAGGGGGAGAAAGATATGTCTTCTTTTGACAAAAGGGAGAAGGCATGTCTTACATGAAGCAAAGAAGTGTGTCCATGTAAAGGGGAGAAGGTAAATGGGGAAGACATATATGTGTAGAAGACATAGTTTCTATAAATGTTATGAAAGCTAACCATGCAGGAGAAATAGAATCAATTGAGGGGGAGTATAAGAACTCCATGCGCATCAATTGAGGGGGAGCATATGAGCTCAATCCTATTGAAACCCCTAGGTTTCTCCGAAGGTATGATTTTACGTACAAGCTTTCAATACATTTATGGAATGGTTTGTCATCTTCAAAAAGGGGGAGAATGTTGACTCAAGGTCAATGTTGACTCACGTCTAAATTGACTAAACCCTTGTTTTGATGATGACTAACCATTCCACATATTGGTGTCTAATGCTTCTACATTGAGTGATTTCAGATTAGGTTTAGACACACTCCAAATGCCCTAACTTGCGCATATCAAATTGGAGAAAAGACAAGTCAAAATAGCTACAAGTGTGCAATTTGGGATCTCTATGTAAATGACCTTAGAATTGCTTTGTAATCACTTGTAATGATTGTATGACTTGTAATTAAGCTTAGAAAAATTATTGGGACACAAAAATCCATCTTTTGTACAGTTTTACAAAAATTCCAAAATACCCATAACAGGGATTTTGTCGGCCGAATTCCAAACTCAGCCGATCCAGTTATTCTGGAATTTTTGATGCAATCGGCCGAGTTTCCAACTTAGCCGATTCCCGTTCGGTTGAGTTTCTAGACCACGAAACTCGGCCGATCCACTGATCGGTCCAAGATGAAAGTCGACCGATCGGCCGAGTTTCTCCAAAGGAACTCGGCCGACAGTCTAGCTTTCAGCCTTGTCTTTTAGTGGTTCGGCCGAGTTACCTTTATATAAACTTGGCCGATCAGACTGTACTGGAATGCAGAAAAAGCAAATCCAACCGTTGGAGATTTTGTTGGGACCCAAAATAGATCCGTTGCAACTTGTAAAACGGCTAGTTTTCGTTCCTAAGTGTTCCCAAAGGCTAAGAGGCATCCCCAACTATAAATAGGACCCCTTGGACTTCATTCCAAGGTTGAGAATTCATTGCAAACTCTTTGTGAGGTTCCTATTCTATAGCTGAGTGCTTCCTACAGCCTCCTCTCTCTCTAAGCTTAATCACTTGCTACATCCATTAGGGTGAGTAGGAAATCTGTAAGAGAGCTAGTCCTACATGTATATCTTGTGAGGCTCTCACTTCCACCACCTCCTATCTCTTCTTTAAACCATAAAGATGAAGGTTCTCTCTCTTATCCAAGAGAGGTGAAGAAGAACAAGGGAAGGAGTCCCTTGGTGAAGATCAATGCTGAAGACTTGGAGCTAGAGTGGGTAAGCCCTTGGAGAAGGCAGAAGACTCAAGCTCAAGTGGGTAAGTCCTTGGTGGAAAGCTTCTCCGAGTGAAGCTGAAGTCAAAGGCGGAAGATCCAAGAAGAGTGGGTAATTCCTACAAGGCCGAAGACTTGTGCAAGAGTGGGTAAGTCCTTGGAGAAGGCCGAAGACTCTTGCAAAGTGGGTAAGTCCTTGGTAAGGTTGAAGACTCTTTGTATTGGATAGGTAAGTCCTTTGTTGGTCATGTATTGTATGTCTTATTAAGTGAATATAAGAGTGCAATTGTTGAAAGTCCTAGAGGTTGACCTCTCTAGGCAAGTGGACTGACACACTTCTAGTTTGAAGTGTGGAACCACTCTAAATAGCTTGTTTAATTGGTGCATGTTCAATCTCTCTTATCCTTGCTATGCATGATTTAGTTGCACTCAAATTACCTATTTAGCAACCTTATCTTGTCATATAATTTGAAGGTTTAATGAATTTTGTTTAAGTGCTTTCAGCTCTATTCACCCCCCCTCTAGAGCATCTAATCACCCATCTAGGATCCAACAATTCTAATATTGCAATATCAATGCTTCTAGAGGAGAGTTATAACTCTCGCTGGGACAATTATTCAATTGTCTCACCCTCGTGGGATTTAGCTTTTTAGGTAGACGCTGAGGATGAAGGAACCCATCAGTGGGTGAGCAACAACAACAGCAACAGCAACATCAGGGGCAACAGTATCCTCAGGTGGAGACATTGTCTGTTAAGTCTTGTAGATAGAGTGTCCTATGTGTTATCTCTGTACTCTTAGGTCCTAGAAGTCAGTATATGTTTAAAACTAGGTCTGAGATTTTTGGCTTAATGCCTCGAGATTTGTGTATCTTGCCTTGTACAGATAATAGGGCAATTGATGTTTGTAACCCTCGAGATGTGCTTATTACAGAGATGTAATGATGGATCAGTTTGTAAATAACTTATCAGGTTTCTTTATGAAAGAGTTTTACCGTTTGAAGATCTCTTTACAAAAAGTTTTAATTTTTAGTGATTTTTAATAATTCTGCTGCTAGTTAATCGCTTCCGCATTCGTTGATCTTGTTTTCCAAGAAGTATCATCACAAAGATAGTTGTAGAATATGTGCAAAGGTTTTTTAAAATTGAATGCAATGCCAAGATATTGGTTGTAATGTTCCTTAAGGGACTCAGTTGTAGCGCATGGTGTACATTAATTTCCCAACCCCCCCTAAACATTTTGGATATGGCTAATAATTCTCCATCAATTGAGTCATTCCCATGATATCGATACCTAGTTCAAAGTAACAAAAGGAAGTTTCATAGTAAATATATAAAGCCAAAAATATGCAAAGTTCCAAAAGCAACAACCTTCTGGGATTGCCTCTAGTATGAAATCTCGCTATCCAACAAAAATAATTCCATGTTATATATCTTCATTGTGGACAATCTAGACACATCTAACTTAGATATCCTTAGATGTGAGGAGTACAAAAACCATATCAGCAACACCACCATGCTTCCTCACAAAAAATGAAAAAACAACAATGGAAGAATACCTATGGAGAGGTGATAAACTTAGGTCTATGCCATGGCTGGTGAGGAAATTATGAGGATAACAATTAAGGAAAACCTTGCCTTCTTAGTTAACTCCATGTACATAAGTTTTTCCTATCTCCTAGGTATATGATACCCTTATGTTAAGCATGTTGATATTGTTATGACATACGGAAATACTTAGTTCTTGCTTTGAATTTGGATATACTTTTATGCTTAACATTGCATTTTCTTATAAAATTAGTTGTTATTATACAACAATATGTACAAATAAAAAATTTATGGACTTTTGATGATTTCTTAGACCTTGTTTCCAATTTATGATGTGTGAGACTATGGTAACCCTATAGTGTAAAAAAAAAGGGTGGTCAAACCAATACATGAACACTAGGATAGAAGTGATTCATAAGAATAAGTGAATGATTCATGACCCTTATATCTTTAGTGTTGTTTAGTTTGACTTATTAGGTTGAACCTCTTTAATACTAGGAAATTATTATTTTAGTAATGCATGGAAATAATGATTTTGAATACGAAATCCTATATAACATAATATGATCTAAATATATAAAATTCTACCATCCTACCCTGGAAACACTATTTCCATGTACATGATGCCAATCTTCTTAATCTATAATAAAACCCCATGTGAGGTGTAAGTAATGCCCAAGTGAACCTAGGATGCACATATAATGAAGTCTTAGGTGAGGACCCTAACCCAAGTTAAAGAAGGACAAATCATGTGCATATACGGTACACCATATGGTACAATGAGGAACTTAGTTTGTGATATGTCTTACTGTAGATATATACATCCCTAATGACCTTGATACCCTTACAAGATCTAACTAATAAATTAGGGTTCGTTTATAGAAGTATATAGTTTATATACTTCATTAATATGCACCTTTGATGTTAATAGAGTTATAATAAAGGTAATTTATACAATGATTGGATGGTTAACATGAACTAAATAATAAATATTTGAGGTGTTACATGAGTAATTCTATGCCAAATGATGTAACTATGTGATATATTCAAGTCAAGGAAGGAATGAATATAGTGTAGTGTGTAATTAGTAATCTATACATCAATATATGACATGTTATGTAACTATAAATTGTAATAATACCAACAATATATTAAAAATATACAATTACTAATAATGCTTGTAAATACCTCAATAAAAGTATCAAAAATTCCAATATATAAGATGGGTAACTGATTTACATCTATTAGGATTATGTCCAACTAAATATCATTAGAAACATGAGTAAAATATTTTAAATGGATAGAAATACATGTTAAGGAAATTATTTCATGATTATTTAATTTCAAAATCTAATCTTATCCCAAACAATAGATATAAATATAAATTATGTTAATAATAATTGTGATAATATCAATAAACCCTAATATATTATGACTAAATATTTTACATAAATACTAGAAACTTAATATAAATAAATTAATTAAGTATGTATTCACGTTTCACTTAAATGTAAAATTCATTAGCATAAATACATTATAAAAGAAGAAAAAAATTAATCATAGGATAATTCATTGTTATAACAAGATTTATTTTGTTTCAATCATGACTTCCTATGAGGTTAGGGGTGACACCATTAACACCCCATTTTGGGTCACTATATTAACAATCACGATGAAATAATAAGTAATGATGGAATTTATCCAATATATGCCATATTTTCTATATTTTACCTATTTAATCCAATCATTGAATCATTTTCTAGATCTCAAGGGTTTGAATATTGAAAATTTCCTTACTTTGAACTTTCTGCAATTTTCTCTTTAATTTAGATCTTTAAAAGAATTTAGATAATAAATTGACAAATAGTATCCCTAATAATATCTAATTCCAAATAGAAAAATAAATTTCCTCTTTATTTCTCATTGAAAATGAATGTCATTGTTTTAAGAGAGAAGACATTTGGTTCACTTCATATCCTATTTTCGATCCATGTTCAATCTTCACTCAATTCTCCTTTTCGATGATATAAAAAAAAAGATAAAGGAAGACTTGTCCCTCATGATTTTGACTTTCTCATTGTTTCTCTTACAGAGTTTTTATTGAAGATACAATCTGACCCAAAGAACTAAATTGGCAATGTGAGATGAATATAGAAATTTATATAAAGTTATAAAATTAGATAAGGAAAAGATGAAGTTTGTTGATGGGGGATATCAAAGTAAATATCCTCAGTATGCTAGGTTTCCATGTGGAAGAATATATCATTCTTTGATTGGCATTGCCTCATGAAATGAAGCAATTCAAAAACCCCATGGCATGAGTTCTTAGATTTTCTTTCATATTCTTGATCCAAATGTGATCTAGTTCATGAAATATCTTTTCTCGATGATCAAACCTAAAATCATAGAAACAACTATAAATAACACCACCCCACATTCATCATCACATATCACCCTTTTTGACCCTGTAGAAGACCGAGCACAAACTATCCTATCTTTATAACACTCTAGACTAACTATTGTCTAGAATATTTTTCTTCTATAATGACAATTTTAATACACTAAGTGGATGTTGAATAAATAAAAAGGAACCAAGGGAATCGAAACATAGTTGAAATTTCTTTTATTGTTCATGTATATGCTAGATCTAAATCATTTTTGACCATGTATTTTCTTTTATGTTCCAGATCTGGATCATATTTTGATGACTTTCTTACCTACTCATCTCTACTTGTTCACCATGATAAAAATTGATCATTTTAAACAAATAAAAAATTATGTAACAACATTGATATTAAATTGAACTAGATTTGTATATGCTTATCAAGTCATATATTATATCTTGATCTTGATCTGAATTGGATGTTTCCATGCTTAATCGATCAATCTTAATTTTCATTCTTGTTAATTTCTTTAAAAAATGCATCTTACTCATGATTGAACATCTCATGAGTGCATCTCAAAAATAATGTAAAATTATAAAATAAATAACATAAATCACATATCTACATCTTGCTTGAGCTAAATAAATTTTCTTGTGAATTGGCTCTCTCTCAGTTTCCACCACATCATTCCTCACACTTGAGATGGCTCTCTATCATGGTATATCCTAAGGAAATTGAAATCCCTTAATCCATTAGATTCTCTAGGGATGATGTCAAAAAGTTCCATGATCATGTTAAGGGTGCCAAAGACTTGCACACCTTCACTCATGTCTTTAGTTCTTTGTTTTGTTATCTTAAATGTAAAAACTAAAATTATCTCTTTAAATATGTCAAGATTAAATGCACATAGAAAATTTAAAAGTGATATAGAGGTGCCTAACATTTATCCAATCGTAATTGGGATGCCTTGCCCAATCTTATGTCCATATTTTTCTCATCTTATCCACCCCCAGGTAGTGTTATTTGTTGGTCTTTTCTATGTATTCCTACTAATTGAATTTTAATTTTTCATCTACATTTTGACTCTATTACACACATAAAAGAAGGATTCAAATTGGATTTCTTATATTTTTTACTTTCTTATGTTTTGTAGTGATCACATGAGATTAGATTTCCATATGTTTTTCTCAATTGGTAAACCATACACAATATTGTTTTGGGTTTTATTTAATCTATATTCTTTTTTATCCACACAATGTAGATCATGTGGTGAAGGCATTATTATCTACCTTTCCTAACTTCATATTTCTTCCATAATATTGCTATAAGGTTTTTATGACTATTATCTTTTCTCTCTCCCACCTCATCTTTAATTTTCTTTTCATTTCAGCTTTATTGTACCTTTCCAAACCTAGGATGCCCTAATTTACTAGATTTAACGTTGTATATAATACTCCCCAACTTTAGGTTTCTAGTCTGTGTTTGATTTTTCATCAAGAATCGCACCATTTTTGCACCCCCATATAAGTAGACACAATAAAACCTTCATGCCACTTGAAAGGTAGAGTTTTCAATATCTTTTTAGCCCTAGTAATACCAGAACCAAGTATACCAACCTCAACTTGCTGGTTGGTGAGCCTTGAGTTCAATTTAACCCTCCAAACCAATAGAAGAGATAGATTATATTTAGAATTGTTCTTAAATGTCATGTGAAACCACTTTGATTGCAAATTTTTACTAGGACAAGGTGTAGACGTAGAATACTTTTCTTTCCTTATATCTACTATTGGTAATATTGAAACTAAATTCTTATAGTATAATTGTGTTTTGTAGAACATGTTTAGTCCATAATTTGTTCTACTTTATCCCATATGTGACGTTCCTATGCTTATTCCTCCAGTCGGTATTGGTATAGGACACATTTAGGGTTCATGGCCATTTTTTGAGGCAAGTTTTAGCTCACCAAGACTAGAAGAGCATGGAGAAGGTGAGAGGAAACTCCATTGTTTTTTTTTCTATTGGAGTTCTAGTTTGACCTTGGCTTTGAAACTACACGAAAAATAAGAAGTAACTACATATTATTTACATACATTTCTATATGTAATTAAATTTATTCAATGTCTACAATTTCTAAAATATGTAAAAAATTGTAAGCATTCATTCCACATGCTAGCTCTCCAAAATTTTGTCCAGATTGCTTTGCTCAATTTTTTTTCCATCAACAGTTTTATTATTTTTGCTATTTTCAAACTCCCACTCCTTGGTTTCTCAATGATTCCTAGAATCACCATCTTCTCCTCCATCGTAACCGATGTGCTCAAGTAAGAATTTGTATGCCCATACCTCTCCTTCTTGACATTTACTTACCTTGCCTCCTCACTGGACACAATTTCCTCACCCCTGCCACACCTTCTCCAACACTTTTGTTAACCGGTTTGCTTTCTCTTGTTTGCGGTGGCGGTAATGGTCACGGTCACTGTCATGATGAAGAGGGAAACACTACCTGGCAATATAGCCATGTAAGTAATTAGCCTTTAGGTTCTTCAATGGAGGTGGATTAAGAGAACACAACTACATCTTGTTTGTTCAAATATGTCAATCACTCGACTTTTATGTGCAAATCTCCATCACTCTGCTCCACATGTATCACACCAGTTATCCTTCTTTAGATCTCACTAGTCCCCTAACTGTTGTCTCATTATCTCCTTAACTTTTATTTAGACCCTTTACCATCTTCTTCTCGTCCAAAATCATGACTTCTTCACCTCCAACTTTCACAAAATTCAAAATTCTAACTGGGAGACCCTCTTCTAAACATGATTTCTGCACCTCCTCATATAAATCATTCGCCAAGAACCACTCTTTGAGGCAGAGTAGCTATGAGTTCTTATCAAATTGCCATAATTGCAATAAAGGATTTCAGCATGTCGTGTCACCACACATCAGAGAAGAACCAACAGAAGCCCAAGCATTCAAACTACTTCAGCATGTTCCTGGTCTGAAAGGTCAAAACCTATCTGTGGATGATACACTTTATTTTTTCTCATTACTCATTTTCTTCTCTAGTAATATTCACCTGATTGTGTTATGTTCATCAATTTATTATCCGTAGGAGATATGCAACTCACATCGACTTTCTTTCCTACAATTCTTTGTTATCACACATCCAACTACGAGGACATGTTCGATTTGTACATTATGTGGGGTCACACAGCCTGCAAAATAAAGGCCATTTGATTCTTTCCTGCAAAAATTTGGTGTTCTTACTATGAGTTAATAGTTTCATTTTGGCTCCTTCTAATTATTGATTTTCCTTGCACTTGCGCTATGTGTATACATATTGTAACATTGAAATCACTAGGAAAAGATCAACTAGTTTGACTCTTCTATATTTTGTGATCAACTCCACAACTTGCATTTTGTCCATAGATTTTTCCTCCATGTAGAATTTTGTTCTTTGCATAATAACATTGCTTTACGCTCACTTTTGAATGTGTACAACAAGAAATGTGCAGAATATTTAGAATTCAACATGTTAGAGAAGGAAAAGCTAAGTAATCCCAAGGTGTAACCCAAGAAAGGTAGAATTCTGACTTGAAGATGAAAATCCACTTCTGCAGCTGCTCCAAACCGGACAAACTTCCCTCCGGAGAAGCTTTGTGGAGTAAAGAAGCTTTGTTGCATCTCTACAGAAGAAAATGGAGAAGAAGAGACAAAGAATGGGGGTTCTTTGGCAAGAAACCACCTTCTTCCACCCAAAATCGCCCTCCCTTATTCTAGACCTTCTCTGGGATAAAAGACCTTTGAATTATGAAAAGTGATAACTGCTCCATAGAGTAGTTTCATCTTTTAAAATGAAAGGAGTCGTATTTGAAAATTACTGAAACTGACAGACACACGGTGTGCATTCCCAGTGCACGTCGTGCAAATCCTTCGTCAATTTCTCCAGATGGTACTTTGTACGACATGTGCTGAATTAATGCATGTCGTGCAACTTTCCAGAAACTTTCAGTCTGCTCGACGCTCCGAGGTGCACGACATGTGCTGAATTAATGTATGTCGTTCAACTTTCCAAAAACTTTTAGTCTTCTCAACACTTCTAGGTGCATGACGTGTCTTTTTAAGACACGACATGTCAATGGCTGTTATGGGCTGTTGTGTATTTTGCTCATGCAAAACACCATAATAATTCTTCACAAAGGGAAACAAATAATATTACTCAATAAGTATATTTAAAAAACACAAAAGTATATCATAAGAAATTAAAAGATTAATTATACAATTTTTCCATGTTCAAAATATCCAACATACATATGAATGGATACATATAGCGAAATTGTATAACAAAAATATCCTTAACTGCTCTGGAGAGAAATAGTAGTTATCTCAAGTATATCCAAATGAAAAATTACTCTTGTCTAGATCCACTAACAACATGGTCAACCCTTACAAAGTTCTCTTAACCTAAGGGGTTGGGGAAAAAAGCCCCACAAAGAAGAGCAAATAGGAAAGCATCATGAAATCTGGTATGCACATATAAATAGGCTAATTAGGCAATCTTGAGGAAAATAGACAACAAATTATGGGAGCTATATGGGAGAGAGGTTTTTTGAAGGCAAGTTTGAGGAGAGGAGAGCTCTTAGTGTCACGACATTGCGCTTCCTAGTCACGAGATGGCTAGGGTTTTGGAAGGTAGATGGGTGATATTTTTTCTGATAGACTAGATGCTTGTTTGTGGTACAATCAAGTTTCCTACCTTACTTAGGCCCCGTCTGGTTGGGCTGCAAATCAACTCGTGCGGTTGCAACTATACTCAATTTCTATTTTCCATCGTTTGGTTGTGTGAGGTAGCAACCCACAGTGCGGGAATGAACTGCACACGGGCCATTTAATTGTACTGAAAATTGTGAAATTAGACCACAAGGTGGAATGGCGCGGTTCCAGGTCCACTCTCGGCCAACTGTCCTCCCCACCCTTTCTCCGTACAGAAAAATGCTGGAATTTGTTTTTTTCATTTCGATGGCAGCATGCTACATGGTTTCACTAAACTAAATCCAACAAAACGGTGACTTTTCTTCAGCAACTACACCCAACCAAATAATGGAAAATCAAATCGATGGGGACAGGTTCCTCTCAACCAAACTAATGGAATTCAATTATAACTCGAAACTTTGATTATCCTGTGTTGGAACTCTACGTACGAGTTGATTTTACATGCAACCAAATAAGCCCTTAGGGCCCGTTTGGTTCCTTGCGGCTGCAACATGCTGAGCAGTTTTAAAACAGGAAATAGAACTGCTGGAGTTGGAACCACAACTATTTTGTTTGGCTGGAAGTAGTTGCAACTCAGCTACTTCCTTTTCATCCGTTTGGTTCCCTACAGTTACACACTCTATTCACCAGTGGTGTACTTACCACCCAACGAATTCAGGCTATTGTCTACTAATGTTTCTACACAATTTTGACTTCTGCTGATCACAAGTTCGAAACTAAACGTCCAACACAACCAAGGCATAAATAAAACATTATAAAACCAAAATGTTATTTCTGGTATACCAATGATTCTTCGATTGATTTATACATTCACCATACATGATACATTCATTAAAATGCATCTACACGGATGTGAGTCAAACAAACAAACAAATAGAGAAGGCATGCACTCTCCGAATGAGTTGGCAAGCAGCAGACATCGAAGAAACCCAATGTGATCATGAATAAATTGAAGCGGTAGAAGGCAAAAGGAAGAGGAAGAAAGTCGGGGAAGCGTTGTGAAGGAGGAAAACTTGCCTGTAAAAAGTTTATCGGGAAGGCAGAACAGTTGTAAAAAAATGTCGCTTCAGCACAGAGTAGTCGTCAATGTCGCTTCAGCACGGCCTGCGACGAACAACTGCCGGTTTACGAGGTGGACGTCTCACTGTCGTTTGGGAGCCAGACCGCCGTGGCAGTTGTTGTCGGGTGAACGAGCGTCGCCACCGTCGTGGATGAATGGAGAAGGAAGGATGAGTCACAACGGAGGATGGTGAAAGACCGGAAACAGAGTCGGATGAGGGTAGCGGTAGCCCTAGCGCGATATGTCGCGTGAAGAATGAACCACGCCCAATTTGGGGGTGGTTCTGATTGCTCAATTTTATACTGGGTTGAACGTAAGTGTGGGTTTGTTTTCCAAGTGTGGGTTGAGCCTACACCAAACCAAACAAATTTTTTTCAAAACATGGTGCAGTTGGACCCGCACGCCTTCGAGTGCAGCCCAACTAAACGGGCCCTTAGTCACTTCAAGTACAATGATACATCTAGTTGGGTTGGACTGAAACCAACTGGTGCAGTTATAACTTAGCGTGATTTGCTTTTCCATGCATTTGGTTTGATGTGGTTCCACCCCACGGTGTGAAAAGGAACTCACTGCATCGTCCACAGACATGCATAAAAGTGGGGGAAGCAACTGCGCCTAATTCCAACGCGGTTCACTTTCCACGGCCACTAGTTTGGCTCGGGCTGCGACCACTGAGAAAATTATTGCCATGCGATGAGAAAAGTTTGTAGTGGCCCCACAAGTGTGTTGACTCACGTTTACGAACCACACAACACCAAACAAAAACACTTCAAGTGAATGAGTTCAATCGACGTTGAACCAAACGAAACCAGTTTAGTTTTATATCAAGGAATTGAATTTTCCTGTTTTACAAGCCACGGTCTGGGCTGCATCAGCATACTAACAACAGATTGTCGTGCTCACATTTACTAAAGGACAGCAAAGGCTAGTCCGTCGCTGCCCTGTTTCTTGACCCCGCATATCTCCTCACAAACCTCCTATACATCTCTGCGTAAGTAATAGGCTCATCGAGGATCGGCTTCTCGTCGTCCCTAATCTCAACAAGTGGGTGGATCACTGATTCCGGCGCTGGGTTCTGGAATGCCGCGATGGACAGCCGACTGCAGCGCGAGTTTACCACCACCCGGTGGTTCGCACTCTTGAAGCGGCCGTTGCTCAGGTACTGCAACATAAACACGATCCACCAGTCAAAACAATTCCATGTAAAGTAGAGAGTAGGAGATACTTACATGGGCATGATCACCCAGGTGGATGACAAAAGCCCCCTCGACTGGCCGTACGGCGACCCACGTCTTGCCCCTGTCCCTCGTGACACTACTAAAAAACAGGACATAGGTGATAGTCATATAAAAGATGACACACTTTAAGTGACGTGCATGTAAATCACCTGTAAAATGTACAGATCTGTGTAAAATAGATGACATTCTTTTTTACAATTTCAAAAAGGTCACACTTTATAGATGACAGATATTCGAGTCACCTATGTTATGAAGGGGGCATATCCCTTACGTGACATATATTTAAGTCACATGTATTGTAAGAAGGGGTACATTGTTTAGGTGGCAGGCATGCCAGTCATCTAAACTTTAGATTACGAGCATGTCAGTCACCCAACCTATAGCAGATAGACATGCAAGTCACTAGTCTTTTAGGTGATAGACATGTCAATCACCCAATCCTTAGGTGACACAAGAAACTTACACGATGTGGACTTAATATTATCAATGATGATATTTTGATGACTTCTTGTGAGTGGGCATGGCAAAAAAAATCAATCTAATCCGATTCGGTCCTATCTAATCCAACCCAAACTGCAATTAATCGACTTTGCGGATTTTTACAGTTGATGTAGATGAAATTTTTACAAATCACATGGTTATTGCGTACCAAGACCTAACATATCCGCATATTTGATACACTCTTTTAATCCACGTTTATAGTCACCAGAGGCGGAACCAGGGGCAAGGAGAGGCCATGACCCCCCCAAAAAATAAAAATTTCAAATATATACATATGCTTAGAAATACATGTTATAATATATATCATGTGTAATGACTATTAGATAAAAACCTACTTTGGTGTAGTGGAGCATTGCGCTGTACCCAACTTGTAGGTCACATGTTCCATAACTTTTTTGGCATGCTTTCAAATTTTCTCTTTAACTGTGCACAATTTATCACGTGTAGGGGTCAAATTTATATATAACATTTGTTATCATAAAAAATTGACACTTCTTCTACATATAGAGTAGAACTAGCGACCTACAAATTGAACAATGTGCATCGCACCAATACAATAAGGGCATTTTATAATTCATATGTAGTCTTTACTTATTTAACTAGAGGCTCCGTATACAGTTAAAAACTAACCTAATGGGGAATGGAAACTGCAACCTACAGGTTGGGTGGAGTGCAACATGCCGCTGCACCAGGTTAGGTTTTTTATCTAATAGTGTTACACGTTATATATATTATAACATATATTTCTAAACTTATGAATATATTTGATTTTTTTTAATGGGGGGCATGACCTCTCCTTGACCCCTACTCGTAGGTAGCTTGTTTTACTCTACATGTAGAAGAATCATAATTTTTTATGATAACAAGTGTTTTATGTAAATTTGGCCCCTCCACATGATACATCCTGACTCTGTCATTGATAGTGGTGTATCCTCGTTGGTCCATTAGTGCCTTCCATACATCAATGGCCCATCGCAAACTCCTCTCAAACTTCTACTCTGCCTTCCGAGTTCCATTGCTCCACGGCTCCTTAGCGGTGCTTCCTCTCAATTCTGGCTCTGCCTTTGTAATTCTTCAACAACACCACTACTTCCTAATTTTGTCTCTACGCATCTCTCTGTCCACGACGGTGATGCCTCCCCGTTCTGGCTCCTTGTGTAGTGAAATATCACCTTATTTTTTGAAGTTGATCTACAATGTATTGTGTTCACTAATTAAATCGAACATACTGTTTTCGTCCATTGCATACGTGTGAGTAACTTGAGCCAACTTTGGAATACTATCCTCCATATTCTTAAAAAACTTTTGGGGATATGTATCTCTCAATTCACTTATAAAGACTGGACCCACCAACTATGTAAAATAGATGACATTCCTTTTTACAATGGTGAGAATTTTTGTGCCATCATCCAAATTTCCCATAAGAACAGTGCTAAAGATTCTTGGTCAAAACAATTCTATATATATCTATATATTATAAACTAAGAAATAGGTGAATATGAAATTTTGAATAGAATGACGACTCCTGAGCTCCCCGTTACAGCTGGCGATAAGGCGACGGCGGCGGTATTCACGACGACAACAACATTTCTTCCGCCGACGGCTGGGATTCCAAATAGACTTATTAGATCTGAAGTTGTGCGTCCAGTGCTGCCCAATTTGACGAAACCAAATCCAACCTCATGGGAGAACTTGAAGCCCATTTGAACCAGGAAGGCGTCAGATCTGAACAAAATAGCAGTATCGATTGTTGATGGGAAGATCATCTACCCTAATAAAGAAGCAGAAGAGAATGCAGATCAATGGAGTAGATGCTTGTTAGGCTACATCATCGATTTCTAGCCTCACATTCCCACTTTAGCGAATTACTTATCAAATATCTGGAATGTGCAAGGCTTCTTTGAGATTTTTGATAGGGGTGATGGTTTTTTCCTGATTCGATTTTCTGACCCTGAGGATCTGAAGCTTGCTTTAGAAGGGGAATGGTATGTCTGTAGTAGACCAGTCATCCTCAAGGTCTGGAAACCAGGGAACGTCCAAACCAAGACTTCTCTGTTGGATGTTCCTGTTTGGATAAAAATTCATAGCATCCCCATGGAGCTTTGGGATAGGAGGATGTTTGACAGAATTGGTTCATTTCTGGGGCAGTCGGTGAAGATGGATGATCAAACCACCAAGATGTGGTCATTCTGAATGAGACCAAGATTAGCTGGAGGAAGAAGGATAAGTTCATGAGAAGATATTTTCCTGATTATAAGTGGATTTTGAACTCAAACTCTCATGCTCTTGGTAGAGTGTTTGTTCTATGGAAAAGTGATTCGTGTGATATTTCCTTTATTGATGAATGTGACCAAGTTGTTCATGCTAAGGTTGTTAAAGACAATCATTGTTTTTATCTTCTACGGTTTATGGGCACAATGGTGACTATGATAGAGTTAGTTTGTGGAAGAACTTGGGTTCTATTGCTAGCATTTGCCATGATCCTTGGATTATTATGGGTGATTTCAATGCCGTTAGGAAAGCTGAAGAGAAAATGGGATCACTGCCTCCTTCCATCAAGTCTATGGGTGATTTCAATGACTTTGTTCTTGACAACATGTTATTTGAGCTTGATCTTAAGGGCCCTTATTTCACCTAGGATAACAAACAAGAAGGTGATCACTTTGTTGCTTCTAAGATTGATAAAATCTTATAAAATAGTGCTTTCATGTCATATTTCGATAATTTCCATGGGGAAAGCATCACTAACATCGTTAGTGATCATAAGAGAAGAAAGAGTCATCACAATAGCAAGATTCATGTGTGGAAGGCTATGCATAACAAATTACCTACTTCTGATTATGCGAGAAGAAGAGGTATATCTATTGCTTCTATTTGCTTCTTATGCATGTCGGATTATGAAGACATTGGTCACATATGTTTTAATTCTTCTTTCACTAAAGAAATTTGGTTCCATGCTAAGGTTATGGGTCTTGTTGATAAGCTGCCAATGAGCTGGGATGATATATGCTCTATGAATCAGAAGGATTCAAGAATCATTATTCCTCTCATTCTTTATCATGTTTGGCTTGAAAGAAATAATAGGGTTCATGATAATGTCAGTAAAAACTCTGAGGCTATTTGGAAGCTCATTGACTCTGATTTTAATATTCTTAAAGATTAGTTTCCTGATGTTTTCTTATCTCTACTGTGTAATGCTTTTGCTTACCTCTCTCTGATGTATGTTGAGTAGCTCTGGTTGTAAGGTGCTTTGAAGCTGTGATCTGCCTCTTTATCTGAGATGTGTTGGTTGAGGTTTCCTGTTCCTGGTTGAAGTTGGTTTCCCTTTTCTTCCTACTCTCTGGTTGAGGTGGATGTTATCTGGCTGTGGTTTCTGAGATGATTTTTTCCTAGTGATGGTTGAGTTTGATTCTCTCCTCTCACTCTTTCACTTACTCCTCTGCTTGGTTTGAAGATGGCTGCTTATGAGTGTTGTTTAGTGATGGTTGAGTCCCCATATTAGTATGGGTGTTGATGCTCCCCTCTCACTAGTATTTGGCTTTGATGTTGGATTTCTTGGAGTTCTCTGGTCTGAGTCTAAAACTTGGACTTTGGTTTTTTGGTTGTGGTGTTTTAGTGAAGTTGTAATAGACAATGTATCTTGCTCCTATGGTGCCTCTGCTTGGAGTTTGTTGGTTACTTATAAGATTTTCCAGTTATGGATCGGTCTTCTGATTTTTTTTTCTGTAGAGTGCTAGTGGTATTGTTCTATCTTTATTGACTCATTTGGAGCTTGGTCTATGTTCTGAAGATGGTTATCTATCGGGCTTAAACCTGCTCCTATGGTGCCTCTAGAGATGGCTGAGTCCTCTTTACAAGGGTGTCGATGATCCCCTCTCTCTAGCATGCCTATGAAGATATGGTTTGGGTTCTCCTTTTCTCCCCTCTCACTCGAGGAGTGATGGTCGAGTTTGATGTTGATTGGCTTCCTTGGTGTTGAATCTTGATGGTCGAGTTTAGTTGCCCATGCTGCTTGGTTTTAGCTTGTTGCTCCCCTCTCACTCGTTGAGTGATGGTTGAGTATGTTGGGCTTTTTTCTCTTAGATGGTTGGTTCTGAGTAAAATTTCTTGGAGGGGAATGGTTCTTGAGCTCTTGAATCCTCTTATTTCTTCTGCTTGGAATTTTCTAGCTTCTTATAAGGTTTTCCAGTATGGATCGATCTTTTGAAGATTTTTTGTATAGTGCTAGTGGTGTTGTTCTGCCTTTAATGACTTGTTTGGAGCATGGTTTATGTTCTGAAGATGATTATCTGTCGGGATAAAACTTTGGGGTTTTGGCTGAGTTTGGTATAAAGATTTGTTTTTTGCTAGGGTGATTGATCTTGTGGTGTTTCATTTTACATTTCCCTGAGGATCAGCCTGGTGTTTGAAGATTCTTTATTCTTGGTTACAAGCTCTCAAGATATTTATGAGATCTTGCCTTTTTTTGTTTTTTCATAGACTCGTGTCTTTTCATTGTACAATCTTTCTTTTCTTTTCCACATTTCCATTTCTTGGGAATGAAAGTCCATTTATTGATCCAACTTGTTCTAAAATTACTTTCACTCATTCTCTCTCCTTAATTATATTCATTTACTTATCATAATTACACAACATTTTTATTCATGAAATAATAAAGATTTTCCAAACGCCTCCTCTCTTAATCTAACTACAAAAAGAGAGTGACATTGCAATATCATTCTCATTCTAATATATATATATATCTTATTTTACCCTCATTTTTGCTGCTCTCTCCAATTAGGTCGTCAAATAACTCCAGCCGTCCGATTGAGATCAAAACGAATCCAACGCATATCTGCCGGCGTCGATACCATCGACGCGGGTCGATGGTATCGACCCAGCGTATTAGCGGCAACCTTCTTTTCTTTTTGTCTGAGTGCTTGTGATCATCTCGATACCATCGACTTGGGTCGATGGTATCGACTTGGGTCGATGGTATCGACTCTCTTTAGCGTCGGTTGTTGTCATTTAGCGACGTTGTAGCCTCAATGTGTCGATGGCATCGACTTTCGTCGATGGTATCGACAGCTTCCTCGCCAGCAACTTGAAGGGATCTCGATACCATCGACTTGAGTGTCGATGGTATCGACTCTGTGCTGCTCCTCTCGGCTGGCAACCTGTGGCTTGGTCGATGGTATCGACCTCCGTCGATGGTATCGACGGAAGCATACACTTGTTTTTCCTGAAATTCCACAACAAGACCAAGTAAATCCACACATATAATAATATTATGATAAATAATGCTCAAAATAGTAAAACAAAGGGGATTTGACATAATATGAAGGCAAAGACCGAAATGAGTGAATTATGCAATATTATCCATAAAAATGAGTAATTAGAGCACAACAGACATATGAAAAAGGTCTATAAATGCGACTCAAAATCATCGCATCAAACTCCCCTAAGCTTAAACATTGCTCGCCCTCGAGCAACTAATCCTTAGAATAGAATTGCAGATGTCAACTAAAAATCAACACACCAACCCACATCCCATGTGACTCCCACTGAACATTCTCAAACCGGCCTTCTCTAACCACATAACAGTAATTACCCTAAAGGCGACAATAATCATCAATAAGAGAAATTATCCTTCAAACCGATGAACACTATCATATAAGGCAGTTAACATAATAAAATTCGCCGATTCAGCATTGGTGCATCTTGTGATCACCTATACTACGTTGCTCGCCCTAACTACCATCTACATGGAAACAGTTCTCCTGATAATCATTAGTGAGGAGAAATTCACGGTGGCCTACCAATCCGAGCAACGGGTGGATGGAAATGGGTGGTTCATGGAAGAACTTGGAAGTATTGCACAGTTTCAATATGCATAAAACAAAATGTCCTACGTGATGCAAATGCACATTAAAAATGCCCTAATGCCTAAATTGGGTGAAATGATGCATGCACTAACCTTCTACCTCAAAATGAGATGGAAATCTAATTGCTTAGAGATACATGTATTGGGCTGTTTTCTTCATGATTGGAAATCTTTGCAATATTTCGAAGGTATGGAACAGTTTAGATCACTTTTGAGGAAAAAAAATTGAGATACATGGTGTACTTTATGCATGATAATCATGAAAGTCCACTGGAAATATGAATCTATCCACTTTGACTAGAACATCTTCACATACTCCATAGGGTCTCACTGTAGACCCATCCGCCAATTCAATTGTTGCAGCCAACTCACACGAATACATGGTAGAAATAGGGGACTTCATAAGAAAAACGTGAAACAAGTGGGAAAACCCCTGAACGGAGAAGAACCGGCAGATCCTTGGGGATCAAGTCCTCTCATGATGTTAGTAAATTTGTTTTTGTTGCCTCTCCGAGGCAGCAATACAAAAAGTTCATAAATATGGAACAACATGTGAGGCAAATCCACATCGCCTTCATAAACTTGCCAAAGATGCAGTTTCTCTTCTTCGATGCCTTCAACATATAATAAATAGGAATCTTATGATGCCTTCATCTACATGTAATGATTTTACTTTTGGGTTTTACCATCCAAAAAGGATTGACAACCCAGTTTGTTGTTCACACTTCTGGGTTTTGTCATGATGTTATATTGTGAGATATGAGTCGTGGCACCTCCCAAATGCATTTTTAGGGATTTTATGTGAGGTAAAATTTGTCTTGAAATGGGCCCTGACACCTCCCAAATGCATTTGTAGGGACATGTTGTGAACGGACACTATCATGATATGGGTCATGGAATCTCCCAAATGCATTTTTGGGGACTTGATGTGAGATAACATTTTTCTGAAATGGGCCCTGACACCTCCCAAATGCATTTGTAGGATATATTGTGAAAGGAAACTATCATGATATGGGTCGTGGAACCTCCCAAATGCATTTTTAGGGACTTGATGTGAGATAACATTTTTCTTGAAATGGGCCCTGATACCTCCCAAATGCATTTTCATGGACTTGTTGTGAGAGGGCGTACATGATATGGAAACCTGACACCTCCCAAATGCATTTGTAGGGACATGTTGTGAACGGACACTATCATGATATGGGTCATGGAATCTCCCAAATGCATTTTTGGGGACTTGATGTGAGATAACATTTTTCTGAAATGGGCCCTGACACCTCCCAAATGCATTTGTAGGGATATATTGTGAAAGGAAACTATCATGATATGGGTCGTGGAACCTCCCAAATGCATTTTTAGGGACTTGATGTGAGATAATATTTTTCTTGAAATGGGCCCTGATACCTCCCAAATGCATTTTCATGGACTTGTTGTGAGAGGGCGTACATGATATGGAAACCTGACACCTCCCAAATGCATTTTAAGGACTTATTGTGAGATGACATTATCATCATATGTGCCATGTCACCTCCCAAATGTATATTGAAGGACCTAGGATGGTTTTGGTTGTGATGGCTGGCCTTATTTCAGCCGTGATTGTCCGTTCTACCTTTGGACGTGACACTTTGTTTTGGTCTGGTTGTGACACTACGTTTGTTGCGGTTATGAAGTTGTGCTGTGAGGGTGGGTTGTGATGTTGTGTTGTGGGTTGGGAAGCGTATGTGTGACACTGGTATTAACGCCTTGATTTAACGTTGTTATATCAAGTTCTATCGCGGTCACAACGTGCGTCGTGGAGATAGTCGTGTTGTTTTGCTTTGATTTAACCTTGTTTTACTTTAATGCATTTCAATTGGTTGAAAAAAGGACTTGCAGGCCCTGTAAAAAAGTGTTGCAATCCCAGCTAGCGAAAGTTGCATGCCCCGCAAGCGAGTACTGCAATAGGAAACGCGTCAACGTCTATATAATAGGAAAGGATGGTTTGCGGAATCATACCTTGTCCCGAGGCTTGCTCGGCGACAATACCTCCCGTACCGGACTGTCGGATGACAGTTGTCCTCCTAAGCGGCAGTGTCCTCCCGCCTCTGTAGTAGTCCACACGGACCACCTGGAACTCCACACTCCTTGTCCCACAAGGAAGTGGAAGGAGTCACACCCTCCTGTTGACGTACTAGTCGCCAACACACTCTCCTGCTACAAGTTGCAACTGTAGTTGTCCTTCCCTTGCTGCACCTCCCTTTTGCGGGAAGCACTTGCTCGGGATCTCTCACGGTTACCAAAGGGTTCGAGAATTTTCCACAAAAAGCAACCAACTCGCAACCTGAACCGATCGGTTCACAAGTGAACCAGTCGGTTGGAGACCTGAACCGGTCGGTTGGAGCACCAACCGATCGGTTGGGACCCATGAGCCGATCGGTTCACTTCTGAACCGGTCGGTTCGTGGTCCTGGTCGGTTCCCGATTGACTTTCCTTCTTTCGTTTCTAATTGGTATCGAATACCAATCCTTGTTCCAATCAAATTGTGCAAGTGAAACACAAGGAAAATTCTCACCGACCTGACTTTCCCAACTTGCTCGGTTGCACCAGTTGAACCGATCGTTTCAACACTTGAATCGATCGTTTCACTCTGACCATGAGCCGATCGACTCAACACTTGAGCCGACCGGTTCAGCAACCTCAGTCGACCGGTTCATCACATGAACCGATCGGTTGGGAGTGCAGGTTGTGCAGAATCAGTCAAATGCGATTTCAATCAATCCGATACTCCAATCAATGCGTCCAACACCTTGAACCATACGATATTGAGCCATCGACTGATTGAGTGTTTAATTGAACTACTAAACTCCTTTAGTAATCAATCTAAACATTGCTTGTGGACAAAACTCCTTTTCCAGGTTGAATCCTATGTGTGTGACCCTGCAGGTCCATTTCACGTTGGCAGTGAAAGTCCATAACACTTATGACTTCACAAGCAAAGAGCGGTGCCTAGTCACACATCAATGCTACCCAAGTGAAAGTAGAAAGTTGGAGAACAACTTTTATCCTACAATCCGTGAATGGTGTTACAGTGAATGTATAATTCCTTTGTCACTGATATCCCGAATGAACTCAAGGCATGGAACAGTCATCCTGTCAACGTTCATTCACTTTCTTGATCTCAGAGTAGATTGAAGGAGATATGTATGACATCAATATCACATATTGATTCACACATGCGTGCGCACGCCTATCTCAATCCTACTCATCAAGTGGCCTTGGATATCAAACTCCCTCAGGAGGGACAAATCCCATATCTATCACTCACCCCTCAAAAGCCCCATGTGTCAAAGCCACCCAATCATCACCTTTATAACAACCCATGTTTCAGGACTACGTTTGATGATGTCAAAATGTGCCCAACGACATGTGTTGAGTGTTGTGAGAGATTATTGTAATGATATGAGCCCTAACTCCTCCCAAAAGTATTTTAATAGACTTATATGGAAACGGAGGTATCAGGTTGTGAAAATTTGCATGACATAACCGTGCATGCACTCACCACATAAAACAGATTTTAAAGGCGACGTGTATGCTATCATAGGTATATCTACATATACGTATATACATATTAAAAAGCAGTCCTTTTAATACGGGACATTCCCCATTAAATAATTTTTTTTGACTCCCACGCAGACTATGCGGGGTACACAGGGGCAGCGCCCCTGTGCGGGCGGGGGTCGAGGGGAGGCCGCCCCTCGCGGGGTCTCAGGGGCAGCGCCCCTGAAAGGTCTTCGGAATTTTACTTCCGTGCACTTAGGAAAATCAATATTTTCCATAGTCGACCCTGTCCAAAACGTCAAAAATAGTAGCCTGCGGCGTATGTGGAATTAGGTTTAGATTTGCGCATTAGCAGGTTTAATTCGCATCGTATGCAATATAGAAACGTTGCGTTAATTAAAATGCTCGTGGATTAATTAGAATATTCCGGAATTTATTAATTAACCAAATAATCGCATTAATTGATTAATTAATATCCGACTCCATGCAATCGCTTGGGATGGCTCTACGGGCATACATATACCAACAGAACAAGTGACAATTTTTAGGGACTTGCTGTGAGATGACACTATCATGATATGGGCCACATATCCTCCAAAATGCATTTCAAGAGACTTGACATGAGAGGATACTATCACAATATGGGTCGTGGATTCTCCCAGATGCATTTTGTGGGGATATATTAATAAAATTATTTGTTTTGTGGTTCCTATCTAAAAATGTGACATACATACATGTCACCAAACTTTCGAAATGCAAGATCGATATTGCCGGGCTTAGTTGTGGACCGACCGCAGTTGTGAGATTATCCATTACTTCATTTTTCAATCATAGTTTGAACGGACGGTCCTGATTTCTCATTGTGAGAAATCTAGCAGTGAGTATACACGACACTGTGTTTCCATTTTGATTTTCCGAAATCAGTGTCATTGACTCATTGTTCATTTTATTCCACTTTACTCTAGGTCTCCCCCACTACCCCCGCCTCCCGCGATCAATCTTCCGCCTACCCACCCCGGTCATCCTCTTCCCCGAATTTGCGCTCCTTTCCCTCTAGGTCTCGCGCGGCAACCCTGCCTGACCCATCACTTCCCATCCCGTTCGGAGCCACCTCACCCATCATCCCTCTCTCCCAATTTCCTCCACATCCTCCCCACCCCCGGTCATCCTCTTCCCCAAATTTGCGCTCCATTCCCTCTTGGTCAACTTTGTCCATGCTGATCTCTCGCTGCTTACTTCCTCATGTTTCGCGAGGCAACCCTATCCGACCCCATCGCTTCCCGTCCCGTTCAGAGCCACCTCACCTGTCATCCCTCTCTCCCAATTTCCTCCACGTCCTCCCCACCCCCGGTCGTCCTCTTCCCCAAATTTGCGCTCGGTTCCCTCCTGTCCTGCTCGGAGCCACCTCCCCCTGTCACCCCTCTCTCCCAATTTCCTCCACGTCGCCCTCCCATCCCGCTTGGTCACCCCTGCTCCGTATCGCCCCTCTTCCCAATTTGTTCGGCACCTTACTCAAACATCTCACTATATGGTATACCTATATGGTTCACATTTTCTTTAATACGAGTGACCATCCATTTCCACCGATATCATTTCCTTCGTCTTCTCACAATGTTATCCTTAGTTTGACAATTGTGGCACTGGCGTCTGTGAAAGATCTCAAGCAAAGTCTGGCTAGGGAGGAAGAATACAACTCGCTTTCTATTGTGGCTACGAGTTTTGCTATATTCCAAGTAAGTTGTGTCCTATGTTAGTTCTGTCACATTCTCCTTCATTCCAATTGATCTGTGATCTGACTACTTCTAGCAAACTCTAGCTACGGTGGAGAATACTACTGGGTTGCATTTCTCCTGTGACTGTGGATTATGACTTATTCCAGGTAAGATGTATAGTATGTTGGTTCTTTCACGTTATTATCTATTCAACATGATCTGGCTTGCAATAAGAAATCTGATTCGTACTAAAAATATGACTTCTTTCATGGATCTCTACGTCCTATTCTTGAACCTAACTTTTCTTCCATCACGAGGCCAACCCTCTTTCCCTTGAGTTGTAGAGTATATCCAGAACATTATCATTAGTATTCTGTTATATTTCAATTTTGATTCATCACTCAAATTTTATAGCAACGTGATATGTTGAAAGTTAAGTACTGCTTGATAATTTATTTTTGAACTCATGTGGTTTCTGTATATGAGTCTAAATTTAGAGTGTGATAACTAGTTTCTTATATATCAGGAGTTCATTATAAATTTTCATTTGTAATATATTTCATCAAATGTGTATTTTATCTCTATCCTCTATGTATAAATTTAGGTGACCTTCTCTTATATGAAATGACAATTTTGATATATTGTGTAGGAACTCCTGAATATCTGACATTTTTGGTGCTAAGACAACATCGAATACACTTGATAACTTGAAGGTAATGTATTTATGTGCCAGATTCTGATTATCACATATACAATGATATGCTTTAATTTGTATATTTATTCTAAACAACAATATTTGTTTTCTCTCATACTTTGCAGGATTGGGTCAAGAAAGAGAAAGAACTAAAGGTTAGGGGCTAAATATTCAAAAAGAGAACAAGTAAACACTTTTTCCATCTTATGTTGTATGTGATTTGGTATTCTTAGGAGTTATCTTGTTTTGTTATAAAAAATATTAGTAGTGCTTTCTATATATTTCTTATTATTAGATTATTTGTATATATTAATATACTAGAATCAAAATGGTCGTACAGTTGAGATGTACAACCTCTCCGAGAATATAAATATCTACAGAACCCAAAATAAAAATTCAAATCAATTAGAATATTACTCTCGCTACAAATCAAATTGATATATGCTTGACAAGATCCAACTACCGTCTAGAACTACAACTGATTCTTTATCATCACAATGAAAAACTATATTTATACATGTATGCACTATGTTAGTATAATAAGCACAAATTGTTTTGTTGACCCGATGAGGAAAATATAATCTTCTTCCTTCTATCCCTATGTTCAATGTGCCCTACCATTTCGATTTAATGTGCATATACAAATAGATGTGCCATGTTATCTCGTTTAAAAAAATACCATATTGGTCCTACCTGATGTTATTGCTTATGTCACCACATTCAATCTTTTTTCTATCAAATTGTTATGTATATGAAGGTTATATAGGCTAGGCATCCCCAGGGGCCTTGTCAGAAGCTAGGGTAATTCTAGGCCTTTTTCAGGGAAATTAGAATGTGATCCCGTCACTTTTCTCTCCACTTGCAGATTCAAGATAGGTATTTTTAAGGCTATTAAAGGCTAATTTGGAACAATTCAACATTTTTGTCTTGCGCACCTTTCCTCCCAAGGGATGCCTACGTGGGAGCCTGGAGTTTGTAGGTGAAGGTGTTATATAACTTGGCCTAAATCCCAACTAACAACTTGAAATATGTCTTGCACAAATGAAACTGAATTTGCCCAAGTTGGACCTTTTTTGACCTATAAATCAGACCTAATTTTTGCATAAAATGACCCAATTGGACCTTAGATCCCCTAATATATCATATATTAACTTAAATGAGACAATTTACCCAAACATACTCCACCTCCTCAAGCCAGACATATTTTCCCCAAATTATTCTTAATTTGCCAAAGTTTGACCTGATAAGGTCCAAACCAGATAAAGTTTGCATAACCAACCTGCTTGCTACATGCGAGCATGGCTATGACAATGTCCCAAGACAAGGTCTTCCACCATTTGTAGGAGACACAAATCCTAGGGTATATATATAAACTCAAATGGCATCCTTTTACAAAGCAAATGTTACTTCACTTACTGGTCATTCAGAAACAAATATGTTACTGTTACAAGATCTATTGTCCTTGGTAATTAAGATACCTAGCTCATTATATGGGAGGTTATATGTTTGGTGACCTACATTGGTCTTTATATATGTCTGTGTGTGTGTGTGTGTGTACACATATATTTTTATGTGATAACCTATGATCAATATAAATTATCAACTATTTGAAGTGATTCAAAGCAAATTGATAGCTTGCAGGATGTTTTGTCTTATCTTATTGGTCTACGTTACAAATTTGCCATACATATGTGGAATGGTCTACCTCTAGAAATAGTTGCTAAAAACTCTAAAAATATTTGCTAAGAACATTATTATTATTATTAATATCATTGTTTAACTACTTTTAAGTTCTACATGTTATTCTCAATCTTTCTTTTAGTATAGATCTGTAAGGTGCTTTGCTATAGTAATAACATTCTAAGAATTTATTTATTATAGTATGGGCACTTGCTGGAAGGCTCAAGAGTTTTCTTTTCCGAAGGCCACTTCAGAAAAATATCTTGTTCATGTAACAACAGTATACACTCCTGAATAGTGATTTCTATTCAGGGGAATGAAGAGGAGTGGTGAATATTACACTAGTAGGAGGATGAGGTGTAAGGGAGAGGAGGAAGGGGAAGAGGATCACAGAAGGAAACACAATAGATTGACTTGGGTGGGGTTACATTAGGTTTTCTAAACTAAATGGGCCACATTTTAGGCCAATTATAAGGACCAAAATGGGGGTAAAAATAGAAAAATGTAACAGACAATACAGATTAAATAATGAATCACTAAAAATGTCTATCATTTTTGTTTTTTACTAGAAATTAGGATAAATCACAACTAATAATAACAAAACATGTCTTGTACCAATGAGACTGAATTTGCCCAATTTTAATCTGTTAAAGGCTAATGTTGAAACATTCAACATACTTGTCTAGACTCTCCTTTCATTCCAAGGGCATCCTAGGTGAGAGCCTAGGTGTTTGTTGGCATTGTTGCTATTTTACATTTTTCTCATATATTACACTAGTAGGAGGATAAGGAGGAAGGCTAATATATATATATATATATATATATATATATATAATGATGTATGGTAAGAAAAGTTGATATCCTTACAAACATTATTTCCCATTCAATCTGATCCTTCCATCAATCTGATCTACTTCCCATCCTCAATACAAAACATTGACTATGGGGCATCCCATGACTTCAATTTATAGAGTAAGGTAGTAGAAAGGAATGAAAGTCCTAACTAGAATGGTGGAAATAGTACAAAAGAGACCTAAACTGGAAATGGTAAACATGGCATTATCAGTACCATTACAGCTCTTAACAGAGCTTATGGTGGACGATGGGTCCATCTTCCTCACATGAATGCGAGGAGGATAAGGGTTTTTAAGATGATAATTTACCAGAGTTCTAGGAACCTGGACGGCTTCACTGGACAAATGAACCTTCAGTAGCTTGACGGGGTACTATGCAAATGATTTAATCTTTTGTAACATAGACTATATAGGTTGTGAATATTCTTCATCTACCTCAGGCTTCAACATGGTCGTCTTTATCGATTCTATGACCAGTTCTCAAGCTAGATTTTTGTTTATATATTCTTATTACCTACTGTTGCTATTGCAATCAATGCATCAGGTGATTGTTCTGAATTTTGTATACTTTTTATCAATTAGTTGATCTTTAAAGTTTAGTGTAATCAGTTTAATTTTAGTGTAATCTATCTCTCTCTCTCTCTCTATATATATATATATATATATATATATATAATGATGTATGGTAAGAAAAATTGATAGCAGGAAAGTTGTTGAGTGTGTGGGCTTTGCAATCTGAAATAGTTGGCTATATAAATTTTGGAATTTCTTAAAAGAGACCCCAAACCATATGATGATATTACTTATTGATTGGTTTTCTTGTTAGATAATAGATTTTACATGGTTGATAAATGTCAGCCATAAATCAACAAATGGAATTGTTTTCTTTCACTCTTTATCGTATCTTCATTTCTTATTTTATAAAAAATAATTGTACGTGTGTTACTTTTTAAAAATAAAGTTACATGATTTATTTCAGGAAACATGGATAAAACTTGGATTAGTAGAGGAAACTCTAAACATGACCGTTGCAAAAGTACATTCATGACAGGATTTACTTCTTTCTTGGACTTTGCTTTTAGGAATCACATTAAGGTGAATTGCCCATGTGTCAAATGTGAGAATAAATTTTTCCATGATAGAAAAACAGTACAATGGCATGTTATCAAATATGGATTTTTACCGACCTACACTAGTTGGGTGTATCATGATGACATACAACATCATTTGGATAAAGAACATGTTGATGAACCATTTGATGATATAGATGGCTTGATTAATGATGCTTGCTATGATCATGTAGAAATGAGTGGAGATGATGTTGGGAATGATAGTGAACACCCTCTACTGGATGATAGCAAATTTGATGAACTATTTAAAGAAGCTTGTGAACCATTATATCCGGGTTGTGATAACTATTCAAAACTATCATTTATCGTTCACCTATTTAGACACAAGTGTTTGAATAAAATAAGCAATAAGGCAATGTCTGATTATCTAGAAATTCTTAATCAAGTGCTACCTAAGGGACACAAGCTGCCAACAACATGGTACGAATGTAGAAAGCTCATGTCTTCATTGGGTTTGGATTATCAGACCATCCACGCCTGCCCCAATGATTGTGTATTATTTAGGGGTGATCACTTAGACTTGGATAGGTGCCCGAAGTGTAATACTTCTAGGTGGAATGATAGTTATATGGGGAAACGGATAAAGGTCAAGAAAAGGACTCCACGAAAAGTTCTTAGGTACTTTCCTTTAATTCCAAGACTTAAAAGATTATTTAATTCAACAAAGACTGCTCCTCTAATGATTTGGCATTCTACTAGTCCGCATGGTAAGGCAGGTGAAATGGCACATCCTAGAGATTCTGAGGCTTGGAAGAATTTTGATATTAATCACCCATTATTTAGTAATGACCCACGCAATGTTAGACTTGGCTTAGCAACTGATGGATTTAGTCCTTTTAATATTTCAATGGGAAGTAGTAGAAGCATATGGCCTGTAATCTTAATTTTCTATAATCTTCCCCCATGGCTTGCTATGCATCAATCATTTTTGATGTTGTCTCTTCTTATTGATGGGCCGAAATCCCCTGGAAATGATATTGATGTGTACCTCCAACCATTAATTGATGAATTGAATATGTTGTGGGATGGTGTCAACACTTTTGATGCTAATAAAGGAGAAATATTTTGTATGAAAGCAATGCTTTTGTGGACCATTAGTGATTTTCCAGCATATAGTATGTTGTCTGGTTGGAGTACTAAAGGTTACAAGGCATGTCCTTATTGCCATGTTGATCATGGCTCCCTTTACCTCCCATACAGTCGAAAGTGTGTGTATCTAAGGCATCGTCGCTTTCTACCTATGGATCACCCATGGCGTGTTGATGAAAGGAGCTTTAACGGACATGAGGAAAATGGACATCCTCCACAACAGTTAGATGGCGAACAAATCCAACATCTATGGAAGGATTATGATAACGTTGTCTTTGGAAAGTTTTCAAGTCATGATCCCCGAAGCCGTCCTAAATTACCTGAAGGGTGGAAAAAGCAAAGTATCTTTTTTGAGCTTCCTTACTGGAGCTCATTGCTAGTAAGACACAATTTGGATGTTATGCATATTGAAAAAAACATTAGTGAAAATATTTTAGGATGGTTATTACAAAAAGATGGTAGTAGCAAGGACAATGTCAAAGCTCGTTTAGATCTGCAACACATGAAGATAAGAAAATCATTATGGCCTAGAATTTCAAAATCTCATAATATTAGGGAGCTTCCTCATGCAATTTATAGCCTGTCCAATGAAGAAAAGGAAAACCTATTGTCTGTTTTGAAGGATATTAAACTTCCAGAAGGATTTTCCTCAAATTTCTCTCGTATGGTTCAACTTGAGGAAAGAAAGTTAGTGGGCATGAAGAGTCATGATCACCACATACTGCTACATCACCTTCTTCCTATAGCTATAATAAAAGCATTGCCAAAGCCTGTTAGAAAGGTGATAACGGAATTCTGTGTTTTCTTCAAGGAGTTATGCGCAAGGGTCATAACTATCAAGAGGATGGAGGAGTTAGAAAAAAAGGTTCCTGTGATAATGTGCACACTGGAAAAGATTTTTCCTCCTGCATTTTTTGACATTATGGTCCATTTGGCTGTACATCTTGCAACTGAAGCAAAGCTTGCAGGACCAGTCCAATTTAGATGGATGTATCCAATTGAAAGATATCTCTACACATTAAAAAACTACATCCGTAATAAGAGTAGACCAGAAGGTTCTATTGCTGAGGGGTACCTGATCGAGGAAGCGAGCATATTCTGTGATAGGTACTTGCATGATGTAGAAACCAAGCTACACAAACCTGTAAGGTACCCAGATGGTCCACTTGGAGCATCTTCTCTGGCAAGCATTACTCCTGAAGAATTGCATCAAGCTCAACGTTTCATCTTGCTTAATACGGAAGAAGTTCAACCTTATGTAAAGTAAGTATTAGCTTAACTAATTTCAATTAAATGCTACTTTTTAAAAAACCAAATCTGATTTCACGTATTTGAATAGGACACATAAAAATTATTTGAGGTGGCAACACCCTGATTGGGATGATTTCACACTACAAATGCATCATCATGAGACATTTGTAAGCTGGTTTGAAGATCATGTAAGACAATGCATTAGCTTGTACAACATAATATTTTTTCTAGCATTATTTGTAATTTTGTTTATCCCCTTATTCTTCCAGGTTTCTTCTTTACAGAATTTTGATGCACTTCCTAAATCTGTCCAATATTTGTCTCGACCACCGAAGATAGGTGTTTATTCATACAAAAGTTATTTTGTGAATGGTTACAAGTTTGATTGTCAAGATGTAGAAATAAATCGTGCCACACAGAATAGTGGCATAGCCACATATGGCCCCGATGGTGAATTATATTATGGATTTTTAGAAAACATTTTTGAGATCCACTACCATAGAATGAATCCTTATTATCTTTTTAAGTGCTCATGGTATAGTAATGATGAGGATGGATTTTTAGTTGATGAGTTTAACATTGCATATGTTGAGACAAGTAAGCGGAGCTTTAACGACGAGCCGTTTATTTACCCAGAACAAGCAGAACAAGTGTTTTACTCGACTGATCCCATAAATGGGAATTGGAGTGTTGTGTGTCATTGGAAACCTAGAAATGTTTATAGTGAGCATGAGCACACTGTTGATCAAAGAGATGAATACGTAGGTAGAAGTTATGAGCCATTGTTTCATTGTGGGTTGGATGATGCCCATGATGTCACATGGACTAGGTTTGATATACCTAGCAGAGTAAAAGTTTCTGAAAATGTATTCAAAGAAATTCTACAACCTAACAAGAGGAAGAGATCAGAGGTATTATTATTTGAAGGATTTTGCTTTTTTTAATTTGTTTATATAGATTGTTAATTTTTATCTCATATTTATATGCAAATTGATTGCTTCATACATTCTTTGTAGGGACATGCCTCCTAAGCCGATGTATAAGTCTGTTAATAAAATTATAGAAGAGGAAAATCATGGAGATGAAGTTTCAATAAGGAAACAAAGTTTGTTATGTTTTATATTTTATATGATTACACTTTTCCCTTTTTATTTTTCCATACACTGTTTAACCTTTGTCATTATTGTTATTAGCTTTGGATCTTGAGAAGGCTACTGGAAGCAAAAGGAAAATATCACTTGATATGTCTGTTGAATCAAATACAGGTATAAATCATATTCTAGATGTACCAAATTAAATTAAGAAATGTTGTAAGTTTTGAGATCTGCTGAAATCATATTTACCATATGCAACAGAGACACTCTCATCGTTGCTCAAAACTACAAATGGAATTCTAAAAGCAAAAATGACATCTGCAACCTTCAATCAGGATCCATTTGAGCAGCGCTTGATCGAGTTGAAGTCAAGTAAGATATGCATATTCTTATTAAAAATATATGTATTAATCTTGTCTAATCATTACATCTAATTATTGGTATAATTATTAGGAACAAAAAGGACAACATGCTCTAATATTCTGGATGAAGAAATGCCAATCGCTGATGGATTAAAAAGAATTCAAAATTTTGGTATTTTGATGATTTACTGTAATCTATTTCATTGTTTCTATAACTCATTTCGTTCTATCATTGTGTATTATCGAATATGTTCAGGTGATTCCATGTATGAGAAGCCAGCCTCAACTAATCTTAAGACAAATGTGAACCCTAATCAGAAAATGAAGTCTATTACAAGTGAATCTTATCCATCGGTTCATGGTTCATCTAAAAGGACTGAAGGTTTAGGTATATTCATTATAAATTCAGCCACCCTACCATTCTAATGTATGTTATATATATGATTTCCTGCTATTATTGTGCATCATTTAATGTGTTTAGGTAAGTCCATGTATGAGAAGCCAACCTCAACTAATCCCAAGACAAATGTGAGCCTTAATCAGAAAATGAAGTCTATTCTAGGTGAATCTGATGCATTGGTTCATGGTTCATCTCAAAGGACTGAAGGTTTAGGTATATTTACTATAAATTCACCCACCCTCCCGTTCTATTGTATGTTTTGTAGATATGATTTCCTAATTAATGTGCATCATTTAATGTGTTTAGGTAAGTCCATGCATGAGAAGCCATCATCAACTAATCCCAAGATAAATGTGAACCTTAATCACAAAATGAAGTCTACTCCTGGTGAATTTGATGCATTGTTTCATCATTCATCTCGAAGGACTGAAGGTTTAGGTATATTTATTATAAATTCATCCACCCTCCCATTCTAATGTATGTTTTGTAGATATGATTTCTTGCTATTATTGTGCATTGTTTAATGTGTTTAGGTAAGTCCGTTCTTGGGAAATCTTTCTTAAATAGTGCCAAGACAGACAATTGTGTAAATGGGAAGACAAAATCCGCCCCCAATACTACAAAGTCAAAGATGCTTTTAAATCAAAAATCGAAGTCTATTTCTGATGCCTCGGGTCATGGTGCATCTACAAGAAATGAAGTTTTGGGTATTTTTTATATAAATTAACCCACCTTCATCTTATTTTGTTTTATAGAATTGATTTCCTTCTAATATGTGTCAATTAATGTCTTTAGACAACTCTGTGCTTGGGAAGTCTGCCTCAAATAGTGCCAACATTCATCTAAATGACAAGAAAAAACATATTCAATTTGATTCTGATTCCCGCGGCCCAACATCAAGGACTGAATTGTTAGGTATTTTTATTATAAATACACACACAGGTTCTAATTTGTATTTTCTAGAACTAATTTGTTTCTGTTATGAATTATTGAATATGATTAGGTAAATCCATTCAAGAAAAATCTGCATCAGATACTACCAAGAAAAAGGTTCATTTGAATAAAAAAACAAAGCCTTTCAATTCTGATTTTGATGTTGGGGGTCATGGCACATCCTCAAGGAATGAAGTTTTAGGTAGTTTGATTATCAATACACTATCCTACCCATTATATTTTGTGTTTTGAAGAAGTGATTCCCATTTCTTAATGTACTTTATTTAATGTAAAGGGAGCGTTGTGCATGGAAAGTCTATCTCAAACACCATGAAGACAAATACACATCTAAAACAAAGGATAATGTCTATTCAATGTGATTCAGATTCTTCACATCTTGGGGCATCATCAAGGAGTGATGTTTTGGGTATGTTAATTGTAATTACACCCAACCACCTGCACTCCATGAAACACACATATATGTAAATATTTTTTTGGAATTTGAACCATATGTGTTTTATAGACTTATCATTCTATTGTTTATTATTTTTCATCATACATTGGAATAGGAAATATGCAATGCAACAAGAGGGTGTCTATCACTCCGGAAGAGATTGAAGAATATGGAGATATGTGTGAATCTCCCTTACGTTTTCATAGGAATGATGATGATATAGGTGAACCTCACTACCATGAGGAGCTAGGTGAGTTGTGTCAATTTATATGTAATCGTTTACTTGATCACTTCCAATTGCATCCCTTATTGCAAATTTTAATACTTGTTTGTATGTTGAAGATGATTTAAATATTCAAGGAACTTCAAAAATCCGTGTTCCAGGTATTATCTTTAGAAGAACAATTTTTTGTTATGTAATCGATCCCTATAACCATGGATTTATGGCAGAATGTGAAGAAAATGAAGATCAACTATCTATTCGTGGAGCTTCAAATGTTCATCTTGCAGGTAATGATCTTAACACATTATTATTGTTATCATGGCACACACCTCTGGGTGACTAGTCTTTCATGAGGTGGGGGATGATTCCTAGGTGGCTAGTTCATCTGTGTCGTAGTTATTTGCCTAGGTTATTTTCGGACATCTTGCATGTCACCCATTTATACAATGTCTAATTTGTACATAATAATAGAAGATGGCGGTAATCTTGAAGATAATTTACATACTGAAGAACAAGTGAGAGTTGAAGAAGTAAATCAACAAGAACCAAGGCGTGAAGCAGGTAGGGAATTCCAATAAAATGTACATTGGTAAACTTGATATTTACAATTGAAATTGTGAATGATTCAGAAACTGCTAAGAAAAAAACAAGGGGATGCACGACATACAAAGCCGTTGCACCCCCAAAAGGAAAAAAATGGAAATGCATAGTTGATCGTGAGTTGGGAGTTCCCGTTGCACGTGAAGCTTCAAAGCTATCAGAATGGCTAGGCATACATGCTCGGCGCATAAAATATTTTCCAATTGCAGAAAAATGGGGACAAAGACACGAAACAAGTTTTGCAGGTGTGATGGATGCTCTGAAGGTATGCGGTATATACAATGTCAATATTCCATAATGATTTTAGTGTGAATTGATGTCACATATATATTATTATTCAATTTTTGTGTAGGATGATTTTGACTTTGTAATGGAGGACGGGCATAGCAAAGCTCCCGTGGATGGAGTTGTTTCATGGTGTAAGTCAAGAGTTCAACGTGACATTAGAACATGGAGGCACAAATTGAAGAAGAAATATAATGAAGCGGACAAGTCTATAGAGGAACAACCTCAATCGAGCATGGATGACAGGATTTCTGATAATCAATGGGAAGAACTGTTGCAGTACTGGGATAAACCAGAAACTAAGGTAATGATGCACTACAATATATTCAAACGCCATTGCATATATATATATTTTATTACTATTTCAACCATTTCAGCTTCTAGCGACAAGAAACAAGGCTAGCAGAAGTGTTACAGGGCCCACATATACTGGAGGACCTATTTCAATTGCAACCCTACGATACAATTTGGTATGCCTAGTTAGTATTCATGATCATTTGTTTTCGTCTTTCACAAGGATTCTATATAGTATTCTAATTGTTGCCCACAAATTGTTTAGAAACAAGAAGAAGGAGAAGAGTTTACAGAATACAAGGCATATTTTGGTGCTCATTTAGACCGGAATAATAACTTTCCGAATGAGAGGACAGAAGTTTTACTTGTAAGTTGTAAAATGACCTTTTTGCTAAATTACTTTCTCACTTATTTTGATATATTGTTCTTTTTTTAATGTATATTAGAGACAAGTTGCTCAAACTTGTGTGGAAAAAGGTGTTGACAAAACACAAGACCCATTGGTGTTTGGATCTGTTACGGATGGCGTTTATGGCCCACATCGTGGAGGGTATGAAAGGGGATATGGTGCTGGAGTGTCTCGTAGAGATATGCGGAATCGGAAAGCCAAACAAGCTCTACATTCAGCTGTCACTGATCTTCAACAACAACTAGAAGATAAGAACAAAGAACTAGAGGATATGAGCGAAGAACTTGTTGATGCTAAAGCTAAAATAGTAACATTGGTATAATTTTACACCTTGCATGATATGGCTTCAACTTATACAACCTCAATTTCTATTTACATATTACCAGGAGAGAAAACTTGGCAAGAGGTATGTGACAGAAAGAAGGGAGGCGTTATGTCAAAATATGCTCAACAGATCGGTAAATGAAGTATTTTCATATATTCATATAAGAAATCATATTCAGGAGTAAATATTAGAGTACAACTTACATATATATCCACTTTTTAATTTGTAGGGTCGGTCTTCGCGCATGTTGCATGCTTCACCTCCATCACAAAATGAAGATTCATCTTGATTTTTAGAAACTTCATGATCTATTTGGCATCCTTTTATGTCAAGTTTTACACTTAGTTCATATATTTGAACGACTTATTAGTTAGACATTTGCATATTTAAACATATGGTTGTATGTTGCTTAGACAATCCTACATTATATTGTTAGTGATTTAGCTAATGAATAGATAGTTTTCAGAAATGTCATCACACAATTATTATTATTATACTTGGTTGTACGCATGTTTCCTGATTGTTGAATGTGTAGATTTCTAGAATGTGATATCCATACTTCCTTTGGATGATGTACATGAGCTAGATGAAACAATATATTTGTGATCGACACAGAAATGTTATTGTGTGTTTGTGTCCTATTTGTGTTTTATTGTGCTTGCAACAGTGAGACTCGCCACAAAAAGCATACCAATACCACATATATCGTCCTTTATCTTCTCTTCCTATGATCATAATTTCAAGAAAGAGGTAAATATGCTTGTATTGTACTGAAATAGATTATCATTATATCTGGCATAGGTTTTTAGAGAAGCCAAGCAGTCTGCACTTTTGTTATCATTGTTTTCTTTCATTATTTTAGGTTCCAGCCCAATTAAACAACTCATCTTTGATAGGATTCAGGTTCTTTCTAACTTCAACACCCTTCATAGATGTAGTATATGCTTCTATAATGATCTCTAACGTCATCTATTCAACAGTTAATACACCTTCTATGTCTCCGTTACAATCATTTTTGGTTATTTGGGATTTTGAGACTCGATGTATAGTCAAGGTATGTCCCCAATTCAGCCTCAGTTTCACTAGATAAGATATATTTATAATATACAAGAAAATACACGCAATGGTGCATCTATAAGTTCTCAGAATAAGAATCTTGATTGTCAGGATCCCCCTTCCGATCATCTCAAGTCTGCATTCTATTGGACCCGCCTGCATCATTAGCCAATCGATCTCTATAAGACTAATTATCGCCTTCTCATAACAGGCACACCTCTTCAGGTACCTGCTTTGCTCTGCTACATCCATTTGTAATATCTTGGACCGAAGATCTTCTGGAAATGTGTGTTTGGTGCATGAGAGCACACTGTATTTCAACGTGTGATTTTTTTCTTTGATATGGCATCACTTTTCATGTGATGAGAGAACTTATTGGAGAAATATTGTTCCACCTGTAATTGTTTAGCTCTAATGTCTATTTTCCTATTTTGGTTGTTTACTTTTCTAATTCTGTTCATCTTTTTGCTCAGAACAATCTTCATGAATTATGGGCTCTTCTCAACTTTCTTCTTCCTGAGATATTTAGTTCAACAAAAACCTTTGATGAATGGTTCCAAATTTCTGTGGAAAATGATCAGCAGGAGGTTGTCCAACAACTGCACAAGGTGAGTTGTGGAGGATTTTGATATTCTGAATTTGCCATTTTGATATTGTACTGATATCAGCAACTTCACTCAGCTCCGGACCTTGTTCATTACCAACGTGCAGCCAGAAACCCCACTCTGCAGTTCCATATCCAGGTTGTCAAACCTTACTGGATTGACAATGAAAGCTGGTGATCGATTCTGCTTCTTGAAAGAGAGAGTCACCCCTTCTCAACATCTGCAGAAGCTTAGCTTACATGGCAAGTTGAGAGATCTTCCAAATTGGTTTTGCGGTCTGCATAGTCTCAATGCAGCTGGTCCTTTATTACTCGGAGCTGCCCAAAAGCCCCCTCGATGGCATATCAAGCCCAGCTCGCACCGAGTCCATCATCAACAGTTTTAAGCTGCCGACTCTATCAACAGGAGCATTCTCGCTTCGAGCCACCTTTGTTCCTTGAACTTGGCAATGAAGTCCTCGGATCTCTGGTTCAGCTCCTCCAAAGGCCAGCAACCGCCCTCTGTGACATGATCAGTGCCTCCGTCGCATAAGCATGAACAATGTCTGTTTCAGCTCTATTTTATAGTTAGCCATCATTTTAATTGGATTAAGTTTCTCTAGTTGGTTCTACTGGTATAGGCCTCAACACGATTAGATAGAAGAAGTGCTCCTAATTGATATGGGGTCCAATCCACAAAATCTTTTTTATTAGATGAGATGTCATACACTAGAAATTTGTAGCCTGTGCGTGTTCTTTCTGGCATATCTTGACATATTCAGATTCTTTTGTCACCATTTCTTTCTTAGTAGCAATAGGTGTTATAAATGTTGCGCGGTAGGTTCTAATTAGGTTGTTTCCAGATTTTAATTTAATGTCTCAGCAATTTCATGCACAAAAATGTTTAATTCCTACAACTTTAATTGACGGGTTGTAATGATTTTGCTTTCTCATATAGTTGCTTTGCAATCTTTCTCTTTGCATCATACATTTGTCTTAGTATCTTCTTATTTGTTTGTCTAGGTACAAGAAAGCTAAACAAACTACATCCATTGAGAAGAAACTATCTTCCACGAAGTTTGGTGATTACAATTATGAAAGGCGAACAAGTGAGAATTCCAGTGAAAACATGGATTTGAGATATTGTTTTCTGATTAGTATGATAATTTTCTGATTTTATGTGGAATGATTTTTTTTTTGTGACATGCTCAGTGCCTCCGTCGCATAGAGCTGAAACAGACATTGTTCAGGCTCTATATAAACTTAATCCAACTAGGTTGCAGATGATGAACATGAGACACTTGGGCTCAACTGCTTGTGCATTTGGAACAACAACAAAAATGAAGTGGTGGATGAAAGCGAAGAGCTTAGGTACCCAATTGGGGCTTGAAAGAAATAGACCGAGGAGGAGGATTGCCAGGATGCGATGGGCGATGAGCTGCATTAGGGGCTTTGGCGTTTTCGTCTTTTGGCTGCAGGTCGCTTGGAGCTTCTCCTCCTTAAATGAATAGTCCTCCATAGCGATAATGGAAAGCAGGAGGGGCTTCTCTCGAACGCACTGAAGTCTGAAAGACAGGGCTAGCATCCAGCTGCAACTGCTCGAATTCTGTTTATCTCTTCAGTGTCTGAAGGTTTATTGAGGAGTAACGGGTGGTGACAGCCAATTCATGCTTCGCTCACTGGTTTTCCTCTATCTTTGGAAAGCTTATAGACCAGCAGCAAAAAGTTAGGATGTGTTGTACATGTTGGAATTTACGTTCTTTTCTACAAGAAGTTATGGGCATGTACTTTCTATAAATATGTCAAGGGATAAGGTCTATATCCTCCCTCTGTAATTGTCTATTTGCTATATTAATAAAATTAATTTTCTGACTTTTAGTGTATGTCTTTGTACTTCCATATTTTTGTGCTTGTGGTGTATGTTTTCAGATTTGTGCTAACATTTTCGTTGCCTTTGTAAGAAGGTGAATATCTTAAAAAGGTGACATTTATGCATGTAAATTTCTGACATCATTGTACTGAATTCGGTGACAAGAATGCATGTGATCTTTTGAACATAGATGATGCGTTGTGATGTTACCTTTGGTTGGTTATCAGAATCTGATAACCACCAATAAGTGACATTCATTCCATATAAGCTACACTGCACAAAGGCAACTCTTAAAAGGTGACATTCATTTTATTGATGACAGGTTCCCATATCACCTTTTCGCCTAAACAACACATGTTTGAATGTCACCTATACCTTATGTTTTAGTAGTGTGACCTGCAGGCCGCCTACATCGTCCTGCAGCACCAGCGTGATGGTACTGGGGTCCGTGTGCCGCCTGATTCCCAGAGTGAGTTCCGGCTGCGGGCACTTGGGGAAGTAGTTGACCACGATCTTCTGGGCCATCTCTCCGCCGCTGCAGCAGGCCCCAAAAACCGCGCCCTTCTCTAGCCCCATGGCCTCGGAGACGAGACCCAACACCCTATTTGCGACCTCCATGACCGCCTCGCTGTACTCCTCTACAGAGGCAACCCATCCGTTGGGCGATCCCGGCCAGCGGGTATAGTCCCTCGAGCCGGCAGGGTACGTGATGAAGGCGAAGAACTCCCGCCAGTCCCGAGGAGGGTTGTCCGAGTACGGCCCTCCTGACACGACAAACCCGCCCTTCCTCACCGCGTCCGGCGATTGATGCCTCAGCTTCTCATCCGCTGGGAGCGCGAAGAACTCGCGGGAGAGGCGGGAGATGGTCCAAAGGAGCTCGGGACAGACTCCGTGGTCGACCACCAGAAAGACCCCCCACTCCTCGCATGCCTTGGCAATATGGCGAACAGTGAGACCAGACTCGATGTGGCCATCCTGGTCGACGTCGAGGCTGGCGAGGGAGATGACGGGGATGTCGTCGGTGAAGGCATCGTGGGGGACGCCCGGGCGATCGTCCTTTGTTAGTACGTAGTCGGGAGGGATGGTCATGTCGGTGAGATCTTCGTAGGTACTGGAAAGGAGCTGCATTGCTTTCGCGGAAGGAAGTGTTGGCGTTGCCATCTGAGCGGCGAATGGATTGGATTAAGATTGGCCGTGCAAGTGCAAGCTTTGACGAGAAACGAAAGGGGAACCAGATGCTACTCTCTAGCGATTGGTTGAAATAAAGTGTATATACACTATTAAATATAAACGGATCTTACTGTATTATTTAGGGCAAACCAGGCTCTGGCTGACACAGGATTTCAGAGTGGTAATATAATACGATTGCATAATTTTTTAATTTGATCCATGACGCCCCGCACATGTTTTCATAGTCCTGCGGCTCCTGCCCCAGATCTAAAGTTTTCTCAACCCCATTCATCAAACTTTTTCTATGTTTTAATCCCCAGTCAGCACATCTTTCATGTATCTTCCGGTTTTTCCCAAGTCGCTGTTTTATCGATTCCGGCATATATATGTGCATTAAGTATTAAAATCCTTTGCAACTGAATTCTCATTAACGGCCACTAGAGCCTTAGACTGATCTATTTCCACTTCCATAGTAGCTTCCGCTTCCGTCACAGCAACAAAGTCCATTTTCGGTGACCGGCCCATTGATGTTATAAGTGAGAGGTATACTCCTCTCATTTTGATATTACCGTGTTACCCCTCACGTAACGTGGTGGCGGGGCCCGGAGGGTGGGGAGGGCGGGGCAGCAAACGAATTCACGACTCGAGTATACCGATAGCTTGCAACGATTGAGTTTTTACCCCCCCCAATCGATCGGCCTCCTGCGGCTTTCGCCCCCTTCTCTCCCTCCCGTTTTTTACCCCTATTCGATCGGCCTCTGCGGCTTTCGCCCCCTTCTCTCCCTCCCGTTTTCTTCGCCCCTTCTTTTCCTTCCCGCGCGATTGCTCCGGCCACTCTCTACCACGCGCCCGTCTTGCAATTAATCCGGATAATGGGGCATGCCGTTTACGACTTCCAGTCTAGGCAAAGCACATCCCCACGATTTCTATTCAAGTCTCCAAGGAAAGTCGCCGCGGCTCTCTACGCTGAGATACTCAGAGTCGCCGTCAGCTCGTCATACCACCCCGGCGGCGGGCTCCTCTGGACCTGGAAACAACGCGACTAGTGGCGGCGACGGAGATCTCGACGACAAGGGCGACTAGTGACGTCCGCGATCTGGACGGTTGCCGCAGATATTGGCGGCTGTGTGGCGGTGTGCAGTGGACAAAGATCTCGTGTTGGCACGCAGTGGATAGCTAAAGAGGGAGTTGCTAATTGAACACTTTCTTTGCATCAGGTTTGACTTTCATATTGTCTCTGCAAACTTACATAGATCCCTACAACTCAGATCCCTACAAGTTTTAATTTTCTCTACGGATTGTAGATCTGTATAAGTAGATAGGGATTCAAATTAGGGGCCGTTCGGCCGCAGCAATCATGAATACCGACATTTGTATACATAGATGGCACAAGATTCTGGTATCATGTCGTTATATGATACCATCCAACTCTGCAATAAAACGATCCAGTACAATGCTACCGCTCAGAACAATTTAATTATATTTCGACCAAGTCATGTGCTCGGGCTGGATGGATACGACATGTACTTTAAGGCACGGTTACCTTAAACAACAGTGTACAGTACCTGAGAAAGCTCACAGCAAATTATATTAAGAACAAATTCTGCTAAACATGATCATTACAATGAGTCGTTCCTAATAATGTACAGCCATCATAATAGCTCATGTAGCAAGTTGAACATCGACTCAAATTAGGGGCCTTTTATCATACAGGTGAAACAATTTTTACAGAATTTTCATAAACTAGTTTGTGTCCTATTATCATAGCGAGCATCATATCTCAAAGCAATTATTTTCTCAAAAGCCGAAAGGTAAGCACACATTATGTCAACACATTCATGGAACTCGTCCTACGTGATCATCACTGTATAATTATGAAAAATCTTACGTAGCGGCATTTTTTCTGAAATAATAGAACATCATCATGAACTGTAATTAGAAGCACGAACATTGCCATTTGAATGCAAACAGAGGAATGATTTAGTTTATAAGATTGTGATTATGTTGTGTACTATTTTTATTTTATAAGAGTAGATATCTGAATATGAAAGTTTGACAGAAAATTTATGGGATTTGAGTTTGAATAATTCAGTTAGTTGTTGCTAACCAAATAGATGAAAAAGAGATACTTGGTGTACTTTCAACTAAGACAATACAACTAGTTGTTCCTTAATTTAGAAAGGTAGAGCTACATTCACGATCACATTTCAATCATAGGAAACTATGCTAGTAAACTGATTTGATAAGAAAAAAAATGAATTGTACAATCTATGTTCAGATTTTTTGTCATTATTTCTTTTATTTGCAATACCTTTTGGAAATGTGGGTTCCTTGCAACTCGTTGAGAATATGACACATTCGAGTTAAAAAGAAGAATTTCCTGGTGAAAGATTATTAGGGGGCATAATATCCAACATCTAATCAACATAATTAACTAGTGAAAGATTTTCCTGAAATATATTAAGAAGAAACGAATGGCATGCATGCTAATTAAGTAGAAAGCCAGACCAAGCTTTCTAAAGTAATGTCATAGGTAATAGATAAATCCTTTTTTTCTGGTGGCTAAGAGTACAACAAAATTTATCTAGTTGTCATTTTCAATGATTAGTACGTTAAGTATAAGTTTGAAGTAGCCTTCAAAAAAAAGTATAAGTTTGAAGCTTGAACATTCAAAAAAATAATGTACAACAAAAAGAGTATATAATGTGAAAGTTTTTGAATATATAGAGGCAGAATGGATGAATTATTTGAAAATAAACGTCGAAGAAAATCATGGAAAAAGAAGATGCATATAGAACGTAATATAATGGCATACCTAGGATAGTAGTAATACAGTACATATTTCTTTCATGAGTGTTTCCCTCTTAAGAAGGCCATTATTTAGCATTTAAACACGCTAAGTAAATCAGCCAGGTGGATACTGACATTCGAACTATCTACTCGAAACAATCATAACATTTTACAGAGTCAGACCTCATGAAGTCATAAGAGTGAATCTTGGTGCCCACTTCTTGTTGGGTTACAAGTTCCAGAAGTACAAGGCAGTTGTAGGAGGGGATGATGATAGAACCTCCCTAGCTAAGCCCTATTTAAATTTTATGACATGAAAATCATGACATTGATATTAAATTTTATAGTCCTAACATATGTAGAACAGAGTAAGGATACAAATTCATCACATTGTCTCTAAGTACTTTTTTCATATTATTACATGTAATACAAGTATACTCGTAATAAATCTATAGCAAAATGACTATATAATTGAGGCAATAGACAATACAGACAAAGAGAAAATGCCCTTGATGTTAAGATGCAAATCAAATCAGTTTAATCTCATTTTGGGGAAGGCATGAAAATGCAGTGCCACGAGTCTCAATGAATTCATTAAATTATTAGAAGTAAATTTATCATCAAAGGAGTACTATTTTGATCAAAGTGTTATAAAAAGCAACCTTGACAGTTCTATCTGCAGTACTGCACTAAAAGTAATACCTCTCGACTGCAACTGTCTAAAAGCATCCATAGCTTCTATTATAGAAGAATCTCTCAGTTAGGAACTCCATGGTCCATTCCCTTTCCGTTTGCATCTTCAAACAAAGTCATGTCATCAACATTTTTAATTTTACAATATTTTAGTCTCTCCTTAACCTACCGTTAAAATAGAATTAAATGAGTGAGTATGCCAATAAAGAACAAATGATTTTAGGATTTTAGAGACGACCTTTGACCTTAATCTCGACATCTCATAGATAGAATCTTTGCAATTTATAAAGCTAAAAAGAGAAATTAGTGCTAGGGTGAAAACACATGTTGGTTTTGTCTTATAACAAGGGAAACTAGAGCCTCCTACTTAAAATTTAAAAATATATAATGAAACAAGATAAAAAATGAGATACTTAACTGAAATAAAGAAAAAATGACGTACAGAAAGGGTCATCCTTGGCTGGAGCTCCTAAGCTCAAAGGTCCCTATGTATTTAATAGTTTTGAAAATATTCTGAAAGAAGTTTATACATATTAATGGACATCTCTAATTTAATGATAATTAACTTTTGGTAATTTATTTTTCTAGGTCTCTGAATGGTTGTAATAAGAGTAGGCAGGCACTAGAATTTCTAAATTCCCAACCTCACACTTTAAGGAATGGTTATGGAACTACTTTAGAGGCTAGACTACCCAACTCAGGGAAGAGTTTGCCCCTATTACCCAATTGGACGATGAGTTTGACTTCCGGGAAAGTTAACAATGAGATAAACATGTGTTAAGGAAGATAAATATGTACTTGTATCACTATACTAACCTGACCACCAATTCCCCGTCCTTTTCTTCTTGAAGCATACGAGACTAGTAAAAGGAACTTGTTGCATAGATGGGCCAATACTTTGTTGATTGTTTGAGTATTTAATAAAACACATTACATTAACAATCCCCGACCAAGATCTTGAATAAGTCATATACTAGTAATAATGCAAATCATTTTGCATCTTCGCTCAATAACCACACAACAGTGCAGGACAGTCTTGCCTCTGGCAATGATAAGGAACTTAGGGAAGGAAGTCATTGCCCTATTGTAACCAACCACATAAGGGGCACAAAGTTTGTTGTGTTGTAATGGTGTAGAAAATAGTAAGAGGTGAGTGGGTGAAGATTGCAGTCATTGTAGAGGTGGAACCCAAGTTAGTCACTCCCTGCAACACATCATGTGCATTCATAGGTGAACATGGTAGGAAAGATGCTTAGCTATAGCTAAGAGCCAATTATAATGATGCAGATGCTAACCAAGAGCCCAATTATGGCATGCATGATGTGGGGTACACCCATAGGTAGTTGGCTAGCTATCTACAGTAGTAATGTATTGTTTCTAGCATCTAGCTCCTGTTCCAGTGTAGATATGAAAATCTTAGCGATGAAAATATGAAGCATAGTGTATATCACATAAGAAACCATTAAATCAGGAACCACGTCTTCTAAAACTGGCCTAAAAGAATTCGGGACTTGTTTATACAATTTTTTTATTGCAATGAGATTGTATATATGATAAAAGGGTATTATTGAAGAGAATGAATTAGGATGATCTATACTGATTTACATAACAAGGATTTATGAAGTAATTTATGTGATGTACCATCTTTCTTTATACAATAACTATTTTCTTAAAAATCTAGTCACATGATAGACAGAAAATGTCATCTAATGCACTTCTATTTTCAGTTAGATGAAGACGATGCATATTTATTTCTCTGCTTAAAACTTGCTTTTAGGTTCACAGGACTATTTAGACACTAAAAGACTGTCAGGAACTTGCTGAGACTCAGAAAGAACTGGTCAACTTCCAAAAAGAAGCTTCCGAGGTAGTTGTCACAGCACAATCCTCTCAAAAGAATATGTACATTGATCCAGTCGGTGTTGTTACCTAGCAAATGGCCATTGCCACACCTATGCAAATGGCTACTGAATATCCTTCACAGAAACCACAACTGCCCTCTCCAAATAAGCCATAAATCTCTTACGTTTTATGTCAAGGGGGAACCTATTCTCAACAAGGTCAACTGGTGCAGCAACCTGCCTATTTCCTACAGCATCAACAGAGTCCACCAATGCCACCACAATGGAAAAGTACTGGCCAACCACACTTGCAGCAACCACATGTATTGCCTCAACCACAGTGCACAAGGACCTTGCCTCATTACCAGCAAGCTTACCCTCCTCAGATTCCTCAACTGCTCCAAGTTGAACAATCACAACATCTAGGGACATGGCACCAACCTCCGAAGGCCATGTCCGACCCTTCATGCAACACATATGTGCCAGTTCCATATTCTGTCATTCCATATCCAAATGGCAGCGATACTGATGGTGTTGCTTACAACAGTCTAATGCAGCAACCAACTTCTCCCGATTACATGTCAACTCAGGCTATACAGAGTCAGCCAAACCAAGGTTCTTCTGGCAGTCTAGACTTGAATAAATCTGACACTAGACTTAAATGGTGGATTTCTAGCGTGCTTAAGATAAAAGTTATCATAGATAATGTTAAAATATCTAGTCAATCTACTGCTAACTCACAAGGCTCAATCATGTAGAGGTTGTGCAAAATTCAATTGATGAAATGTAGCAGAAATTTTAATTTTCAATGGAGTAGCATAAGGGGCTAGTGTGCAAATGAACAACAACAAAACCATGTTGTAGGTCACATAGAAACTGAGTCTTCAGTACTAGTAACTATCGTTTGATACCTTAGTACTAGTACCTATCACCAATCTCAAATAATATAAATGCCTATGTATTTCTTCCTTATTGTTTGAGGATAAAAGCACCTAAGTACCTATCACAAAGATATGACTGTCTTGCTACTCTAACATGTCCATGGAGCTGAAAAAATAACAAAAAAAATCCAACATTTAGGAGTCCATCTTTTATAGAAAGTTTTAGGTATCAAGGAGTTCAGCTGGCCATGACACCTTCCAAGCAATCTTAGTAAAAGTATGATGGAAGGTCAGTAGATCCATCAAAAGATAAGATGCAACATTCAGCAGCAATTACTCCATCTTGGACCCCCATTGATAAGAGAGCCAAACATGTCAATTTGGCTTCTCAGCCTAATGGAAGACTTGTAATATTTGTGTCATTTTCAATTTGTAGCCATTTACAAAATTTTACCTTAAACAAAACTTATTATAGGAGGCATACCTTGCACTAAATTGATCCCACAGTAAAGAATACTCAGTAGTAATCACTAGATACACACATTCTTTTAGGCTAAGGGAACATGAATTGGTCCATGGTGGTTCGACTTCCAGAAATATGTATGCTATGTGTTCAACACATGTCATCTCATCATAGTATACTTCACAGGAACAAGATTGCATATAAATCAACTAACCATACACTTAATACTAAAGGAATAGAACCTTATCAATGTCTCTTAGTAGATAGAAATAGTAGCCACCCTTCACACCCCTGCAACTATAAGGAGTTCATCCAGGAGTGGCTCCAGTGAGTTGGGATGAGTATTATATTACAAACGGACGCTGCCAAAAAAGGGTGACCCAATTGGTATTTCCAACACAAAAAATAGATGTTGCGATGAAGCTAATGTCATGCTGATTGTGAAACGCACGTTACAACCGTCAATCAACTTGCAACTTTCAATTTTTTGAGAAAATTTTGAATCAAGCCAATAGTTATGTGCTACACTAAATCTACTATGTAAAATGCTACTACAAATTTCTGTTATCAACTCATAGTTCTGCATAAGGAAATGTTAATTCATCCTTCTCTGATTACGTCAAATACTTGCCACACTCTACCGTCACAGGGTAAATAACAAGAAAGGTTCCTGATCTACAATGGAAAAAATGCTAAGCACACAAATGCACTCTACCTCTTATCATTTCACTTACAACAAGTATAAAGATCTTGCAGGCAATGAAACGTTATCATTAAAATTCAAGGATCTACTAGTTTCTTAAGCTAAGCTACTATTACAAAAGTTGTCAATATTCTTCTAGGTAGGACTGTCAAAATTTCGATTCTGGGTTAGAAAAGGCTGACCAAATTTTATTATAGTGAGACCTAGAACAACTACCTAAACCCAAAACTGATATGGATTGTTAAATCTAGAATTTAGAATTGCACATAGCCTCCATTTTTTATCAATAAAACCAGCCAGTATGTATTAAAACTAGAACCTATAAGCTCTAGTATGTAATAAAACTAGAACCTATAAGCTATGTGTGTTAAAATTTTAATTTCACAAAAATGAAAATTTTTACTAGTCACAGACGCCAACACAGACTCGAGATTTGTCAATTTTCTAAAATATAGGACTCGAACACAATGCCAATGTAGGGTGCATATGATTAGAAAATTGTGGTTCCTTGATAACTAAACGTAACTTAGTATTTCTCCATATATGATATCCTAGGTTGCAATACAAGATTGCTTTCGCATTGCCTACATAGTGTATGTATTCCAATACAAAAGCTACCACTTATAATGATTACTAGAGAAAATGATCTTGAAGAAAATATTTCTTTGATGTAAAAAAGTACACAATTCATAGACTTTAATAACATTGGGTTTTTATTTTCCAGGAGGTATTAAATAATGGCGGATGTGGATTTCATAATTGATAAAAGTTGGATTGCTCATGGAAAGACTTGCTTTGATAGATGTCGTGATCCATATTTTATGAAAGGAGTAGATGCTTTTATGGCTTTTGCATTTAGAAAGGAATCTACTAGAGAAGTTAGATGCCCCTGTACTAAGTGTGAGAATAAATGCTATGGAGATATGTACAATGTAAAGAGTCATATTATCATGAATGGGTTTATGGAGGATTATACAACTTGGACACGACATGGTGAGGTACCTCAATGTTTAGATAGGAATCCAATGGATGAAAGAGTTGAATGTATCGATGATATACCTGGGCTTATTTTTGATGCAATGGGGTATAATGACTATGTAGATTCAGACCATTCAATGAACAATTCTGCAAATGAACACAATGAAGATGTAAGACAATTCCAGAAAGTTGTAGATGATGCTAGCCGGCCTTTATATCCTGGTTGTTCAAAATTTTCCAAATTGTCGTGCATTATTCGGGTGTTTGAATATAAATGCAAATTTAATCTGACTAATAGTGCATTATCAACTTTATTCCTGATGTTGAATGAATTTCTTCCTGAGGGTAATTCTTTACCCAAAAGTTGGTATGAATGCAAAAAGATAATGTCAATTTTGGGACTAGACTATCAAAAAATCCATGCTTGTCGGAATGATTGTGTTCTGTTTCGGGGCAAGTATGAGCATTCAAATAATTGTCCTATTTGTGGATCTTCTAGATGGAAAAGATTGAAAAAGAAGAATACGGTGTGGAGGTTACAGAAGATCCCTGTAAAAATACTTCGCTATTTTCCTTTATCACCAAGATTGAAGAGATTTTTCATGTCCAAAAAGCTAGCTCCACTTATGGTTGGGCATCACACTTTTCCTCAGAGTACAAGTAACAACATGAGTCATCCTAGGGATTCAATAGCATGGAAAGACTTTGATACAAAACATCCAACCTTTGCTGCTGATCCTCGTAATATAAGACTAGCCCTTGCAAGTGATGGTTTCAGCCCTTTTAACATGTCAATGGGTAGTAGCTGGAGCACATGGCCCGTCGTTTTGATTTGCTATAATTTTCCACCTTGGTTGGTTATGAATAAATCATTATTTATGTTGTCTCTTCTTATAGAAGGTCCAAAATCTCCCGGTAGCAAAATTGATACATATTTGCAGCCACTAATCGATGAATTAAAGACCTTGTGGTTTGATGGTACAATGACTTATGATGCAAACAAAGAAGAAATATTCAACATGAGAGCAGCACTCATGTGGACAATAAATGATTTTCCTGCATATGGAATGTATCTGGTTGGAGCACCAAAGGTTATAAGGCATGTCCATATTGTGGTGTTGATCATGGTTCCATTTATCTTCCACACAGTCGCAAATGTGTCTACATGAGGCATCGTCGTTTTTTAGATGAAAACCATCCATGGCGCGTAGATAAGAAAAATTTTAATGGTATGGAGGAACATGCTACTGCACCATATCATCTTAGTGGGAAGGAGATACTGAAGTTGTGGGAAAACCATGGTGATGCTAATGTTATAGGGGAAAATGTTGATTTTTGTGAACAAAGAAGTCCTGAATTGCCCGAGGGATGGAAACGAAAGAGTATTTTTTTTGAACTTCCTTATTGGTCAACTTTGTTGATTCGACACAATTTAGATGTTATGCATATAGAGAAGAACATATCTGAAAACATCCTCAGTTGGTTGTTGTATAAAGATGGACATAGTAAAGAGAATGTTAATGCTTCTTTGGACATGAAAAAGTTGAATATGAGGAAATCACTTTGGCCTAAAAAAAGAAGCCACAATGATCAATTTGTGTTCCCTCATTCGCCTTATAGTATGAATGGAAAAGAAAAGGAGGTCTTCTTATCAGTTCTTAAGGACTTGAAATTACCAGATGGTTTTTCTTCAAATATATCAAACAAAGTCCAAGTTGAAATGAAAAAGATTGTTGGTTTTAAAAGTCATGACCACCATATTTTAATCCAACATCTCTTACCTTTGGCTCTTAGAAGAACTCTTCCCAAACCAGTTGCCAAAGTGTTGATTGAATTTTGTAATTTTTTCAAGTCTTTATGTGCAAAAATAATTAGTGTTCAGAATATGAAAAAACTTGAAGCACTAATTCCAATTATTCTTTGCAAGCTTGAGCGCATCTTCCCACCGACATTTTTTGACATTATGGTCCATTTAACTATACATTTACCATATGAGGCTAGAGTTGCAGGTGGTGTGGAGTATAGATGGATGTATCCAGTGGAAAGATTTTTGTATTCTTTAAAACAATTTGTTCGCAATAGAAGTAGACCTGAAGGGTCTATTGCAGAGGGATATCTTTTGAAAGAGGCGACTACTTTTTGCCAACATTATCTAGAAAATATGGATTCTTGCTTAAGTAGGCATGTAAGATATGGAGAGGGACCTATTGGTGCCGGTTTATTTATGACTCCCTCATATGAAGAACTCTACCAAGCTCGTCGCTTTATTTTGTTCAATACAACTGAGATTGAACCATACTTATTGTAAGTATCAAAGCTTTAGTTTTAGTAATGATGAATTTCCTTTTCAATCCTATATATTCAAAATTTTACTTGTTGTGAATACACTTTTGAAGGACGCATGCCGATGAGATAAGACATCAAAATCCATCTTGGAATGAAGTGAAAATACAGGGTGAACAACACAATCATTTTGTTAAGTGGTTCTCAAATTATGTAAGTTTCGATCTTTGGAATAAAGAGTTGAAACTCAATTCCATTTTATGTGACGTAAATAATGGTAGTTGCATTTTTATCAGGTAAATTTTCTCCCACGAGATGTGGTTGTTCCTGATGTTGTGAGAATTCTCGCTAGGGGGCCTACATTAGGAGTACGTTCTTATAAAGGGTATTTTGTGAATGGATACAAATTTGAAATTGAAGCAGTAGATAGTGGTCGTGTCACTCAAAATTGTGGTATTCAAACTAAAGGCCCTGATGACAACATGTATTACGGAGTGTTAGTAGACATATTAGAGCTTCAATATGAAAGTATTCCTCCTATTTGTCTTTTCAAATGTAAATGGTATGATATGGAGGAAGGCATAGGTTCATATGTTGATGAATTTGGTTTCACTTTGGTTGATACATCAAGTACAAGTTTTGATGATGAACCCTTCATTTATCCCGATCAAGCCACTCAAGTTTTTTACTCTGTTGATATAGAAGACAAAAATTGGAGCGTTGTTTGTCATTGGACTCCAAGAGATACTTTTGATATTCCTTTGAGTACTATAAGTAGTGAATATAATGAAGTGGAGGGTGAACTAGATGAAAATAATGAGATGGATATAGTTTGTGAAGATGATGACAATATTGATTGGGGTTGATACTACTTAATAAATTGCAGCAAAATTTTAAAAAAGAACAAAGGTAATCTAATTTGAAATTCTAACTTTTGTTTCATTATTTTTTTCTCTTTAAAAGAAATTTATACAATGGATTGTGGTATATAAGTTTTTGTGATATTAATTTATCAGAGTTTACTACAAATATGCCACCCAAGAAGAAGGTGAAGTCTTTAAAAGAAGTGGTACAAGCTGAAAACAAACTAGCTGAAAACAAGCATCATTCAGCAACTTGTAATCCACTTCCATCTGATAGTGAGTCATCTGGATCACAAGAACAGCTACTGTCCTCTATAGCATGTAAGTCTTATTTTTTATTAGTTTGTTGAGATACATTTTACAATGTGCTTATTTGGCTTTGTTTAGGTACAGTTCGGAAAAAAAAAGTTGTTAAAGATAACTCTAACAAGCCTCAATCAAGTGGAGTTAAAAGATTTGATGACATAGGTATTGATGAATTTTTATTCTTAATAATTTGTAATTAGTAAGTGAACCCATATAATATCTAATATTGTTATTTCTATATACTAATGATTTCTATTTAAGTTGTAGTTCATCCAAAGCACAAAGTAAAAGAGTTCATTTGTCAAAGTGGTGCGGGTGCAAAAGGTATTTGATTTTCTTAGTATTCCAAGAAAAAATTATCTACGTAAAATACTTCTACAGAGATGATTCAAACTTTTATAGGTACTAAAGGGATGGTCTCTACTTCTTCAAAACTAAGAGAAAGCAACATTCCAAAGATTTTGGTTCCTTTTGCAACATGTGGTGATGAGTTAATGAAAGATGCACGTTTAGGTAATAATTACACAACTTTTCTTATTCTTTATATAGTCAAACAACTTTGAGTTGTGATTTACATACAGCTCATTCAAGGAAAATGCTGAAATCTTTGATTCAAAATGGATTTGGATCAAAACAACCCATTCTTAGTTCTCCTAACCCACAAAAAAGTATTATCTCCATGAGTTCAATTTCAAATGCAGTGGATGATCAAAGAGGTATGATAAAAACATGTGCCAAAGATATGTTTTTCATTTTTACAGTCTCATATTCCAATCAGCAAAGATGTATGTGGAATACTTCTATAGAGAAGAATCTTACTTCTACATGTTCTATAGGGAGGAATGATACTTCCACAAGGATGATTTCAACTTCAACTGGGTCTAAAGAAGTGACTGATACTTTTTCAAAAATAAGGGAGAACAACATTCTCAAGAGTTCATTTCCTTCTGCAACATGTGGTGATGGTGCACGCTTAGGTAATAAATGCAGTATTTTTCTTAAATTTTTAAATTTTCAGATAACATTCAGTTACATTTCTAATACAGCCCATTCAAAAAAAATGTTGGAATTTTTGACTCGAAATGGACTGGGATCAAAACAACCTGCCCTTAGTTCTCCTAACCCACAAAAAAATATTCTTTCCACTAGTTCAATTTCAAATACAGTGGATAATCAAATAGGTATGATGGAAAAACATGTCAAATATATTTGTTTTATTTTTAGTATCTCATATTCCAAACAACAATGATCTATGTGGAATACTTCTATAGAGAAGAATCTTACTTCTACATTTTTTGTAGGGATAAATGATACTTCCACAAGGATGATTCCAACTTCAATTGAGTCTACAGAAATGACTGCTACTTCTTCAAAAGTAAGAGAGAACAACATTCCCAAGAGTTCATGCCCTTCTGCAACATGTGGTGATGGGTCAATGAAAGATGCACGTTTAGGTAATAGATGCACTAGTTTTCTTTAATTTTTAAATCTTCAAATAACATTCAATTGTATTTCTAATACAGCTCACTCAAGGAAAATGTTGGAATCTTTGACTCAAAATGGACTGGGATCAAAAAAACCTGCCCTTAGTTCTCCTAACCCACAAAAAAAGATTTTATCTACTAGTTCCATTTCAAATGCAATGGATAATCAAATAGGTATGATGGAAAAAACATGCCAAATATATTTGTTTTATTTTTAGTGTCTCATATTCCAAACAACAATGATCTATGTGGAATACTTCTATAGAGAAGAATCTTACTTCTGCATTTTCTGTAGGGATAAATGATACTTCCACAAGGATGATTCCAACTTCAATTGAGTCTACAGAAATGACTGCTACTTCTTCAAAAGTAAGAGAGAACAACATTCCTAAGAGTTCATGCCCTTCTACAACATGTGGTGATGGGTTAATGAAAGATGCACGATTAGGTAATAGATGCACTAGTTTTCTTTAATTTTTAAATTTTCAAATAACATTCAATTGCATTTCTAATACAGCTCACTCAAGGAAAATGTTGGAATCTTTGACTCAAAATGGACTGGGATCAAAACAACCCACCCTTAGTTCTCCTAACCCACAAAAAAAGATTATTTCCACTAGTTCCATTTCAAATGCAATGGATAATCAAATAGGTATGATGGAAAAAACATTCCAAATATATTTGTTTTATTTTTAGTATCTCATATTCCAAACAACAATGATCTATGTGGAATACTTCTATAGAGAAGAATCTTACTTCTACATTTTTTGTAGGGATAAATGATACTTCCACAAGGATGATTCCAACTTCAATTGAGTCTACAGAAATGACTGCTACTTCTTCAAAAGTAAGAGAGAACAACATTCCCAAGAGTTCATGCCCTTCTGCAACATGTGGTGATGGGTTAATGAAAGATGCACGATTACGTAATAGATGCACTAGTTTTCTTTAATTTTTAAATTTTCAAATAACATTCAATTGCATTTCTAATACAGCTCACTCAAGGAAAATGTTGGAATCTTTGACTCAAAATGGACTGGGATCAAAACAACCCACCCTTAGTTCTCCTAACCCACAAAAAAAGATTATTTCCACTAGTTCCATTTCAAATGCAATGGATAATCAAATAGGTATGATGGAAAAAACATTCCAAATATATTTGTTTTATTTTTAGTATCTCATATTCCAAACAACAATGATCTATGTGGAATACTTCTATAGAGAAGAATCTTACTTCTACATTTTTTGTAGGGATAAATGATACTTCCACAAGGATGATTCCAACTTCAATTGAGTCTACAGAAATGACTGCTACTTCTTCAAAAGTAAGAGAGAACAACATTCCCAAGATTTCATGCCCTTCTGCAACATGTGGTGATGGGTTAATGAAAGATGCACGATTAGGTAATAGATGCACTAGTTTTCTTTAATTTTTAAATTTTCAAATAACATTCAATTGCATTTCTAATACAGCTCACTCAAGGAAAATGTTGGAATCTTTGACTCAAAATGGACTGGGATCAAAACAACCCACCCTTAGTTCTCCTAACCCACAAAAAAATATTATTTCCACTAGTTCCATTTCAAATGCAATGGATAATCAAATAGGTATGATGGAAAAAACATTCCAAATATATTTGTTTTATTTTTAGTATCTCATATTCCAAACAACAATGATCTATGTGGAATACTTCTATAGAGAAGAATCTTACTTCTACATTTTTTGTAGGGATAAATGATACTTCCACAAGGATGATTCCAACTTCAATTGAGTCTACAGAAATGACTGCTACTTCTTCAAAAGTAAGAGAGAACAACATTCCCAAGAGTTCATGCCCTTCTGCAACATGTGGTGATGGGTTAATGAAAGATGCACGATTAGGTAATAGATGCACTAGTTTTCTTTAATTTTTAAATTTTCAAATAACATTCAATTGCATTTCTAATACAGCTCACTCAAGGAAAATGTTGGAATCTTTGACTCAAAATGGACTGGGATCAAAACAACCCACCCTTAGTTCTCCTAACCCACAAAAAAAGATTATTTCCACTAGTTCCATTTCAAATGAAATGGATAATCAAATAGGTATGATGGAAAAAACATTCCAAATATATTTGTTTTATTTTTAGTATCTCATATTCAAAACAACAATGATCTATGTGGAATACTTCTATAGAGAAGAATCTTACTTCTACATTTTTTGTAGGGATAAATGATACTTCCACAAGGATGATTCCAACTTCAATTGAGTCTACAGAAATGACTGCTACTTCTTCAAAAGTAAGAGAGAACAACATTCCCAAGAGTTCATGCCCTTCTGCAACATGTGGTGATGGGTTAATGAAAGATGCACGATTAGGTAATAGATGCACTAGTTTTCTTTAATTTTTAAATTTTCAAATAACATTCAAATGCATTTCTAATACAGCTCATTCAAGAAAAATGCTGGGATCTTTGGCTCAAAATGGATTGGGATCAAAACAACCCATCTTTAGGTCTCCTAATCCACAAAAAAGTAGAAGTTGTGGCTATTCAATTCCCAGCACTATGTATAATGAGGAGGATATGCGAGAAGATCATGTTTGTAAGTCATAATTTGTTTATTTATTACTATATTTTTTCAAAGACTATTGATCTACGAGATAAATGCAGCTGTAACAACGAGCAAACAATTAGGTTCTTCCTTCAAAAAAAGATATTCAGACCCTAATGCAATGCATCACGAGGAGGAAATAGGAATAGATCGTATTGGTATTCGATAATTTCATTGTTTTTAATTATTTTTCAAACAATAATGAGTTATTTGTCTTTCTTAATTTTACTTTACAAGAAACAATATCAATTTACAATTTTTATGTAGCTCCAACAAGTGGGAAAATGGCATATACTTGTACTAAAAGTAGCATGGGGACTAAAAGGATGACCCTAAGTCCAACTTGCATGGAAACCAATGCTCCTAGAACATCACTTGTTTTGGAAGATGTTCATATAGGTAATTACAACATCACTTGTTTTCTCATTTTCAAACAAAAATTAGATGAGTTTTAATGCAGGTCCAACAATGTTTTCTGAGGAAACTATAAATAGATGGGAAAACAATATCCCTACAACCTCAATGTGTGATCCAATGGATGACTTTGGGGGTGAGGTACAAACTATGCTAAGTCCCTTTGATCCTGAAGAGCCAATTGTACCAATCCCTCTTGAAGATCAAGAGACAACTACATCAAGTCAACCAGAGGTTGAAAGTATATCAAATACTTGTGATAGAAATCCTGAAGTTGGTGAGTTAAATAACTTAATTTTTTTAAAACATTTTCATATCATATTTTCAATATTTTTCTTTATCCATCCAATTTCTTGTTACAGAAAGGGCAAATGTTGAAATCGCAGAATGTTTGGATAATAATAGTATAGATGACCATAATTCTAATATGGAACACATACCTAGAACAAGTAATCATCAGCGTACGATGAGATCTAATCCTCGAGCTAGTGATATGCAACTTGAAGAACATGAGTTTGCAAGTATGTATAAAAAATTACATATCATTCAATAAAAATATATATTACAACACATGTTTGTTTTTACAGCTCATAGACGAAAAGGACGTGGATGGACAGGATATCGTACAATGAAGCCACCACATGGGAAAAGTAAGAATGAGTGTATGACACTACGAAATGAACCCGTTGATCATGAATGTACAACCTTGTCCAACTTCTTGGGTCTGAAGGCTAGAGATACAGATGCATTTCCTTTACATTTGAAATGGGGTGTCTTCCATAATCGCAGTTTTGATGGTGTTTGGGATGACGTCATGGTAATTAATTGGTTCTACATTCTTGTATTGCACTTTTTTTATATTCTTTTATGCCCCCATTATCTATAACATTTCCACTATATTTGGAACAGAAATTGTTTAACTTCACAAGTTCGGAAACCAAAACCAAGCCGAACATGTTTTGTGTTAGGCAATGGTGCTTAAAAAAGGTGAAAACTGGTGTTCAAACACATAGGTTTCGTTTGAAACAATATTTGAAGAAAAGAAGTCCAGAACAACTTCTTGTGTCACCAGAATCTAGAGTTAGCCAAGATCAATGGGAAAAACTATTGGATTATTGGGGCAAAGAGGACGCAATTGCAGAGGCACTAAGAAATGCTAACAACCGTGCACATATCAGACCTACATACACACTTGGAAGAAAATCAATAAGGCAGAAGCAATATGAGATGGTATATGTTCTGATTTATTTTAAGATTATTACATATCTGATATTGATTTATTTATTTTCAGATGTTACAAGGTCTAGACCCTTCTAATTTAACCATGTATGTAGTTACTCATACTGATAAGAATGGTCAATTTCCAAATGAACATACTAAGTCGTGTGTGGTAGGTTATTTTGTACTCATTGTGCTATTCATTTTGTGTATATATACCGAGTTCTCATAAATTTAATCAAAAAGCACACCTTATTTGTCTGTATAGGAGAATGTTCAAACTGAAGCAGAACGACGTCATGTGCAACATAGTAAAGACCCTGTTGATTTTATGCCAGTAACGGACCATGTATATGGTCGTCATCATGGTGGATATGAAAGAGGTTATGGAAGTGGAGCAACCAGACAAATGTTGAGACAAGCATCCGGCATGGAAATAGCACAGAAAACCTATGAGGAGATCGAAAAAGAGGCTAAATTTTATGCCGAAGCACTTGCTAATGCGGAACTAAAGTTGACACAATTGAGGAATCAGGTTAGATGTTCTGATATGATCTTATTCTATCAATTTATTTTGTCACTAAGATACTAGGTAAGATAAAACATGAGCACTTCCTTGCTGCAGGATGTTGGGTGTAGTAGGAGGCCTGAATTTGTCAATGAAGAGGAAGACGATTACGAGAATGATCAGAATTCAAGACCATGTTTAAGCAATCTGATCAATGATTGTTAAAGGATGAAGCCTACTAGATTAGGACTTTAATCTTTTCAATTTCAGAACTCCATTTTATCACTTGTTTGACTCTCAAAATTTCAGCTAAACTTTTATGATTGTGTGAAGTTTGTTTAGGATTTATCTATTTTCAATTCTTTTGATGCTTTTGCATGTCTCTACTAATGCAAAAACGCATTTCTTAGTTTTTAAACATTATGTCAAATGTATTGAAAATATATTATGTATATCTACTATTGTTTAGCTGCTAAATTGATGGGTTGGAGAGGGTCACCTCTGGAGGGTAAGGTAATCCATAGGTTGGAAGGGTACGACAGTTGGGATTACATACAACAGATGATAAGAATTAATCGACAGCAAGAAGAACCATTTCCAAGGCAAGATAACAAAATAGTTGGGCATCAAAAAATCAGATTCACATTCAATCATTACAAGGAGCAGAACCGAAAGGTATATAAAATTATCCAATATATATCAATTATTTTCCACATTTATCATTGATGTTAGGAGGATTTTTTTGTTAATTTTTAATAATGAGATGGATGATGTAGGAGGTCTTACACTCCTTTTGGTACAATCTCAGTATAGTCATCCAGTGCATTCCATACTATCAATTATTTTTTATCTTTCCTCATTTGTGTGGTCTTTATTAGATTTTGACCGGTAGTCCTTTGTCTACAGGTTGATGCCCTGAGTTACATGGGTGTTCTAAGTAACTTTCATTGATGTTTTGGGAATAATTTTTTTGTTTTGTTCCCGCTGAAGATAAGTGCTATGGTTACATAGACTTATGCTAAAGATAAGCTTCAAATGTCTCATTCTTTACTGATTTCCTCTTCTTTAATAGCTCAACTCTCAACTCCAATGTGAAGTCAAAGTTGCACTCTCCCTGTCCAGGACAAAGTTGAAGTCACTACATATTATTAGCAATAATTGTTCAAATGCCATTCAAGTTTAGATGACAACTTTCTTTGGAAAACATATTAGCAGTAATTATTTTTGAGGTAAGCTTGTAAATCATC